>JALMGA010000011.1:18479886-19804053 GCA_023333525.1 Aspidoscelis tigris stejnegeri
GAGCTCAGAAAGACAGCTATGCCTCGCCCAAGGCCACCCAGCTGGCTTTGTGGAAGAGTGTGAAATCAAACCCAGTGACTACAAGATATGAGTCCGGCACTCTAACCACAAGACCATCCTGGCACCTGACAGCCCCCTCCCTCTATTAGCACTCCATCATCTGACAAACTGTAGTCCAGCCCAGCCCCATTTGGTAAAGAAGGAAAAGTACTCTTGTGCTTATGTGCTGCTTGTCAGCTTCCCATCGGCAGTTTGTTAATCTCTCTGTGATCAGAATCCTGTACTAGATGTTTCTTAGATTACTCGTGTATTCCCTTGCTGTCGTCTTCAAGAAAAGGTGATCTTTGCTCAGATCGGTGAACAACAATTCTTCCGATGAGTGCTCTCAGTTCTTAACAGTGCTAGACGCAGGTGAGATCACCTTTGCATCCTTACCAGATGTTTGCGGCCGGGTCTTTTTGTCTCGCTTGGCAAGAGCTACTTGAACAGCTGGAAAGGCAGTCACCAAACACCCGCCCTGGGATGGTGCTAAGCGTTGCAAGAGCCTCGCCTAGTGGGTCTTCTGTCAGCAAGTTACAGATTGTCATATTCAACTATCATCAAACATTTATCACTATTAGAGTCAGCACAAGTTTCATCAGCCGTTGTAGCAGGGAGTCCACTGGGAGAGAGATGGTCCTTGCATTCGGAATTTGCAGTGAGCTTAATTTGCCAGGTCCATGGAACTCGGTTCATAACAGCCCTGATCAAATGCAGGCGCTTATCTGAGCATGCATCCCGAACCAGAGGCAGCATCAAGATTTCATGACAGCCGAATCAGGTCATGCTTTTAATTTCAGGCAGCAGTCTGTCAGGGGACCCTCTGGTGTAGGAAGTATTTTGTTCCAATTTAAGCAGCTTTCTACTTGCAAAGTAACTGGAGGTGCTGATGTGACGGCAAGATGCTTTGCCTATCTTTGAAATTACTTTGCTTTTGTAGCAAAGAATTGCAAAATAGGGAAGAACGGGTATACTGTGCACTTAAGTAGAAGTCGGGGGGGGGGGAATGAAAAAAAGTTACCAGTGTTCTAGTTAACAGTCCTGAAAATCAATTCTCGGTGCTTAACTAGAACACTGGTTGTGCGGAAGCAAAGCCACATCTCAGGGTAGCTGGTTTTCAAGAGCAAATGGATGCCCAAAGCAGAAATAAGGAGCAAAAGCGGCCAGGGCAAATGGACAACCATAAGCTGGTGTAAACATTGGCATTTTGCTGTTATTAGTACTCGTTTGATGAAACGTTGAAAATAATTTGCCAGTTAAAGTGTAAGTATTAGTGGTGTGAGAATAGTAAAGCCACACACCTGCCAAAATCTCAAGTAAAAACCAGGATGAGAGAACCATGGCTTAGAGTTTTATTTAATTTTCATTTCCATGTTATTGTATACCGCTTTTCCAAAAGAAAGTTTGCCCAAGGCGGTTTACAACAAACGGAAAATACGCAATGCAAAATAATAAAACATTATAGTAAAAATATTTATTAAAAAATCTCACATCATACAAAACTTTGTAAAATAAGGCAAACACACACACAAAGATTGTAGCACCTGAGGTCGAGTGGAGTCCGGAGCAGATGACAAAACACCCCAGTCAAACAAAGAATTACCTCCTTCAAGATGTGAATGCCCAGCTAGGCTGGAATGTCATCCAGAGGGCAGGAGGGATGGCATAAGCAGCTGTCCTTGATGGTCTCTGGTGTAGCTGAGACCAGGTGGGGTCCAGAGCAGCTGACAAGAGGGACGCAGTCCAGCAAGGAAGCAGCTCCAAATTACCAGGGCCCATCCAGGCTGGAGAGTCATCTAGAAGGCAGAGTGGTCTAGGCTGCCACCACTAGACCACCACGAGGGATGGCAAGTTTTTCCTCATCAGACAGAGCTTCCAGCAGCTTAAAACTATAAGGGGTTTTGTCTTACATCAGACTGAGGTGTAAATGCTAAGAATAAGGAATTATGGATTTTTGTGATCTCCTGCCCACTCCAGAGCAGAAATAATGAAATCCTTCTTGCTTAACAGATATTCTTCCTCTGTGAGCCAGTTTGGTCTCGTGGTTAGGGAGCCAGACTCTTATCTGGGAATACTGGGTTCAATTCCACCCTCCTCCATGAACGCAGCTGGGTGACCCTGGGCTAGTCACAGATCTCTTTTGAGCAATCACAGCCCCACCTACCTCACAGGGTGTCTGTTGTGGGGAGAGGAATAGAAGCTTTGTCAGCCACTTTGAGTCCCCTTAAATGGGTGAGAAAAGCGGGGTAGAAAAGCCAACTCTTCTTCTTCTTCTTCTTCTTCTTCTTCTTCTTCTTCATTCAGATGGACATGGCAGAGTTAGACTTGTAATTGCAAACAAATAAACAAACAAACAAACCCACAACTCGCCCCCCCCAAAGTGTGGGTAAACTTAGAATTCACTTCCCTCCTCCTTCCTCATCAAAGCAACTTAGTGTCATCTTTATCTTAACATAACAATACTATAGTACCAGGATCCCACCCGTTTGCTGTCCTTGAAATGCTGTGTGGGTCATAAAATGCCAGGTAACCATTTCTGCCTTCACCAAAACATTCCCACATGCTAGTCTCATGGTTTCCAAGCCACCTACAGTCTGGCTTCAGGTTAAAAACATGGCAAAACAGGTCCAGAATGTGGCACAGACAGGAATAGTCCATGGGTTCAGCTGATCAGATGTAAGTGATAACTGGCAGGGAGCATCATCCAAACTAACATGTTGGTGTGGAACATTTGTATGTATATGCTTTGGTTTTAGGAGATGCTAAAAGCCTTCTCCCTTTCCCCAAGTCTCGAAGGATATTCAAATGCTTTAGTTTGCTCCTGTCCTGGTTTGTCTATTGATCTCTTTCATTAAATATCTATCCCACCCTTTACCCTAAGGTCCCGGGAAGCAGTTGAACAAATCTCTTGCTAAGAGCTAAAAATCCAACAATCCAATGGTTAACTAAATGTCAAAACAACAAAACTGGGACATACACCTAAAAAAAATGCAGGATAACAGAGGAACATATTCATTACCAAACCCCTGAGTCAAAAAGAAGGGTTATGATCAGGAGACAGAAGCTCAGAAATCATAGTGAACTCTGATAGAAGCCAAGAAGTAGGCATTTCTTAATCTGGGGGGCAGAATGGAGAGACAGGCATGATGCCTCTAAAGAGCAGCTGAAGGTTGTGCTTCTGTTTGACATGCCCAGAAGCAGTTGGTGGGCCACTGTGTGAGATGGATGCTAGACTAGATGGGCTATGGACTGATCCAGCAGGGCTGCTCTTATGTTCTTATGTTCACTAAGGGTGTTTTTCCACTGTCACTAGAAGTACCCATTAAGTACCCATTAATGGGTACAAAAATGCCATTTCATAGCCATTAATGGGTACTTAATGGGTACTTTTAGTGAGAGTGGAAAAACACCCTAAGAAAGCCTTCTCTCGTATCTTCTTTGTGCTCCAGATCTGTTTTTATCCTTTTAACCTTTTCCTCTAAAGAAAACTATTTTGACTACTTTTATGTTCCGTATAAACCATTCAGTCTATAAATGCAATTCACGCATACTTGGGCCCTTGTGTCGAAGAGGTAAAGACTTGCTAGTTTTTGACTAAGGAGATCTTGGTTTTATGCCCCTTGCTGGCAACTTATACTTCCACAGCTTTCTTTTATCAGGAATTTTAATCTATAATATAGATCTCCAGGTGCAAAGCCTAGACTGGCTCCCCTTTTCTTGGAAATGTTTATGTCAGCATTGGGGGTCTTTTCAAAAAAATAGATTTTGACATCTGTAACCACTAAAAAATTTCCACTCCTTGTGCCATCTGCATTTAATGGCAACTCGCTCCTGTTCTGCACATTCAGTTGAGGGGATGATTTAAAGTGTAGTTCTTGGAGATTAGCTGAAAATAGCTCCTTTGTCCCAAATGTCACACAGGCTCAACAAATAGATGCAGGTAAGCTTAAAAGTTGCCAAGGCCTGGCTTCCAGAAAACCAGAGGAAGCATGCATCTGTAATGAATGCTTTCTTCCCATGTTCAAGCAAAAGGAAACCAGCCTGGGATTTCAGCTTCACCTGCTGAAAATTAACAAGGCTTTAAATGGTGTCTTAATAAGGCCATGATGGTATTGGTATTACAAGAAATCCAGTGTCTTTGCTGGATTTCTCTTACTATTGATATTCTGGGAAATCGGTACCATATCTGGACTACCAATGATATGTGTGACGGTCCCAATATAATCCTGGGATAATTGTGGGTAGGGATGTGCATTCATATTCGTAACATTATTCGTACAAATTCGTACGAATTCAGATATCCGTACAGAAATTGAAGGTTACAATATTCGTATACTAACATTCGTACGTATATGAATGTTTCTGGACATTTGCACAAATGGTTCGGGCATTTGTTAGATTGGAGGTGTGGAAAAATGGAGCACCAGTCATACCTGCCATGGATCCAGATTGCATTTGACATGGATCGACAACGGATTAAAAGTGGATTCAGGTTGGATTTGACGTTTTCAGAGTGCGGATATGTATTTGTTGTTTCAGATACTTATTCATTCATATCAGATACATATTTTTTTCATATCAGATACGTATTTGTTTGTATTGGATATGTATTCATTCATATCCAATAGATATCGAATATTCATATGAATAGATTCGTATTGAATAGAATTTTATCACATTCGAATGTAATCTATTCGTACGAATATGGATTTTCAAACATTCAATTTGTTACAAATCAAATGCCAAAAATGCATTAAATGCACACCCCTAATTGTGGGGTTTTTTATCCATGTTTCGAGGCACCCTAGGAGAGCAAAAAAAAAAAGGTGATAATCCTGTGCTATGGTTTGCTTTGTCAAGCACCTGTTTCTGAACCTAGCAAGTCTCCTGAGCTATTTGTGTAGAAAAAAGAATGGTACAAGCATTTTCAGCAAAGTCTTGCCTTAAGTCTTCAAAAAAAAAAATCACACAATATTAATATTAATCAAAAGAACAGAGACTCAGAAATAACTGGAATTACAATTTAAAAAATACTTTTAATTATTAAGGAAGCTTCCAGAAGTCACTTCTAGATTATTATTACTTTGATTATGTTCTCTATGTTCACTCATTTATATTATTTATATTTTTTCTTCCTTTTCTTGTTTGGATTTATTGCTGTATTTTGTATTTTTTTAATGTCTTATGAAGACTTTGATGGAAAGAGTCTTTAAAAATCACAGAAATACAGGGGACACCCTAACCTAACTCTTATCCCAACTATACTGGATTATGGTATATAGTACAGTATTTCTCATAAAACTTTGCCATTGGTTCTTGCTGAGATAACTTCTGAAAGTGAAATGAGTTAGGGACTAGCTTCACTGCATTTCTTTCCTACCCGGGATCCTTCTTCAGAAAATGATAGTGATGTTCTTTATCTTCCTTTCTTCTTAGAAAGCTGATTTGGCAGTGGCTGGTCTGACAATTACAGCTGAACGAGAGAAGGTGATTGATTTCTCCAAGCCATTCATGACTCTGGGGATTAGCATTCTCTACCGAGTTCATATGGTAAGGTGTATCTTTTAGTTGTCTATGCAGCAAAAGATATTGCTCGCAAACATGCTGGAATGAAAGAAAGACACTTGAACAATACATTTTCCTTCTGTCTTTCTTTCCTTTGTGTCTTTGCATTTTTATCCCACACAGTATCTGAACATCTCAGGCAGGTTGCAACCATAAAAAGGTATTAAATGAACAGCTAAGAATAATGACTGTGCCTGAAGGGAAGGGAGGGAAAGCTGCTTCCTTAACCAAGGGTCAAGGTAAATAGTGCCGCTCCACTAAAGTGCCTGGTGTACTTCTGGTGGAAGTTAGTTCTATAATCTGGGAGCTACCACTGAGAAGACCCAACCTGGGTTCAAGACAATCATTCCAGAGGAACCTGTATTGGTCTTTCCTCAGTTTACCCCTTTAAAAAAAAAAGAAAAACTGAGCAAACACAATTTAGACATTTGATTCATAAAATGTTGTCGACCTCTCCCAGTGGATGCATGACCCAATCGGGGGTGAAGTGGAATGACAGTCCTCGGCAGGCAAGTTCATCCATCTTCCTTGCCTGTGCAAGGATTCTCTCAACAAGGTAGTTGACAGAACAAAGTGCCTAAGAAGCCTTTGCATGGCTCCTGTAGATGCCTCGTTTTAGCGTATTCATTACGTTCAAAATTCATACGAATTTGGATGAATTTGGACATTATTCAAATCAAATCTTGGCACTTTCAAAGATTGACATTCAAATTTGAATCAAGTGTTTCAATACATTCGTATGAAGCTTCGTATGGGATTCGTATAAGATTCATATACATTCAAATGGAATTTGTATGGGATTGAACATTTGTATCAAATTCAACTCCCACTACATTTGAGGGGGATTTATTTGAATGAATACTTTTTTTTTTTTTGCATTTGATTCAATACAACACACACAACATTCAATTCAATATAACATTAGGAAGGGAATAGAAAATAAGTCAGCAAGTGTCATTTTGCCTCTTTATAAATCTATGGTGAGGGCACATTTGGAATATTGTGTACAACTCTGGTCACCACACCTCAAAAAGGATATTGTGGAACTAAAGAAGGTGCAGAGAAGGGCAACCAGAATGATTAAGGGGCTGGAACACTTCCCTTAGGAAACCAGGCTGCAACATCTAGGCCTCCTCAGTCTGGAGAGACAGCGTTTAAGAGGGGACCTGATTGAAGTATATAAAATTATGCATGGTATAGAAAAGGTGGATAGAGAAAATGTCTTTTCTCTATCAAATAATAATAGAACCACGGGGCACTCTATGAAGCTGATGGGTAGGAGAGTCGGATCCAACAAAGGGAAGTACTTCTTCATCCAGAGGGTCAATGGTTTATGGAATGTGCTGCCGGAAGAGGTGGTGACAGCTACCAGTTTAGATGGCTTCAAGGAAGGGTTGGACAAATTTATGGATGACAGATGTATCAATGGATACTAGAATGAATGCATAGGTAAATCTTTCAGGCTGAGGGGGGGTGCAGAAGCAGAATGCTTCTAATGCCCATTTGCTGGGATTCAAGAACAAAAAAAGGTTTGTCCTTGTCTCTATTTGAGATGCCATGAGCATTTGGTGGGCCACTGTGTGTGACAGAATGCTGGACTAGATTGGCTGTGGCCTGATCCAGCAGGGTCTCTCTTATGTTCTTATGTTCTTATCCCTGCAACACATTCACACAGTGTCAAAATGCAATTTTTGCAGTTCTGGAGCCTGTGAATCCAGAGGAACCCCCATACACAGAAAGAGGTACTAACAGTCTATTAAAACATCCAGCCTGGACTTTGACACTGCAAACTTTTTTATGCCAAGCGTGTGCTTGGCAGCTAAGTGGCAATTGCAGGGCGATTGAAGCCAACAGAAATGCTGACTGCAACATGGCATCGCCTGCTTAAATTGATCCTCAGAGCTGTCTGCCCCAACAAACAATTCAAATGAGTATGCAGGAAGCACACAAGAGCACCACTTGTCTTCTGCCACTGCAGAAAAATGCTCTTGTCAGTTTGAGTTCCATCCCATCCGCAACTGAAGTTTTCCAGTCTGGGTAAAACTGTCTACTGATCATGCCTATGGGGTTGAGAAAAGGGGCCAAGCAAAGGGAACTGTTCAGATTAGTTGGCAGTGTGTCTCTATTCTGGATAGCATCTCTATCTTAGCCCAGCTCAGCCTAGCCTAGCTAGCTACTCTCCCTCTCCCTAAATCCCTTTGCAATAGTAGATGTGCAAAGTTTTCTTTGTCAGATACAGAATGTTTCAGTAGTAATCTTGACTTTGCTCCTTATTAAACCTAAGTAAGAAAAAATGTTAGACATTTCCTGACATATGGCCAAAAAGGAAAGACAAAGGAAAAATGCAAGAATCAAAGACATGTCTCAGATAAAGCCCTATTGTACTGTGTCGAACCATTAGTGACTGGTGTCTTTTGGGGCTGGTAGGATGGAAGACAAGAAAGCTAAAAGAAACCAGGGAAAAATAGAAGTGGAATATAGAGATATGCACAGACTTTTTGGGGGTGGAGGATAGTGTTTGAGGTGAACTGGTTTGGTTCATTTTGAACCTTTTCAAACAGGCTCGAACCCAACTTTGAATTTGTTCGGAAAAAGCAACACTCAATTTTTCAATATAAAAAGTTTTTTAAAGTTTTAAAAAAACACAGCAAAATGCAATGAACACAAACAGTTCAATCAAACCATTTGTGTTTGCAAATGGGTCCCCAATTTGTTCCAAATCGGAACAAATCAGGAGGTGTTTCAGTCTGAATCAAACATCTTCAAACTATTCAGTTTGATTTGCATTTGTGAACTCAAACTGAACTTTGCATATCTCTAGTGAGTTGCCATAGGACTGTTGTTTTTCACATTTGCTAACCTTTGAACTGGAAAGTATATGAAAGGGAGTCGAAAAAGAGGCGAGTGGTCTAAACTGTTGGGTGCAGAGGGGTACAGACAGTTTTTTACAGGAGCTGTCTTTGTTGGTTGGAGGTAAATCTTCCCCTTGTGGAATAAGAGGAGTCAATTCAACTGAGAATCTTTATTTTAACTGGACAACATGGAAATGAGTTGAAAAGGTCTGCAAACAGGACAATGATCTGTTTTTCCTCCATCTTTTTGCCATCTAGTTACTTCTCTTATTAGCAGATGAAAACAAAATTGTAATGGCTATTGGATTCTTGGGTGGGAAGGTGTTAATTATAACTTACTAATTGCTTATACTTCTTGTTTTATTTTGTTTTTGCCCCAAAAGAACTTACAATCTACTAGTTATTCCCTGTGCAAACTAGATTCAAAGTCATTAGTATTTCCTTAGGGACTCCCAACTCCATAATAGTTACGCTCAAGAAATGTTGAACAGAGCACTGTCTATACCTGCTCTGTGTTTCAATATGCTCTCCATATGTTCCGTGGGCAATACAAACACACTCTTCATTTCCCATCAGCTGAACAGCAACATAAACAAAGCACAGAAACAATTATAACAGATTCTCAGCTTCCGCCCTTGCAATATCCAAAGCTCGTAAAGACACCGCCTTGTTCACCAATACAAACAGAGCTTCACTACAGATTCTCTTTCTCAGTGGAAGCTGTCTTACTGCCAAAAACAAACAAGTAATTAAAAGCTACTTAAAATTCTGCTTCCTCTGCTACCAGGCGAATTAAGGAGCAGTGAGTGAGCGCGCCAAAAAGGTTTCTGTCTTTTTCTCCTACTTTATGATTCATCCTACTTAGTATCATTCACTTATCTGTGGAGCTTCAGAAAAAGAAAACACACACACATCAGTTTTGCTATTGAATTGAAAAATGCCAAAATTAATTTCACTGTCAAATCATTAAATTGAAAAACTAAATTTTTTTCATTCATTTTTGAACTTTGCTGTGAACTTTTTTTGCAGCCTTTTCCCATTGAAAAAGAACTTTTGCATTTCAAAAAACACAGTGAAATACAAATATTCAGCTAAATTATTCATTTTTGTGAGCAGCAAATTTGCTTCACTCAAATATTTGGATATTCAAAAAACTGGATTTTCAATTGAATGTGAAACTCTATGAATTTGGAACATTCAATCAGATTCACAAATAGGTATTCTCATTCTGTACATTCCTATGAGGCAGAGATGGGCAAAATATAGCCCTGAGTAGAAGCTCCCAGGAAACTGAGGGTACATCTGGACATGCTTTATTCTGGTCCCTGGATGCAGCCCTAATCAATAGCCTGGAAGGATATCAAATGCAGAACAATTCAATAACATCTGAGGGGTCATAATCTGGCTGTTGACCAAAACTGACCTGGAGTTACTCAGCTGCAACTAGGAAACACCATAGCCAGTCAGCATGTGAATCCTGCCCCTTTCCCAGTCAGATTCAAAAATGTTATCAAGAATGTTGGCTGATTGTTTTGCAGGACATGATACATCCCTGCCATGGGACAGAGAAGCATCATTTGTGGCTCTTAAGATCTGGAGGGGAGGCCCTCCTGGTTATCCCACCACCTTCAGCAGCTAGGCAGGTGGGCACCCGGGAGAGAGCCTTCTCGGTAGTGGCCCCCAGGCTGTGGAATGGTCTCCCCCTCGAGGTGCATCAGGCCCCTTCTCTGCCTCTGTTTAGGAAGGTGATGAAGACGTACCTCTTCACTCAGGCCTTTGGTTAAATGTTCCCCACGCTTCCCCCATCGTAAACACTTTTCTTAATGCTGGATTTTTAAACTTTGTACTGGTTTTAGGACTGATATAGTTTTGCTATGTTTTGCTATGTTTGTTTTTAAATGTTGTGAGCCGCCCAGAGACCCTTGGGTATGGGGCAGGATATAAATATAAACAAATAAAATAAATAAAAAATAAGATATAGATAACACTGAGGCATGAGGGATGGAACGTGGCCTCACCTTGGTTTCTTGTTGCTCATAGGCAGAACCAAGAACTGACTGGTGCAGTAGGAACATCACCCATGTGCATTCCAAGAATGTGGGCATTTTGATGCCTTCTCTGTGGTGGTCATGTTGCCTTGGCATGAGACCTTGTGGTGGACCATTCTGCCCATCATTGTGGCCATTATTTCTGGTTTTCTGGACATCTGGACACATCTTCCTTTCTCTCTCCTCTCTCTCCTCTTTCACCTGAAGTATCATTGGCATGGTTGCTCGTTCACTTGGGGTGGTCTGTCAACAAAAGGTTCTGGGTAGCAGGAGGATTCATGTCTTTGTGTGAGGATGTTGCAACTGTCCTGTGTGAGGATGCTGGACTGGACTATCACTCTCCTGGTGATAGACACCTTGGGAAGGCACTTGTGCTGGAGCAGGCTGCATCTGGAGCCTTGGCAAGGAGTTCGATGAGGCACATGGCAAGGCAAGGCAAGGCTGTGTGTGTGAGAAGCAACTGCATAGTTGGTTCTCAGTCACTGAGATTTCTGCACCCTGGAGGGGAATTGGAATCCCTCCAGCCCCTTCATGCTCCTGTGCCCTGGGTTGCTGTGCAGACAGACAGCCTCTGGTGCTCCTCCAGGACATCTTGAACACCATACAGAAGTGCAGCCAAAATGCATTGACACAGATGCAATTTTCAACATTTGATTTGTAACAAATCAAATATTTGAAAATTCAGATTTGTCTGAATAAGGAAAAAATAATGTCCGGACATTCGATTCGATATGAATACATTTGTATGTGTTTGTTCAAATATTCAATATGTATCCAATGATAAGCATCTGTACGCATCCCTGTATCCATCCCGTTTTCATCCCATCCCTCTACAGATATGAATGTACGAATAACTCGGGATATTTGTATTCATTCCAATTCAAAAATTTGAATACAAATGTCCAAATTTATCCAAATTTGTACGAATAACGAATATTTTGAATATCTGTGCACATCCCCAATTGATTCTAGTTCCAAATCCATATCAGTTTGGGGCTTCTGGGAATTAGATTCTATTTTGCCCTGCAGCTGAAAGACAGCTATTTTATAAACCCCTCTGTCAGCTTTGAAGGAATATTGGGTTGCTTAGCATTAACACTGAGCATGGAAGCAATGTAGCAATTAGCAAATTAAGCTAGTAAATATTTATTTAACAATGGAAGTCATGATAACTAATCACAGTTGTTCTTCTTTAAGGATCTGGTTTGCACAGCAGATGAAAGCAGTGCCAGTAACCCCCCCTCCCCATCCCACCCCCGGTCACTGGCCTGTTCGTTTCTTACCCATCTCTTTTCATTTTTCAGCATGGAAAACCACAGCAAACATTGCACTAATCTCAGGTTGCCATCAGACATTTTCTAATAAACAACTACAAATAAATTTCCTGTCTCGGCACCGTTTCCCTACCTCCATCCCGTCTGGATTTTAATGACATTTCTTCTTTTTAATATTATTTTTATTTTCTCCCAGCTTAATTGTGGTTCCCCGTCTTTTCTTTTCCTGCCACCCGCCTTCGCTTCCTGCCCGTGCATTCACTGGGCCCGTAGACTGCTTTATCACAAGTAACCAAATACGGCAGGTTTAAATGGGCCTGTCATTTTTCTCAATTTCACTTACTGTGATTTAATCAAATATGGATTTCTGGCACAGGGGCATTAATGGTGCAGCTGACTTAAGAAATGCTGAGAGAGCACAAGACCCAATTCTTGGGTGTTTTTCCACTGTCACTAGAAGTACACATTAAGTACACATTAATGGGTACTTAATGGGTACTTCTAGTGAAAGTGGAAAAACACCCCTTGTCTCTCTCCTTCCCACGTTCAAATTAGAGTATAGTAGAATCATGTCCGTCCAGACTAATGGAAGATGGTGGAGTCATTGGATTTTGGATGCATGCAAATGTGCTAAGCATCTACACGGTCTTCACCTCTACTGAAGATGGCTGCCACCTCAACAGGAGGATTGACACCCATTCCATTTGCAAGAGCGTGCATTTTATGCGAAGACTGCATCCTTCCAAGAAAAAGCAGAAGAGTTGGCTTTTATATTCTGCTTTTCTCACCCTTTCAAGGGGACTCAAGGTGGCTGAAAAAGCTTTCTATTCTCCTTGCAACAGACATTCTATGAGGTGGGTGGGGCTGTGAGAGCTCAGAAAGAGAGCTGTGACTAGCCCAAGGTCACCCAGCTGGCTTCATGGAGGATTACAGAATCAAACCCGGTATTCCCAGATAAGGCTCCAGCACCTTAACCACAAGACCAACCTGGCTTCCAAGAGATCTGGACCCTAAAGAAAGAAAAAGGTTGCTGAAACTTCTAAAGAGAGGACTTTCTGATACCATGGGTGTTTTTCCACTGTCACTAGAAGTACCCATTAAGTACCCATTAATGGGTATAAAAATGCCATTACATACCCATTAATGGGTACTTAATGGATACTTTTAGTGACAGTGGAAAAACACCCCATGAATGTTTGTTGTCCTTTGGTATATCGAGGTGAGTTTGACTGCTGATGACTCTACGGACACGTTGCTGAAGTCATTTTAGCAGATGCACATAATGATTTGCTCGTACCTTCTTGAAGGAACATGTTGGAGATTGAACCTACAACCCACTACATTTCAAGCATTTGCTCTACTACTAGGCAATGCCACTCTGAGCAGTTCAAATTAACCCTGCCGAAACATCAGAGATGGCAAAGCTAACTGTGCAGTTCTGTGGAATGTCATTTCTCTGGTTTTATTCTGTCCCTTGAAGTTGCCCACTTTGGGTCAAACACAGACATGAAGTCTCTACCACCACCACCACCCAAAATATGTGTATACGCAAAGGGGCAGAGGAAACAGAGAAGAGGAGGGGATCGAGAAGGGTGCTTTTATGATCAGTTAAATGCTCCAATTTACCTGAAAGCTTCTTTGCCAACGAAAATGAGCAGTGCAGTCGGAGGACATGGTTCAGTGTGGTTCAATCTTAGCGAGAGCAATTTTAGGCCCTTTCTGCACTGGGCCTTTTTCAGGATTATATTCCAGAAGAGGGATCTGCCTTCAGCATGCTGGTGCAGACTATGACAGGCCCTGCCTGGCATCTGATGTAGCCTGCACTAAGATGTGGATGGCAGGCCCTTGGTCCAAGTTATAATCCAGAATAAGACCCAGGGCAGAAAGAGCCTTATATTTCACTTCAAGTTGCCATGTAGAGTGAGACAAACTTGAGCAGAAGGGCACAATCAGAGCCCCTGCAAATGAAAAAGGAATGGGCACATTCCATGGTCCAGATCACAAGAAACAACATGTGCTTAATTATTCATCCTCCATTTCCACCCTCAGGGACAATTTGGGACCAACATGGAAGGCCTAGTTTCCAGATACCTTCTGAACCATCAAAACAACGCGAGTGGTGTTATTTATTTACATCCCATCCAGACAGGGCCTAAAATGTGGGATAATCCTGAGGTTGGGTTGGGACTGCCACACGTATCTATGGCAATCCCAACACAGCTTTGTGAAAATGGGGTAGAATCCTGCATTGTCAATATTCAGGATAATCCAGTTCCCACCGTAAGTTTTCCTCAAGTAGAGAACACTGGTTCTCCTTTCTGTCAGGCAGATTTCACACCATGCAAGACCCTCTATAGGAACTTGCATTGCCTTTGCAAATGGGCAGAGTGTAAGTATACGGGAGTGAAACCTAGAGATGTATTATGAATATTCATAACATTTGAAATTCATACAAATTTGGCCAAATTTGGACATTCAGATTTGAGTAGAATGTTCTGATACATTCATATGAAGCTTCATATGGGATTTAGATGCATTCGTATGGGATTTGTATGGGATTGAACTTTCGTATTGAATACGAATCCTACCGCATCTGAAGGGGATCTATTTGAACTGATACAATTTTTCTTGCATTTGATTCGATACGAGTTAAATAAATAAATAAATAAAATTGTGCACATCCCTAGTGGAAACACCACATTATGCAAGGGATGAGTTTCTTTCTATCCAGATTAGGTAGGCCAGGAGAATCCTTCTTTTTGTCCTTTTCCTTTAACTCACTTGAATTCCTTCCTTATTTGCCGAAATGCTATTTGACTTCCCTGAGATCTGCTATTTATTTATTTGCATAATATTTAGAAATGGGAATAAATGTTAAAATCCACAGTTTTAGGCATGTGTTGTGTGGGAGGCTAAGAGAAGTTATTTTAGTCTGCATGACAGTAATATTATCTCGGTTAATCTGCATGGCTGATTTGATGCAAAATCTGTACTTCTCTAAGCCGGTGGCAAAAATGATCTACGGAGTCATTAGCTCTTCATGCTGCCAGGTATGAGCCATCTCCCAGCTGTTGCTGGTCAGGAGAGTAACATCCCATGGATGCTAAACTGTGGCTGTTCAAAACTTCCACGCACTTTCCATTTGAAGCAGCCATTTTTCTCCATTTTGAGAGGGAGAATTATTGACTTTCCAAGCTGTTTGTCTCTCTGTAGATCGGTCTGGGAGTCACTGGAAGAGGGTGAGACAAGGTGATGCTTATGAAAGATGTTCAAGTTCGTAAGAAGCAGCAGGATGCTTTGCCCTGTGTATGGGAATAAAATCTGTCGCTGGTAGTTTTAGGGGAGTAGCAAGGTTCTATACCTTGTTTCTCTTTGGCACTTAACTGCTACCGCACTCCATCTGGTCGTTTTATTGTTTCAGAGGAGGAAAATGGCTTCCTGGCTAGACCTACTCTCTGAGAAAAAATAAAAACTAAGGGACTTAAAGATTGGCAGCAAGGAGGGAAAAGCCTGCCAGAAAGAGAAAAGGCAAGTCAGAATATAAGATTCAGGAGGCAACCCTCAAACTGCAACACTCCAGGGCTGCGTTCCCATAGGCATTTAAATTCAAACACTGAATTTGACTTCGGTATCCAGTGTTTCCACTAATTCTGCAATTAACCCAAATTCAGCATCCAGCGTTCCCACCCAAGTTCTTATGTCTGTATTTTACGAGGGCTATTCCGCGAAAATCCGGAGAAGAAAACCCCCTGAGAAAAGCAGGGCTTTTTTACCCTTTCGTAGTTGAACCTGCGTACAAAATGCATACATTCGTATAACACACACAAATGTTGTTGATATTCATGTCTTCAAATTCGAATATAATGTTCGAACGAATAGATCTGACTGTATTGAATTTGAATCTTTTTTCTTGTATTCTTATTCTAAACATTTGAATCGACTCGAATTCAAATGCAAAAAAACAAAACAAAAAACCATTTGTGCACATCCCTAGTGAAGATGTTGCATTAAGGGTGGGCTGGACAGGATGCTGGACTAGATGGGCTGTGGCCTGATCCAGAAGGGCTCATCAACCAAGGCCATCTCATTACCCAAACCTGGCCTGTCCCCAACGCGTTGGGAGGGAAACCTCTCTCTGCTTTCCCAATCATTGTCCCACCTCTGGCGGAAGTCTTGAGATGATACAGGGGTTTGCCACCTTAAAAAAAGAGAATCTAATGTTTCTGCATATCGGTGCAAAACAGGGCTGCCAAATGTCTACAGCCTGTGATGGCATTGTGCCACATCACTCATCCAAAGGCTTTTATTCTCTTAGCACCTGCAGAAAGTTCCCAGATGACCAACCAACCCTGAGCTTTGCTAGGAGACAGAATGTAGTGGAGAATGTGCCAGTGCTTTTAAGAAAGTGCACTTCTTAATTCTGTACTTTTGAGTGGTGGTGGTGGGGGGGAGAGACTTGGCATACTGTAGCTTGTGTGCTGGCCGCAGCGGGACGCTGGCAGAGTACCAGTAGGATGCTGGCATTTATTAAATGTCTTCTAAGTCCCCAAGACATTAATATCCAGAACCTAAGTGTGTCACTTGCTTAATTCTCTCCAAGCACGCACCCACAAGTTCTTGCCTGTATTGCTTTCCATCTATTATTTCTGGACCAGGTGGGAGGAGGGATAGACTCGGATGGCAAAATGAGTGGTACCCCTTATGCACAATAGCTCAGGTTTTGTCAACCAGTTTCAGGATGGGGTTGGTTTTCAGATCGGTTGGCACAAGATCGCAGTTCCTTACAGGGTCTCACTGCTGTTGGCTCCTCCCGTTCTGCCACACTTCCTTTTAGCTACCTTGTTCTGGGTCTCACCGGCAACCAACCACCATTGATAAGAGAGCTTTGTTTAAAAGTGCTACATATGTATATTCTGCCTGTTTCTTCTCTCTCTCTTCTCTCAGGGACGCAAGCCTGGCTATTTCTCTTTCCTGGATCCCTTTTCTCCCGGCGTCTGGCTTTTCATGTTGCTTGCCTACCTCGCTGTGAGCTGCGTCCTCTTCCTCGTGGCTCGGTACAGTATAGTCAACTTTTCTATCAGCCCCTGTTCTTTTTTTCCTCTAGCCTGCCATTGCCACCTACCGTCCATTTCTAAGAATTGCTTGAAGAAAGGCAATGCAGAACTGATTCTTGATTGCTGTGGGAAAGAGATGGACGGACTCATCTTCTGGGGTAACTGGTTAAATGATTTGTTCCAAGAGCACAGCATCAGTTCATAAAAGCATGCATTCAAATAGGCAGAGGAAAAGGGAACGCTTTGCATTTTGCTAGGCTCTTTTCTTGGGCTGAGTGAAAGTAATCAGTGCTGTCCAGCAAGGCAAGATGATCAGAAGGAAATGTTAATTGTCTTGGTGGATTGTTGGCTGACTTGGATTGCAAGTTTATTGGCTGTGAGCTGCTTGGAATTTTGCAGGGGAAAAAAATGAAATCCTACATATGGTGGGCTTAAATATAATCTGGCAAGGCATTTCATTTTCTTAAGCAATTGAACACAGATCAACTGTGCCTGAACTATTGAGAACTCCTAAATACAAATTTCAGTCACATTCATGGACTGCAGGAATACTAGTAGACAATTTAAGATTCTCCTGGAGAGGAAAGTAAAACCAAGATATGCTAAAGAGAATTTTCTTTGTCCCTAGAATATTGTTCAGTCTTGTGGACCTGCAACAGAATAAGGAACAGTTGTTCTAACTTCAGGAGTGCATTGTATTTAGGCTGACCCTAACCCTAAAGGGCAAAAGGGTCCATTGAACATCAGAAGGGAAAGGTTGGAGATTAATGTCCACAATATGCAAGCAAACACATTTCTGCTCATCTTTAGTACATGTCTGGAGGAGGCATTTGTGCGCCCCTCCTTAGAACATAAGAGGAGCCCTGATGGATTGGTCCACAGCCCATCTAGTCCAGCAGCCTGTCTCACACACTGGCTCACCAATTGCTTATGGGCATCTCAAGCAGAAGGTAAAGGTGAAACTTTCATCTGCTCTCAGTTCCCTGCAAATAGCCTTTAGAGGCAGTTTTTCATTTCCTGGAACTGAAAATGAATTAAACACATGCATAACCCTGCCCTAAATGTGTTCCTGCAACTCAGCCAAAGTGGATTCAACCAAACTCCTTCCTTTAACCAACTGTATCCAAAATCTGAACTTTCTATATTTATGTTGCTCTGCTAATAAATTGGGGGCAAATGTCACTCGTTGGTGGAGCATCTGCCTTGAATATCAGTGGCCTCCATGTCATCGCTGGCATCTCCTGGGAATAAGGCAATGATAAATCTTCTTCATCTGATTACCAATAAAATTATAATGAGTCAAGCCTGGAGTCCAGCTTGACTTGCTCATATATCTTTGCCGTGATCTTGTTACAGGATTCACAAAAGTTTCAGCTCAATGACAGAGCAGGTCCCTGAATCAGGCTGCTTCCAGACAGCGGAAGAGAAATGTGGGATCTTGTTTAGATCCCACAGTTGCCTCTGGCTGTCCCTGCCAGGTGGCAGAGTGAAATCCCAGGGCAAGCCTAGACCCTTACATTATCTGGCACTTGCTCTTGCAACAGCAAGGTGAACACTTCAGGGAATGTTGATGGTGCAAAATACCTGGAATTCAGCAAACACTAGACCCCATGTTTGCACAGGGGGCATTTTCAGTCCAGTTTCACTCCCATGGATACATGATGGATCCTGGGACCAAGCATCCAATCAAGGTAAGCCATATCACTATTTCAGGAAAACCTGGATTGGAAGTTCTTGTTCTTGGAAGTTCTCAGGGTATGTTGGAATGTAATGCCAGGCTAGTTCTAGATTTTGGGGCCTGTCTGGATGCAGCCTTCATATCTAACATCCTTACAGTAGACAGGTATGGCAAGCCACATCTAGACCCATTTAATTCTGGATTATCCATATAATGCATATTAAGTAAGTGCTGTCTAGATGAAGGTTTAGTTCCATCAAGAAGATGGCCATCAAGAGTTAGCCTTGACTCCAGGGCATCAGTTATTAAGTGAAGTCAGAAGGTTTATGCTACAGTGAATAGAGCATTGAGGACAAGCCAGGGTTAAAAATACAGGGGTGCAGTTTTCAAGCTTTATAGAAGATATGCATGGAGAACTAAAACAGCCCTCCATGAGATGGTCCATTGCGCAGACATCCCAGGATATGAATTGTTTCTTGGTCTTGACAACAGGTAAAATTTGGCTGGGAAATTGAATCAGATTTTTTTAAAATATAGTTTATTATGGACCATATTTAAAAAAACAAATCAGATAATGGCCATATCTCCACTTATCTCTGGAGGCTTCCATGGACATAGGTGATGCATCTTCCCGTTCAGCATCATGATAGATCCACCAGAGTGCATGGCTCACCCAAGGGACCCAGGGCAAAGGCAGGAAATTGCACTCTCTTTGCAAGTACACTGTCCCTCCTAAAATGGACACCATAAAGCAACCAGGGACGTGGTGGGACAAACATTTTTGTACAGATGCCCTCTCCCTGAAGCCATGGAGATAATAGCTAATAAATATTTAATGTAAAATTGATTAGATCAGCCAAGCTGAAGAGTCAGGATGTGTATAATCAAATGAGAGTTGCTTCCATATCACTGCAGACCTTAACTAGATAAGTACTTAATTTACTTAATTAAACAAAGGCTACTGAGGTAAGGAACTGACAAAAAAACCCAAAGCATTTCAGGAAGGAATTCTATGCTACAGTATATAAGCAAACAAAGTTGCTAGTGCAGAAATCCCTCATGAAGATGGTGGCATTACCTGACTGGTGGTCAAGCCAGGTGGTATTGTGCAGGTGGGCGGCCAAAATTCAAATCCAAAGAAATAGCTCCAGAGAAAGTGGGGGGAAGTAACAAGGCACAGGGGTGAGGAAAGGGCAGCCTCTGGAATTGATAAGGAGGCATGGCAGGTGCTCTATTCAGGGCAGGTGTGGGAGCTTTGTCCAAGGAAGCAGGCAAGAAGGGGTAATTAGACAAAAGAGGTTCTTCCAAGTGTTTGTCTTTGTGGGACTAGAGCTATTGGAGTCCTGGGCATTTGGCTTAGTGATGCAGTCGGGCTGGCCAGTTTTAATGATCATAGGTTATTGAGGCAAGTACCGCATGGTATTTTTATAGCACCACAAATTCACCATAAGGAGGCAGGGTCTGCAGAACCCTGCCTATTCCTGGCACATTGAGTGTGCCAGCAAGTGTGGCATTTGCATGGACCTTCACTCATCTCACTGCTCTGCCAGCATAAGCACTCCTGACACACTTGAAACTTTCAGTAGTCTTCCCACTCTCACAAATGGTTCTGCCACTGCTTCTGCTCAGCCATTCCCTTTGTGTGATGACCCCACACTCATCAAGACCACAGCCAGGCAACCTCCATCTTTGATCTTGATGGGCAGGGGTGGCTGCCTGATACAATCAAGAGTAAAGCCAAGGTTTCTATGGCTTTGAACCTGACAGGCAAGGGCAATAGGTAGCACACATACAGCATGCTGCTGCTTTAAGAGGAGAACTTAAAAGAGGAGAGCCAGCTTGGTCTTGTGGTTAGAGTGCTGGACTCACATCTCATAGTCATGGGGTTTGATTCCGCACTCCTCCATGAAGCCATCTGGGTGACCTTGGGCTAGTCACAGCTTTCTTTCTGAGCTCTCACAGCCCCACTTACCTCACGTGGTGTCTGCTGTGGGGAGAAGAACAGAAGGTTTGTCAGCTGCTTTGAGTCCCCTTAAATGGGTGAGAAAAGCAGGGTATAAAAGCCAACTCTCCTCCTCCTCCTTAATTCACACAGGCAGGAATGCTATACTTGCAGAGATCTTCCCCTCCCTTGCAGATCCTGCCTCAGTCACTGAATATGAATGACGCACCTGTGAACCTGTCAAGTACAAAATTTGTGCAAACTGCACTCAGTCAGCACTGAAAAAGTAGGCGCTGTTTGCCCAAACGTTCAGCAAACAGTATACCATGATCTGGGCACTTAATGCAAAAATCATTCAGAATGAACAGGCAAAAGCATGGAGGGATAAGAAAACACAGTATCAGGTGGGAATCAGAGCACTGGTGCAAAGAAAGCCATTTTGGGCAAAGGAAAGGATGGCTGAGAGTTAATAGTTGAAGGAAGAGTTAATAGTTGAAGTTAAGAAGGAAGGGCAGAACAGGCTTTCTGTTTCTGGGGATGAGAAAGCAAGACAAGAGAACAGTGGGGTTTATTGACATTGGCATTACAGCTATAGTATTTTTAGTAGATTTTTGTAGCTATCTGCTTAGCATGTTAGAAATCTGGTTTTCATCCTTTCTTTAGACCACTTCTTCTAGGTTGGACGAGGGATTAACTATCAGCAGGACTGGGAAATCTATAACCCCCTGAAAACAAGATCAGATTAGCATTTCCATCCTCCTTCAACATCGGCCAGGGTAAATTAGGCTGATGGGAGCTGGCGTCCAGCATTTACATGGGCCCCACTTTCCCAATCTGCGGTCAGCAACTCTGCCACCTCGCCTGGAAACCGAACCACCTGTCTCCCGAGGATCACAAAAATTCCCTCCAGTTTGATAACTGGCACTCATGAACACTTTCACGGAGTTCCTTAAATGTGCCAAAAGGGCTCCAGAGACTCTGACACTATTTCCAGGTTCTGTTATAATGCAGCAAAGCTGCTATTTTCCTGCAAAAAGGGCAGTGCTCTGTCTCTCGGGAATTTCACCATTCAGTTGAAGTTGTAATAGTTTTTCAGCATCACATGGCATTTAAACTATTTGATAACAGAGCCAGCCGAGGCCTGTCTACAAGGAGATAGAGCTTCTCTTGATGCATTTTCCAAAGGTGTCAGTACTGATTTGGGTTGCAGAGGAAACAGGAGCGTCAGATAGCACCAAACTGACATCCAGGGCATCTGACTTTTCTCACTGAGAACCACCATGCTTTCACTTCCATTTGGAGTTCTTCTTCTCCTTTTCCTTTTTTTTTTACTTACGAAAAATGAGGGGAAGACTCCCTTTGCCCCCCCCTCCCCAATCCTCTTGTTATAAAGAGCTATTTTCATGCAATTGCAGAGGATCAGGCAGAGGAGAAGTAGTAATGTAAAATCCCATTTTGCTAAAGGACATCTGCAGAGTCTTGAATATATTTTTTTCCTGAGCTTAGTCGTCAGATGAATAGCAAGCCTTTTTGGCAGCTGCTTAAGAGGGCGGAAATAGTTCAGGGCCCATGTATATGTGACCGTGTGCAGAGCCTGCTAACTGTGGTACATGTGCATTATGCATGCAACATAAGCCAAGGAGTCCTTTTTAAAGACAATACTTGGATTCCTTTAAGAAAGTCCCCTAACATCAAAAGTCCAGAACTGTCAGGGCTGGGTTTGAGATCAAGAGCAGGAAGATGAGCCAGTAAATCAGGGCCAGGAATAAAAACCAGGCAACAAACTCATAAGATTATCCTAAGAACAGAGAAACAAGTCCTGTAGAGCAAAATCAAAGAAGACCCAGGAATGCACCTGAGCTAGATAAATATTACTGTTCCTAAAGTTGGTTCTGATGAATTTATCACAATAGGTGTGGCTCTGTTTCTCATAAAAGCTGCCAGAGTCTGTGCCTTGCCAGAGGATGATTTAAAAGGTTTACAGGAGGAGGTTCTAATATGATTTTAACTAGACATTATATTATCATTTTATTTGTATTAATATTTGAATTTCTATTACTGCACCAGTATAAATTTTTATGATATGGTCATTTGACTAATTAGTAATGAACTTGGAAAAAAAAATAAAGTCCTTCCTGTCTAGAAAGTTCTAGTAGCCAGCTGAGGTTGGTGAGGGTCAGAGACGGGTCCTTTATTTGGTCTGCTAATTAATTAATTTTGTGAAATCGGAAAGTTGAGATCTGGGGGAAGGGAGAAGGCTGGGGTGTGGCCCATTCCAAGTGAACACCTGAGGGCACTACCATTTCCAGCCACAGCTTCTGACAGTGATGAGGAGCTGAATGCAATGAAATGAGCATCAGGGATCAGCTCTGTGGAACCTGCAAGCTGCTGAAGATATCAAGGCCAGTCACCAGAACCTCTGGTTACTTGACTTCCACACTCTTGGTGCCTATACACTTGCCCTCTCTGAACAAACAGGCCATAACCTCAGCTGGGGAACAGCCAAAAATGGGCTTTGCAACATTGACAAAAGAAAAAAGTCCCTGTGCAATGAGAGAGGGGAATCCATGGAGAGCCTACAGGTCCTCCAAAACCTGAAACCAAGTGGTGAGGTGGAATGAGCAGGCTTTGAGTTCTGCAGCCTTTTCTGCATCGCTCACCAACAACGGAGAGACCAAGAGAGACCTTCGGGTATGGGGCAGGATAGAAATATAAATAAATAAACTGGCTTGGTGCTGTGTAAGTGAAGCATCCGAGGCAGAGGTGCCAACTTCCAGTAAAATTCTCTCATTGTTGTTGTTTTTTTTCTCCCAACTGCTCCTGGTGTTTGCACTGGAATAAATCAGGTGCACTGTTGCAGGAATTCTACCTTTGGGAGCTGTTCCTTCTGCTTGCCTCCCTTGTTTTCCCCTTTGGCATAACTGGATGTGCTGTGTTCTGATGTTGCAGGCTCACCCCTTATGAGTGGTACAGCCCTCATCCTTGTTCTCAAGGGAGATGCAACTTGCTCGTCAATCAGTATTCGCTTGGCAACAGCCTGTGGTTTCCTGTTGGTGGATTCATGCAGCAGGGATCCACCATTGCTCCACGAGCTCTGTCCACACGTTGTGTCAGCGGAGTGTGGTAAGAAATGGCGTCTTATCATTTCTGGTGGGACGGTTGGTCATAGCTTGCCTCCCATGGCTGCTTTCGGTGACTGGTTTAGTAGCTTGTGATTAAAGAGATTAATAGAAGTCCTGGTGCTCTGGTCCCATAAGTTCTTATAATCAGGTGTCATCCATGGGACATCCAAGGATATAGTTGTGACTAGGGATGTGGGCAAACGCAATCTTCGGGACTCGATTTGATTTGATTCAAATATCCAAAAATTAAATTTGATTCAAATCTTTAAAATTCAAATTTACCCAAATCCTGTTCAATTTAAGCAAACTCAAATATACTCATTTGAATTTTTAATTCAAATTTGAACTTACAAATGTGAACAACATTCGTATGTGCTCGTACGCATCCGTACCCACCTGTATGCATCCTGTATTTATCCCACATGCAACCCGTTTTCATCCCATATGGATCCATACAAATGCGTACAGATGTGGTAAAGATGAGTACGTGCAAGTATGCATCATGTATGTACCCATATACATATGAATGTCCAAATAATTCAAACAAATAGATTCAGGAATGTGAAATTCATTCGAATGTTTAAATTCGAATTTATGGACATTCGATTAGAATTTGAATGTCAAAATTCGAACAAATTTGATCAAATTTTGAATGTTTTGAATATTTGTGCACATCTCTAGTTGTGACTCATTATTATTTTTTTAACCAGACATCTCACATAACCCTTCCAGAGGAAAAGGAGGGGATATTTAAAAGCTTTAGCGGTGAGGGGCAGTTTTGATTTAGGAATAGAGATGTACACAGTTTTTTATTTTTCCTTGTTTGCTGCGCATCGATGCAAATGCAAAGGAGATTTGCATTTGTGCAAATAGAGCCACTTGGAATGTGGTAGGATTTGAATCTGCTGTGAATGTTCTCTGAATCTGGTTTGAATCTCTGGGTGTTTTTCCACTGTCACTAAAAGTACCCATTAAGTACCCATAAATGGGTACGTAATGGCATTTTTGTACCCATTAATGGGTACTTAATGGGTACTTTTAGTGACAGTGGAAAAACACCCTCTGCCCCTAGTCATACTTCTCAGTCTGTTCCAAATCCACTCTGAATGCGTTGCCCTGAATCTGCTCTGAATCTGCTGCAGTTGTGACCTGCCTTTGCCCGCCTCCCCATCTTCGTGAATATAACACAGCACTGAATGAATGCCCAAAAGGATTCATTTCACATTCAAATGCTAATCTTCAAATGAAGCCAACATTCAATTTGAGTGTGAATGTTCCAAAATGTGTACAAATCCATACCCAGTTCCAAGTGTGATGAATATTTGTGCCCATCCATATTTAGGAGGCATGGGGAGGTGGTGCTAGGATGTAGGCAAAGTGGAACTCTTTTCCAACTGCCTCCTTTGTCGTCTGTTCTAGGTGGGCCTTCACGCTGATCATCATCTCATCATACACGGCAAATTTAGCTGCCTTCCTCACGGTGCAGCGTATGGACGTCCCCATTGAATCAGTAGATGATCTTGCAGATCAAACGACCATCGAGTACGGCACAATTCATGGAGGTTCCAGTATGACTTTTTTCCAGGTAAACATTTCATTCGGTCAGAAGTGAATATGCCCAGGACAATAGTTCTGCCATGGCTGAAGTTGAATGAATCAGGGTGCATGTATTCACGAGAGAAGGCTTGTGACTAGGCGTGTGCACAGATATCCATGCAACTGAAAATTCATCTGAAATTGTATGAATTTCAACATTCATGGGTGAATCGGAAGGGGGCTACTTTGGTAAGCTCTCATTCATCTGTGAATCAAATGGATCCACCCTTCACTGAAGCTTCAAAGAAGCTTTGAAGAAGTCTGGACCTGGTCACCCCCAGCCTCCCTTCCCTTCCAGTTCCCTGGCCATGCTCCACACCCATGTCCTCCACCACCATTCACTCACTGCTCTGAGGCTTCTCCATCTGGGAATTGCCCACTTAGGCCTTGGAGTAGCATGTGTGAATGGTGGAAGAGGCCCACCCCTGGCCTCCTGGCCTTCCCAGCCATGCTCCTTTCCCACCCCAGAGGTGATTTCCTCTGCCACCATTTGTGTGCTGCTCTGAGGCCCAAGTAGGCCTTCTGGAGGTGTGCGCACATCTCCAGAAGGTCTACTTGGGCCTCAAAGATGTGCATTGAATTGAATGGGTGGAGTTGGCTTTGAGCATGTCCCTACCTGTGATGTTTCTTTGGTGCCTGAAATTTCATATTCATAAGTAGTCTTTCTGGTGTGGGCGTAAGTGTCAATCAGTGGTGGCGGAGACCTAGAAGGGAACCTGGAAAGCCTCAGTGACAGTGTGTGGCATGATGCAATGGGCAGCCTTGTCCCCACCACCACCAGGTGCTGAGAAGGCCAGGAGGAGCAGTCCAGAAGCAAGGTGGAATCAGGTGCATTCTCAGCTTCCTTCTTTGGCCAAGCTTGCTAAGTGCTTTAAACCTTCCATCTCGCTCTTCTTGGTGCAGAATTCTCGGTACCAGACGTACCAGCGGATGTGGAACTACATGTACTCCAAGCAACCAAGTGTCTTTGTGAAGAGCACGGAAGAAGGGATTGCCCGGGTGCTTAACTCCAACTATGCCTTCTTACTGGAATCCACCATGAACGAGTATTACCGCCAGCACAATTGCAACCTCACCCAGGTCGGCGGCCTTCTGGACACCAAGGGCTACGGGATTGGCATGCCAGTCGGTAGGCAAGGAAGCAAAATTCTAGCTCTTCTCAGCTGTCTGCAGAGGATCAGGGCATTAATAGGCTGGCAGAGTTTCAGAACAGATGCCAGGCGCATTTTGCAGACCTCCTCTGTGTTGCTGGGCTTCAAAGCGACAATTGCCAGATTAAAGTATTCAGCTGGGTGGCATTTTAGATGAAAGCTTCAGAAACATTTCATGGTCATTTCTTACAATTTTTGCACTTAATCTGCTTTTTGTTCAGACGACAGTCAGACTTGGCAAGGAGGAGGGAGGGAACATGACTGAAGGGTGTTTTGGGAACCTGCAACTGATGCCATATGACTGTGGGCCTGCCTTGCTAGGCTCTTTGTAATGCTTTTAAGGCACAGTTCTCTCCACCCAAGATGAATAAGGGGACATAGTCAAAGAGGCAGCTACAGCAAGAGCAAAGTTAGCAAGGCAGTTATTCTTGTTTGCAGCTTGTCACAAAATGCATCAGAAGGCAACTTAGAACTTTAGAGCCAGGGAGTTTCAGATTTCTCATAGAAACTGCGTCTGTAATTCATAGTCAGAACTGTTCAAGCTCCCTTATTAAACTTGGAGCAACCACGCGCAGGCATGATCTATTGTGAGAGAGTTATGAGCACGTTTATTCTCCTTAAGCTTAGTTAGAAAGCACATAGGACTGGTGTTTCCAGGCATGGTCCACCAAAATGCTTGTTTGGGAGATTTTTGTCCAGATTATGGCGTGACACCATGGGACAAAGACATCCTGAGGATGTATGGGAGATACGGTGCCGTAAACAAAGATGCACAACATCATTGATATAACAATTAGTATTTTGGTGGCTATTTCTTGGTGTTATCTTCTGGAAATGAAAGGCATAGCCACGTTAACCTGGATGAGTAAGCAAAGGAGTCTATTATCACCTTGGAGATGAACAGAGAGAAGGAAGTTGGTGGACTAAACGTACTTCATCAGATGCATGGTTTGAAGTAGGCTTAGTCTACAAAAAGCTCAGACTACCAACTTTTTCCTCTCTGTTGGTCTCTGAGCTTTCTGGAAATCAAAATAACCTTAGGATCCAAGCCATTCAAGGCCTTCTAAATGGATGCAAAATTCTTGAATTGGGCTCAGTAGCCAGTGCAGTTCTTTTAAGGCCATTATGATCTGTGTCTGGTTGGTGGTTCCAATCAATAGTCTGGCAGGTGCATCATGTACCAACTGTGGCTTCCAAACTGTCTTCAGGGGCAGTTCCAAATACATTTTTCAGTAGTCCTTTCTGGATTTACTGTGGACACACAATCTCAGCCCAGAAAGTGATGTAGCTTGTGGACATGCCAGAAATACTTTTCAAAAACACAGGGTTATGTGTGTGTTTTTCCATCTGGTGTATCATTTAGTTTGAGTTACAAGTCAGAAAATGATCACGAACCATGAACTTTACAGAACTAAGAGCTCTAAAGAGAAGGCCTCTTGATGAAATCACTTATCATTCAATGTTGGGAGACCCAATGTTCTTTTGCTTGCTGCAGAATTCTCTTTGGGTCCCTAAGACGAAAACAACGGCATGTAGTGTTTTGTGTGCATTTTGAGCGAATTGGGTACAAATGCCTATTCGTATTCCCTTCCTCCCTGCTTTAGGAAGAGGGGAAGGAAATGAGAACACGCGTACCCAGAGAAAACATTGTGGCAACGAACAATCATGCTTTATTTCTAGTAATTGCTGGGTTTCAGTGCTAAGCATCGATGAGATGTTTAAGGAGACAAAAAAATGTACAGAGACAAAAGGATCTTAGTTCTACACTTTAATTTGCTGCATACTCAGAGATCGTATCTGTATAGATCTGGGCAGTTTCCAAACAGGTGGCTCTCAGCACTACGCTACCCAAAGATCTTTCTCCATTTGCAAACTGCAGGCGATTCCAAGTTGGCTGGTATACTGGTCCAGCAAGCATACTGGGAGGCTCCATTCTGCGTGCTGGTGTGGTCTAAGGGAAGCTTCCATCCCCGGGACAGTCTAAGGGTTGGGGTCTAAGGGGACAGGGCTTCCTTTTAACCACACCAGTGTGCAGGAGGGATGCTCCTAGTATGCTTGCTGGTCTGGTTTACAGGTTAGTGTGGAATCGCAGTTGACATTGTGGCTGAGGCCACGTGAAGCTTTGTGTGCATCTCAGACGATCCTTTTGATAACTTCCTGTTTCTTAAATCAGTTTGTT
The DNA here is from genome assembly GCA_023333525.1 of Aspidoscelis tigris stejnegeri. Taxonomy (NCBI): domain Eukaryota; kingdom Metazoa; phylum Chordata; class Lepidosauria; order Squamata; family Teiidae; genus Aspidoscelis; species Aspidoscelis tigris. The sequence continues at coordinate 18,508,387 of JALMGA010000011.1, forward strand.
AATTATCACAAAAAATCATTTTCTCTCTCTCTCTCTCCCTGAATTCTAATGAATGAGAGATACAACAGTATAACATTACTGCCGGTGTGCTGTTCTTCAAAGCATTCTGAGGATAGTAGGCAACAGGCATGTTTTACAAATTTTGGAAGCCATGGGTAGTGTGCCAGGGTGTTAGGGAACAATACGAAAGCCATCGTGGGTGATAGAGATGGGCACGGAAGAAGGTATTAAATTTGTTTCACTATCTAATCGAATATCCAAAAAAATATTTCATTGTTCACTCATTCAATCAAAACAGCAGGATTTTCACATTGGCATTTGAATGTTTTTGTGGCTTTTTCCCCATGGAAATGGTTCCTTTTATCACCAAAAACATAATGGAATACGAATATGCAATCAAAATGTTTGTTTTTGCTAGCTGGAGCTTTGTTTGCTTCAATCAAATGTTTGGATGTTCAGACAACCGGATGTCCATTTCAGTGTGAATGTTCCCAATTTTTTTTTAAATCATTCTAATTTGTACATTTGAATGTCGTTTTGCGTATCCCCAGTGGATGGCCAATGCTGCATAAGAACTTTTAAGCCTGTTCCAAACTTTACTAAGGGAAAGTATTGTCCAACTCAAGAAAAATATTAGGGGTGTGCATGAATGTTCACAACATCCAATATTTGTATGAATCCATAGAAATTCAGAGATCCATATACAAATCAAATGTTACAACATTCGTACATTGACTTTCATATTCCTACGAATGCTTCAGAACATTTGTAAAATGGGGAGCTGGGGAAGCCCCTGTGCCACTCACATCTGCAATGGATCCAAAGTGCATTTGACGTGGTTTGAGAGCAGATGCAAAGTGGATTCAGGGTGAATGTGACCTTTCAGAGCAGATATGTTATGGGATATGTATCAGATACGTGTGCATTTGTATCAGATAATTCATACAAAATCATATGAATGCGTTTGTATTGAACAGAATCTTGCCACATTCAGATGGGATCTATTTAAACAAATACTAATTTTCTAAAATTTGTGCACATCCCTAGACAAAGTAGCTAGAGAGTTAGGGCAGAGTTAAGAGCCTTAAGAGTTCAAACTCCACTCAGCCATGGAAGTTTGCTGGGTGACCCTCGATCTCTCACTGCCTCCCAACCAATGCTGAGAATGAAGAGAATGGCATGCATCACCTTGGGCTGATGGAAGGAAAAGTGGGCTATAAGTACTATAAATCAGTGAATAAACAAAACGTCTGCAAGACCAAAGAGACTGTCTTGAGTTATCAGCTGAGACTTTGGTGAAGTGCACAGACCTGCTGTGTGGTCTCAGAAGGAGGAAAGTCTCCTTCGGCCACATTAGAAAGTCTGATAAGGTGTGCCTGGTGAAGGGTTATTGACGCAATAATGTTCTTTCTGGTGCTGTTTGAAGGTGAGGAACCCTCTAAGGCAGCGGTTCTCAACCTGTGGGTCATGACCCCTTTGGAGGTCGAACTACCCTTTCAGAGGGGTCACAACAAATCTCCCGCCTTCTACCCCATCCTCACCCAAGCTGCCCCACCCCTGTGGTTGGGGGTCTCCACAACATGAGGAACTGCATTGAGGGATCATGGCTTTAGGAAAGTTGAGAACCGCTGCTCTAAGGGGAATGGGAAAGCAAAGCACCCAGGGAAACCCATGTCATGGTGGATGCTACAGTTTGCATCAGTGTCATTCATGGCTACCTTGTAATCCAGATACAGCAGCGTGACCCTTTTGACTAGTTGCAAGCTCTGTACAAGTAAGTGAAGATAACTAGATGATTAGATTAAATTTTGACTAATATTCAGGGTGGGAAGAACCTAGACTCCAAATTGTGGAGGGCCCAAATTGTGGAGCTTCTCCACAAATGTCCTCTCTTCCATTCTCAAAGCCCTGGGATAATTGTCTCTGCCTGAAGAGGGGATAAAGTATCTTGGCATCTCCATCATAAACCAACTGGTAAGCTGCTTTCCCCGCTCTAGGGTTGTAGGACACCCTGACAAAAAAGAGAGCCGGCATTATAAATCACCGACTTGCTCATTAAACATTCACCTTTTTGCCTTGCTGGAGTAGTGCTCTATTTAAGGAGTGATGATGAAATTTGTTGGGGGAGTGAAGCTTGAAATGACCTTTCCTTTGTTCAGCCTAGCAACTACACTGTTGTTGCAATGCTAATTTATTGTGGTGCTGTTAATACTACCATATTTTAGAGTAAAGCTATGGCAGTGTGGTACCAAAGTGATATACCTCTTCCGTTACAAGTCAGAAGCAACATATACCTCTTCCTATAACTGCAGGGAAGATATAGCAATGATTAAAGGACTGAAAGGATGGGAAACTATCACCACAAATGTTGCAGTGAATGCCTGTTGAGCTGTGATAGGTTTACTTTCCCAAGACTATATAATTTAGGGATGTGCAGAACGCTGTCTCAAATACTTCTCAAAACATTTGAGACAGCATTGCCTCTCTACATGGGGGCAAGGTGTGTTATGTGGAACATAGATTTATGTGGGCTCTGGTCAGACAGGTGTTTTAGGTCGACTTGAGTCGATCCCCAGGTAATGTTACTCACATTAATTTTATTTAAGTTGCTTTCCAAGCTAGCCTACCCCCGTTAAACCATCCTAAAATGTAGTCCTGTTTTTACAGGACTGACAGGGACTCAGGCCGGCCTGAAATTCCAGTCCGTCTTCCGCTTCCTCATGTGTGAGTGGGGGGACGGCCTAAAGAAGGCAAAACTGTGTTGTGGTAGATGGCGCCCAGTATTTCCTTTCAGTCAACTGGCACATGTGGAGTTCCTGAGGCAACTCCTCTTTGGCCACTCGGCATCCCCTTCTCTCCTCGGTTAATGTGTATGATTCCTCTCTCTAGCATTTTTTGCACAAATTTAATTTGATTATTTTTTAAAAAAATAATTGCAAAAAGAAGAAAAGCACTTAAAAATGAAGGGGGACATGGAGGTGGGAGAGCGGGCTTTAAAAAGAACCTCAAACACACACCCTCGCCTCCCTTCAGTGAAATGAACAGCATCCAATAGGAAACAAGATAGATGTGATGTAGCAAAAGGGATGGGGAGCCAAGAACTCTGTGAAGGAAACCCAGGCCAGTCTGTGCAGAACTATGTGACCAAGGCGGGAATGGCCTGAGGACCACTTATATTGATCCACGTCTGACCAGCACTGACACGATCTCAGTTTGAACTCATGAATAGGCCGTCCTTTGTTGGACTCGTCTGACCAGGGCCATGGTGGCATCATGTGGTTTCATACCTGCTGGGACTCCTAAGAATAAGTTTGTCCTCTGAGGACCTGGCAGGGCAATACTACCTGTTCTGCATATGTTTGAATGTTTCGAGGGGGAGTTTTGCACATCTTTACTTTCCATGTGAAAACTCTGCCCTGTTAAAAAAAATGGCAAGAGTATCACAAAAAGGTGATCACATACCTGTGGAGATGGCAGTGTTCTTTTACTCTTCTGAAAGAAACCAGGGAAATTCAGGGTATCAGTGGCTTGCTGGCAGCATCAGTGAATTGCCCATATGGAAAGAACCAATGAAGTACATAAATTCCATCCTAAAGGCCTTGGAACATTGATGAGCAAACCGTCTGGTGTTTTTGATTTCAAAACACATTGTAGAAGCTGAAATATATGTAAAGGGAACATCTGAGCATTGCAGATCTCTGCAAAGCTATTTGTTTTCATGCACACAAAAGCAAATTGTGGGCATCAACAAGAAGAGACACAATATCGGCGCCTTTTGAAACGTCCCTCTTGTCTTGGCAGGTTCTGTCTTCCGTGACGAGTTTGACTTGGCCATTCTACAGCTGCAAGAGAACAACCGCTTGGAAATTTTGAAAAGGAAGTGGTGGGAGGGCGGACAGTGCCCCAAAGAGGAAGACCATCGAGCTAAAGGTAGTTGTCTCCTTGTCTTATTCCTGTCTGTGTCTTTGAATGAAGATGTACCATGATAGGGGTCATTGCCAATGAAAAGAGCTGTGGTTTCAGAGATACGCCACCTTCCCCGCTCCAAAATTTTAATAGCCCTCTGAACTTGAGAGATCTTTCTTTCTGCATAATGCGAGGAGAAACCAAGGCAGCAGCTGCTGTAGTTCCTGCTGTGTGATTTTTGCCTGGGGCAGAGAGACTGGGAACAACTAAATGACAAATACTAAAGGCATATGGAGGGCAAAAGGACTTCTAATGAATGTCCACTGCATCACAGCCGAAAATAGATAGCTCAAGGGATGCTATCCAAATCCAGAGGCATTTAAAAGGCAATGGAGACTCATCACAACAGATCTCTGGCTAATAGGCCAATTTAGAAGAAGAAGAAGTGGGAGAGCAAGTGACTGAATCTAATAATAAAGTCGAGGATCCGAAGGGCAGGACCTCCGGGAAGGTTATGCAAATCGTCATAAAAATGCAGGATTTGAGGCTGACCTCTCAGAAGCAGGAACCTTCGCCAACGAAAAGCAATTCCAGCTTGCCGTTTATGTCAGTTTAAAGGAGGAGGGGTGGGGTGGGGGACCAAGAGGTATTCTGGCTTAGAAAGGGGGCTTTTTTGAGCAGGAAGCAAAAGGTCAGCAGAAATGCAATGCCATCATTTTTACTACTTTGACGGACCAAATATAAAGGACAAACACAAGCAGAACAATCACCATGTCCACGTGGGCATTTCATGTACCCTTTCAGTGACCTCAGGGCCACAACAGACAAACATCCAGATACTTAGGGGCCTGGGTGGGGCATACTGTGCCACCCCCATCCGGCCCATAACTCACCAGAACTGCCCACATGTTGACTTACCTTGTTGGACATCTCCCGAGAGAGTTGCCAAGGGTCATTTGCCTTACTCCATTAACATGGATCCAGAGAGGGGAGAACCTTCTATCTTGCTGCTACTGCTATGGCTTTTTCTTCAAGAGCAGGACTGACAGCAAAGGAACTTTCTGGAACTCTGCTGGTACACTGATTGTTAGTGAGAGCAGGGGAAGTGGGAAGGTGTCTTTCCCCTTGTCCTTCCACTTGGAAACAGTGTGAGGAACACAACTTGAAGTCAAGCCAACTTCTCCAACAGGAGTGCTGTCAGCACCAGAGGTTGGTGGCAGCTGACAGGTCACAGGGTAGCTGTCCCTGATTGAAGCTGCATCCACATAAGGGACGTGTCCAACAGCAGTTTGATGAACCTGACCACCCAAAGAGGTTAAGGACCTGATGTAGTTTCCCGTCTCGTGTCTCTAAGGAGAGTGGAGGGGGAGAAGACGAACAAAAGGTCCCACTCAGGAGCTTGTTAAAGATGCAGCAGCACTTACCTGTCCTGTCTGTGACCTGTCCTCCAGGTGGGCACTCCGTCCCAGCTGGCCTTGCAGACAAGATGGAATGCAGCATTGCAGCACCAACCATGGACCATCACACAGTTGCCCCCTACAATTTCACTCCCCCTGGGCTCTGCCAAGTTCAAACAACCCTTCCTTTTGTTGATCTCAGATGACAGCAAACTAATATCTTTGTGTCTGGGCGTCTAAAGAGATACATGGTGCCATCAGCAACTGGGCTCAAGGCTGTGCTAACTGCTCTTTAGGTCCTCTTATTCACCATCGGGCCGTTCTGCACTTCCTATCCTGTGTGGGGGAATGGGAATAGTGCACTCCCATTGGCATGCACTAGCATTTGCCTTTGTGAGTGCTAGTGCATGCTATCCCTTCTCCTACACATCCTCAGACCTACTGGAGGTCCAAACCTGTGTCCGGCTGCCGCCACCTTCATCCCAGCGGCTGGTGCAACTGCATGTGCACTAGTGCCATCACCGGGACAATGGTGACATGCTACACACACATGATTGCGATCCAGGTCATCTGACACGCCAGTGCACTTGCACGGCACCTCAGATCACCACCACCACAGCACCAGAAGAGGTGTGAGTGCTCTCTCTACTGGCTGGAACAGGTAAGCTTGCAGGTGCATGTGGTGCATAATTTTGTGCATCACCACTAATGGACACTGGGGTAGCTTCTGGGATAGCAGGATTAGCTTCTGATGTAGAAACACCTCCTGCAAGTGCAGTTGGTGCTTCTCAGAAGGTACCCCAAGATGCACTAGCAGGCCAAGTGTGAATTGGCCTAATGTCTTGAAACATCTTGAATGTTTCTCCTCCTCCATGTGGATGGCCAGAGGAGGACAGAGGCAGCCTGCTAGCCCAGGTTCCACCTGAGTTACTTTTGTACTGGGCCAAAAATGGGTGATTTCCAGGGCTATTTCCAATGTGGTACAAAAATAGTCCAGGTGGAAACCCTTATGGCTGCAAGATGAGTTCTCCATGGAAGCGATGTTCTGGAAGTGAGCTAGATGCCACCATGAGATGCATGGCATTTGTTTGCTACACTTCCTATCCCAATAACGGAGGCATGAGGACATCTGTGCAAAGACTTTCATGAGGAATTTGGAAATAAAGTTTCAAAAGAGGCCTGACATCCTGCCTCATCAATCCTTCAAAATGTTATACTTTGAGGGGTGAGGATGGGGGAATGAAGGCAAATTTCCAGAGGACCCAAGCTGTGATGGTCTACTTTCCCTTTCAGGGCTTTTGATTCCCACATCAAAATGTTCTTTCACAATGAACACACTGAAATAATTTCCCTTTTAAATCCCCCTCCTTTGAGACACTTCCAGCCATTTGGCACAGATTCTGGGCCCCTTTTTTCTTTCTTTCCTTTCCTTTTCTTTTTTGCTAAGATAGGATTGCATTACAGGAAGACTTTGGAGTGCCTCTCTGGCTAGCACTAAGCATCCAGAGACTTGTAAGAACACTAATTGCTTTATCTTGACATCTCAAACATATAACCGAGCTTCAAAAGGGGACAGAAATAAACTGATAAATTATGAAAAAGGATTGACAGGGAGAGAAGAAGAGGGGGCGTACAGGGACCCATCACTTGGAGAGGAGTGCAGAGGAAGGTAGCAGGCTTTGACAAGTCCCTGAAGGAAAAAACAGCAGGTGGGCTGATGTGAACGCAGGTAGGGGAGGTTAGGCATGAGCAGGGTTGCAGCTGTAGTAGAGATTGTGCATTATGGCCTTTGGTGGGGGATAATAGCTAAGTTGGCAGAATGAAAACAATTTGCCGTTACTCATGTCCCCACCTGGGGAACTAGAAAACCAGCTCTTCTGTTTCCTGGGGCACAAAGCTTTGAAGTGGAAGGGGAACAGAAGGAGCTACCTGTCCTTTTAACATTTCTACAAACATTCCAAATTCCAGCTCCGGGGCAATTGGCAGCATATCCACTATATAAGTTGTGCAGCCTCTTTCAAACATTCAGCTTAGCCATTCTTCTGACGGTGTGGTCCACAATCTACACACTCCCTCGTTCCTCAGCCAGGGGGGAAGACCCGCATTTGTTTGGGCACATCTCTGGTGAACAAGACAAGAGAGAGGATATTTAGGCTCACTGGTTGCTCCTGGGCCTGCGGCAGATGTCACAACTCAGAGAAGAGAGTGATGGGCAAGGTGGACCTTTGGTTTGATCCTGTAGGCCTCACTGATTCAGCTTTTATGCTATGGCAATGGAATAATCTAGGCTTACATAAAACGTGATTTATGGACCGGCAAAGGTACCCCAGGAGTGCTACTGAAAGAACATTTAAGGAACTACAGACGTGGCCCTCTACCTTTAAAAATAAAATAAAGAGCGTGGAAGATTTACGGGGAGGTGGTGCAGCCTCTTGTCTAAACGCTGTGTAGAGATTAAGTCAATAAATCACCAATTCTCATCTTTTGATTTACTGCTACAGAGGAGAGAGGAGGATTTTCTAGGTGCCCCAGGTGATTAATGGTTGTACACAATAACCTCTGCAGAAACTAACAACTTGTTTGTAGTCATCAATTCCATCACCTGTTAAGCCTATGTCTGCCTCAGATGTACCAAACAGCAGCAATGCAAGTGTTGCCAAAACTCTGCTAAATATCCTGAACTGAGCTCAGTTCATCCTTGAATTTTTAAGGATGTTTCCACACTTACCATTGCTCTGGTACAGCAAGGTATCCAGAGGTCCCCCTTTCACATGCTTATGCCGTTTAAGGGAAGCTCAGGTTGGTCTCTAAGCCACGCTATAGAAGGAGAACGAGAGGGTGTGTGAATAGGCATTTTGGCCATAGTCACACCTTCACTTTAAAACTTCTTTATTCCACCTTCAGGTCCAATCACTCACACCTTATATATTTCTATCCATTTAACTGTGGACTTTCCATTCAGGAAAGTCCAAATGGAGGCTGGGAAGTCCACAACCAAAATGGATCGAAGCAACAAGCTTCAGCAGTCAGACCTAAAGATGGTGTCTTGGTGTCTTCCTGTTTGATTGCCTTCACTATGTCTCAACTCATGAGGAAGATAAGATCCCCAAATTGGAGGTGGCCGCCAGTCCCACATCCTCATCATTGTCTGTCATCTCTGCACCCAATCCAGGATGTTCAGAACCCTCAACATAGCAGTGAAAGGCAGCAAACAGAAGAAAGAAATGGGGAGAAAAACCCATGGGTATCAGTGTTTGGAATATATAGCTAGTAAGCCGAGCCTCTAGCAAGCTGATTATCTCTCTGCATTCATTTCCATTAATATCTTCTAGGTTCTTGTCTGTTTCAAACTCTTCCATCATCATGTATCTCTAAGGATCAGGTGGAAATCTCCTGTTAGATCCTCTCCATGCTATTTTAAATAAGAGCTATAGGTGTACAGACACAGACCAAAATACCTGTGTGTGCCTGATCTTAATCTTTATCTAATATTATAGTCTCCTTGTCCTCTTTTCTTACCTTTAATTTGCATGCTGATGTATTCATTTTTCTATCTGATAAGTCTCTAATGATTTGACCCAAGCAAGGCACCTGTAGAGCCCAATTTATCTGACAGTTATTATGTCTTTTTCTTGTCTCGTCTTTCTTGCCTCTTCAAGTATATTTGTACTGGGAAATCACCTGTTGAACAGCTTAAAACAACTCTTTTTTAACCATCTAGCCTTAGAAATCTATCCCTTGGTAACATGCTGCAGGTAGACAGTCAACAGCACATCAGCCCATTTCTGTGATGTCTGACCTGTGACATAAGGCCAGGTTTTTCATGCAAGCTTTGCTGTCTACAAGGGGATTAGCGTTCCATTTTCAAATGATTAACTCAGAATAAAGATGAAGGGAAAGGGATTCTAGACACTCCCCACTTTGTGCTTTGTATTGCTCTGAGCTCAGAGTGATCATTTCATGTTTTCTAGGCTTCTGATGAGATCAAAGCAATATTGTTGTTATGTTTGCTGTAGAAACATTTCTAAACCCATCAGTGGCCAGGAGCAGAGGATGCAGATGCCAATGGGTAACCGACAATATGATTTTTCCCTGAGCAGCTAGCTGTCAAAGGCAAGACCCAGCACAATGCTTTTATGGTGCCATGGGTTGTCCTGAAGGGGGAGGGGGGGGCTGCGCAGTCTCACGCTTATCAGGTCACCATCCTGCCACAGAGGAGTGGAAAGAGATTCTCCTCCAGGAGTATGGAAAAAAAAAACTTTGAGAAACTTCCCAAAACTCTGCTGCCGTCCTCTTGACTCACCTGAAAGACTTCTTTGATTTTGCTCTATATGTTTTCAAAGGCACAGAGAAAGAAGCTGATTTCTGGGGACTTTGCCTGTACCTTCAAAAACAGGTCCAGGCAGAAACAAGAAAGCTGGGGAATAGATGTTCCTTGGCTTTGGTGTTACTAGGGTCAAGAACAACAGGCTGCAGACCGCATAGATTTCACCTGAACAGACCTTTTAGTAGCAGGATCCACTACTCTATAAATCCTGTCTAAATTTTACTTTCTGACAGCAACTGATTTCATGTTTTTAGACAATAAAACTTGGAAAAACATCTGTTGGAGAGCTAGGCTCCTTCTGCATTGGGCCTTATTCTGGATTATGTCTCAGACTAGGACTCTGCCGTCTTCACGCTTGTGCAGCCTGCAGCTGACCCTGCCTGGGGGTTCCATAGTATGCACTAACATATGGATAGCAGGTCCCTATTCCAAGATGTAATCCAGAGGAAGGCCCAGTTCAGAAAGGGCCCTAAGCTCAAAGCTTTGTTCTGGCCAGGCCAAATAAACAAGGTGTTGACTACATGATTTGTGTCTGTATGGTGTGTTATGCCCAGTTAATATTGTTGATCTTCCTGTGTATTTATATATACGTATATATTTATATAGGTCTAGGAATGGAGAATATAGGTGGAATCTTTGTGGTTCTGATATGTGGCTTAATCATAGCCATTTTTATGGCAATGCTCGAGTTCTTATGGAGTCTCCGACATACTGAACATTCTGAGGTAAGAGTTTACCATGAGGGCACTATTTTAATCTTTGGGAATTATTCATTTGCTTGCTTGTTTGCATATTTATCGTGTCCTATACCCAAAGGTCTCAGAATGGGGTACAGAATTAAAAATCAGATATAGAAATAAACATATTTAAACAATACAGTGCCTAAAGTAGGAAGGTGCAAGGCACCAGTCATCATGAATACCAGGAGAACAATCTGACAACTGGGGTGAACAATCGGGCCCCAAAATACGATGAAAATAGATCGTGCAAACTATTTCAATTTAACTGTTTCTCCCAAACCAAGGGCAGAGCGGAACTGATTGAGAGCATTTGAGATGCAGCATAAAGCAGCATTATTTGGATATTTTAAGTGTCATATGGAAAACATATTTGCAAAGTGAGTAATCAGCTTGGCTCACACATCCACGCATGGTGAGAGGTTTATGACTGGCTGGGGCTTCCCAGTGTGAAAGGGCACAGTTTCCGCATACTTTATTATCTAACGTATATTATCAACCGTATCTTCTAATATTTGAAACTCAGAAATCAGTTGGGAATAAACAAACAAAGACCTAGCTTTGGAGAGACTAGGGAAATCAGTGCAACCAGGAGTGCCTGAAAGTTATCTCTCTGAGGGATTTTTTTCGTGGGGTGGCCCATCTGTGGGTGCCGAGAAAAAATGAAAAACATGTAGTTTAAAAAAGAAGTAGCTAAAAGTCTCTTCCTCATGGTTGTCTTCCTTGCTCACCTCCCACTAGGCAACGCTATCCTGGGTTCCATGGACCTGATTGCTCGGCAATTTTCAAAAATCCAAATTTATATGAATAAGGAAAAATGAATGTCTGGACATTCGAACCAATACAAATACATTTGTATCTATTTGTACGAATATTCAATACGTATCCAATGATACAAATCTCATACGCATCTGAACACATCCATAGGTATCGCATTTTCATCCTGCATACATCCCTATTTCATCCCGTACGTATCCATACAGATCCGTACAGATACAGAATGTCCGAATTATTCGTATGAATAACTCAAAATAACATACAAATGTCTGGACATTCGGTTCGTATGTGAATGTCCGAATTTGAATCTGTATGAATAACAAATATTTTCAATATTGTGCATATCTCTACTCTGAAGCCATAGCAAGCTCGAATTGGCTAGGAGCTGTGGGAGGCTCCTACCCCATCCAATCCAAACAACCGCAACTAGACCAGGAAATGACTATTTAAAGTTTGTGGACAGGATAGATAATCAAAAGGTTTGGGGACGAGATAAAGATATTTTCTGTCTGTTAGGGATGTGCACAAATGCATTTTTGACATTTAATCTGAGCAGATTTGAATGTCATAAAATCTGATTCGATTTGAATATTTAAGATCCGAATGTCATAAAATCCAGATTGAATCCGTAATACTCAAATCTGTACATTCAAATGTTAGATTCGTATTTAAAGATACAAATGTGGACAACATTCGTATCTGTTATACCTATCTGTACACATTCTGTAAAAATCCATATGCATCCTGTATTATCCCATATGCAACCCATTTTAATTCCATATTTTAAGCACAAGATACGTATAATTTTCAAGCAGATTCGTATACGACAGATACAAATCTACACATTCGAATTATTCAAAAATCCGGATCAGATTTTCAAAAATCAAATTCAAGTTTGAATGTTCAAATTCGGATTTTCAAAAATCTGATTTGAGTTCGAATGTCAACATTCGTTGAATTCAAATCGAATATTTGAATTTTTGAATATTTGGGCACATCCCTACTGTCTGTCTCTTGAGCCTCAAATTTTCCACAGGGTGTCCCTAAACACATGTGAGAACACACCCTAGTATCTTTCTTTCTTTCTTTCTTTCTTTCTTTCTTTCTTTCTTTCTTTCTTTCTTTCTTTCTTTCTTTCTTTCTTTCTTTCTTTCTTTCTTTCTTTCTTTCTTTCTTTCTTTCTTTCTTTCTTTCAAATCTGTTTAGGAAGACAATCTTCTTAGGCATAGCGTAGCATCAAATGCTGTCAAGAAGTCATAGCCTGAAATTGTCTCTTTTTTTAACTCTTCTGCATCTGGGGAAACTCCCATACAAACCTCCTAGTCACAGATTACTGTCAAGAAAGGATGTTACCAAAGCTCATGGATTTGTATCATAATTTTTTAAGATTCCAAGGAGCAAGTTATGAGCCCTGAATTTGCACCCCTCACCCCCAACCATGGATTCTGAGGTGTTGGAAAGACTGATAAACTCATAGTTTAGGAAATGAAAATGGGAAATTACATTCTGTCAGTACTAGAATCCAATGGAAACTTCCTTTTTAAGGATCTTTTCCTTCCACCTAAAACTAGGACCAATACTATAACCTATTTTTTCTGCCCAAAGGAAAGGAAACATAACGGAAGAGAACAGAAGTGTTGAGAAGAATATTCCCTTGCTGTTTCTAAAGCATTTTCTGACAGCTTTCACCACTATAATTGCCTCAGAATGCAGAAAGAATTAATCATTCTAATAATGTTTGGCTAAATTCCATTTTAATTAACATTGTTCTAAGTGCCAATTTAGATGACCAAATGCCTTCTCTGCATTAATGGCAGGATTTTAAAATTCCTATTCTCCTTTAGTGCTACATGTTAATCTTTCTTCTTAAGTTATCTACTAATTTTCCATGCACAATAAAAACTAGGCTGGTTAAGGTGTTTTTATTGCTCTGTGAATATGTTTGTATTTTATTTCAGAAGAACCATCCACATTAAAACATGGGATATTATTAGGGGAAAACAGCTGATTACTTTATTGTATTTCTCTACACATCAAAACTTTTCCTGTTCTAGAAATTTCCTTGCCACTCAGAACTAAATGGAAACAAGGGCACATTCTGCAAGTATTTCCATACCCTGGAAATACAAACTCTTAACATCTTTTTAGGTTTCTCACTGGTTCCTTTTTTTACCATTATTATGAATGGGTGTACATAAAACAGTAAAGTATATGACAAATAACACACATTAAGGGAACCCTTTGCATCCTCTGTGCTTAATATGCCAGAATTGGTTAAGTATTCCATTGTGAACAGTTTGCAAAACGACTTAGCAGAAATTGAGGTAATCTTTTTGCTCAAAAGAGCCCTTTTCAGTCCATGTTAAAGACATTATGAAAAAAGCAATTTTTTTAAAAAAAATGTAATAATGACACTTACAAATGAAGCACTGCCTACTCAGAACCACTCCCTCCCCCTGATTTCATCCCGTCTGTTTTGCTATTGGTGCAGAAAACAGCAAACATCTTGTTAGCGGAAGTTCTGAGTCAAAAGTTCTCCATTCACACCCTACCCAGTAAATTGTAACATCAAGGTAGATCTTTGAAGAAGTTGTGTCCGAGACTGTGGTCACACCTCATAACAGAGGTCATCTTGAGTCCTCAGAAACCAGACTTCAAACTTACCTTTTAAGTAGGGAATCCATGAGGGCTTGGGGCAGCAGTGGTGACCAGAAAAAGCCAAAATTGGAAACTGTGAGTTGGCATATGACCTCTGTCATAAATTCACAAGGTGCACAAAACGTTTCCTCTCAACACCACCTTTACTGTTTGCAGTATGGGAACAATTCAGTAGAGAAGTGCATGAATGTTTTTTTGAACATTCTATTCAAATCAAATCAAATACCCAAAAAAATCCAATTTGGTTCAAATCTTTTAAATTTGAATTTAACAAGATTTGATTCGTATTCACCAAATTCATATCTATTTGTTCAAATTTTTGATTTGAATCTGCACATACAAATGTCAACAACATTTGTATGAGCATGTACGCATCTTACCCACATCTGTACACATCTGTACACATCCATTCAGAGTAGATTAAAAGGGCATCAGAAGAGGTCCTTCTCCCAGTCTTCAAATTTGCAATCACAGCAGGGAACTTTATGTATTGTGTTAACTGATGGCTCTGCAACAGTATCCAAGTCCTGCAGTATAAAGGGGCTCAGAATCAAGTAGGGATGTGTATGAATATTTCACAAACATGTACACAAAAATGTGGCCGAATTCAGCCAAATTCGGACATTTGAACTAGAATCAGATGTTACAATTTTCGTATGCTAACATTTGAACGAATACAAATGTTTGCAGACATTTGTACAAATAGTTCAGATATTCGTTAAGCTGGGGAAACGTATCAGATACATATCTATTCATATCAGATATATATTGAATGTTTGTACAAATACATATAAATAGATTCGTATCAAATAGAATTTTACCACATTAGAATGTGATCTATTCATATGAATATAGCTTTTTGAACATTCGATTTGTGTTGAATTAAATGACAAAAAAAAAATCCATGCAGGTCCCTAAGTGGGTACTGTTAGAGAAAACACAATAAAATGCAATGTTATACCTCCTTCCTGTCAGTACATATGAGCAGAATGGGCCTCAATTTAAAAGAAAAATGTAGGATATTATACAGATTTAAGGAAGTTTTGTTCAAAACTGTCATTCTAGTGGGATTTTTTTTAGAAACCATAGGCGTTGATAGTATATATATGAGACATGGGTAAATAAGGACATTTTTTTGTAATAAATGTTTTCTATCACAGAAAACACCTTACACCTTCATGTACCTAAATAATCACAGTAGGGTTTTTCAACTCTCTGGAGAATTATGAAATGCCAGGTGACTTTAAAACATTTTGACATTTCCACTGTTAACAGCAAAATTTATTATTGTTACATTTTAGAAGGAATTGCTATGCTGACACATGTATAGACTGACCAAAAAGCAAACCGACTCAAATAGTAGAAAAGCTTGTGTCAGCCAAGAGTTGAAGATTAGTATGGAAAAGCCAGGTGAAATTAATGTTAGTTTGGGCATCATGTTCATAAAATGTGCACCAAATAACTGCACAGCAGTGCAGTTATATTTTTATCACCAAGTATACTTATGCAGCAGCTGGCAATGCACAAACATTGGGACACTTCGTGTGTGTATGTGTGTATATATCTTTTTAATAATGCTTAGCAGCTGTGGCGAACTGAATAGCTTCTTCCATTGTCATTTTTCCATAGCTAATATTTATACGTGCTCTTTGGTTTTCTCTTTGTGTAGAAGATACATGCGCTAGATTTAAACAGTTGTAAAATGTCTTTGCATGGATGACATTATTATATTTGGAGCTGTTTGTAGAAAATAACTACGGTTGAGGTTGAAAGGATATAAACAAGCCGTAAACAATGCTAACCAGGAACAGAGGAAATTAGACAATGGGTGTTTTCCCACTGTCACTAAAAGTATCCATTCAGTACCCATTAATGGGTACTCAATGCCATTAAATACCCATTAATGGGTACTTAATGGGTACTTCTAGTGACAGTGGAAAAACACCCAATGAGAGACTGAACCCACAGCTAATCATTATTTTTTTACTTATCTATCTATGTATAATATATTTAAGTCTCTCCGTCTTGCTTAGACCCATAAAGCATCCAAAGACAAATTTGGTTCTGTGTCTGGACTGTACCATTTGATTGAATGTTCCAGCTCTCTTCACAAAAAAATGAAAGCAGAAGTCCCTGCATATAAAATGCTAGCAAAGAAGGCCAGACTAGATTCCTTCACCCTGACATCTAGTTTTCTATTTGCAGGGATTTTTTCTTTTGTATGGAGGAGCATTCAGATGGTGAAATGGTACAGCCGAGAGGGAGATCCCATCAGCTCAGTGAGGCCCACATTGAGACTTAAGTGGAAGACAAATACTCAGCTGCAGATGGTTGCCACCACTTCTGATAATGTTGTAAAGAGTTCAAGATCCCAAGGTGAATGAGCATGTTTGCTTAGGAGAATGAAGAATATTTGCCCAGTGGCATCATGAGCAGGCAGTCTTTAGATGCGCACCGTTGGGACAGTCTTCAGAGCATGCCTTTGAGAGACTAAAGGTTTCACGAAGCGTAGCAAAGCTGAGATGGTTTGCCCTAAACTGATTGCTCTGTTTGTGTGTTGCATAATAGGTGTCTGTCTGCCAGGAGATGGTGACAGAGCTGCGTAGCATCATTCTCTGCAAAGACAGTTTCCAGCCCCGCCGGAGGCGAGGGGGCTTTGTACGAACTCGTCCGGTTATTCAGGAGGAACGCAGAGCTCGGAGCGCCACCACCACCACCCTCAGCAACGGCAAGCTTTGTGGTGGTGGGGACCCTGACCAGCTGGCACAGAGACTTGCCCAAGAGGCTGCCTTGGTGGCTCGCGGCTGCACGCACATCCGGGTGTGCCCGGAATGCCGGAGGTTTCAGGGTCTCCGGGTCCGGCAAGGGCCAGATTCGCCCATGCAAAGCGACGAAAGCTTGGAATGGGAGAAAGCAACAAACAGCAGTGGGCCTGAGTGAAACTGTGGGGAGATGGCGAAGAAGAAGAAGAAGAAAAATATGATAATGTTCCGTTTTATAGAACACGAGACTTGTACACAATGCAGAACTATTTTTAAATTAATAAAATGGCTCCTCAGCTTCTCTAGAGCAAATCAAAGCTTTAGGCTGGGAACTGAGCCCAATGGGATTTTTTTTTTCCTTTTGGTTACCTGTCTTATATGGGAAAGTACCTAACCTACCTACTTTCTTGAAGAAATAGGAGGAAACTTCTCAGGTTAGGCTGAGAGAATCCTTCCTCAACAACTTGCTGCTCAGAAACCTGAGATATTAAAAAACCTAAAAAAAAAAAAAAGTCACCTAGAAGAAAAGTGATCCAAATATCCTTGAACCAGGGGGAAAGAGGTTATCAGATAGACTTGTTCATGGCAGAGGTGTGTGGTATTTTTCTTTGAAAGATGAGGGATAATATATTTTATTTTTGGTACTTTGTGATCTAGGGGGGTCTATTACACCTGAGTCCATGTGCTGAGGTAAGGTTACAGAAGCAGGAGGGTGGGAAAGAAAGAAAGAAAGAAAGAAAGAAAGAAAGAAAGAAAGAAAGAAAGAAAGAAAGAAAGAAAGAAAGAAAGAAAGAAAGAAAGAAAGAAAGAAAGAACTAGGTCCCGTACATATGTAGCCACCAAACAAAATCATTTCAAAGAGTTATAAATACCAAAAAACAACACAATATACTTGGAGGCCTTGAAACAGCTCGAATTTCGGGGAAAGGGGTGAGGCTACGTCTTTCTTCCTTTTATAAACATCTCCTTGCTTCCTCACTTTGCTCATTGTACGGGTTTTGAGAAAGTTAACCAGTAGGAGAGGGAAATTCTGCCTTCTCTTACCAATTAACTGTCCTTTTTTGTCAACTTCCAAAAGTCATAGCACTGTGTCAGGAAGAGACATGTCCTCACCATTCATTAAACCTTCTCTTGATTTGTGTTGTGGTTTCTTCTTTTTAAGTCACCATTCCCAGGTCCCATAGAATCCCTTCTGACCTAGATGCCATCTTGTTTGGGCATGTCTTTTGTCGTGAAATGCCCTAAAGCAAATCACCAGCTTCTGTGGTGGGCAGGGGGTGCTGATGGAGTGTGTGGAAGATCTAATCAGGAGAATGGGTCAATAGTCAGGAAATTGTTAGCAACAAAGTGTGGGTGTGGGTTTTCTGGTGGGCAGTTTGATTCCCCTATTGACAATTCTATGCAATTTCTGATTGTGAAAATAATAATAAGAAGAAGAACAAGGAAATCAAGCAGGTGGAGGCAAACAAATGCAGGTCAAACATCTTTTTCCCACTTGATTTTTATTTTATTGGTTTGTTTTTGAATGTACTGAAATAAACTGTGTCCTTCTTTAAAACTAGGGTGTTTTCCTCCTCTGTACCTTTGACATTTGGAGGCAACTGGAATCTCAGTTCAGAAAGAGAAAAGATCTGTAGTTGCCTATAATTAATGCACTTTATGACCTTACTTCTAGCCCTATAAGGCAATTCGCCAAATGGCTCAATTAGTATTACAGAATATTGTGATTGGCTACAATAAAATACCCAAAATGTTGCAAGTATGTGATTTCAGTCACTCTAAGTCTTCTTAGGTTTTCTTGTGGATTGTGGCACTGATTATGCTGGGACTATATTTCTGTTTGGAACAGTCCGTACCTTAGCAGGACAACAACTGTTGGGAACACAAAGGGTCATAGGTTTGACCCCCGACACTTCACAGGAAGACCACAATGTCAAAATACCTATCTGGCTCCATCCACACAGGTTCCCCAGGGTACCTTACAGCCAACCCAACAGCTGGGTATCCAAACTTCTGGATGCTTCCGGGGGCACTATGGTTATGTGCATCAACCCTCAATTAGTATTACAGAATATTGTGATTGGCTACAATAAAATACCCAAAATGTTGCAAGTATGTGATTTCAGTCACTCTAAGTCTTCTTAGGTTTTCTTGTGGATTGTGGCACTGATTATGCTGGGACTATATTTCTGTTTGGAACAGTCCGTACCTTAGCAAGCCAACAACTGCTGGGAACATGAAGGGTCATAGGTTTGACCCCCGACACTTCACAGGAAGACCACAATGTCAAAATACCTATCCGGCTCCATCCACACAGGTTCCCCAGGGTACCTTACAGCCAACCCAACAGCTGGGTATCCAAACTTCTGGATGCTTCCGGGGGCACTATGGTTATGTGCATCGACCCTCAACGGACACCACTCTCCAGGTGTCAACTAACCTGTGTTGCAGACTGAACAGCTCTTGAGGCAGTGTGCACCAGATCACTCACCTTACCTCACCTGATGTAGATAGATGGAGAAGGAGGAGGAGAGATCTACTTAGGTGATTTCCACCCTGGCCACTTCTGTTGCAGACCAAAAGTGGATGATTCCGAGGGCCACTTCTGGTCTGGCAGAAAAACACCCCAGACGGAAACACTGCTGTAAGAAGTAGCAGGAAACTCTGTGAGGTGTGCTGTGTTTCTTCCCTACACTTCCTGCCCCAGTGGCTGCTCACAGGCTCGTAGCACAAGTCACTGCTAGGGATGCGCATGGATTTATTTTTGTATTTGATTCATATGCATTCAAATAGCTCCCCTTAGAATATGGAAGGATGTGTATTTGATATGAATGTTCAGTCCCGTACGAATCCCATACAAATGCATACAAATCTCATATGAATCCCATACATATCACATACGAATACCACGCAAAGTTCCTTCCTTTGGTCTAGTAGTTAAGGAGCTGGACTCTTATCTGGGAATGCCGGGTTCGATTCCAACCTCCCCCATGAAGCCAGCTGGGTGACCTTGGGCTAGTCACAGCTCTCTTCTGAGCTCTCACAGCCCCACCTACCTCATAGGGTGTTCTGTTGTGCGAAGAAGAATGGACAGATATGAATCTTCACATTTGAATTATTCGAAAATCCATACTGGATTTTTGGAAATCAAATTTGAGTTTGAATGTGCAAATTTGGATCTTCGAAAATCCGATTCGAGTTTTGAATGTCGACATTTGATGGATTCGAATAGGATATTCACATTTTTGAATATCTGTGCACATTCCTACTTGTTATATCCAACCAACCCATTGCTTCAGCAATATGGGTGGGATGTTAAATTATGCTATATTGGGAGCAAGAGCATGCAGCAGCTTAAGCTGAACATCAGAAGGACTTCTTCTCCCATTAGGTGCTGAAGTTTCTTCTTCAGTACAGAGCAGCCCTGCTAGATCTGACTAAAGCTCCACTTCATTCAGCCTCATCCTTCTCACAATGATCATCAAGGGTCTTTCAAGATTCCCATGAGCAGGGCATGAATGGAATATCCCCTTCCACTTATTCTGTCTCAGCAATTGTGAGCAGTCATACATTATGAGTCAAGTCACATTAATCTTGCTGAGCAGATAAAGTGTAAATTGTTCTATGTGTCTAGGCAGTGAGACATAACTGAGTGACACGTGGACATGGAAAAAGACACGGTCCCACTGATTATGCTAAAATGTCTGGGAAGTGCTGTTGGCATCAATCTCCCCTGCAAATGTTCATCACTCGCGATTGCATACCTTCCTGACATCATGAAGGGCAAAACTCATCTTAGCCCAGCTGCCTTCAGTTTCAAGGCCACTACATATGTTCCATTGGGGCTAGGGGATAATAATCAAAAGAGCTTGGGTCTTCTCACATTTGTTTACAGAGTACCCAAGAGGTGTTAGGGAAATCTTCCACTAATGATTGAATCTGAGCTCCCTTTCACTTAAGCTGCTTTCACACCTGAGTTTTAATCCAGCTTCAGTCCACTTTCAGAGTGAGAGATCAGCAAAGTGAAAAGCTGCTTTCAGCATTTTCTAACTTGGAAAATCTACCTTTGTGTTAGTTTAATGCTAAAGGAAAACTTATCCCTTTGCTGATGTGTTCTCTCACTCTGACGCTGTGTTAAGATTCATAGGGTGCTTCTGCACTGGCCGCTGAAAAATGGATATAAAAAGATTCATTTTTTGGCAACCAGTCCTCCCGAGAACCCGTCTCAAAAAAGAGATGGATTCTCAGAGGCCCCGCACGTTTGCACACATGCGGTGAGGCAACGGGAAGGCCAGATTGGGTGGCCAGATTGCCTGGGTGCTGGCTTCTCTGTTCAACTAAAAGGAAGCATACCAAGGTAGGTGTGGTAGTGTTTTTTCATGTTCTACTACTACAATACTCTTAGCAACTGTTATGCTGGGCTGTCTACCCAATGAGTGCAGAGTTGTGTGGAGGCTGCCTGCACTCTTCCAGTCCATTCACAGCACCATTAGGGTGCGGTCTGTATCCTATTATAATTCGTCCAACTGCCTAGAAAGTAGAAGGTCAGATGTTCAATACCAAACATCTCCTTGCAAGAAAGCAGTGGTAAACTACTTCTGCGTCTGCCAAGGAAACAACATGGATGCATCAACGTAGTTATTCAATGGTCCCAAACAACAAGCAAGGCAAGTACATTAGGGATCATCGTCATTTTTGTTCAATCCCATACAAATCCCATATGAATCCCAAACAAATGCATGTGAACAGCATACAAATCCCATACAAACCTCATACAAATAGCAAAATACCATACAAATGCATACAAATACCATACAAATACCATACAGAGCTTCATATGAAGCTTCATACAAATGTATCAAAACGTTTTATTCGAATTTGAATGTCAATTTGCAAATGTGCCGACATTTGATTTGAATTCAAATGTCCGAATTTGGCCAAAATCGTGTGAATTTCAAAAGTTACAAATATTTGTGCATGACCCTAGTTCATAGAGATAATCAGAGGAATGAAGAGAGAAACAAAGAGAATGTGGTGTGTTTAGAATTTGGCATGCTAAGGAACATCCCACGGGGCTAACACTTTTTGCCGTTACTTGTTATACTTAGCAGGTCAGGTTTTTCTCATCACTTTATATCCAAACAATGGAGCAGCAGCAACTCTTGCCAACTTTGAGCCCCAGAGTATAAGGGCCAGATAATAACTGTACCCTTGTGTCAGTTGGTCCTAGGGGCATCTCCATTTCTGATGATCTATCAAGATTTAGGCATTGGTTGCAAATGCTGGATTGTAAACTCTACTTAGATGTCACTCAAACCAGAATGTACAAATCAGGTCTGGTTTTTTTCCTCTTGTTTACTCATTAAACAATTGGGTTTCCTCTCCTGAAATATATTTTGCATCTAATTAAGTGCACCAAATATACGTACGTGTGTGTGCTTGTGCGTATGTTGGCTCAGGGTTTTAAAACACAACATATAAAACTTCTGAGAAATTAACAGACAAAAGCTACTTTTATTCCACAAGAGGACGTCCCCTTCTTTTTTCTTCACCTAGCTATTGCTAGCCTAACATAAGGGGTTGGTGTTGGGTTGGCTCTTTGTTTGACCAGTGCCAGTCACATGCAAATAAAGTTCATGGTTTTCTCATTGGAAATGCACTTTCCCAGAATGCCTACCAATTGATAAAACATGGTAATTCTAGTAAGATATCTCTTCGGATCCCAGTGGGAGCCAAAGATTAGATCGATTCAAATATAATTGCTTTATTCCTTTTAATTGTTTCACCACACCTGCTGTCCATTACAAGCTTTCAGCTTCAGAGCCCCAAGAGGCACGGAAAGTGAAGATTTAAATTCCACGCTGACTCTCTCCTGTGCTCCATTTTAGAATATGCATCCTGGGGTTATGCCAAGTTTGGCTCCTAAGCCCGTTAGGTGAGACTCCTATATGATATCCAAGACACTGGGAGCTCTTTTTTGTGTTGAATGCTTTATGAGTTTTGATTTCCAGGTCCGTTAATTTGTGCTCATCTCCAACAGGATATTATATTTTCCCCCTAAGATTCGGCTTTGGACTTGACTTGTAGGGGTGTGAATGTATTGATGAGGATTGCAGGCCACCATAGAACTCTGTAGATGCAATTACTGGGATTGCGTTTCATGTTAAAATGGCATAGCATCATTCTGTCTAGGAGAAGAGATAAAGCAGATCATGATAACAAGAGGAGTGGGACCGATCTTCCTAATTGGGTCAGCACATCTAGTAAGAATAGCTGCATAACCCTTTTCTTTGGTGGTTTCTAAGCATGAACAGCACAATGGTCTTTTCACACAGTGAAAGAGCATACAGGCTTTAATTTTTTGAAAAAAAATAGCTTTGCTCGTTTGGTGACTTTTTAACACATTGATTTACTTTTTCTTTTTTCTTTTCTATTAACGTACTTGTCGGCTCACAAGGGTAAATACCAGCCAGCTTTTCTATTGCTGCAAAAGCATGGTTTTAGGCCAGTTAATAATTACATTCTATGCAGGCAGGATAGTCTATTTCTATTTCTCTGTATCGATAAAATTTTTCAATAAATAAGTATTAAAAGCAACAACATCATTTGGAAACAGTGAGAAAAACATGTTTGGATTGGAATGGCCTTAGCCATAAGTGATCAGGTTGACAGGGAAAAATAAAATTAGTCCTCAGCTATGCAGAACTGTATGGACTGTTTGAAAAGAATGGGGAATCTGATGTTCTCTAGGCCCTACTGAATTCATCACACTGAAGGAGAACAGATGAGATTACAAGAAAGCCCTTTTACAATCAGAGTAACAATGGGTGTTTTTCCACTTGGCACTAGAGTACCCGTTAAGGACCCATTAAGTGTCCTTAATGGGTACTCTAGTGCTAGTGGAAAAACACCCAAAAACTCAACAGTAGCATACTATTATTCACTTCAACTCCCTTTTCCTTGTATGCCATGTCTTTTTAAGCTATAAACAAAACAGCCGGAACTTTTATAGGCTTAAGAGGAAGATTAAAATGCATGAATACTAAAATAAAATGGATGACCTCCAAATTTTAAAAACAGATACGAATCTGTTCATTGTTTGAAATGACGCAGTCTGAGTTTGTTTGGCTCAGTTTGACGCTGAACCAAATTCAATATGGTTTGGTTCAGTTCCAACTGAGCCGCTGTTTGTAAGGTGGTGACATGTAGATCTGGATATTTTGAAGCACACAAAATACCCAGAAGTGTGTGATTGCTGGTCCATGTGCATGCATGGCCGCCATTTTGGGCTGGGTTTGGCCCTGCACATGTGTGGTGGCCATTTCCAACATGGTGGATCATGCGAGCAAGGGTGCTTTCACTGAGTTCAGGGTTGATTTTCCTGCAATGATGTTTTTGTGGCATCATCCCACTATCTTGGGGCTGTATTAGGATTTCCACGGACACATGTAGCAATAGCCTTGCGATAATCTCAGGCTTTACTTTCCGTTTTAAGCCAACAATTTCCCACCTCTCTGAAATGTAACTGTATCTTTCAAGGTAATCTGGAAAGATCTTAAACCTGAACCTAGGCAGCCTAGTACTGCAGCCCTGGCCGTCATGCTTCACTTTCTACAGCCCTATAGAAATAATCACTGTAAAAAGGATTTGTTTTTAAGCAACTGGTAATGTAAGCCTATTACGGCTCATTGATGAAATGACAATAGCAACTTCACTAAAGCTATTAGAGTAACAGATTAAGATTAGGAAATACATTTTACATCAGATGCCAATGAATGCGTATTTAAGTCATGTTGGAAGAATGAAAAGACTTGGAAAATAATATATTGAAATGGCCTCTATGGGGAAAAAAAATCTGGGAATAGAGGCAGAGGACGGAGACAAATTCTAGAATAAAGGCCAAACGCCTTATACAAATTTCCTGCTTCAGAAAAGAGAAGCTGGCATACTGGTAGATCGGGGCTTGTAAAACAGGAGATCAATGTGCATAAACGCAAACCAATTAAGGAGCTTCTAAAAGGCCATAAATCCTGTTAGAAAGTGATGGATGCACCATGACTGAATATACAGAATTGGACTTCTTTTGATACATGCTTGGTAGCAGTCCAGCTCTCCTGCAACTGCACTAAGGGCCTGATTCTGGATTTTATGTCAATATAGGGACCTGTTGTCCACATGTCAGTGCAGACTAGGGTGATGTCAGACACAATTAAAGGGGAACTTTCTGAACTGATTTGAGGCTCTAGGGACAAGTATAAAATACCTAGCCATTTGACAAAACTGCACTGCTACCAACCAACCCCCAGTCTCTCATTTGCAATATGAGAATAAAAATGCATAACCCACTCTGTACAACTATTGCAAAGGTTACTGAGATGTAGTTTAAACCCTTAAAAGATGGGAAGGGGGAGAACCCCTGTTTAAATTGCAAATATTATGCAGCATTCTATTGTTGGCATAGTTTGTTGTTAACAATCTTCTAATGTTTCTTATAGTTGCTAATCCCCAGAGCTGACTTCCTATTTTAATAGTTTAAAAAAATAAACCCAGTATTCAAGCTGTCAAGACGTAGAGTACATGACAATAAATCAATGTAGACCAGGTCCCAAGCTGATGTAAATAAGGTGTGTTTGCATACATGTTTTTAAATTTACCAGCCAGGGAGGGATCTGGCCTTGTTTTACTGGCATTCTATTGGCTTCTTTAAACTGTGTGTTGCTTTATTTGGGAATAAGCAGATTTCTTTCCAGGCCTCGACAGTAGTCCCAGGTAACACTGATGAGTTTAGCAGTTTGGCTTTTCTGGGCTTAACTTGTAATAAGCCAAGGTTGGATGCAATTTATTTCAAAGCCAGAGGGAATGCAAATAGATGCAGAGAGAAAGATCTCTCTGATTCTCAGGTGAATGCAAACTTGTCTTTATTTCTCTGTTCAAATCATGTTGTTCTAGATTCTATAGCCTCAACCCATTTACACAGGCAGTCAAGAAAAGAAGCCTTATTTGTTGGACTAAATTAGGATTATTAGGCACAGGTATACAAAGAAACACATACAAAAACACACACACACAAACACACACACACACATGCCATACAAAGCCTCAGTTAGACTACTTGACATGTTGTACAGACTAAAAGGTTAGACCATGGATTGCAAATAAAACAACCCTAAATGAATTTAAAGATGCTTATTCTATTTGAAGTACTGGGCACTGCCAGGAGGAAAAGGGAACTGCAATTAGAGCTCGGCTAAGGGTGCTCTGAGAGCATGGTGAAAGGTGCTAGACACCAGGAGCTTTACCAGGCAAAATAACCAGTTCCATGTGTGCCAATATTTACAAGCTTCTGCATAGCTTGGAAGAAAAACTGCATAAAATATACAGCCTATCCATGCAGTAACCGTATAGGGCCAAAGATTTTAAAAGGTAAATAGAACATTGATGGAAGACAGAGTGTGTGAACGTGTGTATGTGCAAATATGTGTATGTTTTTGTGTGTTCTAGGCTTTAGCAACTTACAAGTCAGAAGTCAAGTAGAGTGCTATTTTAAATGTAAATAAATGTATGGCTGAAAGTTTTAAGATAAATAGAGAAGCACACAGAGATATTTTGTCCGTTAATATTTATAAGGTCTTGCGAACAGATTCTTTGCAAAAACAAACTATCAGGCAAGGAAAGTAGAATGTAGAATGGAAATATGAGGTGTATATTATTATTCAAAGGTTCTGCAGCCTGTACTCTTTCCCCAATGAGAGTCCACTGTGAAATGAAGTTCAAAAGAAAATTAATTAAAATACATTTTTAAAAAAGTTTGCAACTGTAAATTTAATTAGTAACAGTAACTGATTTGAATCTGATAAACAAGATCACACAGCATAAGAGAAAATTTCTAGCTTTGTAGTTTGGGTGCAAATGATGCAAGCAAACCCACTCTTCCTCTGAAAGGTGGACCCTATGTAGATGCGTCCTTTTTTCAAGCTTGGAGAGAGGGATTCTTCTAGGGCCAGAAGGTGCTCTTGTCTCCCTAGCTTCCATTTTGAGCCTTTTCCTAATGATCTTATCAAGAATATATCTCCATCCACTTTTATGGTGCACCAGATAAAGTATTAATATTAACTGATGGTTTCTGTGTCCAGCCCAGTTGTCCAAGTCTACGATAATAATAACTATGATAGAGTGGTAAAAGTAACAACATCAGGGAAACAGATGTAAAATACACAGTATGTGACAACCACTTAGACAATTTCTTCAATAACCAGGCATTTGTCAGCTTATTCCACACTTTAGTGACAGGCATAACTGAGGAAATCATTCATGGCAAACTAAGAACCACCAAGATTCAGAACCGTCATTTTGCAGCCCAGACTTCCTGCATGAACTCTTATCAGTGATATATAATACTTTACCCAGTTCTTCCATTCCCATAACTGTAAGCCTTCCTCCCATAAATGAACAGACTTATTTTCTTTATTAGACCCACCACCAGTTCTCTGAGTTTGAAAACTAACAACTCTAGGCACTGAAATCTCCTGAAACCCTATAGCCTGAAGGGGAGTCCAAGGAGCTACAGTGGTACCTTGACATTCGAGTTTAATTCGTTCCGTAACCTTGCTCTTATGTCAAATCGCTCGTATCTCAAAGCAATTTTCCCATTAATCCATTCCAGCTCCCAAAACACCACCTCAGTTGTTTTTGTTATGTACTGTACTGTATTTACATACTCGTATCTCAAATCTTGCTCTCATCTCAAAGCAAAATATCACTCGCTCGGCGGCTTGTATCTCAAAACACTTGTATGTCAGGGCACTTGTATGTTGAGGTACCACTGTATTTCCTACTCAGTCCATAGGGAAACATGGTGGAACCAATTCTACAGTGGCCATCACCACATCGAGACTACTAGACAAATGGTTTATAAGCTCCTATAAAAGTGACACCGTGCACCACCACAGGTCTCCCTCTCAGCTGCTTTGGGATTTCAAGTCCTTGCCCTGGAAGCCTGGCTCTTTGCTTAGAAACCTTTTTAGTTCTCTCACAAGCTTTCCTCGCTTGCATTCTTGATTTTTCAGTTCCCCTATGCTACCACATTGCCAGCGTACCCTGTTTCCCTGAAAATAAGAGAGGTTCTTGTATTACTTTTTGCTCCAAAAGATGTGTTAGAGCTTATTTTCAGAAGATGCTTTATTTTTCCATGAGCAACAATCTACATTTATTCTTGGACAACAACAACAACAAAAATCAACGTTTATTCAAATATAGTCATGTCATCACATTCTGGAACATCATCATAACTCTGCTGGACTCCATTTAAATTGACTTTTTAAAATAACAGTAACTAGGGCTTATTTTTGGAGTAGACATTTCTAGTGTCCTCAAATATCCTGAAAAATCATGCTAGGGCTTATTTTCGGGGAATCAGGGTAGCTCTTTATCCTCCAAGACGGTTCCTAAGCTACTGCAATATGGAAATTCTACCACCTTTCCCTTGTAGTTTACAGGCTACGAATTAAAGAGGACTTCTAGGCTGTAATCAGACATAACAAAAAGAATGTCTCAGAGGTGTCTCAGAGAGATAGTGTGTGGCCCTTATGTTCCCAGGCTTTTTCTAATCTACCTTTTCTAGTGTAGAATATTCATGGTAGAGAGCAAGACTGGTATGTGGACCATCTCAACTCAGAGGCTTCTCTAAGCTTGCTCAGATATTTTTTTTTCCCTTGTCTTATCACAGCTCTTTATAGTAAACTTTAAGGGGACTTCAAGCCTCATCAAAATGTTGCTCATTGTTCGTTTAGCCAACCAGGGATGAGCATAAAGGGTCAATCCACTTTGAATTTCTGACCAGTTACAACCATGACTTTTAAGGTCAAAGGAGTTTTCTCACTTCTGTCTTATCACTATACCTGTTGGTTTTTCCCTCCCAATTTAAAATGTAGATTTTTAATTCTCAGAACTCAAGAAAGAGAGTAACACTTTCACCTAAATTAAGCTCTTCTTCTTCTTCTTCTTCTTTTTTTTTTTTTGCAAAGTTTAGCTTCATCACATAGCAAAGACAGTAGTGACTCCCCAAAGGAAATACTCGCACATAATAAATTGAATTGGGTACAATCAGTGTCTTCTTTTTCACAGACCAAGCTGGCCAAAGACATTGCCATCCTATTCAGATTCAAGTTGAGTTTTGAAGGAGGCACACCATTATCCTCATCATTGGATGTCTTCCACGGTGGGAGAGTCAGATCAGAAAAGGGGAGTATTCTTCACCCAGAGGGTCATGGTCTATGGAATTTGCTGCTAGAAGAGGTGGTAACAGCAACCAGCCTGGGTGGTTTTAAGGAAGGGTTAGACAAATGTATGAATGGCAGATGTATCAATGACTACTAGAATGGATATCTAAGTACATCTTCCAGGCTGTGGGGAGAAACTGGATGCTTCTAAGGCTTTTTGCTGGGACTTGAGAGCAGGAGAAGGTTTGCCCTTGTCTCTGCTTGAGGTGCCCATGAGCAATTGGTGGGCCACTGTGTGAGACACGATGCTGGACTAGATGGACTGTGGCCTGATCCAGCAGGGATCTTCCTATGTTTCCCAACCCAGCACACCATCACTGCTTTGGGGAGCTTCAGGACTGACTAGCAGTCAGAAGATTCATGAAATTCAAAACCTAGCCTCTTCCCTAATAGATTTGGGATTTAGGACTGCAAACACAATTCTGTTGTTGTTGGGGAACACCAAGTTGTGGCTGATTCCTGGTTGACTGCGCAAGCACCTCGATGAACACCGCCAGGCAGTTTTCTTGGCAGTGATAAAATAGTGGTTTGCCATTGTCTACTTCCAGGTAGAGGCTGGGGATGAAACTAGCACACCCCTGCTTTCTAGACAGTTTGCTCTACCGCTGAACTACAGCCACTCCTAAAGACAATCCTAGGCAAGACTTTTTTTCTGTTTTAAACATTAAGGCACTATGAACAAGGTATTCCTCTTGCACCCATTGATTACAAGAAATGAAAAAAGTAGGCTAGAATGATTATTCATTTTGCTAGACACTATGTTTGTAGAACCTTATTTGTTTCCTGATGAAAAAAGTCTGGAGTCCTCTTCAGACTGTAGGGCATATAAAGGGCTGTTAATTTTGGTTGAGATAGTTAATGTGTCATTTTGCCCCCTTTTCACTCCTGCTAATACGCAGACGATGTGAAAGAGTTCTCTTGGTGCTTATTAAAACTTCAATTTTATTGCTCATTATTAAATCATGAAAATTGGGCAAAACTGTTTAAATAAAGTGATAGGAGAGGAGATTTGCAGAAACAGCAAGATTTCTTTAAAGAACTGAGAAGTCATCTCAAGGGGGGGGGAGATGCAATTTGCATAGTTATTTATATTTATTTTTCTGCAACTAACTCCCTGTTTTCTATTTCAAGGTTTTTAAATTAGCTGTGAGCCTCTGAGAACAGGGAATTTAGAATATCTGATCTGCCCTAAAACCTAAGAATAGCATAGATTATGAACTGGAATAAATGCATAGGGGATAAAGAAAGGCAAAGTGTGAACATTGTGTTTTAGTAAAGCTGTATTTACTAGGGATGAAGGAGCACAAGGTGAATATAAACCTCATGACAATTTTACAAAGGAAAATTTGGGCTAAGCACGGAGAACCCAACCGATTCAATTTATCTGATTCTTGACCAGAATATGGAAGACACAGAAAACACACTTTCAGAGTGCAGATTGGTTAGGGGATACGTATTGGATACGTATCTGTTTGTGTCGGATACATATCAGATATTCGTATGAACTTGTACAGATATATTTGTATCAAATAGAACCCTACCACATTCAAAGGGGATCTATTCGAATGAATATGGATTGTCAAAAACAACAACACAACATTTGTGCACATCCCTATTGGACAGTGAAGGAGCTGTAAGGCCAAAGAAAGACTTAAAGGAGAAATCCAGGTCTTGCCAAGGGGATGCATGCTTCATGAACACAGTGGTGATACATGCAGGGTGGAGGTATAAGCTGGAATGCCTGTCTCCATGGATCCTGCAGCCACACTCACCTGCTCCCAGCAGTGCCCCCGGAGTGATGAAGTCACTTCACTTGAATAGCTTATATTCCAAGCGGCAGGGAAAGAAACACTACTTGCAGGTGTGCCCCAGTGTTCTCACAGGGGTAGTTATGAGTGCAGAGTGATGTCTTTCCTCTCAGTCTCCCATTTAAGAACGTAAGAGGAGTCCTGCTGGATCAGGCCACAGCCCATCTAGTCCAGCATCCTGTCTCACACAGTGGCCCACCAATTGCTTCTGGGCTTTTTCAAGCAGAAGACAAAGGCAAAACCTTCACCTGCTCTTGAATCCCTGCAAAGGGCCTCATGAGAGATCTTGCCTGTCTCTCCAAGCTTGAGGCAGTACCTGGGCATCCATTCTAGTAGCTATTGATACACCTATCATCCATTAATTTCTCTAACCCTTTCTTAAAGCTATCTGGGCTAATTACTGTCACCACCCCTTCTGGCACCAAATTCTATAGACCGATGACCTTCTGGGTGAAGAAATACTTCCTCTTGTCTTCTGACTCTCCCACCTGGCTTCATAGATGCCACCTGGTTCTAGTGGTGGTTTCTGCCAAACCTCATACCCCATGCCAGTGGTCTTCCTCGCTTGCCTTTCAAGATAGCCTTGCCTCTCCCAGAGAGAGGGGGCAGTATCATGGCTTTAGTCAAATTTATTTCCTTTCATAGTGATCTTGTTGCAACTGAGACTTTTAGGTGTGAGGCAGGCTAGCAATATAAATAAATAATACTATTGCCATCATCCATCATTTGTGAGGTACTCTCCCTGGTTTGGTTTTGGAGCTGTCCAGAGAGCCGCAGTTCTGGTGTAGGCATTAAAAAGCACTAGGGCTGCATCCCCATGGGGCTGCTAATGCCTTGCAGTGGATTTGGGGCAGCCTTAATGCGAATCTTAATTTGCATTAAGGAGTCCCCATGGTAATGGAGGACAGGGTGGGTTCAAGCTGAACCCGCCCATCCCCATGAAAACCACGGTAAATCCCTGCATCGGGATGCTTTGGTTTTCTCCACCACCACCCTTGCCTGAGTGTGCAGTCGCTCAGGTAAGGGCTTGCTTTACCCCAAACGACCGCCTGACAGCTTCCCTGAAGTCAGCTGAGCAGCTGTCAGGTGGGTATACGGGCTGCCAAGAGCACAAGCAGAGCTCTGGTAAAATGATTAAAACAGCTGATGTTTTAATTATTTTACTGGAGCTCTGCTCGTGCGCATGACAGCCCCTATACCCGCCTGACAGCTGCTCAGCTGACTGCAGGGAAGCCGTCAGGCGGTCATTTGAGGTAAAGCAAGCCCTTACCTGGGCGATTGCAAAGGGGGGACAGTTGCGAACACAGCATTAGTGGCGGGGACAGCGAAACCCCACCCGCTAATCCTGCGATCGTAACCCGGGAGTGTCCCCATGCCCCCAGGATAACCCATTCTTGCCCCCTAATTCAGGGCAAGAAAGGGGTGGTTTTTTTATTTTGCTTTTGGGTATTTTGTCCCTCATGGAGCCTGAACTAGGACTTTGCATGGGGACTGTCCCGAGGTGAACTCATGTTCACCTCGCAGTATCCTTATCATGGGGACACGGGCTAGGCAACCATCCTGAGCTGGAGGAGCATCAAAACTCCCCATGCCCCATCATGGCTTTAAGTGATAGATCATTCCACTTTTTTGTGGAAGGCAGCGTAGGAATTAAAATTCCAGAACATGGCATCCTCGCCTTTTGCGCCATCCCTTCCCTGCACATTCAAGAAGCAAGCATCTCATCTTAGGGGTCACTTTGCCTGCGGTCACACCTATGTTTAATCCAGCTTCAGTCCACCTTCAGAGCGAGAAAACGCCTCAACAAAGTGACCAGTAATTTTATTTCCACATTATTCCCAAGGTGGATTTTCTGAGTTTCCGCAGCCTGTCACTTTGCTGAGGTATTCACTCACCCTGAAAGTGGACTGAAGCTGGATTAAAACCTTGTGACCACAGCCCATAGGACTCAAAGGCTGTGTTCATGCCTAAGTTTTAATCCAGCTTCAGTCCACTTTCAGGGTGAGTGAATACCTCAGCAAAATGACAGGCTGTTTGCTTTGGCCTTTATCCAACTCAGAAAATCCATCATTGGGTTAGATTATTTATTTATTTATTTATTTAATAATGTGGAAGGGAAATGACTAGTCACTTCGCTGACGTTCTCGTTCTTCCAATCTGAAAGTGAACAGAAGCTGGATCAAAGCTTTGGTGTGTGAACACAGCCAGAGTCACGCGCATGCGCAAGGACACAGGAGCGCCCCCCCCCTCCATCCCTGAAGAGAAACGCTAATAGCAGTCCGTCGGTCAGTCAGTCAGTCTCCCTCGAGCGTCATGATGAAGCGCGAGGAGGCTCTGCGCCTGCGCAACAAACAGAAACGTTTTCCCATCCCTCTCCCGGTGCTGCCCCCCCCCCCCCGCATATTGGCGCTCAACTTGGCGCCAAAGCCGGTCGCGGAGTAGGGAAAGAGAGACTGAGAACGCGGAGAGACAGCCAGAGCGCACGCGTAAAGGCGCGCGGCCGCCTCGGCAGTGGCAGTTGTAACAACAGCAACAGAGCAACCGCTAAACGCGCAATGTCTGCCGGGAAGCGCGCGCAGCGACAGCCGCGCGCCGCCACTAGTAGAATGTAGTAGAGTAGCCCCCCCACACACACACCCGCGTTGAAGGAAGCAAGCAAGCAAGCGCGCCGCCGCCGCCGCCACTCCGAAGCCTTTTTCCGTCTCCATGGTAACTGCTCGGCCTTCTTCACGTGACCGGCCTGGCTGGGGAAGTCACGTGATGTTTGGTTTTCTGTGGCTCCCTCCCTCCTCCTCCTCCTCCTCCTCCTCCTCCTCCTCCATCCTGAGCGAGCTGTTTCCGGGTCAGTGCAGGACGAGAGGCGGCTGGTGGTCTGGATGGGAACGTGAAGCAGTCCGGGGGCCTGGTATGGACATGCGGGGGGGGGGGGGGTCATGAGAAAGCCGGGGGCATGTTGGCTTCTCGGGGGGGGGGGTCGGAGTAGGTCAGTGGCATCTCCTCGCCTGCCCTCAGAACTGAACTGCTGTCTTGATACACCGTTGTTGTTGCTGCTGCTGCTGGAATTCAGCTTTTAAATCCTGTTTCTAACATTTCTTTTTTTAAAAAAAATATTTTCAGGAGATTAGCAATCAGAATTGATCGCAAGGGTCACTGGAGGCGAGAAGAAGTGGCTCTTGTATGTGTGTGGAGACTCCACTGTCAGGAGCAGTCTACCTCTTAACTAGCAGATGTTGAGGACAAAGTGTATAAGAAGCCCAGTCATCAGTGGTGCTTAGCTGGGTGAGGGGTCTTTCCCCCACTTCCTCCAAAGGTGGCTTAGACACGGCTTGGCCCGGGATGCAGGACCCAGCGATCCTGGCCTACGTTATTAGCTCTGATGGTTTATTTATTTATTATTTATATTTCTATCCCACCCTATACCGAAAGGTTTGGGGTGTAGCCACCATGGTGTGTCTCTAAAAAGGCAGCCACTGGGGATAAACAGGAAAACGGCTCTCCAAACTTTATTTGGCCACCTCTTTTTCTGACAAGATATCTCACATTGGTGTGCATAGGTCCCTTCCAATATTATCACCACAACACCCGCAGTGAGGTAGCTCAGCATCGGAGAAGTGGCTGGCCCAAGGTCATTCACTGAGACTTGTGAAACGTGTGGCCCAGTTGGGATGTGAAAGATGGTTTCCTGGGTCCTGATGTGACGGGTGCCGAAGTAGTGGGGTTGTCCTCATGCCCTGCTTGTGGGTTTTGTGGAAGGTTAGGCACTGTAGTTTGAGCACTGTGCTGTCCCGCAGAGCCTGATCCACCAAGTTTCAGAGGCAATCTATGCAACTTCTAAAGGCAAGGGACATATAGGGAAAGAGGTTGGTGCCCTTCTTTCCTTGCTTGCTTGCTTGCAGGCTGGCAGCATTTGGTTATAGTATTTGGAAACAATATGCTGGGTTAGAAGGTCCTTAATCAGAACACATTGAGGCTCTCCTTGCTTGCATGATGATGAGGGCCATGTTTCCAAACAAGTGATATCCCAGCACGTTTTACATGAGGCTCACCTGCTGCTAAAAGCTACAGGTGCTGCGGAGAGCCCAGGGTTGTCAGGTGAGGCCTATGAGCAATTCGTTTTTTACAGACTGCAGTTCAGCATAAGTCCTGTTGACTGTCTCTGAATTTGGGAAATGTACTTCTGTGCTTGCTCACACTTTGAGGATGAGGAATTTTCAGGTTAATCTTCACGTGTGTCTTCAGTAAAACATGGAAATTGACTAGTAACAGAAGGGAAAGACCTGTGCCTGAATCCACACTAGGTGGCTACCTTGGGATGTTCATCTGTGGACCTCCAAATGTCTCAGAACTACAGCTTCCATCATTCTGTGTCATCCTATTGTTTTTGGCACAGACAGACTAGAAGTTGTAGTTCAGAGAGCATCTGAAGAGTTGCAAAAGAGCACCCAGGCACTAAATAAACACATAATATGACCTTGGGGATCTATTTTCATCTGTCATAGATTGCATTGCACTATTTATATTAGTGAGGTTTGTGGAGATAACTTTGCTCTTTCTTATAAAAAATGAGGTATATTCATGCTATTTTCTGTTGATTTCCCTTGCATGTTTTTAATTTTGCTTCTAGTCTCCTTGGGTAGATAGAAGATAATGCAGTTTCATTTATTTCTTTTTGTTATAATCAAGGTGACTTTGCATTACTTGCATCACAGATTAGTGAATGCAGTGAGTAGGCCCAGAGGAGCTGATACTAAATTGAGTCATAAGGTTTTTGAATGATAGTTCTGCTACATGTGGCTCATCTCCTGGAGCAGGTTTTAGAATGATCATGCCATAGGTTTCATCTTTACTGTCATTAAAATTATTATGACAAGGTTCACCTGGTTCCATTAGGGTCATTTTGTTTTTAATGCTTTTTAAAACCTAGGGTTTGTTTGTTTATTTATATTTACATTTCTATCCAGGCCTATACCCTAAGGTCTCAGGGCGGGTAACAGCATTTAAAAACAGACATGCGTTTTCAACTATTTTTAGATTTCTTTTATTGCACTTCAGGGTGTTTTTAATATTTGTGTCCCATTTAGTCCACTGTTTTTATGGACCTGCATTCCTATTGTATTTATGTCCTGGTCTGTACACTAAAATCTCAGAACGTGTTTTAAGGATAGGTAAATCCTGTCAGCAAAATCCTTGGTTCTGGTTGATGGGAAACTGTAGTTTAGGAAGATCTGGAGGTCTATTTGATAAACTATTTCTGTTGTAGAATTTCAGTGCCTTCCAAACCTGAATTGTTTTATTTTTCTTAACTAAATTTTTTTATTTGTTTGGAATAAGTAGAGGTACTTCTATCATCTACTCCCACAATAACACTGTGAGATTCATTACTATTTCCCAAATTCATAATCAAAGTTGGGGCTGAAGGCCAACTTGTAATCTGTGTCTTGCGTGAAGGCCACATAGAAATCCACTTCCTGGGTTAGATGCCTGGTTGTTTGGTGTTTATCCCTGTTCTGCCTATCACAGCTTTTTTTCTTATTAATATTTGATATGATTTCTTCATTGAGCTGGCCTTGTGTTGGTTCTTTCTTTATAGTTTGATTGAAAAAAAAAGTATAACCACCAGTGAACCATATGCTTTAGTAGCTCAGGTTTTATATATTATTTTGCTTGCTTGTAAATGACAAATATTGTACCTTTGTTGAGCAGAAAACTTGTTTTTTCCTAACCTGTACAGAGACCCTAGAGTACAGGTTGGGATGCAAATACAAATAAGTATTTGCTACACAAGTAAATAGATAGCAAAGTATTTATTTATTTATTTATTTATTTATTTATTTATTTATTTATTTATTTATTTATTTATTTTTATAGCAATCTGTCTTTAAGTTGAACTTGACCTATGGAAAAAAGATTTGTAATATCAGCAAACTCCTGTGAAAATTTGGTTGTACTTTGGAAAAGCTGATTTTTTTTTCTTCTGATCAACTTTTATTTGTCCTTGCCATTTTCCATTTTTTCCCCTTATCTGAGAGTAGAGGTGCTGCTCTTCAGAGGTAAAAGTATACTTGGAAAAAGGTTAT
The DNA here is from genome assembly GCA_023333525.1 of Aspidoscelis tigris stejnegeri. Taxonomy (NCBI): domain Eukaryota; kingdom Metazoa; phylum Chordata; class Lepidosauria; order Squamata; family Teiidae; genus Aspidoscelis; species Aspidoscelis tigris. The sequence continues at coordinate 18,545,114 of JALMGA010000011.1, forward strand.
TCAGCTCCCATGTATGGATTAATTGCCACTTGGGTATTTGAGATAAAATTACTTCAGAGAGCTGGATGATCAATACAATGTGCCTTTGTAAGTCTCTGTTGCAGTAGCTGGCATTCAACCTATGGAACCTTTTTAATCTTTGCTAATTCCTGCTCCTAGTACAGTGATAGCTAACCTTCTGAGCTTGGTGTGTCAAAATTCGCAAGAAAACCTAGCTTAACTTGGGCGCTGTGTCACGTCTAGAAATATCCATAATTTTGTGGTATTTGTGGCTCTAGTAAAAAAGTTATATTTTTGATATATGTATTTTATTAAAAGCAAAAACAAATAATTTTTTACATTAGTGACTTTTGTTGCTAAATCTTCAATTGAAAGTTGGTATTTCGTACACTTCAAGAACAAGCAAGCACTACACGCCCAGGTGCCAGGGTGGCCATGTGTGTCACCCAAAAGGGCTTGGCGTGTCACTTGTGACACGCGTGTCATAGGTTGGCCATCACCGTCCTAGTAGAATAATTGGTGCAAATAAGGAAAGTGCTAGCTGTTTGGAGTTGAAACAGTGGAATATTTTGTTAAAAACAGTTCATGTCATTAGCTCCTTCCGTTTCTGATTACTATAGCCACATCCTTGGAATATGATTGTCATAAAGACAGAGTGATAACTGTAAATCTTACAAAGAAGTTTCCTAAAGACAGTGTTGGAATTCCCTGTGTAGCCAAATAGCAATCATAGGGATACGAGACTACACTTCCTCCTGTGTGCCAGATTCTGAAAAGAAATGATGGTTAGCAAACTGGGTTCAACTAGTTGTTCACCTGCCTCAATATCCCACTTCTCACAATGGCTACTCATGCATGGCCAATGGCGGACACTTGCTGATGCTCCCCAGTGGTTGTTGTTCAGATTTCTTCAACTGCCTCAGGTTCTGAATCTGGATTCTTGTGCTGCAGATTTGACTCCTGGTCACAGATCCTACTGTAGACCTTCCTGACTTTGGCTAGCTCCCTTTCAAGGCTTTGTGGTTGCCTGCGTTCAAAACGGATCATGGATAAAATATCACAGTTCTTACCTTTCAAGAAAAAAGCATGTGTATTTATTAATATTCAAAACAGTTAGGTTCTTTAAGGTCTTCTTTGTACATTTCCCTCTGCAGTGAATTCCATGGACATCTAGTGTTTCTCCTCTGAGAAGATGAAGGGCTGAAGAAGTTCTCCTGATAGTTATGCTTGTTAATGTAGAAAGCTGATGCTGAAATCAGTAAGTAAGCCTCTTTTGTGGGTGGGGATATTCTGAAGCAGGTCAGTTTTAAGAGAGCAAATATATTTAACTGTCTGGTTGGTTTTCATTGGACACTCTTTGGAGACCTCCGTTGTTGCTGTCTGCCACATTAAAAAGCCCTCATAGTTACCGTGCATGCAGGCTTATTAGATGCTCAGCATATGCATCTATTTTTTTAAAAGCTGATACTTGCAGGTATTTGTTCTATAACAGTGTGGTTTGATTCCCACGAACCTCTATGTAATGCAGAACTGTTTTATGCAAGTGACTGCTATCTATGGAAAAGGAGTGGTTAGGAGAACCATGGTACTACAGCCTACCAGCACAAGTCAGTGACACTGTAAAGATAAGGTCCAGTCAACCAGTGTAGGTCAGTGTTGTTGGGAATGAGAGGCTGAGTCTAGCAGTGTGTCTTAGCTCCATAGAGGAACCTCAGTTGACAAATCACATTATTGAATGTTTCCAGGCTTGTGTTAAACATGGCAAGAAAAGTTAGGAGTTCTAGCTTAGAAACATTTGAGGTTCCCAGTTGGATAATACTGATCTGTGGAGGAATCTAGGCTGTTTTTCTACTGTCAGAAAGTACCCATATTTGCACCCATTAAGAACCCATTTGGGTGTGAGCCGGATGATCCCATTTCCACCCCGGCATCCATTTGGGACCCGATTGTTTCGACTGCCGCTGGGGAAATCTGGATCAAATGGGTACTTTCTGGCCTTTAATCTGGATTTTCTGTAGACCCCATTAATGGGGTCTTCTGGCAGAAAATCCAGATTAAAGGGAGCCTGTTTCCACGCTTGTGTGGCAATGGGGTCTAGAGGAGGCTAGGGGGAGGGGGCACCCATGGGGGGGAGCCCCAAAACCTAAGCTTCGAAGTCATTTCGAAGTCACTTCGAAGTCTGCAAAATAGCTCCGGAGCGTCTTTGAAGTCTGTGCTGATCTTCAGAGTGAACTTCAAAGTCACTTTGAAGTTTACTCCAAAGATCAGCACAGACTTCAATGGAGCTGTTTTGCACAGACTTCGAAGTGACTTCGAAATGACTTCGAAGCCACTTCGGAGATTGCACCCCCTGTCCCCCCAAACACCTGGGGTGACAGGCAGACCCCTCATGGGTAGATCCGGATTTCCAAATGGGTGCTCCGGTGTTTCCACGGCAGGGAGGCTAGCACCCATTGCTATTGGGTGCTAGACCACCCATGGAAACACATTGGGTACTTCCCTTAATCCGGATCTACTAGATCCGGATTAAGGAATGTACCCATTCCTTAGATCCAGATCTTCTTAGATCCGGATTAAAGGAGCACAGTGGAAAAACACCCCTAGATGGAATACTTTTCAGCAAATGCCTGTCCAAGCCCTGCTTAAACTTATTGGACGAGTGAGAAGCAGCCACTTTTCTAGCTCGTTGATCCCCATATAAGGATTTCATTTTTCCTGATATTGGACTGACATCTGCTTCGTTGAAACTTAAGCCCTTTATTATGCTTCTTGCATTCAGAGATGATAGCAAACTGGTAATGACTCCGGTGGTGATAGCTACTACCCTGGGTAGATTTAAGAATGTTTAGATACACCGATGGAGGACAAGTGTATCAATGGCTACTAGAATTGATGTCTGGGTATCGTCTCCAGGTTGGAGGTACAGTCAGGATGCCTCTAAAGGCCAATTGCAGGGATTCAAGAGCAAGTGAAGGTTTGCCTTTGTCTTCTGCTTGGGAATACCCAGAAGCAATTGGCCAATTGTTTGAGATGGGATGCTGACTAGATGGGCTGTGGCCCGATCCAGCAGGGCTCCTCTTATGTTTTTTGTTCTCTTTTGTGCAACATCCTTCCAGATCATTGAAAAAAGCTGTCATCTTACTGTTTCTCCTCCCCACCCAAAGTGTGTTTTTCCTTCTTTATCTCAATCCACAATACTTTGTTCCTAATCCTGCAATCTTATGCATTACTTTTCACTGCTGCTTAAAGTACCCAAACTGATATCTTAGAGGCTGTAATTCTGTGCATGAGACAGAAATGCCTTTGCCTTGTTTTTACTGCCACATGACAGTGCAGATTCATACTCACTTTGTGGTCAGTTGCTAAGCAGAGATGTACTTTTTCCAAGCCAATTATCCCCAGTCTTATATGTGCATTGTTGATTTTCTTTTATCCTAAGTATAACATGGTGTGCCCTTCACCTGCCCTGGTGTACATCAGGGGAGGCAAACTGGCCTTCCAGACATTTCTAGAATGGAATGCTGGGAATTATATTCCAATCACCTCTGGAGGTTGCAGTCTAAACACTCTAGTAAACACCACAGAACCCTAAACAAACAATGTGTGTTCCCAATTATAAACACAGAATACCAATACAAATTACTGTTCCATGTTTTAAAGCAATACAGTTGTGGTGCTTAAGGACACTGCACGTTAGTTGTGCCTTAAGATCAAGCGGTGAGGCCCTCCTGGTTGTCCCACCACCTTCAACAGTGAGGTTGGTGGGCACCCGGGAGAGGGCCTTCTCTGTGATGGCCCCCAGACTATGGAATAGCCTCCCCCTCGAGGTGCGTCATGCCCCTTCCCTATATACATTTAGGAGGGCAGTGAAGACGCACCTCTTTACCCTTGCCTTTGGCTAAGCTGTTTATGTTCCCCCTCAGTACAGACACTATTATTTTAAACATATTGTATACTGTTTTATATTTGTTGAACTTTTAATGTCTTTTAATGTATATTCTATTTTAATCTGTTGTAACCCGCCCAGAGACCTTCGGGTATGGGGCGGGATATATCTATATATATCTATATATATATATCTATATATATCTATATATCTATATCTATCTATCTATCTATCTATCTATATATATATACACATATATAAATAAATAAATAAATAAATAAATAAGCAAGCTGGCCGTTTTATGCATGAAAAGTTGGCCTTCTGTCTACATTAGGATGAGGATCTCTGGCCCTTTCTGCACCAAGCCTTATTGCGGATTATATTCTGGAATAGGGACCTGCCATCTGCATGTTAGTGCAGACTACAACAGGCCGTAGGTGCTGCCTGCCATAGTCTGTGCCAGGAAGCAGATGACAGGATATAATCTGGAATAAGGCCCAGTGCAGAAACGGCTTCTCCTTCCATGCAAGCAGTTGTTTTAAGTGTGCCACCTTATTCAATGCTGCTGAATGGATCTATGTAGAGAGTACCTGGAGACGTCAGACATGTATCAGTGACAAAGTACTGTAGAATTGGCCACTTCATGGGAAGCAACTGTAGTGGAGTGCCAGAATGCTTTCTTTATGTGCCAGGAGTCTGAGGAACAATTACTGGTTGAAGAAAATAAGATTTATTGATTGACTGTATTTTTATCTGGCCCTTAAGCCTCTTAAAGATTCCTAGCGTGGCTTACAGTATAGGCTAGATTATACTGCTTATAATGAGGATGTTAATCATGAAAATAATTCTAAGGGGGCCTGCTTATTTTTGTTGATAAGCTTATTTGCAGAACGTGCGTTGGCTTGCATTTTCACAGGTCTGTTCAGGCCAAACAAACCCTGCTATTTGCTGGCATAAGCGCTCAGTGTCCTTTTGTTCTTCTTCACCTACAGAATTCCAGAAAGGGACCATGGACCAGCCCGCTGGGAGAAGCTTCATGCAAGTTCTTTGTGAGAAGTACAGCCCTGAAAACTTCCCATACCGTCGTGGTCCTGGGATGGGCGTGCATGTCCCAGCTACACCTCAGGGTTCACCTATGAAAGGTATGAGCTGGACCCACATTAGAATAGGGCATCTTTTCATCTAACTCCTGAAGGGGTGGAGGGGAAGGCGTGGATCAAAGCCAAAGCTCTGTAATTCTCCAAAATTATGAGTGAAGAACGGAAGGACAAGCCGGCTTCATTCCGGTCGTAGAACACTCCTTTCGCTCCCACTATCTTGCGTATACACGCCCCGTGTAATTTTAAACTCCTGTCAGGTTGATTTGTATCACAGCCATCCCCAAAGGGAAAAAAGCACAAGAGTGGAAATGACAGTAACAGTATTTGACAGAAAAGAGCAGCCCAAGTTGAGTCAGTCAAGGGCAAAATGTACCGTATGTCACTCAAAATTAAGCACAACAGTGTCACCTTAACAAAAACTTCCTGGTCCTGGGCAACTTCTCTGATGTCTTCATTTGAGTGTCTAGGAATGATTAAAAGCTCATTTTGGTTATCGATCTAGCTATGCCTTAGCATTTGGAATACACATACCAATATGTTATCAGGTTTTAAAGGTGTAACTCTCAAATTCCCCTCTCTGTTCAGCAGTTGCAGCTACATGTCGTTGAATGTAAAGTTGCCCTGGTTTTGCTCATTGTATTCTTTAATTTCAAGTACTTTAATTTACAGTGATCAGAGCTTTTCCATATAAACGATTCCTTTTAATGTTTCCCTAATGGTTATGATGTACAGTAAACATTTCAGATGTTCTCTAAAGTGACCAGAATAATACATCTTAAAGGAAACTGGGAGCTGATTCAGCACATTGCTTAATTTTATTGTTCTGTTTTATTTTCTTTGTTCTTGTTGCTTTTGGTGTTTTATGCCTTTTGCTTTTATCTGTGCTGATCTTTGATCGCAATACAGCATGGTACGATTTGCGTGTATGGGAGACCCTTGGTGTGCTAAAAACTGAATACTGGCTGTGGTGAATTGCATGTAGTCATTTTATCTTGTGAATTACCATAAGAAATATTGGAAGTTAAATGGCAGATGGTCAACAAAATATCATTTTATAGTATTTGATTTCTTGTACTTGGTCATTAAATTGGATCCAACTTGGCTAGACTGGATGTATTTTTGAATGAACTTTCCTTAGAATTTCATTTGACTTTTTTCTCCTTGCCTGAAATATGGATATAATTTAAGTAACGCAATTTGTTTTTGTTTGCAAGGGCCTGTTGTTAACCTGCAATATTGAGAAGTTAATTTTTTTAAAGATTCGATACATTTGTTCTTTCCTCTGTTCCTCCCCCTCTTACTAGAACTCAAACAGTGTGAACAGTACACACAGATGTATCTCTGGGCACAACATGCTTTTTCAAAGCCAGGGGTAATCCGTGGAAGACCATAAAATTAGCATTGTGTTGCGGAGCACGTAAAAGCAACCATAGCCCCAGAAGACTTGTTTATTACATGTTAAGACTTGTATGCAAGACATGCTGTCCATCTCATGACTGAGCTATTGTTATTTTCCTCCCAGTTTCATGTGTTCTGGCTTGGATTTTTGCTAGGCACTTCAAGTGGCTTTCTCTGTACAGAAACAAGCCCATCCAGCAAAATGATGCGCCTGTCACTCTTGCTTTTCAGATCGTCTTAACCTCCCAAGCGTCCTAGTGTTGAACAGTTGTGGAATAACCTGTGCGGGAGATGAGAATGAGATTGCTGCCTTCTGTGCTCATGTGTCTGAATTGGATCTTTCTGATAATAAACTAGACGACTGGCATGAGGTAAAGGAGCTTGTAATAATATCATTCCGAGTGGTAACAAACCCAGCTGCCTTTGCTGTAGATAGATTGGGCAGTTCCAGTTGAATTTTTATCCTCATTTGGGGCTGTCAAGATTCAAATTACCCTGAAGGATAGAGAAACTTTTATCTGAGAAACTTTTGATCCTTTTCTTCACTCCTTCCTTCTTTCCCATCCAGCATCCTCAAAGAACCAATTTCTTCTTCCTTTCGCAATATCCAGTAGGACCACCCGTCTTCTCCTGCATGTTATGGCAGATGATTCCCTTTGGACCCCTGCTGTTGCCTTTAGCTGCTTCATCTAAGCCCTCTGTTGTCATCTACCATGTGAGAGAAGAAGTTGCTGCCTTTGGTTGGCCCTGTTTCCTTGGGGCTTTGCCTTAACTTGTGAAATAGTCTGATTGTGTCTGTATTACAAAGCCAGTTTTATTGCTAGATCCTGGTGACCAGACATTTCAGCACACTTGCTGATGTTAGTCAGTTGAGAAATGGATTTGTGGAATGAGCAGTTTGTGTCTCCCTACCCCTACCCCACCCTACCCCTGCACTGCATTTTGATAAGCCTTAGAGGTTTTTCTGCCTTCCTAGCGTTCCCTAATGCAACTTCTGGAGCTCTCTGAAACCATATGCAGGCTCAGCACAAAAATGTGGGGGGAGCCGGCCAAGACTCACAGGAGACGTAGTTTAGAATGTCTAAAGCGGACCAGATTAGCAGTGTTGGCTGCAGGTGCCAAGACTGAGTGCCAGGCACGTGCAGTGGCACACTGTACCCTGAATGAAGCCTTCATGCCATGTACAGACCTCTAACCTGTTCTGATGACAGGCAGTTAAGCCTGCCGTATGTGCTTCAGATGGCTGTTTCACCCTGTCTGGGTCAGCAGCAGTTTCCCAGGGTCCCAGAGATATTTTGTTTTCCTGCTCCACACCTCCTGGAATCCTCTTGCGGATCCTGGTATTTCATTGATTCTGAAGAAATGATGGGTGCATGTGAATGTCTTGTAGAGGTACCAGCTTGCAAATGGGGGTGTACCAGAAAGGCGGTCCACATGTGTGGGAAATAGCCCTTCGGTCTAACCCAGAAGTAAGCCCTCCAGCGCTCAATCATGGTGTAGTGTGGACATTAAGGAAGAACAGTAAAGGGCACATAGCCCTTCAGGCACACTGCAAGCTGCTACTGCCTGATGGCTATATACTTTCAAACTCGGGGCTTTTGTTTTATTTGCAAATATCCCTTCACTTTCTAATCACATCTTATGATAGAGCATTACAGTCTGGCTACAGTGGCTGTGGCAGTAAAAGAAAAAACTCTGAATCAGCAAAGCATATGGCAGTGTTCCATGCTGTAGTTACAAAAGTAGACGTTGCATGTATTATTATTATTTTTCCTCCCGAGCTGAAATGACAAGCATTTTTCAATTTGCACTCAGATAGAAATTAAAAAACGGGAATCAAAATTCTTTGCTAGTAATGGAATTTGGTGTATGCAAGATTACAGAAAAGATGAATAGCCTAAGGTAAAATAGCCCTTTGACAAATGTTGGCTCCCACAAGTTGTTTTTTTTCTATAGCTGCCATTCAGGTGCATTTTATGAAGTCTGCCAGCAATCTGCTTTTTTTCTCCTTATCAAACCTTTTTAAAGAGTGTAATCAAATGAAGCATTGAGGTGAACAAGCAATTAGCCAATCAATCTAGATCTGCAAATAGCAGCAGTATGAATTACAGATAACTATCATGAATGCTGTAAGAATCCATAGCTTTCTTTGACTCTGCAAAGCTCCGCTGGAAGGCTTGGGCTTTTTTTTTTTTAATTTAGATGACAGAATATTATTTGGGGTCTGATTACAACCTGATATGCTTTTCTTCTTTTCCTCCTAGGTCAGTAAAATTGTGTCAAATGTCCCCCACCTGGAGTTTCTCAACCTGAGTTCCAACCCACTGAATTTGTCAGTCTTAGAGAGGACATGCGCTGGGTCTTTTGCTGGTGTCCGCAAATTAGTTCTTAACAACAGCAAAGCATCCTGGGAAACAGTCCATACCCTTCTGCAAGAATTACCAGAGTAAGTCTGGAGGAAAAGGGGAAAGGCGCATTTACACAAGGACTGGAATATTCAGTAACAAAAAAAAACAATCTTGGGCTAGGAAGGCCCCCAATTTGAATCTTGCTATAGCCCCCTAGTTGGTTGTTTTATAGTGAACCGCTTTAAGATTTTAAAATGGGAAGTGATGTGAAAGTATTTGAACAAATCACTTGAGTTGCGAGTCTTAGACTAGTCACTGTGCTTTCTGATTTCTAGTGCAGTAACATAGAATGAGTAGGTATAAACCACTGAACAAGTTTGGTATACAGAGATGGGGCACATCACTGTTGTTACTCCTGGAGAACTGATTAGTACCATTGCATGCTGTCTTGGCTTCCTATTATGGGGACCAACATCAGGTAAAGGAAGGAAAAAAACCTGGTGCACTAGCTTTCTTATTTCAGGGGATTTTTCATAAAAGTGAGAGAAAATATTTGGAAGAGGTGCATCTCATGTTGCAATGTGCACAAATATTCATAACGTTCAAAATTCGGCCAAATTCGGACATTCGAACTCGCATCAAATGTTACAGTATTTGTATGCTAATATTCTTCAAACTCGCATCAAATGTTACAGTATTTGTATGCTAATATTCGAACAAATACAGATGTTTCCGGATATTCGTATCAATAGTTTGGACATTTGTTAAGCTGCAGAAACGTGTCACATATGTATGTATTCGTGTCAGATACTTATCTGTTCATACCAGATACGTATCTGTTCATAACAGATATGTATTTGTTCGTAACAGATACGTATTGAATGTTTGCATGAATACGTACAAATAGATTCGTTTGCTATTATTTGTAGGAATGCAGATTTTCAAACGTTCAAAAAACATTTGTGCACATCCCTAATCTTGTGTAGTCTGATGTTTGGTAGTCTTGTTATTGACTGGTTCTGATACGATGAGTATGAGAAGCCAGAATAAAGTACCTTGGGAAGGAAAATAAAATTAGCAGTCAGCTCTGTATCAGTTTCTAGCTAACAGAGAGCACCTTCGAACCTTGGTCCTGTGAGACTTCGTGGTGGATAACCTTCTATACAAAATTGTGGTTGTCCCACATTCTGATAAATGGTGCACTCAGAACAGAGAGAGAGTTAGTTCCTCATAGTTTACTGCTTATATAGCCTTGCTGCATATATGAACCCATCAATTTTCCAACAAATTTAGAACAAATTAATGGCTGCCAGGGTGCAAGTATTGGGGTCAAGAGCCACTTTCCAGAATTCATCAGTAGTTGTGGAAGTTAGGAAACAACAGTAAATAAGGTTTTGATGGTGTAACTCGCTATAGCTCTATTTTCCAACAGTTTTCTGACTTCAAAGGCTTTCCCTCAATCCTTGGTAAGCCCCTCAGTCCACACTGGCACACCAGCTACTCTTGGACCACACATTAATGGTGTTTCAAATCTTATGTACCCATGTAAAGCACCATAATTCCCCCTTCCTCTGCGAAAGGTTTTCAAGTTATTAAATGACCATGGTCATTGTGTATGAGAGAACTGATAGGTGTATACGTTTCTACGATGGTCTTTGGCAGTTGGAACCAAGTGCCTTGCTAACAGAAGTGCTAACATTTGAATGAAAGGAGGGGGCTTAGTGGTATTTTCTAGTGCTAGTTGGTCTTGAATTTATCTTCCAAAGGTCAGTGATAGGCTAGGCTGTGTAGTTTTTCAGGTGGGTTCCAACTAGAAAACAATTGTCCCCGACCCATTGGGTATTCTCCTTTCTTACAGTGAACGCTTAGTCGTTCCTGAAATGCTAAAATGTTGGCAAAGAAGTGCTGCTTGCATATAGAAAATTGCCAGATCATGAAAGCGGCTGAAGTCAATTCTTTTTCTTGGTCTTAGTTTTTGTCGTGTTAGTCAACAATCACATTTTTGGTTTTCCAAATTCCCACTTGACGTCTCTGCCGTAGGAGATAAAATTGCATCTTTAGATTTGTTGCATATGAAAGCCGCCTTCCCTTGATTAGAAACCTGGTTATATAAGCACGATTTAATTTTCTGTTTGCAGCTTGGAGGAGCTCTTCCTGTGCCTTAATGACTACAAAACAGTGTCTTGTTCTCCAGTATGCTGTCACTCTCTCAAATTGCTCCATATAACTGACAATAAACTCAAGGACTGGACTGAAATCCGGAAGTTGGGAATAATGTTTCCATCTCTAAACACACTGGTTTTGGCCAATAATTACTTGACAACCATTGAGGACTCAGAGGATTCATTGGCACGGCTCTTTCCAAACTTGCGCTCCATCAGCCTACACAAGTCAGGTGAGAACCTGAACAAGGTCTCTGGAGTATTGTTTGGAGTAGAAGACCTTTTGTATTCTCCCCACACCCTTGCTCTGATTGGGCTGCTGAAAGAGGAGCCATTTTAATGTTTTATTCTGGTTATGTTGCTCACTCCTAAGATCTTTCAGTGGACAGATGTATCAGTAGCTTCAAGGATGGATGCCTAGGTACTGTCCCCAGGTTGGAGAGATAGGCAGGATGCCTCTAAAGGCCATCTATAGGGATTTGAGAGCAGGCAGAGGTCTTGCCTTTGTTTTCTGCTTGACATGCCTAGAAGCAGTTGATGGGCCAACAAGTGAGATGGAATGCTGGACTTAGATGAGCTGTGGCCTGATCCACACTATTATGTTCTAAGATACACATTTTATTACTTTGTAGACCAGTATTTATGAGCATCTCTCCATGAAGTTTTCTAATGTTGTTCTAATGAAACATAACCAAGAGTGCTGTTGATGTTGTTAACTTAGGCAACTTGGTTCTTGATTGTTGATGTGGGTCACATTCTGAGAGAAACTCTGGACTGCCCAGTATACCAGACTAGCAGGCATATTAGGAGCCACCCTTTAGACTGCACCAGCATGTATACTGACCAGTACAGAATTGCTCTAAGAAAGGTAAGAGGGGATTATTGAGGTGATGGGGGGGGGGGGTTGAGTCTAAATAATGAATGTGCCATCAAGTAGTAAGAGATACATTCTTTGTTCAAATCCTGTGTGCCAAAGATGGGGGATGTATGTTGTTCTGACACACTGTTAGACTACAGTGTTTACCGTCCCTCTTTACCAACTACACTTGTTGGTTCAAAAATATCTGGAGGGCCACAGAGTTCTGTCTCAGATATATGGCATCATTATCCTCTGGGAGCAACCTCTTCTAACCAGGCATGCTGTATATATTGTACGTTCTGTGCATATCAAGACATGGCTGGTCTTACCTTCAGATGGCAAATACCGTGTATAAATGTTGAGGGTTTTGTTGCTTGTTCCACTTATTGTTTCCATTGCTGAAAGAAGGATGGAAGAGGATGCCAGAAGGATTTTCTCCCTCTAGGTCTGGTATATCTTTGGCAGACTGAGATGGAAACAAACAAACAGTAGCATTGATTTTGCTATGTCTAAATGCAGCTGGATGATCCTACTTTTAAAATTTCCTATTAATATATAAGGGCATCAGACACTTTCTGTGCGGCAGAATCAAAAAGGGAAACCAGGTTTCAGATATTTCCTCTAAGGTGCTAGTTTTGTACCTATCTTGAAGTGGCTGTACATTCTTTTCTCCTATTTCTTTTGTTTCCTTTCCTTTCCTTTATTTTTAATGTTGCCATTCTCCTGATGCCTGAAGTGGTGCTGTCCAGTTTTTCTTCTTCTGCTCAAATAGTTTGATTACTGTGTTTCTGTGCTGGTGAGCGCCCCCTGAACCTGCCACTGTTATTTCTCTGTCGATCCATATTCCTCCCCCACCCCCACCCCCATGAAAACCACTCATACGAAGCTCTGACTGTAAAGGTGTTGGTTTCGTTTGAACTGTTTTGTCCTGTGATCTGTCCTGTACAGTTTTCGTAGGCTAAGCCCTTCCTTCTTTAAAGCAGGTCTACACTGCTGGGAAGACATTGACAAACTAAATTCTTTTCCCAAGCTTGAGGAAGTGAGGTTGTTGGGCATCCCTCTTCTTCAGCCATATACCAATGAAGAGCGCAGGAAGTTGGTAATAGCCAGGTCAGGATCTTACTCTTTTAATCGTTCATTTATCTGAAAGACAGTGGTTTCCTGGGGGCCTTTTAACCAAGGGGAATCAGGAGAACAAAGTTCAGGCTGTGGAGGAATGTAGCCATGGTGAATACTGGGGTGGGAAGGAATTGTGGGGGAGGTACTGTGGTTAAATTTTGGGAAGTTTGTTCCTGTTGAGAAAACAGTGCATACTCCTCCTCCACAAGCCTGAAAATTTAGGGGATAATAATTTAATTCTTCCCTAAGAAGGTAACATCCACCCCACCCCACCCCTTTTGTGATTGGCAGGCTACCATCTGTCACTAAGTTGAACGGGAGTGCCATTTTGGATGGAGAGCGAGAGGACTCTGAGAGATTTTTCATTCGTTACTACATGGACTTTCCACAGGAGGAAGCCCCTTTCAGGTGAGATTTTCCAGAGACTTGAAATTAGAGTAAGTGGAATAAGATGGTCACCAGTTTTGACTACTGTGTTAAGGTATTGAGATGCTAGCAGGGGTAGTTTAATCCCTCACAGCTACCACAAATTTCCATAGTAGTCTAAGTCAAGCTAAAGGGCATGCATGTCCTTCAATTTTCAGCATAATATCTATAAATGTCGCCTGGGGTATAGTCTTTCCATCAAGGGAAAGAAGCTTTTCTGCGAAATGATGCTTCTTCCTAGCTGGCTTGGATATTAAGCTTGTTGATTTCCTTATTCTTCCACATCCATTCTTCCTTTTATGCTATGTCTTTTCCATTCATAAGCCAAGAACTGTTCAAGGCTTTGTCACATTTTAATTGTTCTATAAATCATTCCAGGTATCTTAATAGGAAGTGACGAGGGAATGAGGTAAATCTTCTAAATAGTGCTGAACTGTCTCTTATGGCAGTTTTGAAGATTACTGAGAAGATCTAAGGTACTAGGCAAAACTACGTATAAGTGCTACATCAATCCAATAAATAAATAAATATGATTACTATTATCATCATTATTATCGCAATCATTATTTGCATCACATCATTTCACTGTCGTATAGACTGAGAAAAGGAGAATTGCAAGCCTGAGAAAAGATGGAGACATTTTCTCTTGAGACTGGTGCATTTGTAACTTAGAAAGTTAAACTAAAATGTACACTGTGAGAAGAGGGTTTTCTTTCTTTTTATGTAACAATACAGCTGGCAGACATTTTGGGAACTATCCATAGTTTCCAAATTCGGCTATAAAGTCTGCAGATTGGCTAGAAAACACATAATTTGTGTGGCAATGATAAGATTTGTAGTGATGAAAGTTGGGCTGGCTCTTTCTTGACCCCAAAGTGATGCATTTATAGCAAGTACTTAAATGCAGGCTGTTGCTCTTCTCACTTCGGTGTTAAGCCCACCACTGACAACTCAACATCTCCAAGAAATGGGTGCTAATCCTTCCATTTGCTGCCAGTGCTAACTAGCTAATCCTTTTGCCATCTGGTGCTAGGTAGGATTTGCAAAATAAAATAAAATAAACATGTTCATTCCCACCCCCCTCTCAAGTTCCAAGGATTTATGGGCCCAAACTAAACAAATGTAGATGCATTGTCTCAATGCCATTTTCCACGTTCCTTCATAAAGGACCAAAACCCAACTGTGGACAGGATTCAAAACCTCATTTGCAACCTTGAGCTACCTGCTTACAGCTTTAGTGGTTTTAAAGAGAATCCCCTGGCTTACTCTTGACCAGAGTGACTCTCACAAGCTGACCTGAATATTCATAAACAAAGTGGCATTCAGGGAAGAAAGTGGGAAATTTAAGATCTTAGTAGATTGTGGGGCATAGCTTGATGGTATTTTTATATCTTCATGTTTGGGGGTATAAGATTATATAAAGCAGCTCTGTTATTGTCTGCGGGCTCCAAAGGGCCACAGTGTGCGAATAACAACCCAAGTAACTCAGATCAAGGAGGGATACAAAGTCTTGGAAATCTACAGAAGAGCCAAAAACAGGGAGGGGCGAAGTGCTGGAATGCTTTAGGCATCCACTCTTGTAACTTAGCTGGTACTTTATTAAGAGCTGGCTAAATGAGAATAGGATCCCTAGACATGGCGGCACCATGCCTGCCTGGTGCTGTTGCCAGGAGGACTTAGCGACACCAGCGCACCAGCGCACCTGTGCCACCAGTCACATGTTCCCCCTGCACATCTCCCAGGCTATATGAGCATTGCTGCTAGTAAAGTTGTGGAGTACATTTAAGTGCTCCACAGCCATACAGGTGGGGGAATGTTCCAGCACGCATGGAGCCATTTCTGGTCAAGAAACAGTTCTGTGAAATGCAAATGTGCCATGCTGGATCATCCCAGCATTTAGTAATACAATAAGTGTGAAAAGGCTCTATCTCAGGCACAGAGACAGCAGCTCACTAAAAGGATGTGGATTACGCTCCTGATCTGTTCACAGTCCTCTTTCTGCAGCTGGTAGGACACTTTGTGAACAGGCAGCTAGACCAGGATGGGGCATTTGTTCAATTCAGCTGAGCGTTTATGTTCTTCTATATTGTCTGCTCAGAAGATGCATATAGTGTGCTTGGCACGCAAAAGCATGCTAATTGAAGCCTGGACACCCCTCCCAAAGATGTAGTGGCAAGCTTTTGGTCATCCCGTAGAAAGAAGAGCCCAAATTGCTACTTCAGCATCTGACTCTAACCAGGTGTTTGTTTCCTGCGAACATGTATTTCTCTGTGAAAATGAAGGTCTGTGGAAACATTTACTGAAATATTCTAACAACCACTTCTTACTGTTCTGCATCTTTCTGGAAACTCTGTTTCCAGGATGACTCGGGGATAAGGTTGTTGTAAGGCATTCTGGGAAGTACAGCCAGCTAGAAAGTGCATGGTCTTATGCAACATCTACACGTTTTGTTTGCTTTTCATGTTACATACGGAAAGATCCTGCTGATCTCAGAAGGTGATTGCCAGCTCCCTCCTGAAGACCACAAAAAGGAAATCTTCCTCTATTACTGCATATTATTTGCACAGACCAACAGATGTAGTGACTGGAGTTTTGTCCTGACCAATATTTAGGAATTAGGAAGCAACAAAGTATCTTTGGAAGTGTGACTGATTCCAAGAAGTACTGGGGTTTTTTTTGTAATGACAGTGTTGCTGGAGTAGGGTCCAGTTTTGCACTAGGGGTGTGCCCAAACTAAAAAATTATGTTTGTTTCCGAGTGGAAATTAATGCCTGAAAATTTCCTTTATTATTGAATTGGTTGATCGAACATGCAAACTTCATATTCGTGGACAAATATTTGTGCTGTATTTTTGCCATTTAAAAAGCCCATTTTCATTGGTAAGATACTGCAAAAGTACAAAAACTCAAATCAGATTTTCTTTTTGTGAGCTGGGAGCTTTATTTGCTTTGTTCAAAAGTCCAGATGTTTGAATGTCTGTACTTTTGTTTCAGTGTGAAAACTTGCCGTTTCAAATGTGAATTGGTTTCTGCACATCCGTATTTTGCACCCTGGGGGAAAAAAAAATATCTACCTGTTTGTATGCTTGAAAAATTATTTTGCCTTTCTGGCAGGTGATTCCTGACCACTCTACGCAGGCTTTATAGAGAAGAGGAAAGGAAAAGCACTTCCGTGGTTCATAGCCTTTAAGTTATTCTTTTCTTTCCCTCCTCCTTTTCTCTACTCAAAGGTCTCTTTATCCAAATGCCCTCATCTGTGTGGGGTCTGTAAGATTCATGCACTCACTAAATGCTGTTTTTCTGCTCGGCAGAGTTAGTGTGCTTTTTCATGGATATCTTCAGACCAGGTTGTGCATGATTTGCCTGGGCTCCCTAGTGGCCTTGGTTCAGGTTCCACATCCTAGACCTTTGACCCATGACTTATGTTTGGACTACAGTGTTTACTCTGTACCCCCATCCCCCCCCACCCGAGCATTATCTCCCGCTTCCAGTCATTAAGCCTCTTGTGTGGAATCCGTAGCAAACTAATCGTTGCACGCCTTATTTGTGTCCCTTGCAGTTCTTCAAACATATGGGCAAGAACGTTTGGATTTCAGAGCTTTAAAATGTTCCCCTGAAAATCAGCTGCTGTTTAGCATCAAACTCAATATGCTATTTGCCATTTTATTCCAGTTGTGAACAGAGATAGAGGGTATAAAGCCCTTATGAATACGTGAAACTTGCAAGTTATAGGGTGTTTTTCCACTAGCACTAGAGTACCCATTAAGGACCCTTAATGGGTCCTTAGTGGGTCCTTAATGGGTACTCTAGTGCTAAGTGGAAAAACGCCCATAAGCTCATAGATATGCAAAGGAGGGATGACCAAACTTAGATAACAGTTTTGCATTTCAGTAAGATTTGCAGTTCCTGTGTGAAATACAGATGTGAAATTCAGGCAGCCGTGCAGCGCTTTCAGCTTCCCTCTTTGATCACTTAAAGGCTTCCAGAACGGTTTCCCGGTTTCTGGACCCTCAACAGGTAACCTCTGAGGAATTGCCTTTGCTGATGTGAATTCATCCAGGCCATAAATGTCATTTCCCTTCCACAGCTTGTTGACAGCTATGAGGAGGGGGGAAATGGTGTTTTCTTTTGCTACACTAGCATTTTATAGTGCCTGAACAAGGAAGCTATGCTGGGGTCTTCAGGGCGTTTCAGGTGAAAGGTAGAACTTCTCCCTCAGCCAGCATTATAAGATGACTTCTGAATATTTTTTGACCTCATACTGGTTTTGTAGATTTCCATCTATGTTTATTTCCTCTTCCTTTGGGGGCGAGGGGGACCCCCTTCTGTGTCCTGAGGACCAGAAATGTGTATATCTGTGTTTGTTTGTTTAAAGACAACAATCTGTGTAAAATCCTCCTTACTTCCAGATATATAACATGGTCTTATTTTCACTTGGTTAGTAAAGTGCAATTTTCTTTTGTTTATTGGAACCTTTTGGTAAAGGATGGGATAGAAAATCTTACGTATAAAATAGATATTGGGTCTCTTCTCTATAACTTGTGTTGGTAAATTGCATTGGTTTTCTGTAGGTAGCAGTTACAGTAACTTGTTCTTGGTTTATGGAAAATTACAGTAAATTTCAAAGCTTGTGAAATAGCAAAAAGAGCTGCTTAACAGATGGTTTTCATTTTACATCTTGCGCTGAAGATCAGCTGCTGTTCAGCATCAAACTCATTAATATGTTATTTCTCATCCTATTCCGGTTGTGAATAGAGATGAAGGCTATAAAACCCTTGTGAATACACAAAACTTGCAAGGTATAAACTCACAGATATGGCAAGGAGGGATGACGGAACTTAGATAACACAGTTTTGCATTACATTAAGGTTTGCAGTTACTGTACCATCGAATTTATACTTGGGGAAAACTTCACAAGCACATGTCGGGGGTGGGGGTGGGAGCAGCATTTCTTGTGAATTGCCACCTTATCTGTGTTTCAGAAATTGTAGGATAACAAAAAATGGAGAAGGGCATTTCTTAGCGGTGTGAATTCCAATTGAGGAAAATCTTTCTTTAAACTCAGGGTATCAGTCCTGCCGCTTCATGCCCTATGCTCATTTCTGCTAGATGGAAAAAACAGTTTTAGCGTGGGGGCAGTGGGGGAACAGTGGCAGGACCTCAGTTGATTGAATTGTTGCTTCCAAGCACGGTTGAAATTACATCTTTACTGTGATCTGTACCAGGTGAGCTTTCATCTTTTGTCGCCGACGGCTTTGTCGTCCATAACCTTTGCCAGAGCAGTTTGCAAGAGCAGCACGGAGAGCAAAGCAGAGTGCTTTCTTTTCCTGGTCCCATGCGCTAGAAGCCATTGGTGCCATTATGAAACGTTTTGATGCCAATAGCGATGTAGGCTCGTACCTGGTGAAACTCCGTGGCTGTCTTTTTGGCTACCAGTTTCTCTGCTGGCGACGGGCATGTTTCTGAAGATGTATGTTTTCCGACTCTCCCGAGTAAGAGTTTCCCAAATGGCCCGATTGTATCTCAGTGTTAATTGTGGGAGCCATGTCCGTACACTCAAGTATGCCAGCCCGATAAAGGCTGGTTTTGTCCCAGATGCTGGGGAAATCGTAGCGTGGTGTGTTAGTTACCTCATCCTCCGGGCAGACAGAGACTCTGCTGTTGAGGGAACATTCCTACATTTAACATGAATCCCGTGGGGCCCCTGCCATTCCTTGCCAAGCTCCATCATCCAGTGACACGGGAGCAATGACACAGCAACGATCCCTTTAAAGCCCCAAGTGAGCCAGGAAACAAAAGGAGCTTTCAGGCGCGGGCATCGCCTAGAGACTCTGAAATGTTACCTCCTCTCGGCCGCTCTTTGTCTTTGTTATTTCAATTACCTTGTACTCTGGGTTGACTTTTTGCCACTTTCCCAGCCTGGCAGAAGAGAGTTTGCCTCCTCATTACTAATCAAGAGATACCTCAAATGAGTGAGAATGGGGGTGAAGGGGAAAAAGAAGAAAGGATACTGATCTTTACCCAGGAGCCCCAAACAAAAGGAGCATCTCTGAGAAGGTGGTGAAACTTGTTGAGCGTGTTCCACACCGTCCCAGCAGTCTTTGCTCATCTTCCCCAACCCAGCTCCATCTCCTGTTCCCGCTTTTGTTCACCCGTGCTAGGCCTGAATGGCTGCAGCCACCCAGGTAGGGCTGCCCTGCCCAGTACTGGGTAGGGAAGGGTGCAAAGTCTGCAAATGAAATATCAGTAAATGCAGGTGAAATGGTGTCCATAGAAGTAGCACCTGTACTTGGAGCACTGTTTCAGTTTTTTTATCCCTGTTCCCCAGACTTCGGATGCAACAGAGGTACCCATATATTCCGGCGTATAAGACGACTGGGCGTATAAGACGACCCCCAACTTTTCCAGTTAAAATATAGAGTTTGGGATATACTCGCCATATAAGAAGACGACACCCGGCGTATAAGACGACCCCTGACTTTTGAGAAGACTTTCCTGGGTTAAAGAGTAGTCTTATACGCCAGAATATACAGTACTTTGCTACATATAGTTCAATATTTTGTTTAGGATAATATGAATTTACACATCAATCATCCTTTTTCTCTTAGAAAATAAGTCTCTTCGCCCCTTCTCCCTATCCAGCAGATGTTTCTATGGATAGATAGTTGTTTCTGTGTGCAAAGAAATGAAAACACAAAATTCTGTTGTATCCTGGTACAGCCAGCTGGGTTCCACATGCATGTCCTTAAGTCACGTTTGATTCACTGTAGTAATCCATTTTCAGGCAGCGTTTTTTTCCCAGTAGTTCGAAGTCCCATCATTGTTGGGACTTCCCATAAGCTCTGGAACTGCAGCCTTACACTGGAAAGCGTTATCCACAGCTCTAGCCGAGGAGAAATTCAGGAGTCATTTGACGCTGCTTTGATGGCGCCAGTTAAGCATGCAATCATCAGCAATGCCCAGGACTTTTATTTTTATTTTCACCCAGCACTTGTTGTGAAATTGTATTTTACAGTTGTAATAAATGAAATTAAAATGTCAAATTTCGGCGGTACTGTCAGTGCACACTTCTGAACTTTATAGGTGTTGTTGTTGTACATAAAGATCTCTTTTCTTTTTCTGTTCTGTATAGTCTTCCAAGTTCCCTTTCCATCCTTAAGCCTGAATCTTTGTCCCGGAGTTTCTTCTTACCAATCACAGTCACATTCTAGACACAAACAATTTTTTATAAAATAATTTTCAACCCTTCACTGTTTGCCCCAGTGGGGATTCCACTGCTGCCCTCTGGTTTTAGAGTTGCGCTCCTGTTTTAGATGTTCAACTTTCTGTCTTTTAGTGTGTGAATACTGAGTGATGCCAAAGAGAATTACAATTATAACTTCTCTATTCCCTCCCGCCTCTTTGCTACCTACTTTCTCCTCCTCCTCAACCCCATCCTAGGTATCACGAGCTGGTGACAAAATACGGGAAGCTAGAAAAACTGGCGGTGGTCGACCTCCGGCCCCAGAGCAGCGCAAAGGTTGAAGTTCACTTCAAAGACCAAGTGGAGGAGTTGACTATCCGCCTGGATCAAACAGTAGCAGAATTGAAGAAGCAGCTGAAAACGTTGGTCCAGCTGCCAACCAGCAGCATGCTTGTTTTCTACTTAGACCACGAAGCTCCCTTTGGTCCTGAGGAAATGAAGTACAACTCACGGGCCCTGCACTCTTACGGCATCCGGGATGGGGACCGGATCTATGTGGAGTCCAAGACAAAATAGTCTCCCCTGCTTCATGGGGCACATGGTGATGGTTTCCGCTCAATGCACGCAATCAAAGACTTCCTGCAGCAGCTGGGTGGGTGGGTGGGGTTTTATCTTGGTCTACCCTTTGGGGTTTTAATTTGGTTTTATATGCATCCCGGGTAACTTCTGTACTGAGCCCTGATCTGTGAGGCACGTGTTTCAGTCCAACACTGGTTATGTTGAAGATTTTAAGAGGAGATGGCTGGCTTTAATTCTGTGTGTATGTGTTTGCGGGAGCACATTCGCATCCGTTTTCTTTCCTTTGGTTTCTCCCAGTCGCTCCCGTACAGTTTTGAATTTACCATAAAAGGCCTTCTTCAAAGCTTAGAAGGTTATTCAAGCAGCTTAGCTGGCAAGTTCAAGCTTTGGACCATATCGGAGATGTGTGTTAAAGATTTCGTCTATCTCTCGGTTGCTTGGCACTCAGACTTCAATTACAAACAGCTATAATGCTGTGCCTTCACCTGTGTGGCCTGTTTGCTACCTGAAATTAGGTTGGCAGCGGGGAAAAGTGTTCCATAAGCAGGTGTCCTGAGCTGGATATCCAGTACCCTTCTAAATTTCAGCAAGCGGAAATGCAAAAATCTGACAAGAAGCGTGCATGCGTGGGTGCCTTGCAGCTTCCACCATGCGGTAACCGGGGCACCCTGTTAAACCTCAGTAGCTTTTCAAGTAGCTTGAAAGCTCTTGAGCAGGGAGCCTAGGGGCCAGGCACCATGCAGCAGCAAGCACTTGGCATTAAGTAGATAACACTTTGTAACTTTGTCTGGTTTGTGTTGGCAACTCAGCAATTGGTCCTGCCATCAGGAAATTTGCTCTTCTCTTTGGTTGCTAAATACCCTTCAGGTTGCACTCTGTGCCTGGCTGTTTTCTGAAAAACCTTAGAAGCTTCGTATTCATATCCAGAAAACTGGCATGATGTATATGGCTTCTCTCTCACCCCCTCTCAACCAATCTCCCCTCCTTTGCAATAATTTGTGGAGCAGGTTAAGTGGAGACAGAGTGTGCCCAGAAAGCTTCACGGTTGGCCAGAGACTTGAACCTGAATCTTCTCCTATTCCATCACCAGGTGGAGACCAAAACCAAGGACTATGCAAGCACTTGCTCATAACTAGCACTTTTTCAGCCCGTACAGAGGAGGTGACTGCCGGCCATGCTAGTGCATAAGACCTGTTTCCAGAAAGTATAGTCTGTCCTTCCAAGTTACTCATCACAAATAATAACCTGGAGATGACAGGAGAGTAATGCCGTCTCTGTCTTCACAAGCCTTTCTCTGGAGATCCATGGCTCTGTATTCACCGGGTATTTCTGCACCTCGCAGATATCTCGTTGTGGAATCGCTTCTACCAGTTTGCAAAAATAGAGACCATACAACTCCTTCGTCATTTTGCAGGCTTTTTTGGTTGTTTTATGTTTTTTTTTTTTAACCAGTGGTATGTGAATACCGAGGGATTTCTGTACCTGGAAGGAGAATTAATGCAGGACCACCTACTGATGCATAAGTATTATGTTCCCTGAAAGCAAGCCCCACTCCCATTTTAATTGAAAACAAGTGAAGGAGATGGTGCTTTGCTTTAAAGAAATGTGAGGGTATTCCTAAGAAGAGCAGAAAAAGCTCTTCCCTGCTGTACCATATAGATTCTCTTTTTTCGTTTCTACTTTCTAAGTCTTTTGCTTTGTAAACCAGACCCAGCTTTCCGTCAGCAGTGGTCATCTGACAGTTAGATAACTTAAGGAATTAATTTCTCAGTTTTGCCCATGTTCACTTAAAGAGGAAAGGGCGAGAGTCTCTCTGCCCTGAGGGTATATGGACTCTTGTTACCTGTGAACATTTGACCTTGGTTACTTGACCTTCCTGACCTGACATGTTTTATTTTTCCCATGATACTTCTGTTATTGTTGTGTTTTTTTCCTTTCTCTCCGTCTCATGGAGGTTTACACACGAGGTTTGCCCTTTTCCCCAGCAGACTCTGGGGTGTGGGTAGCAAAGTGCCACCATTACCACCACCACCATATTCATTATTGTTATAGTTATGTAATGAGAGAAAGAAGCGGTAGGGACGTGCACGAATATTCATAACATTTGATATTTGGACGAATTTGGATATTTGTATGTGAATCGAAAGTTAGGACATTTGTATATTGACATCAATATCCGTATGAATCAGATTTATGAACCAGGGAGGTGGGAAAGCGGCTTTACCAGTCACATCTGCAATGGATCCAGAGTGCATTCAACATGGTTTGAGGGCAGATTTAAAGTGGATTCAGGGCAGATTTGACGCTTTCAGGGTGGTATATTATGGGATACGAATGGAATGCAAGAAGCCCCATTTGTGCACTTGCCTATTCAGTGAGGAATAGCCCTATCTGTACATTAATCTGTAGTGAGAAAGCAAGTTAGGATCAGGCTTAAATTAGGAACCCATCACTGCATTTCTGTTTCTTCCACAATCCCTTAAAGGTGAGCAATATAGAACATGGCAAGTCTAGCGTGTCCATTGAGGACCCCTTCTCTTTAGTTTGCTGACTCCATTAACTAATAGCTGCATCTATATGTACAGAGTCATATGAAGTAATGACTCTGGATTTTATAAGCTGCATCAAAGGTAGGTCTCTCTAGCCCCACCCCACCCCCCGTCCAGTAGGGTAGCACAGCTGTGTTTGCCTACCCTGCAGCAGAAGTTCAAACCAATGCTTTGTGTATGATGTGTGTATGTGTGTGTACAGTATATGTATATTTACACATAATAGGAAATGGTCATGTTAATAAGATATTTTATTATAAAGCAAAGTTTTATTGAAAGATAAGGGTGTGTAGTAATATTAGAAGATTACGACTCTATCCATGGGATCTACTGTATAAAGTATATTAACTCTGCATTCTGAATCAGAAAAAAAACTCAAGTGCAAAGGAATGGTTGGTCAGGTTTTATGGAGCAGTATTTCCTGCCTTTCTCCCCTCGCCCTCTTCCATCTAATATTTTCATGGTGGCAAGTAGACTTTGATGAGATGTAAGTACTCAGCCTGCCATGTTCCCTGCACAGCTGTGGGCATCTTAAAAGGAACCATTCCACATATTAAAAAGTGTGAGGGGATTCCACGCAGCATACATGTATCTTGTTTTTTGTTAATCTAGAAGCATCTAGACGTGTTTGATGTTACAAATCTAAGGCTCTGTGAACTCTGCATCGAAATGGTAAAAAAAAAGAATGGAAGTCTGCATTTGATTGAGCAAATGGCACACATGTATTCTGCTCTGCAGGATGGAGAAGACAGACAGAAATTAAGCAAACCCTTCAACTCTGGACCTTTTCCTTTAGAATGTTCCCCTGACATCTGTCTGACCTCTGTACCTTCTTCTATGCATTGCCCTTTGTAAGAATTCAAAAAAAGAATCATAAAATTCTTAAACAGCCAATATAATATTCTGCAAATTTGCTGTTCTTTTTACACTATCTGCATAGTTCTGGACCAACCTGTTATGACTGGAAAGAGTAGTGATCTATCGAATACCAGCTTTACACTAGCGGGAGGGGGGGACGGGATGGGACCTTTCATATATATCTTTTCTGCTTCCACAGCTGCATAAAATGCTTGCTTGTTTCTGAACTGGGTGTGGCAGATGCTGAATTTAGTAATTTTCTTTGTCACTCATAGGCAGGTGCGATCCTGCAAGTCAGAGGTGCTCTAGTTATCTTGAAGATGCCCAAAAACAGGAAGAGCCAAGCTGGAACAATGAAATATTTGTTTTGGCAAATATTTGATGGAAAAATTCTAAACTCATTTTGAAGATTTGTTCACAATACTGAACTTGTGGGATGTGCCTAAGGGGATTCTTAAGATATACCTTTATTGAGTCCAATAACCTCGTATGAGCAAAAACAAAGGTTCCCTCTATAGCTATGTTTGGAGTTATGGGAGACGGTGTCAGACACATCTTCCCACTAAAGAACTACAGCTTTCTTCTCTGAGAAACCAAGTTGATCTGAGCTCTCATCAGTATTCCATGCCTAGAACAGCTCTATATCCTAAAGGAGGTTGGAGAGATGCTCCTGTCCCCAGAGGCAGAAATACTTTTCCCTTTGCCTAAAAGCTTCCTTTTCATTCCCTGAGAAACTCAGCTCCAAACCAGCTACAATGTCTAGCTGTCAAAAATTCCTATGTAGTATGAGTGGATCTCTTCTCAAATAAGTAAGAAATGTTGAAATGTACTCATGCTTATTATGTTGGATAATTGTGTAAGTTACCTGCAGTGGGTGGTGGCTGAATCTGTGAGACTTTGATATACAGTGCTCAGGAAATGATAGTCCCTGGATATCAAGCCATAATTGATGTGATTTGACCTTCATTTGGGTCCAGAACAACAGTATAAGATAGCTTCTTGTTTGCAGTTTTGAGGGAAACCCAATGCTGTGAATGCTAGACCCAAATTTAGCATTCAGAATAAGTAAATTATGCAAATTTATCTAACCTACATCCAAATTCTTTAGTCATTACTTTGGATAAATAGTTGAGGGTTTTTTTTTTTTTAAACTCCACAACATAAAATTTGGTGCAAAAGGAATCGGTGGAGGTGAAAGAAGGTGGGAACTTGAGTTTGCATGCCAAGTGTAGTTTGAGGAGATTTATTAAAATAAAATATTGAGGTGTGAAATAAAAAGCTAGGACTTGAATCCTGGGCATTTCATACCAATATTGTACTGTGTTTTGAGCTTCCAGTGATCCCAAAGAAAATTAAGTGCATGTGGGTATTAAAAATGCCCAAAGAGCCATTTTAGGACATTTACGAAAGAGAAGAGGCCAATATATTTGTGTTTATTGATTTTATACTGCTGTAAACCAAAGTCTCAGAGAAAGTATTAATAATAAATAATAGTAATCAAAATAATAATCAAATAAGACATAAGGACAGTGGGTGCACGGTTAATCCAAAAGCTCAGAGCAAAGCCCTGATGGGTGCATTGTGGTTTGTCCTACTAACACTTTACTAATTCACCAAGGCTCTGAAATGCTAGGCCATGGCCTTCCTGGGAGTTGAGTCAATGGTCCCACATACTGGCTACTTCTGTGAAAATAAGGGGCAGTTTCAGAACACCCTTTGCATACCTTTCTGCTTCTTTCAGTTTGAAGTGCATAACTGCTGAAATCCCATAGATTTTCAGTGAGAATCGTGTAAAAACTAACTGGATTATAGTTATTTTTGTGTCTCACATTGGTCCCATCGAAGATGGTCGGCGTCAGAGCAAAACTGATGTCTTTATTTCTTATTATAAAATATATAACTATAATTATTTATCATAATATCAGAAAGGCTACAGTTTGGCGGCTACTGCTCTTACTCTTGGTTTAAGTGGAAATTTACTCAAAGGTGACATTTGTGGGACACTGAATTCCATCTGCAGCTCAACCTGCTCATGGTTGTATAAAAGCTCCACTGGCCATTTGCACAGCCCATTAATTTGTAACAATGGTTGGGTGTACATCAAGTTGTAAATAGAAAAAGCATATGGATCTGTATGGTTTGCTTAAAAAGAAAAAGAACCAATGTGAGAGTGATCCGTAGCCATTTTTCCATCTTCACTCATCTTTCCCTTCCTTCCATTTCACCCTTTCTGCCAAGTGAATCGTAGAACACAGATTTTGTTTTAATTTGAAGCTGATAATGTCACGTTCTCTGTTACCAAGTTAAATGAGTAAGGTTGCAGTGTTCTAAGTGACATTACCTACTTAGGGCTTGGGGAGAGCTTACATTACAAATAACACTAGAAGACGAGTCATGGGTGGCAGACGCAGAGTGATGAGAATTAGGATGTAGAAATGATCATGAACGGAGGCATTCATCTGGAGACTGCTGCTCTTGAATTGTTTCAAACTTGTGTAGTACTGATTTTTTTTTTTTTTACTGATTTCCCTAATAATGCAAAAATGTTTTCCTGGATTACTCCAAACAGCCCCACACACAGACCACAAAGGGGATGGAAACAGGGTGTAAATGTGTTAGCACCTGGAGCAAGGTGAAGATCTTGCCCAGGTATACCAGCTTTGGGGTCTCCTTGAGGCCTTTGTGTGGTGGTGGGCAAATGTCCCCACTCTGTGTGCTAATTTCACGTGTTGCTGTACATTTGGGGCTTCCTTTGGTCACACCAGCTTTCAAATGGTGTGTGTTTTTACTAGAACATGTTTTCTGCCAATCTTTTCCCAAAAGTCATGTTTGTGTAAAGTGTGTTTCTGCTGTTTGTGAGTGGCATTTTATGTTTACTGTTTCTTTATGCCCCACTTTTTTCTCCCCTAAACAGCTCAGTTCAAAACATCCTCCCCTCTTCATTTTATCCTCAAAACTACCCATTGAGGTAGGTTAGGTTGAAAAGCAATGACTGGTCGTAGGATAGCAAAGTGAAAAACCTTGAAGGGTATCTATATTGCATCATTTATTGTGAATTCTGTACACTGTATTGTCAGTTTATCTCCCCTTCCTGGTCTACATACAGGCTTTTTACACCTGAAAGAAGCAAATATTAAAGGTTTTTAGAACTGCTTCATGGAGACCAAGTTTACTCTTTTCTGAGGAAATATAAGCCTATTGCAAAATACAATCAGTTGTTGACAATGTTAGATCAATACAGCTTAACCCAGTGTCATCAAAATGCAGAGTTTAACAAAGAGAAATTAAAACATGATAGCAAATGTCAAAAGTATTTTGTTCAGTGCAGTGATGCAGGCAAACCCCTGCAAGAATAGAATTTTCCACAGTCTTGGAAAATGCTGTGCTAAATCATTTTTATCACTCTAAAAATCTTCCACCGAATAATCATAACTTTGGTTGTTGAAAATGTCTGTCACAAGATGATCATTGGTTTCTGACTGTAATGAGCAAATGTCTCTGATAGTCTCAGTTTCTTGTTCTAGGCCAGGGGTGGCCAAACTATGCACCTATCATGGCTTAGCTGTTCTCAGCATTCTTTGCAATTAGCCGAAGCAGCTGGGGATCTGTTGTGTAATTCTATGATGTCTGGACATCCATCCTCTGCCCAGCCATGGAGAAATGGTCTTGCTTGAAGCCGGTCCCTCGTGCAAAAAAGGTTGGGGACCACTGGTCTAGAAATTATCTCCAGCTCCACACACAACATCCTTTGAATAACACTACAGTACAGTTTGGTTCCCACAAGCCAATGTTCTATGCAAACCATTGCTACTTATGGAAAATTGGGAGTCCAGGGTACCATGGAGGCCCAGTCTACCAACATAAGTCACTTGCCCACTTCACCAGGGATCCAGAGGCCTTGTGGAGAGTTTCTCCGGTCTATCAGTGTGGGTCAATGGCATCTCAAGAGGTCAAGCAAAGCTACTGAAACTTCCTGGGATTTTAAGCCAGGAAAGTTGCATTCTAATGGCCATGCAGAGATAAAAACAATATACATGAAAGGATGGCTCCTACGGGATACATATGAAAAATTATTCCTCAAGAAGATTGCTTTTCAGGTCTTTGCTAGCATGAGCGATCTGGCCCGGAAGAAAGTCAACCCCTGCTTATCCCTGCATCACTTGGAATTTTGTCCGAGAACTTTGCTGCTGGTATAACAATTTTAAACTCAAACCATATTCAAGAAAAGCTATGGTTGTGATGAGCCCCCATATCCCTTCTGCACCTTGAAAATCTGTTCATAATTCTTAGTTCTTCCCTCTGTTACTTCCAGCTAAGATTTTGCTATTGATAATCTACTGTCTATTGTTGTCTCACTAGAAAAAAGCACATGAGCTTCATGGTCTAAGAACTGGCATTTGCTCACATTACAGAGAAAGTGCTTCAAGTAGCACCGTCAGCAGGATGGTTTCAATAAATTTTAAATTTTGTACTAAGAAGTCTGGGATTTTGTTTTTTTAAAAATACTTGATTTCTTAGCTCTACTTCTATTACTACTGGTTTGGATGGATAGGGAAGCAATTAAACTTTAGCCACCCACCTCTCTTTCATTGCTTTTGCTCTTTTAACCTTGGTAAATTCACAGGCATTGAGCTCCTCAATGGACGTTCAGCATTCAAAAGATTCACTTTTCCAAATCAGTTAAGAAGCTGCATCTTTGAAGCTCAGCTCAGAATTTGCAAACTTGAAGGCTTTAGTCTATCACTGCACTTCAAAAGCCTGGATAATTTGAAATATTAGAATGGTTTTCCATTGAATGTAATTATTATGTTAATCTTAACGTAATTTAGGAAGATGAGCCAGTTGAGTGAAAATTCTGCATGCAGATTGACAGTTGTTCTTTCAAATACCCCTAGAAATTTCACCAGCATGCCTATTGAAGTCCAGTTCACCCCAGATACAGGTAAACAAGAAATAATTGTGTCTCTGCTTCGTGAAGAAATAAACCTAATAAAACAGAATTTAATAGGCCTTTGCAAGGAAAACCAGGTCTCTGACGATTAGTGGTTGTGACAGATAGTGTGTGGATAAGATAGGTTGTTGAATGCAAAAGGTAATGAACAAAGATTATTTTAAAGAAAACACTTCCTAGCTGTTTAAGAAGCAGAGGTAGAGAGGAAGGAAGGAAGGAAAAGAAAGCAAAGGCTAGCCTGAATTCAAAATCTTTTTATCCAGGCTGCAAATGATAACCTACTGTCAGTATGGATGCCTGTAAATAAATCTATGGTGGACAGGTGAATCAGTGGCTACCAGAATGGATGCTTAGATAGCCATCTCCAGGTTGGAGAGACAAGCAGGATGCCCCTAAAGGGATCTGAGAGCAGGTGAAGTTTTTACCTTTGTCTTCTGCTTGAGATATCCAGAAGCAATTGCTGGTCCCCACTGTGGGAAAGGATGCTGGACTAGATGGGCCGTGGCCTGATCCAATAGGGCTCCTCATAGGTTCATTCATGCTGCTTGAAAAGTAAAACGCAAGGTCTCCAGCAGGCTTGACCCAGAGACCTAATGGGAATAGGAGGGTTGCAGTCCCAAGGCATGCTAATGGAACAGCTTGGGGAAATCTCTGTGTTGGAAACAAGCACTGAGGAAATGCTTTCCCGACTTCCTTTGCGCTCACTGACAGCCCATCAGTCAGCTGTCTGGAAGCCTGTCAGTGTGCCAGCAATGGCTGGGAAGTCTCCTCCTGGCATCACTGATCTTGGTGCACTGATGATGGCAGCCACAGTTCCTAAGGGGTTTAATAACTTTTTCAGCCTGGAAAAATAGCATTTGTTTATTTGTCTGTTTTTAAGACTTAGTTCTGGATGGCTGAGCAGGCCCCTTTTAAAACCCAGATGTTTTATGCTTTTAAACATCAGATGCTTTAAAAACTAGGAAACTCATTACTATTCTTGGCACTGCATATGCCCAAAGAATCTGTAGGTTGGTCTTGTGGTGCTCATATCTCGTAGTGACTGGGTTTGATTCCACATTCCTCCATGAAGCTAGGTGGGTGACCTTGGGCTAGTCCCGGCTGACAGCCCCACCTGCCTTACAGGGTGTCTATTGTTGGGAGAAGAATAGATTTGTCAGCCACTTTAAATTGCCTTAAACAGAAAAGCAGGGTATAAAAACTAACTCTCCTTCTCCTCCTAAAGCAGGAATCAGGTAGCTTTTACCATATGTACAAGGGCAAATCTTACAAGGTTCCTAGGAATTGGTTCTATGGCAACTGCTCATGAAGTGAAAATTTATAAGAGAAGTCTGCATTACCATTACCGTGGCCTGAAGTTCACTCTGCCCCTGCTACCCTTTTTGCCACTCTTCCCCCCCACACACACACACATTCTTTCCTCCTTCTTGGATGTCCCTTTACTAGGAGATATCCTTACTTTTATTTAACTGTAGCAAATGCTTGAAAAGATCTCTTGTGGACAGGTTGGATAATTACCATTAAGAACAACAACACACAGTCTGTTTATGACTGGCTTGGTGCTCTGACCATGAGATCCTTCTCAAAGATCTAGGATAAACAGAGGTAATAGTTGTTATTATTATACAACACACAAAATGATAGTTCAGCACAACCACTAGATCGCTAGTTGGAGTTGGTCTTCATCACAGATCATGTTCTTCCCAAGAACTTAGGATGTTGTAATATATTGGCATATAACGTTTGTATTATTGTCATTAAGAAAATGAGAAACAACATGAGAAAATAGCGAAATACAAAGACCCTGGATCATGCCAGCAGTTGTGGTGCCAGTGGTGATCAGCACACTGGCTACCATCCCAAAAGAACTTGGATGGCACTTGAAACAAATCAAGGTTGACACAATCACCATTGGTCAACTGCAGAAAGTATCTTAAATTCCTGGGAAGAATTCTGTGCAATGAAGACCAACTCCAACATCAAGAGAAGAATCTTCCAGGGTGAGTCATTGTCACCATTGCTCTTCATAATCAGAATGGTCCCACTGTTAACAATTCTTCAAAAAAACAAACCTTGGATGTCAAATATCCAGAGACTCATAGAAAATTTCCCACCTATATGTGGATGATTTGAAGCTCTACGGAAAAACTGAAATGGAGATCCAGTCTTTGACAAACACAGTTCACATCTTCAGTACAGATATTAGCATGGAATTTGGCCTGGATAAATGTGCCACAGTGGCACTGAAGAAAGGAAAAAAATCAGACAGCAAAGGTATCAAAATGCCCAATGGGCAAGCCATAAAGTTCACCAGCCTGCAGCTTATAAATATCTGGGAATACTGCAGCTGGATAATATAAAGCATGGGCAAGTGAAAAATGTGATCAGCAAAGAATATGTCCAACGGGTCAGGAAAATATGGAAGAGCAAGTTGAATGGTGGAAACACTGTCAAAGCCATTCATACCTCGGCCATACCTGTCATAAAATATACTGCTGGAATAGTCAACTGGACACAAGCTGAGTTAGATATCCTGGACAGAAAAACGAGGAAACTGATGACTATCCATTATTCATTACAACCCTACAGTGACATTGACAGACTGTATCTGCCCAGAAGATCTGGGGACAGAGGAATGTTGCAGGTGAAACAGGTGATCAAAGAGGAAAGGCATGCTCTGGCTGATTATATCGAAGGCAAAAGAACCAGCTGCCAGTTTTTTAGCTGGTGCTGACCTTCATTTTTCATCAAATTCCTCCCAAGAACTTAGGTTGGCATGACCATCTGAGCAGGGTGGTGGTGGTTTGTTTGTTTGTTCAGACTGTCGGCAACTCTTATCAGCTTGGGCAGCCTGTATCACACCTATCAGCTTCAGCCATCATCTCTGGAGGGCTATCGCAGTGGTTAAGTCACAGCCAGAGTCACAGATAAATCATTCACACGTGGTGTTTCTTCCTCTTCCCGTTTAGGATAAGGTCTGTCTTAAAAGAGGAACTTTGTCCCCTTATTGGACTGAAGTGCTGGGAGTGAAAAGTGGGCAGCCTCTTGAGTTCCCATCACTTTAAGCTGTCATTGTCGCAATGCCGGAGACCTCAGTTCGCCATGTGGAAGGCACCATTGAGGGATCATGTTTATCTCT
Source organism: Aspidoscelis tigris stejnegeri (assembly GCA_023333525.1). NCBI lineage: Eukaryota > Metazoa > Chordata > Lepidosauria > Squamata > Teiidae > Aspidoscelis > Aspidoscelis tigris. The sequence goes on from JALMGA010000011.1 coordinate 18,577,670, forward strand.
GTGCCAGTATGTTAAGAGCTGCAATGTCCAAAGGATTCCTTCCAGTGACAGCCCTCTGTGGAGCCCGATTTTCAGGCCAGCCAGTCTGAAAAGCAGACTTAGGAAAGTGCTTAAACCCGTGCTGAGTTCTGGCCTTCTGATGGAACACAAAATAAACCAGAAGGGAATTGAACTTGGCTCACATGGGCGGCTGCTTGTGCGTGCGTGCTTAATTCCTATGCTGTTTAATGCTAATTCTGTAACCCTATATAGACCCTCCCTCAGGAGCACAAAGGAGAAAGGGGTGCCTTCCCCCCCTCTTTTGTAATGCCCCCTTCCCAAGTGAAAAGTGACTCTGATCAAAACAGCCTCGTACCTAGCAACTTCTTGTAGCTTTTGACATTTTCCTCCTGAAACAGCTCAGCAAGTTTTAACTTTCCCGAAGGAGAATGAGAAAGAGAGAGCTTTCCATTCACTGGTTCGCTGCCCACCTTTTTTATATGCACCTTTGAGTAGTCAACTTGCCATTAAGGTATCAGAAGAGAAAAAGCAGATTTATTCTTAACTGAAACGCAACACGACTTTATATAGAAAAACAGGGTGTTTTTTTTTTTTCATCTTCTTCCTTCCACTGGGAAGACCAAAAGGACTTCTGAGAGATAACAACCATCAGCAATCTTCTGGGGGGGAAAAAAAAGGGCTGTTGATATGTCTCCTCTGTTGACATAATTTACCCCAGGGCTTAGCAAAATTTTGGTTTTAATTTGAGAATTAAAATCCGTGCTTTGCCGCAATCAAGGTTAGTGATTTCTTTTCCGTACTTAGCTATCTATGTATACGTATACATATTTTAAATTGCATAGTTTCCTTTTTCATGTATATATTTCCCAGGTTTTTCCTATTACATTTCTTTGGTCTGTCCTTTGATAGCTTTCTTTTATTCACAGCATTTCAATAATGTTTAGGAAAGACATGCCAAGTGCTATGTTTCTTGCTGACGTTGAAGAATCCAGGGTTATTTCTCCAATGCATTTAGGATTAGGAGAAAATCTTTGTTTTTAAATAGTAGAATGGCTTATCATTTTTAATGTACCAGAGTCATCTTCTGGTTTTATGCTAAAGGTTTGGAAGGTTTTGCCTACGCCATGATACTGACTGTGCATACATTAAGCTTGTATCGAATTATAGTTTATTGCTTATAATTAGCTATTAATCACATTTTTTACCATGTCTTTTAACAAGATATCTTTTATTCCTGCATTCTGGCAAATTAGTCTGTACATATGCCAAGAGGCAATATATAAGTAATATATAAGTAACTCTGAAGAGAGCATTAGTCAGGAACCATGTACATGTATTTCAACTAGTACATTATGGGTGTTTTTCCACTGTCACTAAAAGTACCCATTGTACCCATTAATGGGTACGTAATGGCATTTTTGTACCCATTAATGGGTACTTAATGGGTACTTCTAGTGACAGTGGAAAAACACTCTATAATATGATAGATAGATAGATAGATAGATAGATAGATAGATAGATAGATAGATAGATAGATACAGATACAGATACAGATACAGATACAGATACAGATACAGATACAGATACAGATACAGATCTCATGTTCTGTCAGAGAAACATATTGGAAAGTCTACATTCCAATGCAGCCACGTGAAAACCATCAGATTTAAGGAAATCATTAACAAAATTCTGTTCTGTTCTTTGCGGTGGTCCATAATATGTCTATATACATGTTTGCTGGAGTGCAAAGCCCATTTTGTTAACAGCAGGCCTTGAAAAGTATATACATGTTACAACTCCATCTTCAGCTATCAACTGTTAACTGGATTTTAATGGCACATAGGGATAGATAAATTAGTCCATGAGCATGTAACCGTCTCTGCTTCTTAATCAGATCTTTGAAGAAATTTTCCCAGCCTACTGACTTGGGAACACCATTTTTAATTTTTTCTTTAATTTTGTAATAATCTATAGCATGCCAAATTTCCATAAATCTTCACCATCAATGAAGGCTGGCTCTGTTTCTATCTACCGCCAATCTCTCCATTGAACTAAATGAGCATGCACCATACTCTGTATGCCCATGTAAACTTTGGCCTTGATTTAATAAAACTGAATGGGCAATAAAGTGGTCCATGCTTTACCCTGAGCATGGTTTTGTACTGGATTAATAATCCATAACAAATTCCACCGGGCCTGAAAGGAATTAAAATACCCACATAGGCTGTCTGCATTATTTATGCAACTGCATTTTTATCTTTTTTTCTACTCCTACTTGCACACCAGGCTCTTTAATAAAACTGATATCAGTGCCATGCAGAAATTGGGCAGCTGTGTCAATGTTTGTACTTTGAACCCTGCCAGCTGAGAAAAGTTTAAGTGTTCAGTGTTTCACCGTGAGAGGCAGGAAAGGATTAATTAAAGAACGATGAGCGAATCTTTTGCTTGTTCATCGTTTGATGTACAATCCGAATCCAAATCCCACGCAGCAAATATATCAGCTTGAATGTGCCTTCAGAGCAACAGTGTGTGGCATTTGTGTTCCCAGCCCATCTCTGACCCATGAGGACAGGAGGGGCACAGTTAACATGTGAACTGTTCCACCCGCCAACCATCACTAAGGCAGCATCCGCATGTAGCAAAGGAAGAAGAAAACAAAATGTCCAAAGTGCCACCGAGACAGTAGCGTATGGCACTCATGTTCTAATCCTGTCTCTAATCCACACTTTCTACTCTAGGGCTGCCTCCAGAGATTACTTGCCTGTTTTGCTATTTTTGGATATTCCAGAACAAAGCAGTTTCGGGATTATTTCACTTTGCCCTGATGCGGTTGATATTCCATGTTTTAGCATGTCACACAGTAATGCAACACCTTAAAAATCCACAATAATGGATCCATATTCCAGGGGCGTTTTCACACTTCCCTGCCCATCCGCTGGACGGGAAAGGAGCACGATCACCCAACATTACTTAGTGCTTGTACCTGTGAGCGCTGGCTAATGACAGCCTAAGCTCCACACGATTGGTAACTCACCACAGACTGATCCCAGGGCCTGTCCTGTTCTGGGCGCCGCCATTTTGGCTGCGGCGCTCTCCGTGGCTGGCGAGTGTGTCAGCGCCATCACCATGATGACGCTGGTGCTCTGTGCATGCGTGATCGCATCTATGGTTGTCGGAGGCGCCAGCATGCTTGTGCCGCACCTCAGACGACCCCGGAGCACCGGAAGAGGTGCAAATGGCCGCTGCCCAGATGCTTCAGGTAAGCTTAGTGAACTTCTGGGCAGACAGGGCATTCTTGGAGGCCATAGCAGCAGTGGAGATGCTCTTCCCCACAAGTTTACTAATTGTTTACTACCAGCCTAAGTGCGAAGAGGCCTCAGGACTGTATCAGGAGCATGATGATCATCTCTGGCAAATCAAACACTGTTCTGAAATAATTACGGGTTTTTGACCCTGTCTGAATACAGTCTCAGGTACGCATGAGAGAGGGAGGGATAGCCAGGCAGCCTTTATTTTATAGCAGAATGAATATCATGGAGCTGTTTAGGGCAGGTGGGGGTTAGGGAAGTTATCTTTATATTCTCCCTAGCAATTCTGATGCTGGAAATATATATATATTTAACTGTGGATCCCAAGACTATGTTCACAGTCTTCTCCCTTCCCTGTTTCCCAACCTCCCATCCCAAACCATGGGAGCAATTTACTTCTTTTCCAACCAGAGCGGTGTCATTAACCGCCACCTAATTAAGAGGCTTTGTGTTTGTGTAGACAGATGAACAGCTTTAATTCTCCAATTTCCGACCGGCTGGACTCATCAAATGGTTCCGAAGCAATCTTGATGTAACCTTTAATGTGGAATTTGCATATGAGAAGTGGTTCCACATGGATTACTGCTTGCTACACTTTCTGTTTTCTTTTCTTCCCTTAGGATGAATTATCCGTCACTCTTTAGAAGCTGGGTGGCCTTTACCTTCATAATTGTGCAACAGCAAGGTTAGTATTTCAGCTTTTCAAAGCCCAGATATGGATACCCTGTGTGATTATAGGAGTTCGTTTCTTTCACAGATAGACGGCATAAGAACCGGGCAATTGGGCATCATGATACCTTAGTTTTAAAGTGTGTTTTCTTGGATTTAAAAAGAACCGATTATCTATAGCTGAATATATTTCCAAGCAAGCATACGTAGGGCTTGCAGTCTGATTACCTTGAGCCTTGGAAAGAGATTTTGCATTGACCCTGTGGCAGCAAGAAGATTGAAGTGTCTGTGTGAATAAAGCCATTTTGCTATCTTTTTACTCACACCTTTCTTCTAGGTTACCACCCAGCTGAGTGTTAAGAAAAGAAAAAACTCTTACAGTGATGGTAGTATTCACACATGCATTTTTACATCCATGTAGAAGCTTTTCCCACAATGTTCTCAGGTATATGTTGCCATTTTCCTGACAAATAGAGGATGCTAGGTGTGGTTCTCTGGATTACCCTTAATCTCTGGAATCACTTAGTTTCAACTGCATTTCTCTCCATCTCGCCAGCAATTACAGGCGCTGTCCACCTTAGAAATGCATGTATCTGGCAAAGCCTCCAGTATAAAACTTGTTGGGTGGCAGCAGATGTTGGAGTCCTGAGGCCTATTTGCTCTACGACCTCTAGTTTTTTTAAAAAAATAATTTAAAATTTTTTAAAAAAAAATTTAAAAAATTTAAAAAATTTAAAAAAAAATTAAAAAATTTTTTAAATTTTTTGCACGACAGCCTCTAGTGAACAATTAGTGAACCTCTGGTGAAGAGCATCCACACGTGGAGTAGGCTGCTACAGCCTCCAAGCATGCCCATCTACACCAGAAGTGCACTAATTGTTGACTAGTTGTAGGGCATGAAATCGTACTCCACATGTTAGCCAACATTTGCCAGACGCTTACCTTAAGCATCCGGGCAGCGACCACTCACTCTTCTTCCAGTGTTCCGGGGTCGTTTGAGGTGCCGCGCAAGTGAACTGGTACCTCGGACAACCATAAACGCGACTGTGCATGCACAGAGCGTCCACATTGTCAAGTCGATGGCACTGATGCATGCACATTTGTGGAGAGGGCCACAGCCAAAATGGTGGTGCCCAGAGGAGGACCAGGCCCCTGATCAAAAAGTTGACTAGCACTCCAAGTGTGAGCATTATTCAACGTTGGTTAATTGTGCTTCTTTCCCATCCAGCAGATGGGAAGGGAAGTGAGGAAAGGCCCCAGCTCCTTTCCTGCTGCTTCTGTTGTGTGTGTTGCCATTCTATCAGTGGTTTTGGCAAGTCCATGGAAATCTGTGCACCTTGGGCCTGCTGTGGCTTTGTGGAGCACATGTTTTGTTCTGATCCCCATGTGAAGATCGACAGAAGGATGCAGTGTAATCAGAGGGACAGCTGGGTGGCTTTTCTGGATGGTATGATGGAGATCAGAGCACCTAGAAGGAAGAGGCACCATGTTTGCAGAAGCAGAGCTAATGGCGGGTGAGGCAAGGATCATAGCAATAAATGTGTAAAGCAGCAACTATGCAACTTCCGCACCTCATCTCCCATTGTGTATCCTCTTTTGTAACAACTTGATTAGGAAAAATGGTTGCTGCGGGTTTGCTCATAATAGGGCACTGTGACAAATTGTTTGGATAGAATGTATCAGCTGCAATCCAGCTCTACCAATCCTTGAAAGGGCTCCTAGTTGTTGTTGTTGTTGTTGTTTTTCAAAGTTGATTTCTATTTGCGAAAAAAGTAGAAGAAAAAAAGCTTGTACTTCACATCTGGGACTCAAGCTGTAATTGTTCAGCTATTGCATAACATCTGTGAAATGATTTTGCTTTTTCTCTGTCTGCCTGTTTCCAACTGCTATTAACATTGTCTGCATACATATGCAAGCCCACATTGATTTTTCAATGGGCTCTGCCATGTGCCAGTCTCTTTTTTGTGTGCCTTGCTTGCTGCTTTCTATTTATGTGTTTAGAATAATGCACTCCATCTCCATATGCAAGTGTTTTTAATGCACTCAGAGATGGAGATGGAGGGCCTCTTCACATCTAACTGCAGTGGGATAGTATCAAGTTCAAGGACAGTGGCTGACGTTTGCACTGCGAGCGCTGGCACCATCCCCAGAGTACCGAGTACACTGGGTCATTGCTATGGTGATTGTGACATGGTGTGTATTTGCACGGCTGCAACTGCCTCACCCCACCTCTGCACAGCATTGGCAACAGACATATAGGTGTGAATGTTGCAAATGGGAGCAAACCAAGAGCATCCAAGATGCTCCGGGTGAAGTTGTGGAGCAGTTTTTTTACTTCTCCAGAGCTTTGGGGGATCGGAAGTGATCTCACACGTTGTGGGCCAATCTGGGGCAGAGGCAGCACCAAAGTGTCCCAGAGTGTGCAGGGCTGTCCCAGTCACCAAAGTGAACACGGCCTGGAGACTCTCAGTCACTTTGTGCCAGAATTAAACGTGCACTTTTATTAAACATACAAGAAATTGGTGGTAACAGTGGCATAGAAGGGGGAAGAATAAATAATTTGGAGTCGAACCACTCTCTCTGTGGAAAGGAGTGCGATGGCCCAATGTTGACTAGTGCTCACACTTGAGTGCTGGTCAGCTTTACCTGTTCACTCCCCCCGGGATCGAATACTTACCGTATTCAATCTGGGACTCAGTCCTCTGCTAGGCGCTGCCACTTTTGCGCCAGCACCCTCTGTGACTGCATGTGCATCAGCGCCATCACCTTAACAACATGGATGCTCTGTGCACACGCAGTCGTGTCTATGGTCGTCCAAGAGCGCTGGCACCCCAAACGACCCCAGAGTGTTGGCAAGAGCAAATAGTCACGCCGCTGGACGCTTCAGGTAAGTAATCGGGTATGTTGTGTGTGTGTGTGTGGAGCACAATTTCGTGCTCCACCCCTGATCAGTGATAAGTGCACTTCTGGGGAGGAAGGGTACGCTTGGAGGTTGTAACATCTTACTCCATGTGCATATGGCCTTCTCAGAGATGCACTAATTCTGCCCTAGAGCCCGTAGCGTGAAAAGGACTCAGATTTCTGGTGAATAGGTTGATTCTTCAGTAACGTTATGTTTAGCTGGTTGCAGCCATGGCTTGGGAGGATGAGCATAGCTGTGTATCAATTCACCACTATAAAGTAGGGATGGGTATGAGTGGGGGTTTTTTGCACACAGTTCATATCAAATTCAACATAAGAAAATTAGTATTTGTTCGAATAGATCCCTTTCAAGTATCCGATATGTATGATTCAAATTTGAATGTCCGAGTTCTATTGAATTTGATCGAATTTTGTATGTTTTGAATATTCGTGCACATCCCTGCTCTGGATCTGTTGCCGATGTGACTGGTGCCGCTGTTCCCCACCTCCCCATTTCACAAATGTTCCAAAACATTCATCCAAATGTTCCAAAACGTCCATACGAATACAAATGTCAGCGTACGAATGTTGTATTTTATTTATTCATTTATATGTATATCAGGTCCCATTCCCAAGGGTCTCTGGGTGGCTCACAACATTTAAAAACGAACATATTAAAACTGTATCAGACTATACTAAAACCAGTGCAAGGTTTAAAATCCTGCATAATAATAGTAATAATAATAAAAATGGTACAAAAACAATTTAAAAAAAACAGTAGTGTTTGCAGTGGGGGAAGCGTATGGAGCATTTAGCCAAAGACCTCAGTGAAGAGGTGCGTCTTCACTGCCTTCCTGAACATAAACAGAGAAGGGGCCTGACGCACCTCCAAGGGGAGACCATTCCACAGCCTGGGGGCCACTACTGAGAAGGCCCTCTCCTGGGTGGCTTCGAAATGGCTTCGAAGTGGCTTTGAAGTGGCTTCGGAGCCTAGGTTTAGGGGGACCCCCAATGGGTGCATCCTCTCCCCCTCGCCTCCTTTGGACCCCATTGCCTGTTTCCAGTGGAAACAGGCTCCCTTTAATCTGGATTTTCTGGCAGAAGATCCCATTGTAGACCCCATTAATGGGGTCTACAGAAAATCCAGATTAAAGGCCAAAATGTATGCATTAGATCTGGATTTCCCCCACGGCAGTGGAAATAATCGGGTCCCAAATGGGTGCTGTGGTGGAAATGGGATCATCCGGCTCACACCAAAATGGGGTCCTAAATGGGTGCAAAAATGGGTACTTTTTGACAGTGGAAAAACACCCCAAGTCTCTTAGGTTTCCTTATCTTCGACCTGGACTTGATCAGAGGAAACAGAAGATAACTTCCAGAAACTGTCCCCAGATAACCTTTCAGGGTCAGACATCTCTTTTTAAAGCATTACATTGAGCAGGGCTGGGTGGCAAGAAGATGACACTGAGCTGCTCTCATTTGCCACGGTTCCACCTGCAAGCCGGTTACAGATTTACATTCTTAGTAAAGTTGTCCTTCGTATAATGCTGCACGTGGGTTTTTCTCTTGCTCGCTGCCCTGAAACTCATGTGCTAGCACAATATATATACACAATGCAATAAGCAAATATAATGACCATAAACGTCAACTGTGGGAAGCCACACTTGAGGGACAAACATGTGATACAAAAGCAATTGTATTCTACTAACTGTGAAAGGATAAAATTGTTGTAGTAGAGAATATCTCAAGCTTAGAGTTTAGGACCAATCTGAGCTGCATCTTGACACTGCAGGGCCCTGGTCACACCTTCACTTTAAACCTTCAGTCCATCTTCAGGCCTAGCTGCTCAGACCTTTTCATTTCTACCCTGAATGGAATGTCCACAAATAAAATGGCTAGAAATGAAAAGTCAGACCTGAAGATGGGACTGAAGCAGGTTTAAAGTGAAAGTGTGACCACAGCCCAGATGTTTTCCCATTAGGCTAGGTGGCATCACCAGATGGTGAGGTATCTGCAGCTACAAAATCCAGTTTGCAGAACTCCCACATTAAGCACCTTGTATGACATCACAAATGTACATGCTCCGCCAAAATGCCTTCTACGAGAGAACAAATGTATGTGCAATTATTATTGATTGTTTATGGCTCAGCCCAGGCATAGTTGTTTGCGTGGTGGTAGGTAATTGGTGCAACTTTTAATTCAAGTGACTTTTAGGGTGAAGAAAGTGGGACGGTTCTGGTTGCATTTATGCCAGTAATGATTGCAAACTGTGAGATTGGCGTCTGAATATATCCACATCCCAATTATAGTGCAGGCTGCTGCAATTCTGTATCCGTTTTGGCCCAATGACACCAAGACGCCTAAAGTGGATGACGGCAGTTCCCCGGAGATCAAGCTATCCTTTCCATTCATCTTCTTCGGAGTCCCGTATCGGACCATTTTTGTAAGTACAGGACTGGGGTTGCAGCCTCCTCCGAACGCTATTACTCATTTCCTCACTATTAGTGTCTGCATTTTAAACACAGCATCTCAAAGAAGAGGGAGATTTATTGGATCCTTCCTGACAAGTTCTTAGATTTCATGAACTGATAGGTTTTATGATTAAGAAAGTCAAAGGTATATTTAATGGGATAATGTGCATGAGGTGTGAATATAAAAGGCAATAAATTGCGTTTTGCAGGTGATTAAATACTGGAGCAATGCTCAGGCCTTGATAAGTCAAACATTATTGCCTATGGCATGACAAGGGTAGGAAGGGAGATGCAGGAAATTAAAGAATAAGACAATAAAGAATCGCGTTGTCCCTGATTCCACACTCTGGTTTTTGGTTGTGCTTTTGGCTTGCAAAGGGACAGTTTTGTTCCCTTCACTTCTGATCCTGGTATCTGAAACTACCTGTCCCTCTGAACCAGAATTCTCTGAAGGGGGAACAGCATTCAAGAGCATCCCAAAGAGGTTGCTTGTTTGTTTCTTTATAATATTTGGGTACCCAGGTCTATTAATGGCCAAACATGTCAAACTCCACACAGATACGATTTCTTCCCAAAGGAAACGTGAATGAAAGCCACATTTGGCTTGTTTTGTCTTAACACTGAGATATCTAGAGGTTTTTGGTTTATTTGTGGATTTATTTGTATTATTGTTGTTGTTGTTGTTGTTGTTTTTAAAAATATTTATAACATTTACAACAAATATGATAAATATAACAAATTTCAGAAACAACCATCATAATACAGTGGCAACAACTAAGAAACAGTGCACTCAGGAAACAGCGGATTAACTTATGCTGCACGTATTGGAATCACTTCCTTGGAAAACAAAACGAAATATTCTTCACGTGGCTACAGTTCTGAAAAATAGTGACAGACTGAGGAGAACCTGTCGAAACAGGCTATTGCTTAGGGACAGGTACCAAGGAATTTGCGGAGAAAAGGTCATCTGTAATCCAGCACCAGCTGTTAAAGAGAAAATGGGTAGCAGAAAAGAAAGGCTCTAGCTTACCTGCAAGAAACGTAGGCGAAACTCCATAATTAGAGAGCAAAATGAGGGCTTGGCTGTGTCTCTTTAGGAGAATTGAAAGAAAGGCAAGCTAAATAAAGAAGCAGAGATTCAAGTTTTAGGTCAGGTCCACCCGTTTGGTAATAGACTAGAAGTGACATTAGATATAGGGTGTTTTTCCACTGCAGCCCTTAGATCCGGAGCTAAGGAATGGGTACATTAATGGGGTCTGCAGAAAATCCGGATTAAAGGCCAAAATGTACCCATTAGATTGGGATTTCCCCCATGGCAGTGGAAACAATCAGGTCCCAAATGGGTGCCGTGGTGGAAATGGGATCATCCGGCTCACACCCAAATGGGTCCTAAATGGGTGCAAAAATGGGTACTTTCTGACAGTGGAAAGACACCCATGATGAAGATAAATTTATTGATTTGTAAAACAAGTGGTAGTGTGGTCTATCAGGTATTGCAGTTTCCACCAAATCCCCATGAACTAGAGATGTGCCAAACTGGTTTGGGCTTGGACCAATTTGAATGGAACAGGGGATGTTTGAAAAGTTTACGTTTGAACAAAATACCTTCCCTAGTCAAAAACAGAATGTGAATCCAAGAGATATTTAAAAAAATTCCCTGTTCAGTTATAGATAAAAAGTGTTTGAATTGACAGTTTAAAGGGAAAAAAATTGAATTTGAAGATGAGTAAAGGAATGCTCAGTTTGAATGGAACATTTTTTAATGTGCACATGGAACTTACTAGCTCAGGAACATCTGACAGACACATGGTTTGTCTACAATATTTCTGAACATTCAGAGCATCTCAAAAGCCATGCATGCTTCATTAGTTTTCAGCAGAAATTTTGCACCAGTTGCATATGACACTCACATTTGTATAATTCGCAGTCTATATTATAGTTGCACCAGCTTCTTCCAAGTTTCACAATTTCTTGAGGCCGCTTGTGAAAACAATGTCTTTTTTGCTTAGTCAAGTTTCCTTTGCCTCTGCTTAAACTGTTAAAAGATTATCATAATAGGAACGTAGGGTATGGAAATTTCCATGGACCTTGAACCTTTGGATTTTCTTCTTCGGTGCAGTTTTGAATCTTAATTCAGTTCCGATCTCAAGGTGAGAAGAGGAATGTGGAAGAACCTAGATACATTTCTCAATTCTAGTGGAAATTGTACAGCCCAGCAAGTCCAAAGGGAGAACAGTTTTAAGACAATTTTGCCACCTGTTGCCAAATATTCCATTGGTTTAAATCAAATATTTGTCGTCGTCTTGCAGGTCAACAATAATGGTGTAGTTTCCTTTAATGTGCTTGTCAGCCAGTTTACTCCAGAGGCCTTCCCCCTGGCTGACGGAAGAGCTTTCATAGCCCCCTTTTGGGCAGATGTCCACAATGGCATCCGAGGTGAAATCTATTACCGAGAAAGCACGGACCCTGCTCTTCTAAAGAGGATCTCCAAAGACATCCGGAAGTATTTCAAGAACCTGCCCACCTTCACCGCTGTGTCAGTGTTTCTGGCTACCTGGGAAGAGGTCACATTTTATGGCGGCAGCAGCACAACACCGGTAAGACTGTCCTTTGAAGTTGGAAATAAGGAAGCCACTGAGGGCCAATCCACCAATGTAGGTCAATGGCATTGTGAAGATTGTGAAGGTAGTCAACCAAAGATTGTGAAGTCAGTCAACCAAAGTAAGCTAAAAGCAGTGCAGAAAGGGGTCACAGACTTTCTATAGGGCTATATGCAGATGGTGGCCTCAGCAACAGATCTTAGCACACAGGCAAGTCTATATGGCAGGGCCCAAGCTGTTTAGGGCCTTATAAGTTAATATTAATACCTTGAACTGAGCTTGATAGATGATGATGATGATGATGATGATGATATAGCAATACATCTGCAGGCATTGCCCCACTGGACTCTTGGGCTGCATTCACGCCTAAATTTTAATCCAGCTTCAGTCCAGTTTCAGAGTGATAGAACCAATCAGCAAAGTGGCAAGCTGTTTCCATCAACATTATCTAACTCAGAAAATCCACCTTTGGTCTAGATGACGTGGAAAGAAAATGACATAGTTGTTTGCTGGTGGGATCTCTCACTCTGAGTAAGTGGCCTGGAACTGGATTACACATTAGGTGTGAACACAAGCCTTGGAGGTGAAAGAGACAGAAGTGTTTGTAATCCAAAGCCCACATTTACTCAGAGGAAGACTTCCACTGTGCGGATTCAGCCCACATTACAGTAAAAGTAGTTTGAGATTTAGCTCATTTCATTGCATTTCTGTTTTCACCTTATGTGCCTTCCTTCTTAATGGCTGGCCGGAAGGGCTTCTACAGAAGACGGACTTCACACACAGTTTTAGCTGCGAGAAGCCGCTTTGGTGCTGGGGGTGGGATCGCTGAATGAGAACGGTATCCAACCTAGTAAAGCCGCTCTGTTTCTCAGGTCCCCAACTGATCCCTAGTGGATACTTAATGGAGTCAAGTGAGATCTTCCAGATACAGTTTATAAATGAAGCGGATTGTAAAAAAAAGAAAGAAAGGAAAAAAAGGAAAAAGAAAAATCAGTGTCCCCTCTGACACGATAAATTAATCTTTGGCTATTATCCATCCTTTTAAAAACCTGCTGTTTGGGATGAGAAGCAAGGTGTTGTTCTTTAGGAGGGGGGAAAGGGAAAAAAAACCCACACATGGTCCAAAGGGCTGATCTGGTTTCCAGAATTTTATGGCTTTTAAATGTAAGTATATTGCAGGTGGAATTTCGCCTGTGTTCATCTGAGTAGGTATAGAAAATGACTTCTTGTTGTATTTTCAGAGACAGTGACCAGGTTTCTCTGTCTTCCCTAGCCTCCCCACTTCAAACCACCCCAAACAGGATTCTCAAATCCATCAAAAGGAAACAATTATCCTCAGCTCTGTCCTGTCCAGGGGAAGATGGAACTGATTACAGTGGGATGTCCTCCATCCTTAATGTGGGGGTCAGGAGACCCCACCCGGTTCCAGCATTGCTAAGTGTCCTCTTTCCTGTGAAAGCTGCCCAGCATCAGCTTCAAGCTGTATTTTTAGCTGGTATTTATTTGTGGGCTTTATCTTATGGATTTTAATGCCTTTCCTTCAAAGAGCCCATGGTAGGTCACAGTACTCCATTTTATCCTCACCCCAGGCCATGAAGGTAGCTTGGGTTGAAAGGCAGTTGGTGGCCCAAGGTAACCTGATGAGTTTCCAAGACTGAATAAAGACTTCAGGCTGGAGATTCCTAAAGCACACGGTGATTCCTAAAGCATGGTGTTTTAAGGGCATCACAGCTATCTCCGTGGCATCTGCATGGGACAATATTCTCTGGGAGGCAGACAGAAAGTAAAGCCAGGTCCGGGAGCATTCTAGAGGAATGCTCTAGAGGAGGAGCATTCTAACGTGTTCTCCCAAACGTTCCTATGCTGGATTCTATTCCACCTGCTGCCATGTAGGCAAGTAGCACTGGCACATGGACCCTGGATATATTTTGTGGGCTTCAAAAATCACCCGCTGCTGAAGCCATTTCTGGGCACACCATGGAACTACCTCCTAGCTTGCCTCTTCAAGGATGGGGAACTTTTGTTCCCTGGCTCCAAAGGCAGGCCAGAACAGGTGGCCATCTTGCCAGACAACCATGGGCATGCTCTATGGCATCGCTCTTCACTCCAGACCCAAATCACTTACCTTGCTTCAATCCTTTTTCCTTTTTTTCTCCATTTCAGTTGAGGGATAATGCCTGCCTAAGTAATCCCCCTCCCATATTCTGTGGGGAACACTTTTCACATGGGTTTGCACAGAGGTGAGATGTTGTGGTATCTTGCTGACCGTGAACCCAACTTCTATCCACCCATGCTTCCCTTTAGCTGCCACAATGGGCACCAACCACCACTACAGGCTTTAGTGAAATATTGCTTCTCTCTCTCCCTTTCACTTCCTCACTTACACAGCTACAGGGTCCTGAACTTACATTTGGGGCATTTGATAGGAGGAAAGTTTCCTATTTCTAGTTCTTGATTTTTCCCAGAGAGGAGAAATAAACTGGGTTCTTTGTGTTCTACTTTGCTTTCCATACTGTTCTTTCTGGTGAAGGAAAAAAAAAAAAAGAAAGAAGAGGCCAACACAAAGACCAGGAAAAGCTTTAAGCTGGGAGAAGTACAAACCATTTGCAACTGGAGAAGCCTGCTGTATTCCTACACAAATAATGCAGGTGGATTCCACCACCACCCCAGCCTAAGCTATCTCCATCATTTCATATCCAGCATGTAAAACATAAATGCCTATTTGTGTGAACAATGATAGCAATCAAAATAAACTGCCTGGTGTTGCAAAATGCAATTAGCTCCCCAGAAAAAAAGAAAAGAAAAAAGAAATGGACTTCTTCGATGTCTTGGCCTCCAAACATTTTGAATCTAGCAAAAATGAGATTAGAAAAGATCTATACGTTGCAAGAAAGGTTTTGAAAGTTGAAAGAAGCAGGCCCCTCTTTGTATTAACTGTTCTCAAAAACTATTTCTTCAGAGCCTGACCACAGTTTCAATGCCCAAAAGGAAAAGAGAAATAAAGAATTCTGTCACTCAGGCCCTGGTCACACCTATATGAGACAGGACGTACTATTCATCATTCAAGCTGAGGTCGTACCAGTTCTGTTCACACCTAGATCCTTATAGGTCGTCCTCAGACTATCCTTGCTCTGGGTTGCATCACTCACACCTTTCTCCATGATCAACCTGAGCCTCCTCCATGAAACTCTTGGCTCTCCACCCCTTTTGCTGTGTCAAACCTATCTTTTCTCTTATTGAATGTCACTGTGTCACTCAAGGGAGGCAAGGGTGTGTGTTTGAGGTTCTTTTTTAAGCCTGCTCCCCCACCTCCACACACTCCTTCCTTTATTATGTGATTTTCTTCTCCGTGCAATTAATTTAAATAATAATAAATAATAATAAGGTAGAGGAATCATACACGTAAACTGAGGAGAGAAGGAGAGAAGCCTCATGAATTCCGTGCATGTCGCCCTCCCCTAGACATTTGCTGAGGGGAAAGATTGGACCACCACCACCACCACCACAGCATGGTTCAGCCTCCTTTAGCACACTAGCATGCCCCCCCACCCCGCCTCACACTGAGGAAGAGAAGACAGCCTGGCATGCCAGGACGGGCTGAGTAGAGGACCCTGGTGGAAACAATCTGGTGGGGATAAGTAGGCTTAGGAAATGAACTGAATAAAAATAATGTAACGTTACCAGAGGACGACCTGATGTTGTCTTAAGCTAAAGATGTGACCAAGGCCTCACACAAGGTATACAGTCACACTGAGGAGTCAGAACTGGTGCAAATGTTGCCTGCAAGATTTTGACCACTTTGGTGAGCTAGCTACTCCTGGGCAAAAATTCAAGCAGGATGCTACCCTTTTGCTCTGTTCTGTATTATTTCAGGGGACAGCAGTCTCAGGCAGACCGGAAAACCTGGGGGCATGGCTAGTATCACAGCATCAACGGGTTCCAGAGTCTCTTGATGCTTGGGAGAGTTAAATATCGAGTTTGTGAATATCAAGTTTGTGAAGTTAAAGTAATGAAAACATTTGTTTGTTTTAATGCCTTTTCTGGTACTCTTATTGTAATGAGTACCACTGGTTGTATTGACTGAGATGCAGAACAAGATTAGGAAGCACCAATCCCCATCCTTCCCACCCAAACTACCAACCAATGGAAATAGCTTGGAAAGTTAGGGCAAGCATTAGCTTCACTGGTATAAGTTTTAGATTTATTGAGCCAAATCGATCCTTGGTTTAATCACCCTATTTAAGTTAGGTGAATTAAAGATGTTTGCCAGCAGCAGGAGAGAGAGAGATGGTCTGTTGGGCCTGTTTTTACGGTGGCTGAAATAGGAGGTTCTATAAAACACCTGTCATGCAATGGCCATAAAAAGAAAGTTACACACCACCAAAATTGCTTTAAAATTGGGCCTTTTCCAGACACGGAGCCATATCCTGACCAGATGTAAATTGGGGCCCCTAGCTTTTAATTCTCGGATGCCAAACTATCTCTTCTCTGGCTGGGCAGACAGTTCTAAGAGGCCGCCATTTGATGCATCATCTGCTGGACTGTTTTAATATTCCATGATTCATATTTTGAACTTCCAATTTCACGAGGAGACTTTAAAACTGCTTTACAAGCATTGATTCGTTAGTCTGCAGGCTTGGGATCCCACTGAGACAAGCCCTAGGGAAAGCAATCCAGATTGATTTTGTTTAAGGCTGCCATTTTTTTAAAAAAACCCATACATTTTGGACAGGCAGTTTGTTTTTAATGTGTACTGATGGGGGGGGGGAACTAACATAACGTTCAGGAACTGACTGCAAGCTCTCTTCCTGGCATGGTTTCAGAGTGATTGGAAATGCAATCTAATTACACAGAGATCTCGAAAAGTATTGAAATGATTGAGTTGTTTCAGCTGTGGCTTCACCATTTTGAGCTGTGCTCCTACTTAAATGTGGCTTTGATTGTAAGAGAGAACCTATAGGATTTCCCTTCTCTATCACACACAACATTAGAACCAGGGGGCACTCTATGAAGCTGATGGGTAGGAGAGTCAGATCAGACAAGGGGAAGTATTGCTTCACCCATAGGGTCATCTTTGCTGCCAGAAGAGGTGGTAACAGTTACCAGCCTCGATGGCTTTAAGAAAAGGTTAGACAAATTTATGGATGACAGATGTATCAATGGTACTAGAATGGATACCTAAGTACATCTTGCAGGCTGGGGTGACAAGCAGGATGCCTCTAAGGTCATTTGCTGGGATTTGCCCTTGTCTCTGCTTGAGATGCCCATGGGCAATTGGTGGGCCACTGTGTGAGACAGGATGCTGGACTAGATGGGCTGTGGCCAGATCCAGCAGGGCTCCTCTTATGTTCTTATGTCCTTAACCTACGTGACTCCTCACATGAAGCAGCCATGGTGAGCATTGTTCCTGTCTTTCATGATACAGTGGTAAAGACAGAGGACCTCTTCGCATTTATCTCCTGGTGAGCTTCCAACTGCTCGCTGGTGAGGTGCACCCATACCTAGCTGCTGCTGCAGCTCAGTGGGAGTGACCACAGCCTTCCCAGAAGCCACCCAGCAGTGGACTGCTAAAAATGCAGTCTACACACTTATCAGAACAGCTCGTTCACTCTTGGATGCTCTTCCAATTGTGCCATGCCAGTTGTGACATGCCAGGTGGGCATGGTGGCAACAATGTGGCTTCACAGTTGCTCACAGCATCCAGATCACCAAGGCAATGTGTGCACCGGGTGTTGTCATGGCAAACTGGTGTGCTCCAGCCTGGTATTCACACTGCACATGCTGCTGGGAAGTACAGAGCTAGGCCAGCACGTGCAGTGAAGATAGCTGCCCCACTGCACTTCTACCTTACCTGATCTTTACCATGACCTGCCTAATGTATTTAATGTTTTATTTTAATATGGGTTTTTACTGTAAGCTGCCCAGAGATCTTGATTGATTGACTGATTGACTGATTGACTGATTGACTGATTGATTGACTGATTGACTGATTGATTGATTGATTGATTGATTGATTGATTGATTGATTGATTGATTGATTGATTGATTGATTGATTGAAGAATGGTGGGCAGACTCCCCTGCCAGGTAAACAGAAGTGGTGGCATGTTTTCTGAATAGTTTCAGTTTTAATCCTGATGCTGATATATGTTATGTGTTCTCCTGCCACTGGAGCCTCCTAGTAGAAAAAGAATAGTTGGCTTTTCTACCCTGCTTTTCTCACCCATTTAAGGGGACTCAAAGTGGCTGACAAACCTTCTGTTCTTCTCCCCACAACAGAACACCCTGTGAGGTCGGTGGGGCTGTGAGAGTTTAAAAAAGAGCTGTGACTAGCCGAAGGTCACCTGGCTGCCTTCATGGAGGAGTGCGGAATCAAACCCAGTACTCCCAGACAAGAGTCCAGCTCCCTAACCGTTAGACCAAATTGCCTCACCAGTTGGCTTCCAAATGCCATTTTCTTTTAGCCTTTTTTAGAGGTACCAGTGGAATCAATGCTCCAGGACTGGACAGGGGTATTTTCCATTCAGCTGTTAGTTAGTTTTGACTTGGGTAGAAAAATCAAATTATGTTCAGTACAACCACATGTAAACCAGTGCTTGATTCTACAGCTTGGTGCTAGTTTTTTCACCCCTTTCCCCCACTTTTCTTTCTTCCAAGCATCGAGAGATTATGGAACATAGAGGACGTATATTTGCTGCTAGATTAATTTCACGACCTTTTGATTTTCTCTGCAGGTGGAAGAAGGCTTTTAACATTAAATTTTTTTAAAAAAAATGGCCAGGAGATTTTTAGCAGGTCGGTTTGGGTAACTTTGCTAATTACAGGAAGATGATTTTACTGCAAGAACATGGTGATTATTCTACTAATGCCATGGTTTGTATTATAACACTGCTTGAATGGGGAAGCTAACTCTGTTAACATAATCCTCAGATGCATAACGTATAATTGCAAAAAGCTTCGGAGGGAAATTTCCAGGATTTTATTCACGTTATTTTTCCAGAGCTTATTCTGATGCTGCCATCTATAGGACATGCATCCCCGGCAGGAGGGAGACAATGATAAAGTTCTAAATAAGTAAACCGATGCGTTTCTTGTAGCCGTGTCTGCTGAGGGTAAATCAATAACTGATTTTGTGTATGCAGTTGGGGAGGAACAAATAACTTCTCTTACCTCAGGCTGCCGTGCAAAATACCAAAATGGTTCTCCAGGTTTAAATGCTTGCAGCAATGTCGATTGAATGAGGATTTTTCTTTTTTTAAAAGAAAGCAATGAAATGCGGTGTGTTGATTTACTTCAAATATTGTATTGTCTTTCGCGTTCATGCATAATCCGTTGCACCAGTTGAATAGTGGGATGGGGGGCAAGGAGGCTAAAAGGAAATGGTTTTACATGTCGCAATAAGAAGAGCGAATGGCAAGTAAGCCGTTGCAAGGCAGCAATTCTGGGCCTGCTCTCACTTGTGTGATTGAGCGATCCAAGCTGCTTGCTGGAATGCTCCATCCACGCCAGAGTCCAATTCACACTCCAGCTGGTAGTGCGTGATTAGTGAACTTCTGGGGAAGGGCATCCGCACTCCCCAGAAGTTCACTAATTGTTGATTTGGTGTGCATCCCTGGACTGAAGCATGCCCGAAGGAGAAAGAGAGTAGGGGTGTGTGCACGAATACAATTTTCAGCATTTGCTTTGAAACAAATTGAATGTCCCAGCATTCATATTCATACGAATGTGCAATTTCAAATGTCCAGACATTCAATTTGTATGCATTCTTTGGAATACTTGGGTGTTTTCCCACCATGCTCCTTTAATCTGGATCTAAGAAGATCCAGATCTAAGGAATGGGTACATTCCTTAATCCGGATCTAGTAGATCCGGATTAAGGCAAGTACGCAATGTGTTTCCATGGGTGGTCTAGCACCCAATAGCAATGGGTGCTAGCCTCCCTGCCGTGGAAGCACCGGAGCACCCATTTGGAAATCCGGATCTACCCACGAGGGGTCTGCTTGTCACCCCAGGTGTTTGGGGGGACAGGGGGTGCAATCTCCGAAGTGGCTTCGAAGTCATTTCAAAGTCATTTCAAAGTCACTTTGAAGTCTGTGCAAAACAGCTCCATTGAAGTCTGTGCTGATCTTTGGAGTGAACTTTGAAGTGACTTCGGAGTGACTTCAGAGTCACTTCGGAGTCACTTCAAAGTTCACTCTGAAGATCAGCACAGATTTCAAAGACGCTCCGGAGCTATTTTGCGCAGACTTAGAAGTGACTTCGAAATGACTTCAAAATGACTTTGAAGCTTAGGTTTTGGGGCTCCCCCCCAATGGGTGCCCCTCCCCCTAGCCTCCTCTAGACCCCATTGCCACACAAGCGTGGAAACAGGCTCCCTTTAATCTGGATTTTCTGCCTGAAGACCCCATTAATGGGGTCCGAATTAAAGGCCAGAAAGTACCCATTTGATCCGGATTTCCCCAGCGGCAGTCGAAACAATTGGGTCCCTTCCCTGTTTATATTCAGGAGGGCGGTGAAGACGCACCTCTTCACTCAGGCCTTTGGTTAAAAGCCCCCCCCCCGCCCCCGCCCCCCAGTGCACACTCCACTACTGTTTTTGTATCTCCGTTTTTTAGTATTGTTATGTTGGATTTTAAACCTTGTATTGGTTTTAGCATCGTTTTATATAGATTTGATATGTTTGTGTCTTAAAATGTTGTGAGCCGCCCAGAGACCCTCGGGTATGGGGCGGGATATAAATATAAAATAAATAAATAAATAAATAAATAAATAAATGGGATCATCCAGCTGATACCCAAATGGGTCCTTAATGGGTGCAAAAATGGGTACTTTCTGACAGTGGAAAAACATCCATTGATACATACAGATGCATATTCTATGATACGCATCCCATACATTTCCGTATGGATCCCGTATGCATCCTCTACGTGATGGTATGTATCCATACGGGATATGTACGGATACGCACGGGGTGCATACGTATCCGGACCATTAAACAAATGTCCGAACTATTCGTTCAGATGCCCCCAAAATTCATATCCATACAAATGTTAATATATGAATGTCTGGACATTCAATTAATTTATGAATGTCTGAATCTGTGCAAATTCATACAAATAACGAATAATACGAATATTTGTTCACAGCCCTAAAAGACAGATTGGACCCAGGCGCTGGGGTACTGTGGATGATTGGATGCTGCCCAGTTTGCCATCATAGTCTTGGGTCAGCTGCACCATATAATTTTTTTAAAGAAAATTTTTTATAAACTAATTTTGAGAATGACAGGGACAGGCAAAGGGAAACATTAATAGCTGGTTAAATAAGAACGTATGCTTCAAACAGGTGAACACCTTCCAGGCCCTGCTGATCTCGGATGGGACATCTTCCTTCGCCATGTTCAACTACGAGGAAATCAACTGGACTACTGGGACTGCAAGTGGTGGAGACCCTTTAACTGGTCTCGGGGGCGTGATGGCGCAGGTAAGACTGTAAGCTTACCTTCTTGTCACGTGACCATATTCAGTGCGTCCCCCCATTAAGGATCGGCTTGCCCCGAATCACCTTACACTCAGGAGAACCTTGTGTTGCAAAGCATTCTGGGACAGTACATCTACTCGAAATCAACTATGCAATCAAAGGCTGTGCTTGCTTTTAAAATGTTATCATCTAGGAGCAAGTCACAAACTACCTGGCTGGGAGCTGAATTTAATGGTTGTAGGTCGGATTGCATTTAGGGGCGCCGGCAAGGAAAATCTTGCCAGCCACCTCCTGCTGGAAAATGGGGCATAGTACGCCTAACAGTAATTCCATGGCTGCGTGTTTTGCATCATTTGGCAAGGTCATCCAGTGAAGGCCTTCTGTGGCCGAACCGAGCTTTGAGCAAGGGTGTGTGAAGCGAGGCAGCCTTCTAGGTAGCCGAGTACCAAGCCCTTGGGGATTGTAAAGGTTGAAGCTTGACCTTAATGCTACGACTGGAAATGGATTGAGAAAACAGTGCATTTGATGAAACGCTGCAGTGATGTATTCCACAGTATAAAACCATCACTGTGACGAATGGTTACTGCTTAGTTTTCATACATTTAAGCTCAAATTACATTGTCACAACCTGCAGTGTTTTGCATTTTGTTGCCAGATGATTGCACTATTTCTCCTCCTGCCTCTTTGTGTGTGTGTGTGTGCCTATCTATATGCACACACTTGCCCGCTGAGGAGGAGCAGATCTCTGGTGAAGTATATTCTTAGCCACAATAATGTACTCCTTCATAAATTTGCTGCCCCTTGATGTACTCAGAAGATCTGTGTACTTTAAAAACATGCCCATTGCAACAGCAGAGTCCAGGGCCCGTTCTGCGTTGGCCCTTATTTTGGATTATATCCTGCAACAGGAGTCCTGCCACCTGCATGCTGGTGGAGACCACAGAAGGTCTCACCCAGGGCCTGCTGTAGTCTACGCTGGCACATGGGTGGCAGGGCTCCTACTCCACGATATAATCTGGAGTGAGTCCCAGTGCGGAAGGAGACCAAGAATCAGCTCAAGTTTTGAATGGGGTTGTGCATGAATATTTATAACATTCAATATTCATCCAAATTTGGACATCTGTAGACGAATCAAATGTTGGGACATTTGTACATGGACGTTTGTATTCAAACAAATGTTTAGGGAATTTGTACATTCGTGATACAGGGAGTTGGGAAAGCAGCTGTGCCAGTCACATCTGCCACAGATCCAGAATGTATTTGACATGGTTTCAGAGTGGATTCAAAGTGGATTTAGGGTGGATTTGGCACTTTCAGAGCGGATATGTTACAGGATACATATCTGGTACAAATCAGATACATATGGATACATATCGGTTCGTATCGGATATTTGTACAAATGCATTCATATCAAATAGAATCCTACCACATTCGAAGGGGATCTATTTGAATGAATATGAATTTTCTTACATTCAGTTTGATTCAAATCAAATGCAAATAAACCTATTTTTGCATATCCCTAGTTTTGAAGCAGCTACCCATGACTTTGCAAGTTTCCTACCCATGACTCTCCTGTTTTGCAGGCAGGCTTCAATGGTGGAAATAGTACCAACTATTTCAGCATTCCTGGCTCCAGGACTCCAGATATCGTCAACATTGAAGACACGACAAACGTCAACGTGCCAGGCCGCTGGGTTTTCAAAATCGATGGACGGGAAATTGACCCAGCCAATGGATGCAGTTATAGAGGTAAGGAATAACCAAGGGCCTTCTTGATAAAGAATCAATCATTGGTCTGAGAAAGCCATAAGCTCAGTTAGCAAGTATCGCCTGCTGCAGTAGGGGATCTCTGCAGTGCAATATATTTCCTTATTCACCAGAGTTAATTTCCTAGAAAATGCTGCAAATGTCAAAGTTACAAATGTTAAATCATAAGAGAATGGGGGGTAGGGGTAGTTGTGTCTGAAAACTCCAAGGAAAGGAATAGGAGAACAGTAATGCTGCTTGCTTCTAGTATCGCCCAAGACCATCAGAGTTGCTGGCATACAGAGGCAACTGAGTTCCCATCATCTCAGACTTTCAGGAATTGAATAATGTAAAAATAAAAATGCATTTCTTCATCCGCTCTTAATGGCTTTATACCTGAATCGAAGGTGCTGGGAAACAGGCTGCCCGTTTTAGATTTGAAAGCATCTTGTGAAGTTCAGGGATGTTGGCTGGTCTGATCTTGCAAGCAGCGGTTTGACTCTGGGCAGCTTTTGGAAGTTGTGCCTGAGATGAGATTTGAACTGGGAATTCTGTAGCATTTATTGGATCGATGAACCTGTCTTATGCTTAATCATTGGCCCCATTCATCTCAACATTGATTACGTCGACAGGCAGCGGCCTTAGAGTTTCAGACAAGATCTTTTTTAAAAAACAATTTCTCTAGCTGTTCCTGGGGATGCCAGAAATTGAATTAATGACCTTGGCAGGACCAGGCACTCCACACTCTACGTGAATATTCACTTTTAGCTTATGACAGCATGGAAGGAGTAGGTCAGGCTACACTACTATGGAAAAGAAGAAGAGTTGCTGTTTTTATAAGAACATAAGAGGAGCCCTGCTGGATCAGGCCATAGCCCATCTAGTCCAGCGTCCTGTCGCACACAGTGGCCCACCAATTGCCCATGGGCACCTCAAGCAGAGATAAGGGCAAATCTTTTCCTGCTCTCAAGTTCAAGCAAATAGCCTTAGAAGCATCCTGCTTGTCCCCCCAGCCTGAAAGATGTTCTTAGGCATCCATTCTAGTAGCCATTGACACATCTGTCATCCATATACCCTGCTTTTCTCATCCCTAAGGGGGGAACTCAAAGCAGCTGACAATCCTTCTGTTCTTCTCCTCACAAGAGACACGTTGTGAGGTAGGTGGGACTGCGAGGGCTCAGAAAGAAAGCTGTGACTAGCCCAAGGTCACCTAGCTGGCTTTGTGGAGGAGTGCTGAATCGAACTGGGAGCCTGCCAGTCTAACCACAAGACCAAATTGGCTCCTGTCCCATGGCAAGTATTGTCATTGACTTTGACCTGAAGCTGAAAAATCTAATGCCCATTCCAGAGCAGAATGGCCTACCTGCCAACCTCCAGGTTTTGCCATACTACAACTCCCATGTTGAACTCTGCCAGGATACTCTTCGTGCCGAATCTGGCCAGGAACAAGGTATGATGGGTTTTGTAGTTCAGCAACATCTAGAGGACTGTAGCTTGGCTCCACCAGAGTTGAAGGTTACAACTTGGGCAAAATTTCCCAGGATAGCAAGGTCGTTAAAATGGACCATGGAGATTCCACAAGTCCCCTTAGGGGTACTCTTGAAGGAAATCCAGAAGCTGTAGCTCTCTGAGGACATCTGGGGAGCGAGGTGAAAGATAATCTGTGATCATGTCGGCGTGTGTTATCAACACTTGCTAATAAATTTTATTCATCTCTGCTAGTATTAATATTAATTAGTACAAAGTACCTTACAGCCGTTATCATGATTTGCTTGATAATACAGGCCAAGTACAGTGCAGACTTTTAAGAGCTTTTCCTCATTAAAAAAAACCCTGATCTCATTTAAGGCTAGTAACTTGCATTGTGGTTCTGTTCTTATTTGCTGAAGTGACAATTAGCAGATCAAAGAAGGGAAGCTGCATTCATTTTTAACGCAAAGGCCCTTTCCCCTGCTAGGGATGGGCATGAATGTTTCTTTCACATTCTATTTGAATCAAATTGAATAGCTGGAAAATCCGATTTGATTAGAATATTTTACATTTGAATTTAACAAGATTAGATTCGTATTTACCAAATTCGAATCTATTTGTTTGAATTTTTGATTCGAATCTGCACACACGAATGTCCAGCATCCTGTCGCACACAGTGGCCCACCAAATGCTCATGGACATCTCAAGCAGAGACAAGGACAAACCTACTCCTGCTCTAGAATCCCAGCAAATGGCCTTAGAAGCACCCCGGTTCCTTCCCCCCAGCCTAAAAGATGCACCTAGGCATTCATTCTAGTAGCCATTGATACATATCCATAAATTTGTCTAACCCTACCTTAAAGCCATCTAGACTGGTAGCTGTCACCACCTCTTCCGGCAGCACATTCCATGAACTGATGACCCTCTGGGTGAAGAAATACTTCCCTTTGTCGCATCCGACTCTCTTACCCATCAGCTTCATAGAGTGCCCCCTGATTCTAGTATTGTGTGATGGAGGAAAGAAATTTTCTTTATCCACCTTTTCTATACCATGCATAATTTTATATACTTCAATCAGGTCCCCTCTTAAACGCCGTCTCTCCAGACTGAAGAGGCCTAGACGTTACAGCCTGGTTTCGTAAGGGAGGTGTTCCAGCCCCTTAATCATTCTGGTTGCCCTTTTCTGCACTTTCTCTAGTTAAACAATATCCTTTTTGAGGTGTGGTGACCAGCATTGTACCCAATATTCCAAATGTGGCCTCACCATAGATTTATAAGGAGGCAAAATGACACTTGCTGACTTATTTTCTATTCCCTTCCTAATTATTCCCAGCACTGAATTACCTTTCTCGCTGCTGCCACGCACTGGGTTGACACCTTCATTGAACGGTCCACCAGAACCCCAAGATCCCTTACCTGATGTGTTGCAGACAGCTCAGACCCCATCAGTTTATAGACATAATTTGGATTCTTGGCCCCGATGTGCATTACTTTGCACTTGTTAAGATTAAAGCACATTTGCCACTTGGTTGCCCATCCCAGCCCCCTCTGCTGCCTTCAGAAACACCATGGGCAATTCTGAACTGGCCAGTATTCAGGACCAGCAAGTATACTGGGACCCTTCCACATGCTGATTTGATCTAGAGGAGGCCCCACCCCCTTAAAAGCCCTGGTCTCTTAGGCCCCACCCCTTAGCCTACCCCCTAGGGCGGGACTTGTTTTAGTCCATGCTAGGGGTGTGCACGAATGCAATTTTTGGGTTTAATTTGGTTCAAATCAAATGTTTGAATTCTAACTGACTGAGAAAAAACGAATGCATTGAAATCTGAATCTTATTCGAATACATTCGTATCTATTCATACAAATTTTCAATTCATATTTGAAGATACGAATGTCAACAACATTCATGTGTGTCTGTATGCACCCGTACACATTTGTGTGCATCCCATCTTTGTCCCGTATGCATCCTGTTTTCATCCCGTACATACCTGTACAAATGTGTATGGATACGAATAAGATGCACATGGATACGATTGTCTTGCGTATGTAACTGTACACATACAGATGTCTGAATAATTCATATGAATGATTCAAAGCATTCAGATTTGTTCAAATGTTAAAAAATGAATGTATAGACATTTGATTCAGATTCGAATGTCCGAATTCGAACAAATTTAATTCAAATGTTTTGAATATTTTTGCACGTTCTTAGTCCACGCTAGATTGCAGAAGAGAGACATCTAGTACACTTGCTGCTCCAATGTACTGTCCCACAAATTCCACAGCTGAACTGCAAGTCCCATCAGCCAGAGCCATCAATTACAGGTTCAGGAGCTAATATTGAATCCAAAAAGATAAGGAGAATGCACAAAACGCCAGCACCACTTTTACGAGATCCACAGAAGGGGCAGGGAATGACATCACCAAGGAACTGGAAAATCCTACAATGGAGTCTTTACTAACCTTATCCGATTACTTATCAGAAGCATCCAGGCAGCGGCCATTCACCTCTCTTCCAATGCTCCAGGGTCATCTGAGGTGCTGAGCAACCACACATGTGACTGTGCATGCGTCATCATGGCGGTGGCACTGATGCAGGCGCAGTCGTGGAGGGTGCCACAACCAAAATGATGGTGCCCTGAAGAGGACTGGTCCTGGGCTGAAGAGGCCCAGGTGTTGCAGCCCAATTTTGTAAGAAAATGAAACACAGTTTGGGGGGGTCCAGGGGAGTGGTTTGTGGGCACACACACCCCTCAAATGCTCCCTCGGTCCTGTCTGCAAGAGGTCTGCCAATGTTCTTGTTAAGCTTCATTTCCCATCCTGTTCCTTCCTTGTTTGGAAACATTGCTTTATAGCCAGCAGGTTTACTTCCACATCTGGTCAAAAGGTCTTGCTTGTTGCTCTTCCAGGACACGAAAAACGAACTGCCAATGTTTGCTTTCTGCCCACTGCCTTGGCCTTTGCCCTTCAATCTGCCCGTCACTGTTCAGATGCCACTGGACTATAATTCCCGGCATCCTTTGCTATAAATTATGCCAGTTGGGGCAGACGGGAGCTGGAGTCCGACCATATCAAGAGAGCAATAAATCCTTCCCGCCTGCTCTAAGGTCTGTCTCAGTATGTTCTGAGATAGCGAAATGTCTCCATATTTCTCTGTTTGCAGAGAAAAAGTGTAGATTATGCTGGTATAATTTGCAACTAACGGAGTCGTTTGGGAAGTTAACGGCCACCTTTTCGTTCCCTCTCTTCTGCAAAATTATGAACCTCTTGTGCTGGGTTTCTAAAATACCAGCGCTGATAGAGATCCTATTAACCTTATCTTTACAAATGCAACTCTCAGCTGATAACAAGCAATCTTTCCCCTACCCATTCAGCTGGAAATGTCATTGCATTTAAAAAAGAAAAGACATTCAGGCTGATCACTATTTGCACAGCTCCTGAATTATGAATCCTAGGAGCACAGCAGATCTTACTGTGTAACCTTTTTTGCGCGTAAGAGTGCCGGTGTAATGGTAGGAAAGTTTATCTCCCCCATCCCATAGGAAGTCAACTGCATAGAGATTATAGAGTTAGTTTGAAGGAAATTTTAAAAAGCATCGTTTACTCGCAGTGCCTTCTCTATCAGGAGGAAATATCTTGCTTGTTATACACCTGCGAATGCCAGGAATTCAGGCGCACCCTGGCATATCTTTCAGAGGTGGGCTGGAGGAAATGGAAATCCGGGGCTGATTCACAGATACGGAAATCAATTTGTAGCCAAAATTTATTGCAAGCCAGGAATCAAATAGGGGAAATCTGTCCAAAACTGGGAGAACAGAGTGAAAGGAGGCAAGCAAATGGATTGGGAAGGGATCAGGTGGGGAATAAGGACAGTGGGAAAGAAGACAGAACCAGATGGCAAAATTAAGGGGTACTGGAAGGAAAGCTGGAGAGCAATACTCTGGAGGTCAGAAAAAAGGCACGATGCAGTAGACCTGGAATGAAGTGCCTGCACTCCAGTGTGGTCTTGTAGCAAGAGTGCTGGACTCATATCTCGTAGTCGCAGAGTTTGATTCCTCACTCCTCCATGAAGCCAGCTGGGTGACCTTGGGCTAGTCACAGCTCTCTTTCTGAGCTCTCACAGCCCCACTTACCTCACAGGGTGTCTGTTGTGGGTAGAAGAACAGAAGGTTTTGTCAGCTGCTTTGAGTCCCTTTAAATGGGTGAGAAAAGTGGGATAGAAAAACCAATATTACTTCTTCAGATTTTGAGTTTGGCCTAGAAGGCCCTGAACAGCTAAGGGCCAGGTATGTAAAACACTCTGAGATTTTTATAGGAACCAGTATAGAAACGTTTAAAATGGATAAATAATAGATTGTCTTCACAGCTGTTTCACACTACAGACCAGCAAGATCTCTGTGATCATCTGGGGACATTCTGGTGCAGGATTCTTAACCTAACCTGCTCTTGGATCAGTGGCAACAGCCAGGGGATGAGAACTGTAGGATGGCATACAGGAAACAAAATCAAAGTCTGATTTAGGGAAGCATAAGAAGGTTCTTGATCTGGAGCCTCGCCCCTTCCCTGCTGCCCCATAGTACTGACTAGTGGAGCATGGCTATTTACAACCCCATGTCAGGAAAATTGCAGCTCTATCAGCTTTCTTTCCATTTATGAGGTTTGAGTAAACAAACGAGCTGGAGAAGCAAGATTTTATTGCAATAGAGAGAAGCTGACCCCAGACAATTCCTCAAGAGCGGCTCAAGCTATCTACGGTACAGCGTGACCTTTAACGCTATCCTGGCAGAGAATTTCCCTCCCAGAGTTTCTTTACTGGCTAAAAAGAAACCTGATGCGCCTCTTCTTGCCATCCAAAATTAATTTGCATCTAATTTATTCACAGAAAGGAGGAGAAGTACGTATGAAATTTCCCATTAGGCATGCGCAGTAAGAGCAAAATAAGAACAGTTCGAGCAAAGATCGCGCTGGCCAGCACTGACCGGTCACTCCTTTGGTGCTCCAGAATCTGCAGGCATTTTTATCAGCCTTTGCAAAATACACTGGACTCCCTAAATTCCTTATACCAAGGTTAAGAAAACGTACTGTATTATCCACCCCCCAAAAACCCACATGGGCCAATTCACACATAGTGGCAGCAGAACAGAAGGAATAACTCCCGCTGTACCTTTTCAGCAGTCTTACGAGCATTTATGGCAAGTTATGTGCCAAGTGAATGCGGGGTTGTACAGATCACGTCACTTTCCATCACACCCATGGTACCATTAGAGCCCAGATTTATCCATCCATCCATCCATCCATCCATCCATCCATCCATCCATCCATCCATCCATCCATCCATCCATCTGTCCGTCGGTCCGTCGGTCCATCCGTCTGTCGGTCCATCCATCCATCCCATCCTATACCCGAAGGTCTCTGGGTGGGTAACAACATTTAAAATCAAACATTATTAAGACAATAAGAGTGTATATTAAAACAATAGCATCTGCAAGTGAGAAGGGAAAGTGTCTCCCCATTTAAAGAGGTGCGTCTTCACTGTCTTCCTCAACATGTATAATGAAGATGACAGACACACTTCAAGGGGGAGACTATTCCATAGCCTAGGGGCCATCACTGAGAAGGCCCTCTCCCAGGTGCCCACCCCTTTTGCTCCTGAGGGTGATGGGACAACCAGGAGGCCCTCTCCTCCAGATCTTAAGGCATGGGCAGGTTGATATGGAAGTAGATGTTCCTTCAGATATTTGGGGCCCAAGTCATTCAGGGCCTTATAAGTTAAAGTTAACATCTTGAATTGGTCTCGGTAGCGAGTCAGCAGCCAATAAAACTCTTTTACGACTGGTGTGATGTGCATACAGCCAGCTGTCCCAGCCAGCAATCTAGCTGCTGCATTCTGCACTAGCTGCAGCTTCTGAACTGTCTTCAGGGGCAGTCCCATGTAGAGCGTATTACAATATGTGGCCTCTTCACTCTCAAGCCCCACTCAGTGTCCCACAGCAGTGCTATGCAGAACCTCCTTCAGCTTTCAGGATGTTTGAAATTTCCTTCCTAAGTGCTACATTTAGTGAGGTTGTAGCCATCATAAAACCTTGTTGCTTCTAAAATTATGCTACCGCATTTAATTGCTGCTCAGTCATATCACAGGAAAATGAGCTGAGCTGAGCAATTGCAGATTAATGCCCCTCGAGTTGCAAGGTAGCACAGCCATTTTATTAGAATTCTGTTACAGCCGCCTTGGCCTGTTTGAGATGTAATTCACATGCCACACAGATATAGTAATTTGTAGGTGCCAGGAGCCCTTACCGCTGCTCAGTTGTGGCCAATGCACTGTGATTTGAACATGCTGGGTTCTTCCCGTCTCGCACTAGGCAATGTGGAAGCAACACCGGCGAAATTCCAAGCGTGCTTGTGCAATCCAGCGATCTCCGTACTGGAGGAGTGGGGAGAATTTAAAAGACTGGTCCGCGGTACAGAGAGAAGTGAAGTACAGCGTGGGGAATATTAGTATGTGGATATAAAGTCTGGGATGGAGTGGGAGACGGGAAATATATTGAAGATGACAAGGATCGCAGCTGGGGCAGGCAT
This sequence comes from Aspidoscelis tigris stejnegeri, assembly GCA_023333525.1. Classification (NCBI taxonomy): domain Eukaryota; kingdom Metazoa; phylum Chordata; class Lepidosauria; order Squamata; family Teiidae; genus Aspidoscelis; species Aspidoscelis tigris. The sequence continues at coordinate 18,608,892 of JALMGA010000011.1, forward strand.
GTTCTAGGCTATAGATCAAGATAAAAAATGATTATGCATTCTGCTTGAAACTGCTTCCTAGCAGAGGGAAAGACTTTTAGACATTTTGCTTTGCTTGGGTCGGAAAAGAAAAACCCAACTTTGTGTCTAACAGGGTTTTTTTCCACTTACCTCTCTTAATCCAGATCTAAGATGATCCGGATCTAAGAAATGGGTCCTTCAACTAATCCGGATTTAGAAGATCCGGATCTAAGGAAGTACCTGATGCGTCTCCATGGGCATTGTAGCATCCAATAGCAATGGGTGTTAGGCAAGCTCACAGTAGGAATGCCAGAGCACCCATGTGGAGCATCTGTCTGTACCCAAGTGGGAGACATCTGTCATGCCATTTTTTTTTGGGGGGGGGACAATGTGTCTAATCTGGATTTGATGCCTGAAGACCGGATTGTAGACCCCTTTAATGGGATCCACAGGAAATCTGGATTATAGGTCCTGAAGGACCCATTTAATTCGGATTTCCCTAGTACAGGTGTGAACAAATCGGATTCTAATGGGGTCTGCAGTGGAAACAGGGTCTTCCTGCTCTAAGCCTAATGGATTCTTAATGGGTCCCTAATGGATACTTAATGGGCACTTATATAACCCTAAGGCTATATCCAGATAGCTTCTAAAACTTGAAAATATTCTGGCACCAAGGTGGGATTGATATATGCACCCTTGGCAATGCCAACATAATCCCAGGATATAGACACAGATCCTGGGATATCGCTATGCCAGAAAAAAATCTCCAAGCCCACGTTTTCCTGCAAAGCAACATAACTTTGCATGTCTGGTACTTGCTTCCGGGTTTTTCCCCGATGCAAATACCCACTGCACAAGCGTGGGGGTGAAACCCAGAAGAAAATACTCACTGAGCAAGTGCAGGGTTCACACTGGTGCTGTTCTGAATGTTCTACAATTGGGAGCATCCCTGAAGCAAACACCAAAATCGTAAGGAATCAGGTCTGCCCCGTGATTGTGCCCTGTTGTCTGGCTGGAAGGACGAGAGGCCGTTGAAGGAGTTAAACTAGATCCAATATTTCCTTTTCACCGTATGGAGGCAGCCTAATAGCCTTGCCAGCTGTGGGGCAAGAATGGAAGGTGAGTCTGGACATGGTCCCTTTTTTTTCTCCAACCAAAACCTGGCTGAAGTGGTAGTCCTCAGCATTTCTGACCATTCGACACAACAGAGAGCCTATCTAATTTCCTTAAGCGAAATAAGAGCCACAGGTTTGGATCCTCACCTTCTGCATGCATAGGCAATGAGATTTCAGCCCTGTATGCTTAAACCAGATTAATAACCATGATTGGATTTGTACAGTACAGTATTCTAATTTCTGGGCACTCAAATGACCTCTTTCTTTCTTTCTTTCTTTCTTTCTTTCTTTCTTTCTTTCTTTCTTTCTTTCTTTCTTTCTTTCTTTCTTTCTTTCTTTCTTTCTTTCTTTCTTTCTTTCTTTCTTTCTTTCCTTCCTTCCTTCCTTCCTTCTTCCTTCTTTCTCTCTCTCTGTCCCTCCCTCCCTCCTTTCTTTCCTTCTTCCTTCCTTCCTTCTTTCTCTCCCTCTCTGTCCCTCCCTCCCTTCTTTCTTTCTTTCCTTCTTCCTTCCTTCCTTCTTTCTTTCTTTCTCTCTCTCTCTCTCCCTCCCTCCTTTCTTTCTTTTTCTCTCTCTCTCTCTCCCTCCCTCCCTCCCTCCCTCCTTTCTTTCTTTCTTTCTTTCTTTCTTTCTTTCTTTCTTTCTTTCTTTCTTTCTTTCTTTCTTTCTTTCTTTCTTTCTGCCTGCCTGCCTGCCTGCCTGCCTGCCTGCCTGCCTGCCTGCCTGCCTGCCTGCCTCTCTCCCTCTGTCCCTCCCTCCCTCTTTCTTTCCTAGGCCAGTTCCTCCGTCAAGGAGAAATCTTCTGGGAAAGTGCAAACTGCTCCATCAAATGCCGTTGTCTGGACTTCAACAACGAAATCTTCTGCCAGGAGGTGTCCTGTGGCCCGTACGAACTCTGCGAACAGAAGGACAGGTTCTACCACTGTGTCCCCGTGGAGAGCAGCACGTGTGTGGTGTTTGGGGACCCACATTACCACACCTTTGACGGCTTCCTCTTCCACTTCCAGGGCTCTTGTTCCTACCTTCTGGCCAGGCAGTGCTGGCCGGGATCCAATCTGCCTTTCTTTAGTGTGGAAGCCAAGAATGAGAATCGAGGGGGCTCTTCCGTTTCCTGGCTGAAAGACATCTCTGTGGAGGTTTATTCACACAAGATAATCATCCCCAAGGGAAGCTTTGGGAAAGTGATGGTGAGATTCCATGTTTCATTTATCAGAGTAATGCTCATTTGTATAAGACAAGAGTTTGAGATGAATTCATGCATAGTTTTACCAGTCCAAAGGAAAAAAAGTTTACTTTTCATTTTGGGGGGAGAAGGATATTTTCCCATGCAAATAATGGATAACCTGCTTGCCTTGGAAGCCCTGCATCTCCTTTTGCTGCAAAGGAGCTCCAACATCTGTAGTTTTCTGCCAGGTGGCCTCTAACCCCTCAGGTTTGACATATGGGGGAGGCAGGGTGCTTGCTTACGAATGTCAATGAATACGAATGTCAGCGTATGAGTGTCATAACATTTGATTTGTATACGAATATCTGAATTCATCTGAATATCCAATGTTATGAATATTCATGCACATCTCTACTTGTAAAGCAATGAAAACTGTCTACCATATACTGTGGTTTTACTCTGAACATAGGTTTTGCTAATGTGCTGAAAGAGAACCTAGAGATCTCCTATGTTACTCAGAATTATGCACTTAACAAACAAAAGGCCTATATTTGTTTGTGTGTGTGTGAAAGCCACTCTTCAAGTGAAAACTCTTCCAAAAAATTCCAGTTGCTGTTTCTTAACTTGTCCTTGGAGTCTCTTGCATAGCATGTATAAGGTCACCTTGAGTACTTTGAAGTCTGAATGGGTGTTTGAATATAGTCCCACCATCTGACATAGGCTGACTTGTAGTCCAACTCTTCTGGAGGTCACCAGATGGGAGAGGCTCCATCAATAGATCTGTCACAAATACAGCCATTGCATTTTAGGCAGGTTTGTTGCTAAGACAGTAGACTGATTTTCAGGCCCATTTCACATTTGCTTGTTTTAATTGGCTTTTGGAACCCACCTTCTACCTGTCCTGCAGGTCGATGACTTGGTCATGTCTTTGCCTGTTGTCCTGGAACTGGGGGCCATAAAGGTCTACCCGAGTGGTTTGTCGACAGCGGTAGAAACCGACTTTGGCCTCTTGGTGACCTATGATGGAGACCATTATGCTGCTATTTCTGTCCCGGGCTCCTATATCAATGCCACATGTGGCCTTTGTGGGAACTACAACAAGAATCCTGAAGACGACGTGCTCCGCTCTGATGGGAAACTGGCGACCTCCGTGCTTGATCTTGGGGAGAGCTGGCGTGTCTATCATCCTGACTGGAAATGTTCCCCTGGCTGCTTAGATAACTGCAGCCTTTGCGACGCAGCTATGGAGTCCCTCTATTTTGGCTCTGAGCACTGTGGCTTCATCAATAAAACAGGAGGACCTCTCTGGGAATGTGGCGCCATTGTTGACCCCACCGCCTTTGTCCACAGCTGCGTTTATGACTTGTGCAGTATCAGAGGAAACAGCACCGGAGGCCTTTGCCAAGCCATACAGGCCTACGCTTTGGTTTGCCAAGCTCTGGGGATTCCCATTGGGGAATGGAGAACAGAAACAGGATGTGGTAGGTGGACGGGTCATCAGGGCAAATCTGACAGTAGAGAGAGGCTTACTAGTCACCTAGGATGCCAAGTGTTGAAGGATGCCAGATTAGGTGCAGGTTTTGGTTTTAAGTGAAGGTAAAAGCACCCTCAACTTGACCGTGGCTTCTACTAACTAACTACTAACACATCTGTTAGCTTTCCTGGTAGTGACAGAGTTTGGTGCCAAAACAGTTTGTGGGACAGGGATGGATGAAGCAAGGTCGTGACCAGACAAGAGGGGAAAAAAGAGGGCATATCTGAGGCAATTTAGAGAAGGCTTCATAAGAACATGAGGACTTGAGCCCTGCTGGATTGGGCCATGGCCCATCTAGTCCAACTTCTTGTCTCACACAGTGGCCCACCAATTGCTTATGGGTATTTTGAGCAGAAACAAGGGCAAAAGCTTCACCTGCTCTCAAATCCCAGCAAATGGCCTTTAGAGGCCTCCTGCCTGCCTCCCCAGACTGGAGGATGTACCTAGGCATCCATTCTAGTTAGCCTTTTATGCACCTTTGAGGTGAAATGGTTCAAACAGCAGTCTCCATCTCCCCTCTCTTCTGAATATTCTGTGCTAGAAAAGGTGGATTAGAGAAGGGTTGGGAACCCGAGGGCCACACACTACTGTCACTCAGGTGCCTCTGAGGTGCCCCTTTTCTTACGTCTGAACACATCCCAAGAACTTGTAGAGGAATGCTGCATTGATCCAAGTCTTAACCTTGATGCAGATGGAAAAGGTCCATATGTCAAGGCTGCATGCACCGTTGCCACCTGATGTTATAGCTCAGCATCATTGGAGGACTGTTAATTCTTTATGGCTTTCCCCCCCAAAGCTTCCCTAAAGGTATTTGCCTGGTTGCTGTTGGAACCAGATTGTTAGCTTATCCTGTCTTTTGCTCATCCTGTCTGATAAAGTACAGGGGTGGAGGGTGGGGGGACAGAAAGATGTGCAACCCTGAGAGGTTTGCTTTTCTTGCTGTAACTGTTATGGTAAGTGGATTCTATTTCTGGTGTGATACATGCTTTCGGTAGCCTCCAAGATACTCCTTTTTGGAGGATGAGACATAAAATGAACTTAAGCACTTTCATGAGGTTACACAGAAGTGCCAGAAGGCATTGTTGCATTCCTCAGTTTACAAGCCAAAAAAACCCCAAAGCAACTGTCAAAGCAACATTGGGAGCAAAAGACTAGCAGGAGTAAAAACCTGTTGTGGCGTCTTTACTGGGAAAAAGCAATTTGAAGTCCCATAGCTGGATGCCATGTGTGAAGCTAAGTAATTTATGTCTAACTTTTGAGTTTAGAGTAAATCAGGTAGATTCAAGCCCGATTTGACCTTCGTGTCCTTCATTCTCTGCCTTTGTCACCTGAATGCACATCTAGTTTCCTGATGCCATAGTTTGCCATGGGGGTCGGCCTAATTTACCTTTGCATGGGAGAAAGGCATGCATTACTGAAGGACACGCACTGATGGACTTAAGGTACCGTGAGGCAGACTTAAGTAGAACATTGGGAAGAGCTTTCTTCTAATAAGAGCACTTCAGCTGGGGAAATGATGCCCTTCCTTGAGAGGTGGTGATATCTTTCTTACTGGATGCTTTCTAGTGGAGGCTAGAGAGTGGGGGGAGGGGTGCAAAACACTGTTTTGAGTGTTTTGTAAGACGCCTGAAACACTCAAAACTGCGTTGTCCCTCTCTGTGGGGAATCTGATTTTGTTAGGTGGAAATTATTGCAGGGATTGTGGGTGTTCTGCCTCATTCCCAGGCTCTGAGAAGCCTTGGTGATGCTTTACGCTGCTCCCAGGCCTTAAGAAATGTGGTTGACACTTTCTTCTGTCCTTGGCTTCAGGAAGGGTGACAGAGGCAAAGCAGGAGCTGGGGAACGAAGCTAAAGTCCTCACTTTGCGCCTAGTCCTCATACTGAGGACCAAGACTGATTTGAATGGTTTTCCCCAAAAAAACACTGGAAATGGTGTTTTGCTCACCACAGCTGAGAAGCACCTGTTGGAGCTGCTTTGACTTGTGCCTGCTTTTTCTTAGGTACCTGTTTCAAGTGACCATCTATTGCAGAAATGCCAAAGGTGTGGCTGACTAGATAGTACAGGACTATAGCCCTGATTCCTCTGAAGGGAAAGAGAGGGGTCTGGTGGTTCTGAGAGCCAGACTGTGGTGACCACCTGCAGGGATGAATGGCTGTTTGATCCCTGCCTCTGAAGTGTTGCATACATGGCAAACCCAACCTGAGCAGTGACGTGGAAGTCCTTACCTTTGCGATGGCACAAACTCCGATGCCTTTCTCAGAGCCAGGAACCCCCGTTTCCCTCCAGAGGTGCCCCCATTCCTCCTGCCAGGAGGGCTGAAATTCTCCAACACCCAGTGGGTTCTACTTTGAGCACCTCTATCAATCTTCTTAAAAGAAATAACATAGTCTTCCATCATGTTCCTAATTGATGCTGATGCTTGCTGTGTGCTCACTTCTTTCCTAAGTGGTGTGACAGAGTAGCGCAGCTCTACTCATCTAGCACGTCCAACTTGCTTTCCTCTTCTTGAAGTGGGAGTGGGAGCTATCTTAAGGATCAGTATTAGGGATGTGCACGAATGCATTTGATATTTGTATGAAATTTGTACAAATTTGGATATTCATATACGAATTGAATGTTACAACATTCGTACATTGACACGAATACGATTGTTACAACATTCGTACATTGTACGTATACAAACGTTTCGGAACATTTGTACGAAGCTTTGGAACACTCGTGAACCGGGGAGGTGGGAAAGCGACTCTACCAGTCACATCTGCAACACATCCTGAGTACATTCGGCATGGATTGAGAGCAGGTTGAAAGAGGAGTCAGGGCAGATATGATGCTTTCAGAGCGGATATGTTACGGGATACGTATCGGATACGTGTGCATCCATATAGGGTATTCGTACAAATTCATACAAATAGATTTATTTCAAATAGAATCTTACCACATTTGAAGGGGAGCTGTTCAAATGAATACGAATTTCCTTACACTTGATTCGATACAAATATAATGCAACCCACCAACCTGATTTGTGCATGTTCCTAATCAGTATTCCTCACCCTCAGGGCACTGAAGTCGCAGTCCCGTGAGCAAATGCAGGCTTTTTCCGAACCAGCCTTTTCATTCTACTTTTTGTTGAACCTCTCCTTTGGCTTAAAAAAAATAAAAATAAAAGCAGAATAGGATGTGTGGACAACCCATTGGGCACAAGGGCAAAACGCAGGTCTTCTGCAATGTGTAGCTGTACCCATACATGCAGCATCCTCAGGCCAGGGGGCTATCTGCTCACAAGGACATAGATGGCATTAATTGGATAATGGTCTTGTCTGCCCCTCTCAGCTTCTTCTCTGCAATGTCCGGAGTTCAGCCACTACTCTGTCTGCACCAGCAGCTGCCCGGCCACCTGTTCCGACCTCACGGCCCCTTTGGTTTGCACTTCTCCTTGCACCGAAGGCTGTGAGTGCAATGACGGCTACGTTCTCAGCACAGACCGGTGTGTTCCGGTCCACCAGTGTGGCTGTGACATGGATGGGCGATATTACGCCACAGGGGAATCCTTTTGGGCCTCCGTGGACTGCACGGTGCAGTGCTGGTGTGAAGAAGGAGGAGAGGTCAACTGCGTCAACTCCACCTGCCAGGAAGGGGAAGTCTGTGCGGTCGAGAATGGCTTCCAAGGCTGCTACCCCAAGCGAGAGACACTGTGCTTGGTCACCCAGGATCAAGTGCTGCATACCTTTGATGGCGTTGCCTTTGCTTACCCGCCAGACAACTCATACACCCTAGTCAAAACCTGTCCGGACAGGCCCAACGCACTGGAAGTGGACATCAGCAAAAAGAAACCAGAATCGAGTCCTGACTGGCTAAGGAGCTTGAGGATCCAGGTTGCCCACCAGGAGGTCAAGATAGGAGGCTTAGAGAACTCAGAAATCAAGGTACCGAATTAATGTCGATCTTAATTAATGATTATTATGGCTGTATATTGGCAGTTTGGGATGGGGAGAGACTCTGCTCCTTGTTAGTGGACCACATTTTAGTCTTGTGGTTAGAGTGTCAGACATTTGCCTAGTAGCCTCCCGGTTCGATTCCACACTCCTCCATGAAGCCTGCTGGGTGGCCTTGGGCGAGTCACAGCTCTCATTCTGAGCTCTCACAGCCCCACCTACCTCAAAGTAGAAGTAGAACAGGAGGTTTGTCAGCCACTTTGAGTCCCCTTAAGGGTGAGAAAAGTGGCGTATAAAAACCAATTCTTCTCCGCCTTCTGCTCCTGCTCCTGCTCCTGCTCCTCCTTTTCTTTTTTCTTCTTCTTCTGAGGGAGCTTCAGTCACCAAAAGTATAATATATACATTTTTAGTGTGCATGCATATATCACTGTCAGGAATCTTTTGTCCCCGAAGGACTCTTTTATATATTGTGAAAGCAAGTAAAATTTTCGATATATGATAGCTAAGCAATACCTTTGTCTCTGGGAAGATGACCGTAGCAACTACAGATGTGCTGTAGTGTTTTATTTGGTTCGTAGTTTGCACCAAACTGGGTGGCTTGCACATGAAATGAACCACTGGGGATTTACACAAATACAATTTTCAAATTCAATTCGATTTGAATGGAATATTTGAATGTTCAAATTTGAACAAATAGAAAAAATACTAATGTATTCAAATTCGAATCCAATTCAAGTACGTTTGTATCTATTTGTACAAATATTTTATTCATATTTGAAGATACAAATGTCGACAACATTCATATGTGTCCATACACACCCGTATGCATCCCGTTTTTATCCTGAATGCATCCAGTTTTCATCTCGTGTGTATCCATAGAAATGCATATGGATACAAATAAGATGCATATAGATATATATGTAATGAGTACATATCCATGCACATATGAATGACCAAATAATTTGTATGAATGATTCGAAACATTTGAAGTTAGAAACGAATGTATAGACATTTGATTTGAATGCAGATGTCCACATCTGAATGAATTTGATCAAATTTTGAATGTTTTGATTATTCTTGCACATCTCTGCGAGCCACCAGGTGTTTGCCAAGCCCCAGTTTGAATTGGATCTGAACCAAGGGGGCTCTAATGAGCCAAGGGAAACATAGTGATCCGAGGGTAGCTTGATCTGGGTGCCTGGCTTGTACAGTATGCGAACCGAACCGCCCTGGTGGTTGTAAAATGAGTCGACTCAAACCCAAACCACTAAATTTCACTGCATGCACTTCCTTAGTAGTGACCTGTGCAGTAGGAATCGGGCTGGTGCGTGGAAGTTGGTTGTTGGTGGAGCCGGAGTCAGGGTCCTAGGTTAGCAAAAAGGTGTCTAATGGGAAATGACCTCTTGCTAAACATGCTTCCTGCCCACCTCCTAGAATGTCTTCAGATATGGGATATATAAAAACTTGTTTTCATCAAATATCCCATATCTGAAGACAATCTAGGACAGTGATGGCTAACCTTTTGAGCTTGGTGTGTCAAAATTCACAAGAAAACCTAGCTTAACTCGGGTGCTGTGTCACTTCCAGAAATATCCATAATTTTGTGATATTTGTAGCTCTAGTAAGAAAGTTATATTTTTGATATATGTATTTTATTAAAAGCAAAAATGAATAATTCTTTACATTTGCTAAATCTTCAATTGAAAGTTGGTATTTCGTACACTTCAAGAACAAGCAAGCACTACATGCCCAGGTGCCAGGGTGACCAGGTGTGTCACCTAAAAGGGCTTGGCGTGTCACCTGTGACACACGTGTCATAGGTTGGCTATCACCGATCTAGGACGTCTATCAGGAGAAGATTCCTGTCTCAGAAACACACACATATATATATATCAAAAATGTTTCTGAGACAGGAATCTTCTCCTGATAGGAAAAGCAGAGCATCTCATTAGCTGCATCCGCTGGTGACACTCTTGCTCAGACGCAAATTTTATCAGGCAGTTTTAATACTAATGATGGGAGACATAGAAAGAGTCTAGATGAATGATCAAACAGCCTCAGCTTGACTTTGTGTTTCTGACAGTCAAAATAATGGTGCATCTCTTAAAAGACGGGATTTTAAGGGAAAAGAAAATCCAAGTGCCGCGGCAAAAGAGAAGCTTCTTATAAAGTGTTATTTACATGTGATGAGCTTTGATCCGTTCCCACCCACCCCTATCCTGCCGCCGAGTCTTGGGACCAACTTTCAGAATACTTGAGTTGCCTTGAAGAATGTGTGGGTGGGAAGGGCGGGTTACTTTCCTTTCCTGTTTTGGTACTGGCAAAAAAAGAGAGGAAAAATATACATCTTTGTGGCTGCTATTTGCATTTCAAAGGAAAAGTGCACTAGAGGCTTCGATGGGGACCTCTCTGCTTTTATACAGTAAAATTTGGCTTATCTCATTTAATGCAGCCTTGGAATCCTCTAGGAATAATGATTTGGCTTCTGTGGACCAACCCTCCACAGTGCCGTTGATGTACAGTTGGGAAAGACATAAGAATATAAGAGAAGCCCTGCTGGATAGGGCTACAGTCCATCTAGTTCAGCATGCCGTCACACACAATGGCCCACCAGTTGCTTGTGGGCTTCTGAAGGAGAGGACAAAGGCAAAATGTTCCCTACAAATGGTCTCTAGAGGTATCCTGCCCATCTCTCCAACCTGGAAGTGGTACCTAGGCATCGCTTCTAGTGGCCATTGATACACCAGTGTGCCATGAATTAAGAGGAGCCCTGCTGTCTATGGCCACAGCCCATCTAGTCCAGCATCCTGTCTCTCACAGTTTACTCACTAGTTCATTCTGGGCATCTCGAGCAAAAGACGAAGGCAAAACCTTCATCAGCTCTTAATTCCATGCAAATAGCCTTTGGAGTCACTCCGCCTATCTCTCCAACCTGTAGGAGGTTCCTGTGCAGCACTCCTTGAACCCATTGATATACCTGTCCTCCACAAATTTGTCCAGTCTTCTAAGAACATAAGAGGAGCCCTGTTGGTTCAGGCCACAGTCCATCTAGTCCTGTCTCACACAGTGGCCCATCAATTGCTTCTAAGCATCCTCAAACTGAAGCTGAGGGCAAAACCTTCACCTGCTCTCCACCCCCTGGACATGGCCTTTAGAGGCATCCTGGGGAAGCTGCAACCACAGCTAGTGAAAGGAGTATTTATTCCAAAATCTGCTTCAACTCGTTCACCGGGGGCGTTGGCAGCAGCCAGCTTTCCCCATCATCCTGCTCCTCCTCACCTGTCAATCCTCTCAAGTTCCAGGCTGTCAAAGAGGCAGTGAACTTTAAAGAGCCTGTGATTTTCCACCTGGATTTTCTGAGTGAATTGGAGGCTCTGCTTCAATAGACTGACTTTCCCTTTTATGGTGCCTTTAGCTTAGGCTGCATCCATGGGCAATAAAAAACAAAACAAAAGGAAAAACCCTCATCGTAACCCGTAGGCAGGGTAGTCCAAGAGGTGAAGGTTGGTCAAGCCTACCAAGAGAGATGTAAATTCAAACCCTGGTTTCCCAGGGTCTGATCTGTCAGTTTAGCTGCATTGCATCCTGTTTTCTGCAAACTGGCGTCCTCTTCTTACCTCTGTAAATGTATGCATCTCTCTTTCTGGAAGCAGGGCTGGTTTGAGATATGCATGAATTTAAAATTGTTGTTTGGTTCGAGTTTGAACATCCCCTTTGAACTGGCAGAGAAATCAGCTCTAATTCAAGTCTGTTTGTGCTGCTTTGACCCTGTTCCTGGTTTTAAAGGATCTGCACTGGTTACCTATTTGCTACTGAGCCCAATTCAAGGCGTTGACGCTAACATTTAAAGCCCAAAATGGCTTGGGCCCTGGGTATCTGAAGGAGCGCCTTCTCCCATATAGACCTGCCCATGCAGGTCAAGGAGAGGGCCTTCTGGTAGTTCCTTCTTTTGCAGAGGTATGAGGCAAAGGGACATGCAAGAGGGCCTTCTCTGTGGTAGCCCCTAGAATTTGGAACAACCTCCCTCTACATTGTATACATATCTTTTCAACCAGGCTTTTGCCATCTAAATAGCTTCCTCATAGTGCTGTCCTGTAGGGAGGGTGTGTGTGTGTGGATGTGGGAGGAGGGAGGGAGGGGTAATATTTTTAATTTTTTTTTCTTTTGATATGTTTTATTCTTATTGTAAGCTGTCCTGGGACCATTTGGTGAAGGGCAGGATACAAATTTATTAAATAGATAAAATGTAAAGGAAAAATACATGGGAGGGAAAGTTCATTAAAAGGGGTCAAAAACTAGAAACCCAGACCATTCAAATGCCAAGAGAACAGCTCAACCATTGACTTGGTTCAAAGCTGCCCTTTCAAGCCAGCATGGTGTTTAGTTCAGAGTCAAACTGGTTGAATCACCCAGTTTGAATCACACAAGTTCAAAAATGAACCCGTCTGGCACATCTCTAGCGCTGGTACAGGTCTTATTTTTGACGTGAGCATCACATAGTACATGGTGTTATTATTGGAACTTCAGGAATTATATGCTTCTCTGTCTTCTTTTAAGGGGCTGAGGAATATCCTTCAACTATACAGCAAGTTTCTTGCTTTTTTTAGTGTGAGCAAATACAAATGAGCTCTGGTTTGTGCTGGGAGTGAATAAATAACAATGGGAAGTGGTAACTTTTCCCTGCTGCAAATTTGGAAGAGGAACATTGCAGTTTATGCACTGCCTGATGCAGAGAAATCCCCTCACTTCCAATGGCCACTTTCCCATTCCCTGCATGAACTGGAGCTTGGATGTATCTTCCTACACTAGAGCAATCACAATAACCTTTAAAAATGTAACAAATTTATAGGACCTGTGTGCTGTAGGTTGTGCAGCAGTACATCAGTACATAAGAGGAGCCCTGCTGGATCAGGCCGCAGCCCATCTAGTCCAGCATCCTCTCCCACACAGTGGCCCACCAATTGCCCATGGGCATCCCAAGAAGACCCAAGGGTTAACCTTCTCCTGCTCTTGAATCCCAGCAAATGGCCTTAGAGGCATCCTGCCTGTCCGCACCCACCCACCCAAGCTGAAAGATGTACTTAAGCATTGATACATCTGTCACCCATGTTTTTGTCTAACCCTTCCTTAAAGCCATCTAGGCTGGTTGCTGTTACCACCTCTTCTGAGAGCAAATTCTGTAGGCCAATGATTTCTGTATGGTGCACACGACATGCCATGCACACCAGGGATGCACAAAATGAAGTTCAAATTCACAAGTCTGATTTGAATTTTTCAAATTCACAGGCATTTGCATAGAACTGAAAATCCGGTTGTTTGAACATCCAAAAATTTGATCAAAGCGATCAAAGCTCCTGCTCGTGTTCTTATTTCACTGTATTTTTGGTGATAAAAAGGACTTTTTTTAGTGGGGAAAATTTTGTGAAAACCTTTCAAATGCTGCTGCAACAATCCGGTTGTTTGATTTTGCAATTCAACAATTAACCAAATGTTCAGATGTTTGACTCGACAGCAAAACAAATTTGATTTTTGTTGTGTGTGTGTGTGTGTGTGCATATCCTTAATGTATGCTTCCTCCCCTCATTTGAGCTTCAGGTAAACACTTTTTGCCAATTTCTAGAACCCTGCCATTAACTTGTAGAATATCTGAACCACAGCCATGTGAGTTCAGTTTTTGTATACTAGATAGCATTGTTTCGGACACACAAGGTTTTAGTGGAACGTTCCCACTCTATATTTTGCCATGCTGAAGTTAGTATATTTATTTCATCCTGTCTATATCTATCCTTTTTCCAATGGGGGCCAGAGCAACAGGCAAAAATAAACAGTTATAAAATACACAAATTCCAAAACAAAGTCGCAGTTCAGTAAATCATTTCAAAGAGATTTAGCTTTCTAAAGTAGCCCATCTTCGTAGGCAACATTGCCATCTGGCGGGTGGAAGAGCTTTAACAAGAGCTATTCCTCTTTTTTTAAAAAATGGTTTTCAGTGTTAACTGCACCTTTGAGCAGCCTCACCTTCCCACCCAGATACTGTTTGCATGCATGTGTGAACATTGCTATTAATATGCGATCGAAAGCAGAGGAGACGAGAGGCATCTTGAAATTAGATTTACCTACAAGTCAGTCGCTGGGTGACATTTGGAGATGACACTTCCCTTGTAGATGCTGGTTTTCAGAATCACTCTTTAAGAGTCAGACCTTGTCGGCTTTTGCCATCACATGTAGCTCTACGGTGTCTGTCTTCATTCCTTCAAAGGCAAGCTTGTGCCGGAGGCTTGCTGAAAATCGTAGCATCTCTCATATACCTGTCTAGTCAAGCACTTTGGGCCTGCCATAATGCTGGCTCTGGGTTCCGTTTTTTTGTTTTGTTTTATTTTATTTTACAACTGCAAGAGAAAATCATTTCCATAAATCCAAGACAGAGAAGAAATCAACAGAGGGCAAAACATGACTCATTGCGGGAAAGGGTTGCCCTTTTTTTATAGTGCATGGAAGCACTGCCATCCTTCATGTCACTCAGTTTTGAATAGCAGGGCTTGGCTTTTGTTAGGAAACTGGTGGTCAAACTGTAGAAAACACACACATGCAGACACACGACTTTAGCTGCTGGATGCAATTCCAGAAATTTTAAATAACAGAATTTGGTCTCCGAGGCATCGTTCTCTTATGCTGGTATCGTCTGGCTGTCTCCTCCAAAGCTGCATTCACGGAGGAATAGACGTACTGGTGTTAGCCTGAATTAGCAATCAAAGGGATTCTAGTAGCACTTTAGAGACTAAAAGAGGGAAGTTGGCAGGCTGAGCTTCCATACACTAAGGCTGTGGTCACACCTTGCTGAAATAATCCATCTTATTAAGAAGCCAGAACTCCAATCACACCCAATACTGGATAATCTTCCTCAATTCATATTCATTTTGGGTCACTATGCTCACACCTTTTTGTTCCTGTCCTGAGACTCCTTTACAAGACCTTTTTAGATCTCCACAACTCCTCTCCACCGTCACCCCCTGCTCTCTGATAGGGTAAAAGTTCTGTCACTCAGTGGTGTGTAATCACTCACTGGGTGAAAAGGAAAGCAAATTCATGCAGGATCCACCCATTATAGTCCGGTTCAGCCTCCTTTAGTCCTCTTCCCTGACCACACCCCCCAAAAATGAAAATGGATTCACACTCTATAATGCCTTGAAACCTGTAAAAATCAAGACTCAGGAAAATATCATCGAAGGGAGAAAAGTCTATAAATAAAATGGATAGATTGGAGAAGGATTAAAGTGAAGGTGTGACCACAACCTTAAAAGAGAGGCCCTGCTTGCACTTGGCCTTTTTCTGGAGTATATCTCAGGATAGGGGCCTGTGGTCCACATGCTATTGCAGAATCTGGTAGGCCTCACCTGGGGCCCGCTGTAACCTGCACTAGCATGTGGACAGCAGGCTCCTGTTCCAGGATGCATTCCAGAATAAAGCCAAGTGCGAACATGCCCAGAGAAAGAAGTTGGCCACCTGAGTTTTTGTAGACTACTTCATCAGATCTGTGCCATTTACATTGCAATGATCTGAAGGAAGATGAGACTGAAGGTTTATCTGCATTCACAGAGACTGAAAGGTTTTGGCAGGTTCCTCTATTTAGCACTGTTGACTTTTCAAAGAGAAAGAGATAAAATCATCTTGCCATCTTCAAATGATGGGGAAACCGAGATGGGTTCAGAGATTTTGCAAAGAAATATTGCACTGGTAGCACATTGCCAGGTTCTGAACTAAATTGCTCATCAACTGTCTCATCCAGCAGGGCTGTTCTTTTATTTCATGTCAGCATCTGATGCGTTGCAATAACATGTTCTCTGTGGTTGGTTAAAGTAAGGGTCCCTACTGTGACCTCACATCCTTCATAGTATACTGTATTGGGACCTCTGTCTCAATTGCTCTTGGATTAATGGAGACGTTTATGGGGTCCGATCCCAGCATTCTACTCACAACCTCCTCTTCTTCCGCCTGCAGGTGAATGGATATGAAACAGAGCTACCGTATTTCCACCCATCCGGCCATCTGGAAATATACCGAAGCAAAAATGGGACAGTCATTGAGTCGGAAGGGCTGATAAGTATCCTGTATTCTGACTCTGGCGTGGTGGAAATTCGGCTCTCGACGGTCTATTTCAACTGCACAGGGGGTCTCTGTGGCTACTTTAATGGCAACAGCAGCGATGAGTTCTGCTTCCCCAATGGGAAGTGCACAGACAATCTGGTGGTTTTTCTGGAGAGCTGGACAACCTTCAATGAGATTTGCAACGGGGAGTGCGGCGACCTACTTAAGGCATGCAATAATGACTCGGAGCTGCTGAAGGACTACCGGAGCCGCTCCAAATGTGGCATCATCAACGATCCCACCAACAGCTCCTTCCTGGAATGCCATGCTGTGGTCAATGTTTCCGCGTACTACCGGACCTGCCTCTTCCGCCTGTGCCAGAGTGGAGGGAACCAGTCAGAGCTCTGCGATTCGGTGGCCCGCTATGCCAGTGCTTGCAAGAATGCCGAAGTGGACGTTGGGCAGTGGAGAAGCTTCAACTTTTGCCGTAAGTTGGCCTGTGGGTGGGTGCAAGATTCCATTAGCTTTATCTGCCTGCAGAAAGCAAGTAAACAGAGAGATAACTCCACTGAATCTTAAAGTGCATCTTAAAACCTGACCCACTTTTTTCAAAGATACATTCCCCTCCCCCCCCCACCCCCAGCCATCACAGAATATTTATTTTGGCTGGTATCCTACCACCAGACACATTAAGCACATTCATGCTAACGCTTAGAGCCACTTTAATGGGTGCATAAGAACTCTGCTGATTTTGATCGCCTTCAAGCTGCTCTAAATGGATCCCAGGGGAAACTACAGATTGCTAGGGAGAGAGAAGGTTCAACGTTTCCAGTGCGTGAGTATGAGATCAGAAGCAGCCCCTTGTATCCAGCCTTTCTGGGTGTCCCTTTTAATGCCAAAGGCTCAGGCTACTACTTGTCATACATACGTGCATGCACAGAAAGGAGAACAGAATTCCTCCAATTTTAACTGGCATAGAAGAGCTCCTGCACCTTTAAAAGTGGCATAGAAGAGGGAATGGCAGGGCTCCTGAACCTTTAATTGTAGCTTAGAAGACAGAAGGACTCCTGCACCTTTAATAGTGGCATAGAAGAGAAAATGGCAGGGTTCCTGAACCTTTAATTGTAGCATAGAAGAGAAAAGGGCTCCTGCACCTTTAATAGTGGCATAGAAGAGGAAATAGGAGGGTTCCTAAACCTTTAATTGTAGCTTAGAAGAGAAAAGGACTCCTGCACCTTTAATAGTGGCATAGAAGAGGAAATAACAGGGTTGCTGAACCATTAATTGTAGCATAGAAGAGAGAAGGGTTCCTGCACCTTTAATCGTGGCGTAGAAGAGGAAATAGCAGGGTTCCTGAACTTTTAATTGTAGTTTAGAAGAGAAAGGGGCTCCTGCACCTTTAATAGTGGCATAGGAGAGAAAGTAACAGGGTTGCTGAACCATTAATTGTAGCATAGAAGAGAGAAGGACTCCTGCAACTGTAAGAAGAGCTGAAGAAGAAGAAGAAGAGTTGGCTTTTCCACCCCGCTTTTCTCACCCATTTAAGGGGTCTCAAAGTGGCTGACAAAGCTTCTGTTCTTCTCCCCACAACAGAACACCCTGTCAGAGCTCAGAAGACAGCTGTGACTAGCCCAAGGTCACCCAGCCAGCTTCATGGGGGAGGGTGGAATAGAACTCGGTATTCCCAGATAAGAGTCCGGCTCCCTAACCACTAGACCAAACTGGCTCAGTAGAAGAAATTTCCACACCTGATGATTTGAAGAGATTCCTATTAAAGGCACTTGATCTCCTTTCCATCTGCCCACCCTAGGTGTAACTGTAGGTGACCATACCAGCCCTTCAACCTTCCTACCCTAATGAGGACTATTCTCCTAATCCATACAATATTGCAGTGACACTACCTATGTAACGCCTGGGGCCTTTCTTTTCCTAAGTACTGCTTAATGCCTGGGATGAGCTTCTGGGGCCATTGGGAGTTTCAATGTGCAGTATTTAGAACAGGAATAGGGACTTTGACTGAACTTGTAAAAACAGAGACTAATTTGAATGAGAGAGAAAGGAGAGAGACTCTGTTGCAGGGTGGGCGAGGGAGGGGAGACTTTGGTTTATCTATGATAATGCTTTTGCTGCCAGCGATATTGTTATTATAATCTCAAGCCCACTATGGGAACAGTGGAGGAAAATATAAGGCTCTGACAAGTTGAGGGAATGAAAGCTGAAGATCTGCCAGACAATGTATTTTGCACAAGGCATCGTTTTTAAAGCATCATTTTTAAAGAATGCAGTTGAGCGATGTTGGGTGGATCCGTTTATTGAAATGCTGCCTTCTTTTAAAATGATATACATTTTTTATTTTTATATATTTACATTACAACCCCACCCTATACCCCAAGGTCTCAGGGCGGGTAACAGCATTTAAAAACAGACATATTTAAAATAGAACCATGTATATGAAACAGTATAAAACAATAACGTCTGCAGCGGGGGGAAGAGAGGGATGGGTATTTGACATTCCCTCTCAAAGCCACATGCATGAAAATATTCCTCAGGTTCCTCCAATTAGCTTTCTGTTTCTTAGGGCCCCCACTTGAACCTAGGGATCTGCACGAATATTCAAAGGCACTCGGAATTCGATAGGATCTGCCCAAATTTCGGCATTTGAATGTCCATAAATTTGAACTTAAAGATGCGAATTTCAAATTTCAGATCTATTCGTCCAAATTATCTGGACATTCACCTGCCTACAGGTTAGTGCACAATGCATACTTGCAGATACGCATTTTTCCCGCATTTGTACTGATCTGTACGGGATGAAAATGGGTTGCATACAGGATAACTACAGGATGCCTATGGACATGTACGGATGTGTCAGGGAACATACAAATGTCGACCTAAGTGCAAATTCAAATGGAAAATTTGAACGAATAGATTCCAATTGGGTTAATTTGAACTGAATTTGGCTAAATTTGAATTTTAAAATTTTGAATCAAATTGAATCTTCAGGTATTTGATTCGAATCAAATTGAATCCCGAAAACTGCATTTGTGCATACCCCTAGGGGTATTTTTCTACTGTCACTAAAAGTATCCATTAAGTACCCATTAATGGGTACGTAATGGCATTTTTGTACCCATTAATTGGGTGCTTAATGGGTACTTCTAGTGACAGTGGAAAAACACCCTAGATGAAACCAATTGCCATATTCCATTTTTATGGAAAGCTCAGAACAAGTTCTTTGGTGTGTGTGTAGGGCGCTTATTTTAAAAGCCATGGCATATGTAATCCAGAATGTTTTCCTCTTCCATCATGCTTCTAATTATATGGAAATAGACAATGCTATCTGTAGAATGTAAGAACCTAAGGGAAACCCTGCTGGATTGGAACCCAGGACATCTAGTCCAGAATCACGGCTCATACAGTGGCCCACCAACTGCGTCTAGGTATCTTGAGCAGAAGGCAAAGGCAAAACCTTCACCTGCTTTCAACTCCCTGCAAATGGGTTTCAGTGGCATCCTACCTGTCCCTGCAGCCTGGAGGAAGTACCTAAGCATCCATTCTACTAGCCATTGGTACACCTGTCCTCCATGAATCTGTCTAACTCTGTCTTGCCACTCTTCTGGCAGCAAATTCCATAGACTGATGAAAAGTGAAAAGAGAAGAAGCTTTCCTTTGTCTAATCTAACTCTCCCACCCATCAACTCCATACTGTAGAGAGCTCCCTGGTTCTAGGGTGATAGAGAAAAGAATGCAGAAACCCATGCAGAGGTTGCCAGGGGAATGTCACACCTGCATTTCTGTCTCTCTTGTCCTGTGGTGCTTCCTCACGCTGAGACAGGGCAGGATTTAGGGTGGACAGAGCAGTACAGCTGCACAGTGTTCCAAAGCAGCCAAAATGGCATTCCCGCACCCTGAGAAGCAGATGGGTGGGTGCATGGTTTGGTGTCTCAGCCACCCTAGACCATGCCCTGTTAGTCTCCCTAGGGCAGTGGTTCTCAACCTGGGGGTCGGGACCCCTTTGGGGGTCGAATTACCCTTTCAGAGGGGTCGCAACGAGTCTCCCGCCGCCCTTCCCTCTCACCTCCCAGCTGCTCCGCCCCCGTGGTTGGGGGTCCCCACAACATGAGGAACTCCATTAAGGGGTCGCAGCATTAGGAAGGTTGAGAACCACTGCCCTAGGGGGTCCAGCACCATCTCCTCACTCTGGGCGCCTGATTTGCTAGAGGCAACTCTGAATAGAAATGTGCAACATTCAGTTCGTCTTTGAAAATTCAGATGAACAGTTCACATTCAAAGCTGTTTGTGCGGAACCAAACCCAAAGTTGTTCAAGGATCAGGAGATTGGATTGAATGAAATCAGTGCCCTGGTTGTGAGTGTGAACGTTTCAATCAAACCGTCTGTGTTTGGGCCGTGCACAAATGTTGTTGTTGTTTTGTATTCGATTTGTATTAAATCAAATGCAAGAAAATTTGTATTCGTTTAAATAGATCCCCTTCAAATGTAGTGGGATTCAAATTCGACACAATTGCCCAATCCCATATGGATCCCATACGAATGCATGTGAATCCCATGCATATCCTATACGAGTCCCATACGAAACTTCATATGAATGTATCGAAACATTCTATCCAAATTTGAATATCAATCATCGAATGTGCCAAAATTCAATTCAAATACAAATGTCTGAATTTGGCCAAATTTGTACAAAATTTGAATGTTATGAATATTCATGCACAACGTTAGTCTGTGTTCATTATGGTTTTGCCCACCTTTGGCTGAAAACCCTGATGTCTTCTCTTCTCGGACAAGCTTGAAACCAAACAAAAACAACTGTTTGCTCAATTAAATAGTTCACCGCTGAGACAAACAAATGGGTATGTGATTCTCATTTGTACATGGTACATTTCTAGCTCTGAAGGTAAGAGCTTGAGTGTAGTGGAATCTGTGGTATTAGGCTGAGAAGGAAAGTGCCCGGTGAGCTGCTAACTTGACATGTCTTGCTTCCATTTTGTTTCAGCCCTCACTTGCCCCGAGAACAGCCATTTTGAGGAATGCATGACCTGTTCGGAGTCCTGTGAGAGCCTAGGGACAGGGCCTGTATGCCTAGACCGCTGCGTTGAAGGTTGCCAGTGTGATGAGGGGTTTGCCCTCCAGAGCACCCAATGTGTCCCAAGAAGCGAATGTGGTTGCACTTTTGAGGGACACCAGCTCTCCACCAACCAGTCCTTCTGGATGGATATCGACTGCCAGTACTTTTGCTACTGCAATGGCTCTGACAACAGTGTGCACTGTGAGAATATCCCTTGCAAGGAGGATCAGTACTGCTTGGAGGAAAGTGGCCTCTACTACTGCAACACCCGTGTGGACGCCTCCTGCATTGTCTCTGGCTATGGACATTACTTAACCTTTGATGGATTTGCCTTTGATTTCCAGAGCAGCTGCCCGCTGGTGCTTTGCACAACCATGTCCCGGCAGAGAGCTGAGCGGCTGGATGCTTTCCCTGAATTTACAGTTACTGCTAAGAATGAGGACCGCGACCCTTCCTTGGCCCTATGGGTGAAGCAGGTGGAAGTGGAGATCTTCAGTTACAACATAGTCATCCACCGGGCCTGCAAACATACGGTGCTGGTAAGTCAACGGAGGCCACTTTGGACCCCAGAGCTAGGTTAGACTGCTTTTAGGAAGGAGAGCAGTAAAAATGCCTTGCGTTCTGGGAGGGAAAGAGACAATGAAGTCACAGCAAGTGAGATAATGGCTGGACGGAGTTATAAATGCTGTTGATCATTGCAATGCATTGCACTGTAAATGCAGGGCTCATTTTTTTCCTCAGGAGCGCATGCCTGGCTTTGAAAGATTAGCATCTTTAGACAGATACAGAGGAACTGCGCCTGTTCTGAGACCTTCTGCTGTAGAGGACAATCAACAATCAATGCCCCCCTGCTTAGCAGACCCATTTACAGCCCTTGGGCAGTCCTGAAATCGTGTCAGGCAGCACAATGACATCATTAAGCAGCACAATGTATTGAAATGTGTCCCTCCGGGCTCTGCAAATGCTGGGATGGGCAGCCAGGAGCAAGGCAGGTTCAGGGGCCTGTTCAGGGCCACATTTGTTACATGTTTCACAGGGCCTAACTCTGGATTATATTCCAGAATAGGGGTACACTATGGGCAGGCCCTACCATAATCTACAGCAGCATGTGGACGGCATGATATTCCTATTCCAGGATATAATCCAGGATAAGGCCCAGTGCAGAAAGGGCCTCAGTGTGACCTTAGCTCTTAATTCCCTGTATTAGACCGTCTTTCTTGGAAGCTTACGTCCTGAAACGACTGTTTACCTTCTAAACAGACCGCCCGACCTCTCTTTGCAGATCAACAACGAGCGTCTTTACTTGCCCTTGAAGCTGGGCCAAGGAAAAGTGAACATCTTTACCTTTGGTTTTCACATTGTAGTGGAGACAGACTTTGGCCTGAAGGTGGTGTACGACTGGAAGACCTTTCTCTCTGTCACGGTCCCACGAAGCCTCCAGAACAGCACCTTCGGTCTCTGTGGGCGGTACAACGGCAACCCTGACGACGACCTCCACGCCTCCAGCGGCCTTCTCATTTCCAGCATTAACGAGTTTGGCCACAGCTGGGCTAAGCGAGACCCTTTTTGCCAAGTGGGCTGTGGCGACAGATGCCCAGCCTGCCGTAAGGTGGAAGGCTTCTGGAAACCCCAGCAGCTGTGCAGCCTCATCCCCAGCAAGAGTGGTGTCTTCTCCCGGTGCCACAGTAAGGTGAACCCTGCCTTCTTCTACAAGAACTGCCTGTTTGACACATGCATTGACGGCGGAGCTGTGCAAACGGCTTGCAGCTGGCTGCAGAATTATGCCAGCACCTGCCAAACCCAGGGGATTGCTGTTACCGGGTGGAGGAACGTCACCTTGTGCTGTGAGCAGAGCTTGTTTTCATCTCCGTCTTGCTTAGTGAACGTTGTCCCTTTGGTTTTCTTTCTCTAGCCTTGCTAACTGTCCTAAGGAGTGGTGTGGTTTCAGAGGGAGCATCTGGAAGGGAGGACCGTCCCAGAGGCAAAAGACATCACTTGCACAGAGAAGTGCAAGTGATTTAGCTTCTCCCACCCTGGCATTTCAGTTGGAAAGATCAGGCAGCAGGTGACACAGAGGTGGCCCTGAACTTTTGAGGTTCTAGGTGAAATCAGAATGGTACCATGCTAGGGAAAAGATGCAAATAGCCTGAGCTGGCATAAGGCAGTTCCATGGCAAATTTGGATGTTAAAAGGACTGAGTCCATATGCACCTTGCCATAAGGAAAGGTAGGGTTGCCATAAGGAAGCCATGGGGAAACATCAGCTTTTTAAATGGAAAATGAGTTTTCCCTCAGTGGAATCAAAAAGGCTGCCAAAAGTCCATGGCCTGTGCCAGGCCAATCCAATACCAGGTTGAGCATCCGGGTCCTTACTGCTTTTCCTTCTCCTTTTTCCTTTTGTTTTGGTGCCACAGGGAATGCCTGGATGCACAATCCGACATAACAGTGTCAAAGCATACTCTTGCCTGGGTACACTGATCTTATATGCATTCATTGCACTGAGTAGGGATGGCTGAAAATTGTTTGTCGCCTTAACATTTGTACAAGTTGGAAAGGTTCAAAACTTCTTATTCAAATTGAATATTGACTCTATGCAACGACTTCGCTTGTGAAGTGAAAGCTTTTGTGCCTTTGTCCAAAGCTTCGGAGTGGAATTGGAGGCGCAACTGGTGGCAAAAGGGATCCAAAGTGAATTCAAAGCCTAGCGCATTCAAAGTGGCTCCATGCACAAAAATGTGGAGTTCTGTCCCATTCAGTTTGATGCAAAGTGAATTGCGGGGAGGGGGAATCCATGCACACCCCTAGCACTGAGGCTTCCTTGAATTATATATTCATCTTTCATGTATATTCCATGGACACCTCCTGAGTGTGGGCCTCTTTCAAGTCCTAAGCAAGCGTGCAGAAGGCATTCACAGCCACAGCTTCCTGCGAACTAAGAACCAAGCTAAACTCAAAATCCACGGTCTGCTGAATCCCAAAGCCTGCTAAATCAAAAGTGAGATTTTTTTACTTTGCAGTCATGGACAGCAGATATTATTTAGAAGCTCAACAGCTCTGCTGGGACCACTTGGGGGTTTCATACCCTTAGCTCACTGCAGGGGATAATGGCTTGAAGCAAATATCAGCCTTCAGTTGGGTAATTGGCCAGATGTTCGTCCATTAAATCAGAACTCTGTTAAATTAAGGGTTCCCTTATCACTACTTGTAATTTTCCATTGGGAAATATACATTCTTGGTGTCTGGGAACCCCTTACTCTATTCTAAGCAAAGTCCCAGGAAGAAAATCCCTTATGCACCATCCACATGGTATCAAAAGGCCAACCACTGGTTGAATGTGGGGTGAAGTGGGCAAAGGCTGGCATACCAGGTATTACCTGTGGAAAAATAGAGGCTGGGAAATGTGGTAGAAAATCCCACTGGCTTTCATTGACTCCATTGATGTGCTATTTGGAGATGTAGAACACCAGCCTTCTGCTGGCAACTTGGTGGAGCCGAAGGCAATAAATAGAACTCCCAGGAGCAATTCTCTTCAAAGACAGAGTCATTTGTAAAATACCAATTGTATAAAGTCAAATGTTCTGGTCACATATAGGCTTCCACAGCCAGATTCAGTTGTTGCAGTTTGGGGGCTGTTATGCCATGTTCCAGGTTTCTTCTGATAACTTAACGCTTTCGGATGTTGCTGTGATATCCATCTTCAGAGGATTTTGCTTTTGGAAGGGTCAAAAGTGACTGGTGTCTTCAAGCCCTTTCAAAAGCCAAATCCTCTGAAGATGGATATCACATCAACATCTGAAAGCTTAGGTTCTCAGAAGAAACCTGGAACATAGTGTTAACAGCCTCCAAACTGCTACAAGTGAGGTCTAAAATTCTGGTCTTTGTCTGTGTGCCACTTACATATGCTGAACTTTCCAATCATGACATGGAACAGATCAAGACTTTCTTTTACTTGGGAATATTGTTTCATCACTCCCTTTCCTGGTCATCTCAGAGAAAATACAGCACTTCCATGTGTTCCACTGAGGTCTTCCTGTACCAGGTAGACCAGTCCCTTCCAGAAGCAATTCAAGTTTCCAGTGCCAAAATCTTAACACAATATCTGTATAGTGCTTCAGTCTGCATTATGAGCATCTCTTCCAAACTGAGTTCCATACCAGCTAGCTTTCTATACAACCTGCTTTTCTCTCCAAGGTTTGTTTCAAACTCCCCTAAGGGCTGAGTTTACTCAAATTTATTGATCTGTTGGATGCATTTTTATCCCACTCTTGAGTCTGAAAAAGTATCAAGAGTGGCTTACAAGATATAGTGTTAGATCTCTGCCTTACATTCTAAAAAAAAGTGAAAATGCATGGAGAACTGGAGAGAAGAACTGGGAATAACTCATATCTGATAGCAGGCCACGCCTACGAATCCCCTACGCATCTGCTCTGAATATTCAAAGCATTCAAAATTTGATCAAATTCGTTCAAATTGGGACATTTGAATTCGAATTGAATCTATACATTCGTTTTTTAAACATTTGAATGAATTTCAAATCTTTTGAATCATTGATACGAATTATTTGGACATTCGTAGGTGTATGGATATGTATGCATTACATACGTATCTGTATGCATCTTATTTGTATCCATATGCATTCGTATAGATACGTACGGGACAAAAACAGGATGCCTACGGGTGAGTACAGATGCGTACGGACACATATACTAATGTTGTTGACATTCGTATCTTCAAATATGAATCAAATATTCATATGAAAAGATACAAAAGTATTCGAATCGAATTCAAATTTGAATACTTTGAATTTTTCGCTATTCGTTGAAATATGAACATTTGAATATTCAGTTTGAATCAAATCTGAAAATTGCATTTGTGCACACCCCTAGGAAAAACATGTGCCTAGAAGGTAGATCCCAGTTGCTTGAAGGACACATATTTGGACTATTACATAGGTGGAGCCAATCCTTTGGGCTAAGCAAAGAAGTTCACAATTTCCCAATTGGACTGTGGCAAGACCGTGTGGACCAAAACAGCACTGAACAAGGGACAATGATATATTTGTTTTTATTTATTCACTGCTGCTCTGATCTGGAAAGAAGTCGGCTAAATCTCCATCCCCAACGGTAGTCCTTCTTCATTTGTCAAATGCAAATTGCATTACTTTATACACGTGAGAGAAAGAGTATGTATTTGTTTCTTAGGAGGCCTGCCTTGGCAGTCAATAGAATTACAATGTGCCGTTCAATTACTCCCCTCATAAATGAAGATGCAAAACTTGTCTGGCAGGCAGAGCGCCTGGCAAATCAATTGAAAAGTCATTTTCATTGCTAATAAGATTTAAAAATTAAATTTGGATCATTTTCTATCTGCAAATTGATGGCCTAAGCTAGCCTGCCTCGTGAAGACTCAAGGACTCAATTGCAACCATTAGCAGGAGTAGGCGGGTGAAGGAGAACCAGAAGAATTGGCGGATTTGCTCACTTTCTGGCCCTTTTGGCTTTTGGTAATTGCATGAGCTTGTTGACCTTTTTCCACTGTTCACCTTTTTCCATGCGGCTTCATGAGTAGAAGTCAGAAATAGGGTCATGCACAAATGGGGGTTAGTGTTTTTGTTCAATTCGTATTGAATCGAATATATATATTCAAATAGATCCTTTTGATTTTGCTAGGATTAGAATTCAATACAAATGTTCAATACGAATCCGGTTCGAATCCCCACTATGAATCGCCTATGAATCCCCTATGTATCCGCTCTGAACGTGTCAAATCACGTCTCAACCCACTTTGAATCTGCTTTGATTCCACTCTGGACCCATTATGGATGTGATTGGAGCAGCCACTTTCCCACCTCCCCAGTTTCACAAATGTAACGAAGCTTCGTACAAATATATCAAAGGATTCAATTCAAATCTGAATGTCGATCTCTGAATGTACGAACATTCGACTAGAATTTGAATGCCCAAATTTGTGGGAATTCATAGAAATATCAAATGTGACTTGTCTGCTCCCTCCTAGATGTTCACATATGTACCTTCCTGGGCTGGTGTCGACTCTTATCAGCATTTTGCTGTGGTAGAAAGGCCTCCTCGGTCACAGGAATATAATAAAGGCAGCTTCAAAGGGATGTGGGAGGCAAACACCAGCCTAATCCCCATTCCCGGTGGCCTGCTGTCAGATCTGATTGGTGCAAACGCTCTTCACTCACCCATTTTCAGTGCACCGAGAGTTGACAAGTTAACAGCAAATGCAGAGAGCTGGATGTGATTCCGAGATTGACACTTGTTAATTCCTGTGATGGTGGAGCAAAAAAAAAGTGCAATGCACGCACACAGAGAATAGAATAGCTCTATTGTACTAGGTTCAGGCTTTTGAAAAAGATATTCTCTTTATTCCTCAGCCTGCACGGGGGCTTTTTCACCACCTGCCCTTTAGCCCCCTGTTTCATTATTTCCTCTGTCGCACAACACTAGATCTCTGAAGCTAATGGGCAGGAGAATTAGGACTGACACGGGGAGGTATTTTTTTCACCGAGAGAGTCATCGGTCTATGGAATTTACTACCAGAAGTGGTTATGGCAGCAACCAGCTTAGATGGCTTTAAGAAAGGATTAGATAAATTCATGGAGGTCGAGGTGTACCAATGGCTACTAGGATGGATGCCTAGGCACTGCCTCCTTTTTGGAAAGATGGGCAGCATACCTATAAAGGTCATTTGCAGGGTTTTAAGAGCAGGTGAAGTTCTTGCCCTTGCCTTCTGCTTGAGATGCCCAGAAGCAATTGGTGGCCCACTGTGTGGGACAGGATGCTGGAATAGACGGGCTGTGGCCTGATCCAGTAGAGCTTCTTTTCATGTTCCTATGTTCTTAACTTTTGCCAGTGCTTTGGACAGCAGCATCAGTGCTGGAGTACCGGATTAACAGAGGCTGCTTCATTCGGGAAGTGCACAAACGGGTTTTGGGTCATTTGATTCGTAATGAATTGAGGGTTAGAAAATTTGCATTCATTCAAATAGATCCATTTTGAACATGTTAGGATTCTATTCGATACAAATGTATTTGTATGAATTTGTACGAATATCCGATATGAATGCATGCTTATCTTGGATACAGATCCTGGATACAGATCCTATACAAACGCAGACATATTGGATATGTCTCCTATATCAATGCATACATATAAATACGTATCCATATGTATCCCCAGGTTAACTAATGTTCTGAAACTTTTGTAGTCATACGAATGTCAATGTATGAATAATGTAACATTTCATTTATGTATCAATGTCCAAATTCGTCTGAATTCATATGAATAATGAATGTTACAGATATTCATGCATATCCCTAAATGATATCCTTGCTTGACGCATCTGATTCCCAATGAAAGCTTCTCAGATTTGACCCAGTGCAAAATATGACCACAAAAAAATGGAAGGTTTCATGGGTATTTATTTTACTTTATTTAATAATTATATCCTGCCCTTCACCAGAAGGTCCCAGGGAGGCTTACAGCAACAACAAACAACAACACACAATATTCTTAAAACTTTTTAAAAATATAGCCTGTCCTCCCTTGCTTCCTGGCAGGATAGCATTTAGGGGAAGCTAAACATTAAAGGTCTGAGTGAATGGGTATGTTGTAACCAAGTATTGAAAACCATACCATGTAGGCTGCTGGTGAACCTCCAGAGGGAGATTGTTCCAAAGTCTGGGGGCACCACAGAAAAGGCCCTCTTTTTTGGACCTGTATCCAAAAATTTCAGGGAGTGTGAAAAGTAAAACTGGGAGGGACCATGGCTTAGGGAAGGGATGAAATCTGAGAAGAGCCCCAGAAGTCCAACAAAGAGAGATTCACTCCCCAAAATAGACCTTTGCCCTTATTACCTGGTTATGCTCCTCTGCCGCCACCGCCGCCACCGCTGCCTTCTTTTCCTGTAGCATCATTTTAATCATTATCAGCATGGAGTCCAGATGTCACGAAACATCCTTATTTCTTCTCTCTACATCTCTCTCTCTTTCTTCATCAGGCTGGGTTGAAGGGGTAAAAAGGAAACCCATTTCTGGCTGGTGTGGAATGGAAGTCCAGAACATGTGGAGGTCTGCTTTCTCCTGAGAAAGTGCTAGGAAGTAGGAATGTTCACAAATGCTGTTTTTGTGTTCAATTCATAACAAATCAGATGTTAGAAAATTTGTGTTTATTCGAATAGGTACCCTTTGAATGTGGTAGGATTCTATTTGATATGAATGTATTTGTACAAATGCATAAAGACCTGATACATATCCAATATGTATCCTGTTACATATCCACTCTGAAAGCATCAAATCCACCCTGAATCCACTTTGAATCCACTCTCAAACCGTGTCAAATTCACTCTGGATCCATAGCAGATGTGACTGGCGTGGCCGCTTTCCCACCTCCCCATTTCACAAATGTTCTGAAGCTTCGTACGAATGTTCTGAAACATCCGTATTCGTACAAACGTCAATGTAGAAATGTCGTAAAATTCAATTTGTGTACAAATGTCCAGATTCATCAGAATTCCTACGGCTAACGAATGCTACAAATATTCATGCACATCCCTACTAGGAAGGTAAATAACTCGTACAGAGCTTGGTCCCCATTGCGCGTCCTCATTTCTGCCCATAAAGTTCTGCTTGCTCAGGAAACCCTGCTTTGGATTAGCCAAGGGTTCTGTCTCTGGTGGGTCTGATACTTTGCCTTTCTGTGTCCTAGCGGTCAGCTGTCCCCCTAACAGCCACTATGAAAGCTGTGTGAGCGTCTGCCAGCCCCGCTGCGCTGCCATCCGGCTGAAAAGTGAGTGCAACCATTACTGTGTAGAAGGATGCCAGTGCGATTCAGGTTACGTCCTCAACGGCAAGAGCTGCATTCTTCCCCACAACTGTGGCTGCTATTCTGATGGGAAATATTATGAGGTAAGGCGCCAGTTTCAACTGAAGTGACTCTTTCAGCTAGAGATGTGCACAGACCTTTTTTTTTTTTTTTTGACATCCTATTCGAATCAAATTGAATACCCCAAAATCCTATTTGATTCAAATCTCTTAAATTCAAATTTAACAAGATCCAATCCGTATTTAACAAATTCAAATCTATTGTTCAAATTTTTTGTTTGAATTTGCACATATGAATGTTGACAACATTTGTATGTGCACGCATGCGTCTTCCTCACATCCGTACACATCTGTACACATCTGTACAAATGTGTACGGATGTGGGAAAGATGTGAATCTTCAAGTATGCATCGTGTACGAACCCTAACACATACTTATATCCTGATAATGTGAACAGATAAAGCCATAATTTGAAATTCAATTCAGATGTTTGCAATCAAACTTTGGGACATGCTGTTCGAGTTCAAATGTCAAAAATCTGGCACATTCGATCAGATTTTGAATGCCTATGAATATTCGTGCACATCCCTACTTTGGGCTTCCAGTTGTTTGCTGCCATTAACTAATCAAGGCACCTTATGACTGTTTTCCACGAGTCTCATTTATAGAGCTGATACCAAAAATGCCAGCTGGATTCAGGATTTCCGACTTTTCGCTAGTGAAGGCACCCAGTCCGAACGTTGTTGTAACTAAGGCCTTCAAAACACTAGCTTTCCAAGAGAACATAAATGGTGGTGCTGAAGTCGTTCTGGGTCATACTCCCAGTAATACAGAATGAATTCAGTTTGTCTCCCTCTCTCTTCCTCTTCCTCTCTGTGATCTAAACAGTCCAGCTGTGGTCACACCTAAGGTTTAATCCAGCTTCAGTCCACCTTCAGAGTGACAGAACACATCAGCAAAGTAGCCAGTAACATTCTTTCCACATTATCTATCCCAAAGGTGGTTATTCTGAGTTAACACTGAAAGAAAACAGCTTGTCTCTTTGCTGATGAATTATCTCACTCTGAAAGTTGATGGAAGCTGAACTAAACCTTAAGTCTGACCACAGCCTCTGCAGCGTAAAAAACAGGCCCAGGCTGAATTTAGCTCCCTATTCCCTCGACCTCCTTGACACAGGCTGTCAGCATGGAAATTTGTCACCAGCTGGGTATTTTCCTGTTCAGCCATGAGATGAGTTGGGCTCAGTGGTTGCGCTAGAAGAAAAGGAATATTGAAGAAGGAACCCAGTAGTAGTTCATTCACATGCCCCCCCTTAATTTGTATACAATCTTTCAACTTTACGCCCAAGGCAAGATTTAACACAGCACTCAACGAGCAAATACAGTAATTTGATAAGCAACAAAACTACATAAAGCAAAATCTCTGTGTATGATATTAAAATTGCAGTGAAATAGAGTTAAGTATAAAATGCAGGAAAATTATCACTTCCTCACTCCAAAGCCCCTCTTCAGTTGCCTCTCTCATGCAGTACATATGGTAGGCTCTCTCACCCCATGTTCTAAGGAGACCAGAGATTGGCAAGTGGTGGTCTACTGCAGCTCCCCCAGATGTTTCTGAACTACAGTTCCCAGCATTCCATGCTACTCCTCTGAAGGTAGCATGGAATGCTGGAAGTAGTAGTTCAGTAACACATCAAAGGCCACATTACAGCATCTTGTTCCTAAACTGTAAGCCTCAGAGCATAAGCCCGTTGGTTCTTGCTGAAGGTTTGCACCCTTGGCTCAGACAAAGAATACTTGCAAGAATCACCAGTTCTGTCCCCAGCTTCTACCTGGAAGTAGGCAGTGGCAAACCACTTCTGAATCTCTGTCATGAAATCTACACAGAGGTGCTCATGGAGTCAACCAAGAGTCCATCACAACTTGGTGGCATCCCACAAGACATTTCTACTACACCAGTAAAGGCACTTCAATCAGGCCATCAGGGGAGGTGGGGGTCTCCACTGGGAGTAATACAAACTGACCTCAATTAAAATGTCTTGACTGTGCAATGGAGATGCAACCATGGACATATGTCATGGGAACATCTCTGAAGTATGTCCTCTTGATGTTGATATGAACCTTTATGTTCTTTGCCTTACTTCTGCCTGTAAAACAGAGTACATTTATTAAGAATATTTTTCTTCCCTATCTCCTTCCCCACAAACAGACACACTTCACAGTAGCTTCTAGAATTTTCCAAAATGGGTTGGATACAGAAACCATGAATTATGAGGAAATGCACACCCACCCAGAAAACAGCTGCTTTCTAGTTCCAGACTTTTCAAAATATATGCTGGCCAAATGCACATCACACTGGTCTTAAAAGAGCTTCAGTGGCTGCCGATTCATTACTGAGTTCAATTCAAGGTGCTAACTTTAACGTACAAGGCCCTAAATAACTTGGGCCGCAAATATCTGAAGGAATGCCTGCTCCCATACCAATCTGCCCGTGCCCTAAGATCTGGAGGGGGGGGGAGACCTTCCTCATTGTCCCACCACCCTCAGTAGTAAGACGGGTGGGCACTCGAGAGTGGGCCTTCTCAGTAATGGCCCCCAGGCTGTGGAACAACCTCCCCCTTGAGGTGCGTCAGGCCCCTTCACTATATACGTCCCGGAAGGGGGTGAAGACACACCACTTTGCTCTGGCCTTTGCCTAAATACAGTATGGCACAGTTTTCCCCCACTGCAGGCATTATTGTTTTATACTGTTTTATATATATGGTTTTATCTTAAATATGTCTGTGGTTTTTTTTTTTTTTTTTAATAAGACTCTGGCAACTATTTTAGGCATTGGGCATTTTAGGATTTTAGGATGGGTAAGACAATTTTAGGGACTTTATGTTTGCCCCTACAGCCTCAAATTTGCCCAGGGGGTATATTGTTAAACATGCTTGATCACAGCCTCAGTCATACCAGGTAGGTTCCGCAGCCTCCAAAGTTTCCCCCTAAAGCCCAGAAGACCAAAAGGTGCCTTCAGACTCAGCAGTGGGTTCAGCAGATCCTGCCTTGCAAATGGTCCTTTGTTGGGACATAAATTGCAGCCATAGTCTCTAATGCTTTTGTGCTGTAGAAATGCTTGTATCCAAATGAAGCTTATCCCCTCCCCACAGGAATTCTCTCCATTTGTATTCTTTCTAGCAGCAACAACAACTTTTATATACATTTGTAAAATCCTGTAGAATTTGTAAGCACAAAATTATGGCGTGCTTCTGCCTTAATCTACCGTTGGGATTGGATAGTAAATGGTTTCCAAAGAAGAAATCAGAGAATACAGATGGAGCATTATCATTCTGCCTCCTCCGAGGTTGCTGCCTTAATACCTTGATTTTGGAGGAAATAAACACCATTCCTTTGGGAACTTGCTTGCGCTTCTTCAAAAGGGTGAAATTTTCCTACAGATAATTTGTGGGTGCCATGCACAGCCCGCCGCCTGGTAAATTGCATCGCTGTCGGCTTCTTCTTCTTTTTGCTTCCTCTGTCATTCTCCTAGGACACGATCCTGAAATAACGAAGAGCGGCAGCGTATTTAGTGGTATAGTTTCAGTGCATTATGCAATATTAATCAGTTTAATCCACACAATGGAATGACAAATTCCCAGTAATGAGGCTGTGCTTTCAGCCTAGCTTTCAGGGGGGAAATAGATAAAATTAAACTTTAATTTTATGTCCTCATTTGCATGAACCCAGAGGGGAGAGCCTTCCCTGTCACAGATACCAATGTGAAAGCCGAATCCTGGGGATTTACTCCTAGCTTGTATCAATTAGAGGTATAAATTCACAAGGAGAAGGATTTGGGACCTGAGATTCAGGATGCTAAACTAATACACGGAGGATAATCAAAAGAAAGGACCTGAATGGGGCCCCAGGTGGGGTGTGTGTGAATGATGTATCTCTGAAATGCAGCCTTAGGCACTCATCCTATACCCCCAGTGTGGTGTGTGTACATTATGTCCCACAACAAGGCATGTGAGGAACCACAGATGTGTCGCCACGGTTTGTGGGGGGCATGGAAAAGTCACCTACGGGGCAGTGCATGAATAAAATCACTAAAGTCATAGCCTCTCTCAGCTTGACTCTTCCCTTCTCATTTTGTGCTGCATCATCTGCGCTCTAGGCATGTACAGGAATTCCTATTTGCAAGTTCAATGGAATATTTCAGATTTTCAGACATTCTTTTTTTACGATAATCTTCACTTCATTTCAGATTTTCCCTTTTCTCAAAAATTATGAAATAGGGCATCTTGGACAATTCAGAAGAATAAACGGATTTTGAAAAAAGTGACCGTTCAGTGCAATTGCTTCATCTCTGTACATAACCTTTTTTACAAAATATTTTATTTATCAAAAACATCTCAAAACAGCCTAAAAACTTCTAAATGTCCATTTGTCCATTTCTGCCAAGTCCATCCATTTGATTAGCCATTCCTCTCCTGTAGGTATCTCTTCTTCCTTCCATTTCTGTGCGTATAATAATCTAGCTGCTGTTATCATATATAGAATCAAAGAGTTTATGCTATCCAAACTGCTATCTACAATTCCCAACAAAAACAATTCTGGTTTAAACATAATATTTCTCCTTAAGATTTGTCTCATCAAATTATATATAAGTACCCAATACTTGCCTGCTTTTCCACAAGTCCACCACATATGATAAAAGGTGCCCTCAACTTTTTTACATTTCCAACATTTTGATATGCTTTCCCTAATTTATGAGGTGTTAAACACCATCTAAACATCATCTTATACATATTTTCTTTTAATAACATGCAAGATGTAAATTTCATATCTTTTTCCCACAGTTTCTCCCATTGGTCCATTTGGATATTATATCCAAAATTTCTTGCCCAGGTAATCGTGCATTCTTTAATCTGTTCGTGTGCCATTTCGATTTGAAGTAATACTTTATACATCATACCAACCGTCGCCTTGTTTAATTTCGTTTCCCACTGGTTTTCCCATTCAAAATTTATATTCTCTTTATCTCATCTATATATAGTGGCTAATTGTGCATAAGTAAACCACTGTATAATTTTTCCCTCTTGGCTTAACTGTTTTCTTAATTTAATGTCATATTCATCAACATCATCTTTTTTATATAACATATCCTCATATTTCAACCAGATTCTTCTTTCCCCAAACTCGCTTTATCATCCCTTCAGGTTCCCAACCTTTCTCTAATCCAGCTTTTCTAGCTCATTCCATTCTTGACACGTAGAAGCAGAAGACCAGTGTGCCAACAATCTCATCTCCCAGCTGCCTTTGAGCTGCTTCAGAGATGCATTTTTGAATCAAATTTGTACATCTCTAGAACCAACTCTTTACTTCCAGCTTCACTGTAGCTTCATAGCTGCAAAGCTTTCTGTTGGGTCTGTCATACAAGCACCAGGCTGCACAGGGGCTGTGAGGAAGAAAGACTTGACTTCTCTGTGCATTGTGCATTGTGGTCTGACCAAGGTATGTTTCAGGGAGATCATGGTCAATGTCTAGGGATGTGCACAGATATTCGAAACATTCAAAATTCGATCAAATTGATTGAATTCGGACATTTGAATTCCCAAATTGAAAGTCTATACCAGTATTTCCCAAAGTGTGGTACGCGTACCCCCAGGGGTACGGGAAGAGTTTGGTGGGGGTCCGCGTGTATGTACCAAAAAAATAAAAAATAAATATATTTTGATTTTTATTAAAGCATATGTTTTTTATGAGGGGTACGCAGCATTATGAAAATTATAGAAGGGGTACACATATGTCAAATGTTTGGGAAACACTGGTCTATACATTCAAATTTAAACATTTGAATGAATTTTGAATCTTTCTAATCATTCATACAAATTATTTGGACATTCGTGTGTGTACAGATACGTACTCATTACATACGTATCCATATGCATCTCATTTGTATCCGTACACATTTGTACAGATACATACGGGACAAAAACGGGATGCATACAGGATAAAAATGGGATGAATATGGAAGCGTATGGACACATATGAACGTCATTGACACTCGTATCTTCATATACGAATAGAAAATTCTTACAAATAGATTTGAATGTGTTTGATTCAAATGAAATGTGAATACATTCAAATTGTAAACATTCGAATTCATTCGAATCAAATCAAATGCTGAAAATTGCATTCATGTACATCCCTATCAATGTCTTGCCTCTTCCTTCCTAGCTTGCTGGTTCCACTGACTTTGTATTGCTGACTGGTTTTACTCTCCCACTTTTTGCAGTAGCTTTTCCATTTAAGAAGGAGAAAAAGTGACGCCCAGAAGAACAAGCTCATGTGCTCAATTATTCTTTAGATGTGATTATTATTACTTTGTAAAAAGGCAGTGGAAGGTAATGTCATTTGTGTTCATCTGCAAAGGTACTCATCAATGGTCAACAGGATATTTGTAGTGCTCTGTTTTGAAGCCAGAGCAATGAGGTTGCTGTGGAAACTGTAACTCCTGAGTTTCCTCACTTTCAGAAATGATAAAGGTGTCAGACAAATAGCACTGCATTGGAATTTTTCATGCCCTTTGTGTCTGCCAAGAATTGCATCCTCCAACCAGTGTGCGTGCTTTAAAATACACACAGAGAAAAATCCCAGCAGTGAATAATTTTATGGCTTTAATTTCATATCTCAGTCCCCGCCTTTTAAAATAATGCTTTGTCCAACATTTTAATCTTGTATGTGCACCATTCACAGCTGTTTCTTTTTTTTCCCCTTTCTCTAATTGTTCAGAAACTGTGTGAGGCTAAATGCGGGTTCCTGCTTGTATTCATGATTGACAGTTTTCACACAGGCTTAAACATTTTACTATTCTTAAACACTTGGAGGCACTCAGGAAATAACACCAAAATCTTTGCATGCCATTCATTGCATTAATTTGCAAATGGACACAGAACTGAGAGATGTTCACTTCTGGGGAAAAAAAATAATGCAAAAACACAAGGCTGGATTGCTTGAAAATATTTGGATTTGGCCCATTTGGTAGAAGTAGTCTCAGGTTTTGATAGAAGTAAACATTTGGAAGAAACATTTGTGAAATCTGAACCAGGAGAATTTGAGTGGGAGTCTCACTTACCCCTATTGTGTTTATCTATGTTTCATCTTCCTTAACTTCCTTTACCCATTGTATGACACAGTACTGAATTTCAGCTCCGGGTTACCTTTATGCCAGAATCACAAATTTGGCTTTAATCTTTGACTTTGGGTCATGTTTTAAGGACAAAGTACATTTCATCTAATTTTTTTTTTTTTAACGATGTTCAGTGTTGCATGAAACAGGCAACTGTGGCATGTTACAAGGCCAGAATTGAGATACGAAATTATAACAGAAGGACATAAGAGTTGCCCTGCTGGATCAGGCCGCAGCCCATCTAGTCTAGCTTCCTGTCTCACACAGTGACCCACCAATTGATTATGAGTATCTCAAGCAGAAGACAAAGGCAAAACCTTCACCTGATCTCAAATCCCTGCAAATGGCCTTTAGGGGCATCCTGCCTGTCTCCCCAGCTCAGAGGATGTACCTAGGCATCCATTCTAGTAGCCATTGATACACCTGATGAAATCAGACTGCAACGTCTAGGCCTCTTCAGTCTGGAAAGACGGCATTTAAGAGGGGACATGACTGAAGTATATAGAATCATGCATGGTATAGAAAAGGTAGATAGATAAAATTTCTTTTCCCTAACACACAACACTAGAACCAGGGGGCATCTATGAAGCTGATGGATAGGAGAGTCAGATCAGACAAGGGTGAGCATTTCTTCACCCAGAGGGCCATCGGTCTATGGGATTTGCTGCCAGAAGAGGTGGTAACAGCTACCAGCCTGGATGGCTTTAAGGAAGGGTTAGCCAAATTTATGGATGACAGATGTATCAATGGCTACTTGAATGAATGCCTAAATACATCTTTCAGGCTGTGGTGACAAACAGGATGCCTCTAAGGCCATTTGCTGGGATGGGAGAGCAGGGGACGTTTTGCCCTTGTCTATCCTTGAGATGTCAATGGACAATTGGTGGGCCACTGTGTGAGACAGGATGCTGGACTAAATGGGCTATGGCCTGATCCAGCAGGGATCCTCTTGAGTTCTTGTGTTCTTTTGTACCTGATCTCCTTGAAGTTGTCTAACCCTTTCTGCAACTTACAAAGGGAGAAGTTTGGGGGAGAGCTTCATAGGGGCATCACCACTTATTCCACTATGTTTTGATATTCCAGAATAAAGCATAAATATTCCAGAATCTCTGTGTTTTATTCTGGAATACCCTAATATAGCAGAATAAATAAGCAACATCTGGATGCAGTCAGAGCTGAAGATTCTCCTCTGTTTTGCATGCAAATTGGTGGCAGCCTGTGGCTTGGGACCACAAGAATTGCAGAAAGAGCCCCATTGCATGCAATGCCAAAATATGACTCTATGAAGCATCTGATGTGCTGCATGGTTTTGAGAAAATGGGGAAGTAACTGTCAGTAGTGGGATTTATGATAAAATGCAGGTTTTATTGAGCCTTATGAGAGGATGCAAGAATAAACCTGATTACATGGGATGTTCAAGGCCAAACGATGTGGATTTTTCTGACTGCTCTTTGCAACATTGGTGAGCATCATGTTGCTGGCAAGCATTAAGCCTTGGGGGAATTACCCTTGAGCAGAACTACACCGCTTATAATCCACAAGTTTCAGTGTGGTGAATACCCAAAGCCACTGACAAAAGTGGGATTTAAGTGGCTCTAAAAATCTGTGTTCAATGTGAAGCATCGATTTAAGTGCATGTTCCACCAGCACCCTCTTCTGGTTGAAAATGAGCAGGCTGCCTCAAACAGCAAAGCATCTGCTGACATCATTCTGCAATGTGCAGCAACACATGAAATGTACAAAGTTTTGCAGTCATGCTGCCAACTTTCTGAAGAGACAATCATCCTGCTTTTGTCAGTGGCCAAAGTTGAGTATGTCTCATGGTGTCTTTCATGGCACCAGAAAGCATGAATGAGAGTCAGAGGCTATCTGTGGGCAAGAAGCGATCTCCATAGAAAGGGAAAGAAGCCAGTTGGATATGGGGGAAATAGTACAAGACCGAACAAGGGACCGATGGAAAATATTATTGGACTTGGTTGACAATAATTCTGCACCCCAACCATTGAAGGAAGGAACGGACAAGCTGAAGAAATTATCCTTGGCCTGAAGATATAAGAAGAGTCTGCAACAAGGGGAGAGGGAAGAGGGTGGGGGATTGGATGGGTTGGGTAGGTAGGTAGATGATGGATGGATGGATGGATGGATGGATGGATGGATGGATGGATGGATGGATGGATGGATGGATGGATGGATGGATGGATGGATGGATGGATGGATGGATGGATGGATGGATGGATGGATGGATGGATGGATGAGCATTGTACAGATTTGGAATGTATTGTAAGACACAGGAAATTGGAATAAAAAGCATTTAAGCAAAAACAAAAGCAAACAAGATGTTCATGATCCTCCTGCCATTCCACTGAGACCACCAACATCCCTGAAGCCTGCCCAATGTGATGTCTTTCACAACACTCAGAAAGCAGACTGCATTTTATATTAAGGAATCAAGCAGTGATGCTGAGTTTCCTGTAACAGCTTTGCTTACCTGTGAGTCTGGTGAGATGCACAAAATGTTTCCTTGCTGGGGACTTCTAGGATCTGTCTAGTTATGGGAAGGAAGAAGAGGAGGAAAGGGGTGGAAGCTTCCACAAGTCCCCAGCAGGAATCTGGGCTTTGCTGCATGCATTCAGTGGGAATCAATTCTAGGTCCTTGTGTATATATAACCTGCATTACCCCTAGCCATCTGAAGACAGCCAGGTGGAAAGCATGCAGTCAGTGAAGCTCACATACAATGGGATATTTTACTCCGTGCATGTCATTGCTGTTGGGTACCACCAAGTCATGGTTGACTCCTGGTTGACTGCGTGGATACCTTGTGCAGTTTTCTTGGCAGAGAAACAGAAGTGGCTTGTCACTGCCTACATTCAGGGAGAGGCTGGGGATTGAACTGGCAACCTTCCAAGCAGTTTGCTCCATCACTGAGCTACAGCTGCTCCCAGATATAACATATCAAACAGCTAATAGGTGAGATCATCTTAAAATACATTAGGGTTTGGCACATACAATTTAAGGAAACAAACCCTCATTTTATTGCATTTTTGGACCAATCCGCTGTGGACATCCACCAGAAAAGGCCCTTCAAGTTCCTTCTTTCTCCCTGCAGCCTAAACAGCTCTTCTGGAACAGTGACTGCACACGGCGCTGCCGCTGCTTCCGCCGCAACCTTATCCAATGTGACCCGCGGCAATGCAAGTCTGATGAAGAGTGCGCCCTCCGGAATGGGGTCCGTGGTTGCTTCAGCAAGAAGAGCTCATACTGCATTGCGGCTGGCGGAGGGGTCTTCCGCACCTTTGATGGTGCCTTCCTCCGCTTCCCAGCCAACTGTGCCTTTGTCCTTTCCACCATCTGCCAGAAACTTCCGGATGTCTCTTTTCAGCTCATCATCAATTTCGATAAGTGGTCTTCTCCGAACCTGACTGTCATCTCACCGGTTTACTTCTACATTAATGAGGAGCAGATTCTCATCAGTGACCGTAATACTGTCAAGGTACAGTGTCCACCCCTCGGTTCTGCATCCAAGTGTCCTTAGACTGTTATCTAGCTGATAAAGATTGGTATTTCTCACCAGGATCTGCCTATAAGCCAAGGTTCTGCTAGTGATATGCTGCAACCTACTGTATCAGATACATATTTATTCATATCAGATATGTATCCATTCATATCAGGTACGCATCTATTCATATCAGATACATATTTCTTCGTATCATATATGTATCTATTAGTATCAGATACATATCGGATACGTATTCATTCATATCCGATACGTATTGAATGTTCGTACAAATACATACAAATAGATTCATATTGAATAGAATTTTACCACATTCAAATGCCTTCTGTTTGTATGAATGTGGATTTTTGAACATTCAATTTGTGTTGAATCAAATGCCAAAAAAAAGCATTCATGCACCTCTGTACACCCTACTGCTACTTACTGGTCAATTTATTGGACGTGCAGTGCGTGTGTGGGTTTTAATGACTTGTTTATATTTTGAAATTTCATTTTTTCATTTTTTATTTCCATTTTATTTATACACCACCTTATCCAAAATTTGCCCAAAGCGGTTTACAACAAACAGAAAATATACAATGCAAAGTTATAATCAAAACGTTTTGGTTTGTTGTAATTTGCATTGCATTTTTTTTAAAGTGATTGCTAACTTTAATCCACATGGTGAGTCCGGGGGCGTTTCTTCCCTTAGCTTCCTGTCCTCTGGACAGGAAAAGTGTATTTCCTACTTCACACTACCTGCCAGACTGAGCCCCAGGTATTCTGGAGACTTACCTGTGTCTGGACTCCACCATCTTCTTTGTGGAGCCTGGCACGACTGTGCGTGCACCATTGCAA
Source organism: Aspidoscelis tigris stejnegeri (assembly GCA_023333525.1). Taxonomy (NCBI): domain Eukaryota; kingdom Metazoa; phylum Chordata; class Lepidosauria; order Squamata; family Teiidae; genus Aspidoscelis; species Aspidoscelis tigris. The sequence continues at coordinate 18,650,177 of JALMGA010000011.1, forward strand.
CAGTGATGCTCCACATATGCGGAGTCTGAGATGCCAAGTGCCCTTGTATGGCACCTGAGTTGACCCCTAGCACCTGAAATAGTGCAAGTGGTCATGGCGCTGGATGGGATAGTTACGTTTCAGGTAAGGGCCGGGATGCATGTGGTGCACAATTTTGCAAACCACCGCTAGTAGACAATAGGCTAACATCTGGTAAGGCAGGTGTTTCTGGGTTGAAAACGCCTCCTGAAAGTGCAGATGCCCCTTACCAGATGTAACTCTGCTGTGTACTATGGGGCCAAGTGCAAATTGGCCACAGGTTCCAATGCAAGCCTGAACATCAGATCAAGCAAAGACACAGCTTGTGAGAACTTTAAGCTGGAACTTGGAATACTCTGTGTGTGGGAATAAGGAGGGAAAATCGGAAGCCAAGACATTGGGTGTTTTTCCACTGTCACTAAAAGTACCCATTAAGTCCCATTAATGTGTACATAATGGCACTTTTGTACCCATTAATGGGTACTCCTAGTGACAGTGGAAAAACACCCATGAATAGAGTCCAGATGCTCTTTGTCAATGATCTGGAGTTCATATGCGATAAAGAAGTTTTATACTTAATTTAAAAATCATTAAAAAAAACACCAAGAAGAAAACACAAGGGTCACACGCAACCAAAACGGAGGTGCTTTGTTGGCCCCTCCTTTTTTCTTGCATTCAACAGTACAATTTGTTTCCACCATTAGGTGAATGGGACACAGGTGAGCGTCCCCTTTGTGACTGGCTTGGCGACCAAAATCTACTCTATGGAAGGTTTCTTGGTCATTGACACGAGTCCGGACATCCAGATCCACTATAATGGCATCAACGTCATCAAAATCACCATCAGTGAACGGCTGCAAAATAAAGTCTGTGGCCTCTGTGGGAATTTCAATGGGGACCGCACGGATGATTATTCCACCCTGAGGGGAAAGCCGGTTGTCAGCAGCGTGTTCCTCGCTCAGAGTTGGAAGACTAACGGCATGCATAAGAGGTGAGCTGAGGACCGGAACGATTCCCAGAGATGGGACTACTCTGTGCTGAATTTATGTGACCCCCACCCCACCCCTTGTCATAAATCATTGATGTGGTCTAGTGGTTAAGGAGCTGGACTCTTATCTGGGAATACCGCACTCCCCCACGAAGCCAGCTGGGTGACCTTAGGCTAGTCACAGCTCTCCTTCTGAGCTCTCACAGCCCCACTGACTTCACAGGGTATCCTGCTGTGGGGAGAAGAACAGAAGGTTTTTCAACCACTTTGAGTCCCCATAAATGGGTGAGAAAAGCAGCTTAGGAAAGCCAACTCTTCTACCTCCGTGAAGCCAGCTGGGTGACTTTGGGCTAGTCACAGCTCTCTTCTGAGCAATCACAGCCCCACCCACCTCACAGGGGGTTCTGTTGTGGGGAGAAAAGCAGGAGGTTTGTCAGCTGCTTTGACTCCCCTTAAATGGGTGAGAAAAGTCAACTGTTCTCCTTCTTCTTCTTGCCTTTGTCTGGGATGGTTCCCAAAGGCCGCATATTGGATGCCGTAGCTGAGGTGAAGGGAAGGAGGAAGAAGAAGAAGAAGAAGAGTTGGCTTTTCTACCCTGCTTTTCTCACCCATTTAAGGGGACTCAAAGTGGCTGTGCCATCGCATTAAGTGGTTGGGACTGCACACTTACCTTAATGCTGGATCAAAGACACTCATTGAGAAGTATAAACAAAATCCAAAGTTCCCTTCAGTACAGGCAAAACAGTGAGAATAGCAAAGAGGAGACAGGAAGGGCAGCTCAGATTTGGTTGGCTGCCTCAACCCATGTGATGGCGGTGCCAACTCAGCTCTCACAGCTCCAGTGGAGAAGCTACAGAGCTGCTTTTCGAGTTGGGATAGTCAGTCATTGCTGCTCAGTAAGTATGCTTCGTTTTTGCAATTAACGGCAGATTTCTTCAGCTAGTTCAGAAGCAGCCCTTGCAAGAGCAAAATCAAGCACGCGTATTACACTTCCACATCCTTGACAATGGTTTGGACTGAAATTCTGGCCCTTGAGTCACCTCCTTCCCTCTCCAGGTGCCCACAGTGGTGAGGAAAGGAGACTCTGCCAGCTAGTGTGACCCAGGAGTAATTTTTCCAGATTTATTTATTTATTTGCCCTTTTATCCTGCCCTATACTCAACAGTCTCTGGGGAGGTTACAGTAAGAAAAACAAAGAAGCTCAAGGGGAGGATTTTTCCATAGTCTAGGGGCTACAACTGAGAAGGCCCTACACCTGGTGCCCCACCCTTTTAACCAGGAGTCCCTCCCCTGCAGATCTGAAGGCACAAGCAGGTTGATGTGGGAGAAAGCATTCCTATAGATATTTGTTGCTCAATCCATTCAGGACCTTATGGGTTATGGTTAACATCTTGAACTGGGCTTGATAGAGCATTGGTTTAGCAATGGATCACTCTTGTGTGCCTGACTGTGAAGACCCAAGGACTGGATGGGCCTGGAAGAACGTAGATGGCCTGTCCTCTTGCCAGCCCAAGGGCCGCCCTGCAGTGCTGGTGTGGATGTAGTCTTTGTGTCCCATTCTCCTCCACTTGCCCACATCTGTGATTTTTTGTGTGTGTGTGTCTCATATATGATTTCGGTTTTTCTTCCTTCCAGCTGCAATGAGCTCCAGTATGCCCAGTACGCCGCTGCCTGTGACAACGTGCAGATCCAGGTGTTGCAGAGTGACAATTACTGCCTGAAGCTGACCGACATGAAGGGCTTCTTTCAGCCCTGCTATGGGCTCCTGGACCCGCTGCCTTTCTACGAGTCGTGTTTTCTAGATGGCTGCTACAATCAGAAGAAGTACCAGCTCTGCGGCTCCCTGGCGGCCTATGGGGAAGCCTGCCGCTCCTTTGGGATCCTCAGCACAGAATGGATCGAGAAGGAAAATTGCTGTAAGAGAAATAGGATTATCTCCACTTTCGTGCAGGCGAGGTCCCAAACAAGGTTGCTGTGAATTTTTCCAGGGCTGCGTCTAAACGTTTCTCAGGAAGCGACCATTGTTTAACTCTTGCAATCTTTTCCACAAATGAGAAATCTGCAATAAAGCAAGGGAAAAGTCTGGCCTAGCAATAGGACAAGGGATTTGGCCTCTGATGAGGGCTGGAATAAAAAAAGTCTCACTTCAGGTTGGCATTCTAATGAGACCGAGGAAAGGAGAACGTTGAATGAAGACAGCGTGGGCAATTCTGGGGTCTTTCTGGGACACAGAACAGGGCCTGCTATACACATACTAGTGCAGACTATGGGAGATCCCAGATGACGTCTGCCCTAGTCTGCATTAGCATATGGACAACAGGCCCCTATCCTGAGATACATTCTGGGATAACGCCGAGTGCAGAAAGGGCAGTTTGATGGTGTAGACCAGTGATGGCGAACCTTTTGAGCTCGGTGTGTCAAAATTCACAAGAAAACCTAGCTTAACTCAGGTGCTGTGTCACTTCCAGAAATATCCATAATTTTGTGATATTTGTAGGTCTAGTAAGAAAGTTATATTTTTGATATATGTATTTTATTAAAAGCAAAAATGAATAATTCTTTACATTTGCTAAATCTTCAATTGAAAGTTGGTATTTCGTACACTTCAAGAACAAGCAAGCACTACATGCCCAGGTGCCAGGGTGACCAGGTGTGTCACCTAAAAGGGCCTGGCGTGTCACCTGTGACACGCGTGTCATAGGTTGGCCATCACCGGTGTAGACAAAAAGACCCTGCATATGGGAACAGCAATGTATAATTTAATTTTCATTTATAAATGACCAGTTGGGTAGCTAGTATGGACAGCTAGGTGGATAGACAATGTTCTGCTTCAGTTTCATATATTTATTGTAATTGACTGAAGAGTATGTTAAGCAACTGGTCTTAAAATAAATTGGTTGTTCTTGGTTTCCTCCTTCTCCACCCCCTTTTTCCTTTTTAGCAGGAGTGGTTGAAGATCCTTGCGTCGGGGCTGACTGTCCCAACAGAACTTGCGAGGTGGACAACGGTGGAGAGTTGTGCGGATGCATTGAACCTCCGCCCTATGGAAACAGTGAGTGGCTGTGATGAATCTGGAAAGGGAATTAAGGGTGTGATCAGACAGGGTTTTTTTTCAGTCAACCTTTCAGGAAAAAAGTGTCGCTTATTTGATGCAAAAAAAAAAGGCATTCAAAAAGTTAAAGAAATAAGCTTATCTCATTTTTTCTACACTTTGCTCTTTGCTCACCTTCAAGTTTGGTGAGGGTTTCCTTGACAATGAATGGAAATAAACTTATTTCATTCACCTCCAAAAGTGAATTCATGAAATTTGCACTGGCTGACTGAATACGTAAAATGAAAAATTTAGCATCCTTGTGATGAAGTCTTCTAATGAAATATATATTTGTAGAAAGGCAAACTGAATGAGAAAATCGTTGAAAAATTCATATAAAATGCATTGTGTTCAGAAATATGTTTGAAAAAAAAATGCTTGGCTTGGCTTGGCAGAATTGTCTGCACATATTCAGATAAAAGGAGAATTTGTTCCAAAAAATTAGGTGAATTAAAAAAAACTCAAGGTGACATTAAAGAGAACTGAACTTTAAATGAGCAATATGAGAAACTTTTAAGGAACAGAAATGGAATCCATAGTCGTAGAAGTGAATCCCATTCTAATTCAATAGGTTGTTAATTTACCCAATCAAACAATTTGATTATCACAGTCCATTGGCCAGCATACAGAACAAAATAAAATGGCATACAAGATAGTCTGGTGCATACTGAATAGATGGCAGAATATAAAAGGATACATGGATTTTTTTAAAAATCAATTTTAAAAAAATGTCCTGAGTTTTCTCCCTGGCAACTTCAGTAACTCTTAATTTCTAGGTTTAATGAGGACATAGATCAGGTTTTCCTATTGCTTTTGGCAGTATCCACACCAAAAGAAAGAGGAGGGCGGGGAGAATTAAGGGGCACGGCATCTGCCCGCCCATACCACCTTTGGGTCTGCAGCCCACCTCTAATGGACTGTTGAGTGAGATTTTTAAGTATATAAACTCATGCATGGTGTGGGAAAGGAGGGTAGAGAAAAAAAATATTTTCTCTGTAACATGGCCCTAGAACCAGGAGGCACTCTATGAAGCTGATGGGTAGGGGAGTTAGGACAGACAAGGGGAAGTATATTTTTTTCACCCAGGGGGTCATTGGTCTATGGAACAGACTACCAGAAGAGACTGCGACAGCAACGAGGCTGAAAGACTTTAAGAAAGGATTAGATAAATTCATGGCAGATGAGTCTATCAGTGGCTATTAGAATGGAAGCCTAGATGCCTCCAGGTTGGTGAGATAGACAGGATGCCCTTCAAGGCCATTTGCAGGTATCTGAGAGCAGGTGAAGGTTTTGCCTTTGTCTTCTGCTTGAGATTCCAGAAGCTATTGGTGGGCCACTGTGTGAGAACAGGATGCTGGACTAGATGGGCTGTGGCCTGATCCAGGTGGTCTCCTCTTATGTTCTTATGAGCGCTAAGAATTGTTCTGAGGTACTCACTCTCTCTTCTGCTACCACTGCAACAGTGTGTATGGAGAGGAACAGTTAGGTAAATTACCATAATTGCCACCTAACCACTCTTATTACATGTACAGGAAACGGCCAATTTCCACAGCTATTTCCCATGAGACCCTTAATGGGGTCAGGCAGTAGCTTTGGAGATGCAGAAAAGAAATCTGCAGCCTCCAAAGTCCTCCCTCCCAGGCCTGGAAACCTGTAAGGACTACAACCCTGCAAATGTAAGGGTTTGCAAATCTTTCTGCAAAAAAAAAAGCCCTTTTCTCTAATCGTAAGAGTGAAGTCTCAGATACTTCTATTTCAAAGCTATCATCTTTGAAATACCCTAAGAACCTTTTCCTCCCCCCACCCCCGCATCTTCCATCTTTCATTTTCCCCACCGTAATCACTCATCACTTTATAAGCATGTTGTGACACTAAATTTATTTTCATTTATGAGAGACAGTGTTTATGCTGCTAGATCAAAGTTTAATGGAGCACAAAAATCTTGGGAATTATATGACAGATGCCAAACAGATTTAACTGGAGTTTCTTACCCTGTGGGAGGAATTTTCAGTCTTAGAAACTCTGAATGGAACTTCAGACAAGAAGCGTTTTGTTCAAACAACTGTGGCTCCCATCATGGTGTGATCAGTCACAGCAAAAGAGGAAAAGAAGAAGCATCTCTGAGGCACTTCTGTGGCAGCTTAGAAATGGCATTGAGATGGGATTGTTCACACGCCAGTCTGCTCCTTCCCCTCTCCTGAATATTCTGTGGTAGAAAAGATGGATTAGAGAAGACTTGAGAACATGAGGGCCACACACACTCTCTGAGGTGCCTCTGAGGTGGCAGCTTAGAAATGGCATTGAGATAGGATTGTTCACACGCCATTTGCTCCTTCCCCTCTCCTGAATATTCTGTGGTAGAAAAGGTGGATTAGAGAAGACTTGAGAACATGAGGGCCACACACTCTCTCTGAGGTGCCTCTGAGGTGGCAGCTTAGAAATGGCATGGAGATAGGATTGTTCACACGCCATTTGCTCCTTCCCCTCTCCTGAATATTCTGTGGTAGAAAAGATGGATTAGAGAAGACTTGAGAACATGAGGGCCACACACTCTCTCTGAGGTGCCTCTGAGGTGGCAGCTTAGAAATGGCATTGAGATAGGATTGTTCACACGCCATTTGCTCCTTCCCCTCTCCTGAATATTCTGTGGTAGAAAAGATGGATTAGAGAAGACTTGAGAACATGAGGGCCACACACTCTCTCTGAGGTGCCTCTGAGGTGGCAGCTTAGAAATGGCATTGAGATAGGATTGTTCACACGCCATTTGCTCCTTCCCCTCTCCTGAATATTCTGTGGTAGAAAAGATGGATTAGAGAAGACTTGAGAAGATGAGGGCCACACACTCTCTCTGAGGTGCCTCTGAGGTGGCAGCTTAGAAATGGCATTGAGACAGGATTGTTCACACACCATTTGCTCCTTCCCCTCTCCTGAATATTCTGTGGTAGAAAAGGTGGATTAGAGAAGACTTGAGAACATGAGGGCCAAACACTGTCTCTCTGAGGTGCCGCAAGATGCCTCTTGAGGTGGCTCCAAGGTGGGACTGTTCAACTACCAGTTTGCCCCTCCCTCCTCTCCTGAATATTCTGTGCTAGAAAAGGTGGATTAGAGAACAGTTGGGAACATGAGGACCACACATGGTCTCTCTGAGGTGCCTCTGAGGCGCCCTTTTTGTTATGGTTGAAAACAACCTGTGGCTACTCATTCCAGTGTAGAAATGAGTAATAAGCTCAATGGCTACTTAATTTCAAGTGGATCATAGAAATCTATGCCAGTCGGGTCTAGAAATCTGAAGGATGTCTGGTCTGCATGAACTTCTATTTTAGGGGAACTTTCCAGTAGAGATGTGCACAAAACTCTTTTGTGTGGTCAGTTCAATTTTTTACTTTGTTTCTTTGAATAATAGTGTGTTTGAATCGATTTGAACACCTTTGAATCACCATCGAGCAGGGTGTGTTTTCTAGGTTCATTAGTTCAAAACCAAACTTGATTTTCAAACAGACAGGGAGTTCAGTTTGAACTAAAACTTTTTGAGTACTCTGCTTGATTCAAACCAATATGAACCCAGACCAGTTAGACTCATCTCTCTTTGCTACTCGAGTGTACTTTTGCTCAACAGATTTTGATGGATTTAGGTGTACAAATATGTACACAATATTGCAACAGGAAAACTGCTATGTATATGTAAATGTGATGGATTTCTTTTGCAAACAGAAGTGCCTTGGTCCACGTCAGTGTGTAATGTTTTTAAAAATAAGGGGCAAATAGATTCAGAACCCAAAGCAATATGGAAATAAAAATAAGTGCTTGCAGGGGAGGGCGAATTAAACCAAGCCACTTTGACTTGCCTTCCCTAGTTCAGTTATGAATTGGCTTCCTGACATAAGAGAAATACTAGGGGTGTGCACAAATGCAGTTTTCAGGATTCGGTTCAATTTGAATCGGATATTCAAAAATTCAATTCGATTTGAATCTTTAAAATTTGAATTTAACCAAATTCGACTTGAATTAAGCAAATTTGAATCTATTCATTCAATTTTTTAAATTCAAATTTGCACTTACAGATGTTGACAAGATTCGTATGCGCCCGTGTGCATCATTATACATCCCATATGGATCTGTAAGCATCACCTATTTATCCCATGTGCAACCCATGTTTCACCCCATACGGATCCGTAGAAATGCGTACGGATGCGGGAACGATGCGTACATGCAAGTGCACCTCATGTACGTACCCATATTTTCAAATAGATTTGAAAATTTGAAATTCGTTTGAATGTTTAAAAGTGAATTTATGGACATTTGATTCAAATCCGAATGTTGAAATTTGAACGAATTCCATTGAATTTCAAATGTTTCAGGTATTCGTGCCATCCCTAAAAAAATATCACTTAATTCATCTGAGTTTGTCTTTGTTTCCCTGGATAGTCATCTTTTACAAAATTTATCTGGTCTTATCCAACTGAAACTTCAGTTTTCTTTTCCTGAACTTCATCCAATTTCCATTTTTCACATAAAAAACCTTAATAAATTTTGCACAGTCCTTGCTATCAGTGACTGACAGTTGCTTGCGAGCCCTGGAACACACTGCTGGGTTCTGCCCATCAAATCTCGATTGACAAAGGAAAGAGATTTATTTCCTTCAGATGACATTACTGAATCCTGCTGGAAAGTTCTGGGCATGGAACGTTGCCAAATGCATTCCAGAAATTCCCATCAGGAAGATGAGAAATAGGCAAGAGATTCTCTTGGGGGCAAATGAAGAGCCATCTCTAATTTTAAAAGTTTATCCAAAATAATTTCCAGTCTGAGTTCAGGTGATGACTACATGGGGGTCCCTAGAAACCTAAATGAGAAATTGCAGGAACACGGTTGATTAATGGAGGGTGCAGGAGGCTTGCATTAACTGTTGTCACTTGTCATTCAGAAAGTAAGATGACTAAAACTGTACTTTCAAGCTGCTCACCTGCTCTTTCAAGGTGTTCCATTGCATGCAGGACAACCAAAACATCCAGCAACCTAGCAATGCCGTCTGCAATCCAATAAAATGTCCTGTTTTCTGGGGATTCAGTTTAAGTGGTTAGTGACCAAGGAATTCAGTTCTGCCTCTGTAGCTGAAGCAAAATTAAAACAGAACTGGGTGTTATCTGCATACTGCTGACTCCGTGCTGTAATTTTAGCCAATACACCTGGCACCTGTGTATAAATATTAACACTAGTTTTCTACCAGATAAGCTGCTAATATATGCAGGCTGTCGTTCCTAGGCACCAGCCGCTCTCATCTTAATGAATTAAGTTGCAATTAATCTGCCTTCCTCCGTCTTGCATGGATAAGGCTTTGATTGAGTTGAATTGCTAATGTTCACGTCTTTAGCTTTCGCTTTTGCCCATGTTGTGGCCTTTAATTAGAAAAAATTTTTCAGACAGTAATGTCTTTCAAGACACTCCTTGGAACACCTATTCATATGACTGCACACAGCCTCTTTAGAATAGGGATGTGCATGAATATTCATAGGCATTTGAAATCTGATCAAATGTGCTGAATTTCGACATTCAAACTCAAAAAGGATGTCTCGGAATTCAAATGTAAACATTCAAATCGAATTTTGAATTTTGGATCTATTCGCTCAAATTATCTGGACATTCATATGTGTGCAGGTTTGTACACTATGCTTACTTGAAGATCCACATCTTTCCTGCATCCTTGTGCATCCAGGATAACTACAGGTTGCATACAGGATAACTATGAGATGCATACAGATGTGTACGGATGTGGGGAAGATGTGTACGTGCACATACGAATCTTGTCAACATTCGTATGTGCAGATTCGAATAAAAAATTCAAACGAATAGATTCGAATTTGGAAAATTCTAATAGGATCTTGTTAAATTCGAATTTGAAAGGTTCGAATCGAAAGAGATTTTCGGGTATTTGATTCAACTTGAGTAGAATGTCATGAAAACATTCATGCCCATCTCTAGTTTAGAGCAGTTTGCCCATTGCATTAACAATGCTGCTGTCCCTTACAGACACCCACGATATCCTGGATGCCGAGGTGACCTGCAAAGCTGCCCAGATGGAAGTCTCGATCTCCAAGTGCAAGTTGTTCCAGTTGGGCTTTGAGAGGGAAGGTGTGCGCATTAATGACCGCCACTGTCCAGGCATCGAGGGTGAAGATTTCATCTCCTTCCAGATCAATAACACCAAAGGCAATTGTGGAAATATTGTGCAGGTCAGGATGATCGCCAGATGTTGGCTTTGTGGTCCTTTGAATCTTCTAAACTGGCTTTTTTATTGTATCCCTCTGTGGCAGGACGGTCTCAGGTGGTCCCAGGTATCACCAACTTCCTGCCACCAGGTAAGCTTGGTTGATCTGCCTGTAGGTCTGGGGACATTTGTGCTTCTTTTTTTTCTTTTCTTAGTAACCAGGTAGCATGGAAGACATGAGTGAGAGGTGGGGGAAAACAGAGCAGAAATGACTTGGAAAAAATATGATAAGGCACAACAGCATAAGAGTCAGTGAAGTACCAAAAACAACACAAAATAAAGCGAGCAGAGCCTCTGGGCATATCTCCATTTGATAATGGAGGCTGCTTTCTCCAGAGGAAATGTGGGAGACAACTTGATTTCCACTCCTTTCCATCTCAGAGTGGGGAGGCATTACTGGGCGTGCTGCCCCAAAGTGCCTCCATTGAGGACCACCTTTCTACTCCAGCTTCCGTCTACCCACTGTCTGCCCAGCCAATTATTACTCTGGAATTTCAGCTCTTGTGAACTTCAGTCAGTCTCTCAGGTTTCCACATCTCCTGCTGTTCTCCTTCTCTCCCTCCTGTCTTCTCGCTAGGGATCCATCTACACCTGTCTTTATCCAACTTTGATCCAACTTCAGAATGAGAGTGCACTTCGGCAGAATGGCAGTCGGTTTTCCTTCTGTATTATCTAGTCCAAAGATCGATTTAATTTTCATTGCTACTGTCATCCATCAAATTGTGTAGCCATTAACAAATATTTAACAAAAATGCTTAGATCTGCCAGGAAGTGCAATTAAGGTTGTGTTAATCAATTTCTGGAAAGCTCTGGCACAAAAATGACCAGAGCGCAGCATTTGTTCTGCAGATCCCAAATCCTAGGCCCTTTCTGCACTTACTTGTTAATCTGGGTCAAGGGGCTGCTAAGAACATGTTGTCTGAACGGCAATCTGGATCAAGGAGATGCTAAGAAAATGTCTGCACAGGAATACAGTAGATCCAGATCAGAACTGTGCTAAGGGCTCACTAATCCAGATTAGCGGTAGACAAGATAAATGTGATCTAGACCTATGCTAACACTCATTTCTATTCTAAAGCCCACGCAATACAGATGCTGAATCTAGCTAATACAAATCTAGCTAATACGGATTAACTGAGGTAAGTGCGGAAAGGAGCCTTGCTATTGCATAGGTAGCATCTCATCAATCAAGTAGGGGTGTTCATGAATATTTGAAGATATTCAAAAATAGATCCAATTCGTCCAAATTTTCACATTCGAATTCGAAGATTTGAATGGATTTTGAATTTCGGATCTATTTGTTCAAATTATCCGGACATTTGTATGAGGCGTACATGAGGCGTACTTACAGATACACATCTTTCGTGCATCTGTACGCATCCGTATAGGATAAAACGGGTTGCATATGAGATAACTACTGGATTCATACAGATATGTGCAGATCCGTATGGGATGCGTAACACTGTGTACGGGCACATACGAATGTTGTCGACATTTGTAAGTGCAAATTCGAATTGAAAATTCAAATGAATAGATTCATATTTGCTTAATTTGGATCAAATTTGGGTAAATGAGAATTTTAAAGATTCAAATCGAATTGAATTTTTGGATATTTGATTCAAATTGAATCAAATCCCGAAAACTGAATTCGTACACACCCCTGCAATTGAGTACTTTTGCTCCAGTTTAAGCAAATACTTTATTTACATGAGAGCTCATGCCCACCCATGTAATCTAGAAGGCATTCCCTACGTTCTTAACTGAAATACACTTTCCTAAGTAACTCCCGGACTTCAAGATAAAAAACAAAACAAAACCCTGTATTTGCCCACACAGGTGGGATATAAAAGGAGATGCCCCCAAATTGTTAATCTATAGCTAGTGCGGCCTTTTATCCCAAACACAGGAGGCAGTTGCTAAACCAATGCAGATGTTCTTTCCTCCTTTTCCAGGGTTTAAACTCAGCTTGTGTGCAAGTGTGTTTTTAAATAACAGCATCTGCACAGCTGTTCAAAAATTGTAAACAAAAAAGCCCAAACTTTCTCCAATCTCCAGAAGGACTATGGCACTAAATTTAGACATTTCAGGATGAAAGAGCTCACACACACATTGCCTGAAGGCTTTCTGAAGACGGGTCATTTGTCTGGACCCTTGCTCCGTGTAGAGCTGCTGTGAGGACAGCTTAGCTCTGAAAGTTTTGATGGCAGCAGGGAGATCATGACATCCCGTGGCTTCGAAAGAAAGCATGTCAAAGAAGGGAGAGCCAAGCGGCTGAGGCCGTCTACAGCATGTGTCTTCTACAAGAGAGCCGCAAGACAGCGAGATAATGCTACTTCCCAGTCCCTTGGACTTCTAACCTGTAGCGGCTGTTGTGCGTACATTCACCCAGAAGCTCCTCCTATTGCCATTTGCTTGTTGTCAGTCCTATGCCAGCAGGTTTTCCTTGATGTGACCAATGGGCAGGAGAAGACAAACTTCTGGTGCATCCATCTACACTGCCCATTACTGCTTTCTGACTGGCGATGTGGCAAAACACCATTCATGTTCACTGAGGAGAAGTGGAGGATTGGTAGAGAGGGGCAGGGCTTGGAATGGGCCTTTGTTACCTTTGATCTTTCCAAGCCACCTTCTAGAGATTCTGTCCAGTTCTAGAGATGTGCCCAACTGGTTCGGGTCCGCACCTGTTCACATTGAACAGGGGGTGTTCAAAAGATCAGGTTTGAACTAAACACCCTACCTGTTCTAAAACAGAGTTCGGATTCAATTCGAGCAACGAACCTATGGGACACACCTTGTTCAATCTGGGTTTGAAGTTTGAAAGATTCGCGTCCGAGCCTAGCACCTATCCGGTTCAAAGAAAAAAGTCTGAATTCAAACCAAACAGCTAATTTTTTCATGCACTTCTTTACCCAGCTCTGTTTCATGAACCGTGAATTTGGAAACTAGGGTTCAGAGTTAAGAGCACCAACATCCGTTTGCCAAAACATCCTAAAATAATTTGTTGCATTCCAGCTCAATTGTTAACTATTGTCTGGGCCTATGTGAGAAGGAAGTGATTGAAATAGTTTGGCATGCTTTTGTCCATTGTATCTATTAGGTGAAGATTGATAACAGGCCAGTTAGAAATTGCCTTGGATGTTTGGATGAAATTTAGTCTTTTCTTTTTGCTATCAAATAACCAGTCAGCAGGGACGCTCTTATGTAAACAACATAAGGAAAGAACTGGCGATACACTTGGCTTCTAATGGGAGAAATGAATATGACTGTAAAATTTGCTATCTGTTTTCATTTCTTGGTTTTGTTCATCTTATTTGCCGGTCTTGTAATAAAGATTCATTCAGCCGTTGTTCAGAGATGTATTTATTAAGAACAGCTATACATTTGCATCCTTCTGATATTTCCTACAATAAGAGAGAGATTTATATTGATGAAGATGATGATGGTCTTGCTGTATTGTGGTCTAAACTAGTTACTGTATTACTGTATTGTGGTAGAAGACTCAATCTAACCCTGAATACAGCAAACAAAATAGAATCTTTTGCCTCTTTCTGTTTTTTGTGTTTGTTTTTTTTACATTCCCCCCTTTTAACAAACCTATTACGCAGACAAGTCGCCTACTTGCACTACAGTCCATACTGCATGACTAGGAAATTTCTGGGGAAGAGCATCCGCACCTTGAGGAGGCTGTTACGGCTTCCAGGCACCCCTTGCCTTCCCAGAAGCTCCCTACTCATGCACTAGTGTGGAGCATCTGCACCTTTTCTGGTGCTCCAGGGTTGCCTGAGCTGCTGCACGAACACGCTGGCACGTCGGACGATCATAGACGAGACAGCGACTGTGCATGTGCAGAGCATCAGCGTTACCATAGTGATGGTGCTGACACAGATGCAGTCGCAGAGGGCGCCACAAACAAAATGGCGGTGCCTTGAAGAGGGCCAGCCCTGGGATCGGTCACAGGTGAGTGACCGATCACGCTGGGCTTGGGCCGTAGTTACCTAGCACTTGCAAGTGTGTGCGCTTCTTAACGTTGGGTGATTACACTATTGTCCTGTCCAGCGGACTGGAAAAGAAGTGTAAAATCTCCCAAGAAATAAGCAGCACTGGACTATAGATGTTTTAGAGCTCCTTTCACTTGAGCTGGGAAAGAGGTGATTTTCTGTGGATCTTCTGATTCATGCCCCTAAATTATCCCTCTTAGGTCGCACCAATAGTAATAGCTGCCCTTTAAGCAAAAGCTGGAGATGCCGTTGGTAATGCTTTGAAAGGGGGAATCTGGTCGAGCAGTCACTTCAACGGCCCTTCTAGCTCTGTGATTGTGTGAAGGACGCAGGTCCACAGAAGTCTTGAGAAGATGCATTCACAGCTGGGAATTCCTCTTATCTTGATATATATGTCTCTTTTCTCCTCTGCAGTCCAACAGCACACACATAATGTACAAAAACACAGTCTGGATTGAAAGTGCAAACAACACGGGGAACATAATCACTCGGGACCGGACCATTAATGTTGAATTCTCCTGTGCTTATGAGCTGGATATCAAAATTTCTTTGGATTCCGTGGTGAGGCCAATGCTCAGGTGAGAAAACAAACCCCTCCCCATGTGTTGAACGGAAAGAGATGTACCTTCTTAAAATTGGGGATCCCATTCTCTTCCAGTTTCAATGAAACATTTCCATTGGATGTTGATCTCATCCCTGTTTGTAGGAGTGGCATTGCCTACGGATCTGTTCAGAAGGCCTACAATAGGCCTTGTGCAAACAAAGCTGGCCTAATGTGTGTGGGTCCTCCTTGATCTGGATTAATGTTCGGATCAGGAGTCCCAGGATCCAAATGATTTGGATCTAGCCATTTGTTCAGAAAGGACAAGAGCTCCATGATCATTATGCCCTATATGAAACCCAGTTCATGAACTCCAGGATTATCCCTACCTAACAGACTCAATCCTACTTAGCTTCTGGGATCAGACAAGATGACCAAGAATTTGCTAAGAATTTTTAAAATCTAATGATTGTTTTATTAAACAAATTTCAAAATACAAATCACTCAACAAAATTCCAGTAAACATATGAAGTCTCATCCCCAGTTAACATCCAAAACAAACTTCAAAACAGTCAACTAATATATTTGCTGAGAGAATTTGTTAAGAATAAGACATTTTTTTAAGTGGTGGTAGACACATTTATCTAACAAATGCAAGATCGGGGGTGGAAAAAGACCCTGTTGGAGGTTTCCTGTTACTAACAACATCCACAATCATAACAATAATGTACTGTATTATTTAATATTTAACTGGCCAAATCTGAAAGAATCATGCAATTAGTTCAATGACTTAATGTATAAAATGTTGATCAGTTTCATTTGCATGGTTCTCGCCGATCTTACTTCATCAATTACTTTGTAACATTTCAAGCTAATTACTTTGTCAATTAATTAACTTTTCCCATCCACTCCCATGTCCTTTTCACAACAATCCAGTGAGATGAGTTAAGCTGAAAGACGAAGGCTGGCCAATGGTTACATATTGAGCTTTTGTGAGTTTGAGCTCTGTCCAAAGGATTGGCCTAAGACTGGACAGGCCAATCAACTCCCCCTGATAATGTATTTGAAAGTCTGGATATAAATTTAAATGATAATTAGGCACCTGAGACAGATTTAAACTCACAGATTGCATGAAAGGTGTTTGATCTTCATTCCCTGTTCATTAAATGTAATTTCTTCCTTTTCCCCAGTGTAATCAATCTAACAGTACCTACCCAAGAAGGCAGCTTCACGACCAAGATGGCGCTGTACAAAAACTCATCCTACAAGCATCCCTATAGGCAAGGTGAAGTGGTTCTGACCACCCGGGATGTGCTGTATGTTGGTGTCTTTGTCCTTGGGGCGGATTCCACCCATCTCATCCTCATGCTGAACAAGTGTTACGCAACCCCTTCCCGAGACAGCAATGACAAACTTAGATACTTCATCATTGAAGAAGGGTGAGCCATCTCTTTTTCCTTCCTTGCCCCCAAGGTTCCCAAAGGGGGAAGCCTGAACGGTCCTTGCAATTTTGTGGAAATCAACAGGGGGACATTTCTGTGTTTTAGCTGCCAAAATATAAAGGACAACACCATTGGAATAGAAGAGAATGGGGTTTCGCTGACCTGCCGTTTCCATGTCACTGTCTTCAAGTTTATTGGGGACTACGATGAAGTTCATCTCCACTGCGCCGTCTCATTATGCGACTCAGAAAGATACACATGTAAAATAGTAGGTGGCATGGAGTTTTATACCCAGAACCTATATATTTGTACCACTTAGGCTGCATTCACACCTAAGTTTTAATCCAGCTTCAGTCCAGTTTCATAGTGAGAGAACCCATCAGCAAGGTGATGTGCTGTTTTCTTCCAGCTTTATCTAACCTTTGGGTTAGATCTTGTGGAAAGAAAATGACCTAGTCCTTTTGCTGTTGTGTTCTCTCACTCTGAAAGTGGACTGGAACTAGATTAAACCTTAAGTGTGAATACAGCCACTGAGTAGGAATCATTTTCACATCTTGTATGTCTAGCATGGTATGCAGGCAAGACGTTAATTCAAATGCATTCAGAGAGAAACATCTGCTGCCATATAGGAAACCCAAACCATTCCATCCCTGTAGGTATTGCAGGTGGGGGCGAGGGTTGAATTTATATTCTGCCTTTCTTATGAAGAGTTCAAGTCAATGAGATTTACTCTCCTTTCTTCCATTTTATCATACTAACAAGCACCGCCTTCCTTAAGGTCACCTCTGAATTTCTATGCCTAAATCAAAATTTCCAAATCTTACTTAGATATTGTACCCATTATACAATGCTGGGTCTAGATTTTGGCTGTGTTCATACATAACAAAAGGGGTGCCACAGAAAGATAGCATGTGGCCCTTATGTATCCAAGCCTTCTCTAATCCACCTTTTCTAGTGGAATCTTCAGGAGAGAGGGGAAGGGCGGACGGATATGTGAACAGTCCCACCTTGAAGGTGTCTCTAAGCTTCCTCAGAGGTGCTTCAGAGGTGCTTTTTTCTGCTGTATCTGATTGCAGCCTTCCCCCCCACGACCACCACCATCACCACCTTTAACACAAGGGATTCAAGTTCCTGATAAGGAACCGCTTCACCTGCATACATAATAGCAACTGGAAAAGTATTGTGGGAAGAGGAGACAGGGATGGCAGAGAATGAGATGGATAGCTAGGTAGTGTTATGGAAGCAATGAACATGGACTTTGGAAAACTTTGGGAGGCAGCAGAGGTCAGACAGCCAGGTGTGCTATGGTCCATGGGGTCACAAAGGGTAGGACACAACCAAATAACAACAACAAAGTATTATGGACTTCTAAGTGGAGGCCTCAAACTCTGAAATGTTCCATAGCCATAAGCGTCTCTTTGCTTAAACATCCCTAGGGCTGTTAGTGAATGTAGTCCATAACATCTGAGAGATATTAGAATGATGAAAAATGCTCTAGGATTTTAGATTGCACAAGGATGCGCACATTAGAAATCACTCTTCTGTCCTTGCTTGGTTAGAACTGTCCACAGAACACCCGGAGGGGCGGAGACTATGCTAAGGAGCTCGGTGAACAGATCATTTCTGTGGGCCCCATCAGGAGAAAGCGTAAGTGTAATATTTACTCGGTTTCCTCAAGAAGATTTAATTTACTTCACTGTACAACATTAAAACAAACACAGAAGATAAAGCCAAGTGTGAAGAGGGTGAGAGGAAATGATGAAATGCTACTTCCTTCCTATTTTCTTCCTACCTTTACCCCCAAAGAGGCTGCATCCAGACATCGGTTACTTATTTCCACTATGTTTGGATATTTCGGAATAAAGATGGATATTCCGGAAATATTCATGATTTATTCAGGAATATCCAATAGGGATGTGCACAAATGGGGTTTTTTCATTTGATTCATATCGAATCAAATGTAAGAAAATTCGTATTCGTTCGAATTGATCCTCTTCAAATGTGGTAGGATTCTATTTGATACGAATGTATTTGGATGAATTCGTATGAATATCTGATACAAATGCATACATGTCCCATACGTATCCAATACATATCTGCTATGAAACCGATATCTATCCGATAGGTAATTGATACATATCCTGTAGCATATCCACTCTGAAAGTATCAAATCCACCATGAATCCACTTTGAATCCGCTCTCAATCCATGCTGAATGCACTCTGGATCCATTGCAGATGTGACTAGCACAGCTACTTTCCCATCTCCCTGATTCAAGAACGTTCCCAAGCATCCATATGAATACAAATGTCAATGTATGAATGTCGTAACAATAGATTTGAATTCATATGAATATTGAATGCTACAAATATCTGTGCACATCTGTAATATACAAATATAGCCAAATAAGTAACTGTCTTCTGGGTGCAACCAGAGTCTCTATTCCCTCCAACTGGAGCAAACATGGATCGTGAGACTTCTTGAAATGGCGCAGCTTCAGAAGTTCTTTCCAGCATTTCTACCCAACCACAGTCATTGTCTTTGGGGCGATTTCTCTGAGCCTTGTTCACACTTGCCTTAAGAAGCGTGGCTTTGAATGAGGCTGCGTTGAAATGGATAATAAGAAATAAGAAGCTTTGCCAAACTCCTGGCCTAGGCCTTATTTGGAAGAAGATGAAGAGTTGGCTTATCTACCCCACTTCTCTCACCCATTTAAGAGGCTGACACAGCTTTTCTATTCTTCTCCCCACAACAGAACACCCTGTGAGGTAGGTGGGCTGTGAGAGCCCAGAAGAGAGCTGTGACTGGCCCAAGGACACCCAGCTGGCTTCATGGGAGAGGGCGGTATCAAATCCAGTATTCCCAGATAAGAGTCTGGCACCCTAACCACTAGACTGAACAATTAGAATGCATGTTGCTCAAACCATCATCAAAGCATTGCAAAGGAAGATGGGAGTTTGTGGGACAGAGCACTCTGACGCCACTCAGGTGGTCGCAATGGAGTTGATATTTGGGTCGAAAAGTATCCTTCTAAGTGTTCTTTGTCAGTTTCCTTCTTGCGGTAGCTCCTGCCGAGATCAAACTCAAGTTATAGGGAAACAATCATCATCGCTTCCCTTCTTTTCTCTTAGGCCTCGATTGGTGTGAAGATAATGGGGGATGCGAACAAATTTGCACAAGCCAGGTGGATGGGCCTTTGTGTAGCTGCGTGACCGGAACCTTGCAGGAAGATGGCAAGAATTGCCGAGGTGACGTAGTAACACATTTTCCATGTTATTCCGTTAGTAAAGGTTTGAGGCTCAAAATCAAGACATTCAGTGCAAGTATGGGTAGGCCAGTGTTCCCTGGCTGATGTTGATCAATGGTACGTTAAGAACACTGCTCAGAATAGTTTCTTTTGGAACTCCCCTGGTCCCAGAGGGTCATCGGTTTATGGAATTTGCTGCTGGGAGAGGTGGTAACAGCTACCAGTCTAGATGCCTTTAAGGTAGGGTTAGACAAATTTATGGATGACAGATGTATCAATGGCTACTACAATAGATGCCTAAGCACATCTTTCAGGCTGGGGGGACAAGCAGGATGCCTCTAAGGCCATTTGTTGGGATATGAGAGCAGGAGAAGGTTTGTCCTTGTCTCTGCTTGAGATGCCCATGGGCAATTGGTGGGTTACTGTGTGTGATGGGATGCTGGACTAGTTGATCTGTGGCCTGATCCAGCAGGGCTTCTCTTATGATCTTATATGTTCTTAGGAGCTGTTGTCTGGCAAAGGCACTTTTGCAATCTTTGCTCTTGGGGTAGGAATTAAGCATTTTAATCACGGCAATATTTGCTCTTGCATAATTTCTGAGTCTTTTTCTTTAATGTTGGATGCTTGCATGGCCAGAAACAGCTCCCAACATGCCTTGAGTGGGGAAAAGGTTGCAAAGGACATAGTAACCGAGGCCCTGCCAACATGTGCGTCTTTTTTGCACAGTTTGGAGGCATCCTTCCAGCTTTTTCTCCTTGTTATTGACAGTATCAAAAACAGCATGTTTCAAAACCTCTGACCTAACCAAGCTGTTTAAGAAGGTGAAATTACCATCTTCAGGAACTCCCACAACCGGTGGATAAATGAAGGCAGCCATTGGCATCTGCCTTGTGCAGCAAGAATTTTCAAATTGCTGGCTCTGCTGGTGGGAAATGAGATGTTTGAGCTCAAGATGCATGTGGCAGAATGTATTGGGTTCTCCCTGGGATAATTGGAAACGCACAAGTATAGGCGGTGCTTGTAATCAGACAGTAATCAGACCACCATTTCTCATCTTACATTCAGGCCACATTTAAATGCATTTTTGAAGTCAAGTGAATAATTAAAAGACCTTGAGTGACCAAGGAAGTTCATTTACACATTCTTGCAGTAGGGAATTAGGAAAATATAAACAGAAGTTTGTATGTGTGTGTGTGTGGGGGGGTGTTCCTCCTGTCCATCATAGTTAGCATTTTCTATCACAAAACAAGTGAAACCTAGTTCTTCCTGTTACCCCTTTCTTGTTTCCTCTATGAGTGCAATCAGACAGGGTTGTTTTTTCAACTGCCCCATTTAAAAGATGCACCCCCCTTCTGTAGCTGTCCTAAAAACAGGCATTCAAGCATAATCTTTCCTCATCTTTCCACGCATTACTCTTTCTTTGAAGTCTGGCAACACCTTCCTGACAATAAATGCTTGCCACTGATTGGCCAGCTGCCTGCCTAGTTTTCCAGGGTGCTGACTGGTCACTGACCAGCATCTTTTGTTCCCATGATGCGATTGGCTACATTTCTGTGTCCCCTCTCAATGTAATTGAAAGAGTCACTTTCAATGCTACTATCCCCCACAAGAAGAAGAGATGCCCATTCTCAGGTTTTAGGGGTAAAATGCCTGGCATTCCCAACTCCAGTCCTCCCAGGAGGCAGCCCTTTAAGCATGTCTGATTGTACCCTATGTATAAACAGATCACACACTACTATCTATCACCCCTAAGGTGGATATTCCCACAGAATCCACCAGAATGTGGAAGACTCCTGGTAGGCTTGCTGGTCTGGTATACTAGCTAGAGCAGAATCACCCTTAGTGTCTTAAAAATATTTTGCTTTGCTGACTATTAAGAATATCAGGGTGTTTTTTTTCCTTTTTAGCAATAAAAAAATGCAAGTTTTAATTATTTATTAAAAAATGAGATTTAGAATTATCTTTTCTTTTTCTTTCTTTAGCAACCAGTTCTGCGACTAGATTTCAAGGCCGGCTGCTTCTGCTCATTCTTTCTCAGCTATCACCATGGTACATTCTCTACAAATCAAATCCAACACCGTAATCAATTCCCAACTCGTGTTTAAAAAGACTGTAATTTTCTTTAACCCTTAAGTCCCTGTAGGATAAACCAAGGCAACCTTAAGCTGCGATCTCCAATGTCACCTGTCTCCAGTGCCATCTTCAGCACTTTTGTCTGTTGCTGCCCTTGAGCTGTTGGCCTGTTTTTAATGATTTAATTCTAAGGAAAGCTGGAAAACTTCATCAGGATGCCACACTCGCCTGAATCACCAGGGACGCAACCAGTACGATACTGAGCGAATCATTAACGGCATTTGTCCCTCACTGTCTGCATGTTTAGTATACTGCTCATTCCTCAATTGTTTCTACTGCTGCCATTGTGTGAGAAAATCTTTTACCTGCCTTGTTGCTCCTCAATCTTGGAGGCAAAAAAAAAAAAAAAAAGAGAGAGAGAGAGAGAGAGACCCTGGAAGTAATTAGTAATCTGGTGTCCAGAAATTTGAGAAATGGTCCTGGTATACTCCTGCTTTTAATGGCTAGGGGAAACCCATCCTGCCTGCTTTTAGAACTGCCATAACATCTACTCACAAAGAGTCAAGTTAACATGAGTAAGTCCATCATTGCTGTTGTTGTTTTCTAAGACTGGGATGGCCTGGATAATATGCTTGCTTCATCCTGGCATGATATTTTGTTACAGAACCATCCTCCATCAACTGAAACAGCAAAGGTTCTGACTTCTTATGGATACATTCATAATAAGGTTTTAGGCTATATCCGTGCGCAGTTTTAGCACACGCATGCACACAAAAGCTCAAAAGCAGCTTAGAGGCGGTAGGCACGTGGGTTGGGAGGCAGACACGATGGCTCTTAAGGCCATTTGCAGGGAGCCCAGAGCAGGTGATGCCTTCTGCTTGAGATGCCCAGAAGCGATTGGTGGGAGACTGTGTGAGACAGGAGGCTGAACTAGGTAGGCTGTGGCTGGGCTCCTCTTATACTCTTCTGTTCCAAACTACTGATCCCACCCACCCTCTAATCCACATTAAAGGCCTTAAAAGGCACTTCCAAAGTGCATTTGATGTGGATGGGAGGTGACATCAGAACGCCAGCCTCCACATCCCAACACATCTAAGCCAATTTTGAAGCACATTTTTAATGAGTGTTGGTGCCATCCTGATTCTAAGAAAATCTGAGAAAACACAAGAATAGCTTTTAAAAGCACAGCCTGTTTGTTTGCTTTTAATTACAACTCACATCTTCCTCACTCAAAGTGCCAATGACCAACATATTTCCTTTCCCCCCTCATTTTGTTGAGAAGTCCCATCAAGCTGGGATTGACTTCAGCCATCTGCATGGACCACACCTAAGCCATTTCCCTGGCAGGTGTAGTCTGTTATTATCTTCTTCTGAAGAGATGTCAGGAATCAGGTCTTCTGGCCTTCAGGCAAATGCATTTACTCGGGACCTGTGGGCATTCTGGAGCTCTGAAATGATTCAGTATGAAAGTGCATCCAATAATGCGTCACAGTGAAATCTTAGCACTTCACTCAACTACAGTCCGCTGACTCTGTGGAGGGGGAAAGGACCCATGACATTTAAAATGGTAATGGATCAATATTAGCGATCTCCTTTAGCTAGGACCTATGTTTTTATATTCATATATTGCTTTATAAAAGAGCTCTGGTCTACTATATATCTTCCTCCTCATCCCCCAAATCCTGAAATGATGAATCCTCCATCTCATTTTATTACAATATACAGTCTGCCAAATAATTTAAATGTTTTATTCTTAATAAAACTTTTGTGTTCAAATATCTCTGCTATCTGCTTGTTCATGGGGAATGGGGTATAAATACCCAACGGTGTTCCGCATGTATTCCACTGAGATGAAAGAACTGAATATAAAAACCCCTAAATTATTCTAGGTTTCATTTCCTCTCCTGAGGTGTTCAGCGACAACTCTTGTTCTTGTAACTGAAAGAGATCTAGAGGGGAAAATGGATTAGATACTTGGCCTTAAGATAATCACATGATAAATCTTTTGGGGGGCAGCAGAGAATTAGCTAGGCTCAGGAAGAAAAATTAATGTTTTACACTGGTTTCTTTTATTGTTTCTCACTGCTAATATTAAATTCTAATGGCCAACGGTGACCAGTGCAAAACTCAAGGTTCCTACAGTTAATTGTAGAAGAAGCCATTTTCCTTATAACATAGGAGCAAAAGAGTTTTGTTAGAACAAATCTTATATGGCCTAAAGTTGGAGCTTCTGCTCTCTGATGCAGCATCTTTCTGTAAGATTAGTAGGCAGTGTAGGGCAACATCGATTCTACATAGGATCTAAGGGACATTCCAGGAGTTTGATACAAGGATACAATGGCAGCTGTACAATCAGAAAACATAGTCAGCAGTCTGAAATGCAGTCGTGGTTCGTGCCCAAAACTTCACGCAGAAGGACACATAGGGTGTTTTTCCACTGTCACTAGAAGTACCCATTAAGTACCCATTAATGGGTACTTAATGGGTACTTCCAGTGACACTGGAAAAACACCCATAGATTCATCTGCCTACTTGGAAACCCATTGCACCACAAATCCCTTTTTGACCTTGTGTGTGCATTGGGTGAATGTGGGCTTTGTAGTAGAGGGTATTCAATTCAATTTGAACCCCCTTTGAACCACGATCAAACACTGTGTTTGCTAAGTTTGTTAGAACACCCCTTTGCTTGGTTCAGATCTGAAGCCTGTTTTTGAACAGGCAGAGTATTCGGTTTGAATGTTTTTCAGTTGGAACCAGTTGGAACCTGAACTGGTTTGGCAGGTCTCTATTTTGTAGAGTGTGTTGGGTTTCAGATAGGCCTGACAAATCCTCTGCCCCACTACAGCATCTACAGAGTCTTCTACCGTTGAACTGTGCTGCCTTTTTAGCAAAGACTTCATGATAGTGAGGTGACAGAGTATGGACAGAGTCCTGTTCACACTTTGTAAATCTATGCTGAACCCTAATCTGTTCATGGAGAACTAAGAGCCATTAATTAAACCTTTGGAAACTGCTGCATAGTCCCAGATACCGTAAAATGCACCTAGGAACATTTGTGGAGCACTGGCAATTAGTTATCCATTAATAGCAAAATCTGCAAAATACTTCAGAAAATAAAGCATATTAATTATTTTAATGCAGTTTGCCGCCATAAACCTGTAGCATGTTAACATTCTGAACACTAATGGTTTGTCCCAAAAATGTTCATCATACAATTCGTCCTCTTTTCCTCCTTTCTTCTTGTTTCTATCCTGCCTTCCTTCTAAGGATGGCACACACCATTCGGTAGGGATGTGCCCAAATATTCAAAAACATTGGAAATTCGATTGAATTTGGACATTTGAATTCAAATCAAATGTCTATACATTCTAATTTAACATTTGAACAAATTTTTGAATCTTTTGAATCAGTCGTATGAATTACGCAGACATTTGTATGTGTACAGATACATATGCATTACATATGTATCTGTACGCATCTCATTCCTATCAGTACACATTTGTACGGATATGTACAGGACAAAACGGGATGCATACAGGATACAGACGGGATGCGTATGGACACATTCGAATGCTGTCAACATTTGTATCTTCAAATATAAATAAAAAATTCATATGAATAGATTCAAATGTATTTGAATCGAATCAAATGTGAATACATTTGAATGTTAAACATTCGAATCAGTTGGTATCTTCGGAATCGACTCCCAACAATTCCATTCATGTACACCCCTACCATTCAGTTTCCTCCAATTTTATATTCACAACAACCCTGTGAGGTAGTTTAAGGTAACAGGCAGCGAGAGTCCCAAGATCTTCCACAGATGAATGGGGATTTAAGCCCAGGAACTCCTGATATTTTAAAATACGGTAATGCATTTAAAAGTCCCAAACCTCTCTTTCGTATTCCAGCAGATCTTCCATGTCCTCATCTGCCACTTTACTCAGCTCTGTTAAGATAACGTTTGAGGCCTGAAACATGTAAGGGACTTGTCATCCCAAAATGTATATTAAAAAGGGAACAGTGCGGGCTACAGCTGATCCAGAGAACAAAGCAAACTTTTAATGCTTGTTTAAATGGAAGCTTTTAAGCATGTGAGGCTAAATCTAAAAAAGAAGAAGCTTTTAAAGCCTATTATTCTGTATCTTCAGAAAAAAAAGAAAAATGAAAAAGAGAAAGGAAAGAAGAATTTGATTTGACATGAACCACACTCTTGTTTTCATAACAACAACAAAAAAAGTGTCAGGACCCTGAATGATGTGAGACTAAGCAATATCCCTCCAGATTAGAGCTAAAAGAAGCTGCCGGAGTGCAAAGAACCACAAACACATGCCAGAGACAATCCTTCACAATTTAAAAGCTGCTCTTAAGGCTTTTCGCAATAGAAAATGCACTTGAAAAGTTGCTTACTCTGCTACCATCTACTGGCAGAGCCGGCGGATGAATCCTTTTCTTCCAGCAATTTCTCTGCCATGTGCAGTATTTTAGCTAGGCAAGACGCCAGGTGATCTGCACAAACCTCTTTAGGTCAGTTTAGTAAATCACTTTCGCCTTTGCATTTCAACTAAGGAAATACATTGCTCGGCCTGGGTGAAACTCAAACGAAGAAAGGTACATGAAGCCTGAGTTCTTAAAGCTGTTAAAGAAAAAAAAAAAAGCTAAGATGCAGATGTTCCAACCTTGTGGAATCATTCATCTCGTACACTTGATGAAAGGCAAAAGATCTCTCTGGGGAGTTTCTGAAGACTGCAGAAACCATTTTTGTTGACCTTGGTTTTCATTTTCATTCTGTTAAGTTTTTATGCTATTTATTATGTCATTCATGTCATTTATTGTGTCAGCCACACTGTGTACTTTACACCTATTTATTTATTTTATTATTTGTATTTCTATCCCACCCTATACCCAAAGGTCTCAGGGCAGGTAACAATGCTTAAAAATTCCGCACAGATTCTGAAAGTTTATGGTGAGCTCCTGCAGAACCAGACAGAACTCCAATTATGGGACGACCTGATATGCACCATGATAGTTCATTCTATGATAACTGGTACTTTGGGTTTAGATTCTGGGACTGTTCTGTGAGCATGACGATAACGTCTCGCAAACTAGGTACAATTAGAAAATAATTAGTGGGCTTTTGACCCTGCCTGGATGCAATCCAGATATTCTTTGTGTTAACAAATGCTGTGATGTGGCTGAAGAAATACGGTACTTAATTTGGGGCACAATACCCATTCAGTTCAAGCTAGCAAGCATATAGCAAAACACGATATGATTTAGATAACTTATTGGTGATCCAGACAGTATATACATGTTCTAGAGAAGCCAAATCACCTTCCAAAGGCAGGTATCCCCCCCCCTCAATGCTACAAGTGGAATGGAAAGCAAGAGGAAAGTGAAAATTACATTCCTTGGCTCTTTCCCCCATCCCTTCTTTCAGTTGGTTTAATGAGCAACTAGTTGGAGAAAAACAGATCCCAACGAGGTGATTGAGTGGCCACTGAAATCTCTACCTCTGGGAGAGCTGAGTGGGAAGTAAAGCCCCCCACAAAGAGGGGTGCATTTAGCAGCAGCTATGCCAACTTGTCAAGTTCCATATCCATCCCTTGAGTGGGAAGTGGAAGGTTGGAGGAAGCACCAAATTCGGCCAGGAGCAGTAGTTGGTGTTTCTGCAGAGGGGGTTGCACTGCATTTTGTTAGAATAAAAATCAATATCCGTGCATGGAACGAATAAAACACATTTGTCCAAATTCCAAATGTAACGAATAATTTGTGCATATCCCTACCTGGAAGGAAGGAAGGAAGCCTTAAAATGTCCCTGTGATGCTAAATAGTATGCTTGTTTTGCTTGGGTGCTACCATGAATAAGAACTGATAGGTAATGTAAATATAATACTTGTGGCATATGATTTATAGATTACACCCTGTCATGTAGCAGAGAACTCTGAGGGCATCATAATGGATTTCATTTGCAACACAGAAGAGTGGCCTGTGATTTTGCGTAGTCCCCGGCTGATGTACAAGCACTGATGCTTATTTATGGAGATTACCCTGGCAGAAGAGGAAAAGGCGACGTGTTCCTGCCAACCATGCAAATCACGAAGACAAGTCTCTGCATCCTGCCCGAAGTATTAATAAGAATCCATTCTTTCTTCTCGAAAGTAATTAGAAATGAAGGACAGAGTCTGAGCTTGGATGATGGGCCTTAACAGTGAGAAGGCTCTCAAAGAAAATAGCCCAGAGCGGCAGGAATTGAAAACCCATTCCGGTACATTGTGCAGAGGCCCAGAGAAGTTGACTGCTCTGCGGAAAGGATTAGAAATAATGACTTTCATTTAATTAATGAAAATTAATTCCACATTTGACCATTGCAGGCAAAAATGTTCTGAGTCAGGTACATTTGCTCCATGCGACGCATCTGGACGCATTTAATGAATTTGCTCTCTGAGCTGGGCATTTTAATGCTCAAATCAGTGTAAGAGATCAGATCTCGGCTATAAAATTTCTTTTTGGAATACTTACAGGCCATTACGCCTTTGAGCCTTAGAACAAGATTGCTGTAGTCCTTCATCGGCTGAGTTTGGCCTAGCAGATACATGGTGGCCATTCCTAAGATGGTGGATTGTACCAGCAGGTTGGGAGCTGATTTTCCCACAATAAAATTATTACAGGATCCCCATGGACACATGAGGCAATCCAAGGTTTTACACCCTGTCCAAAGACAGCCCTGGTGTTACATATATCTGAAGGAACGTCTCCTTCCATATCGACCTGCCCATGCCTTAAGATCTGGAGGGGAGACCCCCCCTGGTTGTCCCACCACTCTCAGCAGCAAAGAGGGTGGCCACCTGGGAGAGGGCCTTCTTAGTGATGGCCCCTAGACTGTAGAATGGGCTCCCCCTTGAGGTGCATCTATCACCTTCACTGTATATGTTTAGAAAAGCAGTGAAGACGCACTTCGGTTAAATGGGGATACACTTTCCCTTCCCACTTGCAGACACTGTTGTTTTAATATATACTGTTATTGTTTTAATATATTTATTTTAAATGTTGTTACCCGCCCTGAGACCTTTGGGTATAGGGCAGGATGGATGGATGGATGGATGGATGGATGGATGGATGGATGGATGGATGGATGGATGGATGGATTTTATACTCTTTCTGAAGAGCCCTACAAGCAAAGGGATGATGGGTGACTAGATGGATCTCTACACTAATCCACATGATTTCTCTGTGTTTTCATATAGCTCTTGCATTTCTGTGCCACTTTGGGCTACTGCTTTGGCCTTGGGGTGTTTTCCAAGCCAAAATGAAACCCCGACAATGAGATAATTTACCTCCTCTTTCTGCATCCGGAACTTGTCAGCACAGTATTCAGTAAGGAGAACTTGAGACAAGGCTTCATTGTCCGCAACACACAAAGGCTTCTCTTTTTGTGTTTCCTTCCGGTGCGGGTTTTCCTTGGCTTCTCGAGATCTATGCCAGAGGAAAATCCAGGAGGAATCTAGGAATCACGTTTCTCTGTATTTTTACATGGAAAGCTCCGCTGGTTTCTTTCCACCCAAGCTAACAAAGGTTAATATGAACCCCTTCAATTGTTATTTCATCTGTACTATCAAGAGGCAGCTCGTTTGTCTTAGAAATCCATGCAAAATTCTTCTGGCTGAACCAGCACATTCATAAAAGACTATTGTCAGTCATGGCAGCTTTAAATATAGTTCCTGCACATGTGCAGAATGCAGCCTATTTTATGTGATCGCACAGTGATATCTCTGTACAAAGCCTCTGCATAATGTCGGAGGAGGGATATGCTACCATCATCGTCTCTGTCTTCCGATCACAGCGGGCAGTGTAAATGCTTTATTACTGCATGAAGGTGGCCAGGGACTGGGAGTGGAACACTGCACTAGGCCTTGCTGGTGATTTTACCACCCTAACTTGTTCATGGAATAACAGTACAGGTAATTGCATTTATTTACTTACTTATTAGCTGCCAAACATTAAAAACAGCCAAAAACATTAAAATATATTGAAATGCATAAAACTGAACAGTAAAATCAATAAGAGAAAATACATCAGACTGAAAACCTACCACTGGGAACTGTTATCTAACTTGCCTGTTACCTGAACACATGTAATAACAGTTTCAGGTAACCATTCTAAAGCCCATGTGCTACCGCATAAAGGGCCTTTTCAGTGTTAGCCCCGGATTATGGAATGACCTCTCACTTCTGGTTCACCTTAAGAAAAGCATTCTCTCCCAGCAGCCTCTCAGATCCTTTCCATGTGAGCTGGAATATTGGAGTTCCAGTACTGTACTTAAGGCCTTTCCACCCTTGGCCTTATTCTGAAATATATTCCGGAATAGGGGTCTGCTGTCCGCATTCTAGTGCTGATGGTCACAGCAAGCCCCAGGTAAGGCCTGCCATGGTCTGCTTTAGCAAGTGGACACAAGATCCCTATTCCTGAATAACACCAAATGCAAAAAGGGCCTTACATTTAATTTAGATAGCTTATGAAAAACAAAACAAAACATTTTTTGAAAAAAAAAATGATGAAAATCCTGAACTTAATAAAACAATGCAAAATCAATCTGAATCTGACCCAGGAAAGAGATGCTTGAATTACTCACATGCAGAAGAGTTGGGTCAGTTTCCATGGATGCTAATGGAATATGTTCTCTAGTTCAGTATTATGATAGATTAACATGTTTCAAAGAAACAAGCAGTCAGGACATCAGCAGCACCCAGTATGATCTGTGGCAGAAAAAGAAAGAAAGGAGAGTTTATGTTCTGGGAAATTATGGTGTTTGCACTAGTTCAGGTTGCTAGGTTCAGAATTTCACAATATCTGCAAGGTATTTAATTCAACCAGCTCCAGGAAGTAAATTTGAATTGCTGAAGATAATGTGAGTTAGAACATAAAGAGCATAAGAGGAGTGCTGCTGGATCAGACCACAGCCTATCTAATCCTCCATCCTGTTTCACAAGGTGGCCCATCAATACCTTCTTGACTCCTTGCAGATGGTGCTTAA
Organism: Aspidoscelis tigris stejnegeri; assembly: GCA_023333525.1. NCBI lineage: Eukaryota > Metazoa > Chordata > Lepidosauria > Squamata > Teiidae > Aspidoscelis > Aspidoscelis tigris. The sequence goes on from JALMGA010000011.1 coordinate 18,680,873, forward strand.
AGCAACCTGCTTCTCACTCTCTACCCGGAGACAGTATCTAGTAGTAGTCATTGAAATCACATAGCATTCCACCTTTCAAAGGCTATGACTATTAGGGTGCCTCTTGGGATCGCATTAAAAATGGGTAGATTACCTAATATTCCAAAAAATAAAGTGCTTCCAGAGGGAAAATGGTTTGTCGCCACATATTCAAATTCCCCACATTTTAGATGTTGCAGCAGCAAGAGGTGGCAACAATCACCAGCCTGGGTAGCTTTATGGAAGGGTTAGACAAATTCATGGAGGACGGGGGCATCAATGGCTACTAGAATGGATGATTAGATACATCCTCCAGGCTGGGGAGACAGGTAGAGTGCTCCCAAAGGACATTTGCTGGGATCTGAGAGCAGGTGAAGGTTTTGCCTTTGTCTTTTGCTTGAGGTGCCCAGAAGCAATTGGTGGGCAGGTGTGAGACAGGATGCTGGACTAGATGGGCTGTGGCCATTCTTCCATTCCTGTGCTCAGCCACTCCTCCCCCTGCCCCATGCTCAGCTCTTACAGGTCTGTGTGTCCAAAATGCACAACCAGGTTATGGGTTATAGTGGGATATACTGGGGTTATGGTGGCGAGGTTGCCACAGATGTGTGTGCAGCTATACATCCCTGATCTGGATGGGGCCCAAGACTTCTGCATTGCTATAAAAAGTATAGGAACTCTGAACTGGATTCCCTAATTAAAACACACATTCTTTGCATCAATTCCACACTATATTCAGGATGATTGCCCTGCACTGCTTTTATTATTATTATATATTTTTAAAAACAGCTGGATTTCCGGGGGGTGGGAGTTTCCTTCAAAAGGTTTAATCCAGCTTCAGTCCACTACCAGAGTGAGAGAAAATTACATCAGCAAAATTACAAGCTGCTTTCTTTCATAACTCAGGGTTAAATAACTCAGAAAATTCACCTTTGGGATAAATAATGTAGAAAGAAAATGACTTGTCATTTTGGCTGCTGTCATACCTAAATTTTAATCCAGCTTCAGTCCACTTTCAGAGCGGAAGAACACAACAGCAAAGTGACCATTAATTTTCTTTCCACATTATTTACCCCAAAGTTGAATTTCCTGAGCTATTCAGCCCTGAAAGAAAACAACTTGTCACTTCGCTGATGTATTCTCATTCTGAAAGTGGACTGAAGCTGGATTAAACCCTAAGTGTGACCACAGCCTCACTCTGAAAGTGGACTAAAGCTGGAATAAACCTTAAGTGTGATCACAGCCTCACTCTGAAAATGGACTGAAGCTGGATTGAAACTTAAGTGTGACCACAGCCTCACTGAAAATGGACTGAAGCCGAATTAAACCTTAAGTGTGACCACAGCCTCACTCTGAAAGTGGACTGAAGCTGGATTGAAACTTAAGTGTGACCACAGCCTCACTCTGAAAGTGGACTGAAGCTGGATTAAACTTCAAGCGGGTCCACAACCCCGAAAACCACTGAACTAACTAAACAACCAGTGTCCTTTGCATATCTGCCGTAGCTGTCACTCAGGCTCTCGTTTCCCCGGGAGACAACAAGCGAATTCCCGCCCCCTCGACGCCGCTTTCCTCTCAAGGGCCTCTTTCTGCCACGCCCCTTTGCCCCTCCCCTCCCCTCCCTGCTCGCGCCCCGCCGCTGCTCCCCGCCCGGCCCCGCCCCCTTCCGCATCGTCCTCCAATCCTACCCTTCGAGCCTCACCACGCGACGATGGCGTCACTCAACAGGCCAGCGTCGCGCCACGACTCCCTGGCTCGGAGGGGGGGTGCGCGGGCTGACGTCCCATCACGCTACGGCGGTGAGAGACTTCCCCCCTTGCCCCGCCCCGCCCCTGTTTTTCCTGCGCAGCCATTGGACGGTAGGTTGCTGGTGGCCACGCCCCTGTCCGCTGGCGCTGCGGCTGTCGTCGTCTCATCACCTCTCGAATCCAAGTCGCCCTTTGGCCAGGGATGCTGTGGCGGGACGGAGGGAGGGAGGGAGGGAGGCGGAGCTGCCGCTGCTGCTGCGGGTCTCCTTGGAGGGGCTGAGGAGGGGGAGAAGGAAGGGGAAGGCGGGAGAAGACGAGAGCAGTTACCTGGGGACAGGTAGGGCTGGGGAGGTTCCCTCGAGGGGGGCAGGAGGACGGGGACGCGCACGCCTCCCGTGATGTAACGGGGGCATGGTCACCTCTAGTCCTCCTTTGCGTCGGCCACTCCTGCTCTCCTGTCTTCTTCGGCTCCGCTCGGCCCTCGGGTAAGTCCTTCCCTTTCCCGCTTGCTGCGCCGGACGGGAGAGTCAAGGCGCAACAGCAACGGTACTTTAGTGCTCTGGGCGCGCAAGGCCAAGGGTCCCCCCCCACACACACACACACCTTGCAGGGTTTTAGGAGAAGAAGAAGAGTTGGCTTTTCTACCCCGCTTTTCTTACCCATTTAAGGGGACTCAGAGTGGCTGACAACCCTTCTGTTCTTCTCCCCACCACAGAACACCCTGTGAGGTAGGTGGGGCTGTGAGAACTCAGAAAGAGAGCTGTGACTAGCCCAAGGTCACCCAGCTGGCTTCATGGGGGAAGGCGGAATCGAACCCAGTATTCCCAGATAAGTGTCCGGCTCCCTAACCACTAGACAAACTAGTTGTGTTTTGGGCAGGACACCAATGTGGAGGGACACAGCCACACCTGTCCACTCTGATGCCCTTTAGTGGGGAGAAGGGCATGATGGATTCTGCTCACCTGGGCTGCCTTCACACCTCAGGCTGAATCCAGCTTCAGTCCACCTTCAGAGCGAGAGAACACATCAGCAAAGTGACCAGTAATTTCCTTTCCACATCATCTATCCCAAAGGTGAATTTACTGAGTTATTTAACACTGGGGGGGAAAAAACAGCTTATCACTTTGCTGATGTATTATCTCATGCTGGATGTGGACTGAAGTTGGATTAAACCTTGAGTGTGACCACAGCCCTGGTCTTTGAGAGAAGGCGGCTGGGGATGAAAGACACACACACACACCGGCATGTGGAAAGGTTGGCCAAGCTTTAGAAATGGTGCCATCGGCTTCTGCAAACTGGTCATGGAAAGGAACTGTGAGCCATTCACTCACTGCAAGGAGGCAAGGGAATCAAACAAATTTATTATTTGTTTGTTTGTATTCCTATCCCGCCCTGTACCTGAAGGTCTCAAGGCGGGTTACAATATTATGTTAATCTAAACAGGTCCCAGATGATGCTGGAAAATATAACGTCTGTATGTGTGAACAGGAACTAAGAAAGGCAAATATGAATGTAGTGGTTATTTATGGGTGTTTTTCCACTGTCACTAAAAGTACCCATTAAGTACCCATTAATGTGTACGAAATGGCATTTTTGTACCCATTAATGGGTACTTAATGGGTACTTCTAGTGACAGTGGAAAAACACCCTATGTTTGAGAGTATATGTGTGATGATATTTACTTACTTACTTACTTACTTACTTACTTTCTTACTTTCTCTCTTACTTTCTTACTTACTTACTTATTATTTATATTTCTATCCTGCCCCATACCTGAAGGTCTCTGGGTGGGTAACAACCTTAAAACAACAGATTAAAACAGAATATACATTAAAAGACTTTAAAAAAATTCAACAACTCTGAAACAATGCACTTTATTCATTTATTTGTTTGTTTGTTTGTTTGTATTTCTATCCCGTCCTATACCCGAAGGTCTCTGGGAGGGTTACAATATTTTATTAATCTTAGACAGGTCCCTGCCCTCAGGCTTATAATCTAAAATGATAGTGTCTGTCCTGGGGGGGGGGGGGATATAATCAGCTTATATCCTGTCATTACTCCGAGAAGCTCCAGGAGTATTTCCTATTCTCCTTCCTTGTACCTTATGTCAGCCTCACAATGTTTCTAAGGTAGAATGATAATGTCTGCTGTGCTGTAACTTACCTTGTCCTTCATTTTTCTAATCTTCAAACCGGCCTTCACTGCTAGCCAGGATTTTTATCAGGAAAAAAAAATCAATATAAATGCAGTAAAAACAGACCTAAAATTGTGAAATTATTAAAAGTGGTGTCTCTTTGGAGTGGTGACATACAACGCTGCACCATATTTACGATGTTTCTTAGGAAAAACTCACCATAGGGGAATTGTTGCAGAAACTGGTTACTGTTTCACCTGGCGGAGTCAAATTACTGCTTTGCTTTCTGTATTTCAGGTGGGATTGTAGGAGGAAGCCGGACGCTCTTGCATTCTCTCCAATAAAAACACCCAAGGCTTTGATTTGACGTACGTATGGTTCAAATATAAATTCTAATTCCTGTACCTTTAATTTTGAAGGCAGCATAGAGGTGGTTCCCAAGCTCCAGCCATTGTTGTGGAAGAATGTACCCATTAAGTACCCATTAATGGGTACGAAATGGCATTTTTGTACCCATTAATGGGTACTTAATGGGTACTTCTAGTGACAGTGGAAAAACACCCATGGAAAGGTAGGGTGCATATGCTGTAATAGATGCGTAGTCCAAAATAATGCAGTTGTTGAGATTTTTTTAATCTGAACTACTTTTAAAGGAAAAGGAGACTTGCCAATCCTATATGCATGGTTTCCCCAGCTCCAGCATGGGCATTCAGTGTCAATAGCTTTTTTTAAAAAAAAAGGGTCGCTTGTTTTCAGTGCTGCTGCTTTGGTAGATCATGAGCTAACTATTACTTGGTAATTTCTGTATTTCATAGATTTTCTGAACAGTGTAATTCTGAACTGTAGTACATGAAGATGGTTAAGAATTTATGGAGACTCTTAGCTGGGAGATGTGTTTCAGCCCCTAGGGACCCCCCCCCCCCCTTTGGTTCTGTCAGGAGGTCCTCTGTCTCTTCTCTCTATGAAGCTGATGGGTAGGAAAGTCTGATCAGACAAGGGGAAGTGGATCAGACTCAGTGGAAGAAAGCACTCTCTCCTAAAACTAAATAGAAAACAACTGGGATTTTGATAAAATAACCTAGAAAAACTGCTGCTGCGCTGTGGTAAGTTTGGGAGGTAAGTCCTCTGGTTTTGGGACAGTTTTGGGGGGCTGCTACTTTTAGAAGCCAGCTCAGATAAAATCTAGGTCAGTTTGGGTGTGGCTATTTCAGGTTACTCTAGGTAAATTCCTGGGAGACCACATCAGAATAACGAAAGGGACAAAGCATTAGCATATGCAAAGAGGATTAGCCACTTCTGAGCTAGTGGGTGTATCTTAGTTCAGTTTGAATTCAGTTTTGAATTCATTTTGAGAAGAAACTCAGTGGAAGAAAGAGCTCTCTCCTAAAACTAAACAGAAAATAACTGGGATTTTGATAAAATAACCTGGAAAAACTGCTGCTGCGCTGTGGTAAGTTTGGGAGGTAAATCCTCTGGTTTTGGGACAGTTTTTGGGGACCGCATGCCGTTACTATATCGTAACATAAAATATTAATTCAGAAAAGTTTATCTTAAAAAAGTATTTAATAATTTTTTAGGTAATTTTTCAAAAATAACACAAGTCCATTAAATAAAATGAAGGTAGAATGCCAGCAGGGGAAGGGGGGCTTCCCAGTGTTTTGCACTGAGTGTCATATGTATGACTACCTGCCCATGGGGCAGCAGTCTTGGGTCTGTGCTCGGTGCAATGAGCTCCGGGCTCTCAGGGAATGTGTTTCTTCCCTCGAAGCCAAGGTAGCGGACCCGGAGAAGGAGATAGAGAGTAACAGGGCTAAGAGTGAGGTCTTCAGGGATGCAGTAGGAGCATCCCACTCCATGACAAGAAGCTCTCCAGCTGCCTCAGAAAGTGGAAGCCTCAGACAGGGAGGACATCAAGTCAAGGAAGAGTGATGGGCTCTCTTAGTCGGGACCCCTTCTTCAGTGGATGTTCCTGTGTCCTCTTGCACTGAAGATAGTCCTCCATGGGAAGCGGGAGGGGGACTTCTTGTAGTGGGCCATTTGATTATCAGGAATATAGAGAGCCGGGTTTGTGATGGGCGTGTTGACTGCATGGTGACTTGCCTGCCAGGTGTGAAGGTTGCAGACATCACGCAACATCTAGACAGGTTAGTAGACAGTGCTGGGTTGGAGCCAGTGGTCATGGTACATGTCGGTAACAATGATGATGGGAAGGCAAGACAGAGCGTCCTGGAAGCCAAATTTAGGTTGTTAGGTAGAATACTAAAGTCCAGGACCTCCAGGGTTGCATTCTCAGAAATGCTGCCTGTTCCTCGTGCAGGACCAGCCAGCCAGGCATAGCTCAGGAACCTCAATGCTTGGATGAGGCAGTGGTGTCGGGAGGAGGGGTTTAGATTTGTAAGGAACAGGGGAACATTTTGGGACAAGCCAAACCTGCATGATCCCACAGTCCTCCACGAAGCTTACTGGGTGGCCTTGGGCTCATCACAGCTCTCTTCTGGGCTCTCACAGCCCCACGTACTTCACAGGGTATTCTGTTGTGGGGAGAAGAACAGAAGTTTTGTCAGCTGCTTTGAGTCCCCTTAAATGGGTGAGAAAAGCGGTAGAAAAGCCAACTCTACTTCTTCTTCTTCTTCTACTACCACTACTACTACTACTACTACTACTACTACTACTACTACTACTATTGGGAGATCTGACCAATGTCTGGAGGCAGCCTATCAAAAACCCTCCTGATGTTCCTGTCATTCCCAGCATTCCTTTCCAGCCCTGACCTAGAAGAACCTGCACTTTACTTAATCATCTGTTAGGCTCTTGTTTGCCAGGCAGAACTCTATACTTTGGACCCCTGAATTTCAGTATTATACCCTTATCTCTTATCTTCATTTTGTGGTTAATATGAAGAGAAAATTATGTTTGACAACTTGTATTACTTTTCTAATTCCATAGGAACCTTAGTTGAAATAAGTTTATTATTAAGTTACAGAGACCAGACACAGTTGGTAAATAGTGATTATTTATTTATTTATTTGAGTGCTGCCAGTAGATTTTCAGCCTTGGTAAACTAGAGGGGGAAACGTCTTAACTGTTGGTAGCAACTGATTAAAAATGCTTGTTTTCTCAGCACAGAGAGCAAGCACAATTCTAGGAATAAAACCACATTTAAGATTGAAATAACTCTCTAAAGTTGTTGAGGATATCTCTTTTTACATCTGTTGATAAATTCTGCTTCTACCGCAAAAGAGATTTTTATACAGAACAACATAACACAACACCAAACACCTTGGCCTTGCTATTTCATAACACACTGGAATCTTCCCAAGTTCCTAAGATGACATTGCGTACCGCCAGATAATGTGTGCAGAGCCCAGCAAGGTGGCCATTTGCATTTGACAGATGGTAACCTTGTCTGCATTGAGTTACCATACTTTTGGAATGGCGACCAGTGTGCTAATCACCCCTGAAACCACCACTGTGGGCTTGTGCCAGAGTCTTAAGTTCTTGTATTTCATAATTTTCTCTGTTTGTTTCACATCAATTCTGCTGTCTCCTGGTATTGCAACATCAACGAGCTACACCCTCCTTTTTCAGGGTTGGTGATATCAGAAGAAGAAGAAGAAGAAGAAGAAGAGTTGGCTTTTCTACCCCGCTTTTCTCACCCACTTAAGGGGACTCAAAGCGGCTGACAAACCTTCTGTTCTTCTCCCCACAACAGATACCCTGTGAATTTGGTTGAGCTGTGAGAGCTCAGAAGACAGCTGTGACTAGCCCAAGGTCACCCAGCTGGCTTCATTGTGGAGGGCAGAATCAAACCTGGTATTCCTAGATAAGAGTTCGGCTCCCTAACCACTAGAACAAACTAGCTCACCAAATATAATCAGGGGCACTATGTTCCAAAACTTTATCTGTTGTTGTTGTTATCGTTGTATTTCTAGAGTTGTGTTTTATCTTCAAGAATATTAAAACTAGCGAGCTTTAAATGTACTGCACACCCTTTCTGGTTGGCAGTCTTACATCTTCCCTGTGCGCTGATGAACCCTTTTTCCTTTTTATTTTTATTTTTACAATCTTGTGCAGGTACAGCAATGGATCTCATTCTGAAATATACAGATAACTTGATATGGACACCGTATGTTTATCCAGCAGCCTGGCCAGAAGATGATCCTTTTCGACAGATTATTAGCCTCTTCGTTGTAACAAACGTGGGCGCTCTTGTTCTTTATTTGCTGTTTGCCACTCTCAACTACTATTTTCTGTTTGATCATTCACTAAAGAAGCACCCTCATTTTTTAGAGGTGAGTAGAGCAGCTCTGCCAAAACGTGTCTGTCTTCTAGTTTCTTAACTCTACATTCAGATAGATTCAGGTTTCTCTTGCCATTGAAGAGCAGAAATAGAGTAAAAGAAGAAAACAGATTATCCAACTCACTATGACAATCCTAGGCTACTTCTGCACTTCGACTTTTGGGCCAGCCCAGGACTGGGCCAGCCTCCAAAGTTCCCAGAACAGCCCCATGGTATGTGATCTCTGAAACCACTTCTGGGTTCACTAAGCAGTAGGAACTGAAGTTTCTAGCCTCAGTTCTCCCTGGAAATCTATTTTGGCAGCACAATTTGGTGCACTCCCAAAATGGATCCCCCTGATAGAACTAGAACAGGGAGGTGTGTGTCCTTCTACACGTCTCCTTGGACTGGTCTAGTGACCCCTGGAACCCAGATGAGTCTTCTGTTGCCCTGGTCTAGGCCTCGCTGGATCCCAATACAATTTCACCCCTGTGTCCAAAGGCTATGTAGAGATTGCATAAATTGGTGTGGCAATGCTGAGGCCTATTTGCACTTGGCTGTATTTTGGAATATATCTCAGGACAGGGTGTTCTTGTCCACATGCTAATGCAGACTCTGGCAGGCCTCATCTGGGGCATCCTATAGTCTGCACTAGCATGTGGACAGCAGACGCTTATTCCAAGATATATTCCAGAATAAAGCCAAGTGCGAATAGACCCCCAGTTTAGCCCCAGGGTAATTCTGCTTTTGAAGTCATGCGTGGGTGATACCATCTTCTTTTCTCCCTCTTTCAGGCGTCTTGAGGGGACTATTTTGAAAATGGACACTTTGGATTTTGTGAGATGTTTTATGAACACAATGGTTTTACACCTATTTTCGGCTTTTGTATTTAGAATCAAGTGCAGCGGGAGATCAAATTTACCTTGAAATCCTTGCCATGGATTAGCGTGCCCACTGTGGCAATTTTCTTTGCTGAAGTCCGGGGGTACAGCAAACTCTATGATAATGTTGGTGACTCTTCGTACGGTAAGCACCTTAGGATTCCATTCGCAACAGGTATCTATGTCAGCCCATTTCCTTAAGAGCAGAGGCGCTCAGCTGTAGCCTTCCAGACAAGACTGAACTAGCACACCTGTCCACCCCAGTTGGTCTGGCCAGTGAAAGTAATGAGGGAAGTGGTTTTTCAGGAACATCTGGATTAGACAATGGCAAATAGTTTTCGTATCTTGCCAACCGAAACTGCTTTGAGGTGACCACATAATCAGCCAGTAATCAGATACCAACCCAGTGGTATTGAACAAATGAGAGCATAAATGGTAGAAGCCTGTAAGCATATTTAGTTCACTGTCTTTCTCTCTTGTAGTCATAGGTTCCACATTAGTGATATGTAAAAAATGACAACTCTGGTTGTGATCAGACACAGCATAAAAAAAAAAGCACCTTTGAGGTCGCGCAGAGATGCCTTTCAGGTGGGATTGTTACACACCAATTTTCCCCTCCATCCTCTCTTTGGTCTAGTGGTTGAGGAGACGGACTCTTATCTGGAAATACCGGGTTTGATTCTGCCCTCCTCCATGAAGCCGGCTGGGTGACCTTGGGCTAGTCACAGCTCTCTTCTGAGCTCTCACAGCCCCACCTACCTCACAGGGTGTCTGTTGTGGGGAGAAGAATAGAAAGCTTTGTCAGCCGCTTTGAGTCCCCTTAAATGGGTGAGAAAAGCGGGGTAGAAGAAACAACTCTTATATTTCTTCTCTTAAATGTTCTGTGCTAGAAAAGATGGGTTAAAGAAAGCTTGAGAACATGAGGGCCACACACTGTCTCCCTGAGACACTCTTTTTGTCATGTCTGAACACAGCCTTTATGTGGCTTGTTGATTCTATATGTTGTTCCTGCTTTCATTGAAATCAGTTATATACTCTTTTTCATTTAAAAAAAAGTCCATATCAGGTCTAAAGGAATGTCCATTGAACTAGAGGATTATAGCTTCTTCTTCTTTGTATAATTATTATAATTATTACTATCATTATTAAGTTTGTTTGTTTGTTTATAGTGTCTTATATCTAATAGTCTCAGGACAGTTTACACTAAAAAAATAGCAATTAAATAGGTAACATATCAGTTTTGGAGTACTGGCAAAAGAAACTCTGAAATGTACAGCATTGATGGCAAGATACACAATTAACCCTGTTTAATTTGATTCAGTATGTACCCATTACTGCTAATCTTTAAAATTTAGAAACCGTTGAAGAACCAGTCTTCATTTAATCATAATTCAATGCTGATAAGTGTCCTGATGCTTTTCCCTCCCCATCTAGGATGGCTTGGTGTTATCCTAAGTATGCTGTCTTTTCTCTTCTTCACTGATATGAGCATTTACTGGATTCATCGTTATCTCCACCATAGACTCTTCTATAAGGTACGGCAGTTGTTGACTAGAAACCATGCTAAGATAAATTGGTCGGGATGCAGCATTCCTTGTACAGCTAGTGTCCCACATAAAAATGGAATTTCATAGATTTCACAGAATCATAGATTTGGAAGGCACCTCTAGGGCCATTGAGTCCAACCCCCTGCTCAGTGCAGGATTTCCTAAACCATCCCAGACAGATATAGGTCCAGCCTCTGCTTGAAGACCTCCAGTGAAGGAGAACCTACTACCTGCCATGGCAACCTATTCCATTGACTGATTGCCCTTACTCATACCAGGCACTGTATGAGTGGGTATAAAATTAAAGGGCCCGCAGGGAGGGGGAAGAAAGGGATCCTTCTGATTGCTGGTAGAAAGAAGTTACTGGAATCTAATTTGATCCTGAACATCATTTTCCTGCATGGATCATGGACAGGAAACAGAAAGGCGCTACTTCTGGTGTAGTGTACACTTGCACAATTTTCTGCAAAATCAGTCTTTTGGGTATAAGCAGTGGCAACGGGAGATGAGGTCTTCTCTGAACCACTCATCTGACATTTGCTGTGCTTCTCATTCCATTGGCTTAATATCTAGGAGCGCTTTAAACCATTAATAATGGGATTTTTGGCAGATGATAGAAGCCATAAAATATTGACTGGGTAGGAAACTTGTGGAAAGGTGTCTGGCCGGAAGAAGTGTTCAGTTTTTGTACTGAAATATCTTACATGAAAAATTGGAAGTCTGAAAGCATCATAACCGGAGCCGGATCATAGCTCAGTCTTATAGGATTGTACCACATTGCGCAAGACAACCCTGAAGGTCTGGCCCTTTTAGGAGTGCAGAGGTGCAGCTGCAGTCTTCTTGAGGGTAGCAGTGAAAGATAGTAAGCATAGCAGGTGTGGGAAGGAATTGAAAAGGACAGGTGAAACAATAGGAGAAGAAAAAGGCATCTTCTTTTGAAAAAGAAAGGTCTGGAAACAGTTTTTATGCTTCTAAAAGCAAATCATCAGAGAGAGCAATGCAACAGGGGTGCAAAATCTTTTCAGATTTGAAAAAGCAGATTTTGTCACCCTTATTCCCCACAGACATCAATATTTCGCCATCTGAAAAAGCGAGAACGGTTCCATCACTTTGCTGTACTTTGCACAAATGTCTCTGCCTTTGCTACTTTAGAGTAAGACTTCCTTACTGCAAACAACGGAACAGGTGTTTCTTTTGGCGATCGTGGAGATACAGCAAGGCACGAGAGTTGAAAGTTTGTTGGTCTGTTCCATCGCTCAGTACTAAGTCCTCTGATTTCTTCCACAGCGTTTCCACAAGCCTCACCACTTATGGAAGATCCCAACTCCATTTGCAAGCCACGCTTTTCACCCTGTGGATGGTTTCCTCCAAAGTTTACCTTACCACATCTACCCATTCCTTTTCCCTCTACACAAGGTGACCTATTTAGGTCTCTATGTTTTTGTCAACGTCTGGTCGATCTCTATTCATGATGGGAACTACCAAGTTCCGGACATTCTGAAGCCGGTTATCAATGGGGCTGCCCACCATACTGACCATCACTTATTCTTTGATTACAACTACGGTCAATATTTCACACTCTGGGACAGAATTGGTAGCTCTTACAAAAACCCTTCCTCTTATGAAGGCAAAGGACCTCTTGAGTATTTGAATAAATTGAATGGTCATCAAGGCAAGAAATTGGTAGATGCAGACGGTTTTAAGGATAAATAGGCCTCTTCCTGTGCAACATTTTTATTTTCAAAGAATGGCATATGACTAAACCTCCTTCTCCAATAGCACAGGAAACCAGATTGTGGAGTTATCATTAAGAAACTTTGGCAACAGCTGAAGCAAGCAGTTGATAAGGAAGGTTATCTGTAGTGAGGAAGGTGTTTTATGGATCAGGAAAAAGTAGTAGGACAATCCCTTTCTGCTTTTCGTACACCAAAAGCCAAAATATGTTGTCAGTTTTGCCTTTGCCATTGCAATGAGATCAGAATCCCTTTAGTTCATGAATTTCGATTTGGCAGTTGTAATTCTACCAGGATATTACAGATTGATGCAGTGAACAGATTCTTAAAGTGCATTTTGAAATCCACTTATTGGAGCGGAAATTGGCACATAAATGTGCAGAGGTTGTGGAGACTCGATTTTTGTTGCCTTTTCTTTGCATGATATGTATCAAACATTCAGCATTTGTGTAACTTTGTAATGGGTGGTGTGCCATTTTTCACATGCGCCAACCTTTGAAGGCAATAATAAATAACAAGTATTTACATCTGGACCATCGTAACAACTTTATAGATGATTTGCCAAACAAAGCTCTTTATTTTATAAACTTTGAATTGTTAGGATTCTCTTCACTGAACAACAGATTTACTGTAAAATAAATAGCTTTCTGGTTATTGTTTTTAACATAATATGGTGGAAACTGTCACCAGAAGAACCAGGTGAGAAGGGGCTGGATGGTGCGGGGGATAATGTTACCCCACTGTCTACTGAGGTTTTGTTTAATGTCAGCTCTTCCCTACTGCAGAGATGGTGGGATCCATTAAGATGGTTCACTGCCATAGACTTATGAAATCCTGATGGACTTCTGAATGCTCTTGGTGAATTTTCAGAAGCCAGAGCTGCTGGTCATGTTGAAGCCCCATGGGCTTTCGACACCATTCACCCCAAAGTGTCCTCTCAAGCACTGTGAAGCCTGAGTGGTCGCTGTGTTTTCTGAGGAACTTTGGGCGGCGAAACAGGCCAGGGGGCAGGTAGGAGGCAGTTTTTATTTTCCATTATCGCAGGAATTATTGTGGAGAAAAGGGAGAAAAAAACTTTGTAAAAATCTGGATTTTGAAATGCAGACCAGTAGGCCTACATGTAGCTCGGAACCATAAATGGTTGGGCCTTGTTTCAGAGCTCTGAGTGCCCAGTTCATATTTATGTGTACATTTTATTTTTAAAGTTTATGTATATATATCTTCAATTAAAGATACACATAGCCTGTGTATCTTTGTCCTTTGAAGTAGGATTCTCAAAATCAGAGCCCTAAAGTTGCAGCTGAAGCAATTAGCTGGTCTTGGAAGATCTTGCTTATTAATGGTTGCCATGGAGGCAAGTCACCTGGGTCTGAAATGGAGGAAGTAAAAACAAGCCCAGAACAACACCTAAATCATTGAGCAGTTTCACTCGTATCTAAATAATGCGTGCGGCAGTGAGGCACTTGGTGTGTGGTTTCTGCAGTGACAACTTTCACAACAGAATATGTGGGGGTGATGATCTAGTTGAGTCCTCAGAGAACATGTGGCCCTTGTGTTCGCAACCCTTCTCTATTTTCCCTTTTCAAGCCTAGAGTGTTCATGAGAAGGGGAGGGGCAGACTTCTGTGTGAACAGTCCCACCTCAAAGCCTTTTTGGGGAGCCAGTTTGGTCTAGTGGTTAAGGAGCAGGACTCTTATCTGGGAATAACAGGTTTGATTCTGCACTCCTCCACGAAGCCAACTGGGTGACCTTGGGCTAGTCACAGCTCTCACAGCCCCACCTACCTCACAGGGTGTTCTGTTGTAGGGAGAAGAACAGAAGGTTTGTCAGCTGCAGACCAAAACACCATATGGAGGGACCAGAAGCAAGGCTCCACTACTTCCCAGTTTGGCTCCAATACTTCCCACAGATAGTGAGCCAGTTTGGTCTAGTAGTTAGGGAGTCAGACTCTTATCTGGGAATACCGGCTTTGATTCTGCACTCCTCTACAGAATCAGCTGGGTAACCGTGGGCTAGTCTCAGCTCTGTTTCTGAGCGCTCACAGCTCCACCAACCTCACAGAAAGTTTTGCCAGCCGCACAGAGTCCCCCAAAATGGGTGAAAAAAGTGGAGTAGAAAAGCCAACTCTTCTTCTTCCCCTGAGGTCCACTGGTTCTGCTGTTGCCCCTGGATGCGTGAGGTCAGGCCCTCTGCTTGATCACTCTCTCTGGATGAAGGACCAAGAGATCATGTGGTTGAAAGATTCTCTGTGCCCTCCTTAGTCCAGCTCCTGAATTTCGGTGAACTTTGAAACCATGGGATAAAACTAATTGGAGAACAGGGTTTTTCACTTTTATAATTAAAATGAATGTGGTGTTTCTAAACACCTTATTGAATAGAGTTGTTGATATGTGTTGATTATTTGTACTAATGTTTCTTGGTGATAAACAATAAAGATTAATTGATATTGTCAAGATAGTTGAATTGTTTGTACGCAGTTGATTTTCTTTGCCTGTGAAATACAAGTGGTCTCATTTAACAATGGAAGGTTCTACCGTGAGAGATGTAATTCTACAGACTAATCCAGTGATGTCCGTGTTTACATTCATTCTGGTGCGCAGATGATACAGGCTATCAGTAGCCGTATTCAGACTAGCTTAAAAGGGCACCCCTTGGGAGAGTTTCCCCCTCATTTATTTATTTATTTGTTTATTATTTATATTTCTATCCCATCCTATACCCAAAGGTCTCAGGACGAGTAACATTCTTTAAAACAACAGATTACAAACCAGCATATCTTACAAACAATAATTTATGTAAAAGCACTTAAAAGATTCAACATATTTAAAGCAATATCCTAAATATTAAAATAATAGTAACCTTACTGCAGGGAAAACCTTGGGAAAGCAGCCCCTTCCTCTGATAGTGACTCATTCTTTCAGTCTCATTGGAAGGGACAATCTAGTCAATTGCATCATGGAGACAAATGATACTAGCCAGTGACCAATCCAAGGGCCTGCTAGAGAGCTGTTGCTAGTAGGGATATGCACAATTTTATTTCATTTTTTGGATTTGATTCATATTGAATGTGGCAGGATTTGTGTTCTATACGAATGTTCAACCCCATACAAATGCCCTACGAATGCATATGAATCCCATATAGATCCTATATATGAATGCATACAAATAGTATACGGATCCCATATGAAGCTTCATACGAATGTATCAAAATATTCTATTTGAATTTGAATGTCAGTCTTTGAATGCGCCAACATTTAATTTGAATCCAAATGTCTGAATTCAGCCAAATTTCAAATGTTCCAAATATTCATGCACATCATTCATGAAAGTTGCTAGCTTCGAAGTCAGAAGAATGAGGAAAGAGCTTAAATGCTTGCTTGTTTCTGAGTTGAGCAAGGGCCCATTTTCAAAAGGGGGGCAGATGGAAAATGCCCGGTTTGATCGCAGGCGGTATAAGATCTCAGATGTGAAAATAAAGCAACCATAACCTTGACTGACTACATGCGCAGGTTATGCGCTCTTGGCTTTCCCCAATGTGGTATTTTGCTTTTAACAACTAATTATGTCCTGGGCACATATAATTGCCCATTGTACAGAATGATTTTGCTTATGCATGGTTTTTGACATGTAACTTTGCTTATTACCGGAAGTTTTCAGTAACAGGATTTGGTTTCTGTGCCTCTATTGGTAGACTGGGCTTCCTTTCCTCAGTCTAGTTAACACACTGGTAGGTTGCTCTCCCACCTGACCTATTAATAGTATGAGGCTGTGTTCAGACATAAAAGGGGTGCCTCAGAGAGACAGGGTTTAGCCCTGGTGTTCCCAGGCCTTCTCTAATCCACCTTTTCTAGCACAGAAGAGGGGAGGGCTAGCCTGGCAAGTGAACGTACTCACCTTCTGATCCAGTTTGGTCTAGTGGTTAGGGAGTGGGACTCTCATCTGAGAATATTAGGTTTGATCCCACACTCCTCCACAAAGCCAGTTGGGTGACCTTGGGCTAGTCACAGCTGTCTTCTGAGCTCTCACAGCCCCAACTACCTCACAGGGAAGGTGCAGCCCCAGAACAGCCCCACCTGTTTTGTCAGCCACTTTGAGTCACCTTAAATGGGTGAGAAAATTGGGGTAGAAAGCCAACTCTTCCTCTACATCAGAGCTGTCTCAGGGATGTTTATTATTATTATCCCTGCAGATTGCATTTCCTAAAAAGCAGTTCTAAAATGTTGTTTTGATAATACTATGAATTGGACACGAGGGGGCGCTCTTTATTTCAGTTAGGATTTTTTAAAAAACACATCCTCCCATCAGGAAGATTGAAAGGCTGGCAAGAATTATAACCTGTTTTACTGTATATTGTATTGCATTGCTTTATTTTATTGATTAGTTTTATGAATTTTGCATGTTTGAAAGGATCTTTAGTTTACGACTGCCTGGAAGCCACCCAGGGAATTTCAGTTATTGGGCAACTTTATAGATTTAGCAAGTAAATGAAAGCGTACAAAATAAAGTAGAGATCTTTGCCTTTCCCCCTCTTCCTGGTGTAATATGATCCCATGGAAATAAACAGGTCAAACTATTAGGTTTTCAAAGCGAACTCAACACAGGCTGTTTTGGGCAACCTCCAAGACAGCAAGAGGTAGCATGAGATCTTAAAACATCCTTGAATTTCATGTTGTCCTGGTCTTGCAGGAAGGAGCAACAAGCCCTCGACTGGCTTCTCTTCAGGTAGGGCAGGGTGCATATGTGGTCCATTGGGGACTTCTGGAAGCAACCCAGGTATCTCATATGCACTGCGCCAAAGGTGAAGGATAGCAACGCTGTTCTTGCTGGATTTCCTGTAGCAACATGGTAGGTCTTGCTTGGCCTTGAAAGCAGAAGGCTCTCCTTGGAAGTAGGTAGTAGGCAAACCAATTCTGGGTCCCTGCCAAGAAAGACACACAGAGGTGTCCATGGAGTCTGAGTCTGACTGTAGCTCAATGGAAGAGCAAACTGCCTGGGAAGCAGAAGATTGCCGGTTCAATCCCCAGCCTCTCCCCAGAAGCAGGCAATGACCAAGCACCCCTGTATTAAGGCCATGGAAACATTTGGCGATTGCAACACAATGTTGCGCGACTCATGGGATTTACGTGATGTCTGGAAGCGTTCCCAGTCTGGATGACAGGCTGTTTACGGGGCTTGGCAGTGTGCACATCCAAAGCAGATGAGTGCCCCTTTAAAGACCTTGTACCTTCCATTGGCGGTGGGGTGAGCCATTGTTGACACCAGTGCTTTGCAGCGGCACCAATGCGCATGGTGGTGAGAGGGCAATGAGGGATGCAACCGCACCTGTGCTGCCAGTCACGCACTCTATGCTAACCTCTTCCACCCAGAAGAGGTGCAGATGGAGCGTGTAGGGCTGTCCCATCCCTGCCACTTTTGGTATAGAAGTGGCTTCGTGAAGTGCATTATGCTCCATCTAGGAGCATACCCAGAATTCCCCATCCAAATCCTGGTAGCACCTCCGTCTGCTATGACCACCAAATGTGAAATGATCTGAAATGGTCTCCTTAAAATAAAGTAATTTCACCTGGCTGTAATTGATCTAACTCTTCCCCGTGCATAAAGACATACAAGTGGCCGGCGTAATTGCCCCATAACTGAATTAACTGACATTTGCAGTATCAGCAGCTAAGCTGTACTAGTTTGCTTCAATTTATCTTCTAGTCAAGTTAGCCAGAGGCTAATTAGCTGTCCTATGTTTATTGGCTCACTGTAAAATGTGCATTAGCTTTCAAGGGGAAAATGCATATTGAGTAGCTAATGAACTCTATGCCCAGTACCCCCTTTGCCTTTAAAAACAAGGGTCTAGTGCATGCATGTGTGTTATTCATTACAAACAAAGAGATCCATGGGGCTCTATAGACAAAGAGGTTTTTTCCCCCCATATGATCTGGGAATGCCCCAGAGTATCTGAATTTTGGAAGAAAATAGAGAAGGAAACCAGTGGTGTGTTGAATATACAGTTTACAATAACAGGAAAAATGAGAGTATTACATGTGGATTTAAATAACCTTCTGGCTATCCAAGTGAATGAAATAGTAGAAGGTTTTTTTTTCCCACTAGCACTAGGAGTACCCATTAGGGAACCATTAATGGGTACTTAATGGGTAGTTCTAGTGCTAGTGGACCCCCCCCCCAAAGTGTGAACGTGTGCCCAGATAGTCCTCATAACTGGATAGAACAGAATGGTGTATCAGTAAATGATATAATTGTGTAATTAGTATGATAGCAGAAGAAATATTGACTATTTGTGTTAATTAATAATTAATATTTTAGATAGAATTAGAATATGTAAACGCAAATGGATGACAGTTAAAACATATTTAGACAATAAGCTTAGGAGGGAAAGTGAAAAATTGAAGTTACGTTTAATTTTCTCAGTGCAGCATCACTATGAATTATGTAGCTTTTCCTATGAATTGTGTATGACTTATGGATTACCCTTGGAAGGGACGGGGAGGGGGCATTAATAAAACTAATAAACTAATAAAAAGATTTTTTAAAAAAAGTTTCATAGGGCTCAAATGCAAACTTTCTCATCCCTGTTGCCTTATACCCAGCATTGCTTTTACATGCTGCTTACTAAAATGTGGCATCCTTTGTATAATAATTCTTGGGATTTCTTTAACCAGCATGGTTTTGCTTGTGTGCAGTTGGTAAGTTGTATCTTTCCTTGCTTTATGCAGTCCTTGAAAGTGTCAGTTGTGTTCATTTGACTGGGCCATCCCTCCAGCATGCGATTTATCTGCTGGTAGACAGAATCCCCCTTGACTGGTAATCTCTGCCTCCCTGTGGTGGTGCCCGTGGGTAACTTCGTCTGCTGTTCCTAATCTCCAAAACTGAATAGACACACTATTAAACTGTGTGCTCAGAAACCTTCCTCAGCCTCTCCCCCACAAATAATCTTACTTGGTTTTTATTTAATTTTTAATTAGGAATTCCGAGACTGTCTTTGGTGGGTGGACTATACAGCGTTTACAGAAGAAGATAAATTCAACTGAAGACACTGGGAAAACACCACTGTTTCAAAGAACATGAATGCAGACAGCAGAACTGAAACCAATACAAAGGAACATCCAAGACATTAAAAAGATAGAAAATAGGTCACAGTAACTGAGCCTTCCTAGAGATCTTTTCAACTGGCTGCATTTGTTTTGCAGACTTAATTGTCCTCTAATGACTTCCACAACAGAACAAGTTTTTAAAGCTAGCAGGCGTACAGGCCCCGGACTTTTTGGAACAGGCTATACTAAGGGCGTGCGCAAATGCAATTTTTGGGATTCGGTTAGAATTGAATATCCAAAAATTCAATTCAATTTGAACCTTTAAAATTCAAATTTACCAGAATTCAATTCGAATTAAGCAAATGTGAATCTATTCATTTGAATTCTCAGTTTGAACTTGCACTTACAAATGTCGACAACATTTGTATATGCCCGTATGCATTGTAACACATCTGTACCCATTCATACGCATCCCATATTTATCCCGTATGCTACACATTTTTGACCCGTACGGATCCATACAAATGCGTATGGATGTGGGAAAGATGCGTATGTGCAATATGCATTGTGTACAAACCCATACACATGCGAGTATCCGAATAATTCAAACAAATAGATTTGAAAATCTGAAGTTCGTTCAAATGTTTAAATTCAAATTTATGGACATTCAATTCAGATTTGAATGTTGTAATTTGGACAAATTTGATTGAATTTCTAATGTCTTCGAATATTCGTACTAGAGACGAGCACAAACTGAAATTTAGTGGTTTGGTTCAAACTGAACTAAATGCCCCTGGTTTGGGTTCACTTCAAACTGGTGCTTTTCTTTTCCAACCTACAGGGTGGTTCAGTTCACATGAGAACTGTAGAAAGCCACCCTTGATCTGTTAGGGTTTTCATGGTTCATTAACACCTCATGAGCCAGGTTCGATTCAAACCAGTGAACCATTAGGGTGGTTCAGTTTTTACCCAAACTTTGCAAACCACCCAGTTTGCTGCAAACCACCCGAAGCAGTTCTGCACATCTCTGGTCTATACAGGTTTGATCGCTGGGTGGGTCTCCTGGAAAAGAAGGAAATGGTAAACCATTTATTTATCTGCTAAGAAAACTGCATGTATCCAGGTAGTACCAAGAATCAACCTCAACTCCGTAGTATCAAACAAATTGTTGTCACTATTTCAGGACATGTATGGCACATTCAAAGCCCCATGGAGAAGTCTTAAAGGCATAGAGATCCCCTGATCTGAA
The DNA here is from genome assembly GCA_023333525.1 of Aspidoscelis tigris stejnegeri. Classification (NCBI taxonomy): domain Eukaryota; kingdom Metazoa; phylum Chordata; class Lepidosauria; order Squamata; family Teiidae; genus Aspidoscelis; species Aspidoscelis tigris. The sequence goes on from JALMGA010000011.1 coordinate 18,701,499, forward strand.
GCCCATTGGGCTACCATTCTGACAGTGCTATCTACCAGTCTTCCTGTGGAGGCCGGCATGGAATACTGAAAGTAGAATGTGGGGAAATGTAGTTTAGGAACAGCTGGTGGGTGCAAGTTGAGCAATTTACTTTAACACTCACAAAAAGAACTCATGCCAGCCATGGCCCATTCTGCACCGGGTCTTGTTCTGGATTATATCTTAGAATAGAGACCTGCTATCAACATGCTGATGCAGACCACGGATGTCTCCACCTGGAGCCTTCCATAGTCTGCACCAGCATGGAGATGACAAGTTCCTATTCTGAAATATAATCCAGAATAAGACCCAGTGCAGAAAGGGTCCTTGACAAGATAGAGGGATGAATTTTTCAACAAGTTGATCGTTGTTCATTGAAGTATAAAACTCAGGAGTAATTGTGGCCTGTCCCAAACCTGTGGCTTTCCTTTGCCAGACCTCAAGAATGTGTTATGATGCCACATTCCCCCTCCCCATCATGACTGATAATCTCCAGCCCAATAATTATTAAGCCATGCGCCCTGGGAAACCAATTATTTGTATCACTGAATGTTTCCTTTGAGCATCCATCAAAGGGAAGCTAGTGTGCCTCCACGTGGTTAGCCACAGTTTATTCTCCACAGTTTCTTCCCTGCATGGGATCCAATATTTCTGCCATATGTTTGCTTTGAGTTTGATAGGATCAGTTGTTCATATTGCAGGATCAAAGCGAAAGAACCTGTTCCTGGAGAGAACAGGTTGTTCCTCACAGAGGAACATTAGGCCCGTGTCCAAGGGCAAGAAATTCATACTGCAAAAGTATGGCATTGCATTGGGAGTTTTGTTTTTGTGAAGTTGCTCACAGATGAAGTGCTACTGTGAAGTTTGTGATTGCTGTTGAGTACTATTAAATTAGGGTGGACTCCAAAGAAACTTCTTTGCACAGTCCTTGGTCAGCTGGTGCTGGGGAACATGAGATCTGCTTTGTAGAGCAGTCCTCAGAAGGTCATGCCTCCTGGATAACTGTAGTCACATGAGCCTTGAGAGCTATCCCACGACAGTTTTCCAGGTGTTGTTTGGGCTGGTCCATGTAGGCAGACGGACCAGCTCTAGCAGCATGTGAACACTGGAAATGACCCTAGAAATGAGCCATTTACAGTGCACTGAAAAAAATCTCCATCACTTGCAATTTTGGAGACCAAAAACCTTTTGTTCGCCAGCCTCCAAAGTTAGGCCAGAAACAGCAGCCATAATGTGGACAATTGCAAGTAGGGATTGCCCTACAACCTTTCCTAGCCTGAATTGCCTAATATGGGACAGGAAGCAAACTCCACATTTCATGCAAGCTCACAGAATGCAGAAACTGTGGAAGAGAGTCCATAGACATATCTATACAGTTTGGCAGATAGTACACTGGGCCTTACCTTCTCCAGAACTTCCAATTCTCTATCTTCTTCCATTAAGCTGTTTATATTAGCCTTTGCCAAATTAGGGTTCTTTAGATGCTTTGGACTGTTGGCCAGTCCATATTACCAACTTGCTCCAATATTACTCCTTGTTTCCTACTCGATAGTTCATATAAGGTAAAGACAGAGTTGCCTGCAAGTCAAGCTCAGCTCCTGGTAACGTCATGGACGCCATTAATTTGCCTTGATGCCTTTCTTGGGCTGCATCCGCATGCATTAACAAAGAAGTTCAAAGACAGCTTAAAGCTGTAGCAAAACTGCCCAGCTAGTGTTTCCAAATCAGTTCTACATAAGAAAATGCACTTTGGACTCGCCACATTTTTTTAACCGCATGAGGACAAAGCCTCCGTTTTCTAGAAGCTGAGACAGACTGGGGATGAGTTGGTTTAATTCAAATGTTGTTTGATAATATGCTGTCAGAAGAAGAGGAGGAAGAGTTGGCTTTTATACCCCACTTTTCTCACTGTCATGTCTCCAGAGCATCTTGAATGTTCTGAGACATATCTTTGGTTAAGGTTCAAATAGACTTTTCAATGTATTAGTGCAGGAGGAGAAATTGAGGTCTACACATTTAGGAAAGAAAAGGACTGTGGGAAAAATCCAGGGTCTTATACTGCCTTTCTAGTCAGTTCCTGTGAGTGTGTGTAGTAAACATCAGCCAAGTCAGACCTGGAGAGAACAGGTTCCTTTGACAAACACAGGAATCAGTCCACAGAAAATAGGATTCAGTCTACAACTGAATGTTAACCAACAAATAAAAGAAAGAAAGCTACAAAACAGGACAAAAGCAAGTATTTAAGAGAGACTTTATAGTTCAAGTTCTTGTTTATTTTGTGTTTGTAACCAGTAAAGTCTTTGAAAACCTAAGAAGTTTGTGGACAATTCCTTTGTTCTGGCTGTGCTCCTGAGGATCAGAAAGCCTTGCTACACCTAGAGTTTCATAGCATTGCCCTTGGGACAAAACACGCACCCTTAAGGGAACTCAAAGCAGCCTTTGTTCTTCCCCTCACAATAGACACCCTCTGAGGTAGGTGGGGCTGTGAGAGGTCAGAAAGAGAGCTGTGACTAGCCCTAGGTCCCTCAGCTGGCTTCATGGAGGAGTGCGGAATTGAAAAAGGAAATAACCAGATAAGAATCCAACACTCCAACCACCAGACCAAACTGGATCAAATAAAACATCCCTCTTCTAGAGCACTTCTTCTGAAAATTTATATATATATACTCCCACCTCTGGCTTGCTTGAAATATCAGGATTTTAAAAGCATTGTTCACTCATGGGACACAGTCAAGGTGCAACTGTTTCAAAATGACAGGCTGCTTTGTTTTGTGTCTTGCTTTGTCAACACTGTGGTCATTGATGGGTGAACAGGTTTATAAGTGAAGATAAAGACTAGTCTTCCTCCAGAAGTTTTATATGTACTAGAAAACTATTATTGCTGCTGCACAATTTCCCAGTGCTTATGTCAAATAGTTAGCACGTTTTGCAAGGACAGATTTACAACACGGTCTGAAAAAAGATGCCTGAACATGGCTGACAACAGCTTCTTCTCCCTCCACCCTGGAAGATTTTCATGTCTCCTTTCCACAAAATATCCCCAGCTTCAGAGAACCTAATCACAAACAGCGGTTGATACTGTATTTTATTGGCTTCCAGCCTATCATTTTCTCCATTAAAAATAAGTGAGAAAGAAAAATGGTTGAAAGGCTCTGCATTGCACCAAGATGGTGATTTACTTCCTAGGAGACAGTTGTAGGAAGCAGCAACCATTTATTTGCCGTGCCCTAGCTGTGACCTGATGTCTTCACAGCCGCCACCTCTTTGTTAAGACTCCTGGGGTGCTGGGGCATACAGGTGAACTTGGAGCGTTGTTTGCACATTAATCTGAGATCAATAATAAGGTCAAAGGCTGAACAAGGATAAATAATCAGTTCTAGGAGGGTGAATTAAGGCCTTTTCTAGGTTATCTGTAGATGGTGTACATTTCTTCAGGTCTTTTTGGGTCAATTAAGCTCCTTGATTTAATTTATGACTGAATCGGATGCGTGTCGCAAGAAGAGGGGCTCCCTCCCTCCCTCCCTCCCTCCTTCCTTCTGCTTCTTCTCAGTCATGGTGCTATTTGGGCACCACCATGGGTACCTCTATGCAGTTTTCTTGGTACAGATACATACAGAAGAGTTTTGTAATTTCCTACCTCTGCAGAGGCTCAGCTCGAACCGGAGACCCTCTGAATGATGCTGTGTGCTGTGGAGGGACAGCCCAGTGTAAGTCAATGGCACTGCAGAGAAAATACCTAGTGTGTCAGTTGGACTGTGCAGACCCATCCAACCGACACCTAGCCAGCGTTGCCTCAGATGCCTACTCAAAATGATTGATCACATTAAGCAATGGCTATCTCGTGTCACTCATTGTGTAAAAGCAAAACTGTATTGTACAAAATCGTGATAATACAGGAGATGTCACTAAGAGGACACGTGATTCTGCCTTATGGCCCTTTGTGTCACTGTTGAAACCACTTTTTTCCCCCCCAAGAAGCAGGTATCCAAAGGAAGCAGTAGAAGGTGAGTTTAATAAACATGTAACATGTTCCACACATGTCAACAGACTTCTCAGCCCTGGAAGGAAGAAATGAAAGGCAGCTCAGCCTTGGGAGGAGCAAGTCAGTGGGCCATCTCAGCCCTGAGAGGAACAAGTCAACAGGACATCTCAGCCCTGGAAGGAACAAAAGAAAAGCAGCTCAGCCCTGAGAGGAACAAACCAACAGGCCATCTCAGCCCTGGAAGGAACAAAAGAAAAGCAGCTCAGCCCTGAGAGGAACAAACCAACAGGCCATCTCAGCCCTGGGAGGAACAAATTAAAAGCAGATCAGCCCTGAGAGGAACAAGCCAACAGACCATCTCAGCCCTGGGAGGAACAAGGGAATGGGAGCTCATCCCTGGGAGCACAAGTTAGCAGGCCCCCTCAGCCCTGGGAGGAACAACTGAAAAGCAGTTCAGCCCTGGGAGCATAAGTCAGCAGGTCATCTTAGCCCTGGGAGGAACAAATGAAAAGCAGCTCAGCCCTGAGAGGAACAAGCCAACAGACCATCTCAGCCCTGGAAGGAACAAATGAAAAGCAGCTCAGCCCTGAGAGGAACAAGCCAACAGACCATCTCAGCCCTGGGAAGAACAAGGGAATGGGAGCTCGTCCCTGGGAGCACAAGTCAACAGGCCATCTCATCCTTGGGAAGAACAAGGGAAAGGCAGCTCAGCCCTGGGAAGAACGAGTCAACTGCCAAGTCCAGGCCACTCCCCACTAGTACTGAAAGAAGACAGCAGCCCCACCAAAGGGTGCCGTGTTTTGCACTTGTGAAGTTGCACCATGTCATTGAGTGACCTCTTTTGATGGGTATCCCAAGGATATCTGCTTCTTCTCTCCATTATCTTGCATATACTCTGGTTTATAATATTATTGTTACTGCTGCTGTTTTGCTTAGCGCAGGAAAAAAAAGTGTAGACTAATTTGCTGCGCTCCCACACACACGTACATTACAAATGAATTATTCACGTTTTAAGGAAAACTGCAGAATGAATGGGAACGGGGGGGGGGGGGAGGGTTAAGCGTGAAAGGATCATTTGTCTCCATTTACAATTTCTCCCAAGGCAAGTATCTAGATCGAGTTATAAACGCAATATTGGGCAATTTCTTCGCTGCTTGACATGTTTGCACTGCTACAAACTATAACAAAAAGTGTGCCATTATTTTTTTATTCGTGCCATAGAGTTTAATGTGTCATAACTCTTAGTTTTGCCTCGGAATCCTCTACCAAGTATAATTAGTTTCCCCTTGCAGCTTTCAAAGGAAAAGGAAGATTTACTGTATATTCTGGCAGGTAAGACTACTTTTTAACCCAGGAAAACCTCCTCAAAAGTCAGGGGTTGTCTTATACCCCCGGTGTCATCTTCTTATACGGTGAGTATATCCCAAACTCTATATTTTAACTGGAAAGTTGGGGGTCGTCTTATACGCCCAGTCACCTTACACGCCAGAATATACAGTAATATGGAAAATATAGCTGCTTTTCAGCACTGGACTGGTATTTTGGCTTTAATTATATCAGTCTGCACAGGAGACGGGTTCTATAACTTGCTGCTAGAACTGATCCATAGTAGGGATCTGCACAAATGTTTGGGATTCAATTCAAATCGAATATCCAAAGATTTGAATTGATTTGAATGTTTAAAATTCGAATGTATTCACATTTGATTTGCGTATAATATTTTCAAATCTCTTTGTACGAATTTTTGATTCGCATTTGAAGATACGAATGTCAACAACATTCAAATGTGTCAGTATGTATCCACATGCATCCATATGCATCCCGCTTTTATCTCGTATGCATTCCATTTTCGTCCCGTCCGTATCCGTACAAATGCGTACAGATACGAATAAGACGCGTGCAGGTACTTATGTAATGCATATGTATCCATACACATACGAATGTCCAAATGAATGATTTGGAAAGGTTTGAAAATTCATTTGAATATTAAATTCAAATTTAGAGACATTCGATCGAATTCGGTTGAATTTTGAATGTTTTGAATATTCGGGCACACCTCTAATCCGTAGAGAACATGAAGACTTATCCAACATTACAGGATCACAACAGTGATAGGAAAGTGCGTGCACGCAAGCAAGGTTTAACTGAGCTGCTGAGCTGCTGTGCTGGCGTTGCCACACAGATCTGTGGCAACGCCACCACAGCCTTGCTTTTTCCTTGCTAAACAGTCAAACAAACAAAAAAACCCTATTGCTGGAAAAACCCACCACTGGTCGCAAGTTTTCTTTATCCACCGCAGAATGCATGGAGACGGAAACACCCGGCCACACTTGTGGTGATGGCATGCATATCTGGGTATCCTTGATATCCAGGTCAGCGTGCAACTTAAAATGGGTGCAAAAACAGTGCCAGCCGCAGTGCGGTCTTTGGTCACTATCTGGACGCAGTCCGAGTGTGCAGTATGATGCAGTAAAGGCCAGTATGGGTGAGTATAGGGAGAAGGAAAGTTTGCTGGTACCACACAGGCTTCAGATGAATCCCACACACCTGTGTGGCTGGCGGTAAACTCACCTGCACTCCCCCACATTGACCTTAGATAAACATCTTCTCTGCCCATATGATACGATCCAAAAATTGTGGTTCCCATCAAAACCCAGGCCAGGACATCTTCCATCAATTGCTTAGGCAATGCTCTTCAAACCTTCAGGGGTTGCCCTAAGCAAGACCTCACAACAACCGCAAGGCCATCTTTTTCCAAGGCAAATTCAAGCTGATTCCTAAGCGCAACAGCTGTAGATCAGTGGATTGCAAATCAATCCCTCCTCCCGTGCGATAACCCATCTTCAGCACACAACAGTTTATAATGTATTTCCAACAGTCATTTGAGAGAGAGAGAGAGTGAGTGAGTTTCCCCTGTAGGCATCTGAAAAATGAGAACTCCTCCCACACAATATTTTTATGTCAGCAAGAAAAGCAAATAGGTTGTTTTGTTTTGGCTGGCTGATTAAAAGCAGCAGTATTTCTAACCACACTTACCATGCTATTTATCGCCATATTTCAAAACCTCTCATTTAAGCAATTATTCTTTGTTTCTGACACCCCACCAAAGGTATTGTCTAGATTTTCCATTCAAAGGAATCAGCTTTTTTTTAAAAAAACTATTTTGATTCTCCATGAATCAAAATAGTTAAGCAAAGAGTGACTGTGAAAAATAGATAAAGTTACATGGCTTTAAAAGAAAAAGAAAATATCCAGACATGTTTTCCGGCTTTGTTGCAAAAAGGGAGTTAATACTGTGTCTGAACAGAGTCCCCTGTCCCTGGACTGTGCAAATGAAGAAGTGATGATCAGCTTCCAGACATCTCGGGTTTACTATTACTTCCTCCCACAAAACCACCCAAATCTGCCAAACTGAGCCAGCTGTAAAAATCCAGGGTTTGTTTGAACACTTTCTGCGCTATTGGTTTTTAACAGCACATAAATCACTCTTGAGAGTCCCCTGAGCAGGAAGGAGATCCGATCAGTCAATACGAAAGGAAATCAGCCCTGACTGTTCATTGGAAGGACAAATAGTGAAGCTGAAGCTCAGGCACTTTGGCCGCATAATGAGTAGGCAGGAGTCATTGGAAAGGACACTGATGCTGGGAATGATGGAGGGCTAAAGGAGATGGTGGAGAATGAGATGGATAGATAGGGTCATGGAAGCAGTGGGCAAACTTCTGGAGGCAGTAGAAGACAGACGGGCCTGGCATGCTGTGGTCCACGGGGTCATGAAGATTTAAATATGACTGAACAACTGTACAATAACATCACATCGCTATTGTGTTGGTGGGAGGACTGGTCCATGAAGCCAGGAGGAGAAAGAGAAGAAGGAGAAGAGTTGGCTTTTCTACTCCGCTTTTCTCGTCCATTTAAGGGGACTCAAAGTGACTGACAAACCTTCTGTTCTTCTCCCCACAAGAAGACACCCCGTGATTCAGGTGGGGCTGAGGCCACTAAGAGAGAGAGCTGCGCCAACCCAAGGTCACCCAGTTGGCTTCATGGAAGAGTGCAGAATCAAACCCTGTATTCCCAGGTAAGATCTGGCTCCTTAACCACTAGACCTAAGTGGGCAGTACCCCCCCCCCAATATACCCCCAGTAGATCAAAGTCTGGTTCTTCTCTCTTTTTCCCCTCAATAAATGCTTAAATTCATGATTGGTTCTTTGGCTCATATTCTTGGTCAAGGTCACCACACCTCAAAAAGGATATTGTGGAACTAGAGAAGGTGCAGAGAAGGGCAACCAGAATGATTAAGGGTCTGGAACACCTCCCTTACGAAACCAGGCTGCAATGTCTAGGCCTCTTCAGTCTGGAGAGACGGCGTTTGAGAGGGGACCTGATTGAAGTATATAAAATTATGCACGGTATAGAAAAGGTGGATAGAGAAAATTTCTTTTCTCTATCGCACAACACTAGAACCAGGGGGCACTCTATGAAGCTGATGGGTAGGAGAATAAGGTCTGACAGGGGGAAGTATTTCTTCAAGAGGTGGTGACAGCTGCCAGTCTGGATGGCTTTAAGGTAGGGTTAGATAAATTTATGGATGACAGATGTATCAATGGCTACTAGAACGAATGCCTAGATGCATCTTTCAGGCTAAGGGGGGGAGGAACTGGGGCGCTTCAAAGGCCATCTGCTGGGACTCAAGAGCAGGAGAAGTTTTGTCCTTGTTTCGGCTTGAGATGCCCATGAGCATTTGGTGGGCCACTGTGTGCGACAGGATGCTGGACTAGATGGGCTGTGGCTTGATCCAGCAAGGCTTCTCTTATGTTCTTATGTTCTTATGTAAATCTTAGATAACAGAGGAGCACCAGAGCCCTCTTGCCGGAAATGAGCATTTACAGTATGGTGAAAACCATCCAAAGTCAACCGTGCTAATAGTGCTGGTAAAGAAAGTCAACAGGATTGGAAATGTGTTCTGCAAATGTGAGTGAGTGAGTGAGTGAGTGAGTGAGTGAGTGAGTGAGTGAGTGAGTGAGTGAGTGAGTGAATGTGATTTATAATGATCAGATTGCATGCATCATTCTATGTGGCAATGATAAATTCTGCTTCATAAATTGTGCCTCAGTGTCATAGAATGCAATGCCACAAAATGTGATAAAAATAAATTACTTAGAAGCTAAATCTGTACTGGGTGGCAGGAGGAAACATAGCTGCTCCTTGCTGCTGAATCTGGGGCTGTGGTCACACTTAAGGTTTAATCCAGCTTCAGTCCACTTTCAGAATGAGGGAAGCGTCAAGCTGATTGCTTCCAACATTATCTAACTCAGAAGATCTACCTCTGAGTTAGGTAATGCGGATAGAAAATGACTCTTCATTTTGCTGATCTGTTCTTCCGTTCTGAAAGTGGACTGAAGCTGAATTAAAACTTAGGTGTGAACACAGCCTGGGTGAACTTTGCTTTCGAGAAGCTAATTTTCTGTGTTCCTATGCTTCCTTCCACACACACACTCACAAACACATAAACACACGGAGGAGAGTAGAGCAGAGAGAAAGCATTTCTGAATAATCAACAGAATTATTTTTGTGCCCAATGACCCAGCAAGTCTATCCTGGCGTTTAAAAAGGAATCTTGGCCATCCAGCACATCTTTTGGCTCCCGGCCTGATTGCTGGTACAAATGCAGGTTTTCAGGGTGACATTTTGCAAGCCGTTCTGTAAAGGCCACCCATCAATCCCAGTTCACTCAGAAATGCATCACGGTTGCTCTACGCAAGGGAAACAGGCGGCAGGGAAAATGAATCATAGATCAAGTTAATGAAACCCTAACAGATGCCAGCCAAACCTGGCTGCTGCGAGCGAGAGGGGCTGGGGGTGTCAGATGAAGCACTGAAAGACCTGCTAGGAAATATCTTCCACATGTAGCTTTCCCTGTGCATATGCCTTCGCAAGGCACGGGCATTTTCACGAGCAATGTGCAAGGTTCCTGTTCAAAAGCTTGGTCAAATAGTTCATGTTCAAAGGTGCTTGCATCTTAACCTTCAGAACTCAGTCTTTGCATGTGTGTCTTGTTACTGCAGATAAATCTTCAGTTCACTAACCAGAGTTGGGACTTCTCGCTGTACCCCCTATATTAAATACTCAATAGTCTGGACAAATATTCCGGAAGGCCTGCCCAGCTTTCCAGACGATCTCAGCTTCCAAAACTCATTCAGTTTTCATGAAACTTCAGCTCCCTCCAACTCTGTGATCCCATCAGGGTGGGACTTCAGGGCAGTTCTTTGAGGTTACATCTCTCTGGGATCATGGGATCCTCACAGCGTCATGGGCCAAAGGAGGGCGCCATCTCATCTGGCCCGCTATCGGATATGGGAGCTGCACCTGAAAACATTTTACTGGGAGACAGCTAAGAAGCAACCTTGGCAGAAGTCAGGCACTCAGTTCCTGCCACTGGTGTGCAGAAAGGCATTGATGGCAAGGATGGTCCATGACCCTTTCCAGAGCCTGGCAACATTTCTCTGAACCCTGCAAGATGTTTTTGAAGGAGCAGCTAAGAAGGTTCCAGGCCTCCAGCTTCAAGACTGGGGAAATGTTGACCCCCAGCTTCAAAGGTATGCTGGGCTGGGCGTTGAGTGGACAGTGGCAAGCACACTGTATCCTACACGTTCTTACCCTGGGATGCTTCCTCTGGCCTAGAAACAAAGTCTGTGCTGTATACATTTTTTAAAAAATTAAAAGAATTAAAAGGTTGTGATCAGACATAGCAAAAGAACGCACCTCTGAGGTGCCTCTGAAGTACAGCTTCAGAGATGGCTTTAAGGTGGGATTGTTCACACACCAGTCTGCCCTTCCCCCTCTCCTGAACATTTTGTGCTAGAAAAGGTGGATTAGAGGAGGCTTGGGAACATGGACCACACACTACTGTCTCTGAGGCACCTCTGAGTTGTCCCTCTTGTTATATTTGAACACAGCTTAATGTGTTCCAGACCATGCCTGCTGTGGTCCAAAAAAGTGGACCTCACTGGGCCAGACCCATTGGTTTGGATAATGGCAAGACAGTGTAGAAAGACTTGACTTTTCCCTTCACCCCCTTTTGGAGGGCCAACTCTGATCTCTGAGGAGCCTGGTGTTTTCCCTGTAATCAAAACTGGTCTTTGGTCCAGAATCAACATGGGTTGGTTGGCGCCAGTCACTATTTGAGATACAACTGGACTTTCCTGCCTGTTCTGTTCCTTCCACAGTCTGCAGAAGGTATAGGAGCAAACCATCAAATTCCAACCTCTCCGTGACCTTGTCCCCTTGCCTGAAGCGACAAATGTCTCTGGCTTAGCTTTTTGTGCATCTGGGAAACGGCATAAGACAAAATGTGCAGACAGTGACCAGAGGACATGACTTTATTAATAGAGTGACTTCCATGCAAGGAATCGTTAATTCTCTCCAGCCTGATAACCGGAATATCCCAAAGGGTTCTTTTATTTCCATGTTCAGATAACTGTTGCTAAAACAATTAACATTCTGACAATTCAAGCAATAGGAAAAAAAGGGGTGGGGGTGCATAGACATCCCTCTTTTTGCCATGTTCGGGAGACGACAGTAGCAGAGAATCTGCTCCCCACACAGCATGTCCCAAACAATGGAAGGGGATGGATGTGGGACCAGGGGATCTAAAAGGGGCAGCTAACCATGGGCGAGAAATTAATTTTGGACATCTGTTCATGAGAAGTGGCCTCACTTTTTGTGGTGGATCATGCCCACTTTGGCAACTCTGAAAAAAGAGAGGTGGACTTTTTATTGTTGCTGTTATTGAGATCCCTGGGTTCTCGTCACCATCACACAATCTGATAAAGGTCTATGATCGGTCTGGTACTCTGACCATTGAATCCTTCCCAAAGTCCTAGGCTAATCAGAGGAATCAATGCTGTATTGTTAGTAATCTTCCCACACTTTCTCACAGGCTTTCAGATGAGAGGTGAACTTGCAAAAAGGCCCTACATTTATTGTTGTAACCCACCCTGGGATCTTCTGATGATACGAACGAACGAACGAACGAACAAACGAACGAACGAACGAACGAACGGACAAACAAACAAAAACGATTGAATGAATGAATGAATGAATGAATGAATGAATGAATGAATGGGACATGCTTTGCATATTACTCACAGAGGAATGCCACCACATGTTGCCTTTTCTCCCAGGGTTCAAAATATTCCAGAACATGTGCAGATAAGCTGCTTTGTTTCCTGACAAGCTCCTCTGAGGCATGCTTTTAAGGGGACGAAAGGTGAGAAAGAAAGAAATAGGAATTTGAGTTGGAAAAAAATAGGATCCGTTCATCATGTAGGGTGAGCGTGCAGCTGCTGGGTTCCAGACAATCTAGGCCGAAATGCTGGTGATCAAAGAGATGGAGCAGGAGCAAGAACTGGTCAGTTCAAAGCAGGATGCGCTACAGGAATGCTCTTTTTAACCACCTGATAGACTGAACTAAAGTGATTCTGTAACCCGAGAACCCTAAGGAAGACCTCAGACGATTGTCCTCAGCTAATTGCTGTTCACAGCCGGTGCTGTCTGTGTACGTGGCGAGGCTGCAGAGTAGGAGGAAGACCCATTTAATTATTAAATGCTTCTGTGCTTTGCCAAATGGGAAGCAAATCAAGGCCATTCCCTTGGCTGGAAGGGAAGAATGCCATTTTGTTTGTCTCTTGTGAAACTGCAGAGAGTGTGTTATGTCTGCACTTAAATCAGTGGCATGTTAAACCACAGAAATAATCCAGTCACACCAAGATATGCTTTCTTAAGGCTTGCCGTCTGAGGCAGACTCAATTTTGAAAGAAAAAAAAATCTATTAGATGAAAGTGTAGCCTTGGGAGTAGACCAAACGGGTTGGCAGTAGGCAATGGCAAACCACTGCCAAAAAACCTGCATAGAGGTCCCCATGCGGCCAACTAGGAGTCAGCCATGACTTGGGGTATACTTGCTTATCTGTAAACATCCATAGAATTAGATGGTATGGTCTCAAATAAGTGATTATTGTGTGTGAAGAGATTGGATGTGCCAAGTTGTATTGTCTTTGGATCGTGCTTAGACTATCTCACTCAGGCATTTATAAAAATAGAGAAAATACATAACCAGAAGCAAGACAAAAGATGGTATGCTTTTGCATTGAATGCTGGGTGCCAATTTCCAGAAATGCGTGTCCTTTTGGACATCCCTTGTACAAGTTGATTCTAAAAATCCTAATGATGTGTCAGATTTAAAACTAGTCTATTAGCAGGTAGCAGAAAGGTGAGATTTCCTCCATCTCATCTATTAATTAGATCTTGCGTCCTGCTTCTTCTTCAAGTTGCAGTGTTAATGGATGTTATTCTAAATAGACTGACAGGCTGAGAAGAACCCCTGTTCTCATTATTTCCTTGAATCTTCTATCTCCAAACTAATAATTGATGGCATTACCCTGCCATTCCTCTCCACACTCCAAAATTCCTACTAGTCTTTAACAAAACAAAGAAGAAGAAGAGTTGGCTTTTCTACCTTGTTTTTTTACCCATTTAAGTGAACTCAAAGTGGCTGACAAACCTTCTGTTCTTCTCCCCCACAACAGACACCCTGTGAAGTAGGTAGGGCTGGGTGAGCTCAGAAAGAGAGCTGTGACCAGCCCAAGGTCACCCAGCTGGCTTCATGGAGGAGTGTGGGATCAAACCTGATGACTATGAGGTATGAGTCTGGTACTCTAATCACAAGACCAAACTGGTCTCACAGCTCTTATATACTGTCTCTTGGTCATCCTTTATGATTGATCTGTTTGATTATTTCAGGGACTTTATATTCTGCCTTCCCCTTGGAGTTGGCTAGCCGCCTTCTTTTCCATTTTATTCTTCCGTAACCTAGTGATGAAAATTCAGCTAGTAGGCAGATATTAGTTCCAAGGTCACCCAGGGTGTGTCCATACCTCATATAGTTCAGAGCCGGGTTGGAAATGGCTCCAGAGGCCAGTTTTTTTGTTTTTTCGTGTTTTTTTTGGTCTGGTTCTAAACTGGGTGGAATTCCTCCCTCAATAGATCTTTCCCACCATTGCCTTCAAACAACGTGGCATGGGTGGCTGGGGTCTAATGAGGGCAAAATCTGTCATTCGATTGATTCATTGTCTTCTGGGTGAAGAACATATCCAAGCATGCATCCCATACCCTGGGGGCAGGAATATTTGCCCACCGCCCTGCAGGAGCATCCAGTATCAATGACATGCATGAAGCCTGAATCTCTGGAACCTCTTTAAGCAAGGATTTGAGGTGTGTCAGAGCTCCACACATGCTGATCGCAACGGTAGGGCCAAGCCCTCTGACCTCCTTAAGAGGTCCTTAGCAGTATCCCAAGGCTTTGTTGCTAGCCCTAGGTCCTTTCGGCATTAGGCCTTATTCTGGAATATATCTTGGGATAGACTAATGCAGATTATGGCAGATCTCACTTGCATGCAGATAGCAGGCCCCGATTCTGGGATATATCCCAGAATAAGGCCAAGCACAGAAAGGCCTCTATTCTCCAATCTAATCCTGTCTCTTCCATCTCCATCCACCCATCATCTTTATTCCAGTTCGTTCCTCATCTTCCTTCATGGCTGGTCCCAACTTTCTGCATCCAACCTTAGCATGATGGCAACAACCTGGCATTGACACCCGCAGATCCTTTGGTCCTAATCCGACTCCAGCACTCCACTCCGCTATTTCCCAAAGTATGTTTGCCTCATCTCAAAGCGTGTATTGTTGCTGTTTCCTTTAAAAAGGGAAACTATTAATCAGCCTTAGCCATACTCCTAAATGCCTTTATACTTCCAGTCAGCTCATTAATTCTTCAAGGAAGTTTCCACTTAATGGATGGCTGCATTTTCTGATTCTTTAATGAATTGATGGCCCTAGTTTCCCCCTCCCCCTCTTTGGCAAGCAGAGCAGGTGCCTGTATTTTTATAAAAATGCCCTCCTTCGCCCAGTGAATAATGTGGTTCATCATTCAATTGCATGCAAAATCCTATGGTCTCCTGGACCTCCTTTGCCAAGAACATCACGCTGTGTCCAGTAAAGGCCTAACGTTCTGCAGAAAGGAAATTTGGAAATATTTGAAAATGTTTTCACAATTGAATACAGGCTGCGCTGATCTAAAACATCCCCAAAAAGTCAGTATCCAGAGGCCAGTGTTAAAGCCAAATGGATTTTTGTTGTGGATATGTACATGCTGCAAACCATTTAATGCCAAGCATATTTAGTCGCCCCCTGGCTCCAAAGGCAGGAATTTCCATGCGCCCTTGTGCTAAAGAACTGCACCACAAATGATAATCAGTGGTGTTTCACTTTGTCTATTGGTTCAGGCTTTAAAGTTTAAAATTGTTGCCCTTACTTTTCAAAAGAAGATTTACTGGGCAAGGATGTACATGAATGTGTTTTTTGACATTTGATTTGTAACAAATACGAAAAATTGGTATTCGTACAAATGGGCACTTTTGAATGTGGCAAAATTCTACTCAATATGAATGTATTAATACAAATTTGTACAAATATCCAATACAAATTAATATATATCTGATACGAATACATATCTGATAGGTACGAATATGTATCTTGGGCTGAGTCCCCAAAAGACTTATTTGCCTCTCTCGTCTCCCTCTACTGTCACTGTATTCAAGCAGACTTTAAAAGTGCCCTGCACTTCCGGAATAAGCGTCCCCATGAGGATCCCCACAAAAGCATGTTTTCTTTCCCCGCATCTTTTTCTCCCCAGCCCCTCTCTTGTTCAAAGGAAAAATAGCCAGATCTCCGTCCCCTGAAATGGCTTCCCGTGCCGGCAAAGGGAGTGATCGCTCGCTCATTCACTCTCAGCACTTACTTGCACTCTGTTCTCTGTTCGAAATGGCTTGGCTGCAGCCATCGGCCACGCGATCGTGCGCTCATTTACTCTTAACACTTTCACAGATCACCCACTTCACACCTGATAACAATGTTGCAATTCTGGCTCTTTGAAAGTTCTGACCTTTACAAAGGAAAGGAAGTGAAGCTGCAGCATTTCTGGGAGATGTGTGAATGCTTTTTGGCTGTGTGTGCAGGCAGCAATCCCTGCCCCTTTTGCCATGTATTGTCCCCAAGGTAAATGTTGCGAGGATAACCCGTGACTTCCAGAAAGAGCGATGAAACTCTTATTTAAAGGGCATGTATTTTGTTGTGGGTTTTCCTGCTTTTGTAGCACTGGAAGCTCGTTAAAAACCCTGGCATGGGGGCGCTCAGAGTTAAAAGAAGATTTTAGCAGAGTTTAAGTTGCTTGGGGACAGGCCCCAAGATACATATCTAATACATATCCCATAACAAATCGCTCTGGAAGTTTCAAATCTGACCTGAATCCACTTTTACTACGCTCTCAATCCATGCTGAATGCACTCTAGATCCATTGCAGGTGTCTGGTGCAGGCACTTTCCCACGTCCTCAGTTTAACGACTGTCTGAACTATTTGTATAAATATCTGAAACACTGTATTTGTAAGAATGTTAATGTATGAATATCATAGCATTTGGTTTGTGTACAAATGTCTGAATTCGTATGAATTAATACAAATAACATATGTTACGAATATTCATGCACCTCCCTATTACAGGGCATAATTTAATTTGCCAGTGAGCTGATAGGGCCAAGCAGGGAGTGGAATTCAGGCATTCCAATGTCCTTGTTCAATATTCTGCCTCCTGCACTATTCTGGCTTTCATGTCAAGAAGTGGACCATAGATCTATATCCCTCTAGCTGATTTCCAGATCCACTTTTAAGCTTAAGGGCAAGATGCATTGTCCTGAGAGAGAGAGAGAGAGAGGAAAACACAAAAACACTTTTCTTTTGTATTTCTGATTCCAGATGAAGACCAGGCTGAATAAAAAAGCACCCCTGACTGTCTGCATCACCATTTTCTCCCATTCATTACCCTTCTCCCAAATCGCTCATTTAAAGCACCACATTGCATCCATAACATCTCCTTCTAGCCCCAGTGCAGAGGCAGCTAACAGCTGTTGACGGGGCGAGAGGAGAGATCTGGCCAAGCAGCACAGCCAGCCGCAGGGAAGGGAGAGAGACCTTGGTATGTGACTTTGCATTATTATGCTCCGTAGGGCTGAACCTTCATTGCATAAAATCGGAACTGATGTTCCTTCAAACCTCTTGTGTAGCTGGAGGAGGAGGAGGAGCAGCAGCAGCAGCAGCACTCTAGGCAAGAAAATGCTTGCCCTCCATAAACTCCAAGGTCCTTGAGAATTGCTAGCAAGTGTGCTTATGCAGAACTGATGGAAGCAATATAAAGACACAGGGAGGAGACATGGGACAACCTCCCTTGCCAGGAGATGGATCGCGGGCCCCTGTGAGATTATAGCAAGGCTGCGTTTCTCTTTCCTTGCATGGCAATTGTCTCCTGAAAAATAAAAAGGAGGTGGTGTGGATCTTCTTTTGCATACTATTCAATGCAAAGGTCAGCCACAGAATCAACCACTCCAGTAATGGAACTGGGTACATTTTTGCTCCTGGTAATGGCAGAAACTAGAGAACCAGAATGCACTAAAAGAGAGAAAGAAGGAAAATTCAGGATCTTAATTGGAACCATTGACACCAAAAAGGCAGAGAAAATTTCCCATATGGAAGCCTGTGGGAATGAGCAAAACGGCCAATTAGCACCTGACACAGGGCCTTCTCCGTGGTTGCCCCCAGGCTGTGGAATGACCTCCCTTCTGAGATGTGTCTATCCCCTGCATGGTATATACTGTATTCAGCGAAACAGCTTCTCAGCTTCTTTTAGGGAGTGTTCTTTGTTACTTTAATCAGCTTCATTTTTAATAATGTCTTTTATATTGTTTTTGCTGTGACCTTCCCTGAAACCTTTGGGTATGGGTGGGGATAGAAATATTAATAAATTAATGATAACAGAGGCTCTCATTGTCTCAAGTAATCACAATGATGATGAAGATGATAATATTGCCTAGGCACCTTAACTTACCTGACTTCTCAAGGGCAGACAGGTACAGGTGGCTGGGAGCTGTTTTGGATAGGTGGGGACAGGTGAGGCAGTTGTTGGAGTAATTTCTTCTCTGTACAACAAAGGGGGTTTTCATCTGCAACTGATCTGCATTTGGACTGCTGTCTGATCAGTGACTTTTCCAGGCTCTGTCTGTTACTTCTCCCACTCCAAGAAGGCTCTTTCAGGTGCTTGCAGTGAATCAAGAGCCTTCATCTTCTCCTTGAGATGCTCATAAAAAATTGGTGGGCCACTGTGTGAGACAGAATGCTGGACCAGAAGAGCTGCGGTCTGATCCAGTAGGTATTTGCTTAGGCTCAGGATACCTCTGATCCAGTAGGTATTTTCTTAGGCTCAGGATACCTCTAAAGGTATTCTTGTTACTTGGACAGGCAGTAGCTCATGAAACAACATGGCTGGTATTACTCAGAAGGTCCCAGGATCGGTCATCAGGTAGACCAAAATGAGCCTAAGCATTAGAGAACTTCCTTTGATCCTCTAAAGGCCATTTGAAGAGATTGAAGAGCAGGTGAAGGTTATGCTTGAGATGTCCGGAAGTAATTGGTGGGCCACTGTGTGAGACATGATGCTGGACTGGGTGGGCTGTGGCCTGATCCAGCAGGGTTCCTCTCTTAGGTTCTTATGTTTCATGCCTGAACTGTTAGTCCCTTGTATATGCCTGCTTCCAAGGAGACAGGTAGCAGCCACTAAATACCTTCTCCTCTATGAAATCATCCAGTCCTTTTGTTTAATTATCACTTATTTACTAAATGTATGTAAGTGTCCAGCAGCTGAAATTCTCTGGCCAGCTTACAAACCAATAATTAAAAGCATTTTAAAAACAATTTGAAGTGACGGCCAACCCTACATCTTGCTCACTGTGGCAAATTCCGTTGTTTAAGCATACAACATGCGAAGAAATATTTCCAAATTTTCTAGGATCCGACTTCATCCTGGGAGAGATTGGCTGTGTTCACTCCTAAATTTTAATGCAGTGTCAGTCCACTTTCAGAGTGAGATAACACACTGACAAAGTGACAATCTGTTTGCTTTTGGCTTTAACTAACCCAGAAAAAAACAACATGGAAAGAAAATGACTAGCCACTTTGCTGATGTGCTTTTCTACTATTAAAGTGGGCAGAGGCTGGATTAAGGCTTTGGTGTGAATGCAACCATTCTCTTGCCCAACACTGCCTCCGCTGCCAACAGTGCTCAGCACTGCATGGTGCCACCAAAAGGCTTCCACAGTCAATAACGTCGATGGCGTAGAAACCCCTTATGCGCTTCCTAACCATGTTGGGCATTTCTTGCCCCAAGAATTCCTACTTAGTTATTCTCAGTACAGCATCCTTTCTAAATTAGAGAGCAGTACGTTCACAGATGGACCACAGACTTCATAAACCACAGGCATACCCACAACAGATCCCAAAGGACCGATGAGGCTGGATCAGATGTCAGGCTCAGCAGCCACAAAAAAGCAGGAACCAATACGCACTCGTGTGTGTGTGTGTGTGTGTGTGTGTGTGTGTGCAGAGACTGAAATCTCTAGAAGAAATATGAAGCTGCACAAATCCCGATGTCATCAGCCTCCTTCTTTGAAAAGTGTTAAGGAAGTGGTTTGTGGGAGATCTGGAGACTGCCGTAGAGAGGCCGTGCCAGACGGACGCAGGAGCTGGCCCTGCCAAGAAATGTGTTCCTGTTTCCCTGGACAATAAAAGATCTCCATAAATCACGCAGTAAAGAGCATGTGGGCTGCAGGGCGAAAAGGACTTTCCAAGAGTGCTTTGCTTCGTTGCATTGCCGCTGTATACTCCCTCCCCCGTTTGCTCTCACAAATGCTTGGGAAGCGTCTTCCAAAGTTCTCAGTTCACCTGTTTTCCACTATAGCAGTTCTCCCTTGACGCTCACTCATCCCCACAGGAGAGCATTCTGGGAACGTGTGTAGGGCCTTAGTAGAGGTGGCCTCATTATTCACTGTGAAACACTGCACACCCCATCCCTGGCAAATCTTCCCTGGGAAAGGAAGTGTTTTTCTATCCTGTTCAAATCGGATTGAATGGTAGAAACCACTGTGTGATGTCCAATGTGGGTCATTGTGACGGGTGTTGCCACTGGCATGTGGAAAAAGAGTGGATAAAAACTACATTTGATTTTGCCTTTTAGAGTAGCCAGACAGGCTCCTTCATCCTGAACGTGGGAGCAGGGGAATGGAATACAACAGAGTTAATTTTAAGTACATCTGGATGTTATCAACAATGAGCAGCATGAAGTCAGAGGAGTTAGGTAAAGCGATTTAAAGAGAAAAGAAAGAGAGAGAGAAATAAGTCCCCCGTCACCTTGCCTTTAAATAATAATAATAAAAAAAAAGTTTGAAGAACTCAGGGATACATAGCCAAACCTGCTACAGCCGCCGATAGTAAATTAAAATGTAGCCAACCTTCCTGAAATGTGGATTGCATTTGTGACCGCAAGCCCCTGTTTTGCTAAAGCAATTACACCCCGCCCCCATCCTGGGCTCATATAGTCAATAGCCAAAGACTTTTCAGCTAGGTGTAATGATGAGAACATTCGGTCCAAGGGCAGTAATGGAATAAACACAGGAGCTGCTCTCTTACGAATGGCCACTCAGCCTTGGCTAAAGGGGAATTTATCCACTGCTACTTAGACTATTTGAAGGGAAGGTAGAAGCAAACCTAAAAAGGCTGGGGAAACTGCATTCCTAAGACTGGAAGTGATGGTAGCCTGGTGGTGTTTTCCCAGAAGGTGGTAATGGCAAACCATTTCTGTATCTTTGCCAACAAAACTGCACAGCTGTGTCTAGGTCTACATATAGTTACTATGAACTGAGCTTAATTCGAGGCTTTCTTTAACTTGACTTTTATAAGACAATTAATTTTTTTAAGAAAGAAAATGGTCGAAAGCTCCAATCATTGACACCCCATATATAAATTTGGTACTTGTCCCTAGGCAGTTAGGTATGATGGACACCTGGGCCATGATTACCCCATAGCTCAAGGCATCTTCCAGCCATCTTCCCTTCCCTTCCCATCCCATCACTCACTTTTATTTATACTGGGATCATCTTGCATGTGGGCTGTCCTTCCTCAAGCTGGCTTTTCCGGAATCCAGTTTTACACAGGACTCAGTCCATCTTGGGGAGGCAGTCTGTTTTCTCTTGTCTTGTGTAAGCAGGAAACTGAGCTAGAGGGGGCTGAACCATGCTGGGGTGGGTGGATCCAGCCTTCCCTCCTGCCCAATGCCTTCCCATCCTGCCTCCCTTCGTTCCCCTTTGTTCCGATCGCAAGTTTGCGGACTTTGTCCATCATTTTTTAAAAATATAATCCATTTCTTTAATTGCTCTTTAGTGGTTTTGGGAAAAAGAGGGAGGGATTTAAAAAATAACTGGCCAGAAAAGCACTGTTGGGAGGAGCAGTGAGGGAAGACTGGGGCAAGAGTATCAGTGATACAGTCCTAAGCACAATGTATCTTCCATTTTCCTTTAGCCATCTGCAAAGGAAACAATGTTTTGTTTCGGTGAAATGTAAAACTGGGAAGTGAAAACTGAGAAGTGAAGGTGCTTCAGCAGCTTGAGGGGAAATGGCTGATTACAGCCTATCCTTTGTCTACCGGAATGGCTGCAGAGGTACAGGTGTGTGCTGGTTGAATATGCCTCAGCTGTATCTGTTTCAGGGCACAGTCCCCTTACTCCAACAGTACCCCAAACATGCCCCATTGCCGCCATTTATTGACAGAACTTTATCCTATCAGAATGCAGGTGGTAGATCCACCAGTTGAGAAAATGTCTTTTCCTGAGGCTGAGCAGGGCAGCGCTGAGTAGATGCCAGCTGACCATCTCTACCATCATCCGGTTTGTCATCAATGAAGAGGAAATTCAAACTAAAGAGAACAGGAAAATTCCAGAAATAAGAAACGAATAGAAGAATTGGAATTGAAGACCTAAGCGCTTGCTTTTTGTTGTTCGCTGTTCTCTCCCACACCATTTTCCTTTTGTATTTTATCTCTTTAGGGAACTGTCTAAGATTAATATAATATTGTAACCCGCCCTGAGACAATAAATAATAATAGGGAGACTCAGGGAGGTAAGATAACCTGAGGGAGGAAACATAACAAGCAGAGGAGGATCAGAGGACAGATTATCAGGAACTGGGTGTAAACAGGATTAGGATGGTTTCAGTGCAGTTTCTTAACAGGATGGCCTATTTCAGCCAGGTGTGATCACGGCCCTGTTCTTGTTTCGTCTTGTAAAGGCTGCTGCCCCTTCCAGTTTTCTTCCAGAAATGGACACCTGTACAGAAAGGAGGGTTTATTTTGCCTCTCCCCCTAGCTAGCATTTCCCTACAAGCTTATATTACTTAATATTCACAACCCTGATATTGATAAGGAGTTGAAGGAACTTAAACTTCAGAAATGTCAAGGGATTCTTGGTCTGTAAGCCTCCCAGTCAAAGTCCATTTGCATTACCAACTGAATCCAGTTTATTACATGCTGTCAAACCCTTGGAGGTATAGGCAACCACTCAGAGCTCCCTGGGGGAAGATGCTAACTCTAATTAAAACCTTTATTCCACTCTTACACCAGCAAGTACTGTTTGGTATCATGTATGATTTGTGAGCCGGGAGGCAGGGCAGCTAAAAGGAACAGGTAGATCTAATGGAGGGCGTGACACCGTGAGCCTCCAATTGACTTTTCTGAATACAATGAATTATGGGCACATGAGCCAACCCTGAACTAAAACAGGGGTGAAAAGGACAATTGGTTCAGGATCTGAGCTACTTAGTGTGAGGGGCAGGGGTGTAAGCCAGGATGGAATGGATCGAAAGGAGCATGGCTTCCTTTAACACAGAAACGTGGGCAACCAAACTCTGCACCTGATTAGTTATAATGGTTACCAGGACCTGCCTAGGGACGAGCACAAATGTTTGGTTTTTTTAAAAAAATTGAGTTGTATTGAATTTAATGCAAGATAATTTGTATTCATTCAAATAGATCCCCTCTGAATGTGGTAGGGTTTGTATTCTATACGAAGGTTCAACCCCATATGAATCCCAAAAGGATGCAATACGAATGCATCCAAATAGCATGCAACTCCCATACAAATTCGTACAAATAGCATACAAATCACATACAAATTCGTACTAATAGCATACAACTCCCATACAAATTCGTACAAATAGCATACAAATCACATACAAATTCGTACTAATAGGATACAACTCCCATACAAATTCGTACAAATAGCATACAAATCACATACAAATTCGTACAAATAGCATACAAATCACATACAAATTCATACAAATAGCATACAAATCACATACAAATCACATACAAATCACATACGAAGCTTCATATGAATGTATCAAAACATTCCATTTGAATTTGAATGCCAATCTTTGAATGTGCGAACATTCAATTTGAATTCAAATGTCCAAATTTGGCTGAATTTGGCTGAATTTTGAATGTTACAAATATTCTTGCACATCCCTACCCAAGACAAAAAGCTACTGTTTTCACCCACCGGTAGCTTTGCGACCCACTTTGCCTCTATCAACACCCATAAGTGTTTGTTGTCAGCAACCAAGGCTGAGGAGCCCCCAGTAACAAATGCAGTCTTTTCAGTGAAGGCTGCATGGAATTACAGCTCCCAGCGATCACGGCAAGGTGAATTTCCACACTCTTGTTCACTGCATTTGCCTTGTGTTGTAATCATAAGCTCCCTTTCTGACTTTACTCTGTGAAATAAGTCTCTTTTATTTCCACCGAGGCTGATAAAACTTCTAAAAGGTATTTCTGTACGCAGGAAATCAGAATGATGGATAGGGGTGTGCATTCTTTCGGAAGCACTGAGGTACAGATGGGTAGCATCTTCACACTGATTCTCCTCCTGATTTATGGCTGGGGTTCTGAAACCAGCAAGAAGTAGAAAATGTGTGTGTGTGTGTGTGTGTGTGTGAGCATGCACACCAAAGAATATATTTGCATATTATAATCTGGTTCGATAAAGACCTTGAGTGTGTCCAGACTTACAGATACTGCACATTCCAATGCACAGTTGGGGCATGGACATCACACCTGACATCCGATAATTTGTGTTCACATTTGACTCGAATTGAATACATTTGAATCTTTTTGTTCGAATTTTCAATTAGAATTTGCACATGTGAATGTTGACAGCATTTGTATGTGCCTGTGCGCATCCCGTAATTATCCTGTATGTTTCCCTTTTTTTCCCTGTACGGATCCGTACAGATGCGTCAGTTGTGGGAAAGATGCGTATGGGCAAGTATACATCAGGTAGGTATCCGCACAAGTATGAATGTCTGAATAATTCAGACGAATGGATTTGAAAATTTGAAATTCGCTTGCGTGTTTAAATTTGAATTTGTAGACATTCTATTCGAATTGGAAAGTCCAAATTCAAAGAAATTTTGAGTGTTTTGAATATTCATGCACATTCTGGGCATCTGAAGCAAAAGGCAAGACCTTCACCTGCTCTCAATTCCCTGCAGGTGGTCTTTGGAAGCACCCTGCTTGTCTCTCTACCCTGGAGGCTGTATTAGGCATCCATAGTAGTAAGTGTCACAGTGGTTTGCACACGTACAGCTCGTGGATATTTTTAGAAATGATAAAAGAGAATACAAATTTTGAATGGGAAAAACAAGAATGGGAAATTAAGCTGAGCAAGGCGGAAAGAGGCACGATAGGTATGATGTAAAAAGTTCTACTTCAAATAGAAATGGAGCATGATCAGGTTAAAGATTGTATGATTATGGCCGCATCCCCATTACAAACTTAATTCGGTTTCGATACGGTTTCAATCCTTGCAGACCCCATGTCAGTTTGGCTTAACATGCTTTCCACATGTTAAATCGCCCCAAAGTGTTGTAAATGTTAACCCTCATTTCAACAGGTCTCACTCTGGTTTGTGCGCTTGATACATGTTACATTTTTTACTGTGGGGACCATACCGTTTTAAGGGATGAGAATCCATGTTTAGGGTTTCCCTCCCCCAATAGCGTGCTTCCAAAGATAGTGTAAATGTAAATAGATTTTATTTGATCAGCCATGTAGCCATTTCAATACAATACAATTAAAAGCAGAAATAAAACAGGAACAGAGGGCAAAGGAAGTGATCGACTTCCAAAGATAGTGATTTCAGTGTAAAAATCCATCCTTTACAGCATCCACTACACTGTAGCAATCCATGCACTTCACACCTGATAACAATGTTGTAATTTTGCAAAGAGCTAGAGCTCTTTGGAGTTCTGACCTTTAGAAAGCGAAAGAAAAGCAGCTGCAGGTTCTGGGAGATGTGTGAATGATTAAAGCAAGGGGGTTTTAGTTGCCACTGCTGCTGTGTGCCCTGGGCAATGGGGAGAGGAGGGGAAAGAATGGCTGGCTGCCCGCTGCCGTTTTTCCTCCATCCAGGCAAGCGGCAGCCACCCAGCCAGGCTCCGTGAAGGGGTGCCTTATGGGTGGCACATTCATGTCAGGAGGAAGAGGGCAGGGCAGCCCCAAATAGCGGCTTTTAAAAAGTAGCCACTTGAGTCCCCCCTTGAGTCACGTACGGCACGTATGATCCTCAGAATCCGGATCCAACGTGACTGAATTGAAAGTAATGGGATCAGGCAAATTCGCGTTTGCATCCAGTTCTATTATTTCAGTTTAGGGAAACTGGATTAAGCTTATAATGGGGAACGCTGCCATCATGGGCAAGAAATTTTGGGTACAATATTCAGATGGATCAATGGGAAAAACTTTGGATTAAAGATATAAAATTTACCGCTTGTGTGACATTGAAAGAGAATATTTATAAGATGATGTGTAGATGGTACTTAACGCCACATAAGCTTGGGAAAATGTATCAAAATATGTCAACAAAGTGTTGGAAATGTAAAAAGGTGGAGGGCACGTTTTATCATATGTGGTGGACATGTGAGAAAGCATGAAAATACTGGAACGCAATAGGGCGTTGGATGAGACACATTTTGAATATTAATTTTGAGTTGAAACCAGAATTATTTCTGTTGGGCATTGTTGATGAAGGTCTAAATGATGTAAAGACTTTGATATTATATATGGTGACAGCTGCCAGACTGTTATATGCACAGAAATGGAAGCAAAAAGAGTTACTTACAGAGGAGGAATGGATACTCAGATTGATGGAGATGGCAGAAATGGACAAACTGACTGATTTATTAAAAGACAAAGTGAATAAGTTCAGGGATTGGGTATTCTGATGGAAGGTTTCAGCCTTTAAAAGAAAGAGTAAAACAACAAAAGAAAAGAAAAACATAGTAGTAAGTGTCTTCATGGACTGCCCACAAAGAGTTCTCTAGCCAGAGTTCTGTGGGGAAGAGAAAAAACACTGTTGTGTTGAACCGAATTGAGTGAACATACAGGCTTTCCCCCCCTTGTTGTTAGTGGGAAAATGCTACCGAGGAAGGAAAAAAGGGCCCAGTGTTCACTCCCATGGTGGCTTGTCGTCTCATTCTTCCTTGGAACAATTAGCAGGCCTTCTCATGAAGTCGGGCAGGTCACAGTTTAATCCTTTCCAATTTCTGCACAGTCTGGCCAAGTTTTCTTGGCATGTAATCCGGCAAGTGGAATTGTTTCCTATAGGCCTTAGATGTTATTGCTAATAACAACATGAGCTGCAGGAAAGCAGCTTCTGATGTCAGGCAAGGAGAAGTAATTCCCTGGAGTGGGTGGAATACAACGGGAGCAAAATCCAGCCAAGCACTTTGGCATGGAGGCGCATGCGACAGTGTGGGCTTAGTTCAGATGGCCATCAATCATGAAGTGACATTTTAAGCAGTGCAGTGGCTAGAATCTTGGGCTGCATTCACACCTAAGTTTTAACCCAGTTCCAGTCCATTTTCAGAGTGAAAGAACACATCAGCCAAATGACAGGGTATTTTCTTTCCGCTCCATCTAACCCAGAGTTGGGTTTTCCGAATTGGATAATACTGAAAGAAAGCAGCTTGACGCTTGGCTGATGGATTGTCTCAGTCCAAAACTGGACTGAAACTGGATTAAAACCGAGGTGTGGATTAAGCCTTGGAGTCTGTGAGTTCAAATGCCCACTCAGGCATGGACTTTTTTTTTTTTTTTGGCTTTTCTTCTCCCAAATCACTCTGATTTTGTGTTTTTTGAACTCTAGTCCAGAACTATCCCCGGGACATTAGGGCCAGTTCTAAAATGAAGGGAAAAAACCCTTGATGTCCATCAACCTTAAGGTTGTGGATTTCAAACCAGGAATTGCTGTGTTGGTGTTGAATGCTTGGAATATACTTGGTTTTGAATAAGGGTAACTCAGGGCCTATGCTTGAACAGCTATCAGTCAGTTGGCCCTTAAGGATATATGGGAAACTGCTTTGTGTGCAGAAGATCCAGTCCTTTCTGCATTGGACGAAGCCACTGATCATCAGTGATGAACATGCTGAACTATCCATGGTTATTAGCCCTGTTGGTAGTAGGAGTGATTCTGCTTCCCAAGGCCCACTGCTGGAGCCGGAGGTAGTGCAAGCTGTAGCAACTACTGGGACCTCGGAAGCAGAGCAAGCTGTGGCCCGCTGCTAGGACCTCAGAAGCAAAGCAAGCTGTGGCCCACTGCTGTGGCTCCGGAAGCAGAGCAAGCTGTGGCCCACTGCTGTGGCTCCGGAAGCAGAGCAAGCTGTGGCCCACTGCTGGGACCCTGGAAGCAGAGCAAGCTGTGGGCTCAGTTCCTGTAGTTGGGCTTCCCTGTGTAGCTGGTTGGCCACTGCAAGAGCAGAGTCCTGGACCAGTTGGCCCATGGTCCAATCCAATGGGAATCAAGGCTACCAATGGCCATGAGTCCTGATGGCAGTATGAATCGGTCTGCCTCCAAAGACCAACTGCTGGAACCCTGCAAACAGAGCAGGCTGTGTGATTAAGCCCTCTGGCGAGCTTCCTTGTGCAACTGGTTGACCACTGTGACAGCAGATTAAATGGGCCATGGCTGTGAACCAACGGGGTACTTCTTACATGCCATTTGCATGTTAACTTGACAGAAAACAGATTCTTATTACTTGGATGGGCAGTAGTTCACGAAACAACACAGTTGGCATTCAGAAGGTTCCAGACTCAGTCATCAGATGGCCTGGAATACACCTTAGAGAACTTCCCTTTGTTCCTCTAAAGGCCATTTGCAGGGACTGGAGAGCAGGTGAAGGTTTTGCCTTGTGCCTTCTACTTGAGAGTCCCATGAGCAATTGGTGGACCACTGTACAAGGCACAATGCTGGACTAGATGGGCTATGGACCAACCCAGCAGGGGTCCTCTGACGTTCTTATGTTCTCTTTGCCTTCTTCTCTCTGCCTAGGGAGACTGGTTATCAGCTGCACTTGACCAGAGCTCCACAGTCTTTAACCAGCTGGATGTATCATCGAAGGAAAACAGCTCATTTTGTTGCTAGGAGATCAGGGCACGTTGGTCTCTTAAGTTCTCTTAGAAAACACACGCCTTTGCTTTCATTAGCCACAGCTCTGGCCTCAGTTTGTCCATTGTCTCCACTGAAGGCCATGACCCAGCTGGCAAAAGAAAGACTCTGGCTGTGGTATTTAATGGGATGGGTAAGGCAACCATGAAACCGACCACCTGATGCTGCAGGTATCCAGTGATAATTTACAGTGATGATAATAATGTAAACTGTTTACTGTTGGTGATGGGTATCACTCAATGACAGGCAACTCCTGAGCACCTCGGTGCAGTTTTCTAGGCAGAGATACAGAAGTGGTTTGCCATTGCCTACTTCTGGGGAGAGGCTGGGGGACCAAACTGGCAACCCTTTGCTTTCTGGGCCATTTGCTCTAGTATTGAGCTACAGCCACTCCCAGACTCTACGGGCAAATCTATGCAGTTGTCTTGGCAGAGGTGCATAAGTAGTTTGCCATTGCCTGCCTTTGCAGCTGGCAAGGCATGGTTTAGTATAACTGTAGAGACTGACAAAGAGAAAGAAGCTGGTAGCATGAGATCCCCTTCATTAGATGCATCACCAGCCTTAGTCTACCCTGCTTTTCTCACTCATTTAAGGGGACTCAAAGCGGCTGACAAAGCTTTTCTATTCTTCTTCCCACAACAGACACCCTGTGATGTAGGTGGGGCTGTGAGAGCTCAGAAGAGAGCTGTGACTAGCCCAAGGTCACCCAGCTGGCTTCATGGGGGAGGGCAGAATCGAACCCAGTATTCCCATTTAAAAGAGTCCGGCTCCCTAACCACTAGACCAAACTGGCTCATGATGAAATTGCCCTCACAGATGTTTTGCTGTCTGCTTCTTATCTTTGGTGCTTTCTATGGGTTGAGTTGCTCATGGCATCACAGGGCCAGCTTCCAGATTAGCGGATTAAATTTGCAGAAATAAAAAAAAAAATACCTGCTGTGAGGCGATGACTCGCTGCACCCACTCCCGATGGAAGCCCACAGCTTTCTCTTTGGGGCTGCAAGACTTCCATTGTGTGCATCACATGAGAAACGGCAGCCAATGATTGCTGAGCTGCAGGCTCAGCTCTCGTTTGGTGTTCTCATGGTCCTGTCCAGACCGGCGGGAACATTTGAATTTACCTTATACTGCAGCGCGAGGGTTGTCCGTTCTGCAGTAAGGGAAATGCGACGTCCAGGCCTCAGCTGTGCATTCCAATCTGCAGCTTTGTTAAGTCTGGAATCACCCAGAATGTTTACATAATATTCCAACGTCCAGGGGAAAGTCGCCAGCAGAAAGCACCTGATGGTGCAGTTACAAAGTTGTGATGTGCACACCTTTTTTGTATTTGATTCTAATGCAAGGAAAAGCATATCCATTTGAATAGAATCATAGAATGGTAGAGTTGGAGGGGACCTCCTGGGTCATCGAGTCCAACCCCCTGCTCAAGGCAGGATCTCCTAAACCATCTCAGACAGATGGCCGTCCAGTCTCTGCTTGAAGACCTCCATCGAAGGGGAACCAACCACCTCCCGTGGCAGCCTGTTCCACTGGTTGATCGCTCTTACTGTTAGAAATTTTTTCCTAACATCTAAACTAAATCTTTTCCCCTGCAGTTTCACCCCATTGTTTCTAGTCCTTCCTTGAGAGAGTGAGAACAGGGCTGATCCCTCTGCCCTGTGACAACCCTTGAGGTATTTGTAGACAGCTATCATGTCTCCTCTCAGTCTTCTTTTTGGTAGACTAAACATTCCTAGTTCCTTAAGCCGTTCCTCATTGGACATAGGACATTGCCACTTCGAATGTGATAGGATTCACGTTCAATACGGATGTTCAATCCCATACGAATCCCATACAAAGCTTCCTACAAAGCTTCATGTGAATGTACCAAAACATTCGGCTCAAATTTAAATGTCAATCTTCGAATGCGCCGACATTCAATCCGAATTTGAATATCCAAATTCAGCTGAATTTGTACGAATTTCAAATGTTACAAATATTTGGGCATGTCCCTAGTACAGAGCAGGGAAGATAACTGAGAAATACATGATGAGAAGCAGGTTTGGTGTCCCCAGGACTACCCCCTCCTAAGGGCCAAGTAGGTGGCATCCCACCACACCTGATAGCTCAGAGCTTGAGTCCTTTGATGAATGTTTCATAGCTTGGCTGGCTAAGAGCCAGTGCTGTGTGGTGAATGAATGAGTTTATTGATTAGTCAGATGAACACAAATCATACAAGGTCAGGATGAATTAAAACAAGCACGGCTATGTAGAAAGAGCACCAACTCGACACCCTTGCGCCCCTTGCAGACACCCCGATCTGAACTGAGCCTGAACGCAAAATAAGGCAACCTTCCCAGAAGCAAAATAAGGCCATTAGTTCCCCCTGAAGCAACTAAGCAAAATTTGTTGCAAACCTCCCCGAATGCCGCATGTTTCAGGAGACGCTCCGAGGGGCGCCGTCTTTCTGTGCCATAGATCTAGCGGCTAGAGGGTTGGGCTCCAACCTAAGAGTTCAGGGTTCAAGTCCCACCTCGGACACGAAAGCAATCCGGTTGATGCCGCCTCGAGTATCTCACACAAGGATTGTTGAGGCAACACTCCTGGCCATCCCAAAAATGAGGGAGTGCCCCTTGCCTTAGATAGGTAGAGTGGGATAAAATTCAAATAAATAAATAAATAAATAAATAAATAAATAAATAAATAAATAAATAAATAAATAAATAAATAAATAAATAAAGCCTATCCTCCCTTTCTTCTCCCCACAGTACAGGTTTGGCTAGTGTGTTCACCATCCCCTAGGTCCAGTGGGGTCCCATTTTGTATGGGTTCGGCCAGCCTTCCAATTTCTGCCTCCCATGAGCTCCATCTCTACAGACTTGGCCGGTTGCCTATGGTGACCCTACCATTGGGTCCCAGTAGCCACAATTGCCCCTCTTCCCCTGGAGCAACCCTTTTGCCTGTTTTTTTTTGGGGGGGGGCAGTGGCAGTGGTGGGACGCGCCAAAGGCCATCTTGGTGCAAAGGGCAGAGGGACGAGATTCACTCCAGAAGCCCACCACCTGTGAGCCAGTCTGGTCTAGTGGTAAGCAAGCCGGACTCTTACCTGGGAATACCAGGTTTGATTCCACCCTCCCCCCGTGAAGCCAGCTGGGTGACCTTGGGCTAGTCACAGCTCTCTTCTGAGCTCTCACAGCCCCACCTACCTCACAGGGTGTTCTTTGTGGGGGGAAGAACAGAAAGCTTGTCAGCCGCTTTGAGTCCCCTTAAATGGATGAGAAAAGCGGAGTAGAAAAGCCAACCCTTTTCCTCCTCCTCCTCCTCCTCCTTGCAGCAAAGCAGTGGGGGCTTTAACCCTTTCGGGGGGTCCGAGAGCGGCCCAAGGGCTCTCCCTGCGCGCCCAGGGACGGGCTCGCTCTCCGGGTTGGCTTTCGAGGGCTTCGTCCTGCTTGCGGGCGGTCAGAGGGAAAAGCGAAGGAGATTAGAGCGCGCAGGGAGCGCGGATCGGGAGCGAGCGAGCGAGCGCGTGCCCGCGCGTTGACGGCCGGGCCATGCCGTGCACGTGACTTGCACCCATCCTAGAGCTGACAGGTTCGGGCCAAGAGGAGCCGCAGCGTCTGGACGGCCCCTGCCTCGCTCGCCCTCCTCCTCCTCCTCCTCGCCCAGGAAAGCGACGGCACGGGCGCATGGGCCAGCAAGGGCAGCGACGCAGAGCCGAGGCTGTCCCGGGTCCGTCGCGCGTGCAACTGGCCTGACTCCCTCGCCGCTTCCCTCCCCAGTATCCCTCCTCCCCTCCCCTCCCCTCTCCCCTCCCCTCCCCTCTCCCTCCTCTTCCTCATCCCGTTGCACATTCTCTCCTGGCGGCGGCGCCACACGTCGCAGCTGCGAGCCGGGCTGAGCCGGGCGGGCAGGCAGGCGGGCAGGCGGGCAGGGAACATGGCGACGGGGCGACGCGGCGACGGGGATCCCCGCTGCTCTCGCCGCCGCCGCCTCCTCCTCCTGCTGCTGCCCTCGCTGCTGCTGCTGCTGCTGCTACTGCTCCCGGCGCCGGCCGACTGCGCCGAGAAGGGCAGGACGCTCTTCCTGCCGCCGCCCGCGCGCCCCCCGCCGCCCCGGGCTGTGCTGGAGGCGCACCGTCCGGCGGGCGCGCAGGCGGCGGGCGAGCGGCCCCGCAGGAGCGCCGACGAGAAGCAGACGCCCACGACGCCACAGCAGCCCATCAAGGTGTACGGACAGGTGAGCGCCGCCCCGTCGCCAGAGAGCCTGGGGCGTCCTGCGGACCGACGGGTGCCAGGCGCATGCCTTCCTTCCTTCCTTCCTTTTTCCTTCCTTCCTTCCTTCCCCGGGGACCGACCCTGGCTGGCTTGGAACTGGGGGAGGAGGGCGCAGGGCAGACGGCACGCTGGTAGTCTTGGCATTTGCTGCCCGCAGCCTCCTTCCTTCTCTCACCCACCGCCCCGTCCGTCCGCCCGCCCGCCTCCCTCCCTCTCTCCCTCCCTCCCTCTCTCTCTGCCGTCCAAACTGGCCAAGGAGGGACTTTGCGCTTCCTGGCGCTGCTGCTGCTCCTGCTGCTTTAGGCGCTTGGATGCCGGCGAGAGGGCGGCCCGCGCGCCTGCAGGGTTGTTGGTCCTGGCGGCGGCGGTGGTGATGCTCCTGCTGGCTGTGCCCTTCCTGGTTGCCCTGCCGACGCCTCTCCTTGGGGCCACCAGTCCTGGACTGAAAAGAGCCCCACACAAACGGGGCAGCGGTGGCCTCCCTTGGCAGGCAGGCAGGCAGGCAGGCAGGGCCATTCAGCCCCCAGGAGTGGGGCTGGGGGAGCAGGTGACTGCTGAGGATACACAACTGGGATCCCAGCTGGGTTTGCCTTACTTTGTTTGGAGTCGCCATAGCGCCAGTGACTCTTGGTCCAGCGGCGGCTGGCGTGGGGCTGTGAGGGGACGTTGTTGTGATGTGATTGACTGAGGTGCGCATGCACACGCATACAGAGAGACGTATGCACACCGTATATAAACACACGCCAGTCTTCCAGTGCCGTCCAGAGCAAACTCTGCATCCGTCAGAGCGATGCTTCTGGCATCACTGGGTCCATGCTATTAACTGAAAGGGACAGCCACCGCAACAAAAACCTTGCACGCATGCATGCATACACACACACACAGGCACAGAGAGATAAGTTTCCAATATAAAAAAAAGGTCCCTCAGTTTGGTCTGAGCTTTGCAAAGAAGAAATGCGTGGGCATCAGGTCATCCTTGGAGTGTGGCTGGTTGATCCAAAAGTGTGATGAAAAAGCTTTTGTTTTCTGTCTATGAGCTGTGGAAGGAAAGGAGAGAGAGAGAGAGAGAAATGGAGCATTTATGTGGTTTATAATACTCATCGCCAGCAGATAATTCTCCTCCACTGTGCGAGAGAGCTCTAGGTTTTGTCATTTGTCATGTCAGTCTCTCCCTCTCTGCTTTTTAAAGCCAGGAAACAAAGTGCCAATGTAACTTTTTGTGCCTTCTCCCAGTAAAAGAAAGAAAGAAAGAAAGAAGCAACCTGCAAATAACAAAAGATGCTCCTTTAGGATCAGAAAAGCCAGCCTGGTGGGTGAGGTTGGACTCCCATCCATCATGCAGCCAGCCTGACCAAAGGTTGCAAGAGGTGGGGATTGTAGTCTCAAACATTCAGAGGGCATTACGGGAGTTGTAGTCTACAACCTATGGAGGGGGCATCTTCAGCTAACTGAGAAACAGCCCGGAGGAAGCATATGTGTTGCATAAGCAAGCAATTATTGCCTCAAGGGAAAAACCCCTGGAGCAAAAAACTCCCTGAATCCTGTTGGTGCAGTTCACCTTCCCCTCTGCTTAGTTTAACTGTGGAAGGGCTCCAGGTATCCAATGTTTAGGCCTTGCAAGAAAACAAATCCGTCTTTGAAAAATCATTCCTGTGGAAGGCATGTAACGTGATCATTTACTATTGTGTAAGGAGGTTGCATAAGTGAGGATGTGAACAGGCTCTGTGTTTTGTCTTTATTCTTCTTTTGGTCAGGGAAGGAATAGAGATGAGCAGCTACACTACAGTCCACGAACCACATCTGGCCATGGAGGTTTTCTATCTGGCCTCCAGTTATTTTCCCCCTTCGAAATAACCGAAGGTTTGCCTCTTCCAATAGTGACCATCCCAATTGTTAAGGTTAGCAGGGAAGGCTGTTCTGGTTCTTCTGTTGCCCTCAGATGTCCAAGGAATGACAGCACAAAGGAGGGACTTCTTTGTGGTGGCCCCTAGGTAGTGAAATGACTCCTTTCAGAGGCATATCAGGTGCAAAAAGTATAAATCTTTGGTTGTAGGTGAGATTAGAAGGCCATCACAGGTGCTAGTTTTTGGAAAGTGCTGTGAGAGGGAGAATGTAAGAAAGTGTTGTGTTTGTGGGGAGATTGTGGGACTTGTTCTTATCCACACTGAAAAAAAGTTACTTGCATTTCTAATAGGCTACTGTAGTTTCAGAAATGGCACAACCACTGTTACAGGAAAAGGAACGTTAGGAACATGCCTTTTGGAATACCCAGAACTACCCATAATTTGATTATATAATTTTCCTTCCCTTAAGCTGATTTCAAGAATGACTTTGATCCACAGTTCTGCTGTGCTGGTCTGATGCGATCTGAGGTGCTTTTCCTAATGACCATTTCTCCCTGTTTTGCCAAGGACACTAATGCTGATCTGCACCTGCCAGCTAGAGAGGAGGAAATATTGTCCTAGGCATGTTGGCTGAAAGCATGTTATGAGGAAGTTTGGTTGTGGCATTACCATCAAACATCATAATCACCATTTGTTTATTTGTATACTGCCATTCCTTGATGTTCCCATGGAGGTTTACAAGCAATGAACAAAGAACAGAGAAATGAGTAAACAGAATACAAAGCAAAATACAAAAACCTTACATGAATACATAGCGTAATGTAAAATATGTTTAAATATTTATATAAAAAACCCAACAGCCCGGGGTGACTCTGATTAAAAAAAAATAGAGAAAGGTGAGAAGAGCTTTGAAGTTGCTTATTTCAGGTGGAACAGGTAGGCAACAATGGTAAGAAAGGCATTATTTCTGGCCATGTAGATGGTTAATCTATCTGTTCAGTAGGACTGGCTTGATCATACAATGGGAAGGATTTCTTCACCCAGAGGGTCATTGGTCTATGGAATTTGCTGCCAGAAGAGGTGGTAACAGCTACCAGCCTAGATGGCTTTAAGGAAGGGTTAGACAAATTTATGGATGACAGATGTATCAATGGCTACCAGAATGGATGCCTAAGTACATGTTTCAGGCTGTGGGGACAAGCAGGATGGCTCTAAGGCCGTTTGCTGGGACTCGAGAGCAGGAGAAGGTTTGCCCTTGTCTCTGCCTGAGATGCCCATGGACAATTGGTGGGCCACTGTGTGGGCCAGGATGCTGGAGTAGATGGGCTGTGGCCTGATCCAGCAGGACTGGATCTATCAGCCCTGTTTCTTTGGGTTGTTGTTAACATCTGTGTATTTCTCTGCTCCTAGAAGAATCCATCCTTTAGACATTTTGCAGACTACTTTGAAACATAAGCTAATATCTTGCTCTGTGCTATAAGCAGTTTTTCTTTTCCTCCTAACTCTTTTTGCTTCTACCCTGGTCATTCCAGAATAAGAAATTAGGCAATTTGTGGTGGAAATAAATAGATTGAATAAAGAAGGAGGGGGGAGAGGGAGAAGGCGGTTTTGTTTGCTTTTTAAAACAACTTTTTAAGGTTGTTTTGGGAAAGCAGCTTCAAGAGTATAGAGGAAATTGATTTCTTCATTTGCTGTGAACCATACTTAATTTTAACCTAATTTGCAGTCTTGTCAACCGTGGGGTTTTTAAAAAGTCACCAGACCTTCTATTCTCCGTTCTGCACAGGGTGTTCTACTTGCATCTAATAAAAGTTGCCTGATTGAAAAGGGAAGCATTAAACATTAACTTTTGCTTAAATTAGATCCCCTCCCCCCCTTTCCCCTTACAGCGGTTCAGAAATCGGTTATTAAACAGAATTAGCACCTTGTAATCCTTATTTTGCCGTCCTTGATTCACTCTGGCCCTGTACTGGGGTCTTATTTTTTTAATTATACAGATCAGGCACCTGTGAAGGTTGAGAGGTATTGTCTTAGCCCAAGGCCACTCCAGGGACAACAGGGGCCAGGATTAGCAGGCATCACCAAATCCCCTCTTTAACAGCTGGATTCTCCAAGAATCGGCTAGGACTTCAGTTACTTTCTCTATTTTTATTTGCACATCTTTCGCCTGGAATCAGCTAAGCACTTTATCTCCATCTGTAACCTTCAAAGCTATTAGAGCAATCCATTTAAAGTTCCATGTAACAGGTGGGTGATAACATAAAGGCAACATGACTTCTTTTTTTATTCCGGATTGGCAGAATAGGAAACAAACAGACTTGTCCTTGAAAATCCCACCGTCTTAGCCTTCCACCAGATGGGAAAACTGATGTAGCTCAGTCGTGGAGCATCTGCTCTACGTGCCAAAAATACCAATTTCAGTACTTGGCCCCTCTCCAGAAGGAGGAAGTGGCAAACCAGTTCCATATGAATGCCCAGAAAACTGCATGGATGCGGTCATGAAATCACCAGGAGCCGACTTTGACGCGGGGATGTCCTTACCTGCTCCTTGTGCAATCCTAACTGCACATGTACCTGAGCTGATACTCTGTGAAATAGTATCTCTCCAGTCATAGGTGAGCCGGTTTGGTCTAGTGGTTAGGGAGCCGGACTCTTATCTGGGAATACCGGGTTCGATTCCGCCCTCCCCCATGAAGGCAGCTGGGTGACCTTGGGCTAGTCCCAGCTCTCTTCTGAGCTCTCGCAGCCCCACCTACCTCACAGGGTGTTCTGTTGTGGGGAGAAGAATAGAAAAGCTTTGTCAGCCACTTTGAGTCCCCTTAAATGGGTGAGAAAAGCAGGGCAGAAAAGCCAATTCTTATTCTTCTTCATAGGTGAGAAAGGGGGCAATTTCGCACCTCAGGAGTGCAATGAACCAAGGTTGACTAGCGCTCACACTTAGAACACTAGTCAACGTTACCTATTCTCTCCCCCCCCCCGTGATAAAATGTTTACCTTGATTCAGTTGTGGGGCCAGTCCTCTTCAGGGCACCGCCATTTTGTCTGTGGCGCCATGTGCAATGGCACATGCATCAACACCATTACCATGAATTATTATCATTGCATCTATGGCCGTCCGTCTACGGTTGTCCGAGGTGCTCAGATGACCCCAGAGCACCGGAAGAGGTGTGAATGGCCACTGCCTGGATGCACCAGGTAAGCTTGATTAGGGAACTTCTGGGAAGGCAGGGGGCGCCCGGAGGCTGTAGCAGCTTCCTCAAGGTGTGGATGCTCTTCCCCAGATGTTCCCTGATCATGCCTAGGGTAAGAATCCAGCAGCACCAAAGAAATGTTGATAGTGCATTGCTCAAAGATATGTTGTTTCTCCCAAGGAAACGCAGTTTCAAAATGTCCCCTTTCACTAGCAATGTTGTTACTGGGGTTTCACTGCTGAGAATGAGCAAAATGTTGCCTTTATCCTCAGCAGTGAGGAACAGTAGCACCATGAGATACAAAGTGTTACTTCCCCCTCCCTTTGTGTGCTATTTTTATCATTATGTTCTGTTCTTTGTTGTTTTGCTTCCAATGCGCGCTGTTGTCTAATCCTTCAGTTTCTCAAAGGTCAGGGAGGAGGCATACGTGTGTGTGAGGGAGGGGCAGTGAGAATAGAAGGGGTTCTATGGATTTACCCTGGATCTGTGCAAATTCTGCATATGGATGCAATACATTCTTTGAACCATGGGGCTCTCATTTGGAGGTTGGGCCACTTCTCTGTCAAGAATGGCAAGCAGTGTTTGATTGTAGTGGAGCTTGGTCCTTAGTTCAGCAATGCTCTTCCCTCTGCCAGAGATATACCAAGCATTTAAAGTGGTTAAAGGGACTCCAGAGATTTATCTGGGTGTCTTTTTCATTTTCTCTGTGTACCACGGGCAGCGTTATCTGGGTTGAGGGTCCAGCTAAATGTGTCTTAATCCTTCAGCACTTGTATCTTCTCCAGGGCCTTAGAGCACGGCTGGCCTTTTTCCACTTAGCTAGATCCAGATCAACCACAAACAGAGGTATCTTCATTGAGTGGACTTCAGAACAGCAAATGTGTACTAAAGCATGCGAGCATGGATGTAGACCACATTTCTGATCCAGATTCAATTCGAATTAAACATCCAAATTCGAACGAATTTGATTGAATTTTGAATGTTTTGAATATTCATGCACATCCCTAGTTATCATTGACCTGTGCAGTGGAACTAGTGGAGTTGAACTGGGGCTTTACCCTTGCCCTGCTGCTTTATAAATCAACACAAGATCCGGTAGAGCTTTCGGGGCCTTCTCTGTTGTGGCACCTTGGCAGTGAAATGCTTTCCATTTGCTCTTGCCGTTGATGGCACTTTTTAACAGCAAGAAAGCGCAGGTCATCGTGGCCTGTGGTGGATGCAGTGAGTTATACTTCTGGGATCTTGAACTTTTTCATGAATATGTATTTATGAAAATGTCTTTCTGTCAAAGTATATGGAGCAGAGCTGGCTTCGAAAAAGAGGGATATAAAAATGAATTGATAAATAACAGGACATGCTCCACATGCATAAAATAGATGTCTTGACAGAAATAAATTGCCTGAAATATATGGAACAAATTACACAGGCTGACATCTGGCATACAATTCCCAACTTCTGTGTCCAATATTAAGGCCTCATTGGGAGAGAAAGGAGGCATTGTAAAAGAGCTTTCTGTGGTAATTGGTGCTTCCATTCCGGTTCTTGGCAGGTGAGGCTTGCGAAAGTTTTGTTTTCTGAGCCACAGTTAAAGGACACTTCCATTCTGCCTCTTGTCCCCTTCCCTTTGTCTTCCAAGAAGGAGAGAATGTTGCAGCCTGTTTATTTAGATTTAGGGTGGATTTGTTATGCAAGGGTTTATTTCTCCCAGCGTTTAGACTTTGGACATCACGTGGATTAATTCTGTTCTATTAGTCGCTGGAAACTGGTTCAGGATTTTTTTTCTTTTATCTCCTGTGACACAGAGCCTGGTTTGCTCTGATTGGTTGATGTTGCTGTCTTAGGTTAGATGTGGGGATGGAGAGCTCTTAGAGTGAATCATATCTTAGGTCTTTCTAGCAACAGACTTGACCAGTGTCCCAAATATTTGAAACTCTGCCTTGCTTCTGGTTAGGCAGAATAGCGATGCTGGTTGGGCATTGGCAGAGAAGAACTGAGTTATAAAAGACCTGGGGATGGGGAAGGACTGGAAGGGTAAAATGTTTATAAAAAGATGGATTTGGTGTTCCCATTTTGAGTTTAGGTTGGCCCTTGGTAACACCATGGACGCATCTATACAGTTTTTCTTGGCAAAGGTGCAGAAGTAGGGATGCCACGAATATTCTAAACATTCGAAATCCAATTGAATTTGTTTGAATGTGGACATTGAAACTTGAACTGAGTGTCTTCGCATTCAAATTTAGACATTCTAATGGATTTTGAATGTTCTGAAACATTTATTCGAATAATTCAAATGTGCAGATACATATGATGTACAAATATATGCATTTGCGCTTATAATACGGGATGGAACCGGGATGCATACGGGATAAAACGGGACGCATGCGGAATGCATACAGATGTGTATAACACATACAAATGTTGTCAACATTCGTATCTTTAAATACGAATCTAACATTCAAACGAATAGGTTAAAATATAATGGATTTGAATCACTTTTTTTAGCATTCGGATTTTAAACATTCAAATAAAATCAAGCGTTTTGACATTCAATTTGACTCGAACTCAAATGCAAAGAAAACATTTGTGTAAACCCTATACAGAAGTGGTTTTCTGGGGAGATACAAGGCCTCAAACCTGCAACCTTCTGCCTTCTGGGCAGTTGCTTTACTGTTGAATATAAGAAAATAAGAACTAAGTGGAAGCTTGCTGAATTGGGGCCACAGCCCATCTAGTCCAGTATCCTATTTCACACAGTCACCCACCCAGCCTTTGCTTCTGGCCATTTTCAAGCAGAAGACAAAGGCAAAATCTTCACCTGCTCTCCAATCCCTGCAAATGGCCTTTGAAGGCATCCTGCCTATATCCCCAACCTGGGGGTGGTACCTAGGCATCCATTCTAGTAGCCACTGAACTACATAAATATCTAAAAGGTTTTATTTTCTATTGGCTATCATGCCTGCAAATTGGCATCATGTATCTTCCCAACAATTTTGTTATTATTATTACTACAATATCCTATTTGGTGCCCAACAATATTATGGAACTTAATTTGGCTTTTGATATTGCTGTTGGTGGTTTCAAGATGTAAAGCTTAGAGAATGTCTCCTTCTCCTCCTCCTCCTCCTCCTCTTGGCCTTTAGATTGCACTGTATATGCTGCTTTGTTATTTTCTTTTTAGAGGGCAGGGATATGTATGTTTATGAGGGGGGGGGGGAGGCCAGGGAGATATTTCTGTGCCTCAGCTTCCCTAAAATGGCCTCCTGCTTGCAGTGAAAACCTTTACAGACCCTTATTTTTGCCTCAGGATCTGACCGCTTCATTCTGCTGCACTTGTAGATTCATAGGTGGGCAGATGGCTATTCATAACCCAGTTTTGGGATTTTTTATGACTCAGATAAATCCAGCCTCCTCGAGAGGATAAGATATAAATTTGGCCTTCATGGTCTGTGTGGAGAAAAAGGCATGAAGATAGATGTTATTGGCTCAGAAAAAAAGGGGGGGGAGAAAGAGACAGAATTGAATGAATGTGTTTTCTCTCTTTTTGCTTTTGGAGTGTGGCAAAGGTTGTGAAAATGGGTCCTTGGCTGGGGAAGGTTGCTGTGGCTTTCGTTGCTTTTGCTTTTCTAGTGCATGGTTTAGAACAGGGGTGTGCACAAATGCAATTTTTGGGATTTGGTTAGATTCAAATTGAATACCCCCAAGTTTGAATTGATTTGAATGCTTAAAATTTGAACGTATTCACGTTCAATTTGAATACATTTGAATCTATTAGTGCAAAAACTTCCTGTATTTGCACACTTGTATTTGCATGAATGTCGACAACATTCCCTGTACGAATCTGTACAAATGTGTACAGATGCATACGGGAAAGTATATCCGTACACATACAGATGTCTGAATAATTCATTCAAATGTTTCAAAAATTCAGAATTTGTTCCAATGTTTAAATTTGAATTTATAGACATTTGATTTTAATTTGAATATTTTGAATATTTGTGCACATCCCTAGTTTAGAAACTGATTGGCTGAGCTGGGTTCCAGGCAGGATGAGGAAAAGGTCCTGCCTGAATCCCAGTAGAACTGCTGCTGGGACCCTTTCTGCACTGGGGCTCATTTCAGAATATATCCTGGAACAGGGCCCTGCCATCTATAGGCTGGTGCCCATCTTGTTTGGTCTTGACAGCTAAGCAGGGTCAGATCTTCCTACTGCTTAGATGAGGAACCATCTGGGAGTGTCACATGCTGATGGTCTCATTGGGAAGGTGGAAAATAACACAGAGGAGAGCAATGACAAGTCATGTTGGTATTGCTGCCAAGAAAACTGCATGGAACTGTTGAGCCTGTTGGAGATTGCTGAAATGATGTACGGAAAAAGAACTTGGATTTTCAAAAACTACTGTGACGTATTGCCTTTTATATTTATACTCATCCTTTCTTCCAAAAACCAAAGAGAGCGTTCCCCGCCCCGCCCCCATGTTGTATCGCCTTCCTGAAACCTTTCCAGAACAGGAAGAGCTAGTCTTCACCATAGGACAGGGTACTTGGAAGGGGGCTATAGCTAAGTGGTAATGCAAACAGTCTGGAAAGCAAAGGGACACCAGGTCAGTCCCTAGCCTTTCCCCAGAAGTAGGTCAGTGGCAAACCACTTTTGGATTTCTGCCAATAAAACTGCAAACAGTTGCCCACAGTGATGCCCATGGAGTCAGTCAGGGGTCCTTTTGCACTTTGGCCTCTAGTGAACTTCTGGTGAAGAAGATCTGCACTTCAAGGAGGCTGCTACATTAATTCATTAATTGTTGATTTCATGCTCCACACCTTAAGCAACGTTTACCAGAAAATGACCTGGAGTGTCCAGCAGCATGGCCATCCACACCTTTTCAAGTGCTCTGAGGTCGTCTGAGGTGCCACACAAGTGTGTTGGCACCTCAGACAACCATAGACACAACTGCATATGCACAGAGTGTGAGCACTGTCATAGCGACATCACTGACACATGTGCAGTTGCTGAGGGAGCCACAGCCAAAATGGTGGCACCCACAGGTGGACCGGCCTCACAATTGATTGGGGAGGGGATGGCCAATGTGGACTAGTGTTCCAAGTGTGAACGCTAGTCAACACTGGTGAATTGTGCTCCTTTCCTGTCCAGTGGATGGGAAGGGAAGTGTGAAATCTCCCCAGGAGCTGGCTATAACTTGATGTTGGTTTGCAAAGAGGCCGTTCACAAATTAGGAAGATCCTGCTTTCACTGCGGTTAAGTACGTGAGCTCAAAATACCAAGCAAAAGGGACCACTAGCATCCCTGGAGTGCTTGACCTGATTATGAGGAGGTGGGATTCACTGCTGCTCTGATTCTGCCCTGCTGGCTGTGT
The DNA here is from genome assembly GCA_023333525.1 of Aspidoscelis tigris stejnegeri. Classification (NCBI taxonomy): domain Eukaryota; kingdom Metazoa; phylum Chordata; class Lepidosauria; order Squamata; family Teiidae; genus Aspidoscelis; species Aspidoscelis tigris. The sequence goes on from JALMGA010000011.1 coordinate 18,744,646, forward strand.
GAGGGTCCAGATGAGCAATGGATGTTCACGCAGCCCTTTCCCCCAGAGCCTGGCGAATTGTGTGGCCTGTTGGCAATGCTACGGAGCTTTTTCAAAAGGCATTTCAAGGCGCATTGTCTCTCCTGAATGGAAGATCCTGTCCAGCATTCCAGGAGGGGGAACAAATTGTCAATGGTTCCTACTCCTGCAGCGTGGAGTTAGGAAGGGCACTCAAACTAATCTTTCTGCTGCATGTTTTGCTCAGCACACAGGTTAACAGAACCTGGAGCAAAACACCTGCTGCCAACTCCTATTTACTTCTCAAGGGCGGCTCCTCTAAGAAAGTTGATCCTGGGGCACCTGGATCTACCTGTATTATCTGAGTCACAAACAGGTGATTAATTAGCAGCTGGATGAATGCCTGGCAACACTTCCAACGTGTTGAATCCTTTGGGAACAAAAACTAGATAACAGGGATGGGCACTGAAACATTACTACATTAATAGAGACTATGGGAGATCACTGTAGCAATTGCCCAGCATGCATGGCTGTTGCTATGGAGATGTGGAGGGTCTGGTCCAGGACCATCTGCACTTTGAGGGCCTCCAGATACGTTCAGGGACAGTGCCGGTGCTTGCAGTGAGAACGCTGACCATCGTCCTAGAACTTAACTGCTGTGGGATACTATATGGTTACAATTAAGTGCAAAAAAGCCCTTTTATGTTCAAAGGTAAACTAGCCATTTTGAGCTTTCTGAGTTCATCTGTTTGCACTGGACTATACCTCGGGATAGGGGTCTGTTGTCCACATGCTACTGCAGACTCTGGCAGGCCTCACTTGGGGCCTGCTGTAGCCTGCACTAGCATATGAACATCAGGCTAAGTACATGATTAAGGAACTTCTGGGGAAAAGCATCCACACATTGAGAAGGTTACAGCCTCCAGGTGCTCCCTGTCTTCGCAGAAGTTCCCTAATCATGCACTAGATGTGGACCCATCCCCAATCACTTACCTGGCACATCCAGACCTCTTCCGATGCTCTTGGGTCATCTGAGGTGACATGCAGGTACTTTGGACCACCATAGATGTGACTGCACATGCGCAAAGCATCAGCGTTGTCATGGCGATGGTGCTGATGCAGCCAAAATGGCAGCACCCTAAAGAGGAACAGCCCTGCAATCGAATCAGGTAAGTATTCAGTCCTGGGGGAGGAACAGATAATGTCAACTAGCAGTCAAGTGTGAGCGCTAGTCAACGTTGGCTCATCGTGCCCTTTCCCCATCCAACAGATGAGAAGGACAGTGTGAAATCGTCCCAGGTGCCTTGTGTGAGCTTTGGGGGCACCATGGGTCCTAGCCTGGAACAGCTATTGCAATGCAGGTGGCCTTGTTTCCAGATCATGTGCAGTAAATCCCAGCTTAGGGAATGATTGCTAGATCTGGACCAGCAGAGGTAAATGCAGAAAGACTCAGAGAGAGACGTGCTGCTTCCAGACTAGTGGATTAAATCTGCAGTTATATGAAAAATACACAGCTTACATGCTGTGAAGCAACGACTCCTTGTCCCCACTCAGAGTGGAGGTCTGCAGCTTCCTCCTCGGCACTGCGTGGTGAGTGCACGTCACATGGGAAGGGGCAGCCAATGGGAGCTGAGCCACTGAGCTCTTGTTCGCTGCTCTCACTGTCCTGAGGCTGGATTGGCGGGAACATTCGAATTTACCTTATACTGCGGCACAAGTGTTGATCATTCCGCGGTAGGTAAATTCGAACTAGCGGCAGCATAATGCACTGCCGCTACGCAGAATTGGGCATCCGGTGTGATGTCAGTGCTTTGGCACAGCTTTTGTATGTCTGGGCATATCATAGAGAGTGGGGGAGGGAAGAGAAAGACGTACATTAGATAGATGGGCAGATGGGTGCAGTATGGTGATCAGCAGCAGTGTTAATGGTACATGCAATGAACAGAAAAGGAAGAGATAGTTGGGCCACACTGGTTTCTGTGACATAGCTTGTAGCTGGCTTCACTGGCTGGCCGTAAGGGATATTTTTGAGAGATGGAAGACGAGAATTAAAGCCTTGAAAACCAAAGGAGCGAGTGCTCAAGGGATTTCTGTTCAGCACTGCAGAAAATAAAGCAGGACATGCTGAAGCAAGGGGTGATGTTTCCAAAGGAAAAACGGCAGACTTTACCAGGAAGGGCTTTTGTTTTGTGGATGCATTATTTATTCATAAAAACAGGCAAAGTCGTACTTTGAAAATCCAGCGTGGAATTAAAAAATGAACAACCCAAAGCAAACAGCATTATAAAGAAGGCACAAAGCCTTGAACAGCCTCTGTTCATTTATCTCTGTGCCCGATAATCTGTGCTAGATATTGTACAAGATCTAAAACGTGCTGACGTTTTGCAGCCAAAGCTTTGAGAGCCTTGTAGGAAACGTAAAGTAAAATAAAATGGGCTTTTTTTTGGGGGGGGGGTAAGGGCAGTGATAGATTTTATCCCTTGCTGGCCCTGAACAGGGTAGAACAGCTTTTATTTGGTCTCATTTTTCGCAACGTAACAGAGTGTTTTATGAATTTAGTCAACTGTCAGAAGGCAGGGGAATTATTTTTCACATCTTTTTGAAATTGGATTAAAAATATTTTTTAAAAAACTTCATATTACTTTTTAAAATGTGCCTTTAGTGTAATGACAGTTCTGGACTAGTGTCATTTCATCCAGGTTCTATAAACCTGACATTTGGCCACAGTCTGTTGAAATTCTGGCCCTTTCTGTGCTGTTTCTTATTCTTGATTATGTTCCAGAAGAGGCACTTGGCATCCAAACGCTGGTGCAGACTATAGCAGGTCTTGTCTGGGGTCTGTCATAGCCTGCACTAACACATGAGGATGGTAAGACCCTATTCTGGTATATAATCTGGAATGAGGACCAGTGCAGAAAGGGTCATTGTCTCAAAAACTGGTCTCCCATGTAATTCTGGGACTGTCCTTGCCATATGTGTGTGAGATGGCCCACAACCGTCAGGGATTCACAAAAGGAAAGCAGAGTAGGGGTGAAGAGCTGGGATCCAAGCAAAGCTTTGCCTTTGACCTCTCTGGACTGATTTTTGTTTTTCCGCAAACCAAAGCACAGTTTGGTGAGATCGGGGCTGGCTGGCCTTGCTACGCAAACCACACAATGGTTACCCAAGTGGTGTATAGTGGCAGACAGAATGAGGTAGATGATACACTCTGCTTACATATATTTGAGATGCTCTGTCTAAGGTGGGGGAAATACAGCACCATTATGTCTGTGGCAACCCCACCATTCCCCCCCCCCAAAAAAGTTGATTGCCTGCTGCTGGAAAACCTTGAACTGGTGGTGGGTTTCCCAGAAATTGTGCTGTTACTTACCTTTGTGGTGGGACCCGCCATCATTTCTGTCCACCATGCATTTGAATCTATTCATTCTAATGCTAGGTATGAATCTGAAGATACGAATGTCAACAACATTCATATGTGTTATACGTATCTATACACATTTCGTATGCATCCCGTTTTATCCCGTATGCATCCTGTTTTTGTGGCATATTATAAGCACAAACGCGTACAGATACGTATGATATTCGTACAGATACGTACGAATGAATGTTCGAATGAACATTCGAAATTTGTTTGAATGTCTAAATTTGAATGTGAAGACATTCTATTCAAATTCGAATGTCCACATTCAAACAAATTTGATCAGCTTTTGAATGTTTCGAATTTTTGTGCACGTCCCTAGTTCATTCCGTCACTAGCAGGAATGAGCTGGCTAAGGGTGGCCTATATTCAGACAGACCATGGTGGACCAGCTCCCACTACCAGCTTCCCGGTTTTTGCTGTTGCCAGGAGGGCCCTTGTTGGCAGAGTGCCCAACTCTTTCTGGAGCACCACTAGAAGGGGTCCCCCACACGTTCTGCCCTACGAGGGTGTCCTGTTTTGGTATCCCTTCTAGCCTGGAGTAGAGATGTTTGTGAATATTCAGTACATTCAAAATTTGATCGAATTTGATTGAATTCAAACATTTAAATTTGAATCAAATGTCTACATATTCAAATTTAACATTTGAATGAATTTTTGAATCTTTTGAATATTTGTACAAATTATTTGGACATTCGTGTGTGTACAGATATGTACGCATTACACATGTATCTGTACACATCTTATTTGTATCCATACACATTTGTATGGATACGTATGGGACGCATACGGGATAAAAACGGGACGCGTACGGATGCATACGGATTTGTACAGACACATACAAATGTTGTCGACATTCATAGCTTAAAATAGAAATTGACTATTCAAAGAAATAGGTACAAATGTATGCGAGGACATTCGAATTTTAAACATTTGAATCCATTTAAATCTTCAGATATTCAGTTTGATTTGAACTGAATCCCGAACATTGCATTTGTGCACACACCTATCCCAGAATATAGACTCTGGTATAGTTGGGGATCTCTTTGAAAAGGAATATGGTGCCATTTTGGATGCTTTATTCTGGTCCATCATGTTGACCAATGTGGGTGAAGCAGGCTAAAGGGAAGGGGACAGGGACCCCCTAATCTCCAGTAGGTACATAAGGTGCACCCAGGATTGGAGTACATTCTTATCCATGTCCTGGTTCAGACAGGGCCAAAGGCTCCAGCTTGAAGCTTCTCTTTGATCTCCTTGAACTGCTCCAGGTCAAAATGGGTTTCGGGAACCTCAAAGGAAGGCACCCAAGTGAAGCCTTGGCATTCCTTTTGGACTCTCTCTCTGAAGACGGCTGCTGCCATCTGCCACATTTGCTCAGCCAAAGTAATCTACAGTATCCGGAAGACGTCATATTTCTACAGGAGAAGCAGTGGCATCTGGCTTGGTCCCAGTACTGAGCTGTTCCTGCTCATTTGTTGCAAGGAGGAAGTTCTCTGCTAAGAACCAGACATGCTTAATCATTCTATAAAGGAAAAAAAAAGTTAATAAAATTTTATTAACTAGAGATAATGACTATGTACTCTGTAGTGTATTATATTCAGTAGATTGCACTGTCATTATATTTAAGGATGCGAGACATTTTTTTTTTTACTATGTTAGAAAAGTGGTGGAGGGTAGGACTGTGCAATGGATCCAGAGCGCATTTGACATGGATTGAGAACAGTTTCAAAGTGCATTCAGGGTGGATTTGACACTTTCAGAGTGGATATGGGAATGTATCGGATTTGTATCGGATATATATGTTTATGTATCAGATATGTATTTGGTACTTATTGGATATGTATGCTTTTGTATTGGATATTTGTACGAATTTGTACAAATATATTCGTATTGAATAGAATCCTACCACACTCGAAGTGGATCTAGTCAAATGAATATGAATTTCCTTACATTCGATTCGATACAAATTGAATGCAAAACAACAACAACAACACCATTTGTGCACAACCCTCGTGAAGAGTTATTGCAGTTTGAGAATAAGAACAACAGCAACACAAAGTCTCCAAAGCAGTGTGTGGCCCTTGTGTTCTCATCCCATCTATGAACCTTCCCTGTGCTTTCTGTGAGCTGGCTCAGAGGGGCACTTTATTTTCTTTTTTTCACTACGTGTGAATGCAGCCTAAAGGCCTGTCTGCAGTTACCTGGCTGTAATCCTAATCAGTGTGTCCATACCTACTGTATGATAGGATTAAATGAGAGTAATCACATATTTTATAAGAAAGAACAGAAGAGAATAGAAGGCGAGCCCAGCTAGAACAGACCAGCTACTCCAGCATCCTGTCTCCCACCGTGGACCAGCAAGTGCTTCTGGGCAGAAGATGGAGGCAAAACCTTAAGCAGAAGATGGAGGCAAAACCTTCACCTGCTCTCAGATCCCTGCAAATGGCCTGAATGTCTCTCCAACCAGAGGCATTTTCACACTACCCCTCTGGTCTGCTGGACAGGAAAGGAGCAAACCTTACCTGCTCTCTCCCCTGGGATCTGATACTCAGCCTATTCGATCCCGGGGCCTGGTCCACCTCTGGGTGCCGCCATTTTGGCAGCGCTGCTTCTGCAACTGCAGAACATCAGCACAGTCACCTTGGTGACTCTGGTGCTCTGCGCATGTGCAATTGTGACTGCAGTCATCAAGAGCACTGACAAGAGTGAACGGTTGCGCCGCTGGATGCTTCAGGTAAATAATTAGGTAACATTGGTTAAGGTGTGGAGCACGATTTCATGCTCCACACCTAATCAGCGATTAGTGCACTTCTGGGATGGGGGAGGGCACGCTTGGAGGCTGTGACAGCCTACTCAATGTGTGTATGCCCTTCCCAAGGGGCGCATTAATTATTTACTAGAGGCTGAACTGCGAAAAGGCCTCTGAAGGCAGTCCTTAGGGATCCACTGGTACACCTGTCCGAGAATTTTTCTAATCCTTTCTTAAAGCTATCCAGCCTAAGTGCTGTCACCACCTCTTCTGGTAGGAAATTCCATACCAGTGACTTTCTGAGCAAAAAAAAACCCCAAAACACTTCCCTGTAAATACAAAGCCAAACTCTATTCAATGGTGTTACATAGAAGGAAGCAATATTTTACAAACCATGTAAGAGCAAAATAGTTTTTGTGCAAGAGTATTATGAGGTAGAATACTTACAGGTGTTTGCTGATTCTTAAGGAAATGTTGCATCTTCCAAAGATTATTAGTCTTGCATTTTTAAGTAGAGTTGTGTCTGGTGTCACACATGGTGTGTGAGTTGGTATTTGTGTGGTTCCATCCATATCTGGGAGAATATTTTGCATTTCACCATCATGGAGAACTATAAATAGACCACAATGCTGGCTGGGAAAAGCTCAGTTAACAAGATTGATTTGTTGTTTTCTCCCACCTCAAAACTAAATTGTGGCTCACGATCCACAATTTCTGGGCAACAACCCGAATTTCCTTGCCTTCATTCTTGCTAGAGCCAGTGATAATGTTTGCACTCCAGATGGATGCATTTTGAGTGTGTCCTATTACATTCATTTAGTTTGGCTTGCTGCTGACAGCCATCCGTGCTGGAAATGGGAGGAACGTTACATTTATTCAGTCTTTTTTCCACCCTCTCTTCAGGAGTCCAGGCATATTTCCATGTGCCTAAATGCATGGTGTGAAAGGGAGCTTCTTTTCCTATATGCCACATAGAACCTTTATTCAGTAGGGGATAGAGATTGTGACTATTCTTGAAGCACAATGCATTTGTCACACAGCACATCAAGACATGAAGATTATGCCAGGTCACACCACAGAGCTGTTTTAAATGCTAATGTAGGAAGCTCACAAATGCTGTGTATATGGACAAAATAATATTCATATACATGGGCAGAACATGGGACCCAAGGATAACCCAACCGTAAATTCTGATGAAGGGAAACTCTGGCGATCTGCAGTTTGATGCATTCATCAAAGGAAAACTGGGACCAGCAAGTTCTTTCCCTGTATCCTATGAACCGGATTTGGCTGAATATCTGTGATTCCCAGAATCTGCTTTGCCAGTTTTCATTTTTCATTAACTTCTCTTATTTGCACTCTAAAGTCTGATTTATGTCAAAATGTACAAAGCCTTCATTTTTATAGATCTTATACACTACTGTTTTAATAGTTTGCTGAATATGCACATTTTTGCACTGTTCTCTGTGTATAATTTGCTCATATAGTACATTGAATTCATTTTTGTGTGCATGGTTCTCTAACACAGACCTTTCTAAGGCAAATCTATCACAAAATTTTGAAGAATTGTAGAATCCTGCAGAAACTTGCATTATGGTTTGTGCATTCATCTTGGGTGAACCTTGCAGATGCATTTTCATGAGGCCTTTTGCATGTACCCCCCTTAATCCAGATTAAGAAGATCCGGATCTTTGGAATCCGGTCCATGTAGTTCTGCATCATGAGGCCTTTTTGCATGAAGATATGGATCTTTGGTATCTGGTCCTCATGGAATAAGGTCCAAGTAGTTCCACATCATGGTGAGGACCGAAGAGAATGGGTGCTAAACAGGGCTGCCATGTGGCTGCCATAGCACCCACCCCAATGCTTCTGATTAAGCCCGAGGAGATAGGTCCACTGGTGGTGTGGTGCGATTGACCTGCATAGCTGTCAATCAAGGGACACTTCTGGTTACAGTGGGCATGGCAGAGAGACATGACTTTGTAACAGCCTATGTAGCCACTACAAAGCTTGGGCTTAGCTTCGTAGACTGCTACAAAGGACATGTGGGCCTATGTAGTGTGTGAGTTGAGGAGCAGTGCCGGAGCCACCCTGTTGCAAATGGTGGCCTCTAGACCCACCCCTGGACCCCATGTGTGGAAGCGTGGCCTCTGATCAAGTCTTCAGAACAAAAGACTGGATTGAAGACACAATTAAAGGGGTCTTGTGTTAATCCAGATTTAAGAGCCCAAAGACCCCATTAACTCTGGATTTCAGTGGTGCTCATGGAGACAACCTAATGGGGTCTTTAAGGGGTCATGTGTGCGTAAGGTACGCAAGTGGTCCATACCAATTGTATGTCTAGCGGATTCCTAGATAGTAATTAGGTAACTTTAAGGTGTGGACCACAAAATCATGCACTTTTTTGGGGGGGAAGGGTACCCTTGTAGGCTGTAACGGCCTAAGTGTGCGTATGCTCTTCCCCAGAGGTACACTAATTAATGACTAGAGGCTGTAGTGCAAAAAGGCCTCTAATTAAACTTGCATGAAAATAAGCTGGTCTGAACATAGTGGATTGTGCTCACATTAGCCAAAGGAGTAGTAGACTATAGCTGCAGAATGCCTGCATATGGTCGGGAGGTGTCCATTTTGCTTTCATGGGTAACCCATCCCTACTGGAGATGTGAACGGATTTTTCTTGACATTCTATTCAAATCAAATTGAATACCCCAAATTTAAATTTAACAAGATTCGATTCGAATTGACCAAATTCAAATCTATTCATTAGAATTTTTGATTCGAATCTGCACACACGGATGTCAACAACATTTGTATGTGCACACATGCATCTTCCACACATCTGTACGCATCTGTACGCATCCGTATGCATCCCTTAGTTATTTCCCGTGCAACCTGTTTTTGTCCTGTACAGATCAGTATAAATGTGTTCAGACGCGAGAAAGATGCGGATCTTCAAGTACGCAGTAAAATGGGACACATACGAATGTCCAGAAAATTCGAATGAATATATCCAAAATTTGACATTCGATTCAAATGTTTGCATTCAAATTTTTGGGACATTCTATTCAAGTTCGAATGTCGAAATCTGGCGCATTCGATTGGATTTTGAATGCCTGTGAATATTTGTTCACATCCCTTATCCCTACTACAACTTTTCCATCAGCACATGTGAACCAACAGCCCAGACGAATCTAGACTTGCACTAGCTGAACTGCAGTACGAATCTAAAAACAAACCTTGGCTTCACATTGCCGCTTGTTTGCAATGAGAGCAGCTACAAATTTGCAATGAGAGCACTGAGTCAGATCTAATGTGAAGCCAGGGATTAGGGTCATTGCTGAACTGAGAGAGTGGGTGGAAGTGGAAACCATCTGGATCCATGGGTTAGACCGTTATGTATAATGTACAGTGATGTGTGGATGAAGCCGCTTTCTACCAGAACCACATTTTACTGCCCTGCAACTCTTTCATGCTTTGTTGCTTTAATTGTCATTTGCTGTTTAATCGTGAGTCCTTTGGAGAACATTTGCTGAAAAGGAGGCTGCGTACAGCATAAAATAAATAAAATATATACCTCAAGGCACGGTGGTATATGTCTATGTGTTGATTATAACAATGTTAAACTCTGTTGGTTTTATGATTTAGCTACTGCTGCTTTTTTGAAAGGTTGGATTTTTTTAAAAAACAAAGTTTGCTCTTTTACTGCTATGTTTTTTTCTCCTGTTCTTTCTTGCGTTTGTGTTCCTCCTTTTTTTCTGGGGGCAAATTGTCCCTGCGTTTTTATTAATGTAAGCCTGTTGAAACTGTTTAGTAAGAGAACTGAAATTTATGATAAATATTTATCTTGGCGTATCAGCAGATGGGCGAAGGATTCTGCCCAGTTTTCCAAGTGTTGGCTAGGCAGCAAGGGCATCTTGGTTTCATTAGGAGCAAGTGTAAGTTATGGCTGCTTGATAGTCTCATGCTATTTCTGCATTTATGCGTGCTGTTCTGGTACAGGGTAAATTGGGATGAATTGCTCTCGGTGCGAAACAAAATTGTCCAAATCGAGAGGGGCTGTTTCACATCAGGACCTCCACCAGCTCCAAAGCTCACACCAGCCTGGAAGCCGGTACAGGGTGTTACCATGTAATCCTGAGGCCAGGAACTTTTGTTCCTGGCACCTGGACCTCTTGAGGGATGGGATGGGGATGGGGGTGTATTTCAGTGGGACGCTTTGTTACATTACCAAAACGGATCCCTCTTTGTATGCTGGGCCATAGGCAGGCCTTTGTGGTCTGGTGTCCCACCCTTTACTGCTCTGGTAGACCTTGAACCTGTTCGCACTTGGCTTTATTCTGGAATATATCCTGGAATAGGGGGCTGCTGTCCACATGGTAGTGAAAACTGTGGCAGACCCCAAGTGAGGCCTGCCAGAGTCTGCATTAGCACAAACCTCTATATTTAGATATACTCAAGAAAAAGGCCAAGCGTGAACAGGCCTGTTGAAAAAGAGGGCAACGGGTAGATCAGACCAGGGTTATTTCGCACTTCCCTTCCCAGCCGCTGGATGGGAAAGGAGTGTAATCACCCAACGGTAACTAGTGCTTGCATTTGTGAGGACTCACTCATGTGTGAGTGATCCCAGAGCCAGTCCTCTTCAGGACACCGCCATCTTGAGTGTGACGCCCTCTGCGACTGCACGTGCTTCGTAGCTGTTGCCATGACAATGCTGCGCAGCAGCTCTGTTGACCTTCTCATCCAGCTGAAGACCTATTAATTCCTGAAAGTTGATGGTTTAGGAATGCTCTTTTCGCTTAAAGTATGCCTATGGGACAGCAATCTGGAATGGGGTGCCCCCCCCCCCGTTGGCAGGAACCGATTGTGGGATCTAAAGGAGGTATGCTCCGGCATAGTTCCATAAGGGCTCTACTAGGATTTTTGTATCTCTTTCTCCCTTTAAATGGCAGATTGGCTTCCCTGTGAATAAATTCAGGCCATGGAATCAGTCAGATGGAAAACACTGACAGAATCTAGGCTGAGTGTGTCTGATGGCAGAATAATAATGCTTCTCAATTCTTGCTCTTCTGCCCTCCTCTCATGGAAGGTTGCCAGGGACACATCAATAGGCATGAGTTAACCAGCTTGGTGGGGTTTTTTTTTGTTTGTTTTTGGTGGGAGGAGGGATTCTTGATGTGCTGAAATAGTGGCTGGGTTTTCTGAATTCTCCTCCCCCTCCTAGCCATATGTTGGACTGTGACTAGACACAGCAAGGAAAGCATCTCTGAGGCACCACTGAGGTGGCTTAGAGACATCTCTGAGATGGGATTGTTCACACACCAGTCCACCCCTCCCCCCTCTTCAGTCTATTCTATGCCAGAAAAGGCAGATTAGTGAAGGGCTGGGTACACAGGGGGCACACGCTTTCTCTGAGTTGCCTCTCAGGTGCTCCTTGCGTTACATCTGAACATGGCCTTGCTTGCACAGTCCGCGCGTGATGGAATGGCTGGGGTTTGGGCCCAGTGCTAGTTTGAATCCTGACCATGGAGTTAGAAGTTAATGAGGTAACTCCGAAAAAGGTGACTAGTTGTTTTAAGCAATGTTGTTTTCTGCAGTTGTAGAAATTTTATTTCATCTGATGTGTTCCAAATATTTTTTGAGTTCCCTTGCCATTGCACTGACACAAGCCCTTCCCTTCCCTTCCCATGCTCTGGCTGGAGGGAGGAATATGCACAACTTTTTTTTTGTATTGCATTCGTATTGTATCGAATGCAAGAAAATTAGTATTCATTTGAATAGATCCCCTTCGAATATAGAGGGATTAGAATTCGATAAAAATGGTCAATCCCATAGAGATCCCATACAAATGCATACGAATCCCATACATATCCCATACAAATCCCATACGAATAGCATACGAATCCTATACGAAGCTTCATACCCCATACGAATCCCATATGAAGCTTCATACAAATGTATCAAAACATTCCATTCAAATTCAAATGTCAGTCTTCCAATGTGCTAGCATTTGATTCAAATTCAATTGCCCGAATTTGTATGAATTTTTAATGTTCCAAATATTTGTGCACATCCCTAGTTGGATGTCTTTTTCAGAGCTCCTCAGGCACTGGCCGATGGGCTTTCCTTAGATGTTCCCACAGCACCTTGTACACCCTTGCTGGTCAGTAGCTGCTGGAACTAATACTGTCCTTTTCTCCTGGAAGTGTTGGATTTCAAACTGAAAATCTCAGGATTACATTATGTGAGGAATGCTCTCAAGGACAGTGTGTTTGCCAAGAGACATGATAAGAAGTCTTCAAAGAATAACTGGTCTAAACCAGTCAGCTATGGACTTTGTTTCTACTGCGCGTGTCAGAGAAATCTGATATGTATTTCTTTTCCTACTTGGAAGGTGTTACTGGGAATATTGTAATTACCGGCCGGGTTTAGGTATATAGATTGTGTGCTGGAAGTGGGAGGTTCAAAGTTCGTCTTGATGGGGTTGTGAAAAGCGGACTTCCTATGCTGCAGCATACAAAAGTAAAAGGAATCTTTTCTCTCTGACCCATCTGCTTATTAAGAAGCTAATATGAATAACATTTGCTGATAGGGCAGCAATTTGTTTTCACAGTGGTTCTAGAATTTTCCTAACAATTAGTTCAGGTGGAACAGTTGTTAAGCCTTTGGCCCTTCCAAAAGAGTGCTCTTGTTGGCTTCTTTGTAGCCTTCACCTACATATGAGATATGCAAGTTTTAGTGTCCGTTCCAAAATTTGATCACACAGTCCATGTTCACACAGGTAGACATGTCCAAAGATTTGATCAAACCTACTTAGTTCTCCACTGGCTATCACAAATATTCCAGTTAAATAGTTCTGGTTTGCTGGATTTTCACCCTTGAAAAGCTGCTTTTCCAAAGGAAAAAATGCTATGTTTTAATTTGTTTTCTAACAAGTTCAAAATTGAGCACAAACAGAGGTTTGTTCAGTTAAACAGTTTGTCATCAAACCAAACAAATGGGTGTTCAGTTCAGCGGCAAACCAAACATGTAATTTTCATTTGGCTAAATCTCCAGAGAAATTGTATGAGGAATTGCCTAGTTTTGTTAGGAGTATAAAAGTTTCATCTTTCCATTTCTGCCTAGTTTGCTAGAAGCTCCAAATTTTAATATTTGCATATTTTAAGACTTGGTTATTTTGTTTGATCCAGAAGTCTGCTTCCTATTCTACTTTGATTGCAAGCTTCTGATGAGATCAATGGTGAAGATCAAATGACTTTCATTGGGAGACTTGCTTGTCTTCATGTAACCCACAGAAGCAAAGGAATTCCTCATGGGCTTGTTCTCATAGTTGTTACCTGTACTGTAGCTCTTTGTTGCAGAGTGTCTGACTTTGATTTTGTTCATAGCATTTGGAACGTTTAACGTGCATTAACATTGGAACCACAGTCAGTAGCATTGCTCAAGAGTGTCAGTGGGAAAGCTGTAAGTTTTAATGAAAAAAACACACACAACCAAATCAGGTTTTAAGTGGAGAGAGATTCTAGCGAGAAAACGTTTGGGGCTGTGAAAATTCTTCAGGGCAAACAGCTTTGTAGTTTTCATCCTCCAGTCTCAAGAGGGTTTTCCTTGATCTTTTGCTTCCATGTGACGCAACAGTTTCACAGTTGCCTACTGGGAGAGCTTCCTTGCTTGTTTTGCAGAAATATTGATGGAAACTAGTGGGAACAGAGTGGCTAGAAACTAGGCATGTGCACAAATATTCATGACTTTTGAAATTAGGCTGAATTTGGCCAAATTTGGACATTTGAACTCGAAGCAAATGTTACATAAGAGGAGTCCTGCTGGATTAGGCCACAGCCCATCTAGTCTAGCATTCTGTCACACACAGTGGCCCACCTGTTGCCCATGGGCATCTCAAGCAGAAACAAGGTCAAACCTTTTCCTGTTCTCAGATCTCACCAATGGCCTTAGAAGCATCTTGGTTGTCCCCCTAGCCTGAAAGATGTACTTAGGCATCAATTCTAGTAGCCATTGATACATCTGTCATCCATGAACTTGTCTAATTCTTCCTTAAAGCCATCTAGACTGGTAGCTGTTAACACCTCTTCTGGCAGCAAATTCCATAAACCGATGACCCTCTGGTTGAAGAAATACTTCCCCTTGTCTGATCCGACTCTCCTACCCATCAGCTTCATGGTTCTAGTGTTGTGTGATAGAGAAAAGAAATTTTCTCTGTCCACCTTTTCTATACCATGCATGATTTTATATACCTCAATCGGGTCCCCTCTTAAACACCATCTCTCCAGACTGAAGAGGCTTAGACGTTGCTGCCTGATTTTGTAAGCGAGGTGTTCCAGCCCCTTAATCATTCTGGTTGCCCTTTTCTTCACCTTTTCCAGTTCCACAATATCCTTTTTGAGGTGTGGTGACCCGAATTGTACACAATATTCCAAATGTGGCCTCACCATAGATTTATAGAGAGGCAAAATGACACTTGCTGACTTATTTTCTATTCCCTTCTTAATTATTCCCAGCACTGAATTAGCTTTTTTTGCCGCTGCTGCACACTGGGCTGACACCTTCATTGAACTGTCCCCATGCACGTCCCTACTAGAAACCAGCTGCCCAGTAGTCTAGAGTGATCAGGCAGCAGTGAGTAGAGTCGCTCCATTAGGAAAGAAAGCAAGAGAGAGAAAAGTTTCAGGAAACAAAGGCCAAAGGCCTGTACAAAATTCCTGGATTATAATTTTCCTTTGTGAATCACACACGTCCCTGGGAGCAATTTAGGTCAGCATATCATCTACATATTTTATGTGGCTAAGAGGAATCTGTTGTTCTCAGTTATCCTCAAACATGCTTTGACCCATTTCTGGGCTGGACTGCTGTAAAGCAGTCTCCCTGGAGCAGCCTTTGTTTTGCTTTGTCTTTCTAAGACTGAAAGTGGTACCAAAGCTCAGAGGAAGGAGAGCTAATGGCTGGTGACAAGCAATTGAGACTGCAGTTCTGTTCAAACCTGCCTGAAAATTAACCTTCCCTTGCATGAAGGGGAACAGAAGAGTGGAATCAAGCTGCGCTATTAACCTTCGGTGCCGGGGAAACTGCCCTTTGGAACTGGTGAGATAGAGGGCAAAGGAGTTTAAAGGAGGTGGCATCAGGGACCAAAATAGGCCAGAGCTACTGGTAGCTGAGTTATCGCAAATGCAGTTTGATGCAACACACCACGAAAGCTTTCCTAATGGGCTGTAGGAATGTGAATGAATGTTTTTGGAGGCATTCAATTCGAAACAAATCAAATGTTCAAAAATCCTTATTGGTACAAATAGATCACATTCAAATGTGGTAAAATTCTATTCGATACTATTCTTTTTGTACATATTCGTATGAACATTCAGTATGTATTTGATACAAAATACGTATTCGATACAAAGAGATATGTATCTGATATGAATAGATGCATATCTGATATGAATGGGTACATATCTGATACAAGGATATGTATCTGATATGAATGGATATATATCTGATACAAATGGATACGTATCTGATACAAATGGATATGTATCTGATACGAATGTATATGTATCTGATATGAATGGATATATATCTGATACAAATGGATACGTATCTGATATGAATGGATATGTATCTGATACAAATGGATATGTATCTGATATGAATGGATATATATCTGATACAAATGGATACGTATCTGATACAAATGGATATGTATCTGATACGAATGGATACGTATCTGATATGAATGGATGCGTATCTGATACAAATGGATATGTATCTGATACAAATGGATACGTATCTGATACAAATGGATTTGTATCTGATACGAATGGCTACGTATCTGATATGAATGGATACGTATCTGATATGAAAAGATACGTATCTGATACATTTCCCCAGGTTAACAAATGTACAAACTATTTGTATGAATGTCCAGAAACATTAGTATTTGTTCGAATGTTAGCATACACATATTATTACATTTGATTTGAGTTTGAATGTCCAAATTTGGCTGAATTTGGTTGAATTTTGAATGTTTTGAATATTTGTTCCCATCCTAATGGGCTGTCCATTAGCTGGTCCTGAACTGAACCAGGCATGTAAGAAAAAGGGAGAAGGGGTTCAAACTCAGAACTACAGAATATGATGATTCATGTTTTCATTGTGTATTTGTTTCAATTGCATTCTTTTGTTTCCTTCCCTATCTCCCCCCCCCCTTCCAGGTTAGCCTGAATGATTCACACAACCAGATGGTTGTTCACTGGGCTGGAGAAAAAAGCAACGTGATTGTCGCTCTGGCCAGAGATAGCTTAGCTTTGGGGGGACCTAAATTAAGTGATGTAAGTATACATACACAAGAATACCCAACTTCAGATGTTTGGGGTCAACATTTCTAAAAGAACCCAGGTCCAAATTCTCTGGGACCCATGTAAGGTTACTTCTAAATGCAGATGAGTGACGTCTGCTCTGTTTGTGCTTCTAAAGAGAGGGAGAAAGCTAGGTTCTAATTGCTCTTTGAACAATGCTCTTGGGGCATTTGATGAAAAGGAAGCACCAGAAGCAGAGGAAATGTTAACTGCATATCATTCCTCATGAGAAAGTTCAAGTCCCCTGTGTCTTCTCCTCACTTCCAATCAGGAACAGGCACACCTCTGCATCATGGGATATGATCCCCAAATGCACTAATTCTGATAATGCATAGCAAGATGTGAAATCAGAGCAGGTTGTGGGTAGAAGTGTATTTAATCTGTTTACATCCTGCCCTCCCTCCCGAGGAGATCACGATGGAAAACCTTGAAAGGATGTGCATGGAACATTTATGGCACCATGGATCAGATCAGAGGGCACATGGATTTTCAAGATCCACAAAAATCACATGATCTCATACCCATCATCCCACCATAGAGGGCCCTATCTTGGACAATAGCTGCTACCTTTGATGGGAATTATTAACATCTAAGTATCATGAGAGAAGTATGTAGTACAACTTCTTAAGAACTCTCTTCCTTTAACCTTGCTGTTCACTTCAAGGAGAACCAGCAGCCAGAGTCCACTTGAAGAAATCTTTTAGAAAACCTTTGGAACACCATGCAGATTAGTTGCCCACTTCTCGGAATAATGGTTTAACACCTGAGAAATAAATTGTTTCTGGTAGATTTCTAAGAATGGTCTTTTTCTTCTGCTAGGTTTACGTGTCTTACGACTATGGAAAAACATTTAAAAAGATATCAGACAAATTCAATTTTGGGTTGAAGAATAACAGCCAAGCAGTGATTTCTCAGTTCTATCACAGTCCAGCTGACAACAAAAGGGTAAGTGGTCAGTAAGTTAACACCTTAGGAATGCATTAAATATTTGTTTGTTTGTTTGTTTGTTTTGGTAGTAGGACTGAAATTTCAGTAGGACTTTTCTTCCTGAAAAAGACAATCTGTTTCCTAATTGTGGCCCCCTATTTTATTTTATTGACTGATGTTTCTTTCTTGGGTCTGAACTGGTCTACCCAATCAGGAGTTGTATAATGAGGTGCCATCTTAAAACACTGTGTGATGTAACTGGGCATCTAGGCCCAGTATAATTTGCTGCTGTAGGCTTTTGGTGCTTTACTTAATTGAGTACAGATCAAAGGACAAACAAACAAACAAACAAATGGATTCATAGCCAGTTAGCGGTATCTTTGCTACTTAATGGCACTTGTTTGCACTTGGCTTTATTCTGGAATATATCCTGGAATTAGGGGCCTGCTGTCCACATGCTGGTGCAGGCTGCAGCAGGCCGCAAGTGAGGCCCACCAGAGTTTGCATCAGCGTATGGACAACAGACCCCGATCCTGAGATATATACCAGAATATGGTCAATTGTGAGCAGGCCCCATTTCAAGCAAAGATGTATGTGGAGAGATATGCGTGCCCATGGACAGCATTCTGGAGGCTTTAGGTGTAAAAGAATTCTGTTTAGGACCTTGGCACACTTGCATAACGTAAGGGCCAACTTTGCAGTTTGATCTCAGTTACGCCTTATATGTAGAGCAATTTGAGAAGGGGCCTGTGGGTAGCTCATGTGAGAAAACCAATACAAATCACGATAGCTAACGCCTGTTTATTTAATGCAGTATTAATAGGGTCATGTAGCTCAGGGAACGACTTTGTCCCTGGAGGATTATAAATTGCACTTGAAAAGCGACAGAGGAGCTTCTTGCTGTGGGGAGGATGCCCTGCAAAAACAAAGTTGGGTGATTGCGGCAGTAGAAATGACACTAGTGGTTTATTTAACTGGTGGATGAGGATCAGGACAAGTGTGCCTTTCCAAGAATTCTGTGTCTGTTCACAAAGCAATTGTCAACCATCAGGCATGGATCTGTGGCCTTCAGGATGATGTCCCACTGTTGCTTTTGTAGGCCTGCTCTCCGCACACGGGTACCCTGTAGCTGGCTTGGTCCATAGTCCACACGAACCCCATCAAGCCCTGTCTTCCTTATGTCCCGAATTGTGCTGGCCTAGGCTAATGGAATAAGTAGTCCAAAGCACTTTATGGGTTAACAGGGAGTTTACTACAGCATGTGGAAGGAGTTACCTGACCCAACATGCCAGGTTTAATCATGTAGAGCAGGATATCCCAAAGTATGGATTCTAGAGGAACTTAGGTAGGCCAAGGTGAGATGAGTGTAAAAAGACTGGATGGTTTGGTAATGTTTGGAGAGGTTTGAAAAGAAGTACTGGACTTCTTCCTGTCCAGAAGCTGCCCAACGTCCACTCTCCAACTAGGATAGGTGAGTTTCTACATAATTAGTGGGTCACGAATCACAAAAGCCTGGGAAAACCGGATGTCAGAAGTGTGCTACCTTCACCAGCAACTATGATTTTAGAAAACAAGGAGCTCATGGGAAAATGATCAACGTAAACCAAACTGGTGCCTTCCTTCTAAGGTGTTTTGAACTCTGATGAACCCATGCTCAGTTATCTTGCCCAGGCCTGACTGACGTTATAGTTGAAGATATCTGGAGAATATCAGATGGACAGAGGCTGACCTTTACGGTTTTACAAAGACAGTAAATTTAATGTCCTCTCCTCTTTTCCTGCTGTTTCCCCTCGCTCCTCTTATGCAGTATATCTTCATTGATGCCTATACTCAGTACCTCTGGATTACGACAGACTTTTGCAATACCGTTCAAGGTTTTTCAGTTCCATTCCAGGCAGCAGATCTGCTTCTGCACAACCGTTTTCCAAACCTTGTTCTGGGCTATGACAGGTCTCATCCAAACAAACAAGTGAGTACCTGGTGGTTAAATATAAGAACTTCTTCCACTGCCTATTAGCTTTAGTGTGAAATGTGGCTCAGTAGTTCTTTTTCTAGGAACTGTTCTGTACTTCCTTTAGATTTGCAAATAAACAAATAGGGGGTTCTCAGCTGAAGCCAATCAGAAGTTCTTGAACTTTCAGGGTTCAGATTTCTGCACTATATGCCTACCTCTGGTTTGGTATTTGAGGAGCTGCAGTTCAGGAACATCTGGAAGGCTGGAGCTGAACAGCTGTGCTTTAGATCTTGAGCTCATTGGGGGACAGAATCTGTCTCTCCTGCTTATATTTCAAAATGCAGATACTGTGCGTCACAAAATAAACATCAGTTGTATGACAAGTACATTTTGTGCCTATTCTGTAGGCAAGAAGATATTTCTGGACATCCCACCCTCTAAGAGGAGTTAACAATAACTTTCTCTGATCTGAGAAGATAGGCTTGAAGGCGACTTCCTATGCTGCCCCATGTGGTCTTTTACATAAACAATAAGAAAAAGGGGGGGATTTTTATCTTGTCTTTTTTCTGTTGTGCTGTTTTCTAGTTTCTGTCATCTTCCATTTTTCTTTTAGCAAAATGCCTTGGATGGCAACATTGTAGAACTGGTTTGATTAATATTCTGGGAGAAAAATGCTAACTTGCTCAGAGGTAGCAGCTCCATCCATCCATCCATCCATCCATCCATCCATCCATCCATCCATCCATCCATCCATCCATCCATCCATCCATCCATCCATCCATCCATCCATCCATCCATCCATCCATCCATCCATCCATCCATCCATCCATCCATCCATCCATCCATCC
This sequence comes from Aspidoscelis tigris stejnegeri, assembly GCA_023333525.1. Lineage (NCBI taxonomy): Eukaryota > Metazoa > Chordata > Lepidosauria > Squamata > Teiidae > Aspidoscelis > Aspidoscelis tigris. The sequence goes on from JALMGA010000011.1 coordinate 18,764,900, forward strand.
ATCCATCCATCCTCGTCTGCCTGCCTGCCTGCCTGCCTGCCTGCCTGCCTGCCTGCCTGCCTGCCTTCCTTCCTTCCTTCCTTCCTTCCTTCCTTCCTTCCTTCCTTCCTTCCTTCCTTCCTTCCACTGATTGCTTTACACTTCCACTCATTGATTTACCTCCTTCCCTTCCTTCCTTCCCTTCCTCCCCTCCCTCACCTCTTCCTCCACTCTTTCCCTCTTCCCTCTCCCCTCCCTCCCTTCTCCCTCCCCATTCTCTCCCTCCTTTCCCTCCCCTCTCCTTCCCCATTCTCCCTTCCCTCCTCTCTCTCCCTCCCCTCTTCCCTCCCTCCTTCCCTTATATCCATCCGTTATTTGTGTGCTCTTAATGAATGGCTGCAATGCAAATAGCAAAACAATGAAATAGATTAAAGACAAGTGTTCAAACAGTAAATTAGCAGCAATAAAAACACAGGAACCACCGAAGTGAGATCGGCTTCTGCTGAGGCTGTACAGGCCTCAGTTTTCCTGGCAGCGCTTCTGCCTCTGTGTTATTCAGGGATGCATTTTCGAGCGCCCAGCCTAGCTTACAGCAGTTCCTAATCCCCTAGCCGTCTCATTCACATCCGAAGCGACCTGACGCGCCTTGCCTTCCAAGGTAAGACACAACCTACATGCTGAAGCTGCAGCATGGGGGGAAGCGACAGCTGTAGATGAAATCATGATATCACACAATCCTCTAAATACAGGCTGGCTTTAAACAAAGAGAGACATTAGAGGACTTCTAAAAGTTGGTGGCTAGGAGGCTGTACATTTCTTTTTGTGGAGGTGCCAGGGGGAGGAAAAATCCATTCATTTATTTAAATCCTCATTTATTTATGGCATTAGTCATCAGGAGCTGTTTGGATTTGTCCTGGCTCATGCAGCTCTTTCAGAACTGGCATCATGCAGTTCTGGAAAGCTTTAATACTATTTATTCATCTTTAGTATATAAGTCCAAATGGGCATAGGGAGTGGGTGTACAGCCAAAATGTAACATAAAGAAACTGAAAATGTAAATGCAAGCACCGTCCAGAAATCAAACATCATGTCCTTTCTGTGTGCCGTCAGCCAGCAAAAGACTGGGAGAATAAAGATGCTCTTTGTTAAATTGAAGTTGGCAACCTGTGCTTCAAAGTGGTCCTGAAGACAAGCAGACAGCGACCATAAGAGTTCTGGTCAATTTTTGGTTAATTTTATCTTTACTTGTCCTTCTAATTTTACCAGTGCTATTTTATCCATTTTTTAATGTTTTATTGATCTGCGTGTTGTTTTTTTAAACTCATTTAGACATTATGTTTGTTCTTTTTACAGCTTGTTTGGCTGAATGCAATGCTTTTGACATGAAATAATAATAACCATAGTAGATGAAGAATGAGGCAAAAAAAACCTGGGGGGGGGGACCCAACACTAGTGAGCCAATTTGGTCTAGTGGTTAGGGAGCTGGACTCTTATCTGGGAATACCGGGTTTGATTCCATCCTCCTCCATGAAACCAGCAGGGTGACCTTGGGCTAGTCACAGCTCTCTTCTGAGCTCTCACAGCCCCACCCACCTCACAGGGTGTTCTGTTGTGAGGAGAAGAACAGAAAGTTTGTCAGCCGCTTTGAGTCCCCTTAAATGGGTGAGAAATGCAGGGTAGAAAAGCCAACTCTGCTGCTGCTGCTGGGGTGTGTCCAGACTTAGGAAAACTCTGCATTGGAATGCGCAGCTGAGGTGCGGGCATCACACCTGATGCCCTGCATAGTGGTGGCACATTATGCCACTGCTACTGCAAATTTACCTACTGTGGAATGATCTGCAGTTTCAGCTAAATTCAAATATTCCCACCAGTCTGGACAGGATGGCGAGGACAGCGAACAAGAGCCGAGCCTGCCGTTCAGTTCCCATTGGCTGCCCCACAATGCTCATGACTCACAGTGTGCGTCCTGGAAGTATTGCATCTGCCAAGGAGGAAGTTGCAGAGTGGGTGCTCCAATTCAGACGTCACACTGTACAGTAGCTTCGCAGGAGATAAGCTGTGTATTTTCTTATAACTGCGGCTTTTATTCCTCTAATCTGGAAGCTGCCTTGAATTCTGCCCAGGTGGAAGCTTCTAAACTTTCCTTAAGGGCAGCCCTGCAAAATGAGATTACAGTAGTCCAGTGCTGGCATAATGCAGCAGCTGATGCCAATGAGATAAAAAGTTGTCTTCTCTGCATAACAGCTGTGGTTGGCAAAACCAGCTGAAGGTGGCAGAAAGCCACGCTTGGTTGTCCATGATGCCTCTGCCGAAGGGGCAGAGTCTCAGGCCCTGCTCACAGACCCTGCTCGGATGGCAGGTTTAAGTGTGGCCAATGTTATCTCGATGGAAGTGGAACCAAGTGGGTTACTGCCAACTAGACCATGCAATTCTTGCCACGTGACCCACTGGCACACAAGAGCGAATTGTGTTTCCATCCCCATCAGTGTATTCAAAAACCCTGTCTGGAGGTTTTTTGTTTTGCTTTGGTGGAAATGAGGCCTCGAGCAGCCCTGTAGCATCATGGAGATCAAAGCCATGCTAAAACCAGGGGGGGGGGGGAAGCCCTCCAGTTCTCCCTGCCTGACAGTGAAGAAGCCTGCCTTTGTTCCCTGTGGGTCTTGTCTGCATTGTTTTCAGCCCGGCCGGCGCTTGAAATGGGCAGGACCTGGGAAATGGAGAGACGCCAGTCTGTTAACATACTGTGCTACCCAGCTAATTGGCAGGGAAGAGAATGTTTGTCTTGGATGGTCACATGCATTTGTGTGGTTTATTTCTCCCTGCCAATGTTTGGACAGTTGCTTCACCATAATTGATAGATGGTTGCTGGCTTGGTGTGGCAGTGGAGAAAGCCTGGAGATGGTTTCACACTCTTTTTGGGCTATTTAGCATGGAGACTTCCCCAGTTTGAAAAAGAAATAAATCTTGCTGCTTTCAGCAACTGATAGGACACTAAGATGTAGGGATATGCACAATTTTTTTTTTGCATTTGATTTTGAATAAAATATCCAAACATTCAATCTGGTTTGGATGTTTATAATCTGATGCAACAAAACAAGATTTGAATCGAATACATTTGAATCTCTTTGTTCGAATGTTAGATTTGACTCTGAAGATACAAATGTCAACAACATTTGTATGTGTTATACGTATCTCTATGCATTTTGTACGCATCCCGTTTTATCCCATTTTATCCCGTTTTCACCCCGTACTATCAGCACAAATGCGTACAGATACGTATGAGATTCGTACAGATACATATGTAATGCATACATTTCTGTACGTTTGAATGATTCAAATCATTTGAACGAATGTTTTGGAATATTTGAAATTCGTTTGAATGTTTAAATTCGAATGTTCTATTCAAATTTGAATTGTCCACATTCGATAAAATTCGATAAAATTTGAAGGTTAGAATATCCATGCACATACTTAGATGCTTGCTCCAAACTCTATTCTCCTTCTTACAAGCCCAGGTTTGTTCATTTCCCCTCTAGGATTTATATAAGTTGCCTCTGGTTGGATACAAAAAGTTTTTTTAAGAAAAATAATTTGCAGAGGAAACTTTAAAGTGACTTTAAACGAAGTATCTATTAAAACCATTAAAATGCCATTAAAAGGCCCTGTACCCACGCTCCTTCTAAAATACCAGTCTGTTTTTTGAAGATTTTATGATACTGTGATTTTGGCTTCAGATGCATCTTTACTTCACTTTTAATGCTACATATTATGTGTGTATGCCTCTGATAGGGTCTCCCATGCTAGACAGGTCTCAACTGAAGAGTCAGACAAAGAATGGCCATGGGCAGGATTGGCTCCCATCCTGGGCAGCCATCCTAAGAGAAGGACAGGATGGACAGCCAACCTTAGGTGTAAAGGGGGGTGGGTCAGTTTTGTGCACACTGTATCTCACCTTAAAAAGCCACTGTGCAGGTCCGAGGGGTACACACACACTTGCAAAATCCCTGTAGCGACAGGTGGAGGGTGATCCTACATTGGCCTTTTTAGCCATCAGCATGCATGCAGCAAGTGTCGGTTGAGCCCTTCCTAAATCTTTGTTCGTGAAGCCAAGCCATGATTACCTGTGTAGTGTAAGCATTGAAGTTGCCCCTGACTGATCGTGTCTGACCTTGGAAGCTACGGAGTGCTGGACTTGGTTAGGACTTGAAGTTATGCCTGCATTGCAGTAGCTCAGTTCGGAGCTCTGTCTCTGCCTGCAGAAGGTCTTTGGCATCAGAAGAAGGAGAAGGCCAGGCTTTTCTGTACTGTTGCCCCAAATAACAGCCCAGATAACTACCAGCCTGGATAGCTTTAGGAAAGGATTAGATAAATTCATGGAGGACAGGTATATCAATGGCTACTAGAATGGATGCTGGGAATGAAAATCTCCAGAGTTGCTGGGCAGTCTCTTGAGTGTATAATGTGTCCATTTAGTTCTTAAAATTTTAACACACTTTAAGCTCTTGGTTAAACAGATGATCCCAAGATATTGCAAGGTACTCAGCAATGTAGTTTTGGGTGTTATACCAGAACCCCCAGTTTATTGCTCCATGTTTTCATTTTTCCAGCTCTGGAAATCCGATGATTTTGGGCAAACATGGGTTATGATTCATGAACATGTGAAATCCTTCTCCTGGTAAGTTACGGAATTCTTTATGCTCAGCCTTTCCTTTCCTTAAAGTCTCTGGCTTCCCTTCTCATTTAGTCAGCTTTGGATTTAGTCAGTAGAGGCTTGATGGCAAAAGACAGAGTTTCACATGGTACATAGGGATGGGCACAAATAGAGTTTTTTTGCATGTGATTTGTATCGAATCGAATGTAAGAAAATTCATATTTGTTTGAATAAATCCCATTCGAATGTGGCAGGATTCTGTTTGATATGAATGTATTAGTGCAAATTCATAGGAATGTGCAATATGAATTCATACGTATCCGATACATATCCATATGTATCCGGCACGTATCTAATGCGGATCCTGTAACTAGTGTCAAATCTGCCCTGCATCCACTTTGAATCCGCTCTCAATCCATGTCGAATGCACTCCGGATCTGTTGCGGATGTGACTGGCGCAGCCACTTTCCCACCTCCCCAGTTCACGAATGTTCCAAAGCATTTGTACAAATACTACTGTTTTAATACGTACTGTCGCTGTTTTAATGATGTTTGATTTTAGATGCTGTTTCCTACCCAGAGACCTTCGGTTATAGGATGGGATAAATAAATAAATAAATAAATTTGTATGAACTTGTACAAATACTGCATGTTATGAATATTCATGTACATCTCTAGTGGTACATGATTTACATATGTAACTGAGTGCCGCTACATCCCCTTGATCACGAGTCATAGCTACCTACACTACAACTTGATTGGCTGTCTAGCTTCAATGATATCAGCCTTCCTGATTGTAATGCTCTTAAAATCTGGGTTAAGCCATCTCTGCCAAGCAGTGCCATCGCTGATGGGATGCAGAAGCTGGCACTGAACAAAGACTGGGGGCCACCAGATTAGAGAAGCTGGAGAAACTTGTGAAATGAATTTCACACTGGAGGTGGGGGAGGAACCAGGTTCTGAATGGAGCATTGTATTGACCTCTCTGAAATGGGCTTCTGTCTGTTGTGCATCAGAGTATGCTTCAAGGGGGTGAATGGTAAAGCTTTAACCAGAGCTTGACCATTCAAGGGGGGGGGGTGAATGGTAAAGCTTTAACATCCTAGCCTTCACAGTCCCATTTTACGTGTTGCCTCTATGGCGGAAAGCCTGAGTTTCAGTATTAAGGCCATGGTCACACCTTCACTTTAAACCTTCTTCAGCCCATCTTCAGGTCTGACACCTTTTTCATTTCCACCTGCTTTATTTGTGGATTTTCCACATTCCATTTGGACTTTCCTGAGTAGAAAGTCCACACACACAAGGATAGAAATGAAAAAGTTGTGAGCAGTCAGACCTGAAGATAGACCAAAGAAGGTTTAAAGTGATGTTGTGACTACAGCCATGCTGCGCAATACTTGGATTCCCATGAAAGATTAAGATTACTGTATCTTGTGATATTTGGATTATCACAATACAGAGATTGCACAGGTGAATTACTGCTAGAATCATAGAATGATAGAGTTGGAAGGGACCTCCCGAGTCATGTAGTCCAACCCCCTGTGAGGTATAGGATTCACTACTAGCTTTACTTACGTAATGGATATGAAGAGTGTTGTGTTCCTAATAGGGATGTACATGAATGTTTTTTTTTTTTTTGCATTTGATTTATATAGAATTGACTGTAGGAAAATTTGTATTCATTTGAATAAATCCCCTTCAAATGTGGTAGGCTTCTATTCGATATGTATCCTGTAACACATCTGTTCTGAAAGCGTGGAATCCAACCACTTTGAATCCACTCTTAATCCATGTCGAATGCACTCTGGATCCATTGCAGATGTGACTGGCGTAGCCGCTTTCCCACTTCCCCAGGTTCATGAATGTTGCAAAGCATTTGTACGAATACGAATGTCAATGTACAAATGTCGTAACATTTGATTTCATATACGAATGTCCAAATTCATGCCAGTATCGAATGTTACTTATATTCTTGCACATCCCTTGTTTTCAGTGTATGATATTTTGTTTGTTGGTTTGTGTTTCCTGGCAAGGGGTGTTGAACCATATGACAAGCCAAATACTGTTTACATAGAACGCCACGAACCAGTGCGTGGCTCCACTGTCCTCCGGAGCACTGATTTCTTCCAAACCAGAGAAAACAAAGAAATTCTGCTGGAAGATGTTGAAGATTTCCAACTCAGGGACAAGTATTTGTTTGCAACCAAGTCTGTGGTAAGTATTGCCAGTCTGGTACCTATCAAGTCGGGCACCTCTAAAAGCAAAGGGTAACAAAGTGCTGAGAACATGTACGTTAGCATCGAGGAACATTCAACTGTGTGATGAAAATGTTCTAGGAGCAATAAGTGAGCTTAAGTTTATGATAACTTCTTAGGGTTCTGTCGAGTGGGTAGTGATCAAGGATGGACTCCCAAAGGCAAAGAACACCCCTTTTTTTCTTGTGTCAAGATTCTGGCAGTGTTCACGCCTACATTTTAATCCAGCTTCAGACCACTTTCAGAATGAGAGAACACATCAATGAAGCGACAAGCTGATTTCTTTCAGCGTTATCTAACTCAGAAAACCTCCCTTGAATTAGATAATGCAGAACTGAAATGACTGTTCTGATGTGTTCTTCCATTCTGAAAGTGGACTGAAGCTGAATTAAAACTTAGATGTGAACACAGCATCTGTGAGGCAAAACACATCTCTTTTCTTCTGGCCCGTTTCAAAAATCCAGAAAGTACCACATTTTAGAACTGGAATTCTAGAATTCTTTTACGTAAAGGGCAGTGTGGCATTGTTATTTTGAAGGCCTGACTACAATATAATTTTAAGCCTCTGCCCCAAAGCATGCTAACTGAACATCTAATCTACCACCCAAGGTTGTTTTAAAGACAACAGGAAGAGAGAAAACCATTAATCTGAGGTCCTTTGTAGGACCGATGGAATGGAAATCTAGGAATGGAAATCTAGGAAGGGCTGTCAGAGAGAGCAATAATTAGCCCAGTAACCATTTAAGATACGGAGCAACGAGAGAGTTAAAGTTGGTTTTGCTGTATGTTTGATTTCAGTACTTTAGGCAGATCTAGGTCACGTCCAGGAGAGTTGCTCAGAAAAGCGTGCAAGGGATACACCAATGTAGACAACTGGAGGGTGGGGGCAGGGTTGGCGAGGAGGAGATATGGTGGAACAAGAAGAAACTCTGCAGTATTGGGAGGCAAAGGATGCCAGCCTAGCCGAAAGGGGTTTCCAAACCTATTGATCCAAAGTCATGGAGCATTATGGTTTTTTGGGTGTGTGTGTGTGAAGTTGAATAGAGGCAAAGCATCTGCAGGATTCCAGGTGAAGTCCTTAGTGTTAATGCTAGGGGTGTGCAAGAATATTCAAAGCATTTGAAATTCGATTGAATTCGTACAGACATTTGAATTCGAATCGAATGTCTATATATTCGTTTTTAAATATTTAAACAAATTCAGTTGTTTTGAATCATTTGTATGAATTCTCTGGACATTTCTATGCGGATACGTACGCGTTACAACGTATCCATAAGCATCTTATCTGTATCTGTACGCATTTGTATGGAAATGTGTGGGATGGAAACGAGATGCGTATGGGATCGTAACAGGATGCATCCGGATGCATATGGACACGTACAAATGTTGTTGACGTTCATATTTTCAAATACGAATGGAATGTTCGTACGAATTGATACGAATCGCTTCGAATTTGAATACATTCATCCTTCTCTGTTCGTACAAATTCAAACATTTGAACATTTGATTCGAATCAAATCGGATCCAAAAGTTGCGTTCGTGCACACCCCTAGTTAATGCTTCCAGTGGGAAGCTACTTAGGTCCCTTTTGCACTCATTTCACCATGATCTGAATCAGCGGGTCTGGATCATCCAAATCTGCTTGTGTCTCCATCCCACTTCCACCTTCTTCTTCTCCCCCTCCTCTTTACAGCATCTGCTGGGAATGCAGCAACCATCAACCGTACAGCTCTGGGTATCCTTTAACCGGAAGCCCATGCAAGCAGCCCAGTTTGTGTCAAGACATCCCATTAAGGTACGTGATGAAGAAGTTGGAGGTCAGCAGGACATGTAGTGGTGACCTTGGAATCAGATCCAGTGAGGGGAAGAGGCGGGCAGTATTATTGTTACTGCCAGGATAGAAACACAGAAAATGCATTAAATGTTTATGCCTTTGTATTTGGCCCAATGGTAATCTAGTATGGCTATTCCAAAATCAGAATCGGATTCTTGAATTGGGCCCAGGAGTGAATTGATGGCCAATGTAAGTCTTTGAGGACAGAGGTGTTGTGGGTTAAGAATGTAAGAATATAACCCTGCTGGATCAGGCCACAGCCCGTATAGTCCAGCATCCTGTCTCACAGAGTGGGCCACCAGTTGCTTATGGGTATCACAACCAGAAGACCAAGGCAAAACCTTAACTTTCAACTCCTTGCAAAGGGGCTTTAAAGGCATCCTACCTGTTGCTTCAAGCTGGAGGCAGTACCTAGGCATCCATTCTAGTAGCCATTGATACACCTGCCCTTCATGAATGAAGAGAAGCCCTTCTGGATCCTACCACAGCCCATCTAGTCCAGCATTGTGTCTCACACAGTGGCTCACCAATTGCTTCTGGGCATTCTCAACAGAAGGAAAAACTTTCACTTGCCCTCAACAACCTGCACATGGCTTTTAGAGGGATCCTGCCTGTCTCTCCAACCTGGAGGCAATACCTAGATTCAATACCTGTCTTCCTATGAATAGGAATGCATGTGAATGCTAGAATAAGTTTTAGAGTGAAAGTATAGTCAGGGTTTGTGATCCTTGCAAACTCCACAAAAGGCAACATTGTGGATACATGAGGGAATGAGTTCCAAAGGCAATAGCTTTCTCACGACTACCTCATGCTGGGTACTTTCAAGTGTAAATTTCGGGGGAAAGCTTTTTACTCAACTTTGTCTTGAAGGAATACTACATTGTGGACACATCGGAAGACCAAGTGTTTGTGTGTGTCAGTCACAGTAACAATAGTACCAACCTCTACATCTCAGAAGCAGAAGGCCTGAGGTTTTCACTGACGCTGGAGAACATTTTGTACTATAGCCCTGGAGGAATGGGAAGCGACACTTTGGTCAGGTAAGAGAGAGAACATCCAGAGACAACCAGAACATAAGGGCGAAGGGGGAAAGTGTCCTCCACATACAGTACTTAGAGTTGGAAGACAGAGCACCAGTCACATCCACAGTGGATCCAGATTGCATTCGACATGGATCGACAGCAGATTAAAAGTGGATTCAGGTCAGAATTTGACATTTTCAGAGGACAGATATGTTACGGATACATATCGGATATGTATTTGTTTGTATCCAATACATATTCGTTTGTATTAGATACGTATTGGATATGTATTCATTTGTATCTGATATGTGTTGAATATTCATACAAATATGTAAGAATAGATTCATATCAAATAGAATTTTACTACATTTAAATGTGATCTATTCATATGAATACGGGCTTTCAAACATTCGATTCATTACGAATTAAATGTCAAAAATGAATTTGTGCACACCCCTACTCAGTACTTTGGGGCTAATTTTAATGTGCCTTAACAGTCCTTTAATTTTGACCCCTGGCACCAGCCTTGTTCTCTACCCCCTCCAACTGTAGTGGGCACCAGCCATGGCTACCAGTATGGCCTCACCAATACCCTTTCATCAGGATTCACAGCTTAGTGAGGATTCAAACCTAGTATCTCTTAGATTCTACCTGACTCTCTAGCCATTACAATCCTCTGATTCTTTTCTATTTGGGTGTACCCACAGTTATAAGCCAAGATAGTTAGATGGAATTTTCAGGTATGAAGCAGCATTACTTTTAAATACCAGACATCAAGGGAAGATGTTTGCTTTCATGCTCTGACTCTCAGAAAGCATCTGGAGAGGCAGAAGGAATTCCTTCACATTCTTAACTGTTGCAAACACAGCGTGTAAACTATGAAGTTTGCTGCAGTGAGAGGGGGCTGGATGGTTTCATACAATGCCAGAAAAACAGAAGATATGTCCCCATACTTGCCTATCGCCACCATACTTTCTGACTGTGATGTGAATGTTTTATGTGGTGCCCCCAAACATGATAGACAGGATTGACTTCTGGCTATGCTAGTCCAGTTGGGCTGAGTCCATTTTTGTAGGCTTCTGGCTTTCACTCACCAGTGGACAGTGGCCCATGCTTGGAAGCAGATAAGGACACAGACGTCAGTGCTTCTGCTGCCTCAAAGATCTTACATGGGCTGTGATCACACACAGGGAAAGGAGAAAAAACATTTCTGAGGTGCCTCTGAGGTGGTTTAGAGAGAAGGCTTGAGAACATGAAGGCCACACTGTCTCTCTGAGGTGCCTCTGAGGTGCCTTAGAGGAGGCTTCAAGGTGGGACTGTTCATCCATCAGTCTGCCCCTCTCCCCTCTCCTGAACTAGAAAAGGTGGGTTAGAGGTGGCTTGGAAACATGAGGGCCACGCACAGTGTCCCCTTTTGTTATGTCTGAACACAGCCTTAGTTTCATTTTCCTCAGATGTTTCCAAGTTGGGCAGAACAGACCCCCGATTTGGTTAGCTAGCCTCCATGGGACACCCCAGCTAATTGTACAACAGTTGACATTGTTTGTTATTTGTTGGCAGATACTTTGCAAACGAGCCCTTTGCGGACTTCCACCGCGTGGAGGGGGTGCCTGGGGTCTATATTGCCACCTTGGTCAATGGCTCATTCAGCGAAGAGAACATGCACTCTGTCATTACCTTTGACAAAGGCGGAACCTGGGAATTCCTCCAGCCTCCAGAGTATTCTCACTATGGTGAGAAGATAAATTGTGAGGTAATGACGCTGAAATGTAAGGAAATCTCACCTCCTCTTTAATGATTTTCAGACCGCTTGGTGCATTCTCATTTCCTGACTTGAGGTCAGCTGCAGCTATAAAAACGTAGTGTGGCTTGGTCATGAACTGGCCAGCTGGAACCTTTAGCAAGGTAAAACAAAACAAAACAACCCCCCCCCGCAAAAAAAAATTATCCTGAGACTTTTCCTCAGGGTCATGCCTAATTGATACTTTGATGTGGTCCATTTACTGAGTGGTTGTAGGAGAATGCACCTTTAATCTTCACTTACCAGCTGAGCTAGCTCTGTAGCATCTCCACATCCTTGTTTGTGAGTGTGAAGGCATCATGTCCAGCAGCAGCACCTTCATTCAGGACAGCAAATCATAACAAAAAAGATTTTTCAGTTGGTGATTGTGCCCAGCAATGGTGCAGCACTTTCTGCAGATGTGGTTGCAGAAGGCATGTGACAGGGCATGCCACAGGGTGCCTCACCCAGTAAGTGGAGATGTGGCCTCAGTCCTTATTTGCTGCTCCGGTAGCAAAGATTTCATGTTGTGGTTTCCTGAGAAGAATTTGTGTGGTAGAGCCTGGCGCATCTGCGTGGACTTGGAAGTTCTATCTGGGGCTTTCTTTGCTGGAGCAGGAGGAACTGGGTGACCTTTGAAGAAGCCACATTAATCTGCATGTATCTCATCCATGTACTTTTGGATGTTCCTGTGTGCTTTGTTTTGAGTGATGCTCATGCGGTCTCATTCTCCTAGCTCTCCCAGGGTTGTTCTCTTCACCTGGCCCAACGGCTAAGCCAGCTCCTCAACTTCCAGTTGCGTAGGATGCCCATCCTTTCCAAAGAATCTGCTCCAGGACTGATTGTTGCAACAGGTAAAGTGGATTTACAACTAGATAGCATCACTGTTGTGTCAGGCTGAGTAGCAGTATGTGTCTCATGTGATGATGTGGGTATCATTAAGTTGGGGTAAAATCAATTCTGTCCCCCCTTATCCAAAATATCTGGCTCTTCTTCTGAAAAAAAAATGCAGAGTTCTTGCTTTGGCCACACCCAGAAGATCTCCAGAAGTATCTGGCTGCATCTAGATAACAGAATGTCCCCACAGACCAGCAAGCATGGGTTCCTTGCCTAAACATTGGGCATCCTGGCTGCCCCAGGGGTGTAAATCCATCTGAAGAGCCCCTCTAAGAGGAAACTGTGCTAAAAGACTCTGTGGGTGGATTGCAACCTCATTTGCCTCCTCTGCAGTGTAGAATGATGTGAAGAGGAGGGGAATTACGGGTGGCAATTTCTGCCTGGGCTCATTGTGGCAGCCTTCTAGGACCAGTTCCAGGCTGTGTTCAGATGTTACAAAAGAGACACCTCAGACCCTGCTCAGAGAGGCAGTATGCAATGCTCACGTTCCCAAGCCTTCTCTAATCCACCTTTTCCAGCACAGAATGTTCATGACATGGGTAAGTGTTGGACAACTGTGTGAACAATCCCATCTCGAAGCCTTCTCTGAAGAACCTCTAGGATGCCTCAGGGAAGCTCTTCTTTGCTGAGTCTGTTCACAGCCTCCAGTCTGATGGGATATTGACGTCTTCTAGGGATAATTCTAATGGGACAATCTTCAAGGTTTGAAACCTCACATATCCCAAACTTTTGTTCTACAATTGCAAAATTTTGGGACCTGAGAGGTGCTGCCTTCCACCCCTGTAGTGGGGCTGGCTTCTCGGACTACAGGCACAATATTTTTGACAGCTGCCTGGGTGGAATCCTAGATTTTCCTGGTCTGGATTGGGTTAGAGACCATGGCCGCATCACAACTTACCAGATGAGGCCCCTGGTGTATCTTCTTCCATGGAGGCATGATTGACAGTGGTCCCCTTTGCAGAGGCTGTTCACCACTGAAAGTGATGCCACTGCTCTTGAAAATAGAGATAAGGAGGCATTGTTTGCAGCTGTGATCACGGCAACGCTCCCAGTAGCACCTGGGAAGCAGCTTTCGCCATTTGTGAGTGTTTCACCTTCATCCCCTGCTTGATAATGCTCAAAATCAATTGGCCCCCATACAAGATGGAAAGTTAGACTAGATGGGCAGTGGCCTGATCCAGCAAGACCCCTCATGTGTTCTTCAATGAAGACTCCACCATGCCCCCCCCCACACACACACTTTCTGGTTGATTTTAAATATGATGGTGAAAGGGAGATAGAGGTGATCGTTAAGATTTACTACATCTTGTCTTAAAATTCATGGTTTCTTGACAACATTTTGCCTCCTTTGTGGAGGACAGTGAGTAGATGACATGAATACTAACGTACTGTCATGAAATACCATCAGAGACCTACCTTGTACCAGAATGTTTATTTGCACCTAAAGGCCAGAAAGCTGCAAATAGTATAGTTTTGATTTTCTTTGTGGTTTGCAAAAGTGATAAACGTCCGCCCATCTGTTGTACCTTCTACTTTGACTTGATCCTTAAGTGTGCTTACTTTACATCTTCACTGTAGGCTCATTTGTTTTAGGTAACTTAGAAATTCCTATGCTTATCTCTCTAGGCTCGGTGGGCAAGAATATGGCAAGCAAAACGAACGTGTACATTTCAAACAGTGCAGGTGTCCGATGGAAAGAGGTACAAAACAGACCATCAGCTGTCCTCTGCCTAAGGTCTTCATGGGTGCCCTATGAAAAATGCTCAGAGCACCTTGCAAAAGCTGTTCTATTCATGCCCTGCCTTGCAGATTTTGCTCCGGTCAAAATTTTGTGGAGTTTTTCTGAGTATATACAGAGTATCTTGTCTTCCTTCCTTCTTTCCCTGAACTGCAGACATTCTCTTACTTTGGAGGAGGAGAAGGAGAAGTCAGCTGATGCAGAGCCCATAATTTCTAAAGAGAGTTAAACTCTTGTGCCTTTTGGAATACAACCAAAGCAATGTTCTATTCAGATTTGTAGCAGACAGAGGATGATTCTACACTGGTTAGTATACCAGACCAGCAAGCATACTAGGAGCTTCCTTTCTGTACATGCTGGTGTGGTTTAAGAGAGATGCTGGACAGGAGGCCTATTCGCACTTTGGCCACTAGTCAACAGTTACTGGTGAAGAGCATATGCTAGGAAGTGCATGAATGTTCTAAACATTCAAAGTTCAATTGAATTCAATTGAATATGGACATTCAAATTCGGATGGAAAGTCTTCACCTTCGAATTTAAACATTCAAACGAATTTCAAATGTTCCAAAACATTTGTTCGAGTGATTCAGAACATTGGAAAGTACAGATACGTATGTATTACATACGTATCTGTATGAATCTCATAAGTATCTGTATGCATTTGCGCATATAATACGGGATGCAAACAGAATAAAACAGAATGCGTACAAAATGCAGATACGTACAGCACATAGAAATGTTGTTGGCATTCGTATCTTCATATTCGAATCTAACATTCGAATGAATAGTTTTGAATGTATTTGATTTGAATTGGATTTTGCTGCATTCGGATTCTAAATATTCGAATCGAATTGAATGTTTTGACATTCAATTCGACTCAAATGTGAATGAAAAAAAAAAAGACATTTGTGCACATTCCTAGCATATGCATGTTGACTAGGTTGCTACAGCCTACAAGCGTGCCTGCCTTCCCCAGACATTCACCAACTGTTGATTAGGTGCAGAGCATGAAATTTTGCTCCACGCCTTTACCAACGTTTACTTAAGGCTTACACCTGGAGCGTCCGGTGGCACGGCCATTTGTTTTATTTCCTGTTCACTGCATGTGGTGGGCAGGGAGTGTGTTATCTGTGCAGGTGTTGCTGTGTTGCCGGTGCTGATCGATTGCCGGTCTCTGATGCAGGTGTGGCTGTATTGCCAGTGCCGATCAGTCGCTGGCTGCTGAGCTGACTGGGCACGCCACGTTTCCCTGGCCTGACGCTCCAGCGGCAGGCTGGGTAGGGATTGATCACCATGGTGTTGTGTCACGCTCCCCTGGCGGCTGAAGTGATTGGCCCCAGAACGTCATCGCGATTGATCACGCCCCTCTCCAATGGCATCCGGGTGTGTCATAGAACGTGATGACAACAGCCAATTGTGGCAGCAAGGAGGTGGGATTTATAGTTTCGGAGGTGGCAGTGAGGACTGGTAAATGGGAGGACCATTTGCATTTCTGGCTGGTAATGGATGTTTTGGGGAAGGTTCCATCCCAGCAAATATGGAAGGTCCACCTGTACCTGACTTTTACCAGCCCTAGTTCAAGGCAGCCTAATCAGGTAAGTGCAGACAGACCTAGGGTATGCAGAAAGGAAGCTCCTAATGCACTTATGGTTCTGTAGACCAGCCAGTGTGAAATCATCCAGAGGCTCTGAGAAAGCCACACTGCATCAGGGGGCTGGTTGGGGTTATATATGTTATATTTGGCTGGTAGCCTTTAAAAATGCAATCACGTTGCAGTGGGATTCTCTTTCTCGGCTTTATTGGGGTGGGAAGGGGTTGCTGTGTGAGTCACCAGCACATTTTGGCAGACTTCCATCAGGGTGGAGCGTGGTCTCATATTTACAAAGCCTTTTCTCCGATTGGGTGGTCTGGTTTGCCACGGGGTTCCTAGCAGGCATCATTAGATGGTTATTGGTCTAAGGCTGCATTCTGACATTTGCAAAGTGTTTAAAGGCTGTGAGCAGAGCCACCTCCGTTTCCTCTCTGGGGAGCTGAGTGGGTTTGGTTTGACTGTTGCTGCCAGGGGTCAGGAATAGAAAATTCTTTTTCTCCTTCCTAACCTTCTGTTTCACAAATGAAAGAGCTTCGAAGGGGTTGGTGACTCGGCTCATGCAGCATATGAGACCTCATGTT
This sequence comes from Aspidoscelis tigris stejnegeri, assembly GCA_023333525.1. Taxonomy (NCBI): domain Eukaryota; kingdom Metazoa; phylum Chordata; class Lepidosauria; order Squamata; family Teiidae; genus Aspidoscelis; species Aspidoscelis tigris. The sequence continues at coordinate 18,781,228 of JALMGA010000011.1, forward strand.
AACCTAAGACTTTTTCTTTACTAATCGGACTCAGATTATTTATTTATTTATTTATTTATTTATTTATTTATTTATTTATTTATTTATTTATTTATTTATTTCTATTTCTATTTCTATTTCTATTTCTATTTCTATCCCGCCCTATGCCCTTAGGTCTCAGGGCGGGTAACGAGTTTTAAAACAACAGATTACAAGCAATGTATATTAAAAGCAATATCGATGAAAAAAAAACTCTTTAAAATATTTAAAAGCATATACTAAATAATAAAATACTAATATCTACAGTGGGGGAAAAAAATATAGTTCCTGAAATTAGGTAGCTGGAATTAGGGGTTGTAAAGTGTAATTCGATAACTGATTACCACTGATTCGCATGCAGAAAAAGTCAGGAGAAAGGTTCAGAACACTGAAACATCTTTTCCACCAGAGGATTTTTCAGCATTTGAGGTAGGGACTGTGTGTAGCGCTCAGCATCTACAGTGGGAGAAGAGAGAGACTAGGAAAGGACCTGACAGCCTACAGAAAGTGCTTGGCTCCATCCACATAGGGGTCATAATACATTCTCTACCTGGCGCAGGAAGAGAATGCCTGCACATCTGGGCACCCCTGGGTCATGCAGCCAGGTGGTTCTCTTTTTGTAAATGTGTCTTCCCAGAGTGGCAGGAAGTACCTTAAAGAAGCATTTTACCAAAGTCCATTTTTCCGTGGGACCAAAGCCAGCTGATTTCTAGGGCCGTTCCCAGTCCTTAGGAGACCTTTCTGAGAGGCTTTTGAGGGTGAGAGGCATCGTTTACTGTACCTCTCTATACCTTTTGCTACATCCCTGGTTTATATGCGCTTTGTGTGAGTCACCTCATAACAAGTCCACAGCCGGAGCCCATGTGGCGATGCACTTATAGGTTTAGGAACCCCTGGATTTTATTTCCCTGTTCCATAAGATTGTTGCAAGTCTAGGAAGTATAGAGGTTGCTTGAGCTCATTGGAAGAAAAGTGGTTTTTAAATGTCGTAAATAGAACACAAAGACATCCACACTGCTGTTTTTCTTGTAATACCGGAACAGGAATCATTCTGTGAAATCTTCCCACCCTCCCTCCTTCTCTCCCTTTTTTGGTTCTTATTCACAATATATTGCCATCTTGGGAACTTATCTAAACCTTAGGACAAGGTTTTCGGTAACTGGTGGTTATCAGAATGTTTATATGCTGCATTTGGGGCCAGAGAGATCAGCTGGTGAATCACGACGTTTCCTGTTGAGCGGACTTTACGGTAGCCACTTTCCATCATGGGGAACAAGAGATTGGGCTGTGCAGCAAAAGGATCATTTTATGTTTATTTGCTGAAATCCTAAAATGCTAACATGGTATCCATGATAAAACATTGCGTCACCCAAGAGGAAAGGACTTTAGAAGAGCAGATTACAAAATAGCCATTGCAAAACAACTCGGCGCTGTTTGGGGTGGTGCTTTTTTGGTTGTGGTGGCAATATTTGCTGTAGTGATGTGGAAAGGATAGGCCAAAAGTGTCTGAGTGGATTGAGAGAACTTCATCTCTTCTTTCCTGCTGCCTGAGGTAATGTATGTTATCAGATATTGAAAAACGAACCAAAGGGGGCAGGTTTTTCAGTAGGGTGGATAAAGATCCCCTTTGTCCTGGTTTTCCCGCTTCCTGCCTGATGTTCTTATGTTAGTGGGAAGATGTAGCCACAGGAGACATGCACAAACATTTGGGGTAGTTGGTTTGGTTCGAACTGAACCTGAAGAGGTTCAGGTTCAATTTGAACCTTTTCAAACCAGTTCCAACCAAACTTCAAACCTGTTTGAAAAAAACACCCAGTGTTTCCATTTTAAAACTTTAAAAAAGATGTTTGAAAGTACATTTTTTAAAATTGAAGTGCTTGTGTTTGGGGATGATTCCTTGGTTCGGCTTGATTCAAATCGGCCCTTTTCGAACAGAGGGACGGCTCAGTTTGAGTCCAACATCTTCAAATCGTTCAGGTCAGTTCAGAATTCCAAACATGAACCAAACTTTGCACAAATCTAGTAGCCGCTGGCATTTTGCCACAATGTTTATCTTTGCCTCTTTCTCCAGGTGCTGTCTGGACCCCATTATTATTCTTGGGGTGACCATGGAGGGATCATCATGGCAGTGACACAGGGCTCAGAAACCAACCAGCTAAAGTAAGACACTGAGAATTAATGGGCTAATGCATGTTCTTGAGATAGAAGAATGGCATACTATTAGCACGTGATTTATCCTAGGTTGGATTTTCTTCAGTCTTCATAGGGGAAAGATGAGGGGAATAACTGGTGGGATTCATTATCTGGTTCATTGAAAATTGGAGGACTTTTGCTGTTTCTTGAAGGACATGAGGAGCAATTCGCTGCTTGCCTTCATGTCTGTTGAACAGTGTTTGAAACGGGTCTGATTTCGACTACTGGAGGTCAGATAAATACCCTCCTACATACTTTCTGTTCAGCTGGCTTCCTGTAGCCCCATTTGGGCTCATTGTGAAGGTTGCTGGGCAGACATGAAGGTAAGCAGAACTATTATGAGGAAACCCAGTATCTTTGACGGATTCCACGTAATAGCAATAAATAAAATGGGCTGTTAGCTGGGTAAGATCAGCAGGATCTCCATTCCCAACAAAGAGCCAAGAGCATCATGGGATGCCTGAAGAAAGAGGATCCTCATTGGAATTCAAATTTGAATTTCAGTGCTTATGGGTTAGCCATCCCATGTTTGTATTTTTAATTTGCTTGAGGTGAAAACTGAAGCCTCGAACTGCAAAATGCAGCAGATATTTAACAGCCTCCCTCCCTCCCTCCTTTCCTTTTAAATGGCAGTGGAAATGGAGAAACCTAAATCAAGATGAGGCCTTTTCAGTGGTGGCACTGTGGTGATAAAATACTGACCAATACTGATCCAGCTCTGCAGCTCAGAGGAGAGACAGAATTTGGGGCTCTAATTGGAAGCCTCAGTTTGATCAGCCTGATCTAATGTTTAACAAGAATAAGGCGCAGTTTTGAAAGGTTACCTTGACTGGTTATCCTAGAAGAACTGCTTGCTGGCTTTTTTTGTTTGTTTGTTTGTGCTTGCTAAAGGTGGACCTCTATATTTTACAATCTTGACACATGGGCCATTGTTTGTTCTTTCTGTCTAGATATAGCACCAATGAAGGAGAAACCTGGAAGACCTTTATATTCTCAGATAAACCAGTCTTTGTTTATGGACTGTTAACAGAGCCTGGTGAAAAGAGCACCATTTTCACTATTTTTGGATCCTATAAAGAGAATGGGCACAGCTGGCTGATTTTGCAGATTAACACCACTGATGTGCTAGGTGAGTAACATCCATCCATGTCTCTGCCTGCTTCTTGGGAGATTAAAGAGGGCCACAGGTTCAGCTGCCAAATTTGAATTTGATTTTAACAGAAATTCCTTCTTTTGCACACCCTCACAGAACTATAGTTCCTCTGGAGATTGGAACCTTTGTAACCTCTATGGAATAAAGTGGCTTCCGCTGCGATGCAGGATTGGCCCATATTCTCAGCTCCAGCTTCTTCAGCTTGATGCTTCCCTAAAATGCTTAGCTTACCAGCAAGTGATGGAGAAACAGGCAAAATATCCCTAAAGGCTGTTTGCAGGGAGTTAAAAGCAAAAGAAAGCTTTGTCTTTATTTCCTACTTGAGATGTCTATAAAGCAATTGGTGGGGCACGATTTAAGCTGGGATGCTGGACTAGATAGGCTGGGGCCTAACCCAGCAAAACTTCTCTTCTTCTGTGAAGGGCATGCTGGTAGGCTGAAATAGTGATTAGCTGCTTGCATTCACTTGAAATGAAGCAATAGAGGCTTTCATTTGCTGAGCAAGCAAGGGCTTCCACTTTGGATCAAAGTCTTGTTGTTCTTCAAAGTCATCAAAGGTGGACAGCTTACCAACCCTTATCCTGTGCAGCTGGTGACCATCTGTACCTCTGCAGGATGGGGAGGTCAATGGAGCTGCCACACAAGTGTGTTGGCAGCTCTGCTGAACTCCTGTTGCGACCGCAACTGCCCAGAACATCCACATCACCATGGCGATGGTGCTGACCCATGCACAGTCATGGAGGGTGCTGCACACAAGATGGTGGCACCCTGAAGAGTATCGGCTGGTGATCTAACAGTAGGTAAGTGTTCGATCATGAGTGTGAGTGTAGTACGAACACTAGTAAACGTTAGTTTATTGCACTCCTTTCCCGTCCAGTGGATGGGAAGGGAAGTGCAAAAATGCCCTTAGAGTTGGCAGTGTGTGACCTTCGTGTTCTCATCCCACTTATAATCCACTGCGTCTAGACTAGAATGCTCGTGAGAGGAGTAATGGACAGACAGGTGGTGTAGGCATGATTCCCACTTGCAAACGGTCTCTAAGCCACCTCTAAGCTGCTTCAGATGTGCTTAAACACAACAGCAACCCTGCATGTGAACACAACCCTACTTGTTTAGGTAGGGTTACCAGGTTTTAAATAGTAATAGTGCAATAGTAGCATTAGGAACAGCAGCAGCAACACCAGCTATAGTTCTCAAGTAGCAGTTCATGATTTGCTGTTTAAATGTGTCCTCTTGCTTCTCGCCATAGACAGAGCAATCTTAGATTTTAGCTTTGCCATTGACTTTCCTGTCTGCCTGTCTTCCCCTAACACAGAGGGAGGAAGGGTCTTCCCCCTCTTGAAGCTCTTTCCAGCAGATGCTTTATGGATGATTAACATGCTGGCTTTCCGTCAGAGATCGCAATCGGAGAGGTGGTTAAGCCCAGAGAGGAATGAGCTTGAATAAAAATGTGTAACTGGTCCCCGTCCTAGCATTCCATTGTAAGTGGAGCTACTTGGCAGCTGGAATGGCTTTTAAAAGAATTAAAATAAAATAAACAAAACACACTAAGCGATGTGATTACCGCTCCAAAGCACTTGTTTACAACCGTTAGTTATGCCAGTACCTCACCCTTTTGTCTGCTGGATGGTCTTAATCTTGAGAGATAATAATGCTAACCTTTCTTGTTAACCCTGCACTGGCTTCTTGCTCAGGTTCGGAGCGCAGCTGCAAACAACCAAATTCGTGTCGTGCGGGAAGCGGCCTTAGAAAGTATCTTCTGCACATAATGCAGTGACTGACTATTGGTCTCCAAATGTTGCTGAACTGTCTCCCATCACCCCAGGCCAGTATGGCCAGTGTGGCCAAAGTGTGCTGCGCACTGTGGTTCAGCAACATCTGGAGGGACACACTTGGTGCCATTTTGAGAGGGACAGTTCCACGGATCCAACTTGGTGGAAGGTGAACTTTTCTGCTCCTAGATAGGAGGATCTCAGTTTGAATCTTGGATGGTTTTGAGAGTCGTGATGCTAGGAATGTGCACAAAAGGGGTTTTTTTTTTTTTTTTGCATTTAAAGTCGAGTTGAATTAAATGTCAAAACATTTTTTTCAATTCAAATGTCTAAAAGCCAAATGCAACAAAAACCTATTCAAATCTAATGCATTCGAATCTGTTCGTTCGAATGTTAGATAAGAATTTGAGGGTATGGATGCTGTCAACATTCATATCAACAACATTCGTATGTGTTATACGTATCTGTACACATTTTGTACGCATCCCTTTTTATCCCGTATTCATTCTGTTTTTGTCCCATATTATAAGTGCAAATGTGTACAGATATGTATGATATTCGTAGAGAAAGGTAAGTAATACTTACGTATCTGTACATTTGAATGATTCAAATAATTTGCATGAATGTTTTGGAACATTCAAAATTAGTTTGAATGTTTAAATTCAAACGTGAAGGCATTCTATTCAAATTTGATTGAATTTCGAATGTTTAGAACATCCATGCACAGCCCTACGTGATCCACTTTTCTGTCATTTTCTTTGAAAAGGGAAAAGAAGAAAAAGACAGATGAGTCTGAGAGAAATAATTTCAGAGACAGTGAAAGGATTATAAAGTGTGACCCAGAAGGTATAGCAGAGGAAGAGAATATATTCTGGGGCTATTAAAGATACACGTTCACAAGCTAATTCCCTAAGTGAAAGGACCAAAATTTGTTTGGAAAAAACTTTCTGGATGCATCTGGGGAACACTTGGAAGGCAGAGAGTGTATTGAGCCCCTTCGGAGACATTGAACATGGCGAAAGGGCTGTAAAACAGTGGAAGATCTCTACCGAATTAGTCAAATTAGGCTGTATTTAATGTTTGATTGTAAATGGGTTTTTTATTGTAAGCCATCCAGAGATCTTGGGATGTGTGTGGGGGGGGGGGGGATATGAATATTTTAATGAAAATAACACACCTGACTCCAGAAGTTTGGGAATGCATCAAACTAAGGAAAGTTATTTGTGGAATACCTTCCTTTTTTTTTTCTTGGCCTGGAATCCAACAATCTCCTTTTAAAATTGCTCAGGAAGCATGCATGACAGTGGTAAAGCCATTTTGTGGTGGTATCCTACTCTCATCTCATTGAGATTGAACCCTGGTATTCATCTTCTAGGGGTACCTTGTACAGAAAATGATTACAAACTCTGGTCTCCCTCTGACGAACGTGGCAATGAATGCCTCTTGGGACACAAGACGGTTTTTAAAAGGCGAACACCCCATGCCACTTGTTTCAATGGAGAAGACTTTGACCGTCCTGTCATGGTCTCCAACTGCTCGTGCACGAGGGAGGACTATGAGTGGTGAGTTAAATTAAATCCTTTGTGCTTTGCAGCTGAGATAAATATCAGGGACGCTTTTGGGACGCTTTCCTTCCACCAAATGTGGATGGTCCTCCTGCCTCTGGACTCAACCAGGATTAGAGCACTACAGCCTACTGGTGCTCTACTGGCTGTAGTGTGAAAAGGCCCCTTCTTCCTACCCAAATCTAGGTGCTGGTCCATTCGAAGATGAGTTTATTGGATGAAGCACCTAAGAATCACAGCATTTCTGCATGGTTCACTCCTGCCAAACTTTGGTTCAACACAAGTCTAATTTCTAGCTGACTTATTTTCATCAGTTAGAATCAGACACCTGGACCTCACCTAGGTGTACTATTGGAATTCATTGTTCCTGTCCTTGGGCTCTGAGTTTCCCAGTTTTATGGATTGGAAACAACTCTTGATTTTCTTAAGGGAAAGCTGAGAGGAAATACGTTCAATATAAATACCATAATTTGGAACACTAAATCAAAGGATAGCTTAGTGTAGAAACCTGGATTGCTACTGCTTAGGAACCTTTTCATGACGGCTCCCCTCTGAATCAACGTCAAACTTTTAAATTTGGTAAGGCTGCAGGAGATCAAATAAATCTTTTCAGCGCCCAGGACTAGTTTGGTAACTGTCAGCTAGCAATCTGCCTTGTGATGAATTAATACATTCTCAGATCCTCTGATGAAAAGGGCATGCTGTGAGTTATTTAAGTTCTTCCAGAAATGCCTCTATTTAAATAGCGACCTCACCAAACCTTTTGAGGCTTTAGCTTTTCTGAAATTAGAAGTAATATACTTAATGTATAAAGTGCACTGCATTTTATTTTGCTTTCTGTGCTTCCCCCGCCCAGTGATTTTGGCTTCAAGCTAAGTGAGGACCTGTCGTTGGAAGTCTGTGTGCCCGATCCTGAATTTGCTGGCAAGCCTTATTCTCCTCCTGCATCCTGCCCGGTTGGTACCACCTACAAGAAGACTCGCGGGTGAGTAGAGGAAGGTAGAGATGTTCACATTTTGTTGCATTTGGATTCTAAACATTCGAGTCAGAACATTTGGTGCTCGAGTCGAATGTTTAGAATCCGAATGCAACAGAATCCAATTTGAATAGAATGCATTTGAATCTATTCATTCGAATGTTAGATTTGAATTTGAAGATAGGAATGTCAACAACATTCATATGTGTTATATATATCTGTACGCATTTCGTACGCATCCCGTTTTATCCTGTATGCAACCCATTTTTGCCCCATACTATCAGTGCAAATGCAGACAGATACATATGAGATTCATACAGATATGTTGCAATACATGCATATCTGAACATTCAGATGTTTTGAATCATTCAAATAAATGTTTTGGAACATTCAAAGTTCGTTTGAATGTTTACATTCGAATGTGTGACATTCTATTCGAATTCAGATGTCCACATTTGATCAAATTAGATCGAATTTTGAATGTTTAGACATTTGTGCACATCCCTAAAGGAAGGTGGGCATGTTGAATGTTGAATATGTGCTGGCAGTAGCCATGTGTACAAATGTTGTGTTTTTTAAAAAATTTGATTTGTATAGAATTGAATACAAGAAAATTTGTATTCATTCAAATAGATCCCCTTTGAATGTGGTAGGAATGTTCAGTCCCATATGAATTCCATACAGAGCTTCATACTAATGTATCAAAACAATTGATTTGAATTTGAATGTCAATCTTCAAAGGTGCGAACATTTGATTTGAATTCAAATGTCCAAATTCAGCTGAATTCGTATGAATTTCGAATGGTACAAATATTCATGCACATCCCTCGCTGGCAACAGAAATCGGATAAAATGTTACAGTACACTTCGAGTGTGGGGAGTAGGCAGGCTTTAAAGGAAACAATAAACCTGGTTCATCACTTGAAATATAACATTTAAAGTGAATTCCAAACTGTTCAATGGAAGAGGGTGGCTGGGGTGTATGGATATTCACCCCCCCCCAAAAAAAATTCAAATTCATTTTGTTATCAAATTGAACATCCAAAAAATTGTTTCATTGTCGGATTGTTAAACCAAACCATCAGATTTGTGCGTTCACATTTTAATATTTTCGCAAAACATTTGTGACTTTTTTCCCATTCAAAAAGTTCTTGTCATCACCAAAAAAAAAAAAAGCAAAATGTGAATATTCAATCAAAATGTTCATTTTTGCAAGCAGGAGCTTTGTTTGCTTGGATTGCGCGTTTGAGTGTGTGAGAAACTGGATTTTTTATTTGATGTGAGTGTTCACACATTCAACAAATTCTATCACATTTGCAAATTTGAATTTCATTTTGCACATCCCTGCTGGGGTATCTTATTGAAGAATATGATTTAGTTTATTGTATTACGACTGAGGTCTTTGTAATAGCTTTGTGTTTACGTACGCTTATGTCGCATGTTTATAATAATAAATTAACAAAAAAGAAAGAGAGAGAGAAAGTTAGGCAGGAATCTTGGGCTGAGACTTGACCCAGCCATTTCCAGAACATCTTGAGGCGTGTTTTTATAGCAGAACATGCAGGAGGGGCCTAACTCCCTCTTTTTGCTCTGTTTCAGTTATCGCAAGATTTCAGGAGACACCTGTTCTGGAGGTGATGTTGAGGCCCGGCTGGAAGCAGAACCTGTACCATGCCCTTTGGCAGGTAAGAGAAACGCAGGCTCTTGCGGTAGGAGAGGTGAAGTTTGGAACTTCAGGGCTTAACTGTTTTGTTCTCCCTGGCCCTGGTCACACAAGTCTAAATCGGTATGGCCTATTCATTCATTCGAACTGAGAGCGTACCAGTGCTGGTCCCACATAGGTCATCCTCAGGCCGTCCCACCTTGCGCCACAATGGTCACACCTTTATGCATGATCGACCCAAGCCTCCTCTTGGCTCTCCACCCCTTTTCCAGTGTCAATTCTATCTCTTTTCTGATTAGATGCCATGGTGTCACTTAAAGGAGGCGAGGAGGGGAGTTTGTGGTTCTTTTTTAAGCCTGCTCCCCCACCTCCATGCCCCCTTCTTTTATGTGCTTTTCTTCTCTGTGCAATTTAAAAAATAATAATAATAAATTTGCGTAAAAATCCTAGATAGAAGAATCATACATGTAAACTGAAGAGAGAATGGAGGTGCCTCACAAACTCAGTGTGTACCAGTTGGCCAAAAGAAAGACTGGACCCCACCCACCACAGCACAGTTCAGCCTCCTTTAGTCCATCTCCCCGCTCACACTGAGGAAATGAAGACGGCCTGGAATGCCAGGACAGGCTGAGTCCTTGCCAGTCCTGTAAAAATTAGGACTAAAGTTAAGATGATCTAATAGAGGTAGGCTGGCTTGAAAAACAACTTAAATAAAAATAATGTGAATCACACGAGCTGAGGACAACCTGACCTAAACTGCTTGTGTGACCATGGCCCCTGTGGCTTTTGGTTTGCAAAATATCAAAGTCACTTCTCCTTGAGTAAAGGAAATAAAGTATTTCCCATTAACCTTAAGACTCATGAAACGTGACTGAAGACACTCTCTGACAAGCCTTTTCCTCCTCCTGCAGAGGAGAATGAATTTATCCTGTATACCACAAGGTATTCCATCCACCGGTATGACCTCTCTTCTGGGACCAGTGAACGACTGCCTCTGACAGGATTACGAGGCGCAGTGGCACTTGACTTTGACTATGACCACAACTGTCTCTATTGGGCTGACGTGACGCTTGACATTATCCAGGTAACTTTGTCCTCTGAGGTAACTTTAGGTCAGAGTGATAGCATGATGATTCTTTGTTACAGCTTTTGAAGAAAATAGGAGGTATGTAGGTGTTGGATGCTTCAGTCCTATGAACAAAGAAAGGCAAAATAGACGGGCTGTTTAAGAGTGTCCAAATTCCTGTGTCTATGTGTGTTCCAGGGCAACTAAGGTGCTCCATTCACAGGAAAAGATGCTGGAAAGCCCCTTAGAGGCAGTAGCATATGACACTTGGGCCCTAATCGCACCTCTAATCCACCTTTTCTAGCCTAGAATATTCATAAGTAGGGCAGAATGCAACACGAATGACTCCACCTAAGGACAGTTTTCAAACTGTCTCTAAGCCGCCTCAGAGGTGCTTCTTTTACTGCTGACCCTTTGGATTCCTTGTACTTCTTTCTTTTCAGCGCCTGTGTCTGAATGGGAGCTCCGGGCAGGAAATTATTGTCAGCACCGGTTTGGAAACAGTCGAGGCACTGGCCTTTGAACCTATCAGTCAGTTGCTTTATTGGGTAAATGCTGGAATCCCAAAAATTGAGGTATGCCTGTGTGCAGAACATGAATGCTTCATTGTTCAAGCTGTGCTCGCTTCTAGAGGTCACGTGCGGTCTGGAAGAGTGAAATGAACAGCCAGTGTTGGGAAGAAAAAGTTAGGAAGCATGCCAGAAGTCCGTGAAAATTCTTACTGGCCCAATAAGTCCCTTTCTGGAGAGGCAGTTGATACTGACTTCCCTTCTGAGGACACACAGTGGGTAATACAGGGAGGTAATGCCGCTTTGGAGCATGCCTGGCCATTGTACAAACTGCATCCAGTGTGATGGGAAAACTGTGGATAAAACTGCTACAGGGCAAAGAATAAACACGGTTAGTGAGGTGAAAAGCATTCTCTGAAGGGATCTCCATGAATGGGTTTTTGGGTATTTGATTCATAATGAATCGAATGTTAGAAAATTCTTATTCATTTGAATAGACCCCCTTCAAATGTGGTAGGATTCTATTCAATATGAATGTATTTGTACGATTTGTATAAATATCCAATATGAATGCATATGGATTCTGGATAAGGATCTTGGATACAAATCCTCAATAGGATCTTGCATACGGGCCCTATACAAATGCATATAGGATATGGATCCTATACCAATGCATATGTATCGAATATGTATCAGATACATACATATAAGTACATATCCGATATGTATCACCAGTTTAACAAATGTATGAACTATTCATACGAACGTTAATGTACAAATATCATTTGATTTGTGTATGAATGTCCAAATTCATATGAATAACAAATATTAAGACTTTTGTAGATTAAAATTCATATGAATTTGGATGTTTTGGAACATTCTTCATGAGCTAAAGTATTCACTACTGCGTGTTCAGCAGGACTGACCTTCTTCTGGTTTTGCACAGAACTACAGCCTTAACCTGCCCCTGCTACTGTTAGCCAGCCACCCCTGCCCACATCTTTCTTGAGCTGAAAGTACTTGACATGGCACTGATTAAATATTGAGATCCTTCAACTCACCGTCACAATAAATTAGGGATGGATGGAAAATGTACATCATTTTTGCCATTTGTACAAATTGTGAAGGTTCAAAACTTTACATTTGAATCGAATATTGGCTGTATTCGAAGACTGACCTTCGCATGCAAAGTGAAAGCTTTTGTGCCTTCCTTCAGAGCTTGGGGATGGATTCGGAGGAGATTAGGAGAGGATTAGGAGGTGCAAATGTTGATGGCCAGGATTTGTAGTGAATTTGAAGCCTAGAACATTAGAAGTAGCTCCATTTGCAGAAATGTGAAGTTCTGTCCCATTTCCTTCAATGCAAAGTGAATGTGTGTGAAATTTGTGCCCATCCCTACCATAAATGTACCAACTCATCTTCTGAAAGGTGTGCAGCATCGTTTGGTGATGCATATAGTTTAGGGCCTGGTGAGGTGGGGTGAGGTGGGGGTGGGAAACATAGAGAGCAGGAGCTGGAAAAAAAAGGTTTCTTTCCACCCCCTCTCCTTTCTTTGACACTTTCTAGCACAAATGCTTTAATTGGGTCTCTGTGCGTAAGCATCTTATCACTCATTCTCAACATGTTAAAAATATATGTCTATTCCTAGTACTTTCCCTTCACAGACAAAGCAAGCCACTTTAGGTGGTATTTGTGCCAGGCAAGTGGGAGAAATATCAACCATCCAAAAAACTGAGGGTTGATCAGGTTCATGGATATATCCTTGAAGTTTTCTTGGCAAAGACACAGAAATCAGGTGTTTGTCAGACCTAAACCTGTGGCCTTTGGATTTCCAGGCTGTTGCTGCTGACCTCTGGCTACATTTTGTCTCTGCATGTATTTTTTTTCCATAATACCTAACTGGAATCTTCTTCTTGCGGTGTAATTCATGGGGAAGAGGGCTATATTAGGTGTTCCACATCTTTTTTGCCCTGTGGGTAAATGTGGAATTCTGAGGTATTGCGTGTGCCAGTCAGTTGTGGATTCCTGCTTCATTAAGGAGATCGGTGAAACTTTCTGCTTCATTAAGGAGATGAGAGTTTCTTGGAATAAAGCATGGAAAAGTGTTTCTTGTTGGTGACAGATAGTGCTAATCCTCAGAGCTATGTTTGGAGATTACTGGGGCAACTGACATTGCTTCATCAGCTATACTGGTACTGTAGCCTCTAACCTGGAATCCAGATTTAGCGCCATCTAGTGCTCATAAGAAATTCTTGCCAGTTTTCAATCTCCTTCTGCTTCTGCTGGGCTCCACTTGGCACTGGCTCCTTTTGATCTGGTGTGTGTGTTTTGGCATGGTACAGTAAACCGTCCTCTATCAGGCAGTGGAGCATTAATTCTGTGGTTGGCCACGTTGCTTTCATTGGATTCAGATTCTCTAATTAGTGGGTACTTTTATCCCTATAGATGCATGCTGCAGCTCCGATCCAAGGAAAGAGGGTTCTCAGGAAAGAGAAGGCACAAAGCAAAAGAATCTAAGGGCTTAAGAAAGTTTTCTTTTTTCTTTTTTGAACAGTCAGCCTGTGTGATTGCAGTGAGATTTTTCAGAACTATTCACATATTAACAAATAATAATTCCACTGTTCATTATTTTGTCCTGTTTCTACTAGGTTGCTAATCCAGATGGAGACTTGAGGCTGACAGTCCTAAATTCTTCTGTGCTTGAAAGGCCACGTGCTTTAACATTGGTACCTAAAGAAGGGTAAGTTAAATGCTGGGGGTGGGGGAGGATATAATGCCTTTCTAGGTGATTTTTTGGCTACTAAAGTTTATTTTTCTTTTGTTTGTTATACTTTTTTTAAAAAAACAGATTTCCCTCCTCTTTTCTTGTTTCAGTTATTCACTGTTTTCGTCATTCTCCGTATTCATTTTATCATTTTATTGTGGTTTTATCATGGCTTTTAATTTTGGATTAAAAATGTAAGGAACACCTTGTTGGATCAGACAAATGGCCCAACTAGTCCAGCAGTCTGTTCTAATGGTGGCAACCAGTTTTTTATGGAAGACCCTTAGCAGACTAAGAAGACAAGTGGACCCCTGCTGGATTGGGCCACAGCCTGTCTAGTCCAGCATCCAGTCTCCTACTAAGGTTGACCAATTGCTTCTGAGCATTCACAAGTAGAAGACAAAGGCGATGGCTTCTTCTGCTCCTGATTCCTTGCAAATGGACTTCAGAGGCATCCTGCCTGCCTGTCCCACCTGGAGGCAGTACTTAGGCATCCATTCTAGTAGCCACTGAATCCATGGATTTGGCTAACCCTTTCTTAAAGCTTTCTAGGCTGTTGCCGGCTTTTCTGGTAGTAAATTCCATAGACTAATGGACCTCTGGATGAAAAAAAAAAACTACTTCCCCTTGCTGGTCTTAACTCTTCAGTCTTTTCAGAGTGCAGCCACAGCTCTCTATCCTACCCCAGTTTCTGAGAGCTTTTATTAGAACCATGTAAGGATGTGAAGTTCTTTCCACATTTGATTTATATTGAGTTGAATGTAAGAAAAATTGTATTCATTTGAATAGATCCTCTTCGAATGTGGTAGGATTCTATTCAATTCAAATGTATTTGTACGAATTAATACGAATATCCAATACGAACACATACTTATCTGATACATATGTATATGTATCCGATATATATCCCATAACATATCTGCTCTGAAAGCATCAAATCTGCCCTGAATCCACTTTGAACCCACTCTCAAACCATGTCAGATTCACTCTGGATCTGGTGCAGATGTGACTGACCCAGCCACATTCCCACCTCTCTGTTTCAAGAATGTTCTGAAGCTTCGTCAGAATGTCAGTGTACAAATATGGTAACATTAAATTTGTATACAAATGTACAAATTCATACAAATTTGTACAAGTAACAGATGTGATGAATATTCGTTCACAGCCCTGGAACCATGTTCCACAGCTCTGCTTGCAGTTGCTTTTGGCCTGAAGCTTGCGTGTGACGTTGTAACTGCTATGAATTGTGGTTGGCATTCTCAGGTTGATGTTCTGGACAGACTGGGGGGACTCCAAACCTGGTATCTACCGCAGCGAGATGGATGGTTCTTCAGCATCATGCATTGTCTCTGAGGGTGTGAGGTGGCCTAATGGCATTTCTGTGGATGATCACTGGATCTATTGGACAGAGGCCTACATGGACAGAATTGAGCGTATTGACTTCAATGGCTTGCAGAGATCTGTGATTCTCGACAGTCTGCCTCACCCGTATGCTATTGCTGTTTTTAAGGTAATTTTAAAAAGCGAGCGATGCGAAGAGAAGACAGCCAGAGGCCGTCCTGAACTATGTGCATGATCACAGCCTAGATGGTTTTTTCTAGGTAGTAAGAAGACCTGCTTCAGTACTGGACAGTTTCTTGTAGCCTTGTGCCCCTGGCTTGACTTTTTTTGGTTTGTGTTCTACCGGCCTGCTATTGAGGATAATGTTGCTGACCTACCTTGCAGATAACCCATCAGGACAACTGAGATGTACATAGATGCCAACAGCCAGAGTGCAAATGTTGAGGACTGTTATATGCAGATTTTAGAGATTGCTCATTTTGCTGGTTTTTTCTCATCTTCAGTAGCACTTGCTGTCAAATGTCATGGTTTAAAAGAGAAAATATTTACATTGCAGAATGAAATTTACTGGAATGACTGGTCTCAGCTAAGCATATTCAGAGCTTCTAAGCACAGCGGGTCTAGAATGGAGACGTTGGTGGACCATCTGAATGGCGTCATGGATATGAAAATCTTCTACCGAGGAAAGACAGCAGGTATCTGCAGACTATTTGTGCACATTTTTTAAATTTCCTCCAGTTGTTTGGTGTTGGAACTCTTCACATGGTAACAGAACTGCCAGAAAGAAGTTGTTAATCTGATGGATGTCCCGTCCCACTTTTCCTTCCTCCTTATTTCCTTATTCTTTGTTGTTTTGTGATTGACCTGCAGATCAGGAAATATATTGTGTCCTCTGAGTATGATTAATCCTTCCTGATGCCATAGTTTGCTTTTTCCATCTCTTAGGGCTCCTGCCTTTTGTATCTCTGTAAATCCTAATGCTTATCTAGATTTGCTAACCTGTCTCTCCAGGAAGTGGCACACTGTCTCCAGATGATATCTACCCTTTCACAATAAATAGAGATACAACATTAAACTCTTTGATGTAGGGGTGTGCATGAATATTTGTAGGCATTCTGAAATTCGATAGAATGTGCCGAATTTCAACATTCAAATTTGAATAGAATGTCCAGAAATTCAGATTTGAACATTCGGATCGAATTTCAAATTCCAGGACTATTTGTTAGTACACAATGCGTACTTGAAGATCCGCACCTTTCTCGCATTCATGCGTGTTTGTACGGGTCCATACAGGACAAAACGGGTTGCGTACGGGATAACTACGGGATGCATACCCACACGTACAGGCACGTATGGATGTATATGGATGCTGGGAAGATGCGTACGGGCATCTGTGCATCTTGCCAACATTTGTAAGTGCAAATTTGGATAAAACATTCGAACAAATAGATTTGAATTTCTTAATTCGAATCACATTTTGTTAAATTCAAATTTAAATAATATGAATTGAATTTTCAGTTATTCGAATGGACTTGAATAGAATGTCAAAAAACATTCTTGTACATCCCTACCTTTCCATCACAAAAGGTTCTCTGAGGTTGAACCTTTTCTTTACAGGTGTGTCTGAAGAGAAGAAGATCAACCTCAGAGCACAAGAAACATGATACACTCACTGATTCATGCTTCCGCTCACTTCCACTTTCTCATAAGTAGCAGCTGTTTGGAAAGCATAGGTTTGGTTTGTAGAAACCAAACTGTTGTGTCATACAAGGGAGGACTGCATTTGATTTTTGGGTCAGGAAGAGAAGGTACTAATGACATTCCTCAATGTTTGCAAGGGGCATTTTCCTCGAGAAGAGAACCAATGAGGAAACCTGTAGTTTGAGTGACCCAGAACTGGCCTTAAAAATGAATGAACAAACCAAACACCCTGCTCTTCCCTTGCTGAAAATCCCCAGTTCTAGGTGTGAAATCGCAACTAGGCAAGCTTTCCCTGCTTCATCCATCATGAATGGCAAGGGAATTCCACAAATACTCCCTTGTGAATTTGCAAAGTTTGGAACAGTTAAAACCACAGCTGCCATAGGATGGTTGTAATTCAGAAGCTGATTTTGTTTTTGAAAATTATATGATGGCTGGGTGCTCTGTGTTGGAAGATTATTATTATTGTTGCTGTTGTTATATGATGATGATGATGATGATGATGATGATAGCCATTGACTTTCCTTTAATATACTACAAAGTTTCAAAAGTTCCAAAGTCAGAATTCATGTATTTCTTTTTCTTTTTGGAAGGAGCACTGGAATGGAAATTATTTGCCTTTTGGTCCTTTCCATTTTCCAGTTGATGGACTTGCTTTTGTTGTCTTCGTGTCTTATGGCTGAATTGCTAATATTTCAAAGCCTTTTACACTGCTTTGAAAATTGGCCTTGAAAATCTTGCTAGTGCACAAATGCAAACAAAGAAGAGGGAACTTGTCCTGAAGGTAGCTTTCTTGAATGCTACCCTTCCTTCTCCCCCAACAGGGCAAAACGCCTGCATTTCTAAGCCTTGCAGCCTGCTCTGCCTCCCAAAATCTAACAACAGCCGAAGCTGCAAGTGTCCTGAGGGAGTTTCCAGTCATGTGCTTCCATCTGGCGAGGTGAGATGTGACTGCCCACCTGGGTATCTGTTGAAGAACAGTACCTGTGTAAAGGAAGGTAAGGAGTAACCTCTTGAACTCTGCCATGGCTTGGGGGAGGTATCACATGTTCTCCAGATGTTACCAAACTACAGTCTAGTTATGGTGTATTGCTAACAGCCGTTCTTTCTACAAAGGTAAAGCTTTGGTAGGGACCCAAAGTCTTAGCAGTGAAGCCAACTTTTCGTTGTGCATTGGACTTGGCTTGAACTTTTCTCTTAATTTTTGTTTGTCTGTCTGTCTGATCCGCACCATCACTGCTGGCGCTGGGCATTAGAAAACACCTGCCTTTCCAACCAGTACAGATGTTCCAATGGGAACTGCATCAACAGCATCTGGCAATGTGACAATGATAATGACTGTGGGGATATGAGTGATGAAAAGAACTGCCGTAAGTTACAGGATGGCTTGCATTCCCCTTGCTTTAATGGGACCCAGTCAGACCTACCCAGAAGGGCCACTGAAGTGCTGGAGTCCTAAGAATTGAGAGCTTTAGCCCATATTTGGAGACACCCTGAGTTGGCAACCCAGTTCTTTTTTACTTTTCTCCTGGATCCCAGGCAGTTTATGACAAGGATTAGTCTTTTAATCCAGCTGGGGTAAGAAAATGCCCCATAAATACAATTAGAGGTTTGTGAATACAATGTAGCATTCAGTGTGTACAAATTTCATGTGAGAAGATAAGCAAGAGGTTCATTCAGAGACCTAAGCAAAATAGTTCACTGTCTTGTCCTATCATGGCATGCCTGAGATCTGTGTTTAGGAAGGTTGGTGTCCAGCAGTACAATATGTCCCTGGTGGGCTCTGTGGGCTTGATAAAAGGTTTCACATTTCAGTATCAGGATGGGCTGGTAATAATGTGAAGATCTCCTTCTTCCCTCCACGTTCAACAGCCACAACTATGTGTGATCCTGACACCCAATTCCGCTGCCATGAGTCGGGGACATGTGTCCCACTATCCTATAAGTGTGACCTCGAAGATGATTGTGGAGATAACAGCGATGAGAGCCACTGTGGTAAGTGCAGCAGTGCCATAAATTGTGTGGGTTCTTGGGCATGGATATTATGCCACTGCTCTCACATAAGAATGGGTGAATGTGCACCCATTTTCACTACATGTCCCAGCACTCCAAGGCAGAAGCAAAAGAGGCAAAAAAGAGGAGCCAGGGTACACCTGTAGGTCAAGCTAGTGACCTCCAGCTATTTTGGACTCTGGTTCCATTTGTTTGGGGAAGCTTGAGCGTGCCATGCCTCTTGGGCCATGCTACCCAGAGTCCATGGATGTTGGTACCTGGAGGACACCATGTTAGTGAAGGCTGCCATTGGCACTTGGCCCAACTCCGGACATGGCTGCAAAAGGTGTAACAGTTTTGTAGAGTTTCTCTACTCTTGTATACACTAGGGATGTGCATGAATGGGGTTTTTTGACATTTGATTCTTAATGAATCGAATGTTAGAAAATCCGTATTTGTATGAATAGATCCCTTTCAAATATAGTAGGATTCTATATGATACACGTGTATCTGTACGTATTTGTACGAATATCTGATACAAACGAATACATATTGGATACGTATCTGATACGTATCCGAAATGAACACGTATGTATCCGATACATATCTGATATGTATCCCGCAACAAATCTGCTCTGAAAGCGTCAAATTCAACCTGAATCCATTTTAAATCCACTCTCGATCCATGTTGAAAGCAATCTGGATCTGTTGCACGTGTGACTGGCGCAGCCGCTTTCCCACCTCCCCAGTTTAACGAATGCCTGAACCATTCATATGAATATCCGGAGACATTCACATTCATACAAATGTCAGTATACGAATATTGTAACATTCATGTACAAATGTCCAAATTTGTACGAACAATGAATGTTATAAATATTCACGTACATCCCTAACATACACATGAGACAGCATAGGCTCATACAGTTGTGGGAAGACTTGAAGGGTCGCTGGAGCCTTTGTGGTCACCTATCCTGCTGTTTTCATGACTAGTGTGGTCCCCTATTATTTTTCTGCATGAGCTTAATGGAAGCCAAGGAGTTTGAAGAAAACATCAGGACGTCTATGTTCTCCTCCTCCTGGTGCAGCATTTCTATCGCCCTCTCAAAAGCAGTAGAAACCGCTCTTGCCTTGAATGGTCATCCCTAGAAAGTATGGCTCAGTAGGCATGCATCTTTTGCTTTAAAAGAAAAGAATATCAAAAGTCTGCTGCCGCAGGCTGTCAAAACAGTGTCTTTCATGCAACAAGCAGACCTCTCCAGAAAATCAATCAAAATATTGAGGGGAGGAGAAGACAGGAAGTATATAAACTTTTTGAGAGGCAATGCTACACCTAAAACATTGCATTCTGTCCCCTGGGTCTCTTCTGTCTCCCTCCCTCCTCCGTCTGGTCTTCGCAGAAGCTCATCAGTGTCGAGATGACGAGTTTAGCTGCAGCTCAGGGATGTGCGTCCGTCTCTCCTGGAAATGCGACGGCGATAATGATTGCCGGGATTGGTCAGACGAAGCAAATTGCACTGGTGAGACTTTTATTTCAAAGTGGTCAATAAGCTGTCGGTAGGAATTGAGATCAGATCGTAGATTTTATGAACAGCTTCCCTCTACAAGATGAGATGGAAAGATCAATGAAGCCTCCTCCTCCCCTCTTCTTCCTTTTCTATTCCATTTGTAGTCCTGACTTTGAATGGAATTTTATTTCTTCCAGTTCTGCACAGTATGGGCGAAAGTATAAAAGGTTTAAAAGTATAATAGCCGCTACAAAACTTGTGCTTAGCTTCTCTGTAGGTGTGAATGGTGGGGCGGAGCCGGAGCTTGAGCCACCCCACTGCAAATGGTAGCCTCTAAGCCCACCCCTGGACCCCATTGCCCTGGTAGACATGTGGACATGTAGTCTGTGATCCCATCTTCATGGAGGAAGACTGGATTGAAGGCACAGTATTCATGGGGTCTAACGTTAATCCAGATTTAAAGGACTGAAGACCCCTTTGTATTTGGATTTTGCTGGTGCTCATGGGCAAGGCATGTTCAAAATGGGGTCCTTAAGGGTCCTTGTGTGTGAGAACAGTACATAACAGATCCATATCAACTGAGTACCCGTTGAGTTTCTGAAAGTGGATTGTTGTATGATAGAAGTCTACTTTGGAGAAGCAAGCAGAGGGCATACAGAGGGAGATTATGTATGTGTGTATAATCCCCCAGTGTGAAAATATCTGAGGATAACTGTTATTTTAAAGGGAGATGATCTGGCAGCTCTGCAGTCTGAATGTATGCCTCTTATCAAAAATAATTAGATTTCACAGTGAATATGTAATAGAATATTACTGACGGAAAATGAGAGTAGCTAAGAGTAGCTTAGAAATCCAGTAAGGATGTCAATTTCTTGTTGGTAATACAAAGCATACAGTTTAACTGCTTGTCTTTTTAATCTGGAGGATTTGGCTGGTGGCGTATTTCTCCCTCCCCCCTTCTTTTTAAATAAATAAAACTAAAGTTAATCGAATCAAATATAGTCTGCAAGCCTGGTTGACTTCAATAATAATCAGATGAATTCGTGGAAGGGAGCAGCAGGTAGAAGAAGAAGAATTGGCTTTTCTCACTCATTTAAGGGGACTCAAAGTGGCTGACAAAGCTTTCTATTCTTCTCCCCACATCAGACACCCTGTAAGATAGGTGGGTCTGTAAGAGCTCAGAAGAGAGCTGTGACTAGCCCAAGGTCACCCAGCTGGCTTCATGGGGGAGGGTGGAATCGAACCCGGTATTCCCAGACAAGAGTCCAGCTCCCTAACCACTAGACCAAAGTGGCTCAGAGTTAGCCTGGCTCACAGTTATCAATGATAGCTAGCCTTTGCCTGGTTCTCCTTTGTGTCACCACCTGATCTTTCCCTGCCTACATTTATTGATCTGTGATCCGTTTCTCAGCATACCCCTTTGTCTGTGCTTGTTTTTAGCAGTATACCACACTTGCGAAGCACCCAGTTTCCAGTGTCATAATGGTCACTGCATCCCACAGAGATGGGCATGTGATGGTGATGCTGACTGCCAAGACGGATCTGATGAGGCCCCCACCAACTGCGGTATGGGACGGATCCTTTGGCTCTAGAGACATGCTGTACTGGTTTGATTGGGTTTTGGTTTGCAGTGAACTGGGATGTCTCTTTGGCTTACATTCAAACTGAAGAACCCTGTTCAAAACGTCTTGTGGATAGATAATGTGGGCCTTCAACAAGATGATAGTGAATTTCTCATCTGTTTCTGCACATGCTCAAAGTTGCATGCCATCAAATAATTCAATATAATTTAATCATATTGAATTACAGAAAAGAAGTGCAATGGGTTCCAGTGCCCAAATGGAAGTTGCATCCCTTCCAGTAAGCGGTGTAATGGCGTGCGTGACTGTTCTGATGGCTCTGATGAAGAACACTGTGGTGAGTGTGTCCCCTGGAAGTGGTCCCAGAGGTGTCCTTCTAGATACCTTGTGCCACATCTCTCTACATTAGTTAGCATTAGTCAGGGCTGTACCTATGGTCTGTGGAGCAAGGCTCAGGTTGGAAGCCTCCTCTGGATTTCCCCCAAATCGTGGTTGGTTATACTAAAGGAGGGTTCTGGTCAGAGTCATCTTTCTAATGATCCCAGTTGTGGGCCACCAAGGGCTCTGCACCAAGGAAGACTGATATGCGGCACTCTAGATATTTCTGAACTATCTCTCCCATTATTCCTTGCTGTTGTTCCTGCTGTATGGGGCTGATGGGAGAGATAATACAGAAGTTTGAAGGTTTCATCTCATTCTCTAGATCCTTATCCAGTCAGGTCTTCTTCTCCTTCTCCTCCTTCTTCTGGATGAAAGTTTCTGTTTCAGTCTCATATGAGTCATCAGTTTGGTTAACAACAGCAGCGGGACTTTATTATTTATTATAGCTTTGCAAATATAGGACTTTTCTGCACTGGACTTTATTCCAGATTATATCTTGGAATAGGGACCTGGCACTCATATACTAATGGAGACTGCAGAAGTCCTTGGACAGGACCTTCCATAGTGTGCACTAGAAAGTAGATGTCAGGTTCCTATCACATGACATAATCTGGAATAAGGCCTAGTGCAAAAGGGCCATAGTCAGGAATTTTGATACGTAGTTGATAACTGCATATTGTGCTGTTTAGTATAGTTTAGTGTATCTCATGGCTTTTTCATGGTTTAATGCCTATGATAGTTGGATGCATTATAAATGAATGAGAAGTGATATGCCAGTGAAACAATAAGAAACAATAAAGTACCATCGAGAAGTGTAAAATAATAATGTACCAGAAAATAATAATTATAATAAAGTCCCCTTTTCCATCTTTTTGCTTGTCCATCTACAGAGCCCATATGCACACGCTACATGGATTTTGTGTGCAAGAACCGGCAGCAGTGTTTGCTCCGCTCCATGGTATGTGATGGCACTGTGCACTGCCGCGATGGCTCAGATGAAGACGCCAGCTACGCTGGGTGCTGTAAGCATAGGGCCCAAGAAAGGGATCATAAAAACAGGGTGTTCACAAAGACCTCGTTTACGTGGGGTGACCGTCTTCGTGTTTTTAATTGCGATCTCTTTCCTTGCAGCCCAGGATTCTGAATTCCATCACACGTGTGACCAGTTTAGCTTCCAGTGCCAGAACGGAGTGTGCGTCAGCTTGGTGTGGAAATGCGATGGCATGGACGACTGTGGAGATTACACTGATGAAGCCAACTGTGGTGAGAGGAAACTACTCCATGGGGTTCCACCTGGATATCTTTACGTTCAATATCAATTGATTGGCCGTTTGACTAGATCAGTGATGGCCAACCTATGACACACGTGTCACAGGTGGCACACCAAGCCCTTTTGGGTGACACACATGGTCACCCTGGCACCTGAGCACGTAGTACTTGCTTGTTCTTGAAGTGTACGAAATACCAACTTTCAGTTGAAGATTTAGCAAACAAAATTCAGCAACAAAAGTCACTAATGTAAAGAGTTATTTGTTTTTGCTTTTGATAAAATACATATATCAAAAATATAACTTTTTTACTAGAGCTACAAATATCACAAAATTATGGATATTTCTAGATGTGACACAGCACCTGAGTTAAGCTAGGTTTTCTTGCGAATTTTGACATACCGAACTCAAAAGGTTAGCCATCACTGGACTAGATAAAGACATAAGATCATATGAAACATATAAAATCACAGATCATGGAAAATAACATCAGAATTATTTGTCCGCAGCCACCTTGCAAGCCTTGTAGTTCAATAGTGATTTCCTAAGTTGGGCTTAGCAAAAAATGAAGCTGCCCTATATATCACCGAGGCATTTTTTCCTCCCTGGAATATTTCTGTGTATTTTGTCAAATTGGTTGTGAGTCAATTATTTCTATGCACAATGGTTGTAATGCCAAAAACTCAGCATCTCTTTACTTGCAAGATGTCAACATTTTAGGTTGCTTGTATTTTTCTTCTTGAGATCTGAACTGATATTTTTGTTTGGTTTTGTAAAACACAAATGTTGAAAATTCATGCCTATAAGCAAACGAAATGAAAAGCTCTTCTATCCTCTCCTCCCCCCACCCCAGTATTTAGGTCGATGGTTCTTTTGTTCAATGTCTTTAATGGCAACTCTTTTTTTTTCTCTTAAGAAAACCCAACAGAAGCACCACATTGTTCAGGATACTATCAGTTTCATTGTGACAATGGGCACTGCATTCCTAACAGATGGAAATGTGACAAGGAGAATGACTGTGGTGACTGGTCTGACGAGAAATCCTGTGGAGGTAACGGCGAGCTGGGAGGGAACAAAAATTGGAGTGCTTTTGGAGGTTGGAAAGGAGGGTCAAAAAGGAGGTTAGGGTTCTTTTGTATCCTGAACCTACAGATGTCTTTCTGCCATTTCCACGTTGAATGATAGGGTGGATGAGTTGGTATGTTTTCCCTCTAAGTTATTCAGGAATTGGGGGCCTATTCGCACTTGGCTTTATTCTGGAATATATCCTGGAATAGAGGCCATTTGTCCACATGCTAGTGCAGGCTACAGCAGCTCCGAGGTGAGGCCTGCCAAAGCCTGCATTAGGATACAGACCACAGACTCCTATCCTGAGATATACTCCAGAAAAAGGCCAAGTGTGAATAGGCCTCAGGTTTTGTCATGAGGCAAACCCATTAAATAAAATTGAACAATTCTCCTGAGCACTTCTTAGGACTTGCCACCACTACTATCAAAACGTTACAACACATGTACAGCTCACACACCCTTGAATGATCGCAGGATTGGATATTGGGGTCCTACATTCTGAAATCAAGCAAGGAAATCTATGCGCTGCTTTAAATAGCTCTGTGGGCCATTTGCTGTGATGGCAACATTGGTGGCAAAAAGGACTCTAATCCACTGGGGCTACATGCCCAGGATGAAAAGATAAGACCAGGCAGTTGTTTGTGCATGCTCACTATGGGATTTCTGCCCTTCATGGTCTGTTTGTGTCTGGTCCTTTTCACAGCAGAGTTACTTGCTACAAGAGCATCAGTAGTGGAATTGATCTGGTTCCATAGGGCAGACCATCTTAAACTCTTGTGAGTGTCTCTTTTCTGTGTGTGCATGTGTGAAACCCACTGCAAACTATTCAAGCCTCCCTGAGAAGTGATCCAGCCATGGCTAAAGGGAAATTTCACATCCCTTTCTCTGAAGCACCACTGTTTCAACCTAAGCTGAGTACCAGATTGGATTTTATTTAATAGGTCTGGTCAGCACAACAATGTTCTAAAATAAAACAAATGATCTAAAAGTTTCCAAGTTGGGAAACCTTGGGTGATTAGA
The DNA here is from genome assembly GCA_023333525.1 of Aspidoscelis tigris stejnegeri. Classification (NCBI taxonomy): domain Eukaryota; kingdom Metazoa; phylum Chordata; class Lepidosauria; order Squamata; family Teiidae; genus Aspidoscelis; species Aspidoscelis tigris. The sequence goes on from JALMGA010000011.1 coordinate 18,806,766, forward strand.
TGCTGAGATTCTTGAGTTGGTTTTTTTCATTTTTTCACTGCTGTTGGATGTAGGACAGACGTATGGCCAAATCCAGCAGGATTACTGTTGATGATATTGCTAGGGATGTGCACATTTTTTTTTGTATTCAATTTATATCAAATCAAATGCAAGAAAATTTGTATTCATAAATTCATATTAATTTGAATACCCTTTGAATGTAGTAGATTTTGTATTCAATACGAATGTTCAGTCCATACAAATCCCATGAATGCATATGAATAGCATACGAGTCCCATACAAAGCTCCATACAAATGTATCAGGAGCAGGTTCAAAGGAGAGCTACCAAGATGGTGAACGGTCTGCAAACCATGTCCTATGAGGAACGGCTTAAGGAACTAGGAATGTTTAGTCTACCAAAAAGAAGACTGAGAGGAGACATGATAGCTGTCTACAAATACCTCAAGGGTTGTCACAAGGCAGAGGGATCAGCCCTGTTCTCACTCTCTCAAGGAAGGACTAGAAACAATGGGGTGAAACTGCAGGGGAAAAGATTTAGTTTAGATGTTAGGAAAAAATTTCTAACAGTAAGAGTGATCAACCAGTGGAACAGGCTGCCACGGGAGGTGGTTGGTTCCCCTTCGATGGAGGTCTTCAAGCAGAGACTGGACGGCCATCTGTCTGAGATGGTTTAGGAGATCCTGCCTTGAGCAGGGGGTTGGACTCGATGACCCAGGAGGTCCCCTCCAACTCTACCATTCTATGATTCTTTGATTCTATGTATCAAAACATTCTGTTCGAATTCAAATGTCCAGATTTCAAATGTTGTGAATATTCGTGCACATCCCTAGATCTTGCTGTTTTAATTTTAGGCTCAGTGATTGTTCCTGCCACCACCACAGCACCTTCTACATGCCTGCCTAATCACTTCCGGTGTAACAATGGCATCTGCATCATGAACAGTTGGGTTTGTGATGGCTACCGGGACTGCGTCGATGGCTCCGATGAAGATGCTTGCCCTACCTCTTGTAAGCCCCTCTACGAAGCATTTCATCTCACGTGTACCCTCTGAGGCACAGAAGCTTAGAAAGATTAGTGAAGGGGACAGATTCCCTCACACAGTCTTTGTGGGCCTGTAAATACCTGTTGTATTCTGGGAAAATACTGTGGGTGCCAATCAGAAAATGGCTTTTGTGGAGTCGAGGGGAAATACAATGGAAGCTGTATTTGAAATGGTGCTCTTTGCTTCCCACCCTTAAAAGGGAAAGGAAGCTGTGTAATTAAAGGAACAAGAAATGAACTTTTATTTTCCTACTAAGGACAGAAATGGAGGATGTGGTTAGAGGAGTGTAAGTTTTCTTGGGCTGTGTCCAGGCAAAACAAAAGGGGTGCCTATAGGCACCTCAGAGATGCCTCAGAAGGACACCCTGGGTCTTCTTTAATCCACCTTTTCTCACATAGAATGTTCAGGAAGAGGAGGGAGGGTCAGGCTGGTGGGTGAACCTCAAAGCCTTGTCTGAGCCACCTCTGAGGTGCCTCAGAGAGCCCCTTCTTCTCCGTCTCCTCCTTGTTTGGTCTAGTGGTTAGGGAGCTGGACTTTTATCTGGGAATACTTGGTTTTATTATGCACTCCTCTGTGGAGCCAGTTAGGTGACCCTGGACTAGTCACTACTCTTTTCTGAGCACTCACAGCCCCACCTACCTTACAGCGTGTTCTGTTGTGAGGCATTTTGTCAGGCACTTTGAGTCCCCTTAAATGGGTGAGAAAAGCAGGGTAGAAAAGCCAACTTCCTCCTCCTCCTCCTCCTCCTCCTCCTCCTCCTCCTCCTCCTCATTTTGCTTTGTCTAAGCTTAGCCTTGTTGCATGTTTTATTTTAATCAGTTCCAGGTAACTCCTATCCTAGAGGAGCATCTATGCCAGTGGTTCTCAACCTTCCTAATGCCGTGACCCTTTAATACAGTTCCTCATGTTGTGGTGACCCCCAACCTAACCCTAACCCCCAACCATAAAATTATTTTTCTTGCTACTTCATAACGACCCCGTGTGAAAGAGTAGATCGACCCCAAAGGGGTCGCAACCCACAGATTAAGAACCACTGATCTATGTTCACAGATGCCACTCTGGGGACACAACTCCTTAGACTTGATGGGATTGCTTTAAACCTACCGTAAATTCCTCTTCATAAAAAGGAAGAGAAAGCTATCGCTACATCTTCACCATATGCAGCTGTAGGCCACTGCCTGGGCTCTTCGCTCTGTGGATTAGGCCAGCACCCAGTGATGACTGGCAATAATGGAACTGATGTGATAGCGGAGGTTGGCAGAACCTCCTGCCTGGCTTGTGCCCAGCCGTGTTTGGATCCCCAATAGGATCACAGCTTTTACTTGTGGTGATCAAAGGCAATGTGCCCAATGCCACTGACACCTGACATCTTCTGCCAATAGTGCTAAATGAGATTGATGGGTGCTTCTGGTGTCTTTAAAGAAAGAGTTTCCAGAAGGGATTAAAACTCTGTGAGGCAGCAGGGGAAAGGTAGGTGGCAAGGAAGCTGAATATTTTGCTGGAGTAGACAGGGACAAGGGTTGTGCACAAATATAATAAATATTTGTTATTCGTAAGAATTTGGACAAAATCAGACATTCATATACAAATCAAATCTCCAGACATTCGTGCTTTAGTATTTGTAGGAATACAAATATTTTGAGTTATTTCTACGTCGGAGATTTGTATCTTTTGTGTATCTGTACCCATCCGTACAGGATGAGAACAGGATGCGTACAGATGTGTACAGATGTGTAAGAGATTTGTATCATTGGATATGTCCCAAGTATTCAGACGAATAGATACAAATGTATTTGTATCAGTTCGAACGTCCAGACATTGGTTTTTCTTTATTCATATGAATTTGGATTTTTGAATATTTAATTTGTTATGCCAAAAATGGCATTTGTGCACCCACCTAACAGGGACAGAAGTTTCAATCAGCACCTTTCAGGTTTAGCAGTCAGTGAGGACAGAGGAATGGGGCTTAGAATCAGCTGTGAATTTCTTCTCTTAAGTGTTCTGAGGCTGCCACCTGGTGGTGTTAGAAGTGATGTAACACAAGTTCTAGACTAGTAGAATCCCTGGGGCGGGGGCGGCGGCATGCATATGGCACCATTGCACACAACTGGATTTGCTTTTAATAATGACTTTTCTTGGTGTGCCTTCCTTCCTCTGCTCCAGCAATTGGGACATCAACCACCAGCTTCCTGGGACGCTGTAGTCGGTTTGAATTTGAGTGCCAACAAGTGAAAAAGTGTGTCCCCAATTGGAAACGCTGCGATGGCCTGAGAGATTGCCAGGATGGCACAGATGAGCTGAATTGCCGTGAGTGATGCCTGGGATCGTGAAGATTATAGTCATGGGTCATCTGCTCAGGTGCCCCCTTTGCCTGGTGACTCTGATGGATGCCCTCTAGGTTGGATTGGGCAAAGCCTGCCTCTTTATTTTGATGGATGTTCTGCTCAGAAACCTGGAAATTATTGTGGACTTTCTGCTTTAAGTAGAACATTGTCAGTGTAGCGACTGATTCAGTTGCCAATTTATATTTTAAGAGGAAGTCTTCTCCTTTCTAGGAGGTTAATGACCATGAGTCTCCAGTGTGTCAACATCTTTGACTTGTGGTTGACTATGGCATTGACCAAATCTAGTTGATTCCTCTGTCTCTGGGACTGCATGACCACCACCACCCCACCACCCAGGACAACAAAGAGTCTCTTTCCAGAAGACAAGAGTTGTCTTCTACACACACATTATCACTGAGCAAATTTTGCTTTTCCACCAAATTGTCCATTGGCTTTCACAGCGATCCTTTGTATCACAAATATCCAAGTTAATATAGAAGGATTAGACCTCCCCCCACCCCAAGAAAAAGTCTACAGACCATTTTAAAAAGTCTGTACAGTGGTACCTCGACATACAAGTGCCCTGACATACAAGTGTTTTGAGATACAAGCCGCCGAGCGAGTGATATTTTGCTTTGAGATGAGAGCAAGATTTGAGATACGAGTATGTAAATACAGTACAGTACATAACAAAAACAACTGAGGTGGTGTTTTGGGAGCTGGAATGGATCAATGGGAAAATTGCTTTGAGATACGAGCGATTTGACATAAGAGCAAGGTTACGGGACGAATTAAACTCATATGTCAAGGTACCACTGTACTTTGCATTTGGATAGTCTCAGTTTTCAATATTGTTGGTAAAAATATCTGGCACAAAACAAGAAATCCTGCTATTCAGAGTCACCATCCGTGATCTGAATATGATACTATGCAATATATGTTGTAAGGTTTGTTCTTTTCTCATTCTTTTTGACCTCTAGCTACCCATACCTCCTTGTTGTGCCCAAGTGGGTTTAAATGTGAAGATGGAGAAGCTTGCATCATGACAACGGAGCGCTGTGATGGGTTTTTGGATTGCTCTGACAGCAGTGATGAAAGGAACTGCACTGGTAGGTTATGGTGTACCATAGGAAAAAGCAAGTGATTGTGGCTTCTTAGGCTGTTTGCTGAGCATGGGGAAAGCGAGTGATGTCTTGCGTTCCTTTCTGCCTTTTCTTCCTAATTCCTTTCTTTCTGAAGAACGGCTTGGGTGCAATAGCAAAAGAACCTCAAGAGCATTTGGAAGACCTCAAAACAGACGAAATAGTACTCCCACAGCTACAGATTCACTACCCCAGGCTAGAGATGTGCACAGATGTTCTAAACATTCAAAATTCGATCGAATTGGATCGAATGTGGACATTCAAATTTGAATAGAATGTCCACACCTTCGAATTTAAACCTTTGAATTTAAACCTTTGATTTGAAACCTTCCAAAACTACAGATATGTATGTATTACATACGTATCTGTGCATGAATCTCAAATGTATCTGTATGCATTTGTGCTTATAATATGGGACAGAAACGGGATGCATACAGGGTAAAATGGGATGCATATGAAATGCATACAGATATGTATAACACGTATAAATGTTGTCGACATTCATATCTTCAGATTTGAATCTAACATTCGAACAAATAGTTTCAAATGTATTCGATTTGAATTGGATTTTGTTGCATTTGGATTCTAAACAAACATTGGCTAGGAAATGGAGGCTGTGGCGCGCACATGCGCGATGGACACCGGCCATGCCGCTCCCATAATCGGCCCGGTGGTGACCAGGTAAGGCAGCAGGTGCGAGCATGCCCCCCCCCCCCCCCGGTGGGGTGGGTGAGGTGGCGGTGGCTTCCCCTGGCAAGAGAAGGGGCGATTGTCCCTTCTCTTGCAAGGGGGAAGCCGGGTAACCCGGCTGCCGGTCTTGTCAATGGTGAAGGCCGGTGGGCAGCTGTCCAACAGGGAGCATGCGCTCTCCCTGTTTGACAGCTGGGCATGTGCTGGCAATCGGGCTCTTTCCCCACCGCTTCGGAAGCCTTCGCTTCCGAAACAGTTTAAGGTGAAAAGCCAGATGTTAGACCTGATTTTTCAGGTCTTACATCTGAGTCGGATTTTGGCGGCGAAACCAGTTTAAGAAACCGGTTTTGCGCACCGACACGCGGATGTGGCGTCCTCAAAGGGACCCTAATTCCATTCCCTTTGCGGAAGCCACATCTTAATCCTTCCCACATCTGGCTCTAATTCCATTTTTAGGGAATGTGCGAAAAGGCCCTTATATACTTCAATCAGGTCCCCTCTTAAACACTGTCTCTCCAGACTGAAGAGGCCTAGGCATTGCAGCCTGGTTTCGTAAGGGAGGTGTCCCAGACCCTGAATCATTCTGTTTGCCTTTTTCTGCACCTTTTCCAGTTCCACAATATCTTTTTTGAGGTGTAGTCAAGATGGCACCAAAGAAGGAATCTTCTCCCCACTCATGCTAGGTCTTTTGGAAGGAATCAAAGGGAGGCAGCCGCTGGAACTTTACTCCTCCTTTTCTTGCCCATGCAATCTTGCTTTGAGGGCCACCTCCATCTGCCAGAATTTCTCAGCCCAAGATGGCAAGGGATGATGGTAGTTGTAGTATGACAATTCTTGGAGGGTCTCTGATTCCCCCATTCCTGCAATTGCTCCCAGCTGCACTATATGTCTTATCAGCTTAGCATAGCATGTATACACCAGTGCTTGGAGCTGTATGTCATGATGGCATCTTCTTCCAGGTTTTCTTGCCATCCTTTCCTATCTGCACTTGTTCTGCTGACATGGTACTATTTCTCCAGAACAATCCCTGGCCTTCAGTTCATTATGGTTTAGATCATGATCACACTAATAGGCATCGATTGCCATCTCTCTGCCTCCCTGAAGAATTCCTCGCCTTGGAATTTGAACGTTTTCCTCCCGAAGCACAGAAAAGCCACTGAGCATCCATCAGTTTTTAGATCTTTAATTAAATATTGATCTGCAGGAGCTGCCCAGGCTCAGTTCACGCACCAATTTGCTGAGGTTTCATGGGTGGCAGGAATTTTAAAGAACTGTAAGCATCTCCTGAGAGGCTCACCAGCTTCCCCCGATGCTCTGCACCAATTTACGTAGTCCCATAAGCTGTGTCCTACAGTATTTCTGAATTGTACCGTTTGAGATGGAATTCTGTTCCACTCCATCTCAATCTGCCCCCGCTGATGGAAAGCTAGTGTGACAAGGAATGAATTAAAGCCTGGCTTTGTCCCTGGTCTGCTAAGTTTCTACTTGCTTTCCACTTTATTACTCTCAAGATATTCCTGCAACGCTGCATCAGTACTGTATCGCTGTCCAGGAGATGGCTTCTCCTTCCTTAGAGAAGGGGGTCAAAGGGAAGACGGAAGAAGAGAGACAACAGGTGTAGCTTACACGGGGAGCCACGGCGTAACATTAATGGCAGCGTCTGTAGCATGGATATGGAAGGTGTCCCAGGGAAAGGGAGCAAAAGTGAATAGGAGGAAGGACTAAAAAGCGAGGTGCGATCTGGTGAAGGGATAGAATGAAATTTCATATATAGAATGGAGGGAGAAGACTTCACAAAGGGAAGGGTGGCAAAGAGCTTTTAGAGAAAAGGCCTTTTTTAGGGGTGATAGTCTGGCATGCTTTGCCCCAAGAGGCGTGTTTGCTGCCTTTTTCATGTTGGTTTCCTTCCAGCATTTTCTTGGTGCTCCTGGCTTTCGAAATTCTTCCTCTTCTTTTGCAAGGTGGATTCAAATAGTGCATCTTTGTCAAGAGTCCCCAACCTGATATCTGTTGGCATTTTAGGGTCACCGTGCCCTCATCTGGTGCTTGTGACGGCAACCTGAAGTGGCCTTAGCTATATATCTCTTCATCTGAGTCACCTTCTGTTCTCTGTACCTGTCGTAGTTCTCCCTTGCTCTTAGAACTCTTCTCAAATTTTCGATATGCGCCAACCTCAATCCCAATAAGGGATGACTGATTGGGTGATCTGGACAGAGCAGTAGGCCAGAATTTAGAGTGCCTCTGCTTGTTATGGCTGGAAGTCCTTGAAGGTCCAGAGCACCAGCTCAGCAGGGAAGGTATTTCCTGTACTGCAGGTGTGTTTCTGCACTGTTCCTAACTTACAAAGGGAGATTCCAAAATCTAGAAGTCCACATCAGCCAAAGCAGAAGCCACTGGCCAAATGAAGAGCCAGAAGGCTATTCCGTCATTCCAGGGTGGTTGAAGCAACAGACAAAACTGGGAGGAAAGATCTAGAAGTTATATAGAGGAGAAAGAGCACCATCAGTTGGTTCAACAAAATTGGAGCACGACTCTTCTTTGCTTTCTGGAAATAATAGCATTCATTTCCAGTGGCAGTGGGAAACCAAGGTGAGTGAATGAATAAGCTAGCTCTCTGCAACACTCCACTGATTTTCTCCTAGAATTTGGCAAGCCGGTAGTACATCTGGTCTCATCTCAGTACGAGGGATGTGCACGAATATTCAAATGCATTTAAAAATTGATCGAATCGACCAGATTTTGACATTCAAATCTGAATCAAATGTCCTTAAATTTAAATTTAAAGTTTTGATTCGAATTTGGATCTATTTGTTTGAAGTATTCAGACATTCACATGTTGTACACGATGTATACTTGAATATCCACATCTTTCCTGCGTCTGTACGCATTTGTACAGATCCGTACGGGACAAAACGGGTTGCATACGGGATACCTACAGGATGCATATGGATGTTTACGGATGCGTACAGATGTGTACGGACCTGGGGAAGATGCGTATGGGCATCTATGAATGTTGTTGACATTTGTAAGTGCAAATTCAAATGAATAGATTTGAATTTGCTTAATTAAAATCTAATTTGGTTAAATTGGAATTTAACAGATTCAAATCAAATGGAATTTTTGAGCATTCAATTCAAATTGAATTGAATCCCGAAAATTGCATTTGTGCACTCCCCTACACAGTGCCTTGTGATAGTAATTTCATAATCTCTCTAATTCACACTGAATATTTAGCATAACTCTCCAGGAAAGGACCTTGTTAGCCTCACCAAACCTGCCATGTTTACCCTTTTCTTCTGACCTCCAGATGACGTCCTTGTTTACAAAGTGCAGAACCTCCAATGGACAGCAGATTTCCTGGGTAACATCACTTTGACCTGGAGCCGGCCCAAGAAGATGCCTCTTGCATCCTGCGTCTACAACATCCATTACAGGTAGTTTGATGTAGGCAAGGGTCAAAATGCTGAGCTATTCAATGCCAGCCCAAACTCTAGAACCATATTGTTCTTTCTCTGAACACTCAAAATTCAGGACGGTTGGGCAAAGCGTATGGAAATCCCTGGAAACGCACAGCAACAAAACCAACAGCGTCTTGAAAGTGCTGAAGCCGGACTGCACCTACCAAGTCAAAGTTCAGGTCCAGTGTCTCAGCAAAGTGTACAACACCAATGACTTCATCACCTTGCGTACTCCAGAAGGACGTAAGTCAGTCCAATTGCTCATGGCAAGCAGGGACCAGTTACAGAATGCAAAGCACTGTTGTTAAGCACAGAGCACCCATTGCCTCCCTCCTTTTCAGTGCCGGACCCTCCCCGCCATCTTCAGTTATTGCCGAGGAGAGAAGCTGAAGGTGTGGTGGCCTGCCAGTGGGCACCACCAGCAAACCCCCACGGTCTGATCAGAGAATACGTGGTAAGCGCTCTTGGGCCTGCTTCTTTTCTGGGGCCAAATGGGGACTCCACAAAGTTACGGATGAAGTCAGCACAACACAGAGACATAGAATAGGCCTTTTTGCACTACGGCTTCTAGGGCATAATTAGTGCAATTCTGGGGAAGAGCATAACATATTGAGTAGGCTGTTGCAACCTGCAATTATGCCCTCCTTCCCTGGAAGTGTGCTCCACACCTTAACCAACGTTACCTAATTACTTTCTTAAAGGATCCAGTGGCGCGGCCATTCGCTCCTGGCAGCACTCTGGGGTCATTTGAGCTGCCGCGCAAGCACACTGGGACCTCAAATGAGACGCTACTGCGACTGCGCATGCACAGAGCATCAGCATCATCAAGGCAATGGCACTGATGCATGCACAGTCGTGGAGGGTGCCACAGCCAAAATGGCGGTGCCCAGCACGAGACCAGACCCCAGATCAAATTCAGTAAGTATCCAATCCTGGGCAGAGGAAGGGATGAAGTTGACTTCAAGACATGGGGCAGAGAGAGAGTGAGATTCCTAGAATGTCCCTTTCAGAAGTTAAAGCTCCATATGACATTTCCAAATTCAGGTTGCTGGCAGTTTCAAATTTAGGCCCTTATGTTGGGCAGACTGGGGCAGATTCTGACTGCAGTGATCAGGACAATGATGTATGGAGGGTCCATCTTAGAGGCCAACAAACTCCTTTCCCACAGCAGTCATGTGAACCAGTCTGGTCTAGTGGTTAGGGAGTCGGACTCTTGTCTGGGAATACCGGGTTCAATTCTGCCCTCCCCCACGAAGCCAGCTGGGTAACCTTGGGCTAGACACAGCTCTCTTCTGAGGTCTCACAGCTCCACCTACCTCACAGGGTGTCTGTTGTGGGGAGAAGAATAGAAGCTTTGTCAGCTGCTTTGAGTCCCCTTAAATGGGTGAGAAAAGTGGGGTAGAAAAGCCAACTCTTCTTCTTCTTCTTGTTAGGAGGATCAGTATAATCCTGGCTTTATAAATACCATGTTAGATCTGAGTGTGTATCCTCTTTTTTTCCCCTTTCTATGCTTCTTGCTAGGTGGAGTATAGTAGATCTGGATCTAAAGAGTGGTCATCTGTGAGGGCTCCCAACAATTATTCTGAAATTGATGGATTACAAGTCAATACATTATATACATTTAGAGTGAGTATGTATTTTAAAAGCTTTCTGTTGAAAACATAGCAATATTTGGCTTTCCAAATATCTGCAGTTTCCTATAACCACGGTAGGCTTTGTCACCTATCCCCTGCAAGTACAGGAGCAGGCCTGTATATTTTAGCTAACATCCCAGAATGAGATTGAGAGAGAGATCATACATGTAGGCCATCTGCTGGGACTCGAGAGCAGGAGAAGGTTTGTCCTTGTCTCTGCTTGAGATGCCCATGAGCATTTGGTGGGCCACTGTGTGCGACAGGATGCTGGACTAGATGGGCTGTGGCCTGATCCAGCAAGGCTTCTCTTATGTTCTTATGTTTAAAATCAGCCATGTAGCCAATACTGAATCAGTTTGTAAGAACTGCTGGATTGTATAAGTATAAATTGATTAATGATTAGTGAAATACCCATATCATAAGGAAGTTATAATATATATGAGCCATAATAAAAAAATGGATAGTGATGATGATGATAATTACAATAATAGAACTGCAGTGACTCTGGCATAAACCAGCAAAGGTGGTTGCAGTGGTTCTCGGCACACTAGGGACAGTGCCGAAAGATCTTAGTGGGCACCTGAAAAGCATTGGCATCAACAAAATATCCATCTGCCAGCTACAGAAAGCCACTTTGCTGGATCTGCTCAATACATCACTCAATCCTAGGTGCTTGGGAAGGGCCTGACTAGTGATGATAATGACCCAAACCAGCAAAAATATCTTGTTTGCTGTGTGCTACTGTTGTTTTATGTCAATAATAATAATAATAATAATAATAATAATAATAATAATAATAATAATAATAATAATAATAATAATAATAATAATAATAATAATAATAATAATAATATATTTCCAGTTAAAATTAATTAGCAAAGCACTAACTCTAGCAGCTTTCACAATATATTGTAATGTGCTTATGGGTGCCCCCCCTGCTGGATCAGGCCGCAGCCCGTCCAGTCCAGCATCCTGTCGCACGCAGTGGCCCTCCAATTGCTCATGGGCATCCCAAGCAGAAGACAAAGGCAAAACCTTCAGCTGCTCTCAGTTTCCTGCAAATGGCCTATGGAGGCATCCTGCCTCTCAAACCAGCAGTCCTAAAATCGCTAAAACTCAGCATTGTCGCTTCCTGAAGATGCCATTAGGAATCCCTGGGTAACGTTTGTTATGTAAGGAGTCTATAATGTGGATGGATTTTTAAAAGCCGACACATGGTGGAGAGGGAATTGGCTTGAACCTGCCTGATTCATTCATTCCTTTCTTAAACTGCCAAACAGGCTGAGCCAAAGAGAGTATGCTGGGGGCTGAACCTGGAACTATTTTCATGCAAAACGAGGCGGCGTTGCCAGATCTGCTTCTTTCTTTCCAGTCTGGTCAGCAGCATCTTGCTGTATTCACAGGGTAACGGCACCTTGAGCCTTCCACCTGCCTGCTTTTTGCCAGAGAGTTGCGCACACACAAACACACACTTGAATACCTAACATCTGTGCAGCAAACGTGCCCAGGGTTTCTGGAAAATTAGACGCAGTCTCTTGGTGCTCCAAACAACAAAGGCGATCTGTGCTGAGAATTTAAATGTTTTCCTTCTTCTCTCTCTCTCTCTCTCTCCTCTTTTCAATCCAAAGAGAGGTTGAGCCCTGCTGGAAGGAGATGAGGAGGGCAGGAAACCAAATTAAATGGTAGATGAGGGAAAAGACGCTGAATGAGGGTCAAAAGTGGCGTCTCTGTGGTCTTTTGACAGGGCTCTTAGGAAGTGATACCTGCTACAGGCAGCAGGAGGGTCCTTTCCTTCTAACCAGTTTGGTCTAGTGGTTAGGGAGCCTGACTCTTATCTGGGAATGCCGGGTTTGATTCCGCCCTAACCCACAAAGCCAGCTGGGTGACCTTGGGCTAGTCACAGCTCTCTTCTGAGCTCTCACAGCTCCATTTACCTCACAGGGTATTCTGTTGTGGGGAGAAGAATAGAAGCTTTGCCAGCTGCTTTGAGTCCCCTTAAATGGGTGAGAAAAGTGGGGTAGAAAAGCCAACTCTTCTTCTTCTAACCCTTAGATTGCCTTCACGCATTAACAAGAGCAGCTTAGAGGTGGCAGGTTAGAGGGACCTTAATCCACATTTGGATGCAGTTCCAAAAATGCATCCTCTGGCCTTTAATGTAGATTAGAGGTGGAGCAGGAGCACTTAACGTCTGTATGCTATCACCTCTAGGCCCCCTTTGAGCTTCCTTTTTAATATATGTGCATGCGGATTTGTCCATGGTTTTCTGTAAGGATCCGGAATCCCTTTTTTTCCCTCATTATCAGCGATGGCTTTCCTGGCAAGGACCCACCTTTTCCCATCATCTCTGTCTCTCGCAAAGCCAGTTTTCATTAAAATGCCAAGATTTTTCATGGTGTGCCTTCCTGCATATTAACTAACCTTCTCATTTAAAAGGTTGCTGCGGTAACTAGCCGTGGAGTGGGCAACTGGAGCGGTCCCAAATCTATACGGACCACAAAAGGCAAAGGTGGGCCCTGGAATAATTATTCTCTTCTACCTTTTTGTTTTGTTTTGTTTGTTCTGTTTATCTGCACCAGGCAACAGAAGGCTGGGGATTGGGGGGGAAACACACACACCTTTCAAAGATGAAAAAAATAATGAATCCTTAAGAGCCATGTTATCTTAATATTAACTATTCATTCCCAACCTAGGGATGAATGTTCTGTTTCATTTGCTCTCTCTACCCTAGGCTATTCATTCCACCAGGTAGAAAGTGATTCACAGTGGCTACGCACCTGCCTATAGTATAAATATTAATTACCCGCTACATTAAACTTCCTTCCTCATAATAACACGTTTTGATTCCTCTGCCTACTTGCTAGGAATACAGAGCTTTTACAGAAAAGAAATATGTGATTTGGACTTGCAATGCAATCCTTTTTTGTGTCCTGTTGATGTTGGGGCTACAGATACGCAGCTACTCGGTTCAGATTCGGATCTAGAGTTGTTTATTGATCCCGTTCTGTGTAACACCTAGTAGGAAACTGAAAAAAAATGTGAAATGTTTAGTTAGGAATAGGAGTGTGCACAAATGAAATTTTTGGGATTTAATTTGATCTGAATCGAATATCCAAAGATTCAAATCAATTTGAATGTTTAAAATTTGAATTCAAATTGAATACCTTCAAATATATTCATATGAATATTCGATTCATATTTGAAGATACAAATGTCAGCAACATGGTGATCTTTCGGAGTCATTTTGGAATTCTTAAAGAACCTTCCTAAGTTTCAATGTGTTTGCAAATGTGGCTTCTACTTCTTATCTCCTTCTTCTCCTTTTAGTCATTCCAGCACCTTCGATCCATATTGATAGTTACAGTGAAGATTCCATCACGTTTACCCTCAGAATGGAAACAAACATTCAGGTAAATATTTTTATTTGTTGGCTGGCAACTCCACACAAAACACAAAAGTTAAAAAAAAAAAAGAGGGAGAAAGAGAAAAGCCTGCCAACCTGCTGGTGGAACATTTTAGCAGGGCAACAAGGTTCAATACCAAAATGGCTCTCCCTTGGAAAACTGGACTACACAGGCTTGCCACATTTCCACCTCTGTGGCCTAGTTTAGTGGCCTCTAGTCCACTGGTAGGTTTTTTAAACAGGTCTGCTGGTATCCCACAGGTTTAGTAGGAGGTCATTTTGAGCAGCCTGGTTCAGGAGACTCTCTGTCCAATGCAGATGAAGCGTGTTACAGGGGGTGGGTCCTCCCAGGACTGGATCATGGTGTGGAAGGGAGGTTCCTGGACTTTGTGCTCTGCTGCTTTTGTGGAGATTGGGTAGAGGGAAATCTGACCATTTTCTGTCAGGTTGTATAGCAGATTTGGACTGGAGTCAGATCGCTTGTCAGTCTCAGAGAATAGCTGAACAATCATTCAGTCAAATAAATCCAGAGACAAAGTATTTCTTTCCTCACTGGAACGTTCAGCAGCTTTTTTTCAGAGTCCTTTTGGATATAAACCTCTCTTTAAACAACAAGCTAAAGCCAAAGCTTTTACACAACAGAGATACTTATATAGCCCACAAACTGCAAGTCATCATGAGGTTTTAGAATGATGTCATCTGATTACTGCAACAGCATTAGACTGAATCACAAGACTCTGAGTCATGAGTTGCTGAGTGATTGTGACTCTTTAGTTCCTGACTAAATATTAGAATTCTAAACTGACATTTTCTTCAACACTTGTTGAAACCTACACACATGCACGCACGCACACACCAGTCTTCTTTCTGATTCAAATAAGGGGGGGGGGATCCAGATTTTCCCATTCCTGAACCATTAATGAACCTGATGTTTGCAGGAACTGTCATTCGCTTGCAGGGAGTTTTGAGTCTATTAAACCCAACATCTCTGTCCAGTGTGAACGCAATAATTTTACTTCTGGTTTCATAAGGCTTCTGTGTTTCTGCCTGACAGGTGAACAGCTATGTTGTGAAAATCTTCTGGGCTTTTGACTCCCATAGGCAAGAAAACCGTTCCTTGTTGCTAGATGAGGGAAAGTCAGCGCACACAGGTAAGCATCATTGCCAGAATAAACATTTTTCAGCTGAGATGCATCCAACAGAAAACTGCTTTTCCTCAAAAAAAGCAAGTCAGGGCCAGGATTCATGATAACAGGTACAATACTGGAAATGAGAAAGCAAACTAAAATGGAGCAAAAATGGATGCAGTTGATCCAGTTACACACCACTGGTGTCAGAGATTAAAGCCTGACCCACAGGGATAATGTAATCCTGGCAGGCTGTGACCAGTAGTTGAGCACTGCTGAAGAAAGAACATTTCAGGCATTGTATCTTGGTTGCAGGGTGGGGGTGTTGGTAGGTTGCAATAAGGGAAGCTAAGCCTAAATTTAAGAGGGGACCCTGACTGAAGTATATAAAATCAGGCACAGTATAGAAAAGGTGGATAGAGAAAATTTCTTTTCTCTATCTCACAACACTAGAACCAGGGGGCATCTATGAAGCTGATGGGCAGGAGAGTCAGATCAGACAAAGTGAAGAATTTCTTCACCCAGAGGGTCATCCGTCTATGGAATTTGCTGCCAGAAGAGGTGGTAACAGCAACCAGCCTGGAAGGGTTAGACAAATTTATGGATGACAGATGTGTCAATGGCTACTAGAATGGATGCCTAAGTACATCTTTCAGGCTGGGCGGGGGGAGGGGAGCGGAATCAGGATGCCTCTCAGGCCATTTGCTGAGATTCAAGAGCAAGAGAAGGTTTGCCCTTGCCTCTGCTTGAGATGGGGAATTGCCTCTGCCCATGGGGAATTGGTGGACCACTCTGTGGGACAGGACGCTGGACTAGATGGGCTGTGGCCTGATCCAGCAGGGCTCCTCTTATGTTCTTATGTTCTAAATTCAGCCATAGGTTTTTGGAAAGAATGGTGTTCTGGACAGGTGGTGTTTACATATTCCTACTGTGAGCGAAACTTCTTTTTCCCTTTAGTGTATAATTTGACTGCTCAGACATCATATGAGATTTCTGCATGGGCCAAGACTGAATTGGGTGACAGCCCTCTATCCTTTGCCCATGTTGTAACCGCTGGTACAAGACCACCCCCTCCCACTCTGAAAGCTAAGGCTATAAACCAGACTGCTGTTGAGTGTAACTGGATTGGCCCAAGAAATGTGGTACGTACAGGATTCTATCCCTCCCTTCCTCCATATTGTTGATGAAAAATCCACCTACTGTGAAAGGAACTTCTCTTTCTCAGACAGTTACGTTCTCTTCCCAGTGCCAAAAATTCCATCTTTGTTTCCAAACCAGTTCAGAATTGAACATCAGCAACTATTTGTTTGATTAACTGGTTCACTTTTGAGCCAAACATGCAATTTTAGTTCACGCACTTCCTTACTCTCAACTTGTATTTGGGCTGTGAAAAGTCTTTTGGTTTGTAAAGAAGGGTGTAGACAGAGCATAAAAATTTTTTTTCCTTTCTTTCTTCCCTCCCTATAACCCCCCCACCCTTCCCCAACAGGTGTACGGGGTATTTTATGCCACATCATTCCTAGAACTGTATCGGAATCCTAACAATGCCACCACCACAACACACAACATCACAGTCATTGTCAACAGAGATGAGCAGTACTTATTTCTGGTAAAGTATTTATAGCTCTTTTTCTCTCCGTCCCTTTAAATGCAACTCAGGCTCTGTCCAGATGGCCCCTAGTGGATGTGACCAGATGGTCTAGTGGTTAGGGAGCCGGACTCTTATCTGGGAATACCGGGTTCGATTCCGCCCTCCCCCATGAAGCCAGCTGAGTGACCTTGGGCTAGTCACAGCTCTCCTCTGAGCTCTCACAGCCCCACCTACCTCACAGGGTGTCTGTTGTGGGGAGAAGAATAGAAAAGCTTTGTCAGCCGCTTTGAGTCCCCTTAAATGAGTGAGAAAAGTGGGCTAGAAAAGCCAAGTTCTTCAAAGAGGCTTACCTGCGTGTCGCCTCTGGAAGCCTTGGGGAGCCAGTGGGGATGGCATTTGGCCTCCTAATCCTTCAGGTGCTTGGTAGATGCCCGGCAATGGCTGTGGAGCTAGCGCCTCAATTTTTTCTGGACCTAGTCCAGCAGATGATCTCAGGAGACCATCATAAGATGTTCATCAGGTTTCATTTCATTTACACTAGTCCTTGTGATCGCTTGGAACATCTTGCGTTCTGCTTATCTGCTGGATAAGCCCTTCTGCATGATTTCATCATTAAGACCAGTAGTGGTTAACCTTGGGCCTACGAATGATGTTCAGCAAAGCATTTTAATGCTCCCCCTCCAATGCTCCCAAATCCCATTTTGGCATTCTTTAACTTGAATTGTTTCATTTCCATCGTGGTTACTGCCCTTGTAACTCCTTCACTCCAGCTGCAGCCAGCAAACTGGAAGAGGTAGGGTGGTTGGAGATAGGTAGGATTGCTCCTTGGCATGAATGAACCGTCTTCATAGCATCTCCAAAAGCAGGTCAGAGCCGTCAATGGAGATCAAAGATTCCCCATTGTCCCACCTTAGGTTTGCTTGCTGTTGCTGCAATGAAGATGAATGTTTTTGCAATTTAAACTTTTCTTTTACTTGCACACTCTATTTAGGTGGATGCTACAGTAATCCTCTCACTGTTAAACATCTTTGTTTACACATGCTTTTTGAAGCAAAACATTCAACTGATATGATGTTCGTCTAGTAGCAGGCTTATTACTTTATTTTGCAAGTGCAAGTGCACTGAAGTATAAACAGCGAAGATCAGTGGGACTAAACATACGAGCACCTATACATTTTGAAGCTTCAGCTCATTTGCCAGAATCTCAGGGCGATGGTGGTGGTGGTGTGGTATGGGACCTCCACCTGGGTTCCTCTTCTCTGGACATCCCTAACTTTGCAGAATCAAGGAGCCATTCTTGTTCTGTTGCAGTACTTTAATTGTTGCATTTTGAATTGTGATGATTTTATAATTTAATAAGAAATAGTGTCATCTCATAGAATTTGGGTTGAAATAGAGAGGTTGGGTCTCCACTAACCTCTTGAGATGGCTTCTTCAGAGATGCATGGAGGGAGGTACTCAACAGGAACCCATGGAGGCGTTCTTGGGAGTGGTGCTCTGAGGTGCCTTCATTGCAGGTGGTGAATTCAGAGACTCACAAACTGGTGGTTCCATCAATGATGACACCCAAAAATGAGGCATACAATCACCGTGGGGCACTTTTGGCCACCACAAGCATTATAGGGACCTTTGCTTTGTAAGCAGAGACGCTGCCCGAGTCCCTGTGTTAATGACTAACAATGACTGGCTTCCTTAAGGTTCGAGTCGTATCGCCGTATCAAGGCCCACCTTCTGATTACATTGTTGTGAAGATGATCCCAGATAATCGACTCCCCCCTCGACATCTGCATGCGGTTCACCTCGCAAAAACCTTCGCTGTCATTAAATGGGAGTCGCCCTATGATTCTCCTGACCAAGACATGGTAAGAATAACAGTCCATGCCAAGCCCAGGTGACAGAAGAGGTGGTGACAGCAACCAGCCTGATACACATGGAGGACCTGTTTATCAGTGGCTACTAGAAGTACTGCCTTGAGGTTGGAGAGACAGGCAGGATGCCTCTAATGGCCACTTGCAGGGATTCAAGAGTAGGTGAAGGTCTTGCCTTTGTCTTCTGCTTGAGATGCCCTGAACCAATTGGTGGGCCACTATGTGAGATAGGGTGCAGGACTGGATGAGCTGTGGTGTCCTTGACATTTATTGTGTGCAACTTTTATCCAACAGTTGTATGCTGTGGCAGTGAAAGATTTAGTAAGGAAGACAGAGAAAATCTACAAGGTGAAAACTCGTAACAGCACAGTTGAATACACCATTAAGAAGTTGGAACCTGGTGGGAAATACCATATCATTGTCCAGCTAGGAAACATGAGCAAAGAAGCTAGTTTGAAAATCAGCGCTGGTAAGCAAATGAGGGGTGAGGGAGAAGGATCTACAAAGAGCATCATCCTTAAGTCTCAAAAGACAATAAAAAGAGCCTAGGCATGAAAGTATGGAAGGTCTGAGTTGCATGGGTATCTGAGATTTTTCTCCTGGCCTCACCAGTGTGAATCCTAGGAGTCCATCTACCTTTCTCTCAGGGTTTACTGTCTTAGTCTTTGCCTATTCCAGTTTGCGTATTTGACTCTTATCTGGTGGTCTCCTGGGTCAATGCCACTCTCCTTCATGAGGCCACCTTGGTGGCCTGGGGCTAGCCAGAGATCTCTTTCTGAGCCCCTACAGCCCCACAGGGTGTCTCTTGAGGGGGAGGGGACAGAAAGTTTGTCAGACACTTTGAGTCCCCTTAAGGATGAGAAAAAGCGGAGTATAAAAACCAACTCCTCTTCCTCTTCTTTAAGGCAACAAAGCTATTTTACGCATAACTTGAGACAACCAAATGAGGTTCCATGGCTGAGTGAGAACTGAGTGACTCTGAGTTCTAGCATAACGCTTAAAGGTGTGAAGCAATGGTTTGTCCAGGCTGGGGGATACTGCTCATTCTAGTGCACAGTTGGTGCGTGGGCATCACACCTGGTGCCCGATACTTCGTGGCAGCAGTGCGTTATGCTGCTGCTGCTGCTACTATGGATTTATTTGCTGTGGAATGATCAACACTCTTTGATCAAGCTGCAAATTTTTCTATAACTGTGGATTTGTATCCACTGGTCTGGAAGAGACCTAAGAATATTGTAATCAGTTTGTGCGTCTCCTTCCATCCTATTTCACATAACCCCCCCCTAAAAAAAAAAAGGATTTCAAAGGATTAAACAAGTTTTTTATTAAAAAAAAACTCTGAAGTCTGCGTTCACACTTAAATTTTAATCCAGCTTCAGTCCACTTTCAGACTGGAAGGACACATCAGCAAAATAACTTGTCATGTTCCTTCCATATTATCTAATCCAAAGGTAGGTTTTCTGAGTTCGATCAAGCCAAAAGCAAACACGGTCTTACTTTGCCAAACTGTTACCTCTCACTCTGAAAGCAGACTGAAGCTACATTAACATTTAGGTGTGAACGCAGCCTAAATGTTCCATCAAGCTGAGCTTGATTCCCGGTAACTGCCTAAATGGATCTATTGAGGGTTTGTTTGTTTTTTGGAGGGCAACAATGAAAAGGAGATTTGTTGTTGCTTTCTACCCCCCCTTGGGTATTTTTCAACCCCCTGACCTAGCCCAGAGCAGCTTTTATTTCCAGTTGGTCCCCTACCCAAGAGTTAACTAGGCCTGACGCTGATTAACTCTTGAACTGCGAGGAGCCTATGATCAAATTGCTGTTTGCCTAACTATTTCCCCTCTTCTTCCAAACTTCTCCTGCAGTTTCCTTGGCTGCACCGGATGCCTTAAAGATTATTGCAGAAAATGACCATATCCTGCTATTTTGGAAGAGTTTGGCCTTAAAAGAAACCCTTTTTACTGAAAGCCGGGTATGTTACAATCACACTTCAGTGGCATTCTTTGGACTAGACCAGTGGCACCCTGTGTGGTGCAGTATGGGAGAGGAATAAAAGTGTCATTTGCTGCAACGTTTTGACGTTTGTGCGTGGCATTTTTTTCTGCAACACATCAATGCACCATTCACCAGTCAAAGCCTGACAGCAAAAGGACACTTTGTACCTCCTCAATGGAGAAAGATTATCCTTGGTCATTGGATGGATACAGTAAAGGAGATACAGGCTGATTCTGCCCTGGCCAGTATACTGAATCAACAGGTATATGAGGGGCCTCCATTCTGTTCCGCTAGAGTGGTCAATGGGAGGCCTCTCACATCTAAGGGTGTGGGGCCCAAAGGGGAAGTGAGAGAGGCTCTTACTCCACTTCCTACTCCAGTATTACCAGCCAGTGCAGAGTCACCCACAGCAGTTGCCATTCTGAATTTCCTGAAAGAAAAGTGAAAGAGATAAGAAATTGTATCGGTCAGATAAAAACATCTATCAGGACAATGTCGAAACATTGTAAACATTAAGTCATAACCTTAAATACCATAGCTCGTATGGTGATGATAATGATGATGGTGATGGTGATGATGGTGGTGATGGTGATGGTGATGGTAATGATGGTGGTGATGGTGATGGTGATGGTGATGTTGGTGGTGATGGTGATGGTGATGGTGATGGTAAAGAAGACCTGAGAGTTGAAGTGCTGAGACTCTGGCACAAGCTGACAGTTGTGGTACCAGTGGTGACTGGCACACTGGGTGGCATCCCAAAAGTACTTGGGTGGCACTTGAAACAAATCAGTGTTGACAAAATCACCATCGGTCAACTGCAAAAAGCCACACTGCTCAGATATTCACACATTGTATGCCAACACATCACAACATCCTAAGTTCTTGGGAAGGACTCAATGTGCGATTAAGACCAACTCCAACTAGTTATCTTGTGGTTGTGCTATACTGTTGTTTTGTGCATTGTATAATAGCAATAGCAATAATAATAGTAATAGTAATATTCTGTCGTCTTAACTTCAGGGATATGAAGTACGCATGTTTGATAGCGTAACAAATAGCACAGCATACCTGGGTAACACCACTGAGAACTTCTTTAAAGTTTCCAACCTGAAGATTGGCCACAACTATTCATTCACAGTGCAAGCAAGTTGCATCTTCAGTGGGCAGATATGTGGGGAGCCTGCAATGCTCCTTTACAATGAACTTGGAAGCGGTAAGGAAATCGCGTCTGGCTCAGATTCACTGCCTGTCTGGTTTCTTCTTTGCTTTGCTCCTTTCTCTGATGCTTCAGTTATGCTTGAATGCCCAGAACAATATAGGGGACCCCTGGACTGGGATGTTTTTCACAAATTCCTTTGAAATGTCGCATAGTGCAGTGACCAGAATGTCCTATTAAGATCTAGAAGTCCAACTCAGCTGTGGAAATCATGGAGTGGTCTTGAACCTCTCAGTGTAAACTGTGAAGCAGAAGGAACTTTGAAGTATGCTCCTTGCATAGTATCCCAGCCTTTCCTAGTCCTGGGTTAATCGCTCACAATTTATACATTTGGCCTATGACTGCCAGGCAGCCATTTAGTGCTGGCAGATGAGGAGTTTAGAGATTACCTTCTCAGAGTCCTGCTTTGGTCTTCATTGCCAAATGATTCCTCCCTCGCACCCTCCCTCTGGAAGCCAGAAAGAACCAAAGTGCTCTTCCCAGAATCCTCCTGCCACCTAGCAGGTCTCTGCCAATAGGAGGTTATTCTTTCCAGTGAGAGCATTCCACAGTTCAAAGCAGGAGGACACGCTGTTGGAAGACCTTGTCTTTGAACACCGTCTTTCACATCTTTAAGATACACATTTCTCCCTCTCTAGGTGGAGATCCTGCAGCATCCATGATGGGGAAGTCCACAGACGTTGCTTCGATAGTCGTACCCATATTATTTTTCTTGCTAGTGACTGTGGGCATAGGGTTTGTCATATTATATATGAGGCACCGAAGACTTCAGAATAGCTTCACAGCCTTCGCTAACAGCCACTACAGTTCGCGTCTAGGGTCAGCGATATTCTCATCAGGTGATGATTTAGGTAAGTGCGAGTCTTTGCAAAATCTGGATAAGATGCTATGTGGTAGAGTTTGGTTGCATCCCATGATTAGCAGTTTTGCTTTCACAGCAGCCTTGTTTATTTACACATCTAGTCCAGCATCCTGTCTCATCCTGTGGTCAACCCTTTGTTTCTGGGCATGTCAAGCAGAAGACAAAGGCAAAACCTGACCCTGTTCTCAAGTCCTTGTAGTTGGCCCTCAACTCTGGCTAGCCCATGGGAGGAAAGCCAGGAGCTGCACTCAGTTAAAGCATGCCTAAGCTATAAAGAAAAGTCTTCAGAACCAAGAGTAAAACTACAGTATATTCCAGTGTATAAGACAACTGGGCGTATAAGATGACCTCCCAACTTTTCCAGTTAAAATATAGCCTTTGGGGTATACTCGCCGCATAAGAAGAAAGATGACACCCGGCATATAAGACGACCCCTGAGTTTTGAGAACATTTTCTTGGGTTAATGCACAAATTCATACAGATACATATGAGATGCATATAGATACCCTGTTTCCCTGAAAATAATACCTACCCTGAAAATAAGCCCTAGCGTATTATATAAAACATCCCCTGAAAATAAGCCCTAGTGCGTCTTTAGGAGCAAAAATTAATATAAGACCCTGTTGTATTTGTGGGGAAACACAGTATGTACCTGTACGTTCGTATCTGTACATTCAAATGTTTCAAATCATTTGAACGAATGTTTTGGAACATTCAAAATTTGTTCAGATATTTAAATTTGAATGTGTGGACATTCTATTCAAGTTTGAATGTCCACATTTGATCAAATTCGATCAAATTTTGAATGTTTAGAATATTAGTGCACATTTCTACCCAGAGATACTCTTTTGAGGACCACAGGCCCAGGGGAGGCAACTGAACTGCCCCTCCCCACTTCCTCACTCTTGGAAATATTGTGGGTCACAGAACCACTGGTTCCAGACCACTGTCAAAACCATTTTAGGCTAAAGGAAGCTGGAGTCCAAAATATCTGGAAGGGCAGTTTCTTCGCACTGCAATGGTTGGGATTTAGGGGTGTGTGAAACTGCTTGGAACAGCTGCTGGGAGCTTGTTTTTGGAGTGGATTGATCTTCCTTCCAAAATAGTCAAAGGTGTTGGGGAGGAGTAGAGCAATAATTGGTGGAACATAATTTTTGCATGTCCCTAATTGGAATGGCTGCCCCTAAGGTAAGTCTCTGTGCTGAAACATGAAGGACTCTCACTGATACGCCGTACAAATAACCGTACGTATCTCTTCCCCAGGAGATGAAGATGATGAGGCACCAATGATCACAGGCTTTTCAGATGACGTCCCCATGGTGATTGCATGAAGAGCATTTCCGACTACAAAAACAAAGCGGTGTAAATATTTTATCTGATAAAGAAAAGAAGCAGTGGACTGTTTATTTTAAAACAAAAAAAAAATAATATGCACTTTTGAGTTGCAATATGTTATTTTTGTATGGGCTAAAAAACAAACAGAAGAGGGAGACATAATTAATACACTTTCTAGTAGACAGCTGTGAACTTTCAAACCAGGTTGATTTTAAAACTTTTTTCTTTCTTTTTGTAGTTCTTGTTTGGTTCTGGTTTTTTCCCTTATCCAAACTTTTGATTTAGTCTTCTCAGGCGATGCTTGTTGGGCATGCTTTTAAGCCTGCAAGAGATCTCCTGTTGCCTGGGACTCTGATCCTCTGGAAACTTGGGGTTGCACAGGGTGCTTGTTCCACTGTTGGGATCATCTGCTGGAAGCTGATGTGCTGAAGCACATGCATGGCTGTGACCAACACAGTAACCAGGGCTGAGCAACTTCGCAACACGTCAAGGACTTCTGCCTCTTCTTCCCCCAGCATTGTGGCCTCCACTGTTGTGTGGAAAGGACGTATTTGGGCACGCTGTGTTGTACAGTTTTGTGCCACTTGCCATTCTTTCCATTGTAAAGTGGGAAGCAAAAGCTTGATGGCACCACCTGGGTCACAGTGCGTTCCTTTCTGTATGTCCAGTCAGCTGATCTGCAAGGACCAATCCCTGCCTGTAGAATCTTCAGTCGCCACTTGCTTCTTGTGTGGGAACAGTGGCTGATAGTGGGCCTTTTCGCACTAGACCCAGTGGAAAGTCCAGGTGTATCCCAGGATGGGGCAAACGCACTGCGTGGAGCCACTTCTATCCCAGAGATGGCTCCATTCCTGCTGGATTGTCCCCTGGATGTATAAACGTGAAGCACTAGCTAGAACATGTTGGGTTGCACCCCTTCACACCTCTTCTGGGTAACGGGTGCGTGGGGCAGCACAGGACAGCATCACCTGCATGGTCTGTCTCCTGGGTGCCATGGTAATGGGTGCTGCACATATCCATTGTCACAGGGATGCGATTGGCACCAATATAGTAGCTATTGTGCTTAGCCAGCAGGAAGGGAACTGCTGGGTAGGTTTTGGATGGATTAGGAATACCAAGTACAGAAACCTGGCCCATCTCAGAAGTTCACTGGCCATTGCACATCACAAGGGTGTGAAAAGGCCCATAGTCTCTTGGTCTTGGTTATTCCCTTCAGTCTTGATTTTTGTCCTTTTTTACATTGGATGATACACCCAGTTGGTTTAATCTCTGACCAACTCTCACTTCACGTCCCAGGACCTGCCCTTTTCTGATGGCTGAGAACCATGTTTTGTGTTTCTCTTCTTCTGTGTTAATGGGAAAAATTGAAAGTAGAGATGGGGTCATTTGGAAAACTCAGCCTGGTTTCTTTGCTGTGTCTGGCCCTGCCTCTAGATGGATGCAAGATGTGGGGGGTACTGAGTGGTCTCTTTGCAACCTTCATCGTACAAAGGCTATGCAAACAAAAAGGAAAAAAATAGGACGTTATAAATGGCTTAGCCATTGGGTTCCCCGGGATCCATTGTGTCAAATGCTGCTACAAGCCTCCACTCATTTCTGGAGGTCTTTACCTAACCAGGAGGACCAGTTCTCTCAGGATCAGAATCTAAACTTGCTTTTTTGTTGTTGTCGTCCCTAAGATTTTAAAAATATATATTTTTAAAAGATCAGGAAATTATAAATCTATATCTATATCTATCTATGAAGAGAAATAATAGTTCCTGAAAGGTTTACACTTGACTTCTTATTCTATGGATTTTGTTTCATATGAGTTGTTGTTGTTTTTCCTTCTTTTTTCTGGTTTGATTAATTTATTTAGGAAATCTGCTTTTGGTCAGAGTTCCAGAGTTCTTAGTTATGTACACACTTATTTCTGTGAAGAGATGTGCCACTTTAACCCTTTACGAATTTGCTGGTTGTTTCCATTTTTTCTGTGTCTTGCAACTGAATCAGGTACCTATTGCCATAGTAAAATGAAACAAAACATTTTATTTTTAATCTTTGGATCCTGTCATTTTCTGTTCTCTAGAAGAAAGGAAGAAAAACAAGATGTGGTAGAGCACCATTCTTATTGACAAACTAAAGATAGAGATAATGTCTTTGTGCACTGATGGAAGAGAAAATGGCACATGAGTATTTATGTACTTCAGTTCTATTTCTTTGATGCAAGTAAAGGTGGTAAAATCACAAGTGTGCCTCAGTGCACAGACCACAGCATTCCTGAGATTTCCTACTTTTTTTTAGATGACCTCGTGCACAACAGATGTGGATGGTTGGTTGGTTGGTTGGTTGGTTGGTTGGTTGGTTGGTTGGTTGGTTGCTAAGGTACAAAAGAACCAGAGGGCACTAGATTGTCTGAAACCAGGAGTGCCAGCAAAAAATATGCCAAGGAGCTTCTAGTTAAGGACTCAATGAAAAGAAAGTGCTCTGCATGACATATCCTGCAGCCTGCTACCACTAGGGGCGCAATAACCTATCCTCCATCTCATCTGCTGGAGGTTATAATAGAGAAGAAAGGTAGCAGGCCATATATGTATGGCTGATGGGCATCTTTGGACCTTTGGCTACATGGCAGAATGTTACGTTCTAGTGTTCTCAAGCCTTTTGCATGGCCCAAGCCAGAGATACCAGTCTGGTCTTTAAATCAGAGGTCCAATGCTTGTGGAAGCACCTATAAGTACTGGATCTTCATACTGACATATCTCTAATCTGTCTATCAAACTACATGGATAAATGAAATGCACGTTGGGGGCTCATTTCTTCCTGTACACTGGAAAATGTTTTCCCCTTATGCCGATAGTAATATATATCTTCTCACTGATTCAAACAGCAACACCGAAGATGTAAACCATAATGATGAAGATACTCTTATCACTACAGCGGAAAAATCATGCCAGTTCTGGAGAGTGGGGTTGTTTTGTATTGAACCATTTGTCTGATTAAACAGATCACTCTCAAGCCAAACAGATGGGTCTTTGGTTCAATTCAGTCTAAACACTGGTTTCATTCGTGCGCAACTCTTAATTTAAAATGTCTCGTTTGCATATATAAATACAAGTTTCTCTACCGCATCAGTGTAAGGAAGGATACGTTTTTTTAAAAGTTTTTGTTGTTTTTAATTTATAATAGTTTCTGTTCTTGTTTCGTTCTCAGGTCAGGTTCCCTGCCATGCCCCCCCTTCCCCCAGCCCCACCCCCAATTCCATACACACGCATACAGTGCATATGTACATTTCTGCAAACGTACACACAGCTCAAATGTCTGCATCTGGGACTTGTGATCAGACGCAAGTTCACAACAAAACAGATTGTCCCTGAGATGTCTCAGAAGACGCTTTGAGGTGGGATCGTTCACACACCCACTTGTCCCTCTCCCTTCTCGCGAACATTCTGTGCTAGAAAATGTGGATTAATGAAGAGTGGGAACATGAGTTCCTCATCCTGTTTCTCTTTAAGAAGAAGAAGAGGAGTCGTCTTTACTACCCCGCTTTTCTCACCCATTTAAGGGGACTCGAAGCAGCTGACAAAGCTTTCTGTTCTCCTCCCCACAACAGAACACCCTGTCAGGTAGGTGGGGCTGTTAGAGCTCAGGAGAGAGCTGTGACTAGCCCAAGGTATCCCAGCCAGCTTTGTGGAGAAGGGGAGAAAAAGGTATGGGAGGGAATCTATACAAATGGAAACACTTTGGAAACTGGCCTTAAAGTTCACTCATAACTGATGAGGCATCAGATTATCTGATAAGGCAATCAAAGACTTGATTAGATGACTCTCTCCTTCCTTCTCCACTTCTGCTCTTCTCACCCAAATCTGATTGTTTACTCAGGAATATTCTCAGGTTGCACTTTTATCATGGACTTTTTTTTCCCCGAACCCCCAATTTACGACAATTATTAATGCTTAAGATGTAGTTTGGTGTATCAGAATTATAGGGTGCATCCCCATGGGGCTGCCCCTGATGCACTGTGCCTTCGGGGCAGCATTAATGTGAATTAAGATTTGCATTAAGGAGCCCCCATGGCAATGGAGGACAGGATGTGTTTAAGGCGAACCCACCCATCCCCGTGAAAACAGCGGCAAATCCCTGCGTCCGGCTGCTGCTGTATTCTCCACCCCTCCTTACCTGAGCACTTAATCGCCAAGGTAAGGGGTTGATTTACCACAAACACTCGCCTGAAAGCTGGTCTGCAATCAGCTGAGCAACTGCCAGGGGGTTATAGCAGCTCTCATGCGCACAAGCAGAGCTCCGCTAATGATTAAAAGAGAGACTGCCTGTTACCACCAACCTTGGAAAGAGGTCCATAATAATTAGCTCCTTGCCAGGAGGCTGACTCATTGGAGCTCACAGGCCTTGGGAAGCAAATTAGCTGCCTGCTATCTCCCAGTCTTGGATAGAGGTGCATATTAATTAGCTCCTTGCTTGTGTCTCTCTTTTAATCATTAGCGGAGCTCTGCTTGTGCACATGAGTATTAAAAATCATGCTCCACACCTTTACTAGCCTCAACTAATTACTTACCTGGCATGTCCAGCGGTGAGCATCCACACCTTTTCTGGTCCACCGGGACCATCTGAGGTACCATGGAAGCATGCTGGTGTCTTGTACAACCAGAGCATCAGTGGCGTCTTAGCAATGGAGCAGAGGCACATGCAGCTGTGAAAGTCACTGCAAACAAAATGGTGGCGCCCTGAAGAAAACCAGCCCCGGGATCGGGCACAGGTGAGTGACTGATTGTGCAGGGGTTAGGCTGTAACTGACTAGTGCTTGCTAATCAACATTGTGTGATTGTGTTCCTTCCTGTCCAGCAGACGGAAAGGGAAGTGTTATTATTATTATTATTTGCCCCTTCAGCCAAGGCAAAATCTTCAAGCATACTTCAAGGACTGGCTTTATTTTAAGGAATGGCACGAAACTCTCCCAGCTGGCAACTCCGGCCGTCAGGAGGCGTTTTGCGCAGGTGCACCGTCTAGCCAGGGCAGCACGCCTGCGCAGAACTCCTCCTGAAGGCTGGAGCTGACAGGAGCAGTCCCGGCCAATCAGGAGGTGCGCAGGATGCAGGTGCGCTGCATCCTGGGTCCCTCCTGCCAGAATTGGGGCGATGGTGAGCAGGATATGGAGGGGATTTCGGCCGGTCTCCCCCGGATGGGCTAGGGAGGGGTTTAGGGAAGCTCCCCCTGGCCCCAGAAGCGGCAATCCACCGCTTCTGGGGTGAGGGCGAGCCGCGGCAGCGGGGTCCCCCGGCTCGCCATGCTTGGCTCCAAGGAGCCAATCGTGGTGGGCCGGGGGAGGGCCCCGAAGTACGGATGGGAGGCAGGTGCTGTGCATCCGCACAACACCCGCCTCCGATCTGCATTTAATCCGTCCTCTACCAGACATCCGGATTTAGTAAAACCGGGTCTACTGGACCCCGGTTTTACTAGATCTGGATGAGGTAGATCCGGATCTATTAAGGCCTGTGCTGAAGCACCCTATTGACAAATGTGCTGAAAAATTTCCCCTCGCATTTCTACCAGCAGTGTCCACAGTGCAATGTGTGCCAGTTCAACAGTTATTAAAACTCTTTATAATCATTCATGTGGCACAATCAGGCTTTTAATCATTCCCCCCCCCTCCATATACCTCTTTCCTAATGGGAGTTCTCATCCTGTTCCTCTGCCAGCACCTAGCTTTCCACTTATGATAACGTCCTTGCTGGTGGTGTTGAAATATAATTTGCTGCATGCAAATATTCCAGCCGCCAACATAGTTTAGAGGAAGAGCAGCCAGGCATTCCCCGTAGATCTAGATAATGAGCTGGGTGCGAGCTCCACAATATGTGTGTTCTTCACCAGCATAATTGGGAAAGCAGGACATGAGGAAAGTCAACTTAACTAATGCCGTCAGCTAGGCATCTTACGTGTGATACAACGGTTCATTAATGTTTCACTTGAGGCTAAATTTTAGAAGAAGTCTTAAAGGAGAAGCCGTGAGACCTCGGTCCCGGAACGAAGCCTTTGCTATCTCCCCTGTCAGGGTTGCTGAAATCCCACGGGAACCAATTTTTAAGATCCTCGTGGACTGAACTTCACCAGGTATTGGGCTGATCCAGTCTGGGTGTCGTTTAGCTGCTCAGAACCTCCAAGGAGGGTTTGTTTGTAAGCCAAGATATCCTGCAGGAACAACGCTTTGACTCTCTGAAATCTTGTGTTTGTTCACCCGTTGGATTAGGCTAATACTGTTTGAAAGCAAAGACAAGAGCCCTCTAGGTAATCTCCATGTTTCTGTTTCACTTTGGGGTTGGAGCAATTCATTCCACAGGTGTTGGGAACATGCATCTCCTAAAAGGATTCAATTCAAGTCATGGGGTTTTTCTTGGGACGGGGGGATAGTGCTATCACAAGGAAAGGAACATTCTAAGCAAAAGGCAACTTTCTATTAGGGATATGCATGAACATTCATAACATACAAAATTCGTATGAATTTGGCCAGTTTTGGACATTTGTATTCAAATCAAATGTTGGCAAATTCAAAGACTGAAATTCAAATAAAATGTTTTGATACATTCATATGAAGCTTTGTATGGAATTTGTGTGGGATTCCTATGGGGATACCTATGGGATTCCCATGCATTGGTATGAGATTGAACATTCATTTCAGATTTGAATCCCACTACATTTGAAGGGGATCTATTGGAAGAATCATAGAATCATAGAATCATAGAATGGTAGAGTTGGAGGGGACCTCCTGGGTCATCGAGTCCAACCCCCTGCTCAAGGCAGGATCTCCTAAACCATCTCAGACAGATGGCCGTCCAGTCTCTGCTTGAAGACCTCCATCGAAGGGGAACCAACCACCTCCCGTGGCAGCCTGTTCCACTGGTTGATCACTCTTACTATTACAAATTTTCTTGCATTTGATTCAATACAAATTGAATACAACCCCCCCCCTCCCCATTCATGCACATCCCTACTTTCTAAATTTGCAAAGGTACAAATAAATTATTCAGAAACAATGTTTCCCTTTTAGTTTTGGGCATCTAAGGACTCCAGCATAAATTCTATAACCAATGCACAAAAGAATTAGAAATTGTAGGGATGGGTGAAAAAATGTTTGTCACCTTCACAATTTATACAAATTGCAAAGGTTTGAAACTTCACATACGAAGTGAAAGGTTTTGTGCCTCTGTTTGAAGTTTTGGAGCAGATGTGGAGTGGATTCGGAATAGATTCAGAACAGATTCAGAATAGATCTGGAGGTACAAGTGCTGGCGACAGGGATTTTAATTCAAAGTGAATTTAAAGCTTAGCACAGGAAATATAATATTTCCAGAATCAGCAGTAACCCATGCAAAACTACATTTTCCACCGAAGTGTAATTTTCTTTTTCTTCCTCTTTTGCTGCCGTGTTTTTGTTTTAAATAAAATCAAATATGGCAACCTTAATCCAATCGCACTGCCAAATGACATCTGAATGAAACCCATTCAGAACAGAATTTCTGGGGCTGGGAACGAGATTTCCTCCTCGAAGGGGGAAATGTTAGCTAAGATATAGTGTAGTACCTTGAAGTTATCTGGTCCTACCTCTGGATAGTGATACTTTCATTATTTCCCCCTATAATTTGTCATTCACGGCAGAGCTGTGACGAATTTGTGACTCAGATTTTCTGTGTGAAATCAAATTTTATGAGCTCAGGGTATTGGAACCAGCAATATTTTTCCCAAGTAGACGATGCTGTGGAGGCAGATGGGAACTCAAAGATCACATGAAATGCAAAGATCTGCTGTTAAGTTGTTCAAAATTTTAAAACAAACCCTAGGATTACAGCTGTAGGTATATTTATACTGACAGCTAAAGAACTGTGGCTGCATGCCCTTGGAAAATGAGCAAAGTGAAAGAATCATCCATGCTGTCAAAATTCATCTTTGGAAACAATGCAGTCTTTTGCCCCGCTGAACTCTATTGTCACACAGAAACGCCGGATGAGTTCATTGTCTGGGTGTTTGGCAGCCAAGTTGCAAATGCCACAAGGTGGCACTACAGAGCAAGGGAAAGAACACACACATACACACACACAAACACAAACACACACATCAGTGTCTGCTGTGAATGAGAAAAACCAGATGTGGTTCACCTCAGCTTCATTTGCCTCTTGCCTAGGGTTTCATTTTGTGTTTCCTACGTTAAAGTCAAAAATCTCTGCCGCGTTTGAGAAATAGGAGCCATAAATTCAGCAGAGACAAAACTATAGGTTGCTTCCTTTTCTCCTTCTCAAATTTAAGTCTAAACCTAGAAACATGAATTCACTGAAATTTACCCCCCTTTTTAGTACCGCATCCTTCCCCTCAACAAATCTCTTGTTCTTTACTCTTTTTCCTAGGGATGTACACAAATGTTTTTCAAAAAAATTCAATTCACATCAAATCAAATGCAAGAAAATGTGTATTTGTATTCAGTACGAATGTTTAATCCCATACAAATCTCTTATGAATCCCATAAGAATGCCTGCAGATAGCAGACAAATCCCATTTGAATCCCATAGGAAGCTTCATACAAATATATCAAAATATTTGAATTTGAATGTCAACCTTTGAATGTACAGACATTTGATTTGAATTCAAATGCTTGAATTTATCCAAATTCAGACTTTCTACTTTTCCTTTCTAATTTTCTCCCACTGTGAGAAATCAAGCATTAAGCTTTTTGAGTCAGTGGTCAGGTTTCCATACATTATGCTCGGACACCCTATATATTTTCTGTAGTGCCATCCGATTTATAAGCACCACATATTTAGTTATCAGTTAGCCAAGCAATCTAGGCACAGGTGATGCTTAATCAAAATTAAGAATGTTAATACAGTAGTTTAGTAAACTGTGATTATAAAATGCAATGCACGCAAGGCGTGGCTGCTGGAGAAATTCGGAAGAAGGAATTTGTAAGGAGAAAAAGCAACCTAGAAGCAATCGCCAGGTAAAACAGCAGGAACAGGAGAGAAAAATTCAGCATCGATCTCTTTTGCAGAAAGCAGGTGTGGGTAGAGATAACATGCTGCAAAATGCCCTCCCTTGCTTTCTGAAAGAAGACTTTGGACAAGAAAGATCTGGACCCTGAATGGTCCCAGGCAATATTCGAATAGACGGATTAGGTACTGGTCAACCAGACAAATCTTGACACGCTCATCTGTTCCTTCAACACGCATCTCCGTTGCAATGCTGAGAAAAATCCCCTTCAGTTCAAACTTTGCATCTGTTGAAGTTGCACTCAAAGCCAGCAGGGGGCAGTGTCACCTTGGTGTCTCCCTCCTGCATTAAAACCGAAGACCATTTTCTCCCTCCCTCCCTCTCCCTCTCTCCCACCCCGCCCCTCCCCTCCGTTGGTATTACCTCTTGTGGTGGCCTCTAAAAATTATTTGTTCCAGATGAGTTCTTGCTATTGTAATATTTTGCTTAACCCGACGTGCTCTGAGTGAAGTCAGCACAATGATGCCGTTTCCCCCTCTCCTGGCCTTTCATACCCTAACAGGCATTAGATGCAACATTTCTTAAAGGGCCAAGGATCTTTGCACTCTTGACAGCTGGTTGGCCTTTTATGCCCAGGGAATCCATCGCTGACGCTAACAATGGGACTTCTGTGGTGGGAATATTACTAGAGTGGAACTGAATGTACATACGCCGTTGGGGATTCTTAGTCTGTGTTTCTCTTTGAAGATTAGAGCTACTAAGTCAAAGCACTAGGGCAGGGGCTGCAAACGTTCCTACATCCCCCCATTTTTTTTAAGATACCCTCTCTCCCTTTCCTACCCACCTGAACAGAATCCAGTGGAAAATGTCAGGCAATTCAGCATATGAAGTTACAGCCACTAGCCTAAGTCATCATTTCCTAAGACTCCTGTTCCTAGAAGACGTCGCTGTTCTCTTATCCTTCCTAGAGGTCCCAAACATCTGAAGGAATGGCTACTTTCTATATCGACCTGCCTGTGCCTTAACATCTGGAGGGGAGGCCCTCCTGGTTCTGCCACCACATTCAGTAGCAAAAGGGGTGGGCATCCAGGAGAGGAAGGCCTTCTCAGTGATGGCCCCCAGGCTATGGAATAGTCCCCCACCCTTGAGGTGCATCAAACACCTCCACTGTACATGTTTAGGAAGGCAGTGAAGCCATACCACTTTGCCCTGGCCTTTAGTTAAATGAGAGTACATTTTCCCTTCCCTTTTGCAGGGAAGAACCTTTGGGTATAGGGTGGGGTAAAAATGCAAGTGGGTGGATGGATGGATGGATGGATGGATGGACGGACGGACGGACGGACGGACGGACGGACGGACGGACGGACGGACGGACGGACGGACGGACGGACGGACGGACGGACGGACGGACGGACGGACGGATGGACGGACGGACGGACGGACGGATGGATGGATGGATAGATGGAAGGATGGATGGGTCATGGTAGGCCGGGAGAAATAACACTTCTCCAGGCTCCCTAAAGCCCTGTTAACCCACTTCACTATACTCCTGCCCCAAGTCTGCAGGCAACATGACCTTATGGGAGTGCAGGATTTCTCACACCAGAGGTACCTTTTCCCATGGATGCAGCTTCCACCATCTCTTCGTCCATTCACACACCTTACAGCTTCCTTGGTTTGGCTGGTCTCCAGGATGCTAAGTGGCCAAGGTGGTGTGGTGCCAGGTTCCTCTTCTGTATGGAGGAGGCAGGCAAAGATTATCTGTGTGGAGCATGGATATCAGCTGGCCTTTGATCTGCACGGCCTTTTCTGCCCCGCTCCTTTTACTTCTCATGCACTGGAACAGAGGAGGGACCAGAAGGAGAGAGGGAGGAAGAGGAACTTTGGTTCAGCTCACCTTTCTCTGTTTGCCTTTTTAAAAACAGTTATAAAGCACCCAAGAAGCGACTATAAACTAGTGGCATTCAGTTCCAAATAATTTTCACACCCCAGAAATAATTTGTATCACTTCAGAAGCTTCTTTGGTACTTCTCATTTTATATAAGTTAATGGTTACCACACAGAAGTCTTAAATCTGTCATCTAAATATTAAAACAGGGCAGATGATTATTTTTCTGTCAGCGGCGCCTTTTCAGGGTGACCTGTGTTCTCACCACCTATGTGCCAGTGGTGAGTGAAATCAGTGACGGTGATAAAGGAGAACAACAGGCAAAAAAACCATTCTGAATTCAATAATCTGTAATCTTGACAAGTTTTGTTCAAACTTTCATCCTGGCTTTCTTGAATTAGATTTCTACATTTTCCAGAGATTGGTTGAAACAAAGGCGACTTTGGACTTGATAAGTTTACTTCCAACCAAGGCTTAGGCAGAACAGGAAGAGTTGGCTTTTCTACCCTGCTTTTCTCATCCGTTTAAGGGGACTCAAAGTTGCTGACAAAGCTTTTCTATTCTTCTCCCCACCACACAGATACACTGTGAGGAAGGCGAGGCTGTGAGAGCTCAAAAGAGAGCTGTGACTAGCCCAAGGTCACCCAGCTGGCTTCGTGGGGGAGGGCAGAATCAAACCCAGTATTCCCAGATAAGAGTCCAGCTCCTTAACTGCTAGATCAAACTGGCTCACACACTGTACTTGCCAGTCTACTAGACCAGAAAGCATACTGGTCTAAGGGATGGGGCGTAAGGGAACTGGGCCTCATTTCAGTGTGTGTGTGGATGGGAGGCTCCTTGCTGGTCTGGAATCGTCTTTAGATTGTGAAGTTTGAGGAGAAAGCGAGAAGAAATTGGGATTCTGGTGGGATGGAAAATGCAGCATCCCTAAAGCCCATATAACATGAGGCCAGGGGCTGACATTTCCTGGATGTAGTAGGAAAGGAACCACTTACCAACTGTTCCATTAGATGTTCTTCTAGGGGATGGAGAGAATTCCTCAGGGGGATTTCCTAGACTAAAGACATCCTTAAGACATCCCATAATATTCATCCTGAGCAAAACAGTTCAATTGCCTGCCCATGGCAAATTTCTTCCCTCGCTCCCTCCTGTTTCAACTTGCCTGGCAAATGCAGAGTGAGGGTATGAGTGGAACCCTCAAATGGGCCATAAATCATTGGGATGGGGAGTTAAAGCTCCATATAAAATGGAAAGTGCGAATAAATACATCAGGGTGTGCATACAAAATTTAAAAGCATAAGCCTTTAACCTTTAAGCATTCTGGATTCTCTGTCAGTTCACTAGAACAGGAATCATTTCCAGTGAAGAACAGCTTCTTCTTCTTCTTCTTCTTCTTCTTCTTCTTCTTCTTCTTCTTCTTCTTCTTCTTCTTCTTCTTCTTCTTCTTCTTCTTCTCCTCCTCCTCCTCCTCCTCCTCCTCCTCCTCCTCCTCCTCCTCCTCCTCCTCCTCCTCCTCCTCCTCCTCCTCCTCCTCCTTTGATAAACTAGGAGGGAGAAAGAGAAGAAGGAACGTTCCCTTTCTTACCTTTTTTCTAGGCAAATGCAAGGCTGGAGAGTTTTAGGGATGGCCAAAAAGTCCATTAAGTCAGCTGTTCAAAGCAGGTTCCAAATGTTTCACATCCAATTGGAGGAATGTTTCAAGTGGAGTGCCACAGGGGTCTGTCCTGGGTCCAGTGCTATTCAACATCTTTATAAATGATCTGGACGAAGGAGTAGAAGGAATGCTGATCAGATTTGCAGATGACACAAAGCTAGAAGAGGTTGCTAACACCAGGGGGGAGAAGGAGAGGATTCAAAAAGATCTAGATAAGCTTGAACAGTGGGCTGAAACTAACAGGATATTTAATAGGGACAAATGCAAAGTCCTACATCTTGGTAAGAAAAATGGTAGAAATGAATACAGAATGGGAGGAATTAGGCTGGGTAGTAGCACAAGTGAAAAGGATCTGGGTGTACTGGTTGATCACAGGATGAACATGAGTCAAGAATGTAATGCAGCTGCAAAGAAGGCAAACCTCATCCTAGGGTGTATCAAGGGGAGTATAGAGTCTAGATCATGAGAAGTAATTATTCCTCTTTACTCTACCTTGGTTAGACCTCATCTAGAGCACTGTGTCCACTTCTGGGCACCCCTAAAAGAGACATTGACAAACTAGAACAAGTCTAAAGGAGGGCTACCAAAAATGGTTAGTGGTCTGGAAAGCATGTCCTACGAGGAACGGTTGAAGGATCTAGGAATGTTTAGCTTATGGAAGAGAAGACTGAGAGGAGAAATGGTCACACTGTCTCCAAGTATCTGAAGGGCTCTCACAGTCAGAGGGATTGTCCCTATTCTCACTTGCACAAGATGAGAGGAATAGAAACAATGGTACGAAGCTTCAAGGGAGTCAATACAGATTAGATATTAGGAAAAACCTCCTGATAGTGAGGATGATCAGTCAATGGAATGGGTTGCCATGGGAAGTATCAGGACGCACCCTGGCCATCAATCAGAGGAGCCTCTCTGCAGATATGGGTGAGATGCAGCCAAGTGGAACTTCCTTCTCCTGGCTTGGTGCTTGGGGGAAGGATATCACGGTGGCTTCCGTCTGCACCACCAGCCTGTTTCCAAATGTCAGGTGAGCGACAGTGACCATTTCCTCTAGTAATTGCCTGCTTCTTAATGCCAGACAAGGCTGGAAGCAGTGCAGCAACCTCTACTTTAAGGGAGGATTTTCTGGCTCATGCACATTTTGCATTAGGCTACAGAGCCAGGCTTGCTTAAGTGTGCCTTCCCTTTCTCAGCCAGCAAAGGAAATGAAAAGAAACTGCATTGCCATGCAAGATTTGTCGCGAGCTTTCCGGTGTCATTTCCTATGATAGATATAGCCAACATCTTTATTCTGATACAGAGCGTGCTTATGTTGCTTCATGTTGCTTTGAGGCTGTGTCCGTCCCTGCGCCTCGCGGCTACAAGTGGAGATGTGCACAGATATTCAAAACATTAAAAAATTCAAATTTAAGCATTCGAATGAACTTTGAATTTTTGAATCTATTCGTTTGAATTATTCGGACATTCCTATGGGCATGGGTATGTACACGATGCCTACTTGCCCGTGTGCAACCTTCCCACATTTATACGGATCCGTACGGGATGAAAACGGGTTGCATACAGTATAAATACAGGATGCGTATGGGATGCATAATGATGCGTATGGGCACAGGTGCATGTTGTCGACATTCGTGCGTGCAAATTCGAATCAAAAATTCAAACGAACAGATTCAGATTTGCTTAATTCAAATCGAATTTGATTTAATTCGAATTTTAAAGATTCAAATCGGATTGAATTTTCAGATGTGCAATTTGAATCAAATCAAATCCCCAAAATTGCATTTGCACACACTCCAAGCTACAAGGCCCTGACCTCTTTAGGCTTAAGTGCTGATGGATTGGTTTGTGATGAAGGGCAGGTTGCGAATGCTATTGCAAATACGAATAACTGGGCTCCTGTTCTGTGGCACTCTACCATACCACTGATCCGGTAACTGTGGTTTCAGTTCCCTGTGGTGACCGGATTGGCCCAACCCAACCCCCTACGGGCGCCATTAAGCCTACCTTCAGGAGAGGAAGAAAATGACCCAAAATGGCCCACGATTTCCCATGATGCTTTTGAAATCCCAAGCGATTTCGTTGGGATTATGGGAAATGGAGTGTCTTTTCCAGTGTTCATATTATCCATAGTTTTACATTATCCGTGGTGAGGCCTGGAACGCATCCCCTGCGGATACGGGGGTCCAACTGTATACCTTTAGGGAGTGGTTGTAGCTCAGTGGTAGAACAAACTTCCTGGAAAGCAGAGGGCTGCCGGTTCAATCCCCAGCTTCTCCCTAGGGACAGGGAATGGCAAACCACTTCTGTGTCCCTGCCAAGAAAACTGCATAGAGGTGCTCTTGGAGGTGCCCATGCAGTCGGCCAGGAATCCCCCATGACTTGGCGATACCTCAACTAAGTAGCTTCGAAAGAAGAATTTTAATAAACTGGTGATACCCACAAACCTCAGAGGGGCTTCAACACACCATAGTGGGTGGGTGGCATTATGGAAATACCCTACCTGCCACATCACCGAGCACATCCATGTATCCACCTTGCTGTGGATTTGGCATCTGATAAAGCAGTGACTGAGGCACATGCTGTAAGGTTGCTGTTTTGCCCCTTGACCCCACATACTTCAGTGAGCCTCATGCTCTTTGGTGGATGCTTCATGCTGCCCAGAATAGAAACGCAATGCCTGAGATCCTTCCTGCAGGCACCCTATACAAAGCTATCTGGGTGACCTTGGGCTAGTCACAGCTGTCTTCTAAGCTCTCACGGCCCCACCTACCCCACAGGGTGTCTGTTGTGGGGAGAAGAACTGAAGGTTTGTCAGCCACTTTGAGTCCCCTTAAATGGGTGAGAAAAGTGGGGTAGAAAAGAAGAAGAAGAGTTTGCTTTTCTAGCATTCGCAACCTGCCCTGTGAGGTAGGGTAGGTTGGGCTGTGAGAGCTCAGAGGAGAGCTGTGACTAGCCCAAGGTCACCCAGCTAGCTTCATGGAGGAGAGCGGAATCGAACCTGGTATTCCCAGATAAGAGTCAGGCTCCTTAACCACTAGACCAAAGCCAACTCTCTTCTTCTTCCTCCTCTTCCTCTTCTTCCTCTTCCTCTTCTTCTTCTTCTTCTTCTTGAGGCCTTCCTTTCTGACTCAAAATATATTGGCAATTGTTAATTTGCAAAGAGGAGCGTGTCCTTCAGGCCTCCAAATCAAGCAGGAAGGAGAGATACTTAACAGCCATGGAATGTTGAAACAACGATCCTGAAGAGTCCTTTCCCACTTGTCAATCAACAAGGAAGAATTAGCCAGATGCTGTTGAGAATGTAGGAGGAAGTGAGCTGC
The DNA here is from genome assembly GCA_023333525.1 of Aspidoscelis tigris stejnegeri. Lineage (NCBI taxonomy): Eukaryota > Metazoa > Chordata > Lepidosauria > Squamata > Teiidae > Aspidoscelis > Aspidoscelis tigris. The sequence continues at coordinate 18,846,277 of JALMGA010000011.1, forward strand.
TCCCGAATTCACCTTTCTGCTGTACTGCAAAAGCACTTCTTAACTTTATGATTAATATTACTAGGGCTGTCACCCAGCTAAGAAACAATATTAACAATAAAACTATTAGTCACTCATGTGTATTTTTAAGTAGCGATTTAAACCATCACCCAGCCTCTGAGAACAAAAGATGCCTAGTTGTATGAAAATGATCTATTCAGAATGGTTGGATGGGGCGAAAGCTTCTATCCTATTTTATAATGTTTTCCCTATCACAATAGTTTAATTCAGGTAGGACACTGAAGGTGATACATGGCACCACACAAAACAGAGTGAGCGGGGGGGGGGGGGGAGAGATTTCATTCGTCCATCCAGTTTTTCTCAACAGCAATGCAGAAGTAGTTTGCCGTTGCTTCTACACACAACTGAGAATTGCCAAGGCTTGAACCTGGGTTTTTCTGTATGCAAGGAGGATGTCCTACATTTATCCATGTAGTCATCAGGTACGGAGTTCCACTCATGGACAATCTTTACCTTGGTGGTCACATTTTTTCCAAAGAGGGGACTTAGATCAGTTCTTCTCTGGACTATCAAGTGCATTAGATGCCTTCCTTCTGCACATTGTGTGGTCTAAGGGATGTCCTGCCCACTTACACCCCACCCACGTGGGACAGATCCCTCTCCCCCTTAGACAGCACCAGCGGGTGGAAGGGAGGCCCCTAAAACATACCCTGGTCCATTGTACTAGCCAGCGCAGAATTGCCAATAATCGACGTGATCTTTGCAGGTGAATTAAAAGAGAAAGTGTTCCTGAAGTGACACACCCAGTGTGGGATATGAAACTGGAAGAGTTCCAGTATGTGAAGAGCATTTGTTTCCTTTGCCTTCACTGAAACAAGCTGAGGGTAGTGGTGGTGTTGGTACTCAGTGGAACTCCTCTGCATGGCCTTGTTTTGCTTCATTGAGGCCTTTCATACACAGCAATTCTCTCTGTGACCACAGAGGCAACTGCTGTGTTCGAAAGACTTCAAAGGTGTCCAGTGATCCAACACGCAGCAGGTCTGGGCTGCAGACTCTTTTTACTGGTTGGTACTAGGGAGATAATATGAAGCTTCTTTGCTATTAGCAGTCCAGACACTATCATCCAAGACATGTGATGGTGGCAAAGAAATGTGGGGGGATTCATCCTCCCATTACTTCTATGGCCACACTAGGCTGAACCATTTCAACTAGGGATGTACACAAATGTTTGTTTTTTTTTCATATTAGATTTGTATTGAATCGAATGAAATAAAATTGTATTCATCCAATTAGATCCCTTTTGAATGTGGTAGGATTCTAATTCTATACGAATGTTTGATATGAATCCAATTTGAATCCGTGCTACGAATTGCCTACAATCCCTATGTTTCCTATTTTCATTCCCAAGCCAATTTCAGGCCCATGGAGTTGCTTGTATAACGCTTGACAGCATTGCTTGACCATTTCTCTCCTTCTAAGTTATCTATTTATTTAAGAAATGTATATCCCACCCTTCACCAAAAAGTCCCAGGGTGGGTTAATAACCAGGTACCAAAAACCATACAGTGTAGTCACCTGGAGAACTTCAGGAGGGAATCTATTTCAGTGTCTGAGGGCCATAACAGAAAAGGCCCTGCTGAATGTCCCTATGCCTTGCACCTCTGAAAGAGAAGGAACTACAAGAAGACCCTCACCTTGAGGACTCAGTGCAACAGCAGATCTATATGGGAGACGGTGTTCCTTCAGATGCCCAGGGCACAAGCCATTCAGAGCTTCATATATTAGTGTCAGCACCCTGAATTGGGCTCGGGAGCAAATAGGCAACCAGTGCAGATCTTTCAGGACCGGTGCAATGTGCATCTGTGATCTGCACCAGTTTCAACTTCTGGACCATTTTCAAGGGTAGCCCCACGTAGAGCACATTACAGTAGTCTAATCTGGAGGTCAGCAGAGCGTGGATCATTGTGGCCAAGTAATATAGCGAGTGGAACCTTTGGTTTACGTAACTATCCTTAAAGGAAGAACAATTTTTGTGTCGGGAAAAGGACTATCATACGCGGTAGATGTGCCCAGCCCTAACCCTTTCGACTATAGACATAATCTGAAATGCAAAAATACTGATACTTTTTAAACTGGGGGTTGATAAATAATGAATTAGAAAAATATAATGCTATACAGCCTTCCACGATTATTGCAGCCGGGCTGATATATGTGCAGCAATGAAAAATGCTGAAAATTCCATTATTGGAGGACTGGATTATAAAATGGAGACATTTTGCAGAGATGCACAAATTGGCAAATTTATTAACACAGAAAACTATGTCAGTTTTTGCTATAAACTGGCAACCCTTTATTGTCTTTCTACAGACATTAGAGGAAGAATTACCAAAGGCAGGTTTTGAAGAATAAGGAGAAGTAAAGACATTTGGGTAGTCAAAGAAATAAATAAGAAGAACAGAAGGTTATAAGACAACAATAAATGGCTCAGAAGGAGATTGGAAGTCATTAATAACCAGTAATTAAAGTATAAAGTGTACCAATCAATGTTTTTTAGATCATCTCTAGGTAATAAGAAGTTTAATATGTAATAAAAAGCATTTCAGAAAGAAAAGGAACAAGAGCAGGAACAATTTTCTATTTAGGGGCCTGGACAGTTCCTCAGATAGGGTCAATTATTAGCTTTGCCCCCATTAGCCGAGAAACAGATGAAGAGATGATACTTCAGGTCCATTTGAGGTCCTCCCTTACATAAATGTCCTGACAGCGCAATGCATCTTCTGTAAGCCGAAGGAGGGGATCGTAAAACGATTCAACTCCTTGTGGTCTGAAGTTGTGCTCTAGTTACACGGTGGAATGAATTCCTTTGGCCAAAAGCCACCCAAGTAATTTGAATCTTGGATTTGTGTACGTGGTGGGCCCCACACTGTCTGGCTAGTTTAACTATAAAGGCTGTTTTATTTGGAGGCTAAATGAAGCTATTGAGCAAAGGAAAACCACAGCTAATATTTGTAAACTGGAAATAAAATGAAGCAAGTCTATCCCATTGCACACAGGTAAGGAATTGGGAAGCCAATATATAGAAGGGAATCTGAGGAGGAGCACCACACAAAGTGGTTACCTGCTTCAGTGAACCCACAGAGATGAAGCCACAGGGATGTGCAGGGATATTTGCCCCACCTGAAATTCAGATTTGTGCAGTCAAATTCGCATTGAATGTTGGCGCCACTTGGAGACTTGGAATGTGAAGCTTCGTTATATTCATGAACGTGGAGAGGTTGGGGCAATAGCTGCCCAGTCACATCTGCAACAGATCCAAAGCAGATCCAAAGCGGATTCAGAGCAGATTCACAGTGTTTGGAGTGGATTCATGGGGGATTCATAGGGGATTCGTAAGCACAACTGGCAACAGGAATTCAAATTAGAACTGTTTTCTGCCCTCCCGGCTTTAAAAAGCCCTTTTAAAAGTCAAAATACAAATATAAACAGATCAAATGCGGTGGTTTGTCCTGCTCAGAAGAACTCAGCCCCTCTGGGTTTGGTTTGAGCTCAAACCAACCCCTCACTAATGGGGGTGGTTTGGGTTCAAGTTCAAATCTGTCTGAGCATTCAGTTCAGTTTGAACCAGTTCACAGACAAACAGGTTCAGCACATCTCTAGCCAATAGCTAGAGTCTCAGCTCTAGAGTCTCTAGCCAATAGCTAGAGTCTCAGCTCTGTCTGTCCAAAGTATGTTCCAATTGATAATGGATTGCAGTGATCAGAAGCAAGCAGGTATCTGCATGAATGGGGTTTTTGACATTTGATTTGTAATGAATTGGATGTTAGAAAATTCATATTCCTTTGAACAGATCCCCTTCGAATATGGTAGGATTCTATTCAGTACGAACGTATTTGTACAATTTTGTATGAATATCCAATACATACCCAATATGAACAAATATGTATCCAATACAAATGAATACATATCCCATACGAACACATACATATCCAACATGTATCCATAACACATCTGCACTCCTGAAAGGAACAAATCCGATCTGAATCCACTTTTAATCCACTCTCGATCCATGTTGAATGCAATCTGGATCTGTTGCAGATGTGACTGGCGCCCTGCTTTCTCACCTCTCCAGTTCCATGAATATCCGAGCTATTCACACGAGTGTCTGAACTATTTGTATGAATGTCTGAAACATTTGTATTCATACAAATGTTAATGCATGAATGTTGTAATATTCGTGTATGATTGTCTGAATTCTGATGAATTCATACAAATAACAAATGCTACGAATATTTGTGCACATCCCTAGAAGGAAGTAGTGAAGTTGTCCACTGGCAAGAAGAGGAGAGCTCTGTCTGGTGGCCTTAGGAGATAGTCATCAGATGCAGCTGATCTGTTCCTCTGTACCTTGCAAACCATACTTGCAGCATGTCTTCAGAGGATAAGATTCCCATGTTTTCCATTGTTAAGGATATCTATATCAGGAGGTCAATGAGGTTCCGTATACTAGATTTCTGTCTCCCATCTTTGGGATACTTTGCTTGTAGTTTGCTTTTTCTTCTCCCACCTGCCCACCCCACCCCAGCCAAGTCCCAGACCTTTGCTCAGCCACCAGTCTGACTCTAGCCTTCCACATTAGTCTCACTACTGATGAGCAATTCCTGCTTTCCGTTGATCTGTCTCTTCCTTCCTTGACCACTGGACTTTTACCTGATGTCTGCCTTTGCTCCACATTTGGGTTGTTGTTTCACTATCTATTAAGGATGTTTACCTACACACTGTTTGTTAATCTATGGCTATATTCATGATAAACCACACAGAGAGACAGTTATCAACATCTGGCAATTTTATTATTTACCGAGGGGCTCATAGGAGCCACACCAATAGTTGTCTACATCAGAACTCAGTAGTAAAGGGTAGCCCTGGACAAGAACTTCAGGAAGCTTCTACATCATTAGAAGATTTTATTCTGAAGCAACAAGCAGTTTTGGGGTTTGGGGTTTTTATCTACTTTTGTTTAGGATGCATTGCAGCTGTGGATAATGTGTTTGAAAGGGAGGCCACTAGGTGGTGCTCAAACCCCATGGGTAGGAACTGGATGTCACTAAGGAGAGTGAAGTCAGTCAATACTTTCTGCTTTGTTCAGATGGTCCTGCTGCCCCTGCTGATATCAAATAGTTAAGAATGACAGGGGAACAAAACCAAGCTTAACTATTTCTCTGTGAAGTCAATTTTCTCCTACTCTTTCTCCCCCCCCCACACACACAAATACCTTACACCAACCTAGGCAGAGAAGCATTTGATACCAGGAATACCACAAAAACTGCCTGGTGTCACTGTATAAAGAAGGGTGCTTCTTTAAATATATAAAATATTTTGTCTTGACATAGATTTTGTTCCATTGTCCCTTGGATCTAGTTCTATTTCTCTCCTGCTGGCATCCACCTCTTTCATACCTGCTTTCCTCATCTCCAATAACTGTTTTTGTAATCCAGGTTGTTAAAATGGAAGAGACAGAAAAAACCTAATTAAAGCAGTTTATTGGTTTGTAAGTTCTTTGAGGAAGGAAGGAAGGGAGGAAGGAAGGAAGGAGAAAGATAGGGAGGGAGGGGAAAAGAATGAAGAAATGAATAAAGAGGGAGGGAGGAGGAGAAAGACAGAGGGAGGAAGAGAGAAAGGGAAGGAGGAGGGAGAAAGGAGGGAATAAGAAAGACAGGGATGGAGGAAGGAAGAAAGAGAAAGAGAAGAAGGGAGGAGCGAGGAAGGGATGGAGGAAGGAAGGAGGGAGGGAGGGGAAAAGAATGAGGAAATAAAGAGGGAGGGAGGAGAAGAAAGACAGAGGGAGGAAGAAAGAGAAAGGAAGAAAGAGAAGGAAGAGGGAGGAAGGAGGGAATAAGAAAGACAGGGATGGAGGAAGGAAGAAAAGAAGGAAGAAAGAGAAAGAGAAGGGAGGGAGGGAGGGAGGGAGGAAGGAAGGAAGGAGAAGTTGCACAAAAGTGATTTGTATTGCTCTCCAAAATGTGGCAGTAAAGATATTACATTAAGCTCTGTGGTGAACGTGCCTTCTTACATTTTTCAACATATGACTTTACATATTTTTCCCCAGATTTTTTTTCTGGTAGTGTTTAATCACTCTTGACACTGGGTGAGATGCTCTTTTTTAAAACAATAGGAATGGCAATGATAACAATATGTGCATCACTTTGGTTTACAATTTGCTTCGACGCTGAAAATGCATTAATTGTGGGAGCCGGTGAAGCTTTTCCTCCTCCTCATTTCTATTCTGACTTTTGCTCACCGATTGGCTTCCAGGAAATCCACCCGGGCCAGTGAGCGCAGGCTTTGCCATTTATGCCCTAGCAACAAGCAGCCTTCCAATCCTTATCCAGCAAACTGACAACTGAAAAATTACATCATGAATAATGGCAAAGCAACAAGGGCCAAGACATTTTTTTTAAAAAAAAACCTGTCTGCTGCGGAGTTCATTTAAGGTGTTTCAGTCTAGATTCTTAAAGTGACACAGCTCTGAAATCAATTGCAGATTTCAGCAGCCCCGTTTATGCCCTTCCAACGGCAGAGCTGGGATTTGCACCAAATGTGTTCAGACTGCTGTGCAAATATGTTACTGGATTGCAGAGATTTTGGATGGGGAAGAGAGTGATATTAAAAGCAATCCGGAGGACTGATATAAAGGGGCTTTAAGAGCATAGTAAATATATATTAAAGGGAGAGAGAGAGAAGCACGGTTCAGAATTCATCAGGATTCCAGGGTTGCACTAGTATCATTCGCAGTCAAATTGCAGCATCATGACAACAGGCTGTGAGGACATGTGGCAATCAAGACTGTGATACAAGGACAATACTAGAACTGTCACAATAAATCATCTTCTCTTCTCTTAATATCTTTTATCCTTTTCCTTTAATTTCCTCTGAGCCTGAGTGTAGATGGCAGAGCGATTCATTTGGTTTCCACAAAGACAGTCACTTCTTTAAATTTTTGTGATGCAAGTTATTATTGCAATGATGGTTTCTGGAGGGTGGGGGGAAAGGACTTGGGATGTTCTTTGCCAATGTCGTCTAATTTGAGAAGTGAAGCTGGGTTGGATGGGAGACCATCAGGTGCAATAGATCGCAGTGGGAAGGAAGGAAGGAAGGAAGGAAGGAAGGAAGGAAGGAAGGAAGGAAGGAAGGAAGGAAGGAAGGAAGGAAGGAAGGAAGGAAGGAAGGAAGGAAGGAAGGAAGGAACATTCCAGAAGAAGGCAATGACAAATTATACTTGCATGATGCCAAGAAATCTGTCGCAATTTATTCTTGCATTCAGTAGGCATTGACCCATCTCCAGGAAAAAATGTATAGAGAACCTGTCTATCTATCTAGTTTGATAGAGAGATAGATAATAAGAAAGCAATTTTGTAATGTATTAGATAATGGGAAAATTTTAGCCAAAATGTATATATCAAACAAGTTGGCAAACAAAGATGTATATTGTATATTGTTCCTATCTATATCTATATATTGAAATCCATATCATCTATATCTAATATCTGTCATCTATAGTAATATCCATGATCTCTATTTATTACTCTATATTTCTATACTAAGAAAGGAAGCCTTGCGAACTGGCATAGAAAAGATTCACACTGAGAATGGGAACATGTGAACTTTGTGACAATCAACATTTGATAGCTTTGCCAAAGCACAGGCCAGAGCTAATGATCTTTTAAGAGCAAACTAATCTATAAAAGTGACACAGTTGATATAGGAGCCATGAAGCAGTTGCTGGGAGGGTCAATAGAGAATATATAGTGTTTTTCCCAGTGCCAAGATCAAATTCCCCCCCCCTTTTTTTTAGTATAATTTCTTTTTAAATTAATGAAGGCAGAGTGGATTGCGAAGAATATCCCCCCTTCTTTTTGCATTTTATTTTCAAATAAAGAAAGAGGACAGAAGATAGCATTGATTAGCAAATTGTCACCCCACCTGTCTTATTGTCACCCCACCAAACATAGAAACACTGTGTGCGTGAGTGTCTCCATTTATCTGCTTGCTAAATTGTTAAAGGAGGACCATTTTAGGAGGTGGGTTTGATTCAATGGGAAATTAATGCTGTACCAGCAGTCTAGAAGAGCAGGTGGGTGGGAAACAGCCAACGATCCAGTAGCAGCGATATTGAAGGCAAGAGAAAGGAAATACAGGCAAATGGCATAAATCTTGAGCATGGTTCATTACGGAGAAATGTGATGCAAACAAGGGGAAGAAAATCTATTTGGATTTGATTTTTAAGGGCTGCAGCATGATTAGAAGTTCCAAATAATCCCTCATTAATTTGAATTGTATTTGCTGTCTTCTGCTTTCTGAAACAGGTGGAGGAGAAAGAGAGAACAGGGGAGGGATAGGCCAGCACTGCGGATTGTCGGATACAAAGGAGTGTTGGTATATATTAACAATTCCGCCAGTACTCATTCTGACCTCTGGAGGGTCTCTAACATCATTCGACAACAAATGGAAAGTGTGTATACATGCCCCTCCACGCCCCCTGAGCCACAAAGTTGCATTTATAGATCTCCAATGGAGACCGGGAAATGCAGCCGGCTTAGTTACAGATTTGACCTACAAATCCATATTATGCTCCAGGCCCCCATCCTATCCATTTATTTACTTATTCCTCTGGAGTGTTTGCATTGCTACCATCTCATGATGCAGCAAAACAGACACATTTCCATCTTCAGTGCTTCCCTGAGCTTCAGTCCCTGAGTATAATTGGCACAGCCAACAAAGGTAAGGTCAAAAGTTCTTGTGAGTCACTTTTCTGCTTGGAAGTCATGAAAATGATTAGTTGTCCATTGTCACATAAGGCAGTGGGAAAGAGAGCAAAAGCAAGAGGGTGAGAGTCCAGGGATGCAAAAATGTTGATGGCTTTGCAAAAAAGCAGTGCCTTAGGGTTGTCCTCTCGTGCTGATGGAGGCTAAAATAGCCATGCTTTATTCCAGAATATCCAAACTTTAGGGGAATAAGTAACTGATATCTGGATGCAGCCTAAGTCTAAATTGCCTTGATGATATGATTTGCACACCCAACATAGCTTGGTCTGCCCCCAACAGGATGGGCAGCAATGAAGAAGAAGAAGAAGAAGAAGAAGAAGAAGAAGAAGAAGAAGAAGAAGAAGAAGAAGAAGAAGAAGAAGAATTGGCTTTTCTACCTTGCTTTTCTCATCCATTTAAGGGGACTCAAAGCAGCTGACAAAGCTTTCTATTCTTCTTCCCACAACAGAACACCTTGTGAGGTAGGTGTGGCTGTGAGAGCTCAGAAGAGATCTGTGACTAGCCCAAGGTCACCCAGCTGGCTTCAAGGAGGAGTGTGAAATCAAACCTGGTATTCCCAGATAAGAGTCCAGCTCCCTAACCACTAGACCATACCAAACTGATGCAGCAATCGAAAGGCAGCAAGGCACATGACGGACAACAGGTGGGTACATTGCTTAATTTCCCTCCCTCCCACCTTTCATTTGATGTTGAAGAGGACTAGTGTTGCTTGCCAGGCTAAGTGCTGGAGAACCCTGGCCCTCTTCGGGTGTTTCACTTTCAGCAAACTGAAGTCTGGCACATCAAACAAGACATCAATAGTGAGAAGTGAACCGTTGTCCAGCATTACCTCTGTGTCCTGTACAATGACCTCTACATTGTCCAGCTGCTGGCGAAAGCTTCAAGGCTCTCCTTGAACTGTCAAATGCCATTGGATTTATCATTTGACATAAAATGGTACGATTCCTGTTCCATCTTAGAAGGGTCTCTGTGCCTGATTCTTTCTCTCTGCACATGTTTTGCCACCAGGACAGATATAATTCCTGTCATGGCAATGGCAGAACTTTGTGCCATCAAACTGGCTGCATAGTATTACCTCTGCTTTCCCTTTCCTCCACCTGAGCCAATTCCGTCTTGTGGTTAGAGTGCCAGATGCATATCTTGTCGTTACGGGGTTTGATTCCACATTCCTCCATGAAGCCAGCTGGGTGACCTTGGACTAGTCACAGCGCTCTTTCGGAGCGTTCACAGCCCCACCTACCTCACAGGGAGTTCTGTTGTGGAGAGCAGAACAAAAGGTTTGTCAGCCATTTTGAGTCCCCTAAATGGGTGAGAAAAGTGGGGTAGAAAAACCAACTCTTCCTCCTCCCCCCTCCATTCTCCCTATATTGCATCTCCTGTTCATAGCACTTGCTCTGTCTGAACCAGCCACCAATTTTCCACCACAGTTACCAAATTTGGTTCCTTGGAAACATAGTATTAGAAGGGGCCTCAGAGATCATCCAGTCTAATCCCCTCCTCAATGCAAAATTCTTTAGGCCGTTCATTGTCAAATGACCGCCCATCCTCTGCATGAAGACCTGCAGTGAAGGAGACCTATGTGGATTTAACAGCTCTTACTGTCAGAAATAGGGGTGTGTATGAATGTTCTAAATATTCAAAATGCAATCAAATTCGATCGAATGTGGACATTTGAATTTGAATAGAATGTCTTCACATTCAAATTTAAACATTCAGATGAATTTTGAATGTTCCAAAAGACTCGTTTGAATGATTTGAATCGTTTGAATGTACAGATACGTATGTATTACATACGTATCTGTATGTACATCATATGTATCTGTACACATTTACACTTGTAATATGCAACGAAAACGGGATGCATACGGGATAAAACGGGATGCATACAAAATGCGTACAGATACATATAACACATACGAATGTTGTCGACATTCGTATCCTTAAATACAAATGTTGTCAACATTTGTATCTTCAAATTTGTATCTAACATTTGAATGAATAGATGCTAATGTATTGGATTTGAATCAGGTTTTAAACATTCAATTTGACTCGAATTCAAATGCAAAAATAAATAAATAAATAATTTGTGTATATCCCTAGTCAGAAAGTTTCTCCTAATATCTAAAATCTGTATTTCTCCTGGGTGCAATACAACTTTGTTCCCAAACTTAGACTCCATTCACATGTAATCATTAAAAGGAAAGGAAAAAGGAAAAAGGAAAGAAGGATCCCAAAAGCATCTTAGAGGTGGTAGTATATGACCCTCATGTTCTTATCCCATCTCCCCATGTGCCTTAGGAAGTAGCTCCCTGGATTTTAAAGTGGAGTGTCTGGACCATTTTCTTTCAGGGTTCTAAATTCTTTAGCCTGTACTTCAAATGATAAACAGATTTCACATGGAAGTTGTGAATTTCCAGACATCTCCACTCATATTCCAGGTATCATCGGAGAGTTCAAAGACACAACTTCACTCAAAGAAAATAACATTATAGCATAAAGTAAAAATGACCCATTGCACTGAAACCAAGGAAAGCTATGAATCCTCAATTGTGAAATATTAGGAAATATCCACAGCTGACAAGCTATAACTCAAACGTTACCACTCACCTTGAAAGACTCAACATTCCCTATAACTTCTGATTTATCTTCACTCGAGTACCAGATTCCTTTACTATAAGAATCTCATAAATACCATGCTTTTATCACCCAGGGAAGCTTATTCCAATTTAGTATGTAAGTTTGCTTCCTGCAGCATCTGTGTTTCAGAGAATGATGCATGCAATATCTGGAGAAACTAGAGGTGCTAATCCTTCCAGGATGACATTTTGATGTGTCGTAAAGATGGGTTTGAATATGATAATACCCTATAAAGTAGGAGTAGCCAAGGTAATGCCTTCCAGATGTTAGACTACAAATCCCATCAACCTTAACAGGGCCAGTAGACAAAGATGCTGGAAACTGCAGTTTGCTATGTTCTAGGAGCACTTCAAATAAGATCTGCAGTGAATGTGGGATGACCAAGCAAGGTTCTCAGAATTCCACAAGGCATGTTGGATTCTCTGGCCAAGTACTGAGTCCAAGTGGCCAAGTACTGAGTCCATATGGACTCACGCTCACCAAATGGCCATTCCTCTTTCAAGATTCATTAGATTGATATAGCAGTAGAGCAGTAGGCAGGGTTCTGACAGGTTCTTCCTATTGCTTGGATGGTAGCACCACCATCATCACTTGTATTGATCTACCTGATTCACCTTCTGTGGTTCACATTGACCATCCCTATATCTTTGAACACAGGAAATGGTCCACTTCCGGTGCCATTTTCTGTGTTCAAAGGCATGGTTCCAGGCAGTAACATTGCAGCAGGGGGATCGAGTTCCCCGGCTGCGATATTTGAGCAGCCAACAACATGTAACCGATTTGAAATTACCATCACTTTTTGCTATTGGCCTGTCTTTTCTGACATAGGGTGTTGTGAACTGTTGATCAGCCACATCTTGAAGCCCACATATTTGCTGTTTTCGGACCCTGGTAATCTACGTTCAGGGAACAAGGTAGTCCATCCTTTGAAATGCAAATGGTGCCACAAAGACAATTTTAATTATTTATTACAAAAGTTGCCATGTAGTATTAGCAGGGTGGCTGGAGATAGAGTTGCCCCTTCCTTAGCTCTTCTACAGCACGCCTTTGCATCTGTTCAGCTGATCAAAAGTGACTTTGTTCATTTAATATAATCTGGACACACTACTGGTTTGCATCAGTAGACTGGGTTTTCACTTCACCTAACACACTGGTATACCAGGTCTCCTCTTCACAGGACCACTAATTTGGTCTGGTAGACCTGGCCTCTGTGGTTTCCCTAACCCCCAGCTTTCCATAGTACTGAAAACATATCACACACTTCCACACCAGCTATTGGTCTATGAGACAAGACATCACAGTAGTATACGAAGAATGATTGTTAAGGTATTTCCCCCAGCGGACAAAGTAGAACACCAGCAGCACATTTCTGAATGCATTTCAGGTTCACCTGCTAGAAACAGCTGCCCGAACAGCAGAGTCTCAGTCATGTCATGAAAGATTGAGAACCTATGACAAGACCTACTCTTGTACTTTCAGGTTGCCTTCCTTCCTGAGAGCAGGCATGGACTGGTGACTGACAGTCCATATAGGGAGCAGAGTGGAGCTGTTAGAAACAGGTTTTCACCTGCAGCGGTTTGTTCATTGGTCCCTCTCCACTGGCAGTGATTTGCACCTGCCTGCTCCCAAGGAAAAAGGCAAGCAGAAAAAACAGGAACCTCAATCATTCTGGGCTGCGATCACACCTATAGTTCAAGACATCCTCCATCTGTCTTCTCTTTGCATCTCTCATTCTTTTTTCCTGCACTCATCCTGGAAGTTGGCTGTGCCTCCTCAAGTCGGCTCCTCCAGTGTCTGCTTTTGCATAGGAGTCTGTCTGTCTTGGGGAGCCAGTCCATTTTGTATGAGCCAGTCTTGTATGAGCAAGGATGTGGGCTAGAAGGGGCTGAACCATGCTGGGAGGAGTGGATATAGCCTTCCCTCCTGCCCAATTCCTGGCTGTGGGTGGCACACACAAACACTTATATATATATTTGCACACCTCCCCCTTTATTGCATCCTTTTGGACTTCTGCTGAACTTCCAGGAGGTGCCATAATTGCAAGACTTGGCAGAAAGACTTGGGTGTGTGTGTAGTTTCTTTTTTGCTTGCCAAAAGGTTTGGTACCCTCTCCCATCCTGCCCCCCCCCCCGGATTCCCCTCTGTCCACCATTTTTTAAAAGAAAATATAAATCTGTTTTGTGCTAGAGTGATAAAGCAATGCATCATAATTTTGCATTTACTCTCTAGTGTTTTTGCAGAAAACAGGCCATGATTTAAAATGGAATGGCCAGAAAAGCACTGTTGGGAGGGGGAGTGATGGAAACAGTGGATCAAGAGTATAAATGATACAATTCTAAGGACGATGTATCTTCTATTTTCCTTTAGCAATGTGCAAGGGAAACAATGTTTCATTTCAGTAAAAAGGGACTTTTACTCAAAAGCAAAAGTGCTTTAGCAGCTTTAGAGCAAACAGCAGATTACAGCCTCTGAATCTTTCTATGGGAATGGCTGTGGAGGTGGAGGTGCGTGATGGGGTGGGATATGCCTTATCTGAATCTGTTTGGGGCACAGACCCCTTACCCCAACAGTATCCTGTGTTAGCATCCAGTTTGCCATCAGCACCACCCAGCTCCCAACACACCCTGTTGCCACTATGGATTGACAGCACTTTATTCTATTGAAATACAGGTGGTGTTGATGCAACCAAGAGGGGTGGACAGCTAAAGAGTTACGTAAAGGAGACTCGGAAAGATAACATAAAAGGTGTGAGCATAGCAGACTAAACTGAGGATGATCTGAGGACAGGTTACCAGGAATTGGGTTTGAACAGGATTAGGATGGCTTCAGATCAGTTTCTTAACAGGATGGACTATTTCAGCAAGGGGTGATCACGGCCTTGGAGGGCACAGAACTCCTAAGTCATATTGTGCATGTATGTAAAGAATGACACACTTAAAATTAAGGATTCTATTAGAGAAATAATCACCTATGATGATCTGAATGCAACAGGAAGGTCCATTTCCTCTTAAAAAGCATACAACCATAGATGTGTCGGGATATATGGGTTTCCCGCTATTTGAGAATTCATTGGGCAACGCATTGGGCAACTGGGGGGGGGCAACCCTAAAAGTACAGGTGTTCCCCCAATGCTTGCATTGATTAATAAATCTGTGCTTCCCCTGCCCTTGATCTAGACTAAACATTTCTACCACTTGGTGATTTCAAATCCTGGTGCAATGCTCTTCAAACTGTGGCTTGACATGGTAGATACAAATGACCTGGAAGTTGAGATTGGGGGGGGGGGGGTGAGAGAGAGAGAGAGGCAGGGAAGGAGAAATCTTTACATCAAGAGGCCAGGAAAGTTACATTAACCTATAGCAATTCTGTGAAAGTTTATCCCATAATATACCGAGACGGCTGTCCTCCTACCATCTGGCTTCAATAACGTTCCTTATTAAATAAAGCGATGTGATGCTCTGTTTATTTGTTTGACAGGGGAGCGACACTGAAAAAGGGAAGATTGCTAGGCAGATTGCAAACAGGAAATTATTGCTGTAGCCTGTGCCTAAGGCTTGCCCAGCAGTTGCTGAGGGAGGCAGGTAACAATGAAACAGTGTGCAACCCAAGAACAGAGCCAAATGGTTTCTTGCAAAACCAAAGCCTTGCAAGGTACCATTCCCCAAACTGCACATTACCATGTAGAGGTGTGCATGAATATTTGAATGTATTCAAAATTCAATCGAATCTGTCCAAATGTTGACATTCAAATTCAAATAGAATGTCCACAAATTCGAATTTAAAGATTCAAACAAATTTCAAATTTCAGATCTATTCGTTTGAATTATCCAGACATTCCTATATGTATGGGTTCGTACATGATGCATGCTTGCAGATAAGCATATTTCCCACATTTGTGCGGATCCGTGCGGGACGAAAATGGGTTGCATGCCTGTTAAGTACAGGATGCATACAGATGTGTACAGATGCAAACAGAAGTGTGTGGGTTGCATGATGATGCCTACAGGCATATACGAATGCTGTTGACATTCGTAAGTGAAAATACGAATAAAAAATTTGAATGAATAGATCTGAATTTGGTTAAATTTGAATTTTAAAGGTTCGAATCGAATCCCAAAAATGGCATTTGTACACATTCCTATTACCATGTAGTTTGTGATTTGGACTTCCATCTTCTCTGCCTTGCAGGTAGAGATGCTGGCAACATACAGATCGATCACCTGGTTTGTGACATGATTCTTTTTAAATTACTATTATTCTTTTCCTTTTTACACTCCAGGCTGTGTTGCTCATAGATCACATGGAATTCTCTAGTAAGTTCTTTTCTGATCCAGGATGTAAGATGAAGTCTTACGAATTTATAGTGCCCACCTAGGTCCAGTCAAGCAATGATTTATGAACACCTCATTGGCAATGATAGTTTGGTGGCTTAAAATGACAAACACCTTATTTTTGCCAAGGGAACCTAAGAAACGTTTATTTTGCAATCAGTATTTTGTGCAAATTCTTTTCGATTGTATAGGGTCCTTGTTTGAATTCATCCAGAACTAAGCCCTGTTGCTTTTATTCTATGAGGTGTTCAGCACTTGTATGCGTGGGTGCGTGTATGTGCGCTTGCGCGTGTGTTTGTGTGCAAGGGAAGGGACTATGCTAAACTTCTAAGTGCCTCTGAGCTATGGCTGAGACTAGGAAATGCCATTGCTAGAGGGTAATACGCTAAAAGCATATGTTTGCAGTACTAATGAATCAGCATTACAAGTGGGGAGAACACTCAGGGAAAAAAAAAAGAAGAGAGTAAATTTTATCCACATGTTTGCAAAGGAAGTTTCTGCCAAGCCAGTTCTGAATCAAGTGGACAGAAGGTTGCTCATGCAGCTATGCAGCTGCTTTTTGAACACCAGAATGGAAAGAGCCAAAAGAAAGAGCCAACTTGAGCTCCACAAATAGACCTCTGAGTTTGTTGATGCAAACGAATAGGCTTTACTAGGACTATTTTCAGTCTATTAACCCCTCACGATGTTGCATGTTCCAGGTCTAAATGGTGAAATGGAACTCAGTGTAGATCAGCCCATCAGATACAGCATTCTTCCTCACACAGTGGCCCACCAATTGCTTCTGGGCATCTCCGGCAAAAGACAAATCCTGAGAGAGAGGCATCCACACAGTCTCTCCAGCCTGGATGAAGTACCTAGGCATCCATTCAGACATGGGCTAATTCATTCAGGGCAGGTAAGTGCATGTACAGTCCAATGTTTGGATGTGCAGAAATGTTCTAAACACTCGAAATTTGGTTGAATTTGATTGAATGTGGGCATTCAAATTCGCATAGAATGTCTACACGTTCAAATTTAAACATTCGAACAAATTTCAAAGGTTTCAAAACATTTGTTTGAATGATTTGAAACATTCAAATGTACCGATATGTATGTATTACATATGTATCTGTATGAACCTCATATGTATCTGTACGCATTTGCGGTGATAGTATGGGGAAAAACAGGATACATACAGGATAAAATGATATGCGTACAAAATGTGTGCAGATACATATAACACAGATGAATGTTGTTGAGTTGTAGTTTTGTATGGATATTTTGTGCAACACAGATGTTGTTGTTGTAGTTTTGTATCTTCAGATTCGAATCTAATATTCAAACGAATAGATTTGAATGTATTCGATTCGAATGGGATTTTGTTGCATTTGGAATCTACACATTCAAATCAAATAGAATGTTTGGATATCCGATTTGATTTGAATTCGAATGCAGAAAAAATCAGGCACACCACTAATCCAATGCCTCTTGCTTTCTTAGAAGACTCAAGCTATGCTTCTCTCACGCAACGTGGGCATATACACGCACATACCTCACTCACTAGTGTGACATTGGGTGTTTTTCCACTGTCACTAGGGGTGTATTTCCACTGTCAGAAAGTACCCATTTTTGCACCCATTAAGGACCCAAAACATTTGTGCACTTCCCTAGTCTGATTTCCTAGCTCCCATTATTCTGATGATTATGGAGCGTTATGGAGTGTTGCCTCCACTAGTCTGCAGATACTGGTCGATGTCTTATCTGAATCCACCCAGAACTCCTGAATTTCCATCCCTTATGGCTCACTGGAAGTTCCCAGTAATGGCTCACTGCAGTATCCAGAGCTTCCTACTGGGCACCATGCTTCTGGCTGCCAGTGATTAAAAATACTAGATTTGTGGTTAGAAGCACTTAGAAGATTCAGAGATAATAATGATCCAGAAACGGTTCCAAACTTTACATTATTATTGGTTGCTCCTGTGGTTGTCATTGCCATCACCCATTGGGAGTTGGCCACAGTTCAGTCATGGGGTGTTTTTCCACTGTCAGAAAGTACCCATTTTTGCACCCATTAAGGACCCATTTGGGTGTGAGCTGGATGACCCCATTTCCACCACGGCACTCATTTGGGACCCGATTGTTTCGACTGCCGCTGGGGAAATCCGGGGTCTACAATGGGGTCTTCAGGCAGAAAATCCAGATTAAAGGGAGCCTGTTTCCACGCTTGTGTGGCAATGGCGTCTAGAGGAGGCTAGGAGGAGAGTGCACCCATGGAGGGGAGAGCCCCAAAACCTAAGCTTCAAAGTCATTTTGAAGTCACTTCAAAGTCTGTGCAAAATAGCTCCAGAGTGTCTTTGAAGTCTGTGCTGATCTTCAGAGTGAACTTCGAAGTGACTCCAAAGTCACTCCAAAGTCACTTTGAAGTCACTTCAAAGTTCACTCCGAAGATCAGCACAGACTTCAATGGAGCTGTTTTGCACAGCCTTCGAAGTGACTTTGAAGTGACTTCGAAGCCACTTCAGAGATTGCACCCCCTGTTCCCCCAAACACCTGGGGTGACAAGCAGACCCCTCATGGGTAGATCCGGATTTCCAAGTGTGTGCTCTGGTGTTTCCATGGCAGGGAGGCTAGCACCCATTGCTATTGGGTGCTAGACCACCCATGGAAACACATTGGGTATTTCCCTTAATCCGGATCTACTAGATCTGGATTAAGGAATGTACCCATTCCTTAGATCCAGATCTTCTTAGATCCGGATTAAAGGAGCGTGGTGGAAAAACACCCTAGAAGTACCCATTAAGTACCCATTAATGGGTACAAAAATGCCATTATGTACCCATTAATGGGTACTTGATGGGTACTTTTAATGACAGTGGAAAAACACCCATTATTACTCTTCCCCCTCCCAAGGCATATTGATAGGGGTGTGCACGAATGCAATTTTTGTCATTCAATTAGATTCGAATGGAATATTGAAAATCTGAATCAGTTTGAATGTTTAAAATACAAATGTATTCATATTCGATTCAGTTCGAATACATTCGTATTTATTCATACAAATATTTGATTCGCATTTGAAAATATGAATGGCGACATTCTTATGTGTCCGTATGCATCCCGTTTTTTTGACCCATATGTATCCGTACAAATGCGTATAGATACGGATAAGATGCATATGGATACGTATGTAATGCGTACATATCCGTACACATAGAAATGTCCGAATAATTTGTATGAATGATTTAAAAAATTCAAAATTCATTCGAATGTTAAAAAATTATTGTATAGACATTCGATTCGAATTCGAATGTACAAATTCGAACAAATTTGATCAAATTTTGAATGTTTCGAATACTCTTGCACATCGCTACACATTGATGAATCATGTCTCTTCCTTGGGAGAATAGAGACATAAACAGATAAACATGCAACCTATTTGTCATCATACGTTGCAAGAGAGAGAATGTGGGGATGAAAAATGTCCAGGTACCATCTGCATGTGTCAGTGCATTCCAAAATGGATGCCTTCAGCAGCATGATAACAGAAAGCTTTCAGAATTGTTTGCTCTGTAACAAAAATGTACTGAGTACAAAGGAAGGCTTCCAATGTTGATTGGATTGTATCGATGGCATGTTTTAATGAGCTGACCAAAGATGATGAAAAGGCAGCCAAGCAATGTGTGAATGGGACCTTGGTTAGAGGAGGTGCAGAGACAAATCAATGGAATTCCTTGAAATATGATGACTTAAGAAACAGGTGTTTCATTTTCATCGGTCATACATTTAGTTTATAATGTGCCTGGGAGCTCTTCCAAATTCTGCACTACCTTGTTTTGCTACTTGGAGTTCCCAGAGGCCATCAAACATGTGTTATCTGCTTCCCCATACTAGCCAGGTAGCCAAGGAGATTTTTAAGCGGTGTGTAATGGACATTAGTGCACAAAATGACATTGTGAGACTCTCTAACATTAAATCACCAAAATGGCTAGCACAAATGAAATCTATTTTCCAGCTTGAAAAATATCTAGGTTACAAATTGCCCCACCAGTTAGGGCAACAACTCACTCATGCCTGTTTCGAACTTATGGACTCGATGGTGAAGTACGGCAGATACCGTCAGGGCCCCTGTGAAGAAAGACTGTGTGTCTGCAGTGCAGCAATGGTAAAACATCTTACACACATCTTGTTTACTTGCCCCCTTTAATAAGAACATCTTGTTTGGCACCCCTTTTACAAAATGTGTCCCATCGGAACGCAGGCCGCAAGGTGGCCTACCTTCTGCAGGGAGAAGACGCCCATGTGACACATTGTTTTTTGTATGTTTTATATGATTTTTATCTTCTGTATATATGAAACCTGATAGAATATAGTCAAATGACTAATCAATAAAGTTCATTCATTCATTCATGCTTCATCTTGCATGACAACTCCCCTTGGAACTTGCCTCTTGCCCGGAATGCTTTCCAAGCATCTGCTTCTTTCCAAGTACCTACTTCCTCTAACAACAATTTGAACTATGATGAAATAAACCCTCTTTTCTACCCCACATGCCCTTCCTGATATTGATACAGCCTCTGTCCCCCTCCCGACTCTTTAGTCAATAGCACAGAAGAGACAATGGACCAATTTTCCTGGATTTCAGAAAATGAGTCCCTTTGTTGCCTTCTTTTAAAGAAATGTTCTTTGGAGTTAAGAATTTGGTAATGAGTTCTGATGGTAAGTGAGAAGAAGAGCAGTTTCCACAGAGTTGTGGAGGACGTTGATAGGGCTTGGAGGGTTTTCTGGGTTCTAGGCAGAAATCCCAAATGCCTAATTCCAGAGAATGCTTTGCAAATTTGCTTTGTTTGAAGGAAAGGGGGGTTTGGTGAATGTATAGCCCATCTGGCTTGGTTTGGGAATCTTTGGGAGGCTTTTTCTAGACCATGGGCCTTTTTGCACTTTAGTCCATAGTCAAGAATTAGGCAACATCTGGGGAAGAGCACCTACACCTAGAGGTGGCTGTTACAGCCTCCAGGCGCCCCCTGCCTTCCCAGATTTTGCCTAATTCTTGACTAGGTGTGGGACACAAAATCGTGCTCCACACCTTTCCCAACCCTTACCCTAATTTACCTGATCATGTACGGCCGGGGAGCATTCACTCTGCAGCTGGACGAGAAGGTTAACAAGCACACTGACAGCTCAGCTGCCCTCCTGATGTGACTGTGACTGTGCAGAGTGTCAGTGGTGTCATGCTAGTCACTTAAGGCCCGTGCCCCGTGAGTGACCAATCGCATGGGGCACGGGCTTTAGGTGACTAACACTCACAATTGTGCTAGTTAAGGTTAGGTGAGTCCCACTGGACGGGAAAGGAAGTGCGGAATCACACCATGATTTTTCACTGAACTGCACCGCACCGCACTGCTCACAGGTGTGCTTGTGCGCAGCTGCATGTTCTGTTTGGGAACAGCCTGTTGTGTGCCCGGTGCTGTTCCGGGCCTCCAACCCTAACCCGCAGCAGAACCTGGATCAGAGTAATCCAGGTTTGCTCCAAGTTCGCTGTAGGTGGGAACGCGGCCACCACCTCTTCTGGCAGCAAATGCCATAGACCAATCGCCATCTGGGTGAAAAAATACCTCCCCTTGCCTCTCCCAACTCTCTTGCCCATCAGCTTCAAGGAGCACTGGACTTCTTTAAAATCCAGCAAAATCAGCAACCTGGCCAAGCTCAAAGCTTAGCTTGAAAATCTCTGGGCAGAAACGTATCTTACAAAAGAAAGGAACAGGGGGGAAAGCTAGCTGGTTTCTCAGAGCCTGTCCAGAACTCTTCTTAATACTCTTTTGCTGTTCACTGGTGATTTTAAATACACACATGCAAACATACATGCCCATGCCCTTGTATGTGCGCACGTATGCACACACAGCGAGAGAGAGCCCACCCCTCCTGCAGGCACCTGCAAGACGGACTCATAAAGCTTGCATTCATCAGATTCTGGCACCACCCGCATGGGAATGTCAGGGTACAGGCCGACAGTCATTGTATCTGCAGATAAAAAGAGAGAAAGGAAAACCTCACCATAGACCCTGAAAATAGACCCTGGCTGAAGTTTTACTTTGGCACCACAGGGTATGTTAAAAAGAAAGGAAGGGGGAGAAAGAAAGGAGGGCTCCTTCTTCTTTTCTAAAGCTACTCGAGAGGAATACAGATACAGCAGGCAACAGTCTGGCCAGAGATTTTGCTTCACAGAAGGCTGTATGGTGGCAGATTTCTCTCCTGGCCTGATTTGGCTGTAAGCGAGTATCTACCAAACTTTGCAAGACTATGGAAGGTGAACCTTCTGGGCTCCGCTCTTCTCCCTGATGCCTTAGCCATCTTCCCTCCCTCCCTCCCACCCTTCCTATCCATCCATCCATCCATCTGTCCGTCCGTCCGTCCATCCATCCACTCTCCTCCCCCTCCCATTCCCTCTTTCCCTAGCCATCTTCCCTCCCTCCCTCCCTCCCACCCTTCCCATCCATCCATCCATCCACCCACCCATCCATCCATCCACCCATCCACCCATCCATCCACCCACCCACCCATCCATCCATCCATCCATCCATCCATCCATCCATCCATCCATCCATCCATCCATCCATCCACCCACCCACCCACCCATCCATCCATCCATCCATCCATCCATCCATCCATCCATCCATCCATCCACCCACCCATCCACCCATCCACTCTCCTCCCCCCTCTTGATCCCACTTTTCTCCCTACCCTTCCCTCACTTCCCTCCATCTTCTCCCTCCCTATCCTCTTTCCCTCTGGATCTCTCATTTTAATTTTTAATTTTTAATTAAAGATTATACAAATTAACAGCTGAAACAATTTGAACAAACTAACAACTGCATTCAACCATAACCATGAAACATACATAAAGAGAATTCAAAAGAAATAACCTGGTTATACAAGGTATAAATAGTGCACGAATAGTCCTAACATTCGAAATTTTCCTGAATTCAGCCAAATTCAGACATTCAAATTCAAATAGATTGTTTTGATACATTTGTATGAAGCTTTGTATGGGATTTGTATGGGACTGAACATTCGTATTGAATGTGAATCCTACTGCAATCGAAGGGGATCTATTCAAACAAACACACATTTTCTTGCATTCAATTCAATACTAATCGAGTAAAACAAAAAATACCCATTCGCGCACATCCCTAGGTATGAATCAAAATATTTGTTGGGTCACTAATCACGCAATAATTATTTACATATACAATAAAGGGAGAAATTACGTTTCTGCAAATAGTAGCTTAATAAGGACAGAGGTAACTCTTTTGAAAGGGTGAAATACTGCATAGGGTAATTAGTACTCAGAATTAAAGGGGACCAGGCCTCCAAAGAGGAAACTTTGGGGTCCAGACCTTGCATTAAAATGGTTTGACAGGAGATTAATTCTTGCAAGGTGAATTCTCACGCTATTTCTCCTTATCCCTATTTCCTCCCTACCCTCCCTCCCTCCATTTCCTCCTCCTCCTCCTTCTTCTCTATCCTCCCTCCCTTGCTATCATTCCATCCGTCTCCCTCCCAATCCATCCTTCTTCCCTTCCTCCCTCCCTCTCTTCCTCTTTCCCTTCCTATCCCTTGTTCCTCCCTATCCTCCCTCTTCTCCTTCCCTCCCTTCTTCACTTCCCATCCCTCCTTCCTCTCTATTCTCTCTCCGTCCCTTCTTAAGGCATGCTACATTGACACTTTCTTTGTACTACATCCTATTATGTCAAGATCTTTTTTCCTGGTGAGTCACAGCCAGCTCAGATTCCATTAGTCTATATAAGTATTTATTTATTTTTGCCTTCCCCTCTCCCTGCACCTGCCATTCACGCCTGTTCTCCCCATGCTCAGAGATCCCTTTGGCATGCAAAGGAACTAGAACCTACTAGCATTTGCGGAACACAGATGGTATACACGGTGATTTCAAAGGAAAGAAGCCCCAGAGAATATATATATTTGCCTGCAT
Source organism: Aspidoscelis tigris stejnegeri (assembly GCA_023333525.1). Lineage (NCBI taxonomy): Eukaryota > Metazoa > Chordata > Lepidosauria > Squamata > Teiidae > Aspidoscelis > Aspidoscelis tigris. The sequence continues at coordinate 18,870,033 of JALMGA010000011.1, forward strand.
GGTGCTTTCAGTTTCAATTTCAATTATCTGAGCAAAAGTAAGGAAGGCAGGGACAAGTAGATAATGCTATGTATACCTACACATTTCCAAATACAGGTGAATTAAAAAGCAATCATTGTGCAGCGTTGTCCGTAAATAGGTCCCACTGAATCTAATGTAGTCAATGGTCAACAAAGGGCTTCCTTTATGGTCTTGGAAGTGGATTTTAATTTTTTTCTTCCTTGGAATGGAAGATTGCAACTTTTTAGGTTGAGATAAAAGCGGATTAAGACAGATAGAAAAGAGGTTTGTTGTAGGGATGTACACCAATGGGTTTTTGACACTTGATTTATAATGAATCAAATGTTAGAAAATCTGTATTCGTTCAAATAGATCCCCTTTGAATGTGGTAGGATTCTATTCGATATGAATGTATTCATACAAATTTGTACAGATATCCAATATGAACAAATACATATTCCATATGTATGCCGTAACAAATCCGCACTCTGAAGGCATCAAATCCTACCTGGATCCATTCTCGATCCATGTCAAATGCAATCTGGATCTGTTGCAGATGTGTAGCACAGCCGCTTTCCCACCTCCCACCTCCCCAGTTTAATGAATGTCCAAACTATTCATACGAATTTTCCGAAACATTCACATTCATTCAAATATTAGTGCACAAATGTCAGAACATTCAATTCATGTATGAATGTCTGAATTTGGTCTAATTCATACAAATAACAAATGTTAAAAATATTTGTGTACATCCCTAGTTTGCTGTAGTCTGCACCAGGCTGCAAAAGGCTGGTTACTATTCCAGGATATAATCTGGAATAAGGGCCAATGAGGAAAGGGCCAAATCCTACTAAGAAAGAGTGGTAGTCCAAGATCCAGATTATTGGTCACTGAAGGAGGCACAAGATTCTGATAAAACACCTGGCTTTGCCCCTCCCTAGTTGTGTTCTGATCTTTAGATTTGAGGAGATGGAAGCCAAGCCAGAGTCCCATCTGTCTTACCCTGTTATCCCATTCCACAAGTTAGCACTTTTGATGCAGCTGCTTATCCTGGATCCAAGAAGAAGATGAAAAAGAAGAGTTGGCTTCTCTAGCCCTCTATTCTCACCCATTTAAGGGGACTCAAAGCAGCTGACAAACATTCTGTTCTTCTCCCCACACCAGACACCCTGTGAGGTAAGCATGGGTGTGATTGCTCAGGAGAGAGCCGGGACTAGCCCAAGGTCATCCAGCTGGCTTCATGGGGGAGGGCAGAATCAAACCCAGTATTCCAGATGAGAGACTGGCTCCCTAACCACTAGACCAAACTGGATCACCAAAAACAAGAAGGATCCACACATAAGAATTTGATGAGAACACCGAAACATTTACAGTGTTCTGAACTGGTGGGAGTATCGTCTCCCAATGCATAAGAAAATACACGGATTCAATGTGCTTCTCATTTATGTTTTTAAACATATCTAAATACGCATGGCCTATATTTACATTTTCTTTAAGCTAAGGTAATCAAGGGCATTTGAAGTTTGCTTAAGACAATCAAGGTAATAGCTTACAAAAAAAGGCTTTTAAGGCTGCCTGGATATGATGTTTGTTCTTCCCCAATTCCCTATTTTACTAAAACCAAAATAAATGTAAATAATAAAAATTCTCAAATAAAATGGCACATCTTAGTTAAAACAAAAACAAAAAATGGCGGAAATGCATTCTTTTGTTGGAAGTTAGGCAAAAATGAAGTCTCTCTTACAGCAATTAGCAATAGGATTGAAGAAAAAAATAGAGGCTGATTCACACGAACAGCTCCCAAATGCAAGTAGGACACTCTGGGCCGGAGCATTCGCTCTCCTGGGCCGGCGGTTCTGTTGGAACTGCCCCAGCCTGTTCCAGAGCACCCTACTTGTGTTCTGGGTGTAGAGCGTGACATCGCACTCAACACCCATCCCGTCCCATCCCAGAGCTGTATGGAGGGAGAGCATTCTCACTTTCCCTCCCAAACAGCTGTGGGCCCTGTCCCGGCTGGCACTATTGATTAACAGGTTCCAAGCTGTCAGCTCTTTGAACAGGAGACACTGACAGCATAGGACCAGTGTACTGCAGAGAGCGGCACATTGCCCTGGCCAGCCGCACGACCACCATGACAAGGTAAGTGGCCACAGGGCTTGGGGGAGGGCGCCACTTTCTCACCCATTTAAGGGGACTCAAAGCAGGTGACAAACCTTCCATTCTTCTTCCTGCAACAGACACCCTGTGAGGTGGGTGAGGCTATGAGACCTCAGAAGACAGCTGTGACTAGTCCAAGGTCACCCAGCTGACTTCATGGAGGAGGGCAGAATCAAACCTGATATTCCCAGATAAAAGTCCAGCTCCTTAACTACTGGACCAAACTGGCTCACAAGGCTGCGTAACTAATTCCAACCTCCTATAATGTATTCTGAATCCAAGTGAAGATTGGAACTGTATTTTCATTGCAAAGAGAAAAAGGGAGGAAAGGAAAGGAAAAGAAAAGAAAAGAAAAACCCTCTCTAGTAATAAAGCATATCAACTGAAAGGGCAATTCCTCAATTACGGCCAATTTCTGCCAAAGGACATCCATGCCTTGTCTGTCTGCAGCTTGAAATTCTTTTCTGATGGCATCTGCAGTTATGAAAGATCAATAGATTCTCATGGCTTGGGGCAATTCCTCATCCTACACCCAGAGGATTCCCAGCTCGGCCCACAAAGTGTGAAATATTGGATTGTTTTCCATAAGGCAGTGAAATTACAAAGAAGCTAAGAAAACTGTGTATGCTTTTGACTTAGTAATAACTGTAGCAAATTTCCCCAAGAGATGCAAACAAACGTGCTGGAACAGAATATCAATGAGGGTTTTTTAGAGCAAGGCATATAAAAATGCAAAAGAGGATATAACGAGATAAAGCAGCTAGTAGCAGGCCCTAAGTTTTCTGATTCTTTAAAAAAATACATATCATTGTTACTTTTTTTTTCAATACCAGTTACACACAACTCACCCATTCCTTGACTGAATTTGGCAATCCTCATTAACATAATTAAAGGTATCTTTGAAAAACAAATGTATCTTTCAAACTGCTCACCTTTTGCAGTTGATGCCTGCAAATTCTGTTCATGGATGTTCTAAACATTCAAAATGTGATCAAATGTGGACATTTGACGTTGAATAGAATTTCTACATATTTGAATTTAAACATTCAGATGAATTTCAAATGCTCCAAAACATCCATTCGAATGATTCAAAACATTTGAATGTACAGACACATATGTATTGCATACATATCTGTGTGAATATCATACGTATCTGTACGCATTTGCGCTTGTAATACGGGATGAAAACGGGATAAAACAGGATCCGTACGAAATGCGTACAGATACGTATAACACATATGAATGTTGTCAGCATTCATATTTTCAAATCTGAATCTAACATTTGAATGAATAGATTTGAATGATTGGATTCGAATTGGTTTTCGTTGCATTTAGATTCTAAACGTTCGAATTGAATCCCAGTTCAATCCCAGTGTGCTAACTTGTTTCTCTTAATCCTTTAATATTGCACTAACACAAGGATCCTTCTTCGTGGTAGTCCCTGGATGTTAAGGTCCTCCTTAAAATAATGCATCTCCTACTGGGCCTTTGGTTCTTAACAGGGGGCCTATTCACACTTGGCTTTATTCTGGAATATATCCTGGAATAGGAACTTGCTGTCCCTATGCTAGTGCAGGCTTCAGCAGGCCCAAAGTGAGGTCTGCTAGAGTCTGCATTAGCATGTGGACCACAGACCCCTATCCTGAGATATACTCCAGAAAAAGGCCAAGTGCGAATAGGCCCAGGGTTTCCCCCACAGGGTTCTCACCAGCCTTGGCGAAAGGGCAGCATATAAATTCGAATAACATAAACTAAGGGCACTTATTGGCACTATAGCGATATATATATAGATATATTTGCCACAGTCTTCACACTTCATGCTTCAGTTACCAGGTGTTGGGCTGAACAGCATGACACATTTGTCTTTACAGAAAAAAGGAACATGACTCAGTGGCAGGTCATCTGCTTTCCACACAGAATGTTCCAAGGTTCATCCCTGAGAACTCCTTGGAGAAACCAGTGACCGGCTACTTCCATCTAGCGAAGAAAACTGCATCACTATGTTCATACAATCACCGGTAGCTGAGCGTGTCTCAGCAGTGTCTCCTTCTTTACTTAAAGTAAAATGAAAGGAAGGCTGTAGGGGAAGGAATTAAAAGAGTAGCAATGTGCACAATTTCTTTTTTTTTTTGCATTCAAACTTGATTCAAATCAAATGTCAAAACTTTCAGTTTGATCTGAATGTTTAGAATCCGAATGGAAGAAAATCCGATGAGAACGGAATACATTCAAATCTATTCGTTTGGATTCTAGATTCGAATCTGAACATAGAAATACAGAAAACATATGTATGTGTCATACGTATCTGTATGCATTTCGTACACAAATGTGTACAGATACATCTGAGATGCATACAATACGTATATGTGTACTTTCATATCTGCACATTCGTATCTGTGCATTCAGATGTTTCAAATAATTTGAATGAGTGTTTCAGAACGTTTCAAATTTGAATGTGTGGACACGATTCGATTGAATTTGATCAAATTTTGAATGTTTAGAACATTCATGCACATTCCTAGAAAAGTGTAGAAGTGGGAAAGTCTAGGATGGAAAGAGGACACTATATACTGTAAGAACATAAGAGGAGCCCTGCTGGATCAGGCCACAGCCCATCTAGTCCAGGATCCTGTCCCAAACAATGCCCCTGGGCATCTCAAGCAGAAGGCAACGGCAAAAACCTTCACCTGTTCTCGACTCCCTGCAAACGGCCTTCAGAGGAATCCTGTCTGTCTTTCTAACCTGAGGCCTTTTTGCACTTATGCCAGTAGTGAATAATTAGGGAACTGCAGGGGAGGGGCATCTGCACTTGGAGAAGGCAGCCACAGCCTCCAAGCACCTCCTGCCTGCCCAGAAGTTCCCTTATTATTCACAAGGTGTGGAGCACAAAATTGTGCCCTACATCTTTACTAACCTTAGCCAGGAACTTACCAGAAACATACCATGGTGAGCATCTGTACCTTTTCCAGTGCTCTGGGGTTGTCTGAGGTGCTGGGCAAGCATGCTGGCACCTGCGATGACCATAGATGGGACTTCACTGATGCATGCGCAGTCACAGAGGACACTGGAAACAGAATGGCAGCACCCTGAAGAGGACCAGCCCCAGGATCGGTCACAGGTGAGCAACCGATAGCTCGGGGCATGGGCTGTAATTACCTAGTGCTTGCAAGTGCGAATGCTAGTTAATGTTGGGTGATTATACTCCTTTCCCATCCAGTGGATGGGAAGGGAAGTGCGAAATTGCCCCTGGAGGGAGTGCCTAGGCATCTATACTAATAACCACTAATACTTGTGTCCTCCATTAGTTAAGAGAAGCTCTGTTGGATCAGGCCACAGCCCATCAAGTGTAGCATCTTGTCCACCAATTGCTTCTGGGCATTCTCAAGCAGAAGACGAAGGTGGAACTCTCATCTGCTCCCAACTTCCTGCACATGGCCTTTAGAGGCATTCCAAGGACATAAGAGGATCTCCTGCAGGATCAGGCCACAGGCCATCTAGGCCAGCATCTCATCTCACATTCGGGCCCACCAACTGCTTCTGGCAGAACATAGGGGTGAGACCTTCATGTGCTCTTGACTCTCTGCAAATGGCCTTGAGAGGCATCTTGCCTCTCTTCCTTTAACCAAGTCAGGGGCGAAGTGAATGTTTTAATGCTTTCCAAGCACTGTATGTTATTGCCTTGGGGAGGGGATGCAAAGCAGCATTTCTCTGACTAAGCTAATAACTCATACCAGCTTTTGCAGGCAGCTTTTGAGGGCCAATCTCTCTCTCCAGCTGTTCTTCGACTTTAGTCTGGGCTTTCCCAGTGGGATCCATTGTAGAGCAGCCCGTCTTGGTTATAGGATGTGTGTGTGTGTGTGTGTATAGAAGGTGGGGTTGTGATGCTTGCGGCGGAGGGGACCCACAACTGTAAATTAAAACCATGTGTCCGTTATTCCGATGTTTTGAAATTCAAAAGCCGTTGTGGCTTCTAAAAAAAAAAAGAAAAAAGAAAAAAGTGGGGAACAGGGAAGAAAAACCATTCCCCCCTCTCTTCATTGCAGTAAAGCATGCAAGATGGGGGTAGGAGAGAGAAATAGTTCCCTTCCAACTCATTTAAAAGGAGCAAAGCTTTTTGTTTTTAATGTTTACCCTTCCTGTTTTATGTAGGAGGTCTTGAAATAAAGGTAAGAATGCAGAGGGCCTTTATACTTGCCCAATAAAAATTCAGAGCATTAGGTCTGGCCTGGAAAATGGATGAGGGGTGCCTTGTTCCCTCCCCTCAACTGAAGCTGTGGAAGGAAAGCTCCAAGCAGAAGACTACACAATTAAGCAAAACCCGAGAATCAGGTCAAGCATTCTTCCTTGGAAACGTTCCCTTCATCCAAAGCAGGCGAAGCAAACTGAGGCAATGAATAACCTCTTGCTGGAAGGCGTAAGCATTTGCATCAGAATTGCATGGAAGCAGTAAGATGGTGTTGTGGGTGATGACGACGATGATATAATTAAAAGAATGCCTTCTTCCATATTGACCTTCCCCTGCCTTAAGATCTGTACCGGATGTCCTCCTGGTTGTACCACTGCCCTCTGCAGCAAAAGGGCTGGGCACCCAGGATAGGGCCTTTTCAGTGATGGCTCCCAGTTTATGGAATAGTCTCCCCCCCCCCCCCCCGAGCTGTGTTAGGGCACCTTCACTTACATGTTTAATGACACACCTCTTTGCCCTGGGCTTCTGCTAAACAAGGAAACAGTTTTTCCTCCCACTTTCATGCACTGTTTTTGTTGTAGTATGTTTATTTTAATATTTAGTTTTTAATGTTGTAGCCCACCCTAAAAGCTTTGGATAAAGGGTGGGATAAAAAGGCAAATGATCAATTGAATGACAGCATTTCAGTAGAAATGTGCATGAACTGAAATCTGGTGGCTCATTTCATAACTGAACCTCACCAAAGTACTTTTGGTTCGGGTTCACTTCGAATGACGAGGCAGTTCATACACAAACCAAGCAAACCACCTTGGCTCACTATGATTTCCTTTGGATCATTAGACCACCTCTGGATTCAGGTCCAATTCAGACTGGGTTTTTTGAACAGAGTGGGCCAATTCAGTGCATCTCTACATTTGAGTGATTCTCAGATATATTGTCTTGAATGTTCTGGGAAATCAATGGCCAGTTGGTCATTTCGTGATACAAAATGCCCAACGTATTTTGCCTTGAGAAGAGCACAAAGGAAATAAAGATGACCAGAAAAGAATGGGATGCCTTCTTAAAAACAAAACATAATGTAATCAGTCAAAAGGGACCATCTATCTCTCTTCATTTCTTGTTCTTTATTTTGTCACTACCAGTAATTGCAAAGTTGAAGCTTCTATTAGATGAAATGTGACAAGGGCTTTGGTCAGCAGAATTGAGGTGTCATGGTAAGGCAGTCATTGCCCAGCAATTCCAAATACCATGATGATGATGATGATGATGATGATGTAAAAGCAGCAGTTACACACAGCAAACGAGATGACTATGCTGGATTTCGTATTATATCACCAGTCGGGCACTTCCCAAGCACCTAGGACTGTGTGATGTATCGGCGAAATATGCGAGCAGACCCCAGTAAAGTGGCTTTTTGTAGTTGGCAGATGGATATTTTGTCAATGCCGATGGTTTTTAGGTGCCCGCTGAGATCTTTTGGCACCGCGCCCAGTGTGCCGAGGATGACTGGGACCACTTTCACTGGTTTTCGCCAGAGTCGCTGTAGTTCAATTCTCAGATCTTCATATCTGGTGAGTTTCTCCATCTGTTTCTCCTCAATTCTGCTGTCACCTGGTATAGCAACGTCGATGATCCACACCTTCTCTTTCTCAACAATTGTAATATCAGGAGTGTTATGCTCCAATTTTCGGTCAGTCTGGAGCCTGAAGTCCCAAAGTAGTTTTGCCTGTTCGTTTTCAATAACTTTTTCTGGCTTGTGATCCCACCAGTTCTTTGCCACAGGCAGATGATACTTTTGGCACAAGTTCCAATACTACTACTACTACTACTACTACTACTACTACTACTACTACTACTACTACTACTACTACTACTACTACTACTACTACTACTACTACTACTACTACTAATAATAATAATAATAATAATAATAATAATAATAATAATAATAATAATAATAATAATAATAACACCCCTGACATTACAATTGTTGAGAAAGAGAAGGTGTGGATCATCGACGTTGCTATTCCATTGGTTAAGATCCCAATGCATTATGAAATATCAAAGCTGACAGTTCGGTGTTGTCTGTGTCATATTGCTATGTTTCTGTCAATAACAATAACAACAACACAACAACAACAATAATAATAATTGGTGCTAAGCCCATCTGTAAAACTAGTCTCTAGGAGAAAAGGAATACAAAATCTGCAGAAAATACCTTTACCTACCAACTGTATCTTCTCAGTGCACAATCCAAATACATAAAGCTAAAGGTAATCCTTCCCCTTCTGGGCGGGGGAGCGTTGCTTTCCTCCTGTTGGGAAATCGGAGGAGACAGAAAGCTGCTTCTTTTCTGAATTTCCTTTGCTGATATGTCATGTTGCAATGTGTGATGGATGAGCTGGACTATGACAAGTCAAGGCAATTACTAGGTCAGCTCTGGTAGGTTTGGTAGGAATATCAAAGAAAGAATGGGAGGGGGCATAAAAATAAGTCATCAACACCCATCAGCGCTGAAAATGCAGCCGCTAATAACTCTCTTTAGTATGTAGACTATGACCCACATCTTCAGTGGGCTCTTCCTCCATGATGCGTTTCGAGAAAGTAACAATAACATTGCAAAATGGCATATGGTCAAATTCCTGCAACTTAGGTAAGCTTTTTCTGCTACTTAGTTTAATTGCAATAAGAGGAGGAGGAGGAGGAGATTTTTCTTTAAATCATATTATTTGCATTGTATTTAACTTGATTTGTTTTTGAATGACTTAGGATGTCTCGGTGATGGGGGACAGGGCCTGAGGGCAGGTGCAACCTTACTCACTCACTGAAGGTCACCTCTACAGCTTCATCTCAGCACCCAGAGGCTGCTGCTGATGTGATGATTAGAAAATTGTGTCCTTTCCCCAGAGGTACTTGGGTGCCATTTGTACCCTGTGCTGGTGAGCTCTTCTCAGAGGAACTTGTACTGCCACAAACGGGAATGAGTCAGCCTCATCCCCTTCCAGAAGGCACCAGGTAAATGAGATGGAGGCATTGGCTTGGTCTGAGCATCTCTGGTTAGCGATCACGAGAAGCAGCACATGATGATGCATCACTTTAATATAGCTTGCTGTTGCAATTGTTGTCCTGGTTGATGACATGGGTACCTCCATGCAGTTTTCTTGGCGGGGATGCAAAAGTGGTTTGCACTTGTGTATTTGTGGTTGGGAGACTGAACTAGCAATACTCTGATTTCCATGCTGTTTGCTCTATCACTGAGCTATACACACTGCCTCACAGCAGGTAGGGATGTGCACAAATTTTTGTTGTTGTTTTCGATTTGTATCATATCAAATGCAAAAAAATGCATATATGTTTGGATAGATCCCCTTCGAATGTGGTAGGTTTTGTATTCAATATGAATATTCAGTTCCATACGAATCCAATACGAGTGCATCTGAATAGCATATGAATCCCATACAAATCCCATATGAAGTAGGGGTATGCATGGAGTCAATTCCCACATTCTGTTCAAAATGAATAGAATGTGGAAATATTCGGTTCCATCTGAATAGTACCCCCCATGGTTAAACCGGAAGGTCTGTATTTAGGTTCTGGAAAGCCTGTTTGGCATTCTGGAGGGCCTGGGAAGAGGCCTGAGTTGCCACTGGAGCATGTAAGGGGGCCCTGGGGAGGCTGCGGGGGCAGGGAGGTTTGGGGGGTAGGCCTTGGGTCATCCAGTATCCATACAAGCCTTGACCGAATAGGGCCCTATTCAATCTGTCCACTGATCTCGGAATTCAGACACATTCGTCCAAATTCAGAATAGCACAAATCATTCATGCATATCCTTAATATGAAGCTTCATACTTATGTGTCAAACCTTCAATGTCAGTCTTCAAATGTGTCAACATTCGATTTGAATTTGTGTGAATTTTGAATGTTACGAATATTCATGTACATCCTGAGTAGCAAGGGTGCTGCTTTTTTCCCTTTATGGAGGAAGAGGAAGGAAATCCTACCCAAAAAGATCCTTCAGATCTGGCTACATCCAGATTTGTATCTATCCTCAATAAACCTCAGTGTATGTTTCTATCCAGGTGACCTCTACTGAATAGTAGGAAGGGTATTTTGAGTTTAGAGGACATGCTGATAACTGTGTTCTGGGAGATATAATCTGCTAGTCTTCATGTTCAAAATTTATTAGGTAGAAGAAGACAGGAAGATCTGGGTCCAACTCAATTTCCAGTTCCTTCAGTATGTTCTGGTAGGGCTGAGAACCCCAGTTCTACTCCATCATCAGAAGATGTTTTCCACACATTTCTGCTGAAAAGGGAGGTGTGGTCAATGGAAGGTTGAGCAGTGTGAAACTTGGCGGTAGAAGTAAGAGTCTCACTGAAGGGCCTCAGAGACATGTTACCGTTTGGCTTACGAGAGGTGCCTTAGAGAGGAGCCACTGTTGGAGCCTCAGATGGTGTTGGCAAGGAGCTTGACAGCTCCACTTCTGTTGGTGAGGTCACATTGTTCAAATACTTGAGCCTGTAGACAGAAGACCTCATCTACTGCAGCGAAGGCCTGGTTCAACACGTGAGGGGCATTCTCAGAGTCACTTCTCATGCAAGGCACTTTTAGCACCTTGTTCGGGGCATCCAGGTCCCTCCAAGCTCTTCAGTGGAGGGTGCTGCAGAGATGGGCTGCCTTGGTGCCCCTCCAAGGAGTCTCCCACACCCCACAGAGTTATAGCCTGACTTTATGAACGTTCAGATCACAGTCACTAGGGGAGAGTTGAGGAGCCAACATGGTGAGAGGTAGTAACGACATGTGAAATGGAAACGGGGACCAGAAGGGGTTGGGATCTGATCTGAGCTTCACTGCTGATCTCCTTGAACAACCTTTGATTCACTGCAGAGCATATAATGGTTTGGAGAGATCAAGGGAATGGTTTCAAGTGTCTGAGCAATTGCTTGTACATGGGTTCTGTGAGTCATTTGCCATTCATTCAGACATCGATGTCTAAGCCACGAATGCTGCCGGAACACTTACTCACTTAGCATTTCGTTCCCTAGAGGGTGAGTTCATTGGGGCATTTTACCTTGAACACATCAAATAATTTTATTTTCATTGCTGTTTTGATACTGAGAATCTTTTGATTATTTCCCTATTCGGGCAAACTGTCTCTCTCCTTTTTAATGCTGAGTGACACAGAAATGTTTAAATGCCTAAAATATACAAAGGAAAAGCCACAAAATGTCTGCAAAGGTCTCAAAGCTTCTGCTGTTCTTACTGAAATTTCGGGTAATGGTGAACGTCAATATAAGACATAAGGAAACAGGCAATCTCTTAGGTATGCCTCGCCTAAACTTTTAAATCTCTATTTATAGTGTGAAACATTCAGCAGCCTAGGTTGATTAATTTTTCTGCCTTTATATCCTTGCAAAGGCTTTGTTATCGTTCAAAAATCTATAAGTGTCTGCTGTCAACCTTGAGATACACACAGCTTGGAAAGGTTGGGGCTTGGACATTCCTCTTTAGAAATTTGAGGAATAAATCCCTGCAGAGGCGCTATTAAAACAATTTCTCTTTCTTCATACAGTAGGCGATTTCCTTCGCAACCCAGGCTTCACACATGTTCTCCATCATGTGGATCAGAGTAGGATTTTTATCAGAGAAATTCCAGCATTTTCTGGCTCCCTGAGAGAATGTACAATTTACACACACAAGAATGTGCACATGAGTGCACATGCATAAATATATATACTATGGCAAGCTCTGGATCAAGGACAGAGGAGTCAAGGGGATAGACAAAGGTTCTAGTCTGAAGTCTTGCACTGAATGATGCCAAACCTGGTACCAAACCCAATCCAAGATGTTAACTTTGTGAGCCAGTTTGGTCTAGTGGTTAGGGACCGAGACTCTTATCTAGGAAGATCGGGTTTGATTCTGCCCTCCTCCACAAAGCCAGCTGGGTGACCTTGGGCTACTCACAGCTCTCATCTCAGCTCTCACAGCCCCACTCACATCACAGGGTGTTCTGTTGTGGGGAGAAGAACAGAAAGCTTTGTCAGCCAGTTTGAGTCCCCTTAAATGGGTGAGAAAAGTGGGGTAGAAAAGCCAACACTACCACTTCTTTGACCTGCAAGACCCTAAATGACTTAAGCCCTAAATACCTGAAGGAACACCTTCTCCCATATTGACCTGGCTGTGCCTTAAGATCTGCAGATGATCCAAACAAGATCTCAACACCTTCTTCCTCTTTCCACCCTCCTGCATTTTCTTTCGAGTAAAGCAAATGATCACTCATGTGGTCTTGGCCTGCTATGGACTATAGAATATCCACAAACATTCCACATGTTTAAGGTGAAGGCTTAATCACAGACTGTTGGGTTTTGCCTCAGGAGCTTAAAGTAAGGCAGTCTCATCGCTTTCCTGGACATCTTGCTGCTCCTTTGAGGCACAGAGAACGTGCCCTGGTGTCTTAATGAGACGAGCGTTCCTCTTAGACAGGGTATGCATCTTAAAAAGGAGCTCCCTTCTCTATCGAGTTTTGTAGAGGTAGCGCCTATGAAACTTCTTTTCTAGTGCCTCCCCCAACTTCCTGCCATTTTATTAACATCAGAATGCAGACACAAAAGGGTTATAGAATGGGAAAGCACCAGGAATTAATTTTGTTGTTATTCCAGTGAGGATCTGAATGAAAGGGAGCTGGTGAGACCTGCATCTGCTGTACTGCAGTTTTAGAGTTGGATTCTGACTGGAGATCAATGAAATGAAATTTCCTGCACATCTCACTTTCCCCGTTATGTCACATGGAGAAGGCCAGAGGGTTATCATCCTAAAAGAGGGCCTTGCCAGTAAACATTACAAGACTAGAGCCGTGGTTACACCTTCACTTTAATCCTTCTTCAGTCCATCTTTGAAACCCACCACTCACGCTTTTTCAGTCCTGTCTAGGGCTGTGCACGAATATTCAAAGATATTTGAAATTTGATTGAATTTGTCTGAATTTCGACATTCAAATTTGAATCAAATGTCCGTAAATTAGAATTTAAAAATTCAAACGAATTTCGAATTTTGGGTCTATTTGTTCGAATTATCCGGATATTCACATGTGTACAAGGTCATATGTGATGTGTGCTTGCACATAGACATCTTTCCCACATCCGTATGCATTTGGACGTGTACAGATGCATACGGGATGAGTAATGATGCGTACAGGCACATATGAATGTTGTTGACATTCGTAAGTGCAACTTAGAATCAAAAATTAATACGAATAGATTCGAATTTGCTTAAATTCATATTTTAAAGATTCAAATCAAATTGAATGTTTGGATGTTCCATTCAAATCGAATTGAATCCCAAAAATAGCATTCATGCACAGCCCTAGTTCTATCTGTTTTATTTGTGGACTTTCCTCCCTTCAATTGTACTTTCCCGGGTGCTGATTTTTATGAGTCTCAAGCAGTTATAGAGCATTGATCCGTTTTCATTTTTTGGGTGTGATTGGGGAAGTGGTTTAAAGGGGGCTGAACCATATCATAGTGGGTGGATCCTGCTTGAATTTGTCTTCCCTTTCGCCCAGTGTGTGATGATTCACTGCTGAATGACAGAACACTTATCCTATCAGAGTGCAGGAGATGTTGTGATGAAGTCTCAGGATTGGAAGAGAAAGGTGTGAGCATAGCGACTTAAACTGAGGACAAACTGAGGAAAGATTATCAGGTATTGGTGTGGTCAGAGTTAATGTATTTTGATTCCTCTTTTTTTAATAAGATGGACTATCTCACCAAGATGTGACCATGGCCTAGGACCCTTTCCACACTGGGCTGCACTGGTTTGTGGATGGCAGGCCCCTATTTTGGGATATAATCCAGAATTTTATGGTTCCTTTCACTCTGGAGCAATACGACTTAGGTGCCGTGGTCACACTGAAGGTTTAATCCAGTTTCAGTCCACTTTGAAAGCAAGAGAAGACATCAGCAAAGTGGCAAGCTGTTTTCTTTCAGTGTTAAATAACTCAGAAAATCCACCTTTGGGACAGATAATGTGGAAAGAAAATTACTGGTCACTTTGCTGGTGTGTCCTCTTGCTCTGAAGGTGGATTGAAACTGGATTAAACTTTAGGTGTACCTACAGCCTGGGAAAGTGTTTGGAGTTCTCAAAGTTATCGTCCATATGTGGACATTTTGATGCATAATGGGGTAGCAAAAAAAGAAAAACTCAGCTTGGAGGCCTCCAAAAAGCCATTGTAGCTGCCCTGAACTACGTACATTGACTACTATAGCTTTTTATTGTACCTCGTATCTCTTGCTTTTCTCCTGAAAAGCACCAGGTAGTGAACAATATGGCTCTCCATCATTTTAGAAGGAATGAAACTGGAAAGCTAATGCATTAATATTCAATGTGATAACAAATTACACTTTAAATTCATGTGAAGAATGCATTTGTAAAAAAGAGTATACCCAAATTATGTCCATTAACTTAAATCATCCTAGCTGTGGGATTTTCTTAAACGACTTTCTTGCAGACTCCACTTTCTGCTGGCTCACCAATGTGTTAGAGAGAAGAGATAAAACTGTCAGGGAAGAGCTGAAAAAGATTCAGCATAAAGAGAAGAAATAACCTAAACAGCCTCTCTTACTCCATCAAGGTGGGGGGGGGGATGTCAGAAGCAAAGGGATGGAGTGTGACAAATTTATTTGCAAACGGCCTGATAAAAGAATACCAGTACGAAGAAGAGAAAGTGCTGATTGGTGAAATCCTAGGAATGAAAACAATTGGCCTAGAGATAACAGGATAAGGGTGGGAAAGGGTCACTCGGGAAGGAATGTGGCTTACCCGCACATGGGAGCTTATTATGCGGTGGTGTCAGCATGGACTTCTCCTTTTTTCTGAATATAAAAACCAGCAGCTGAGGGAGACAAAGGGAGAGAAGGAAGGAAGGAAGGAAGGAAGGAAGGAAGGAAGGAAGGAAGGAAGGAAGGAAGGAAGGAAGGAAGGAAGGAAGGAAGGAAGGAAGGAAGGAAGGAATCCTACACTTATACATAATAGGAAAAGTATGGGTTTTTATATTTTTACTGACTCTATTTTATGTTATAGAAACTGTACTTTGCCCATGGACCACTGAGGAAAGGCAAGAGCAATGACAAACTATTATGGTCTCCATTGGGCTGTCCCAGTGATGAGAATGTATCCCTTTTTGCCCCGCAACTCATTTTACAACTGGCCAGTTATTCCAGAAATCCTCGCTTAGAATTCAAATTACTGATTATCGTGAAACTGAGTCCTTACATCCAGTGCCCTGTGCAATCAACAAATCTTTTCATTTAGTACTAGTGGTACATTGAAGATTGGGGCTATAAGGCAAGTGAAGAAGGTCTTTGGTTCAAAGTGAAAGCCCTTACTTAATAATAAAAAAATGCTGCTGGATATCACATGGTAAAGTGATGGTATGATTCCAGCTGTTTATACTTGCTCACAATGCCCTCAAATTAACCAAATACCTACAAGACTGGAAAGTTTTTTATCAATTAGTCCGTGTATAAAGACTGGAGGGAAAAACTCACTAGAGGTGGGGCCTTTTCTGTAGTGACCCCTTAGAGGACTTTTGAATGCAGAGACTGACAGTTCTTGTGCACCATTTTCATGACTTATGAAAAGGGGGGGGGGGCTCAGCTCCAATGCAACTTCAATGAAAAGAGAGATGAGTTACTAGAACTTAGACCTCTGGAACATGTATAGGACACCCTGGGATGGAGCATTTGCTCTGCTGGGCTGGTGGTTCCATTCAGAACACCCCCAGCCTGTCCCAGGGCGCACTACACCTGTTCTGGGTGTAGAGCATGAAATTGTGTTCTACACCCGGCCCACGGCGTTCCTGGCCCATCCCACAGCTGTTGGGGAAGGAGAGCATTTGCATGTTCCCTCCCTGACAGCTGCAGGCCACGCCCCAGGCCTGTTGCCACTGGGTCAGGTAAGACCCAGGGACGGGCAGGCCTGTCTGGTCCCTTCCCTGGGTTCCTGTAGGCTCCAGGGGACCAGATTGTGTCCCCTAGAGCCTGCAGTAACCCCCCCCCCAGGCACCCACCCCCTCAGGGCATGGCCTACCCGGATACAGACAAGAGAGAGGCACTTACCTCATGGTCACCAGGTTCTGAAGTGGCTAGCCAATCAGAGCCGATGGCGCACACAGATGCCTACGCATTCCTTACCTGCCTAGGTGTGAATGGGGAATCCGTCCCCACGTGTCCTAGCCTTACTGCACTACAGCCTCTTATTACAAGTGCACTCTTTTTAAACCAAAATCTGGATTCTGGACGACTCATTTTGATTACAGTAACAGTAAACGAGGCTCTCTTCTTAACATTTGCAGTTTTGCGCTACCCTTATTTTTCAACCTTGCTCACTTAACTGTCTTCTCCCCTTCATGGGACATGAGACGATTAAATGGCATCCATTTCTATTTGTGGCATCCAATAAATCTAAATTTTCAAGCATGGGAAACCAGGCTAAGCAGCTGGCATGGAGATAAATGATCCTTCTTTCGAAGACAAATGTATCACCCCTCAAGGATTTTCTATATAAGTACCAACTTAAAAATAAATAAATAAATAAAGCGAGAGAGAGACGGTGGTGCCAGAGAGAGTTTAGACCTTTAAAACTGGCAGTACACCCATCCCAGAGACACACACTCAACTAATTACAAAGCAATTTGTTCTTCAAACAATAAAATTGCTCTTCTCATTTGAAAGTCGGTGCCTGCTCAAAGCCAGGGCTAATATGCCTAGGATAACTTTTAGACACTAGTATTTTTTGTTTTAATTGTGCAACATTAACTTTAGATGAGCTTCCCTTTTTCTTGTTCCCAGCATCAGAACAATCCAAGTGGACAGACAGGGGAAAGCATTTTCTTTTCCACCAGAGGGTCATTGGTCTATGGAATTTACTACCAGAAGAGGCTGTAACAGAAACCAGCCTAGTTAGCTTTAAGAAAGGGTTAAACAAAATCATGGAAGACAATGAATGTCTAGATATCTCCTCCAGGTTGGAGAGACAGGCAGGAGGCCTCTGAAGGCCATTTGCAAGGAGTTGAGAGCAGGTGAAAGCTTTGTCTTCGTCTTCTGCTTGAGGTGCCCAGAAGTAAATGGTGGGCCACCATGTGAGACAGGATGCTGGACTAGGTGACCTGTGGCCTGATCCAGCAGGGCTTCACTTATGTTCTTATGTATAATGGAAGCTCCAGTTCTTCTAGCAATTGTCCACCGAGGATAACTCTTCATCTGTGTTCCTTCCATGTTCAGGGGGAGTACAAATCCTGTCTTTACAATTCACCTCTGTTCTCCCAAGGTCATCCATGTTCAACTCTACTACCATAGATACACAGGTTTCCAGGTAAGGATGCTAGCTTTAAAAGATGTGCTAGATCCGTGAGGACTGAAACTCTTTCTCCTCCTCGCATGCAAGCTTCATTTTTCACTCTTTCCTGTAAGAACAAAGAGTTTCAAAAGTAGTGAATTATCACCAGTTGTTAGCAGTGTTGCACATATGCAAACAAGATGCCTCTAAAGCTCATTTTCAGGGATTCCAGAGCAGGTGAAAGTTTTGGCTTTATCTTCTGCTTGAGATGCCCATAAGCAATTGATGGGATACTCTGTGAGACAGGATACTGGGCTAGATAGGCTGAGGCCTGATCCGGGAGGGCTCCTCTTATGTTCTCTTTTATTTCCCAAAGTGCATTTTGGTTTATTGTGAACTGAAACATGGTCCAATGAGTTCCAGGACCAATTTCCAAAAGGAAGCCTAGTCCTCACCCCCTTTCTCTTCTCAACCCTAGACTTCAAGTCATCACTAGGGTTGCGCATGAATATTTGTCACATTCAAAATTCATACAAATGTGTCAGAATTTGGACATTCGAACCAAATGTTGGTACATTCAAAGAGTGACATTCGAAGACAAATCCAATGTTTTTATACACTCGTACAAAGCTTTGCTACATTTGTGAACCTGGGGAGGTGGGAGTCACATCTGCAACAGATCCAAAGTGGATCCAAAGTGAATTTAGAGTGGATCCAAAGTGGACTGAGAGCAGAATAGATGAGTTCAGAGTGGATACATAGGGGATTTGTGGGGGATACGTGGGTGATTCATAGCAGGGATATGAATCAGGTTTGTATTGAACATTTGTATCAAATTCGAATCCTACCACACTTGAAGGAGATTTTTAAAAATGAATTTTCTTGCATTCAATTCAATACGAATCAAACATGAAAAAAAAATTTGTGCACATCCCTAGATCACTTTGTGCACAGTTGTAAAATTTTCCTCAAGCAAATTTAGGTTTATTAAAATTGAAAATGCAGATGTAAGCACATCTGCCGATGTTTACAGTGAATCTAGGCTGATGTTGAACAGAAGGGCTTCTCTACCATGCCCCACGTGCCAGCTGCCATTGATGCAGGCAGGCAAGCAGGCAGGCACACTTACTCTGGTCAATCACATGTCTGGTTTCTAGTATAGAAAAGAGTTTGGATTAAAGAGGGAAGTGAAAAGAGAGTGAACAGCAACAGCATCTGATCATGAAGTTAATGGCTCCCAATCAGATTAATTTCACACCAGGAGTGATTTATCATCGGCACATTTGGAAGGAACAGGGATGCGCATGAATGTTTTTTTGACAATCTATTCAAACTGAATTGAGTACCTGAAAATCCAATTCAATTCAAATCTTTTAAATTCGAATTTAACAAGATTCGATTCGTGTTTATCAAATTCAAATCTATTCATTCAAATTTTTAATTGTATCTACACATACAAATGTTGAAAACATTTGTGTGTGCGCACACACATCTTCTCCACAGCCATACGTGTCTGTATGCATCCTGTAGTTATCCCGTATGCAACCTGTTTTCATCCCATACAGATCCGTACAAATGTGTACGGATGCGGGAAAGATGTGGATCTTCAAGTACTAATCTGTACACATACGAATATCTGGATAATTCAAACAAATAGATCCAAAATTCAAAATTTGATTTAAATGTTTACATTCGAATTTCAGGACGTTCTATTCAAGTTCAAATGTTAAAATTTGGCACATTCAATCAGATTTCAAATGCCTAAGAATATTCATGCACATCCCTAGTAAGGAATCAAATTTATTGCATTTCTTTTTTAAAAGTTTGCCATGGGTCCTGACAAGCTAGAACTTTCAGCATTCACGAAAAGTGCTCCTCCGGGAAACTATGCACCTCTACTTGGCCGAGAAGGCAAAAATGCTACCCTCGGGCAGACCTTCAGTTATTCTCTGAGCTGAGATTTGGGAATTCAGTTGGAGAAATAAAGAGCTCAACATTTGGCAGTTTTAACTGAGATTTCCTGCTGAATTCCATAGATAACTTGTTCCAAACATCATTAGCTGCCACCTACTAGCAAAATCTGAATATGCTTGCTGTAGCAGCTGGAGCCAAATATTTGTATCTCTCTGTTAAATGGAAAGCTGAGGAAAGTTTTTGCTTCCTTTGAAAAATGAGAGCAAAATAAATACCAGCAATGTACAGTTTTTGCACCTGTTGGAGATTTTTATTTTATTTTTTGCAACATTCACTTCTGAATGATCTTTCCTAAGAAAGGAATAGAGTAGCTAATATGATGAGGGCCATTTCCTCCCTGTGTTATGGGCACACTTCTTCTTCTTCATTATTATTATTATTATTATTATTATTATTATTATTATTATTATTATTATTATTATTATTATTATTATTATTATTATTATTATTATTATTATTATTATTATTATTATTATATACAGCAAACAAGACCACTATGCTGGCTTTTGTGTTAAATCTCACATTGAGTACTTCAAAGCACCTAGGTGTGTGTGATGTTTTCAGCGTACAATGTGTGCAGAACCGAGCAGGGTTGCCCTCCATTAGGACATTTTTGAATGCCTGCAAGTAAAATGGATATAAATGTGGGCAAGGTGTGGGCAATCAGACCTGAAGATGGACTGAAGAAGGTTTAAAGTGAAGTTGTAAGCACGGCCTATGTGGTTATTGCTTTCCTGCCTAATCTTCCAGGGCTCTTGAAAATGTCATCTGAGCCCAAGTATTGCTTGAACTATCTTTTGGCTTTGATCCTGGAACTGCCAAAGTGCCTCTTCCTTAAGCACAGGCTTTTTCCTGTGCGCTTATCCCTCACCTCATGCCCTGTAGCATTCCACAAGACAGGGCGTGTGGGCTAAATTTACAGTTTATTTGCCCGGTCTTTCATCTCATTTTTACATCTCTCACACAGTGACGAAAAGGCTAGAGAGGAACGAGATTTATATCTGCTCTCTCTACTACTTTGTATAAATAAAAGGAGTGATATAAAATATTTTCTCTGACAGGAAGTGTGAAGGCTGCCATGCGTTGTTTAAACATGCTTTTGAGAGAGACAATTTGTCATGTTAATATACAAGTTTCTGGCTAGGCTTTTAGGGGATAAATTTGTTGCAAAAGCAATAGGGAAAAAAGAAGAAGTTTGTTGAATTATTGTGGTCCTATTGAAGAAGAAGAAGAAGGAGAAGGAGAAGGAGAAGGAGAAGGAGAAGGAGAAGGAGAAGGAGAAGGAGAAGGAGAATTGGCTTTTTTACCCAGCTTTTCTCACCAATTTAAGGGGACTCAAAGTGGCTGACAAAGCTTTCTATTCTTCTCCCCAAACCAGACACCCTGTGAAGTAGGTGTGGCTGCGAGAGCTCAGAAGAGAGCTGTGACTAGCCCAAGGTCACCCAGCTGGCTTTGTCAGGAAGGGCAGAATCAAACACAGGAATCAAATCTGGCTCCCTAACCACTAGACCAAACTGCTGTATACTGTGAGGCAGAGTTAATTTCTTGAAGGGGTTCCAATATTTAACTGATCCATGGATTGGACAGTATGGAATCAAACATCTCCTGCAGTTAAGGACATATGTACTGAAGTTCTGAAGTCACTGAAGTTTGAGGAAGGCAACATTTATGCCAAATTCCTAAAAATCAGTTCAGTTCCTCAGGTCACTGATTAAAATATATTTAATTTTAATGGTGTGAGCCTACTGATAAGCGCCTATAGAATCTATTGTAAAACTCTCATCTTTCAATAGGCATTTCATCATCATCCTAAAACTGAAGAGCTTACCTTTCCCAAATGGTAGCCTACTATGACATGGTCAATGCCACAGTAAATGCCAGCCACCACTACGAATAACAATGAGCTCAACAGTGTCTTATTCATATGTGGTGTGAAACGTGACAGGAAAGGACTGCTGCTTATTTTGTCCACTTGAGTACAAGGGGACCAAATGCATTCCATGAGGCAGGAAGAAGCTTCCTGAAGGAAAACATTGGGGCAAAAATAAGGAGAACTCATTCTTGAGGAAAACTGAGGTGAAAATCTCAAATATTTGAAAGAGATTTCTCCTGAGGGCAAACAGAGGGAAATCTTTTAGAGGACTACTGAGGTAAAAAAGGAGAAGTCTTCTCAGGCGGTTTTCTGTCTTTGGGTGCATAAAAGATAGAGGAAAGAGCCCCATGACTGAAAGAAAATGTTAATCCTGCCTGAAGTTCCAGCTTTTACACACGCTGTTGGACTGAAGCAATCCGTGTGAGAGATTTTTCTTTCTTTCCTTTTTTTTTTTTTTCAAAGAAGCCATATCTGTGTGAAAAAGCCAGTTGTATGGAGCCGGAAGGCCTACAGCTGTGGACAGCTGTGGGGCTGGTACTGAAACAGAATCTGGCAGGCAGATGGAAAGAGGCCCAAAAAGGGTTGTTTTCGTCAAGAAAAAAGTAGTTTTACGTCTGTAATAGCCTGAGCACAGGCACCTTCTTCAAACACTCAAATGTAACAAAGGGAAGCTTAAATACAAATTACACAGAGAACCGTAGTAATTTCCTTCTGTCCTTGTAACTGTATTTTTTTTTTCTGGAACAGGGGAAGAATTTCTCTTGATGGGCCCTTAATGCTAGCAAGGATGCAGAATATTTCAAAAATTCTCTTGATTTATTAGATACCCTGAACACATTGTAACTGAATTCTCCTGAGGAGCGCTGAAGGAAAATGCTTATTCATCCCAACTTCATAAAAGTTGGAAACTTTGCTTGTTTGCTTTTTTAAAATTATTTTTTAAAAATAGTACTCTATTTGTACTAAGAACATGGCAAAGGCTCAGAGCACTCTGCAGTTTTTCTTCCTTTTATTTTTATGACTTCAAAGATATAGTGTTCAAATCTTTCACCTGGTAAGAATTTTAATTTTCCAAAGAAACGTCTTGAGGATTAAAAAATGAAATGATAAGCTGTGTTTCTCTTCATCTTGTGGCAAACTGAGAGTAGAAGCTGCCACCTTTGGAAATAATGTTCTGCAGAAATAAAAGCAGAACAATGTTTTATTCTAAATACTTGGAGAGCAGCAGGATCAGGTTGGGTTGCCAACTGATGGAACAAAAGGAACATTGGCTCAACATTCTTCCTATTCGAAACTATGCAAAAAAGCAAATATGTGCATGAAAAAAAGCAGCAGAAAATGCAAAAGACTCAAAAGGATTAAAGGCCCAATGCAGTATCAGTTCTAGGCATGTGCATGAATGTTTTCTTGGCATTCTATTCAAGTCGAATCAAATACCTGAAAATCTGATTCGATTTGAATTTTTAAAATTTGAATTTAACAAGATTTGATTCGTGTTTACCAAATTTGAAACTATTTGTTCGATTCTTGTGGCAGCAAGGAAAGGTGTGGGGCAGAACAATGCCATCTGCATGACCAGCACCTGGCCCGGCCTAAAGCTTCCAAGAGTCCCCGTGAAATACATTCCCTGATAGTCCCAAACATGGAGGTGTACTGTCTGCACTTCATGCATCCTTCATTCAGAACTATTCGTTTGATTTTTTTATTTGAATCTGCACATATGAATGTCAACAACATTTGTATGTGCACGTATGCATCTTCCCCACATCCGTGCACATCTGTACATGTTCATATCCATCCGATAGTTATCTCGTATGCAACCTGTTTTCATCACGCTATTTCGTGCTCTACACCCAGAATGTGAGTAGGGCGCGCTGGGATGGGCTGAGGCATTTCCGAATGGAACTGCCAGCCCAGCAGAGCGAATGCTTCATCCCATGGTGTCCTACTCACTTTCAGGAGGCCCTTGTGCGAATAGGCCTCTGGAGATGGTACACCTGTCCTCCATGAATTTGTCTAATCCTTTCTTAAAGTTATCCAGGCTGCTTGTTTTCACCACCTCTTCTGAGGGTACATTCCATAGAGTGATGACCAGTGGTTGAATTAATAAATCATAAAATGGAACAAATGAAGAGGAGTAGGAAAAAATCAGCAACAGACATTTGCAGCTTTTATCATTTCTTTAAAAAATATTGGTTATCTATGTATTTACCTGCAATTAGAAACTGGCTCTGGAGTCTCATGGAGAAACTGTAGGAACCATTCCTGAAGAATCTCTAATATTGTGAACACAGGATGGTTGAACCAGCTGCAGCTTAGACAGAGGACAGTTTCACCTTTGGGATGGATGATGCTTGAATCTGCTACAGAGCCAAGTGTGGCTTGGCTCAATTAAAGACAAGGAGCCAGGACCTGCCAACCACCAACTTCATGAGATGCTCCTGGGTTGGATCATTTTAGCATTCCTCTAGTCAAATATAACCAGCACGGGAATGTGTGGTTTGCATGCAGAGAATATCTAAATAAGATGCTTTGAGGATCTTATTTCCATCAGCCCTATTCAACATGAGCTATGGTTTGGGATAATGGAAAACATAGGGCAATGTAACATCTGGACAATGTAGGAGGAATGGTTTGGCTAGGGAGCATTCCAAATATCTGATGAAATAGCACGGAGGTAGCTTTAAAATGTTGGGCAAAACTCTCATCCCCTTTCCACAAGCCATGAAACTTTTTGTGTGAATAAATGTTACATTCAAGAGATGGATGGATGGATGGATGGATGGATGGATGGATGGATGGATGGATGGATGGATGGATGGATGGATGGATGGATGGATGGAGAGAGAGACCTGCTGACCCAATAGGGGCTTAATGGAGAGCTATCAAGTCATGATCTCTTGCATTGATGGAAACCCAGAAAACGTCACTATGAATTTGAATTCTCTCATATTTAAATGGACAACCTAGTCTCCATGGCTGTGGTCACACTTAAGGTTTAATTCAGTTTCAGTCCACTGTCAGAGTGAGAGAAGACAATGGCAAGGTGAAAAGCTGTTTTCTTTCAGTGTTAAATAACTCAGAAAATTCTCCTCTGGAACAGATAATGTGGAAAGAAAATTACTGGTCACTTTGCTGATCTGTTCCCTAATTCTGAAGGTGGACTAAAGCTGGATTATACAGCTTGGTTAATGTCTGAAAATTCAAACAGTTCATGTTCACAGGAGTCAGCATTGAACTGAACATGTGGTGGTTCACATATTCAGCATTTCAGTCAAACCGAGCCAGTCGTCTGCTAGTAAATAAGTATAATTTGATCAAACAGTTCATGCTTGCTGTGCTTTTGCCCTTGAAATTAGCTTTAAAAAAAAAGGGGAAAAATTCTTTTCAAACATGTTCGGAATCATACACAAACAAACGTTTGTTCAATTAAACAGTTTGCTGGCAGTGAACCGAACACATGATTTTCATCCATGCATATCCCTGTAGTCTCCTTCTGCTTCTGCCAGCATGATGTCTACATATCTGTAAAGCATAGAAAAACAGAACTATCTCCCTAGCTGCAGATGACATTTGCATTTATTTCCTTCTTTTGACAAAGGCCATCAGAAGCAACTCTTCCCTTTAGCTAATCAGCCTAGGGCCTCACACCTGAGGGTCACACCACCAGAAGCAAAGCAGAGGAGGTCTTGCTTGGAGCAGGAGAATGGGAACCCTTTTGCAGATGTTCTCACTGATCATTTTGATCTTGGAAACCATGAACAGCCATGCTTTTTGCCAGGAGCAGAAAAAAATTCTGCTACCCCCCCCCCCAGGGGCTGCATGTATGGCTTGTCTAGACTGGGCTAACACATGACCACCTCTATGTGGAAGTTTCTTCTGAGGAGATGCTCAACCTGAACCTGTGGCCTTCTGCTTTCCAGGAAGTTGCTCTATCCCTGAGTTGTGACCACCTTCTATGGTAGGTTACTACTCAAAAATTGGACATGACCCTTTGGCAGTGGTTAGTAGCAATATGCCTTGCCTATAGCTCCTGTGAAGACTTTGCAGAGGGAAATGTGCCCTTCACCCTTATATCAGAAACTGGCAAAGGACAACATTACCTGTTACACCTGAAGAAAGTCTCAGTGAGTAGTGACTTGCATGGAAGGAGTTATAGCTTGGGAAGTTTGTGGGGAATTTGCTGCTAGAAGAGGTGGTAACAGCGACCAGTCTAGATGAGTTTAAGGAAGGGTTAGACAAATTTATGGATGACAGGTGCATCAATGGCTACTAGAATCGATACCTAAGTACATCTTTCAGGTTGGGGGGGGGACAAGCAGGTTGCCTCTAAGGCCATTTACTGGGATTCGAGAGCAGGAGAGGATTTGCTCTTGTCTCAGCTTGAGATGCCCATGGGCCACTGTGTGAGACAAGATGCTGGACTAGTTGGGCTGTGACCTGATCCAGCAGGGCTCCTCTTATGTTCTTATGTTCTACTTACTATTTTGTTTCTTACTGGATGGACTGCCAATCATCTGGTCTTGCCTGATTTCAAAGAGGAAACTGGAAAAAAATCAGTTTTCTGACTCTGATAGGTTGGGAGGTATGCCAGATGAAATTAAGAAGGAACTAGGCAAGCATCTGTGGGCAATGCTCTGATTCTGAATTTCTGGATGTCTACCCCTTACAACTTCTTTACATTGACACTTACCCATGTTTTTCTTTGCCTTAGCACAAACCTCCTACTCAATTCCCAGTGTCGCTTTTTGTTTCAGCAGTGAGATTTTGAAGGATATTTCTAGAATGTCTTAGTTACTGTGCAGACCTTATGTAACCTATGTGCACGAACAACAACAGAAGCTCCACATTTACTTCCCATATATTTTCTCGACAGCAATTTCTTTTCTCTATCACACACTAAAACCAGGGGGCCCTCTATGAAGCTGAGGGGTAGGAGAGTCGGATCAGATCAGTCTATGGAATTTGCTGCCAGAAGAGGTGGTATCAATTCGGGGTATGCACAAATGCAGTTTCCAGGATTCGATTTGAATGGTATATCCAAAGATCTGAATGTTTAAAATTCGAATGTATTCACATTTGATTTGAATTGAATACATTTGTATCTATTCGTACGAATATTCAGTTCATATCATTCGTATGTGTCCACATGCATCTGTATGCATCCATATACATCCTGTTTTCATCCTGTATGCATCCTGTTTTCATCCCGTACATATCTGTACAAATGCTTACGGATATGAATAAGATGCATACAGATACGTATGTAATGCATACGTATCCATACACATATGAATGTCCGAGTAATTTGTATGAAGGATTCAAAGGATTAAAAAAATTGTTTGAACGTTTAATTCGAATGTATAGACGTTTGATTTGAATTTGAATGTTTGAATTCGATCGAATTTCAAATGTTTTGAATATCTGTGCACATCCTTATATCAATGGCTACTGGAATGGATGCCTAAGTACAGTGGTTCCCAAAGTTGTCTGGGCTACGACCCATCTAATAAAAGTTTACCAACTCGGGACCCACCTCTAGGAAATTTAACCGTAACCAATATGAATAAAGGACTTATCAAATAACAAAGTTTTAATACAATTTTTTTATTACTTAATAATTACATCAAAAAAGTTATTTCCAAATACGGTTAAATTTCCTAGAGGTGGGTCCCGACCCACAGTTTGGGAAACCCTGCCTAAGTACATCTTTTAGGCTGGGGGGACAAGCAGGATGCCTCCAAGGCCATTTGCTGAGATTCGAGAGCAGGAGAAGGTTTGCCCTTGTCTCTGCTTGAGATGCCCATGGGCAATTGGTGGGTCTCTGTGTGTGATGGGATGCTGGACTAGATGGACTGTGGCTTGACCCAGCAGGGCTCCTCTGATGTTCTTATGATCTTACCACTAGAACCCCTTATTTGCACAATCATAGGGTGTGTGCGGAGTAAGGTAGTGCATGAATGGGCCGTATGAAAGTGGAAAGTGCCCAGTAATTGCATTGGATAAGAGAGAAGCCAATCAGAACAGTCAACAATCTCAAATAAGACCTGGGCCAGAGCTTAAACTCCCCATTAGAAGCTGGAACAAGGGGGAAAAAATAGTCCTGAAATAAATTTATGTGTCTTGTATGCTCAGGGGTTAAACGCTTTCATCTTTCTGCGGAACATGCTGGGAACCTGGCTTACGGCATGGTTAACATTTTGTTTGCTAATAAAACAAAGTAATTTGGCCTCTGTTAACACATTGTTTTAAGTGCAACCTCCAGGGGATGCTTTCAAGCAGTCCATAAAAGTATTGTGTCACTTTAATTCCAGACTTTCTCTCAATGAAGCTTGTTTAAAAATGCACTTTTTATTGGTAGCTGGGCTTTTGAAAACAAAGATCAATAGAGGAAAATTTAGCAGTGACTCCACCCCCACCCCAGCCATACAAGGCCTGAGGGTGCAACAGAGAACTTGTTCCAGTCTGTGTACAGTGTCAAAAGGTGGAGAGAGGAAAGAGTGGCCAAAAGAGAGATGTGTTTCACATCTAAATTGTAACCTGGGTTCAGTCCGCTATCAGAGTGGAAACACACATCATCAAAGTGGGTAATCATTTTCTTTCCCCACTATCTAACCCCCAAGTGGGTTTTCTGAGTTGGCCCATACCAAAAGAAAAGAGCTAATTGCTTTGCTTATATGTTCTCGTACTTCTGAAAGTGCACTGAACCTGGATTGAGCCTTGGGTGTGGAAATTTAATTCATCTGTCTCATTGCTAGTATTAAGGGCACCTGTCACAATGGATTGGTATTCCATTGATAATAAAGGAAGTTTTATACTCAAGATGCCCTTTGCTGCCACTGAATATTTCCTAATAAAACAGGATAGGTACCACTATATCTTTCTCAGGTATCAGTCAATGCTAGCTTATGCAGGGAGGGAGAAGGAAAGATGATGTAAAAGATATAAATTAATTAACAAAGCACTTTGCACATTTATCCCAGAGTGCTTCTGTGCTGACCTTGTGGTTAAGGAATCAGACTCTTATCTGGGCATACTGGGTTTGATTCTCCCTTCCTCCACAAAGCCAGCTAGGTGACCTTGGGCTAGTCTTCTGAGCTCTCAAAGAAGAATAGGAGAGGAGAATAGGTTTGTCAGCCGCCTTGAGTCCCCTTAAATGGGTGAGAAAAGGGGAGTAGGAAAGCCAACTCTCCTCCTCCTTCTCCCTTGGCCACTGCAAAGAAAGAGCTTTTTCCAATCATTGCCTCTCACCTCTTCACACTAGGTGGTGCTCATCTAACCTGACTCCTATGGAGGGAGCAGACACAAGATTAAAGTGCAGGGTTTGGGGACCCCAATTTCTTTCTTTTTTTTACAGAAAATATTGGAGGCCATGTACGTTGCAAGAAAACAGAGTATGGGTTTGAATTCCGTTTGCCTAGACAGATCTGAATCTACATGTAGAAAGGAGTTTAGACCTAAAAGCTATGGTTTGGATGTTCCCTTCAACCTCAGCATTGCAACAGTACTGCGAACAGACACATTCTGCTCTAATACTTCTGATTATCCTAGGTTCTTGAGAAGGATCCAATGTTCAGGGCACCAAATCACATGTAGGCAGTAGATGAGAACTTAGGAGAAGCTCATGGGGTGCTGCAATTGCCTATCCGTAGAATCATAGAGTTGGAAGGGTCCTCCAAGGACGTTGAGATCCAACCTCCTGCTGAATCCAGGATTCACAAAACCATCCCAGACAGATGACTGTGTCCAGCCTGCACTAATCTGATCCTGTAGTCCACCCCAGAAGATCAGTAGGGGCCTTTGGAGGCATCTCTCGGGTAAAGTGCAAAGAACAACTCTGAAGGAGCTTGCTGACCCCCTCCCTCCCCACTGCTGCCATGAGGATTGATGGAAGTGGTACTTGTAACCAATCTTCCTGGTACCATTAACCACCACACAGAAAATTACCAACTTCCAGGGTCATTTCCTGTGTTTTCTTTTATAGCTTCAGCTAGAAGCTTCAGAGCCAGAGAAGTTCTGCTTGATGTTTTGGAGGATGAGTGATGGGAGGCTTGTGAAAAGCTCACCTCTTGCTGCTGAGGTAAGACCCTATGTCGCCTTCCCAGACAGTCAGTTTTGCTGCAGAGGCTGCCATAAATGTCTGCATGTTTATGAGCCAATACCACCACCACCACCGCCACTAGTAGTATTAATTAGGGACGTGTGCAGATTATTTTTGACATTCGATTTGGAATGAAATGAATGTTCAAAATTCCATATTTGTATTAATAGATTGTACTTCAATGTGGGCAGTAAAGTAGGAGAAGAAGAGGAGGATTTTATGGAGTATACGATATAAATTCAGCAAAGAAATGACAAAACTCCCCTGCTTTCATTTTGTTTTACCTTTTCCGAGCCAAATCCATAGCACAGGTGAGCAGAAAATTGTGGATCAGATGTCTTCTGTTTCCAGTACGAACCATGGCCAAGATCCAGAAAGGCACTTAAGAAAGTGTGTGAGTTTGAGCACATGATCTAACATCCATTAGCTTTGTGGAACTTCACATAAGCCTGAGTGGTTCGTACATAACAGGGATTGGCTGTACAGACATCTGATTCCCCCACCCCCCACGCCGCCATCCCAAGATCAAAACCCAGTACCGAACCATTGCAAATTCCCTTCTTTGCCTATGCAGCTCCTGGGCGGATGAATATCTTTTCTCCTCTCCTTCAGTTCTTAAGATTTCACCCACTCACTTAATGAATGGGAAGGCATCTGATTTGCATCTTCTCTAATGACATATCTACTTGGCCAGTCATTGTTGGAGATTTTATTGATTTCGTCATTCTTATTCTAGGGGTAGCTTTCTATAAGAACTGGTCTACTGGCTATTTATATGGAATTGAATCCTACAATTCATGCCCATTTAGGATATTTTTAGAGCCACCCTAGCCTGCAAAACCTGCAAAAAAAAAAAAAAAAAAATCAGCTCATAGAAGAACTTCCTTTGGCCACTTAAGTTCACACAAAGTGATCTAAAATGAATTAAGTTTTTTTTAAAAAAAAATCAGAGCAATATACATGTAATTGCATTCATTCTTAAATTTGGGACTTTGCTGTATAGCAATTCTATCCGTATAAGTAGTAACTAGGGATATACACAAATATATTTGTACTTCAGTTTTCATAAGATTAGAAATATTTTGAGCTATCCGTACAAACAACTTGGACTCTCGTATCTTGCGCATATCCGTACCCATCTGTACGGATACATACGGGATGAAAACGGGTTCCATACGGATGTGTATGGATGCGTACGAGATTCATATCATTGGATACATATCGAATATTCAAACGCATAGATACGAATGTATCGGTTCAACTATCCAGACATGAGTTTTTCTTTATTCGTATGAACTTGGATTTTTGAAAATTCAATTCATTATGAATCAAATGTCAAAAATTGAATCTGTGCAGACTCCTAGTAGTAACAAAATAATTATTTGCATGTGCCCAGCTCTGCACGTACCTTGAGACTCCCGTTCAAAGCACAAGACCAGAATTATGTATAAAGTTATTTGCCGCATGTTACATGCAAAATAACATACTATAAATGCCATTGAACTCAACAGGTCTAACCAACATCCTTGTGGGTTATCTATAAAACTGTTACAGCATTAGGTGTTTTTTTCAAGTTCAAGAGGGGGGGGAATCTCCCATTTTTTAGTGGGAGGAAACACAAGA
This sequence comes from Aspidoscelis tigris stejnegeri, assembly GCA_023333525.1. NCBI lineage: Eukaryota > Metazoa > Chordata > Lepidosauria > Squamata > Teiidae > Aspidoscelis > Aspidoscelis tigris. Next base: position 18,901,281 of record JALMGA010000011.1, read on the forward strand.
TTTTTTTCTTTTTCTTTTTAGACTCCAGTTTTAGTAGGGATGTACATGAATTAAAATCATGTGCTTGGTTTGGTTTGAACCAAACACTCATTTGTTTGGTTTGATGGCAAATTGTTCAATTGAATAAACACTTGTTCACATTTGGTTTTGAACTGGGTTGGGGAGGAAAGCCCCTTTCTAGGGCAAAAAAAGCAGAGGAAATTCATTAACAAGTGATCACTTGATCAAATTTTTGGGTATTTTAAAAACTGCATGCTTGTTTGGTTGCAAACATCTGTGAAACAGCTGAATACGTTTGACATATCTTTAAGTTCTAGTTATTGCCACACAACTGATTAGGGATAAGTGTGTGAATCTTGCACGATACAGATTTGATTTGTACATAACCAAATTAGAAGAAAATGCCACTTTGCTAAACTTGAAACGCTAAGTGAGTTTAGAACTGGATTGTAGGGGGATGGGAGACCACCAGGCGATATCAGATTAATAAGGGAGTCTGCAAATTTGCAGGGAAAAAATAACTAAGTAGCATGCATGTGTCAATGTAAACACTGAAGGATAGCATAACTTTTCAAATCTAATCAACAACAATAATAGAAAAATCACAATTAAGTCCCTAATTCGAAACTGCCTTCCCTAGAACTTAAGTATTGAACCAAAATGCACACTAGATTCTTATCTCTTCCCAAGTGAAAACGTTATTCTGTGTTTTCATACTGTTCACCTTTAAACCTTTATTCATTAGTAGCTGCCTCAATACTAATGAAGGGAAACTGACATCACACACCATTCGACGCTCACTGCACTCATAAATATCTGTCAGCCTCCGGTTTACAAGCAAGGAGAAACGATTTCATATCTCCACTTCACACATTTTGCTTTCCTATCCAGTAAATGAGCCATACAGAAGATAATATAACCTATCATTGCTAATGGTGTTATGTGGCACACTGGGTCACAGCCAACATCTATTAACATTACTAGATACTGTTTATGTTTGATTTATGACTTCCTAGAAAGCTGAAACTGAAACTTTTAACGTAGCGTGGAGTGGGGTGGGGAATGACACTCCTAAAAGGTTAGGTTCCAACTTGATTTTGGATGCTTAATTCATAAAATCAGTGAATATCCAACATTGCTGCCTCTCTGGCTTTTTCACACTTATGCGCAGTGGGGTGGCATGCCACTGAAGTGAAGTTCAAGGACATGGAATAGTGTTCAGCATCACAAATCCGGGCAACATCCGCAGCTTAGACAAGTCCATCCCCCCTGTGTTTGCATTGCCATAGTAACAGAAATGGCAACTTGACTGTGCACAGATCTGTTGTTATTCCACTCGTGATGTGGTGCATTTGCACTAGGAATATGTAGAGGATGAAAACGGGATGGGTACAGGATAAAAACCGGATGCCTACGAGATCCGTATCATCAAATACGTATTGAATATTCATACAAATAGATACGAATGTATTCGAATTGGTTCAGGTTTCAATACATTTGGTTTTTCTCTATTTGTACGGATTCGGATATTCAGATGCCCCCCCAAATTCATGCACAACCTAGAATCGAATGCAAGAAAATTTGTATTCATTCGAATAGTTCCCCTTCGAATGTGGTAGGATTCGTATTTGATACGAATGGTCGATCCCATATGAATCCATTACGAATCCCATACAAATGCATACGAATACATACAAATCACATATGATCCCATACAAAGCTTCATATGAGTGTATCGAAATGTCCAATTTGGTTGGATCCAAGGGCCTTTCCGCACGTGCCGCCGGAAAACGGATCTCAAAAGTTCCGTTTTCAGGCGGAACGTTTTAAAAAAGAATCTGACCCATAGAGGGTCAAATTCTCAGAGGCTTCGTGCATACGCACACTCGTGGGGTGGCGGTGGCAGGGCTGGATGGGGATCCCAAACCGGCCCTGACAACGCATGCCCAGCTGTCAGAGAGGCAGAGTGCATGCTCTGAGTCTCTGACAGGTGGGCGAGTGTGGTGTCTGGCTTCCCTGCCTTCCCTCTGGCAAGAGAACCAGCGATTGGCCCTTCTCTGGCCAGGGGAAGGTGAGTCCTACTCCCACCCCCACCCCATGAAAGTCCCACGCCCATGCTGTCTGCCTTACCACATCTTTGCTGTTGAGATTCTGGGGCCGCGGACTAAAGTTCCCAGCAGCTCTGGGCCTGGAAGCCGGCAGCCACACTCACCCACCTGTCGGAGACGCAGAGCATGCGCTCTGTCTCTCTGACAGCTGGGCATGCACCGGCAATCCGGCTTTTCCTCCACGGGTGCGGAAGCGTTCGCTTCCAAACCGGTTTAAGGGGAAAAGCCAGATGTAAGACCTGATTATTTCAAGTCTTACATCTGGGTAGGATTTGGCGGCAAAACCAGTTTAAGCAACCGGTTTTGCACGCCGACGTGTGGACGTGGCGTCCTCAAAGAAACCCTAATTGGGTTCCCTGTGTGGATGCCATGTCCAAATCCTTCCCGCATCTGGCTCTAAATCTGTTTTTAGAGCTTGTGCGGAAAGGCCAAAAATGTCCAAATTCTGCAACAGATTTTGAATGTTACGAATATTGTTGCACATTCCTAATACAAACAGAACGTTGTGCATCTCTATTAGATTCTTTTCTTGAAGCACTGCTGAAGGTTTCCATGGGCAGGATGATTGTGTATCGCACGTTCCATTGTCTCATGTCTTAACACTCAACTCCCTGCAGCCACCTCCAAGCTGCTTTTGAGCCATTTCTGGTCTGTTTTCCTTTTCTGTGTATGGAGGCAGCCATGGCCATGTCAGCTTGTAAGAAAGTGACCTGATTCACTTCACATTCTAGGAGCTGCTCTCTTCTCCTCAAAGAATTTGAATTCTTATTCAGTAGTTCAATGGCAGCGTGAATCTTAACACGAACATCTTAGATGCTCACCTCGTTTTTTCTTCTGAATCCCCATACTTGACTGGGAAGGTCACATTTTACCACATTGATTATTTTTCCTCCGCTCTTTCAAACCTCAGATCAGTTTCATGCCTGGGTTTTGCCCATTGAATGCTCAGTCACCTCCCGTATTCCTGTTTCATTTTATTTCCATTGTGATATGCAAGGGAAGGGAAGCTGCGTATCTGTCTAGTACAGCTTTTCTCAAGCATCTTCTCAGCTGCTTTACCTTTTTTCACTAAAGAAAAGAAAAGGCATCTCTGATTGTGGGGATGCTCTAATATCTTTTGCACGTTCGGAGTTGTAGAATGCAGCGTGCAGCATACAAAGGAGTTTGCAACACAGTGCCACCTGCTAGCTCTCTGTTTTATTTGTCATGCTTTACTCTGGAGATATGGGCAGAAAAGTCTGGCGTTTTGTTCCAACATTGAAACTAGGGATGGGCATGAATATTCGTAGCATTTGTTATTCATACAAATTTGCACATTCGTACATGAATTAAATGTTATGATATCCATACAGTGATACTCTTATGAATGCAAATAGTTTGAATATTCATTAAATTGGGGAGGTGGGAAAGCAGCTGCGCGAGACATCTGGAGTGCATTCGACATGGATTGAGAGCATTTTAAAAGTGAATTCAGGTTGGATTTGAGGCTTTCAGAGTGGATTTGTTACCAGATAGGTATCAGATATGTATCTTGTTCATATTGAATACGTATCCATTCATATTGGATACGTATTAAACCGTATCTGATATTCATATGAATTCATACAAATACATTCATATCGAATAGAATCCTACGACATTCGAAAGCATCTATTCATACCAATACAAATGTAACATTCGATTCGTTATGAATCAAATGTCAAAAAACACATTCAAGCTCATTCCTAGGTTTGTCCTAACCAAAAGGTCATTTTAGGACAGTTTGAACCCAACCATTCAGTTGGACTGTGCTTGTTAGAAAAATCCCTGGTCAATTATCACACTTCTCTACAAACATGGGTAGTAATTGCTGGCATGGATGTAATCAAAGATAATTTTTTTTTCACATGATCTGGGAATGTCCTATAGTGTCTGAATTTTGGAAGAAGATAGAGAAAGAAATCAGTGATATGCTGAACATACAATGTATAATAACAGGGAGAATGGGAGTATTACATATGGAGTTAAACAATCTTGCAACTATCCAATTGAAGGAAATAGTAGCACAATTGTTAACATGTGCTCAAATAGTCCTAGTGAGTGGATGGAAGGACAGAACAAAATGGTCCATTAGTAAATGGTATAATTATATAATTAATGTGATAGCAGTAGAAATATCGAATGGCCGTATGAATTATGTAAGTAATTTGGATAGGGTTAGAATATGTAAACAAAAATGGATGATAGTTAAAATATACTTAGATAACAAGCTTAGGAGTGCAAGTGAAAAACTGAAGTTACGTTTAATTTTCTCAATGTATTAGTATTAATTGTGTAGCCTTTTCATTGTATGGTATAAAAACTTGGAATTATGTATTACCTTTGGGGGAAGGGGGAGGGGGTTTTAAAGCAATTGAAAAAATTAATAAAAAGATTTTTTTAAAAAAGAGAAAAATCCCTGGTTTCATTCAAATTGAACCAACCCCTTTCAAACAGGAGGTGGTTCAGTTCAAACTGAACAGGGTCGAACCAAATGGTTTGATTTGGGCCATTCCAAAATGAGCCAGATTTTCACATCTCTAGATTGGTCAGGCTATGGGTCTGGGTGAGTGGGAAGTTTTTATGTTCTTGAGGAAAAGGGGGAAGAGAAAGAAGATGAATGAAGAAGACTAAAAATCAAGAAATTCAATCATGGGTGGTAAATTATAATCAATGGTATCACGTTTGCACTTACTTCCCAGTTATGTGATTTAGAGATGTGCAATAATGGTTGTTTTGTTTTGTTTTTTACATTCTGTTTGAATTGGATAGAATACCCCTAAATCTGATAGGATTCAAATCTTTTAAATCTGAATTTAACAAGATTCAATTCGTATTTACCAAATTTGAATCTATTTGTTCATGTATTCATTCATTCAGTTTATTTGTACACATCTTCCCCACATCTGTAGGCATCTGTATGCATCCATACACGTCCATATGCATCCCATAGTTATCCCATATGCAACCCGTTTTTGTCCCGTGCGGATCTGTACAAATGCATATGGATGGGGGAAGGATGCAGATCATCAAGTGCATATCATGTACGAACCCATACACATACAAATGACTGGATAATTCAAATGAATAAATCCAAAATTTGCAATTCGACTCGGGACATTCTATTCAAGTTTGAATGTCAAAATTCGGCACATTTGATCGGGTTTTGAATGCCTATGAATATTCGTGCACATCCATAATGTGATTTGCGTTTGGTTGATTAAATCACATTGTGAATGTTCTGTGTTGGCTGAAACAAAGAGGACCTGGAGACCAATGCCAGGTGTGTGAAGGCAGGACTGAAGGATGAGGAAATGGTATGAAAGGATCACAATACCAATAATGTCAGTGTTCCATTACTGACATTATCAGTTACTGTAGGTCCTTCAACACTTTTTTTCAAGTCTTAACAGAGCTGCCTTGTTTTGTTCAGTCTTCAGACTGTGACAGCAAGAGAAACCTGCGTTTTCAGATGCATATTTTATGATTGATAGTTGGAGTGACTCTAATTAATCTTCATCATACGAAAAGAAATGGAATAAACTTTAAAAGAAAAGGTAGAGGGATATAGATGGTATGTTTCCTGTATAGCTCTAGTCCAGATGGATTTTCTTAGTTCATTCTACAAGACCCTGGGGTCTTATCAGATGGAGAGCTGTTCAACATTTGATGAGGAAATTATTATAATTTTTGCTCCTTGGCACCTACTTAGCTCACTCAACAGCTGTTGCTAGTCTAAATATTTAAGATGGCTATATGTTGGCTGTGGCAAAGATCCCTCTGTGAATTTTGAACAGCAACAGCCATCTCAAATATGGATAATTTTAAGAACTGGAATTTTCTAGAGCAGGGCAGCTTGTCCAAGCTTACCCAGATCTGCTAAGGCATTCTCACTGCCACCATGAAAATAAGCAGTTTTGCGCATGTTGGTTAAATGCTTGGACCACACGGATAGAAAGAAATATTATTACAACCCTGTAATCTCGTGATTGCCTTTGGTCGTGTGTGATCATGAATGACAACAAACAAGTGCATGCTCTTGTGCATCTGAGAATAAGCGTGGTTGCTTTTGGAAAGGATCCCATCCCCCAAACCCTTTCAATAGTGCTACCATGTTTTGAACAGCAGTTTCCTGACTTTTAGGAGGAAAATGCATGAGATTTTTAGCATTTTGGGTTGCAAAGGAATGAGTTTGCTTTGGCAATTTATCTGGCAGGTGACAGGGGAAAGGGAAGCTCATTAGATTGTTTTTTTCCAGCTCTTTTGTTCCAGAAGGATCCTCATATGTTGACATATTCTTTTTTTATATATACACGAAGCATAGCTCAATACATGTCACACACTAAAGGAAGCATTGCTGGGAATATTTGCACTTGGAGGGTGGGAAGGTGGCATGCTTTGTGATCCGGTTCCTGCTTGCTTTAATTTTGTTTACTATGTTTGCTGGAACTGGAGAAGAGGAGAAGTTAACTTTTGCAGGCTCCCTGCTCAGTTAATCTTCAATCTATCAAAAGAATTATGAAATCTTTTAAGATCAAATGTTAAGACCCTTCACAAAGGTTGTCACAATGAATTCGCTTGTAGGTCTTTCATCTTGCTGCCTCCTGCCGTGGTGAAATAATGTTGATGAGTTTTCCCATTTCTTGCTCTCTCAGCCTCCTTGTCTCCATAAGACTTTCTTGAGAAATGCAAGGACCCAAGCATAATGTTTCTTGCAGATATTTGCACATCCTCTCTTTTCATTTTACCTTGGAGTTTTAACAAAAAAGCTGGGTAACTCCAGTATATAGATGGATTAAACATTATCTTATTCTGATCTCAGGGATTCAGCAGCAGGTGAAAGGCTTGCCTTCATCTTCTCATTGAAGATGCCCAGGTGCCACTGTGTGAGATGGATTGCTGGACTAGATGAGTTGTGGTCTGATCCAGCAGGGTTTCTCTTGTGTTCTTTTGTTTTTATGACTCCTGGCTGACTAGATAGGCAGCTCCCTGGGCACATTTATGCTCTTGCCTACATCTAAAGAGAGGCAACAGATCAAATGTGTGGTCTTCTACTTTCTAGGCAGTTTGCTCCACTACTAAGCCACAGCCATGCATGTGAATGCTTTGATAAAAGTGGATCATTATGGGTTTATATGACAAGTGACTTGGAAAGAGAAAGGCTATTGTTATTGAATCTATAATTTTAAATGGATGGGTGGATTGGTGGGTGGGTGGATAGATGGATGGATGGATGGATGGATGGATGGATGGATGAGAGAGAGAGAGAGAGATAAATGGATGGATGGATGGATGGATGGATGGATGGATGGATGGATGGATGGATGATAGATATCTTGTTCTTTAAGTAAATAAAAAAGATATAAGAATATAGGAAATGCCTTTCTGCATTGGACCAGTGACCCATCTTGTCTTGAAACCTGTTCTTGCAACAGGAAACCAATTTACGTGGGAGCACCAAATATGGAGCCTGAAAATCATGGCTTCTAGTTCTGGCAAGGAAAGCTTGATGGTGGGCAGTTTCTGATATTCCTGCATGATTTATACTCTTCAGGATTGTGCTCTGTGCCAAACCTTGTTAATCTGCAGAGGGGTTGGTAGCATCAAGTCGTCCCTCTGTACATTCCCTTATCAGCAGTGGCTAGTATCAATAGCTGGACCTGTCCAGAACTAGTGGCCAGATATGGCCAGTAGTGGTTGTCTTGTGCTCAGGAGACACTACTGTCCTTAGTCAATCAATAAATATGGATTCATCTCAGAGGGAGTAGACTCAGCTCAGTTGGGAAGGCTGACTTTAAAAGTCTCTTCAAGATCTGGAACATCTTCAGCAGTCCCCTATCTTTAAACCTTAGGATGGCTATGGAGCCTCCATAGTTGTTGAGCCTTCAGTCCCATCTATTCAAGCCAATTTGAGCAATAGGAACATACTCCAAACCACCTAGTGCTAGAACCCTGAAACTGAAACCAACAGAGCATTTTGACTGCAAAAGAAGAGTGGTGTCCATTAGACTGAGAAGAGAGAAGGCTGTTTCAGCAGAAACATTTTTGAGGTCACCACCAGGCCTTGCATTGGCAGGCAAAACCAATGAATGCTATGCATAAATGGTGTAATCCCTACAATTTAATCCTTTCAAAAAGGGCAGGCAGGCAGGCAGGTAGGCAGGTAGGCAGGCAGGCAGGCAGGCAGGCAGGCAGGCAGGCAGGCAGGCAGGCAGGCAGGAAGGAAGGAAGGAAGGAAGGAAGGAAGGAAGGAAGGAAGGAAGGAAGGAAGGAAGGAAAATAAAAGTAAACACAGAAGGAAAGCTTTGCCCCCAAACTGCATGAAAAGGACTAGAATTTGATCATTTTCTAAGGAAGAAGAGGATTCCCCCCCCCCCCCCGGAAAAAAGAAAAAAAAGGCATAATACTGTTTCATGTAATGGCTTTCTGTAGGCAACTGGAGATTCTAAATGTGCTAAATTTGGAGGAAAGATGGAAATCATTTAAGAGAAAACATCTGTTGGGTAGTTATTTTATAGTCATTTTTGCTTCTTTAAGTCTGGAACGCTGTTAAAAGCTTGTAGGGCAGCAAAGGAAATCAGTGGTTTGATCCCTTTTCCATTTTATCATTTGCTTGTGAGCATTTTACTTCACCTTTTACATCCCTCTGAAATTTGTGGTTGCCTCTCCTTTTGTCATCACAACTACCCCGAAAGATAGTTTTCCCCAAGACACTGTGATAGTCCAAGATCAACTCTGAATTTCATGGTTGAAGGAATTTTTAAACTCAGATTTTTTCCGATTCTAGACCAGACAATATACATATGCAACCTGGCTCTCAAAGATGCCACAAGACAAAAGTTTCTGATTAAAACTTTAACCCACCCATTTGTCTTAAAATTACCGGATACTTCACATTTCCAATCCTTGAATGCCCTGGATTTTCACATGCTCCGTTCCTCTCCATAATCTTTGTTAGCCATGTCTAACACAGGGCAAATCCCCACAGCAAGCTTATTTTGCTTTCCCTAAACCGAAATAATAGAACCAGATGCAAGGGGGGACTCAAGTGGCTACTTTTTAAAAGCTGCTTTTCAGGGCTGCCCTGCCCTCTTCCTCCTGGCATGGACGCACCACCCATAAGGGTCCCCTTCACCGAGCCTAACTGGATGGCTCAGTGGCTGGCGCTTCCATGGATGGAGGAAAAATGTCAGCAGGCAGCCAGCCAGCGATTCTTTCCCCTCCTCTCCCCATTGCTCAGGGCACACATCAGCAGCGGCAACTAAAGCCCCTTTGCTTTAAACATTCACATTCAGCTGCTTTCCTCCCTTTCCCTTTCTAAAGTCAGAACTCCAAAGAGTGAGAATTGCGCAAAATTGCAACATTTTTATTCCAACCATCAAGGTGTGAAGTGGTTCCATCACTACAGTGTAGCGATCCCTGTTAAGTGGATTTTTACACTCAAATCACTGTCTTTGGAAGCAAGCTATTGGGAGAGGGAAACCCTAAACATGGATTCTCATCTCTTAAAATGGTACTGCCCATACAGTAAAAAATGTAAAACATTTCAAGCGCACGATCCGGAGTGAGACCTGTTGAAATCAGGATTGAGATTCACCACGCTTTGGGGTGGTTTAACACGGGAAAAGCGTGATAAGCCAAACCGCCGTGCAGACTCCGAGGATTGAAAACGTTTTGAATCCGAGATAAGGTTGCCGTGAAGACATGGCCACAGTGTTTTGTTTTGCTTTTCATGACAGTTAACCTGGAAGTCCAGAACATATCTTTAGCTTTCAGATCTGTGTGGTCACTATCAGGTGAATTTTGATTGTATTATTATTATTATTATTATTATTATTATTATTATTATTATTATTATTATTATTATTATTATTATTATTATTATTATTATTATTATTATTATTATTATTATTATTCTTGAGTGCTATAAATGTACATAGCGCTGAACAAACTACAAGATTGAAAAACAATACAATAAAAGGAAACATAAAGAAAAGTTAAAATTACTAGAATAGTAAAATTAAACCAATACATTAGAATAAAACAAGTAAAAAAAAAATCAATCATCGAGGCCAAAGGCCATAGAAAATAAAAAAGTTTTTAATTGGGATTTAAAAACTGGCAAGGAGGTTAGGGAGTGAAGATGGCTGGGAAGATAGTTCCATAAATATGGAGCAATAACAGAAAAAGGACGGAGGCGAGACCAAGCAATGGGGACCAGGGGTAAGGAGAGACGGCAGGAGTGGGAGGATTGTAGTGCGTGGGAGGAAGTGTGGATGGAAATTAGAGAGGAAAGGTAAGAGGGAGCCAAAGAATGAAGGGCTTTGAAGGTTAAAGTTAAGAGTTTAAATTGAATACTGTAGGAAAGGGGAAGTCAATGCAAGGATTTTAGGAGAGAGGTAATGTGAGAGAAGAGACTAGATTGAAAGATGAGTCTATCCGCGGAGTATTGAATGGAGATTCAATGTTGAAGAAGGGAACGAGGGAGGCCGACTAGAAGGTGATTACAGTAGTCAAGCCTGGAAATAACTAGGGCATGAGTGAGAATCTTAGCAGAAGAGGAAAGAAAAGGATGAATCTTGGAAATACTGAACAAGAAGAAATGGCAAGATTTTGCTAGAGAATCTGTGGCTGGAAGGATAAAGAGGAGTCAAACAAAAATCCAAGATTGCGTGCTAGGGGAATGGGAGAAATGGAAAGACTGTATTAATTCCTGAGTTCATCCAGGTTTACTTGTTTAATTTGATTTGACGTCTACCTTTCCAGGTAGATTGCCATCTAACAGACTTCCTTGACCAGTCAATAATTTCAAAAGTTCCCAGCATTACAATCATCCTATTTTGACTTATTTGCAAGATCTCATTAAGTTGCTGCCTTCTTTCCAAGTTAGAACTCAGATCGCTGTCGTTGGTAATCAAATGTATTATTCGTAACCCATTCTGAAATTTCTCTGCACTCAGAAAGAATGGGCACTCAATTTTTAATGGTGTTATAACAGACAACTTTAATCTATTCATAGCCTATATGGCCCCGATGCTCTTACATCCTTTTCCCTTTATCATCTCTGCCATGCATAATGTATAATTAGATGGTGTTCCACATCCAATCAGTCAGCCAATATCCCAAGGCTTAAAAACTTGTGTACAAATCTTTTTTCACTGTATGAAATCGGGGGTATTTTTCCACTGTCACTAGAAGTACCCATTAAATACCCATTAATGGGTACAAAAATGCCATTTTGTACCCATTAATGGGTACTTAAAGGGTACTTTTAGTGACAGTGGAAAAACACCCCTGGTTGAATCCTACCATCCAAATCTTCAGGTTGACTGGGTGAATGGTTTGAGCAAAGCTCAAAACAAAGCTCTTCTACATGATATTTAAAAAAACAAATACATTGAAAAAAGCCAAAATATTTTAAAGAAAACTAACCCTTGTGAATTATTCTGAATATTTTCAGGATGTTGTTGGAAGCCAGTTTGGGAATCCCACTGCAGGTAGAAGACAGGTGGAAAAGTGCTGGTGGCATTTCTGAAGACGGTTTTGTATTAGAGGTGAGATGTGCACAATTTTTTTTATATATATATTCTGTTCAAATCTAATTGAATACCTGAAAATGTGATTTGAATTTTTGAAATTTGAAAATTTGAATTCAACAAGATTTGATTCGTATCTACCAAATTCATATATTTTTGTTCAAATTTTTGATTCGAAGCTGCACATACGAATGTTGACATTTGTATGTGCAGATACACATCTTCCCCACATCCATATGCATGCATATACGTCTGTATGCATCCCATAGTTATTATTTATTTATTATTTACATTTATATCCCGCTCCATACCCGAAGGTCTCCATACGCAACCTGTTTTTTTGTCCTGTATGGATCCATACAAATGCGTACAGATGTGGGAAAGTTGTGGATCTTCAAGTACACATCGGGTGTTTTTCCACTGTCACTAGAAATACCCATTAATACACCCGGTATCTGTTGTGGGGAGAAGAATAGCAGATTTGTCAGCCGCTTTGAATTCCCTTAAATGGGTGAGAAAAGCAAAGCATAAAACCCAGCTCTTCTGCCAGACAGAACATAACTACATTTAAAGTGTTCTGATTATCTTGCAATGAATGTTTCAGACAATAATCTTCTTTGACTAGTATTTCGGACACAATAGGGGTGATGCCAGACCACATTGTGGAAGATCCTGCTCACTCAACCAGGATGGGAACTTTGTTCTCCAGCAGATATAAGACTATAATTTAAAAGGTAATAAAACCAGTGAGCATTCACACCTGCTGTTGGTTTAAAGCAGTCTTTAAAACCCTGTAAAGTGCTTTCACTCTGGAGCACTGCCTACAACAGTCGAGAATACAAGCATCTTTAAATGTGAAGAGTTACAGTGGGTGTGTATAAATGCCCTGTTGGGTTGAATCATTGGCCAATCTAATCCAGCAGCCTGTTCCCACAATGGCCATACAGTATGGCATAGGGAGGCTCTCAAGCAGGAAATGAGCACCACAACTTCCTCTGTTTACAGTCTCCCAGCAACTGGTTTTGAAAGGTGCACCATCTCCTATAGTCCTCTCATCCATGGACCTTTTTAGCTCATCGTTCACCTGAATATATGAATATTAATATCTGAAAGAGTGTCATTTTCCTATAGACCTGCCCATGTTTTAAAGTCACAGAATGAGGGCCTTTGAAGGTTTCAGGAGCATGGCACACAAGAGTGTCTTCCCTGTGGTGGATCTCTGGCTTTGAAATAGCCTCTCGGTGGACATACACCAGGAGTGAAGTTTACATAGTGGTTAAAACATGCATCTTCACTTGGGCCTTTGACTCATAGGCCATGGTCACCCCTTCACATTTACACCTTCTTCAGTCCATCTTCAGCTCTAACCGCTCTCACCTTTTCATTTCTCTCCATTTTATTTGTGGGGTTTCCATCCTCCATTTGGACTTTCCTGAATGTCAAAATTGTGCATTACATGCATATCAGAATGCTAAAAAAAAGTGAGAGTTCCTTATTTTGTAACATTTGTTTCTTCTTATTCAGCATAAAGCACTGCCGTAGCACCTTTCTTGTGCATTCCAAGATGGTGTACAGTTTTTTATTTTTTTATTTTTTCAAAAAAGAGAACAAAATCCATTTGTTTCCAAACAAGTAAAACCAAATCACAAATACAGATTCCCATGGCCACTCCTTTAGTGCCGAGCAAAGGGCTAGATGCAGCAACCCCTTGGGTGCCACCCTGCCATATTTCATGGGGCAAAGAATTCCACAGTTGGGTGTCCCAAGCAGAGAAGGCTTTATTCTTGGCGGCTGCCAGATGGCTCTCTACAGGTGGCACAGAACAGGACAGCCCTGTGTGTAAATCTTGGGGACTGGGCAGCATGCATGCAACTGCTCTTTATTAGAAATACATAGGTTTGGTGGGGTCTACGCGCATGCTGTGATGCCCTGCACTTATCACCATACGTTGTAGATGCATTAAAGAAAAGCCTGGAAATAAAACTACAAGCAGGAACAGAGAGGGAAAGAGGGTTTCTTTTTTTTTTTTTTAAACCTGTGTTTATAAATCTCCTGCAGTTGTTATGAGCTATAAATGCAGCCAGAACAAATACTTCTTAAAAATATGCTGCACTGTGCTGTACTTGGGTGGAGTGCGAGGACATAAATCTTCATTTTATCCGGGAGCAACGTAGCTTTGCTTCTCCTGCCCTCCCTGAAATTGCAAAACTGTCCAACGCTGCTTGAGAACTGATCATTTATTTAACTGAGCTGTACCAGCAGCAGTGCCGCCGCATTGATTTGGTACATGCATCTTGAATACAGTGGGGCAGAGGTGTTCGGCTATAGGGGGGCAGGTTGAGAGAAAAGCAAAGGGGGGGGGTCTTGGAATAAAATATCACATAAACCACCCAAGTTTTCACCTGATTTCATGTTGAAAGAATGCAAGGCTTTTCAGCAAGAAAATGGAAACCAGCCCCTGTGGGCTTGGAAAGGCCCTTGATCTTTTCAGAGAAGCTGTTCTGAATTTTGGGATTGTAATGAACCTTCTCTTTCTTTCTCCCTGCATGCAGACACACATAACACACACACACGCACACACACAAATGAATACAAGTTAAGGCAAACAAGCGTTACCTTGTTTTGGGTTTTGCTGAGAGTATATCACACAGCGCTTTTTGGGAAAGAAAGAAAAAAAGATGGAGAGCATGTTTATGATTGAGATTATCATTTGGCTTCATCTGAAAGCAGAAAAGCAAGTGCGCCTGAGCGCATGGCTTAAATATGCATCAGATTGGCCCCTCCAGGCCGAGGAAAGGAAAGCTGCTATCCTCTGGAAGCAAAACCTTGCTTAGCTTTATAGTCCTCTCTTCCCAATTACTTTTGTTTAACAGAAGACCTTGGCAGAAAAACGAATATTTAACATTGCTGTCCTGCTGGGTTGTAGCTCATAAAGGAGCTAGTAACTTGGAGACCACAAGCGATCACTTTCTGGCTTCTGGGAGCCTCTGGTTTTGGAATTCTCAAAATGGCCTGCCTGTTGTTACCCTGAGACCAGCATATAGGCAGTGTGATCAGCGACTGCTCCTAAATGTATTCACGACAAATTGATTTAACTGCCTTCCAAAGCCATCTAAGGGTGTTTCAGCTCAGCACTACCCCCACACAAATATGGAACTGGGCTGTGGCATGTCTCTGGGCTGTTTACATACTAGCTGGACATGTGTACAGCTGTCCGATGCTAACCAGATGGTATAGCACTTTGATGACACTTTCTTCTGAGAGATTTCATATAGCTGTGACGGCAACGGGCAGCCAGAAAGCATTTCCCATTTCAAATCAATGCCTGGATGCGATCTCAAAGGGGAATATGCATGTTAAAGCCCTGAATGTTTGGGTTGTGGGCCCAGAAATGGGTCAATGACCTCCTGGTTCTAGGCTCCACTCATAGCAAACAGTGCTCACGGGTACTGCTGGCCAAAGTGCTATCCAGAGGATAGGTTAACATGCACCAGAATTAACTGAGACCGGGCACGTTTTTGTACTTCCCTTCGCATGGGTGCGAAAAGCGTGCAATCAACTCATGTTAACTAGTGATCGCACTTGCATGATTGGACACTCACCTCTGTTTCATCTCCAGGCTGCTCCTCATTTGGGCACTGCCATCTTGAGTGCAGCGCCCTCTGCAACTGTGCGTGCATCAGCATTTCTGCTATGATAATGCTGACGCTCTGCGTGGTCGCAGTTGTGTCATTGGGTCATCAGATCTGCCAGTGCGCCTGCAGCATAAATGCTAGACGCTTCAGGTAAGTGTCTGAGGAAGGTTAGCATGCTTGTGGAGCAACATTTCATACCTTCCCACTTGTGACAATCCCACTCGTATTAGTTTTCATATTTTTAGTGTTGCTTTTAATTTGATTTTAGCTATTTGGGTTTTACTAGGAATTGTTTTATTCTGTTACCTACCCTGGGATTTTAGAGTTAAAAAAAGAAAAGGCTATGAAATTCAATAAATTTAAATAAATGTCAGCTGCCCCACAACAGCTGCTGTTGTATTTTTCCCCAGAAAAAAAGTGTATATTAAATGCAATGCAATGCACACAACTCACAGCTTGTCACTTTGTGGATGGGTTATCTCAGTCTGAAAGTGGACTGAAGCTGGATTAAAACTTAGGCATGAACACATCACACAGCAAGCTGCAGCTCCAGCCCCTCAGAGTCTGGTCCTTCTTTGAAGTTTTTGTTCTTATTTAAGTCATATGAAGTCATAGCTCACCTGGAGTATCAAAGACCTTAAAGCCAAATCTGCCTGAGGCCGTTTTATAAGTCCTTCACATAAATGGACCTTAAGGAAGTTGAGGGCTCTCCAAGTGGTCCTTCAAACGCTCATTAACAGCAAGGTTATTGCTGTACCCAAACCTGGTTTCAAGTTTAATGTTTAATGTTTTCATGCCAGCCTTTATTATTATTGTGGTTTAGGGATCTGCACTAATATTCATAACTTTCAAAATTCATACAAATTCGGACATTTGAATTTGGACATTCAGATCTGAATTTGAATCTAATGTTGGCACATTCGAAGGTTGACATTCGAATTGAAATCAAATGTTTGGATACATTCATAGGTAGTTTTGTATGGGATTCATATGAGATTTGTGTGCTATTCATATGCATTTGTAAGGGATCCTTATGGGATTGAACATTTGTATAGAATACAAATCCTACCACATTCAAAGGGCATCTATTCAAACAAATATGAATTTTCTTGAATTTGATTTGATACAAATTAAATAAAAAAAAACTGTGGCCACCCCTATTGTAGTTGGATTTATTTTCTTTTATTTTTCCAACTAAACCAGCATCTATGAACTTCCCTTTCTGCTGCTGCATCTCAGCACTTTGGCTTCACCCAGACATGAGGGATTTTCGCATTACTCCCGTTCCGTTTGGTTGCGGGAGCCTCCTCAGCTGTCTCCCCACCCCTTGCCGTCGTTTGCTGGCTAAGACAGCTCACGACGCTTTGAGCATTCTCACAGAGGGGCACAGGGATGCGTGTAAACACATTCCGGAGCGCCCGTGTGCGAATGCTCAAAGCGTCGTGAGCTGTCTTAGCCGGCAAACGACAGCAAGGGGCGGGGAGACAGCTGAGGAGGCTCCCGCAGCCGGCGCTGGCTGAAAACAGCTGATTGTCAAAGCTGCGCCGGCAGGGGAGGCAAGCCCGCGGCTGTTAGGGAGAGAGAAGCACGCGCGAACGCTTCTCCTCCCGAACGCCTGTGGGCAGTTCGTGCGCGCCTGAACGCATGTAGAGCAGTTTAAAGTGCTCTACATTTGGAACGCGCGGAAGACAGCTCCGGACATGCCGGGACGCAAACTCGGCCGCAGCAAAGCGAATGCTGCGCCCGAAGCTGTCTCCCGCGCGTTCCAAACCCCCGTGTGCGAAAACGTCTATGTTTGCGTTCTCTGCAGATTCTCTCTGCCACCTCTTCACTTTCCTTCCCAGGCTACCACGTGTAATTGCTGTGTTTTCCTTCCCTCTTTGCCTTTCTGCTTGTTTCTTAGATGACATGGCTCCCTGCTGCTACTGCCCACCTTGTATCTCAGCACATATTCTTTACGGTCTAATAATCCTTTCAAATAATGGTCCTTTCTCCTTTGGTGTCACATTGCTTATAGCATTAAAAGAAGATTCTCTTGAGTTCACTCAGGAAGTGGCTCTGCATTCCCTGATTTTCTTTCTTTTTTATCCTTCCATTAGTAATTCATGAATTATTCCACGTATTTCCCCCCCCCTCTGAAAAGATACCCTGAAAACCTAACTGAACTTTCCAAAATTATTTTTGAATTTTCCTGTCCTTGTTTTCTGCAGTTCAAGTGGATAACAGCAGTGCCATGACCACCATCTTCATCTCCTGGCATTCCTGGGAGAAAAAGACAGCAATAGGTCCTGTAGCTTTTGGTGTGTTAGGTGCAATGCCAAAGAAACTCAAGAAATAGGAAGACATCAGAATGCAGCCATTGTTCCACATCTCCTAAGTGTTCCCAAGACATGGAGCCTTTCTGCACTTGGCCTTATTCTGGAATATATCCTGGGCTTGGGGACTGCTGTTCGCTTGCTAGTGCAGATCATGATAAGCCCCAGGAGAGACCTACCATAGTCTGCATTAGCATGCAGATAACAGAACCCTATCCCAAGATATATTCCAGAATAAGGCCAATTGCAGAAAGGGCCATGGAATGCTCTGTCTGTCCATCCTGCAAATAGATGGGGTGGCCTGCTTGGTGTGCGGAGCCCAGCTCAATTTTGCCATGCTCTGGAAATGGCTCCAGAAGTGAGTGGTTTGTTGTGTGCCACCCAAATCCTCCCAGCCCACAACTTCAAATCCTGGAGAACTTTCATTTTCTGACCTCCCAGGTAGTTCAGGATGAGGCTGCGGCAAGGCAGGGGTCCCTAGGTATGCACTGCCTCACTTTGCTTCATGCTAGGTTCAGACAAAGCAATCTAGAGGCATTTTCGCACTACACTCGTTCCATTTGGAATGGGTGTAGGACGGGAAGCATAAGACACTTCAGGACGCTTTGACCATTCACACATAGGAGCGCAGGAACACGTGTAAACGCATTCCATCGCGCCTGTGTGTGAATGCTCAAAGCATTCTGAAGTGCCTTAGCCGGCAAACGCCGGCAAGGGGCGGGGAGACGGCTGCCGAGGCTCCCGCAGCCGGCAAAGCAGGCAATCAGCTGATTGTCAGCCAGCGCCGGCGGGGGAGGCGAGCCCGCGGCTGTCAGGGAGAGAGAAACATGAGCGAATGCTTCTCTCCCCGAACGGCTGCGGGCGCTTCGTCCACGCCGGAACGGATGTAGAGCACTTTAAAGTGCTCTACATCTCGAACGTGCGCAAGACAGCTCCGGACACGTCGGAGTGCGAGCCCTGCTGCGGCAATGCGTATGCCGCGTTCGAGGCTGTCTTGCACGCGTTCGAAAACCCCGTGTGCGAAAACGCCTCAGGCCAAGAATGGCCTTCTCTCTCTTGCCAAGGTGTGCACTGTAGAAGCTGACTTCCAGTCCTCTGTGTTCTGAGCTTGGTGTTAGTTCGTGGCTATGGATCTTCTACTGGTTGCTTCAAACAGGCTAGAAGGTAAAATTCATTTGGTTTCTTTCAGTGTTCTTTGGTTTAAAGAGTGAAGGTGGTAGATACTGATTCCTCTAACTGAACAGACTACCAAGAGGAGTTAACTGCTGTAAGAGCATTCATCTTCAGCACCCCAGGCAATACTTTCCTAGGCTACATGGGTTTCCTCTTAGGATGTCATGTGTTACTGATCTGCCCAAGCCTTAAGATCTGGAGGTGAGGTCCTCCTGGTTGTCCCACCATTCTCAGTAGTGAAATGGGTGGGCACCTGGGAAAGGGCTTATTTGGTAATGGCCCCCAGGCTATGGAATAGTCTCTCCCTTGAGGTGCGTCATGCCCCTTCTCTGATGAAGACACACCTCTTTGCCCTGCCCTTTGGCTAATGTGATTATACCCCCCTCCCCACACGCACACAGATACTATTATTTTAATATTTAGGGTATTGCTTTAAATGTGCTGAGTCTTTTAAGTGTTTTTATGTATATTATTGTTTTTAATATATATTGGGTTGTAATCTGTTGTTTTAAAGGTTGTTATCCACCTTGAGACGTTTGGGTATAGGGTGGGATAGAAATATAAATAAATAAATGCACAGATTGTGTCATTTAGGGAAACAGCAACCAGACTGTGAGATGTTCTTCAGGAGAAAGAGGTCTAGTGTTCATGACTCCACAGTAAAACATCTCCTGCCATTATGTCTCTATCTATGGCACCAGCAGAAAGTGTGTCATGCCAACTGAACCACCACTTTATCAGGTGCAACTTTAATGCAAGGTGTTACTTTGTGAAAGCACGATTTCACCACCATCAGTGGAGCTGCCTCAGAGCACCACTCCAAAAGAATGGCTTCTCACCCCAGAGTGGAAGCAAGGCGACATCCTGTGAGGTAGCAATCCCATCCGCTTCTCATGTGCACTGGGCACAGCCCAGCTATCTTCATGTTCAAGTTGAGATGCAGCCAGTAATGAAATCTAGTGTCAATCCTCTCCTGTCCAGATTCAGTCTGTGGGTGGAGTGTTTTTGATAGGTTGACAGGAAGAGGGAAGACCTGGCAAGAGCTGAGCCATCAGATATTAAGACGGACATGTTAATTTCCTGACTTAGCAAGTGGATAATGTGGTATGAAACACACCCTTGAAGAAGAAGAAGAAGAAGAAGAATGGGGGGAAAGGGAAGAAGAAAATTAAATGATTCTGGATTGACTCAAGAGAAGAAATACCATGGTCTGAAGCCTTGATACATTGTTGCTTTGATAAGTTCAAACAAGTGTGACTCCCTGGACAACCGTTCTATCAGTTCTGAACAAAACCCGGCGTGGGATGATTATGCTACTAATCCGGAGAGCCGGTATGTTTGGAGTTCCTCGGGCCTTTTGTGGTGTCATATTAGCCTGGTCAGACTCTTGGGAAAAGAATGCATTGTTGCACGGAGTTTAGGCTGCTGGGTCTCTGCTTCACTGGGTTGATAAAATGGCAGTTGATTTAAAAAGAACCAGTTTGTCTGGAGAAAGGATTAGCAGATTAAGGGGGGGTGCCTGCAATTTTTTTAATGTAATGTAAAGTTACATTTCATAACTAAAAGGGATTAATTAAAATGTTAATGGAAGGAGAGATGTGACTCCTCCCTACCCCACCCTCAAGGACAAATTACTCAGGACAGACCTGTGGGGTGTGCATTTGAAGACACTGCCTTGCTTCCGTAGGGGAGGAGAAAGGCAGTTCCCCCCTCTCATTGCTTACAGATGCAAAGTGATCACTGATGGGCGGTGGTGGTACGACAGTTTGAATCCTATTCTCACTTTTGTTAAATTGTATTTTCAGTAGCAAAGACTTATTATGTATGAAGGAGGAAGGAGGAGTCTGAATTCATTAACATTTGTGTTTTTTCTTGCTGGGATGAGGAGAAATGAGAGGAATAGGACATTTACTTCTGAGCCTCTCTGACTCTTTGCTTCCTTGCTCCCTTCTGCCTGATGACTTTGGAGACGCGACCTCTGATCTCAGTAGGCTCCTAGGTCGCCGTCACACCTTCACTTTAAATCTTCTTCAGGTCATCTTCAGGTTTGATTGCTCACACCTTTTCATTTCTATCCCATTTTGTTTGTGGATTTTCCAACCTTCGTTTGGACTTTCCTGAATGAAAAGTCCACAAATAAAATGGACAGAAATGAAAAGATGTGAGCACTGTGATCAGAAGATGGACAGAAGAAGGTTTAAAGTGAAGGTGAGACCATGGCCCTGTTTAGAAGCCTTCTGCCTTTCATAAATGCTAAGTTTCTTTCACACAACGTCCTGTGAAAGAAGAGCAAGAATACTTCCAAGCATTTAAATTTAGAAAGGAAAAATAATACTTTTTTTAATGTTTAGTTTTTCAAATTCACTGCATTTGAACTTTTGCTATGTACAATTTTCTGGGTTCAAATCGACCCACATGTATGACAAAAGCTGTCCTGATAGTTTGAACTGCATGTAGGAACAGCTGTGTGCTTATGGAGTATGATTTCTTCCATAGGTCTCTCAGTTCTTAATGGGAACAGTCTAATGAAATTTCATCTGCCGGAAAATTGTGCATTTGGATGTTCTTGGAAAACAGAGCTTGGTTCAGATGTGAATTCCATTTGAAAAGAGTTTGATATTCAAAATTTGAAGGAAAAAGGAAAGAAATCAAACCTGAAGGAAATTTGAAGCCCAGCATTAAAGAAGGATGGTTTATGCAACAGTAAATTAAAGAAACTGCTTCAGTTCCAGGAGGTTGCTTAGAATACATCTTTTCTGGACCTCAGAGAAGATACCACATCCCAGGGGTGCTCTACAGGAAGATGGGCTCAAACAAGATGTTTACCGATTTGGTGGGAAAACAAATGGGCTCTTCAAGGAGGGCAGCTTGGAGTAGAAGTTCGGCCAACTTTGGGCACATGATGGGACAACCGCAGAATGAGAATAAGGTTTCCCTTCCTTGCTCATGGTGTTCACTGAATGTGCTTATAATTATTGGTGATGGTATTGCTGATCAATGGACCATAATAAAAACAGTTCAAGTGAACATGATGGAAGGACACATACCACCTGGAAGTTTCTCATCTTGCATCCTTCTCCATTGGGAAAGGCAACCAAAGAAAAGCCAATAACCCTATATTCAATGGTGACATCAAGTGTACTAACATCCGAGGACCTGCTTGCATGTGGCCAATCAGAACAGAGCCTGGCATGCTCCGGGGTAGAGCATATGCAGCCAGTGGTGCTGCCTCCATCCCAGAGTGGCTGAGAGCCACCCTAATCCCTGCAGTTTTCACTGCTCCACGGTTTCACAAAGAACACCTAGTGCAATCTCAATACAGCCCCAGATGCAGCTTTCACCCTAGGGACATGCATGAATGGTTTTTTGGGCATTTGATTTGTAATGAATCGAATGTTAGAAAAATTGTATCCATTTGAATAGATCTCCTATGAATGTGATAGAATTCTATTAGATACAAATATCTGATACGAATGCATACAGATCCTGGATACGGCTCCTGGATACGGCTCCTGCCTATGGATCCTAGATATGGATCCTATACAATTGCATACAAATCGGATGCGTATCCTATACGAACGCATGCATATCAATATGGTTCCAGTATGTATCCCCAGTTTAACAAATGTATGAACTATTTGTGCGAATGCTCCAAAACATTTGTATTCGTAGGAATGTTAATACATGAATGTTGTAACATTCAATTCGTGTACGAATGTCTGAATTCATACAATTTTGTACCAATAACAAACGTTGCAAATATTTGTGCACATTCCTAATTCACACTGCCATGGTGTGCGTGGGCGTGGCATCGCAGCAGTGGTTGCACAGTCATACAACACATCTGATTTGCTGTGAGATCCTTTCCCGTGGAAGTTAAGTGCAAAGAGGCCCTGAATTCAATATTTGTTCCTATTCTTCAATGCTAGTTCAGACATCATGCTAAGACATGATGTTCCATAATTAGTCTCTCCCTCAGAGGAAGGGAGTTGCATGAATTAATTTTAACCACAGTTTATTATGGCTGGGATTGAATCTGAATTAAGGATTGGGCAAGCCAGTGATTTGGATTCCTTATAAATATGAATGTATAAACCCACCCTTTCAAACCACATGTGTTAAGAAAGTGCAACTATTTATTTATTTATTTATTTATTATTTATTTATTTACATTTATATCCCGCTCTATACCCTAGGGTCTCAGGGCGGGTAACAGCATATTTAAAAGACAAAAATACTTAAAATAAAACCATATATAAAAACAGTATAAGACAATAGTATGTGCAGTAGGGAAAAACTGTGCCACATTTAGCCAAAGGCCAGAGCAAAGAGGTGCGTCTTTACCCCCCTCCAGAACATATACAGTGAGGGGACCTGACACACCTTAAGGGGGAGGCTATTCCACAGCCTGGGGGCCATTACTGAGAAGGCCCTCTCTCGAGTGCCCACCCGTCTTGCTATAGAAGGTGGTGGAACAACGAGAAGGGCCTCCCCCCCAGATCTTAGGGCACGGGCAGGTTGGTATGGGAGGAGAAAGTGTTTTTTTTTTTTTAATTTGACACTTCTGCTGCCGTACAAAAAGATTTTTACAAACAGAAGTGTTTTGGATTAAGTGGTACACTATAATTTGCACATCAGGGAAATTAATATGCAAAACTGGAATTTTCCTTATCTTAGTGGAAACTGCTTGCAAAAAAAAAATTGGATAAATTAATGGAACTGTATGGAAAAAAATATGCACATTTAAAGACACATGATTTTTTTATGGGCAGTATTATTTTATTGTTTTGAAAACTGCAAAATTAGGTAGAAAGAAGATTGATTGGACTATAGATTGCTTCCAGCTGTGCCAGTACTCACTGCCTGATCCTCCCTTGGAGCTATGGTTTTTCTGTATAGCTCAAACAAGCCACTAGAATGCACATTGACTGTTGAAATGTATTTATTTATTGCATTTATGTAGCCACACACAAAGTTCTCTTGGTAGCTTTTAAAATGTACTATTTTAATTAAAATTTCAAATTTTATCTTCCACTCATGCAAATAAAATCACCTTTTAAAAACTACTAAAATCTACTTATGAAATATTTTGACAACCAGAGTGTTAATTAGAGATATGCTCAAATGAAAATCATGTGCCTGGTTCACCATTGGACCAAATGCATCTTTCTTTGGTTCAGCAGGGAACTTTTTAATCGAACAAATGGTTGTTTATGTTCCATTT
Organism: Aspidoscelis tigris stejnegeri; assembly: GCA_023333525.1. Classification (NCBI taxonomy): domain Eukaryota; kingdom Metazoa; phylum Chordata; class Lepidosauria; order Squamata; family Teiidae; genus Aspidoscelis; species Aspidoscelis tigris. The sequence continues at coordinate 18,925,290 of JALMGA010000011.1, forward strand.
CAAACTTATTATTTTAAAAACCCACACATTTCCAACCCTATCTTTTTTTTTAAGGGTAATTGTGCTGACTAGAAAACAAGTCAGCAAGTATCATTTTTGCCTCTTTATAAATCTATGGTGAGGCCACATTTGGAATATTGTGTACAATTCTGATCACCACACCTCAAAAATCATATTGTGGACCTGGAAAAGGTGGATCAAGAGCAATCAGAGTGATTAAGGGGCTGGAACAAATTCCTTTATGAAATCAGACTGCAACATCTAGGCCTCTTCAGTCCAGAAAGACAGTGTTTAAGAGCGGACCTGATTGAACTGTATAAAATCATGCATGGTATAGAAACGGTAGACAGAGAAAATTTATTTCCTCTATCACACAACAGTAGAACCAGGGGGCATTCTATGAAGCTGATGGGTAAGAGAGTCAGATCAGACAAGGGGAAGTATTTCTTCACCCAGAGGGTCATCAGTCTATGGAATTTGCTGCCAGAGGAGGTGGTAACAGCAGTCAGCCTAGATGGCTTTTAGGAAGGGTTAGACAAATTTATGGACAAGAGATGTATCAATGGCTACTAGAATAGATGCCTAAGTACATCTTTCAGGCTGGGGCAACAGGCAGGATGCTTCTAAGGCCATTTGTTGGGATATGAGAGGAGGAGAAGGTTTGCCCTTGTCTCTGTTTGAGAAATCAATGGGCAATTGGTGGGCCTCCATATGCGACAGGATGGTGGACTAGATGGGCTGTGGCCTGATCCAGCAGGGCTCCTCTTACATTCTTATGTTAATTGTTCATGTTTACAAATGTGGTTCTAATTTGGTTCATTTGGATTAGCATGTGCTGTTGAATGTGAACTTCCACAAATACTAGAGATGAGCAAAGAAATATTTGTCATGTTTGCAGTTTGTGTGAATTGCAAATGTTTGAAACTTCGCCTTTGAATTGAATATTGGCTATATTCAAAGACTGATATTTACGAGTGAAGTGAAAGTTTTTGTACCTCCATTCAAAGCTTTCTTACATTCAAAGCAGCTGCTAAGTGACCTCAAAAGAAGATCTGTATCTGATTTGCATCAGGTTTGGAGGCATGGCTGGTGGCTGCAGGGATTCGCAGTGTGTTTGAAGCAAATTTGAATCCTAGCACGTCTGAAATGGCTCCATTCACACAAATGCAAATTCCCGTTCCATTTGCTTTGATGTAAAGCAAACAGGGAGGAAAAATCCATGCACCTTCTTAACGAATATTAATGGTTCAATTGAATTTTCCAACACAAACCAAACTGTGCATGGGCCTTTCTGCACATGCCGCAGGAAAACAGACCTATAAGATCCATTTTCCGGTGAAACGTTTTTAAAAAGAATCTGCCCCAAACAGGGACAGATTCTTGGAGGCTCCTTGTCATTGGAGAGCAGTGTGAGTGAGACAGGACCAATGTGTTGGAAGAGGTAGGAGAATTGATTACCAGAGGAGGAAGAGCCCCTTAATTTTCTACAAGAAGAATGGTCTGGGTGTGGGGATGTGCATGAATATTCATTACATTCAAAATTCCTACTAATTTGGCGGAATTTGGACGTTCGTAGTCAAATCAAATTTTGGCACATTCAAAGAATGACATTCAAATTTGAATCACGTGTTTCAACACATTTGTATGAAGCTTTGTATGGGATTTCTATGCATTTGTATGAGATTCATATGGGATTGGACATTTGTACATTCAAAGGGGATCTGTTCAAATGAATATGAATTATCTTGCATTCAGTTAAATTCAAATCGAATACAAAACAAGACTGTGCACATCCCCATCTGGGTGTGCTTCCATAGCAGGAGGTCTTGGGGAACTGAAGGTTGCAGGAAAAGTAGGAAACAGGCTACTGGGTAGACTGAAGATTTAGTTAGGGAGAAGCAAATGTGAAAAGCTCCAAAAGCAATATATTGCTAAGGGGGGTTGTTTCCAGAAATATAACTATATACAGAAATATAACTTATCCGAACTTCTAATTTATTATTGTCGAGTCTTTAAAAATCCCAGCATATTTCATCAGATGGATGGAAAATGTGGTCTTATAAAGGAAAACAACACATGACCAATAGAAAATCCCCTTGTTTCTCTGATATAGAGCCTCCAGGTTTCACGTTTCTGGATTCATATTCAAAACTTGCTACTTTTTTAAAAAAAATTGCCAAGCAAATGGAGGATGTTTAGAAGTTCACCTTTTCTTTCTTTCTTTCTTTCTTTTTTTTTAGGATGGCCTTAAAAATCAGAAGACCTTTCTGAGTGAGATAGCTATGGAGAAGTTAATTTGGCATGCAAAAAAAAGTGCCAACAAATTGCTCTGAGTGCAGGCATTTTGGGAGAAAATTGGTGAAATTGTAAGAAGGATCCACTTGGAAACACATGAAATTTGGTGCCTTGAAGGGCTGCTTTAGGCCACTTCTGTGCCGCTATCAGGTGACGAGGGATTTTAAGGCAGTGGTGAGGTCTGAGGAACTGTAGTTTTACGCCGTGGATAGCTTGGGGAGAGAAAAGCCTCATTGTGTCCTGGATTAGCCAAACGGCAGGATTTCATTAATGACTGACTAGCTTTTTAGCAAAACAAAGATAGTTAGGCAGTAAAAGAGAACATGACCAGAATGTGCGCTGCTAATTGGAAATGTATATTATCTCCACTGGGTAGGCAAGCGGAGGTGCTGGGTGGTTCTCGCATTGTCGTTTGGAAGATGTCAAATGCTCCGGAGGTTTTCCCAGGCTGAGATGTCGATCTACAAAGCTTCAACAGTTGGCGTGGCCTTCACTTGTATCGAACCTATTAAGGAAGAAATGAAGCTTATTCAAATTGGAGGATTTTGGGATTCTGGGGCTGCATTGCTTGGGATCAAGGATGAGGAAGACAGTTGCTTGAATGGGCATCCAGCGTGAGGGTGGGGGAGAAGTGACATTATCTGCATATGAAAAAAGGAGCATATCTAGGTGATGGAGCTTTGCATGGCCTTCCCTGTACCGATCCTCTTCCCCTCTTTCCCTTTGCCCCTCTCATCTCCTTCCCCTGCTTCTCCCCCCACCCCTGATTACAAGCAGACCAATGAAGTGTAATATTCTGATCTGAAGCGGCACAGAAACAACTGCGTGGTATTTTAATGATACATTTCAGGGGACCTTCAAAGGTAAAGAAGGTCAGTGGGTAGCCAGGCCAAGGTGCCTGTGGCTATGCAAATATAAACAAATGCATCCGTCTTAATTTCTCATGGATATATCATTTTTCTGAGTGGAACTCTATGAAGCTGATGGATAGAAGAATCTAGGCCTCTTCAGCCTGGAAAGATGGTGTTTAAGAGGGGACCTGATTCATGTATATAAAATCATGCATGGTATAGAAAAGATGGACAGAGAAAATTTATTTTCTCTGTCACTAAACACTAGAACCAGGGGGGACTCTATGAAATTGATGGGTAGGAGAGTCAGATCAGACAAGAGGAAGTATTTCTTCACCCAGAGGATCATCAGTCTATGGAATTTGCTGCCAGAAGAGGTGGTGGTGACAGCAACCAGCCTGAGTGGCTTGAAGAAAGGGTTAGACAAATTTATGGATGACAGATGTATCAATGGCTACCAGAATGGATGCCTAAGCAAATCTTTCAGGCTGGGGGGGGGAGCAGGATGCCTCTGCTTGGCTGCTTTTTTCTGCTGTCTAATCAGTCCCGATGGACATTAGCCACCACTCAGTTTTGATCCAAATTTGGTCCACCTTCAGAGCAAAAGAACATATCAGCAAAGTGAACAATCATTTTCTTTCCATAATATCTAAACCAAAGGTAGATTTTCCGACTTAGATAATACCGAAATAAATTAGCTTGTCACTTTGCTGACGGCTGGATCAAAACTTAGGTGTGAACGCAGCCTGAGAATAGCACTTGTTGAAGAGGAATAACTTATCACTGGTGCCAGTTGGTGAAGAAGACTTGACAAAATGGCGGTGGAGGAGAAAGGTGTTTGGCAAGCTTTCTTTCATCTCACTGAACCCACCTAGGGAGGGATGGAATAAGGTTAAACTGCCCTCCTCTACTCCCATGCCCATGTCTTATAGTCCAGCCCCACTGGCAATACAATCCTATGTGAGGTTTCTAAGGGTCAAGGGGAAGTCTTCCTTTTTCTATCCCAATTTCCATGGGGCTTGTTTTTCAGGAACTTGGTCTTGGATTGTAACCTGAGTCCGATTATTGTCTTCCTGGATTTAAAAAAAAGAGACAAGTAGAGGAGACTAAACTTCCACTGCAATTCTGACAAGTCCTGGCATTTGCGAGAGGGCGTCATTTTGTGAAGCTGAAACATAATTGCAGAAATTCCTTGCCCAAGAGGAAATTCCTTGTTTCTCTTCTTTTTTTTCTTTTTTCTTTTAAAGTGGTTCTGGGCATTACAAGAAGCCAAGAACCACACGGTTCCCATGAATGTCATGCAGGAAGAAAAATCAACGCTGATCTCCAATTGAAAAAGAAAAAGATAAAATAAATAAAAATGCTAATTTTGTTCAGCAATGCGTACACTGTTGCACTCCTATAAAGCCTCCATCACAGAAACAATCCATTTTCCCTTTTTATTTAAAGCAAGCTGGTGTTTTCGATTTGGAAGGGGAGGCTGTAGCCCCAAGCTCACAGGGCTATCAACATTTCAGTGGAATTCTGATCATGGCTTTTTTTCTTCTTTTTTTAATATTCCATGCAGCTCTGCCCCCTCTGATTTCACGCTGAAACATTAACAAGAGCTGACACTGGAGATTAGAAGCAGACAGCTGGAATGCCAAGTCTTTGTTGCAAGATGGCTATGAGCCAACACCGTTCAACCACAGCCAAAAAACGACCTGGGAAAGTCTTCTTAAGAAAGGGGAGGTGGGGAGGGAAAGTTGGGGTGGGGGGGCAGACAACAGCAACAAGGTAGTCTAGTGAACAGCACATGCCAATTGCTAGAAAGGACTTCAAAAAATAAAGAAAGTCTTACCTTATTAAAATCTTTGAGTCCTGCATCAGCTTGTGTCTATTAAGAAGAGAGGAAGTTTGCAGAGAAAGGTAAACCCAGGCAGCAACAGCAGAAGCGTTGCAAGATCGCTTTCGTTGCAAACTTTGCAAAGCAATTTTTAAAACGGTTTCTCTAGAAAGGGGCCCTGATCCCGCTTTGTCAAAAACCTGGGATGATTTGAGAGCGTTCCTGCTTGGAAATATCTGGGGGCATTAATTGGGAGGGGAGATGGTGTGACCAAATTAGTTCCAGATGCATGAGCTGAGAAATAAATCTTCAGTGGGGGGCCAGAGCAGTCTTTTTCGAAATTAGGCCATTAAGTTGTTGCTTTAGAATCAGGGCAAAACTTACCTTTCCTAGTCAGATGCTTCTTTCCTGACCTCATTTCTTATGGAGGATTTGGAAGATCCCTGCCTGCATTTGAAAAGACTGAAGATCATTGGTACCTGGATTGTTCCTCTGGTTACACAATCATGGATATATATGTCAAAGCACTAGAGATACGCATGAACTTTTTTTGGTGCTCTTTTCAATGTTGAACTTTTTTTGTGCAGCAGAATGCTTGGTTCAATTCAAACACATTCAAGCCACAACCAAACAGGGTGTGTTCACTAGTTTTGTTAGAATACCCCTTTCTTCAGTTCAAATTCAAACTCTGTTTTTGAATAAGCAGGGTGTTCAGCTCAAACTCAAAACCACTGTTTATTTGTACTAGGGATGTACACAAAGCAGTTTGGGGGATTTGGTTCTAACTGAATACCCGGAAATTCAATTCAATCTGAATCTTTAAAATTCAAATTTAACCAAATTCAAATTAAGCAAATTTGAATCTGTTTGAATTTTTTATTCGAATTTTACGAATGTCAACAAAATTCATATGTGCCTGTACGCATCATTACGCATCCTGTATGCATCTATACATGTCCATATGCATCCTATAGGTATCCCGTATGCAACCTGTTTTTGTCCCGTATGGATCTATACAAATGTGTATGGATGCGGGGAAAGTACGTGTCGTGTATGAACCCATATGCGTGCAAATGCCTGGATAATTCAAACATATAGATCTGAAATTAAAAATTCATTCAAATATTTAAATTTGAATTTATGGACATTCGATTCAAATTTGAATGTTGAAATTTGGGCAGATTCAATCAAGTTTTGTATACCTTCAAATATTCATGCACACCCCTAATTTGTGCCACATTTACTGAAAGAAAACAAAGAATAAATACATCTTAAATAAATCACACTTGTCTCTCAAAAACAAGCGTGCAGAAGGGCAGCTAGAATTGTGATCAGATGCTCCTAGTCACTGAGATCACCTGAGATCACATGGACCATTCAGAATCTAGGAACATCTCAAAGCTGAGATGTGCGTGAACTTTTTGTGTTTGTGTTTGGTTCAGGATCTGGTTCACGGTTCTTTGAACAGCAGGGTGTTCAGTTCAACTTGAATGCCTTTAACATTCACTTGGTTTGTTAGAACGACCTGTTGTTTGGTTTGAATTTGAACTCTGTTTTTGAACAGGCAGGGTGCTTGGTTTGAACATGAACTTTCTGAACATCCTTGATTCGAACAAGTTTGAACATGAACCAGCTCAGTACATCTCTACTTAAAGGCCCTGTAAGGGTAAATAGATATAGATACAGATGATAGGGATAGAGCAAGGGATAGAAACAGAGATACAGATACAGATATATATATAATAGGGATGTGGATAGATGGGGGTTTTTTTCCAGTCAGTATCAAATTGAATGTAAGAAAATGTGTATTCATTTGAACAGATCCCCCGTAGAACATGGTAGGATTCTATTCAATACAAATGTATTTGTATGAATTCATGTGAATATCCGACACAAACACGTATATATCTGATAAACATCCCATCCTGAAACCACTTTGAATCTGTTCTCAAACCATGTTGAATTCACTCTAGATCCATTCCACTTGTGACTGGTGCAGCTGCTTTCCCACCTCCCCGTTTCACGAACGTTATGAAGCTTTGTACAAATGTTCCAAAACTTTTGTATTTGTACAAATGTCAATATACGAATGTTGTAACATTTGATTAGTATACAAATGTCCGAGTTCATCCAAATTTGTACGAACAACAAATGTCATGAATATTCGTACACATCTCTATTAGATAATTCATGTAAGGTGGGGAGGGAGGTCCTCTAATTTGCTTACTGTTGGGTAGATATCTTATCACCCTGTTAAAACAACTGAGAAAGAGAGGATGTCCAAAGGTAATTGCCATGCCTAATCTCTTGTGAGTATTCAAAGGATCGCAGACTTGTAAAGTGATTATGATTAATGGTAAGTGGTTTTTTTTTTCTTCCTGGTTCTGACTGCTGTAAATAGCCCTGTCTCTGCCCTGACAGCTTCCACTGAAATCTGTCTCACAAGGTAACTATGTGAGAACCTGGCTAGAGAAAAGGTCCAAGTAGTTTGTTCAAAACAAACAAACAAATAAGGTCAAATTTGCAAGATTGTTCTCCACTTGCAGGCAGAAGAAAAAGAAGGGTTGGTTTTTATTCCCTGGCTTTCCTCACCCTTTTAAGGAGACTCAAAACTTCCGACAAAACTTCTGTTCTTCATCCCACATCTTTCCTACCTGTGAGGTGAAAGAGAGCTGTGGCTAGCCCAAGGTCATTCAGCTAGATTTATGCAGGAGTGGATTTGTCCAGCAAAAAGTCCACCACTCTAACCAGAAGCTGAAGCTGGCAACTTAATTATGCAACAAAATGCCTGCAAAGGGAACTTAACTCAAATATGAAATAGTCTCCCCTTAAGATGTGTCACGCCCCTTCCTTATATATATTTAGGAAGGTGGTGAAGACGCACCTCTCTGCCCTGGCCTTTGGCTGAGGTGGTTGTATCTTCCCATCATTTTAAACACCGAGTGTATTTTTTCAGATGTGTTGAATTTTTAAAGTGCTTTTAATGTATATTTTGTTTTTAATCTGCTGTTTTAATGGTTGTTACCAACCCAGAGACCTTCAGGTTTGGGGCGGGATAGAAATGTAAATAATAAATAAATAAATAATGACAATAACTTAGCTATCCTATGATCTCAAAAGAACAACATAGAACATTACTATTACTATTACTATCATTACTATAGTACTTAGGATTTTGCTGTTATTCAGACCATATCATTTTACTGCCATTCGGGACATGCTCACATATTTGTAACATTCAAAATTCATTCAAATTCATGTAAATTCAGGCATTTGAATTTTAATCAAACGTTGGCACAGTTGAAGATTGACATTCAAATTCAAGTCGGATGTTTTGATACATTTGTATGAAGCTTCGCGTGAAGTTTTGTACAGGATTCATATGGGATTTGTATAGGATTCATGTGGGATTGGACATTCAAATGGAATACGAATCCTACCACATTTGAAGGAGATCTATTCAAATGAATATGAACTGTCTTACAGTTGATTTGATATAAATCAAAGAAATAATAATAAAAAAAAACATTTGTGCCCATCCCAAATGGGCTTTGGCTTCATCCAAAACAGTCATTCATAGGATCACCTTTCCAAAATGTATGATTTGCTCCTTCCTAAAGGTGACAGACAAAGCTGTGGGTATTGTGTAGACCTTTTCGATGACAGCCAAAAGAATCCACCAGAGACCAAACTCAGAAACAATCCTTGAAAAGCGTTGGAATAAAGAGGCGGAAGTAAAATGGGCATCGATGAATTTGCTAATACATATTGACCCTTCCCACATTTACATCATTAGCCCGAGTTAAAGAGAGAACTTCCTTGCTCATTATCATTATCTCTCATTAGAAGACACTCCTCCTTTCCAACCATTCTACAAATGTTTCAGGGACTTGTTAATTGGTTTCACACAGCCTTGTCGATAGTTCCTGGGATGAGCTGTGTCGAATAGCCTTCGGGGCAATGTTTTATGGAGATTCATGCTGAATGTGGCCGAGCAAGGAGAGGAAAAGAAAGGTCCGCCAATTGTCCTGGCTACTTGAATGGCATTAGCAGTAAAACTGGAATTCCATTAACAGTAATGCTGGTTTTATGTGTTCCATCACTGCAAGTTCAAAGAAGTCACACAGAACTTAATGGTGCTATGGTTGACTAGTGGCAAATAAGGAGAAGAACATTTTAGGGTCGAAGGCTCTTCTCCATGGTTCTGAGTGTGCAGCAAAGAGAAGTTTGGTGCCATCCTAATGTCCTTAGTTTCCATCTGCCTTCATGCTGAGACATCTGGAATGGCACAAACTCTACTGCAGCAAACTGGGGGAAGGCAGAGGTAACGATGATGAGCCAAATACTGGTGGTGGAACCAGGTAGACTGAGGCACCTCGGACCACACTCTGACACATTACAGATCAGAATTAGGGATGTGTATTTGTATCAAAGTGAATCCAAGAAAATTCATATTCATTTGAATAGATCCCCTTCAAATGTGGTAGGATTTCTATTCAATATGAGTGTTCAATCCTATACAATTCCATATAAGTACCATACAAATGCATACAAATCCCATAGAAATCCCATAGGAAGTCTCATAGGGTGTTTTCCCACTGCGCTCCTTTAATTTGGATCCAAGAAGATCCAGATCTAGTAGATCCGGATTTTTTTTAATTTTTTTTTAATTTTTTTTTATTTTTTTAACTTTTACAATAAAAATTTTACATGGTTATGCACTTATACATTCTTCCCTTTTCCCCCCCCCTCCCCACCCCCTCCCACCCCTAAATAATGAATATTCAATAACATTTATGAGCTAAGGGTTACATTTGGAATACAATTCTTAACTGTAATTTAACTAATTCACTTCTGACACTCGCTTCCAGGTAATAGTAGATCCGGATTAAGGGAAGTACCCAATGTGTTTGCATGGGTGGTCTAGCACCCAATAGCAATGGGTGCTAGCCTCTCTGCCATGGAAACATCGGAGCACCCATTTGGAAATCCGGATCTACCCATGAGGGGTCTGCTTGTCACCCCAGGTGTTTGGGGGGACAGGGGGTGCAATCTCCGAAGTGGCTTTGAAGTCATTTCGAAGTCACTTCGAAGTCTGTGCAAAACAGCTCCATTGAAGTCTGTGCTGATCTTCGGAGTGAACTTCGAAGTGACTTCGGAGTCACTTTGGAGTCACTTTGAAGTTCACTCTGAAGATCAGCACAGACTTCAAAGACGCTCCAGAGCTATTTTGCACAGACTTCAAAGTGACTTTGAAATGACTTCGAAATGACTTCAAAGCTTAGGTTTTGGGGCTCCCCTCATGGGTGCCCCCTACCCCTAGCCTCCTCTAGACCTCATTACCACACAAGCATGGAAACAGGCTCCCTGTAATCCGGATTTTCTGCCTGAAGACCCCTTGTAGACCCCATTAATGGAGTTTACAGAAAATCTGGATTAAAGGCCAGAAAGTACTCATTTGATCCAGATTTCCCCAGCAGCAGTCGAAACAATTCGGTCCCAAATGGGTGCCGTGGTGGAAATGGGATCATCTGGCTCATACCCAAATGGGTCCTTAATGGGTGCAAAAATGGGTACTTTCTGACAGTGGAAAAACACCCATACAAAGGTTCATAAGAATATTCATATGAATGTATCAAAACATTCAATTCAAATTTGGATGTCAATCTTCAAATGCGCCAACATTCAATTCAAATTTGAATGCTCGAATTTGGCCAAATTCGTATGAATTTTGAATGTCATGTATTCATGCACATCCCTAATCAGAATGGACTTTGATGTATTCAAAAGTGCCTGTACCACCACCTTCAGTAGTTAAAAGTGGGGACCCGGGATAGGGCCTTCTTGGTGGCAGCCTCTGGAAAATGCACCTTGGCCTTTAGCTGAGGAAATAGCTTCCCCTCCTCACTTTCAGGCACCCTTACTGTTTTTAGTGTGTTCATTTTATATTTTGTTTATTGCTGTAACCAACCCTGAGACTTTCAGGTAGGCAGCAGGCAAAAAGTATGATTGAATGAACAAATGAACATAAATTAATAACACTATTTGCATAAATACCAATGAATGTTTCTGCTATACTTGCACGCCCTTTTAACTAGTTTCTGCTGTTTCCAGTTAATATCTTTCTGTTGTTTATATATAACTTCTTCATAAAAACCCTCAAGATTATAAATATAAAGATAAAAATGTTTAAAAATTGGAAAATGTTTTAAAAACAATGTTTAAGACCCATGTGGGATTGAAAGAGAGTCTCCCCCCTCCCCTCAAATCATATGTCAAGGAGAAGACAAATAACATACACAAGTATGAATTTCCAGAGAAATAATGGAAACATTTAATGCTTTGAGAAGTCCTGTGATCTCACTACTAGGGATGTGCACAAATGTTTTTTTAAATCCGATTTATATTGAATCGAATGCGTGAAAATTTGTATTTGTTTGACTAGATCCCCTTAGAATGCAGTAGGATTTGAATTTTATATGGATGTTCAATACAAATTCACATACGGATCCCATACAAATCCATAACAAAGTTTTATATGAAAGTATTTCATTCAATTCAAATGTCTGAATTCTGTCGAATTTTGCACTTGGAAGATGGGCATGGCTGGGGACACTCCAGCACGGACCATATGGACCCCACAAAGCCATTTCGGCATCTGTGGCCAACCCCACCGTCATTGGATGTGGAGCAGTAAAAACTGTTCTACAGCCATAGATGCTCCTAGTAAAGTCCTATCTGCAGCCTGTGCATAACTTCTGTGCAATAGCTGCATCGGATGGGACAGGGCCACTATGTATGCAGTAAGGGTATGCATGAATGCATTTTTTTCATTCAATTTGTAACAAATAAAATGCTTGAAAATCCGTGTTCATACTAATAGATCTCATTCGAATGTGGTAAAATTCTATTCGCTACAAATCTATAGTATGTATTTGTATGAATATTCAATACGTATCGGATACGAGTGAATGCATATCTGATACAAACAAATACGTACCTGATACAAACAAATATGTATCCGAAACATATCTGTAGTATATCTGTGCTCTGAAAATGTCAAATCCAACCTGAATCCACTTTTAGTTCACTTCTCGATCCATGCTGAATGCAATCTAGATCCACTGTGGTTGTGGCTAGCGTTCCGCTTTTCCACACACCCAATCTAATAACAATATGTTATGGATATTTGTGTATATCCCTGGTCTGTGGCTATGCATTTGTGGGTCCGACACATATGGCCATTGCTACAGCAAAGTGAAATCCCAGATGAGACTATTCACACTTCATGCAGACTCAGTGTGGTCTGGGTGAAGTTTGGGCTGGGGCAGGGCTTGTAGCACAAATGCCAGCCACTGTCTCTGATCTTAACTGCTCTGGTACAGTACCTATGGCAGGTAAGTGCAAAGAAGTCCTGCACCTTTTTATTGCAGAAGCGTAACAATACCCATCTATGTATATGGAGAGGAAAGAAATCACTCACTTCCATGGTAGAACCAGGATCCAGACCAAAGCTATTAAAATGTATGAATATGAGCAGGGGGACCCACAATTCTTTATTACAAGTGTTTTCTCATCCCTATAAACAATTTTTCCCCTATTTTTGGGAGAAGCTATGCTTTGTTGTTGATTGCCATCAAGTTGTGGTTGAATCCTGGTTGACTACATGAGCACCTCAATGCAATTTTCCTGTCAGAGAAACAGGTGTGGTTTGCCATTGCTTATTTCCTGGGAAAGACTGGGAATTGAACCAACAGCCCCCTGTTTTCTAGGCTGCTTGCGTTATCATTGAGTTGGGATGTGCAAGAATATTTGCCACATTCAAAATTCATATGAATCTGTTCAAATTCAGATGTTCAAATTCAAATCTAATGTTGGCACATTTGAATGTGAATGGAATGCGTCTATACATTTGTGCGGAGCTTCGTTACACTCATGATCCTAGGGAAGAGGGAGAGCAGCCACCCAGTCACATTTAGAGTGGATTTAAAGCAGATTCAGATCAGATTTGAAGTGGATTGAGAGCAGATTCAAAGTGGATTGAGAGTGGGTTTGGTGTGTTCAGAGCAGAATGGATTTTGATGTTTGATTCGTAATTAATTGAATGTTAGAAAATTCATATTAGTTCAAATAGTTCCCCTCCAAATGTGGTAGGATTCTATTCGATACAAATGTATTTGCATGAATCCATAAGAATATCTGATATGAACGAACACGTATCCGATACATATCTGATACGAACGCATATGTATCAGGTATGTATCAGATACATATCAGATACGTATCAGATATGTATCCGACACATATCCGATATGTATCCGATACATATCCGATATGTATCCCCAGTTTAACAAATGTCCAAACTATTAATATGAATATTCCAAAACATTTGAATTCATATGAATGTTAATTTACCAGTTTGGTCTAGTGGTTAGGGAGCCGGACTCTTATCTGGGAATACCAGGTTTGATTCTGCCCTCCTTCATGAAGCCAGCTGGGTGACCTTGGGCTAGTCACTGCTCTCTTCTGAGCTCTCACAGCCCCACCTACCACACAGGGTGTTCTGTTGTGGGGAGAAGAATAGAAAAGCTGTCAGCCACTTTGAGTCCCCTTAAATGGGTGAGAAAAGTGGGCTAGAAAAGCCAACTCTTCTTCTTATGAACATCTGATTCATCTATGAATGCCGAAATTCATCTGAATTCATGCAAACAATTGATGTTACGGATATCCATGCACACCCCTAAAAGTGAGTGTACACACACCTATTAAAGAACAATCTTCAGCAAAATATGGATTTTGGCAAGAAGAATATATAGAAAGAGGACATGTTAGGAATCCCTTCTTACAAAAAGCCAAATGTTGATATGCATTTTCAGTTGAAGCGGATGCATTTGTAGGAAATAGGTATGGCTATTTCTGAGAGGCAGAATCCAGAATGGAACAAGCTGGATTCAGGTAGGTGAGTATGCATTGGTTCGCTAGAGTTGGCATGGCTGGAGAGCGTTGACAGATTTGGCAAAGCTAGTAGAATGGACGCCAATGTATTGCCTTCAGGTTGCAGGGCTAAGCAGGATGCCTCTCAGAGACATTTGCAGGGATCTGAGTGGAGGTGAAGGTTTTGCTTTTGTATTCTGCTTGAGAATGCCCAGAAGCAACTGGTAGGCCACTGTGAAAGAGAGGATGCTGGACTTGGTAGGCTGTGGCCTGATCCAGCAGGGCTCCTCTTATGTTCTTAGTTTTAATGAATGCTCCAACTCTGCTAGCAGTTGTCTACCTAGGATAACTTTTCATCTGCATTCCTTCCATGCTCAGGGGGAATACAAATCTTGTCTTTACAATTCACCTCTGTTCTCCCAAGGTCACCCATGTCCAACTATATTACCGTAGATACACAGCTTTCCAAGTAAGGATGCAGGCGTAAAGAGATGTGCTAGATCCATGAGAGCTGAAACTCTTTCTCTCCCTCCCTTGCAAGCCTCATTATTCCCTCTTTCCTGTAAGAACAAAGAGTGAAGTGAGTCCCAGGAAGTAGTGAATTATCATCAATTGTCAGCAGCATTCCTCTTCTGCAGCACTCGGGGCTGATTTGCATTCAGTTCACATGTTCAGAATGACTTGGGGGAAGAGAGGAGAAAAAGAAGGGGGGGAAGGAAAAGAATTAACAGGGAGAGAAAGGGGAAAAGCCACAACCACTCTAGAACAGCAGATACATATTTAATGAGGCTCAGTGACTCTGATTTCACTGCTATTGATCTCAATGGAGAACATTTGACTACCCCAGCTCTGTACAAGTTCCATCATAGACACTAATGAACCACCAGAATAGTGCACTGTTCGCTCCTCCAGCGCACTTCATCTTGCCCTCTGCCATCTTTCTGTTGGCAAACCATCAGCTGCTTTGGGCCTCCTTTAACTTTCATGGTGGCTCAGCATTTCAGATGGGGCCATAGACATAAACAAAGGGAAGGCCAGGTCTTGAAACTGCTGGCAAAGTCCTCCCTTTTTATTTCATTCAGGTTTCTGTGAGCCAAACATTGCCTACATCTAATTAATAGGATTATTAATATGAAGACAAGATGCAGTGCCCCAGACTCATGAACACCTCTGTCAGCTCAGAGGTTCCACCAGATGGCATCATTGCTTCAGCTCCAAAAGAAGGCCTTCCCACCTTCTTCCCTCTTTCTAACCTTGCAGTTCATGAACTAGAAATAAGGGCCTTTCTGCACTAGATGTTATTCCTGATTATGTCTCGGAATAGGGACCTGCCATCTGCATGCTGACTGCAGCTAGGGTCTGCTGTAGCCTACAGAACCATGCAGATGGCAGGTCCCTGTTCTGGAAAATAATTCAGCATAAAGCGCAGTGCAGAAAAGACCAATCACCAATCAATAGGGATGTGCATGAATGAGGTTTTTTGCATTTGATTCATATTGAATCAAATGCAAGAAAATCTGTATTCGTTCAAATAGATCCCCTTCAAAAGTGGTAGGATTCTATTCACTATGAACGTATTTATGCTAATTCATACAGATATCCAATATAAAGACATATGTATCCCATACATATTCGATACTTATCCCATAACATATGTGTTCTGAAAGCGTCAAATCCACCCTGAATCCACTATGAGTTTGTTCTCAATCCACATCTGGATTAGGGATGTGCATGAATGGGTTTTGTTTGCATTTGACTTGTAACAAACTGAATGTTAGAAAATGCATATTTGTTTGAATAAATCCCCTTTGAATGTGATAGGATGTATTCGTACAAATTCGTATGACTATCTGATACAAATGCATACGGATCCTGGATACAGATCCTGCATATTGATCCTATACCAGTGCATACATATCGGATACGTATCTATACCAATGCATACATATCTTGTATTTATTTATTATTTCCATTTCTATCCCACCCTATACCCGAAGGTCTCAGGGTGGATAACAACCTTTAAAACCCACCATGTCAAGCGAAATAATATATATTAAAACAATAAAAACCATTACAGCTTTTAAAACCCAACATGTTAAAAACAAAACAATATCAATTAAAGCAGTAGTGTTTTCAGTGAGGGCATTGGACACGTATCCTATATGAATGCATAAATATTGATACGTATCCAATATGTTTCCAGTTTAACTAATGTATGAACTATTTGTACGAAGGTTCTGAAACATTAATATTTGTATGAATGTTAATGTATGAATCTCATAACATTCGATTCTTGTACAAATGTCCAAATCGACCTGCCCATGCCCTAAGATCTGGAGGAGAGGCCCTCCTGGTTGTCCCACCACCTTCAGTAGCAAGGCTGGTGGGCACCTGGGAGAGGGCCTTCTCGGTAGTGGCCCCCAGGCTGTGGTATAGTCTCCCCCTTGAGGTGCGTCGGGATCCTTCTCTGTTCATGTTCAGGAAGAAAGTGAAGACGCACCTCTTTGCTCAGGCCTTTGGATAAATGTCCAACCATGTTTCCTCTGCTGCAAACACCACTGTTTTAATTGTTATTGTTTGTTTGCTTGCTTGCTTGTTTTGTAACATGTTGGATTTTAGACACTGTGATGATTGTTATTGTTTTATTACAGATTATTTGATATCATGGATTTTAAAGTTGTAACCCGCCTGGAGACCTTTGGGTATAGGGCGGGATAGAAATAAATAAATAAATAAATAAATAAATAAATAAATAAATAAATAAATAAATAAATAAATAAATAAATAAATCGTATGAATAATGAATGGTACGAATATCTGTGCACATCCCTCCTCTGGATCCATTCCAGATGTGACTTGCCAGGTTTTGACTGTTCTGAAGCATCCCTATGAGTGTTCCAAAACATTTGCACAAATACGAATGTCAGTGTACGAATGTCATAACATTTGATTTATATGTGAATTTGTATGAATACTGAATGTTCTAAATATTCATGCAGATCCCTACCAATCAAGTTTGTATTGTCAAATATTGGGAAATGTGCATGAACTTTTGTCCCTGCTATCTAATGAAGGGATGGTTTGTAATGATGACAACCCTCTCTTAGAGTGGGGACAGGGTAATGGCGTGTGCGTTGCATCTTATGATGTAGGAGATGGGATATGACCATGGTCTCCCACTGCACTTAGACCAAGTGCATCAAATCACCTAAAAGGATCGATCCAATGGGATGTCCCTGTTCCTAAGTTCTTGGCTTTATTTCAATGATTGTTATAAGCATGGTAAGAGAGGGTAATCCTTGACCATTACGTACACACATTTTTTGTATGTGACTAGAAAGACTGAAAGGGATATGGAATTTTGTTTATTTTTATAGCAGCCTTCCTGCGGCGATTCTGGCAATGAAAAGTGGGAAATGAGCAGCTTTCCTACTATAGAAACACTTGGCTAATGTAAAAAAAAAAAAAAGGCAAACAAAGTTGGACCTTGCTAGAATTTGGGTGAGGGGGCTACCAAAAATAATCATCAGGATGTCTTTAAAGGCCATTTGCAGGGATTCCAAGGCAGGCAAAGGTTTTGCCCTTGTCTTCTGCTTGAGATGTCCAGAAGAAGCTGGTGGGCCAATGTGTGAGACAGGATGGCTGTGGCCTGATCCAGCAGAGATCGTCTTATGTTCTTATCAATTGCAGACTGGATGGGAGGGGAGAATTAGAAGGCGTCAGCAGAAAACTACCATGGTATTGTTGCAAAAAAAAAAAAAAAAAAGGAAAAAAGTCCATATAGTCACCAGATGTCCTTGTCTTACTAGTTGCAGATAATGGAGAACCTCAACCCTGTGAAAATGAAGTGTGATTTATTTCTTGTTTAAGGTGTGGGGGACTACATCTAGCTGTGGCTCTCTAGCCCCCTTTTTCCATGTGTGGTCAAAGATCCGGATCTTCAAGATCCAGATCTTTGAGATGGGGTACTCCTGGAGATCAGGATCTTGAAGATGCCTGAAGACCCCATTGTGGACATCTTTAATCAGGTCCACATGGAATCCAGTTTTAAGGTCCTGAAGGACCCATTAAATCCAGATTTCCTCTTCCCTCATCAGGATAGGGCCTTGCAGATGGGGCCTTCAATGGGGTCCAGGTGGGGACAGGGCCTTCATGATTATCAATCAGGTACTAATGGGGTTCCTAATGGAGTCTTAGAAGGGTTCTAAGCCCTAGTGGAAAAAAGGTCCATAGTGAGAAACAGAATGCTACAGTGGTGACCCACCATTAAGTTTTAATGCTGATAGCTTCATCCAGACTTATTCCAGTATATTTGGGTATTCTGAAATAAAGCATGGACATTCCAAAATAAAGAGCATCTGGATGTGCTTTATTCTGGAAGATTCAAATAGTGTGGAATATGTCTGGATGCAAATGTCGTCAAGTAACAAGCTGGTATCTTGCAGAAGAAAGCGCTGTTCATGAACATCAAAGCATAGCAGTGAATTGCTCCTATACCCTATCACGTGAGCTGCTGCTGATTACATCTTCCGTGGTCATTAGATGTGGAGACTGTTGTTAAGAATCAAGCACACTCGAAAAGGGGAACATTATTAAACACCGAGCAACTCTTTGAGAATTCTCCTTCTCCTTGAAGAAATCACCTGGTGGGCTGAAGAATTCAATTGCTGCCAGTGTTCTGAGCTGCCTCAATTAAAGAGATGAAATACCGAAGAAACGTGTCTCCCTCCCTCCCATCTTCCACCACTCAGGCTGGAAAACAATCATATCCCCTGAAGGGAGTTGGTGGATGGAGTCAGAAACAAGTCCAGGTGGAAAAGATTTAAGAGACTCTGAAGAAGAATGTGGTCAGCAAAATCAGCTTAAAGAGATTGACCACATTCTGTCTGCTGAGATCAATTGCCAGGGTGCCGTGAAACCTCCAAACAGAGCTTTCACATTAGCAGACCCAGATGACCAGACTGGCCATCTTGTAGACACAAATATAGGTGAACCTTGTGGGCAACGCCAGGGACATGGTGGATTATAAGAAAACTAAAGGAACCCTAGCAGCGTGCAAAAACCACAGCGCGTCAACAAAGGTTGCAATCCACATAGCCCAGGCTGACATACCCATTGTTTCCCCCCTTTTGTGGGGGGTCTGAAAATGAATTTACTTACATCTTAGGGTTTTTCTGCATTAACCATTCCATGACCTCAGGGTAAAGAGTGGAATACAATTGCAAACAATGGCTACATAAAAAAATCACATGGAGCGTGGACAACTCTTTGCATTGATAGCCTGTGTTGTCTGAGGTGGAATGACTGTCGTAATCTAATACAGAGAATTATTTTAAAGCACGCACACACGCCAACCTTTCCAAGAAAATAAAACTTGAGCGTATGACGTACCAATGACTCGGAAGAGAAAACTTTAGGCCCTCCTATTTGCTACAATTAACTCCTCCAACAAGAGAACAGCTTCTGTGTTCATTAGTGTTATGCTAACATGTTAACATAATATCTATTTTTAAAGTGATCCTAATGTGGAATATAATTTGATGCCTCCCTTCTGGAGAGAAATAAGGTGTTCATATATAAAAACGATATAATTATATATAATTATTAAATTGCAGAATGCTTATGTATAGTGCTTTAATTTGTTTAATTAAACATACTAACTTGATGAGTGCATATTTTACTTTTCACTGATCAGAAATCTTTCCCGTCCTCCTCCTCTTCGCTGTTTCTGGCAGCAGAAAACAAAGCAGGCACCCAGGAAAAAGCCCAAGTTCCAAACCTTTGTCCTTCTTTTTTCTCTTTTTGCATTCCCCCACCTTTTAGCAAGGGCCCATAGAAGTGTAATTGCAGGATCCTTTATGGGTGGACTAGGATTGCAAGTAAAGCAGTAATTGTAATGAAAATTATGGTTTCATTTAAGCAGCTTCCAAAAGTGAAACATAAATGAAGCATCAAATTTGATAGAAGATTGGATTTTGATTTTTTTATTATTATTATTTTAAAAAATAACTTTTAGTTCAGGGTACAGTCCTGGGTCATTTTTGCACTTCCCTTCCCATCCGCCAGACGGGGAAAGGAGCACGATTAAACATCATTGACTAGCACTTGCACTTGGAGCGCTAGTCAACTTTGGCCGTTCCCCTCCTCCCCCAGGATTGAATACTTACCTGATTCAATCCAGGGTCTGGTCTTCCAGGAGTGCCACCATTTTGGCTGCAGTGCTCTCTGCGACTGCACCAACGATGCTGACCCTCTGTACACACAGAGTCGCATCTGTGGTCATCTGGGGTGCCAGTGCGCTTCGGTGACATTACGCATGCCCCCATTCCAATGTGCTGACAGGTGGCCTCGTCTACCACAGAGAGCAGCACATCTGCCAGTGCATGGGGGGGGGGATCTTCGGCCTCGGTGGGGCTCAGCTGCCTAGATCAGCCACCCTCCAGGATCACCCCCCCCACACACACACACACTGAGGGCTGGGGCCTACCCAGGACTGCACACACATGAGGGACTTACCTCCTCACTGCCATAGTCCTGACTGGGGGGGGGGGGGGTCCAGTCGGTTGTGCTCTGTGTCTGCGTGCGCCGCCAGCTCTGATTGGCCAGCAGCCCACTCCTGCGCAGAATGACTGGCATCGAACTGGGCATTCTGCACAGGCATGGGCCACTGGCCAATCAGAGCTGGCGGTGCACACAGATCAGGTCACCTACAGCCTGCAGCAACCCTGGCAAGGGACAGGACCTGCTTGCCTGCCCCTGGGGCAACTCTGACCCAATGGCAGCAGGCTGGGAGGGGCATCCCACTTCCACACCAGCCTTTGTGGGCTAGTCCACGTGGGGTTGGATTCTCCATTCTCATCTAGGCAGGCAGGGACACTTCCCAATCCATCCCTTGCCTGCCTAGATGCGTATGGGGACTCCATCCTCATGTGTCCTAGCCTTAGTGCACTACAGCCATTCGGCTTTAGTGCAAAAAGGTCTCAAGGCACTTTGGTTGCCTCTCATTTTGTAGGACCATTTTCTTCTTTTAAACAAGATCTCCCTTCTAATGTTGCGGTAATCTTCAGGATGGAAGCAGCTGTAGCAGCTCAATGGTAGAGCAAGCTGCCTGAAAATCAGTGGGTTGCTGGTTTGATCCCTGGCCTCTTCCTGGAAGGAGGCAATGGCAAACTACTTCTTTATATATCTCTGTCAATAAAACTGCATAGAGGTGCTCATGGAGTCTGGGCATGGCTGTAGCTCAGTGGTAGAGCAAACTGCCTAGAAAGTAGAGGGTTGCTTGTTCAACTCCCAGCCACTTCCTGAAAAGTAGGTAATAGCAAAACACTTTTTTATCTCTTCCAAGAAAGCTGCTTAGAGTGGCTCATGGAGAGGCCCACGCAGTCAACCATAACTTGGTGGTACCTGAAAATAAGAATGTTTTGGATGAAAGATGACAAAATCTCAAGCAGGGAAGAAAACATTTGCACTACATCCCAGATCTCTCTAGATGCTGAGGAAGAATCTAAGCTGTCTTGATAGTTTTAGCAATTGTCGCCTGTGTATAAATAGAACTGTGGGCATTTAAAAAGGCTGTTTGTATTTTTAGTAAGTAGGCCGCTCTTCTGCTCTCCTCCATTAACTCTTAGAAAGAGAGCTCTTGGGATACGCAGGCATTGAGCTTGTTGTTGAACTATACCACTTCAAGCCGCATCAGTGGGGGTGAGGAATGCTTAAATGCACAACTATTTTAAAACAAACTTTAACACATACAATAAATGCACCACAGGGGGAAAGCCAGCCTAATTGTCCATACCTTTAGGGAAAGGGTGAGGCAGTTCTTTCAATCACCTGCTTAATGTAGGAAATTTGCAGCATTTTCCTGAGAACCTATAACAACAACGGCAATTTGCTACACCGTTGATCTGTTCTGCTCTCACTGTTGCAATGAAATCTACTCCTTTGTAAATTAAATCACTTAGATGGGGTCTCCTGCCTTCTGAATCAGCAGAGAATAGGGCTTTGCCCTTTGCTGTGTGTAAGGGTGTGCATGAATGCAATTTTTGGGATTCTATTTGAATTGAATATCTGAAGTTTCGAATCATTCAAATCTATTCGTACAAATTTTCAATTCGTATTTGAAGATACAAATGTTGACAACATTCAAGTGTGTCCATACACATCCTAGACATCTGTACGCATCCCGTTTTTATCCCGTACATATCCATACAAATGCATATGCATACTTATGTGATGCGTACCTATCCGTCCACATACGAATATCCGAATGATTCGTACAAATGATTCAAAAGATTCAAAAATTCATTTGAATGTTAAATTCCAAGGCACAGACATTCAATTTGAATTCAAATGTCCAAATTCAATCAAATTTTGAATGTTTCAAATATTTGTGCACAACCCCAGTTATGTAAAAGGCCTTCGGTATTTGAAGGCCGCACCTACGCTTCCACTTTTTTCTCCAAACTGAACATGCCTCATTCCTTCCTGGCAGCCTCATTTTCTCTGGATTGTGTCCTTAAAATTAGAATCACATTAGCATTATACTGATGGGATTTGCAGAAATGGTGGGGGGGGTTTTTGGAACTCAGTTCATAACTAATCGAATGCAGATCAGATACGGATCGAATACAGATCCTATACGAATGCATATGGATCGATACGTATCCGATACATATCCGAAGTTTAATGAGCGTCTGAACTATTCATGCAAATGTCTGAACTATTCATACAAATGTTCCAAAGCATTCACACTTGTACGAATGTTAATATATGAATGTCTTAACATTTGAACGAATAGCTAATGTTACAAATATTTGCACACACCCCTATTGCATGACATGTTAGTTTTCCTACAGGCCCAGGGATTCTAACCATTGTTAGCCTGTGTTCAGACATAACAAGAAAGGCACCCTGGAGGCACCTCTGATCCATGGTGTGTGGTCCTCATGTCCCGAAACTTCTCTAATCCACTTTTTCTAGCATTGAATGTTCAGGACTGCATCCAGACAGACCTCAAAGCAGGGCAGCTTTCTTCTGCCTGCGGCAGTGGCACAGCATCCGACTGAAGGGTGTGAGGTAAAAAGATGCTGATCGATCAACATCTTTTTACTTCGTTTCTTCAGGGACATGCTGCACCCCCGCTGTGGGCAATGGCACATCCCATCTGACTGACACGAAGTTGCTTAGCTGGGACAGCACAGCTTCTGATCGTCCTGTCAGGTGTACCAGAAATGACTGTGCTGTCCCTGTGTGGCTTCCAATTGTCAGGTCAGAGAAGTATATTGTAAGTCTGAAAGCAGCTCAGGAGAGGCAGATTGGTGTGTGAACAATCCTACCTCAGTGCCTTTTCTTTTTCTTTCTTTTTTTTCTTTTCCTTCCTTCCTTTCTTCTCCTCCTCCTTTGCTGTATCTCATCACAGCCTTAGTCTACTGACATCTGTATAGGATCACAAAATGGCTGCCATGATATACGATAAGAAAGAGACCAAGAATTGTGTGTTGATTCCTACTATTGCTGGGGTTTCTCAATCTATTACATTTCTGAGCTCCTTTCTTCCACAGTCTCAAAGGAACTTAATTTATTTTTTGTTCTTGTTTTCTGATGGTTTCAATGTTTGCTTTCAGAAAAGATGTTCTACAACCTTTCAAAGAGTAATTCAGCCACAGCATCCCACCAACTATCATTTCCCTCCCTCCCTCCCTCCTTCCTTCCTTCACAGGTAAACTCTATGCAGACACAGTGCTGATACCTCTTATAGTCATTGTCTGGTAAATCTTGTATGGTGCCCAGTTCTTCTGGAGCCCAAAGAGTGGGTCAAACTCCTGAGCAGGAGGAAAACACTCCACCATT
Organism: Aspidoscelis tigris stejnegeri; assembly: GCA_023333525.1. Classification (NCBI taxonomy): domain Eukaryota; kingdom Metazoa; phylum Chordata; class Lepidosauria; order Squamata; family Teiidae; genus Aspidoscelis; species Aspidoscelis tigris. The sequence goes on from JALMGA010000011.1 coordinate 18,949,044, forward strand.
TTTTGTTCATCAATTCAGATTAAAATTTTAATTTCATGGTACGCTGAACCTATATGCCTTTATATCTATTAAGGTCACCTGTTTCAGAAAGCCGCTGCTGGTGCTGATGGACATAAAGCTCTTTAGAAGATAAGCATCACACCTTCAGACTTTTCACTTCATTCTTACCATACTAAATGCAAGATTAGCTCTTTTTTTATCCTTTTCCTCTTTCCCCACTCCCCAATAACCTAAGCTCATGTTTTTTCTGCAGAAAAAGAATCAGATATCTTTATTGTTAAACACAGCTTGTGAAATACTTGGAATTGTGGCTGTGAATCAAATTTGTCTTTGCAGTTAGTGGCAATGGCTTAAGAAGAGTTTTTAACAGGAGCTTCTCTTTTACTACCAAAGAACACAGTGTCACCTCCCCATTCCATATAGAGGAATTCCTTTTAAAAGGTGTGGTTCACCTACAGTCGAAAGTAAAATGCTTCCAGTGGGAAAATGGTTTTACCTCACCTGTAAGTGGTACTCTGCATTTCAGATGTTGCAAGGATTCTTCCATTCATGTGCTCAGCCTCTCCCTGTGTGCCCGGCTCTGATAGATCAACATGTTCTCAGGTGAAGGTGAGTTCTTGCACAGTTTGCCCAAATGCATGGAAAAAATGTGGAGTAACAATACTGCACAGTGAAAGTCTGTACAGCTACGTTTTTTTTTTTAACCTGGAGCATCGAGTTATGAAGTGCAACCACAGCAGAAAATTGTTAAACCTTTCTGTCAAGCCGAATGCACACATTTTTAGCCCTGGTTGGACACACCCATGGACGTTGACTGAAGCGAGGCAGCTGAACCATAAGAGTAATGTGGTAGCGATGTGCTGAACACAGTTCACTGAAGCACAAACCACAGTGAGAGGTCCAGGACTGTCGGGTGTTTCACCAGGCAGCCCTGGTTGTCCACAGCAGGTTCACATGACTCTCAAGGAGTGCAATTAGTGTGGTGATCTTACCCATTTTTCAAAGCATGGTTGCTGTCATTGTGGCATCCTCTGTGTGAGGAGCTGTGGCATTTGCTCTGTAAACATCTGAGACCAAGATTTGTTGCACTGAAACAACAACAACAACAAAATAGTTAATGATGATCTACCTGAAAGTGCCTCAAAGGAGGTCCAGAGAAAGTTCACATCCATCCATCCATCCACCCACCCACCCACCCACCCATCCATCCATCCACCCATCCATCCATCCATCCATCCATCCACCCACCCACCCACCCACCCACCCACCCACCCACCCACCCATCCATCCATCCATCCATCTATCCATCCATCCATCCATCCATCCATCCATCCATCCATCCATCCATACATACATACATACATACATACATACATACATACATACATACATACATACATACATACATACATACATACATACATACATCAGATAAAATGCTATTCTAAAGCACATTCATGTTGGACTGGAGATGGGATGGGTACTACCATGAGATGCTTTGGAGCCACAATTTTCATTGTGGGTGAATGAAGCTCAATAGTTAGATGTATAAAGGAAATTCATGAAACAAAAACCAGGACAATGTCATGCTTAACTGGCATTTAATTAGTTTTTTTTAGAGACAATTGAGCAAAAACAATACCAAATCAGCTGCAACCTGGTTTTCTTAAAGGAAATGCTTTGACTCCACTTATAAAACAGCTATAGATGAGATCCCCCAAACTAAGTAACTAATTAACTGTTGCATTTAGTGCATTAGGAATAAATCTTTGTTCAGATTTGCTCATTAGGAAATAGGGTGGGGAAAGTGAGACCACATTGCCACCCGCCCTGGTCAAGTGTCCTTGCCACTGTGTCTCAACTAGAGATGTAACGAAATGGTTCTAGTTTAGGGATGTGCCTGAATATTCTTTCTTCTGAGCTCTCACAGCCCCATCCATCTCACAGGGCGTCTGTTGTGGGGAAAAGAAGAGAAGGGATGCTTCCACACCTGCCGCCAAGAAACAGATTTAAGAAAATCTGTTTCCTGGTGATCTGTCCTCCCGAAGATCCATCTGAAATAGGGTTGGGTCCTCAGAGGGAGGTGTGGGGAGGACGGATTCGGTTGGACGGATCCCCTGAGTGCTGTGCTGAGACCGCAGCACCCATTCCAAAGGGCATCCGGCCTCCTGCCTCCAGAGCAGGTGCCAGTCGCTGTGTATTTCCACCAGCGCATGGCACGCAGGGGAGGGTGGAAGGAAGCAAACCAGCCTGCTTCCGCCCTCCCCAAGATGGTGGCCACCAGCACATCCGGCCCCTCGCCTCTCCGTGTGGGGAAGCTTCCTCCTTCCAACCAGATGGGTCTCGCCTGCTGGTGTGCGGAAGCGGTCGCCGCGACGGGTCCTGGATCCAGCCTCCAATGTGGAAGGTAAGTTCCGATGTGTCTTTGTCCTGTATGCGTTTCTAAATGTGTTTTTTACAGGCTGTGTGGAAGCACCCAAGGTTTGTCAGTCCCTTTGAGTCCCCTTAAATGGGTGAGGAAAGCAGGGTAGAAAAGCCAACTCTTCTTCTTCATGTGTTATCCTCACCTATGGCACAGAGCTCAAGGGAAGCATTCCAACTGGAGTCTCACTCCACCCCAGCACAGTGGGGAGCAGGTTGGAGCAAGGTGTACTGAACTGCATTTTGGATTCACAGTAAATTGAAAGGTTGCTCTCTGCAGTCAAGCCCCACCCTAATGCCCCACTAGTCTTAGTTCAAAGGACTCCCTCTGGGGAAAGAGGAATGAAGAGAACAGGGTGCCTGCAGGCCAAAAGCGATTCTGAAAGGGAGAGCAGCTCAAAATTCAGCATATTTAAATGCATATGTATTCAGATACTGCAAAAGGTCTATGTAAGTCAATGACAGCTCACGACAGTTATCTAATGCTTTTAGAGGAGATGAAAAACTCCTCACTTGTGCAATAAATAGGAATGCAAAATAGAAGGGGAAAAAAATACAAAGTGGCCTGAATAATGTTTTTAAGCAAGAGAGAAAGAGAGAAAGTGGGGAGAAGTGTGTTATTAGTGCTGTCAATTTAACCGTGAATGTTATGGCATAAGTGTCACTAAAAGAGACAGAAGCTATTATTGAAATGAGATTAGAATCATTTTGAAACATCAACAGCAGCATTACAGTTGTTAACATTTCCATCTGAAATAGGTGACATTGATGTTATACAATCAACAAGGCCATTGGGAATAGGATCTACAATAGGCAGACCGGATTGTCTGTACACGCATCCACTTCCCCTTGGCAGGTACTGATAAGGTGATGAACCCACTCGGCTCCCTCCACCTCAACATGACATAGCTAAATATAAATATGGGTTCTGACCTAACAAGAGATAATGAAATGTATTAACGCATGGAGCATCAAAATTGTGTGTATGTGTATATGGAAATCTGTAGATGTATTGCAACAAGGGTCACCAAGAGAGCTCCTGAGGGTAAGGTGGTATCTCTCAGGGCTTCTCCTGGTCTCACCAAGGCTATGTTCAGACATAATGAAAGGGGTGGGTTCAGAGGTGCCTCAAAGAGAAAGTTTGTGGCAATCATATTCCCCCAGCCTTCTCTAGACCACCTTTTCTAGCACAGAATGTTCAGGAGAGGGGCAGAGGCTGACCAGTGTGTGAACAATCTTTAATCCACCTCAGAGGTTCCCAGTGACTGTTATTCAGTTACGATCATTAACAATCCTGTGAGATGGGTTAGGCTGAGAAGCAGTGGATGGCTGAAGATCACCCAGCCAGCTTCCATAGCTGAATGAGAATTTGAATCCTGATCTTCCTTATCTTGGTCCATCGTGCTGAACAACACACCTGTAGAGCATGGAAAGCAATCTTTCAAGCATTTCACAGAACATTCAGAATGGCATTTTGCACATCCCTATACAATAATTTGCTGTCCAAAATTTCCATTTCCATTTTATTTGTATCTGTTCGTATCAGATATGTATCTATATGTGTCAGATACATATCTATTTGTATTGGATACATATCGGATACATATTCATTTGCATCCAATACATATTGGTTCATATGAATACATACAAATAGATCTGTATCGAATATAATCTTTCCACATTTGAATCCCTTCTATTCGTATGAATACAGATTTTCAAACCTTTGGTTCATTTCAAATCGAATGCCAAAAAAACTTTCTTGCAAATCCCTAGTGGAAACGGCTGGGGTCTTTGGGTGAAATCACCTGCCCCTAAGTGTTTCCTGCTCTGGTAGTGGAGACAAACCCTTATTCCCTCTCCTCCATTTCCTGATCATCAGTTGCATCCACCAAAGATCTCTGGCCATCCTTCATGAAGGAAATGGAGTTTGCCTGAAATAGTCTAGCCTGGGTACTCTCAAGGCTGCATTTAGACATGAATGATTTATTCTGTTATATTTGGATATTCCAGAATAAAGCATGGAAATTCTGGAATATTCAAACATTGTGGAACAGGTTAAGTGATGTCTGGATGCAGCTTCAAGTCATGTTCACTCCAAGGCTGTGGTCACACCTAAAGGTTAATCCAACTTCAGTCCACCTTCGGAGCAAGAGAACACATCAGCCAAGTGACCAGTCATTTTCTTTCCACATTATCTATCCCAAAGGTGAATTTTCAGAGTTATTTAATACTGAAAGAAAGCAGCTTGTCACTTGGCTGATGTATTCTCTCACTCTGAAAGTGGACTGAAACTGGATTAAACCTTCAGTGTGACCACAGCCCAAGTTCTATTTATATGGGATCCTGAAATGTTTTTCCTCCTCTTCCCCTGACCCTGTCCCCATCTTAGCCCATCAACTCAAGTTCACTTTATTTATTTATTTGAATGTTATCCCACCCTACACCCAAAGGTCTCAAGGCAGATTACAGCAATAAAAGTCAAATATAAAATTAATATACTAAAACAGTAATGGTGCCTGAAAGTGGGGGCGAGAAGCTGTTTCCTCAGCCAAAGACCAGGCCAAATAGATGTGTCTCCTAAACATGTCAAGTGAAGGTGCCTGATGCACCTCAGAGGGGTGTCTATTCCATAACCTAGGTGCCACCACTGAGAAGACTCTATCCCTGATGTCCAGCCCACTTGCTTCTGAAGGTGGTAGTGTTTGTGAGGTTATTTGCAACAACTGACTCCCCTCTGTTGGATTTGTTTCTCTTATATATGTTTAATATCAGACGTTTAAGAAATGGAATAAATTATAAAGCAGATTAATAATCCGTAGACGTATGATTATCATTTTCGTCGTCAGTAGTTTTATTGAACTTGCTATTCTGCAAGGAAGACAGAATTCCCACCAAGATCAGAATTCCCACCAAGCTACAATCCACAGAAGGAAGCTATAATAATTAAACCAGTTAAAAACTGATGGAAGATTACAGTATAGACATTAACTGGGGAGAAATCTCACAGAATATCCAGGACTTGCAACATGGATCTGATGTTATTTTTACAACGCTTAAGAGTGGCTTGAGGAACATCCACAAGAGCTGATGTAGCAATACCACTCCATGATCAGAAGGTCAACCAACCCATTTTAAAAGGTCATTCTCTTCCCTAGCTTTGTTCTCTGCCTTTCCAGCCAGCTTTTCTGTAAAATAATAATAATAAAATCCTGGAAGTGCAAAGACTTGTAGTCAAACTACGCACTTGAAACCAGATTGTCTGGCAGAGTTATTTTTTTCTGTTTTGGCTGGCGTTGGGGATTAAAACAATGCAGCTGTAGGGCAGAGACAGATAACCCAGTAGGATCACAGTAGACAAAGCTGAATGAAATCCAGTAATTTTGGACTTGAATTCATACACTTTTTCTCCTCTCTCTATGTCTCAATTCAGGATTGCCTTGATTAAAGTATAATACTTATTTATTTGAATTAGAAGTTTGAATGAAGTTTAAAGCTCACATCGTATCACCTACAAGAGATGTGCACAAATATTTTTTTTCACACATTCTGTTTGAATCGAATCACATACCCAAAAATCCAATTCAATTAGAGTCTTTTACATTTGAATTTAACAAGATCTGATTTGTATTTACCAAATTTGAATCTGTTCATTCAAATTTTTTATTTGAATCTGCACATACGAATGTTGGGAACATTCTTATGTGCACGTACGAATCTTCCCCACATCTCTACACAATCTGTATGCGTTCATGCATGTCTGCACGCATCTCATAGTTATCCCATATGCAACCTGTTTTCATCCTGTACGGATCCGTACAAATGCGTACGGATGCAGGAAAGATGTGGATCTTCAAGTATGCGTCATGTACGAACCTGTACACGTAAGAATGCCCAGATAATTCGAACCAATATATCTGAAGGTCGAAATTTGATTCAAATGTTTACATTCAAATTTTGGGACATTCTATTCAAGTTTGAATGTTGAAATTTGGCACATTTGATCAGATTTCGACTGCCTACGAATATTTATGCACCTCGCTGTCACCTGCCACTCTTCTTCTGGTTGCTTGATACAACAAAGGCTGCCTCCAGATGACGGTCAAATAACTTGCTAGCAAGGGTTAACACAGGATATTGATCCGCTGCCCTTATCCCTTGCTATCTAGACAGCAGCAGCTGCAGCACTGCCTGTCTTCATGCATTTTAAGTTATGCAGTCATCCAGGTGTCCTCATCACCTCCGCACACATGTGTGGACAGCTGTTTTGGTCCTCATGCTTATGCACTGGTCAGATCAATCATGGTGGCTTCATCAAGAAGGTAAGTAAACACACTTTTGTTGGAAAATCCACGTTATTTTCTACCAGTAGTTTTTCTGACTGGGCCTACTAGGCAGGGATAAGACATACACCCTGAAACTTGCCATTTTCTGCACCTTCAGAGGGCAGCAGGGAGAAAGTGGTGTTTCATGCTCTGTTTGAAAAGTGATTTGGGTGGTGGTTTTAGCCACTCAACAGTGGGATAGTGGACTGATGAATGTGGTATTGTGTGAGCCCAAAACACTTCAGTCTTTCCTAGGGTACCATAAGTAAAAATGGTGTGGATTCTGCCTATAGACTTTCAGGCTTACATTCTGGGTTATATCTGGTTATATTCACACGTAACCAAACAAAGCAAAGCAATTGCAGCCCACAAACACCTCTGAGACATTAGCATGTGGCCCTCATGTTCTCATGCCCTCTCTGATTTATTTTTATAGCCTAGAAAGTTCATGAGAAAAGCGTGGGGCAGACCGGTATGTGAACAATCCCATCCACAAATCGTTTCTAAGTCATCTCAGAGCCATCTGAGAGCTCTGTGTGTGATCACAGTTTACATAGTCCCATTAGCTCACCTAGAATCTCCAGTGGCAAATAATTTTCAACAGCATTTGGTGGGATGTAATGTGAATTCCACTGAACTAGAAGTTTGCCTTCTCCTTCCTCGCTCTTGATTGTCCTAATTCTTGAGGTCAACCAGAGAGGCCTTCTGATGTGTATTGCCCTATGTCTGATGTGCCCAACAAAAAGGCTTGACATGCAAAACCAGATGAAAGGGCAGAAATGGTGATCAAGCAATTTCATGAGAGAGTTCTTCATGGCAGGCTTCAGGCTGAGGTATGTGCTAGCTCAAAAAAAACTATATAGTTTCCACTCAATTTACTCCAAGTTGTCACTGTTTTTGTTCAGGGATTATTTCTAATGAGTTTTCCATATGTGGTTGGCCATGAACCATCATTTACCTCGCTAAACCAGGTTCAACCCTAAAAAACACCTTAATGGATATGTGTGCCCTATCTCCTGGATATCAATGTAACAGCAATTCTTTTCCAAATATAAAATCTCTGAAAATGAATTTTTCTTTTTCTTTCTTTATTGATGAGAAATGTAATCCTATTAGAAAAGAAAAAAAGGTAATACAAACTTCAAATTCCTAAATACAACATAATAAACGACCACAAATTAATAAAGAATAAAAACTAATTAAGTGTCACAGCAATCCTTAGAAGTATCTTACAAGGTTTGTTAGTACAGTCGAAGTATTAGCAGGAGCTTAATGAGTTTTTCATTACAAAACTCAGAAAAGGAAACCCCAATATGATTCAAATGTTTCTGGCATATTTGCTATGTTTCAGATACAACACATACTAAACTTTCCTTGGACCAATGCCATATGAGAATAGATTAAAAATGCTGATTTCAAGCAACATGTGTGCTTAGATCAAAATATGCTTCTTTCTGGCATTGCATCATACAATTCACTCTCAAGATTGACAACTCTTATGTCATGTTGTGGAAATCTAAATTAATAGCAGCATAAATCTTTAATTAACAACTTTTTTTGTCTGATGTTATTTTGGGATCCTGTAACTTGAGGAACATTCAAAATACAGCTTTCTGAAGTAGGTAGGCGAGACCTCTTTTTCTGTCCAACAATTACATCTGAGTTTGATTGGGGATTGGCAAAATATTATCAAAAAATAAAACTCTCTTTAAAGCAATTGTTTTTTGATTGTCCTAAATGTTTGGTTATTTCAGGTTCTCCATTAGATTTATTTCCTTCCTTTCTTCCTTTGTAAACATTTTTCAACTGATTGTTTAAATTGGTGTGAGATTTGTGAAATTCTAAATACAAAAGGACCTTTGTATTAATATGCTAAAATAGAAAAAAATCAATAATTTAATTAATAGACATCTAAGACAAATAAATATTCTAATATGAAGCAAGCAATGAAACAATAATTTCAAATATATACCAAACTCTATTCTGAACCAGTTTGGTCTTGCGGTTAGAGTGCTGGACTCATCTCTTACAGTCATAGGGTTTGATTCCGCACTCTTCCACAAAGCCAGTTGGGTGACCTTGGGCTAGTCACAGCTCTCTTCTGAGCTCTCCCAGCTCCACCTACCTCACAGGGTGTCTGTTGTTGGGAGAAGAATAGAAGGTTTGTCAGCCGCTTTGAGTCCTCTTAAATGGGTGAGAAAAGCGGGGTAGAAAAGCCAACTCTTCTTCTATTCTGTGGCCCTTAGGTTCCATCCAATGTAGCCCTTTACAGGGCTGGCCTAAGCTGACTCACTCTTAAATTGGTGAAGAGGTGGAAGGGCAATAGGCAAAGGTATGTAAAATGTGCTACTTCCTCCCAAGTTATTTCTTAGGGACATACACAAATGAAAATCGTGTACTTGAATTTCCAGTGAACCATTTGATCATAAAAACACATTTTTTTCTGTTTTAAAAAAGTCTTTTTCAAGGGCAAAAAGACAGCAAACTCAAGCTGTTTGATTGAATCATTTGGGTTGACATGTAAGAGACTTGTTTGGTTTGATAAACTTTCCACAGGGGTTCATTTTGATGTGAACACCCACAAACAGGTGTTCAATAACATTTTCAAATATGGAGCAGACTTGGCACACCTCTAGCACACCTCTGTTACCCCTATTTGTTTGTCTCCTCTGAAATGCATTTGTTGGCTTTCAAAAATGTCTACCCTCCTCAATCCTTTGACCAAATGTCTGTAGCTTCACTATGGGGCATCTCTTAAAGTAGCACAAATGTGTAGAAGGAAGACTCATAGTATGTCTGCAAATCCAATTAAAAATCACCTTTATTTTCTTATTTTTTTTAGTTCCTTTCAGGAAAAAAAACCCATTTGCAATGTTACCTTTTGATCATCTGGAAGGACTGCCTTTCTGAGAGTTCCATTTTGTTCTGATCTTCCATTATGCCTTAGATATATCCAGATGTAACTCTCAAGAAACAGTATGTATTTTAAGAAGTTTCCTCAGATTTCCTATATCCATCGTATCACACGACTGCAGCTAAAGGAGAATCTGATCAAAATTCCACCCCCCTGTTCAGCAGAAAAATCAAGAGAATTTTAGAAAGCAGAAGTAACTAAAAAGTAAGTAGGTAAGGAAGGAAGGAAGGAAGGAAGAGTTTAGAGGTGGATTTCTTAATCTACAGACCAGAAAATGAACTTCCAAAATGCTCTCTCCAGCCTTTCATGTGGAATAGGGCAGACACAGCCTTGGTTTCTCAATGTGCTCTCACACAGTCATAATCCCAGATTTGGATGTTTACAGAATTTCATGCCTCTTAACGAACTTATGGCAGTTTTGCTTTGCTTTGTTTGAAGAAATCCCATTGGCTACGTTCCCTTTTTTGCAAGGAGGCTACATGGACTGTGCAGAAATCTTGCTGCCGTTGCTGAAGGGCATTTACATCTACTGGTCATGAACGCCATCTTGTCCCCTGCTGATTCTCTTGTATAATAATATGATTATGATTTCAAAGAACAGCCATTATCATTGTTCTGGGCACCATTGCAATAGGGACACCATTTTATTTTTTTTAAAAACTCACCGTTTCCCACATCTTCACCTGAGGTGAGTTCATGTTGCCTTAAGAACCCCAGTTCTTCGAGGGTGTGCAACTGTAGATGGAGCGTTCAAGCCCTAAATGAAACTACAAAGAGACAAATTGCAAAGCTTTTCATTTTACTAACAAAAGCAGTTCATGACCCCCCCCCCTCCCAAACTACATAAATGGTTCAGGGGACAAGCTCTCCCCTCCTTCTCTTTCCTTAAAATCAATCAGATTCTATTATTCAGTGCGGGGCTAGCCTTTTTGTCTCCTTCTTCCTTCACAAGCTGATTTTATGCCAGGTAGAAAATTAAGTTTCCTTTACTTTTCTTTCCAACACAATTCCCTGGCATCTCAGCATCATTTGTTCGGTGTGGGAAACCCACTTCCTGTCTCAATAAACAAGTGTACGGCAAGTCTTTTTCTGGGCACATAATGGGGTCTCTCTCTCTCTCTCTCTCCCCCTGTCTCTCTCTCTTTTTTATTTGATACAAAAAAAATCATTCCACACTTAACACATCAATGAATCCACTTAAGCTCTACTGCATCTGAATTAAAAGGGGAATTGTGTGATCAAAGAGTGTGAAAGAACCACACATGGAGTTCTTCAGACACTCTACTTTTGTTACATTTGATACATAACAAACCCGATAAATATATGCTTATCCTACGAGCCGGTTTTTCATTATCTCCTATGCTTCTGTTTAAGAGCATTTCCTGAAACAGGTTTTTCCCTCCCTGCTACCTTTGTTTTCTAAAATTTACAACATTTTGCAAAGAAAAAAAAGTTTTTAAAAGAAATCTAAGAATATATGGATATAAAAATAAGGACACATCAAGAGACAACATACAATGAAACAATTAGATTTTCTTTTTCAGAAATCTTTTCAATTACAAATGGACATTGTCCTTCTGAATGTCTTACATATACATAAGTATCCTGGGATTGAGAAAAGAAAAAGAACTGAAACTTTTCTTTTTTAAAACCTGCAATAATTGGGTGGAATCTTAGCTCTATTCATGGATGTGAGCAGCCGGACAAAACGTGAGTAGCTGAAGCTATCCCATTGACATAGTACCCAATTCCTGATTTACACTGGTTTTGGCTCCAATGAAACTGGTTGCATCGCTCCAGATATAATTCTGAACTTACTGAAGTTACAGGAATATGTTACATTAATTGAAAGTGGGTCTTTTACTATAATAAACACACACACACACAAAAGGCTTCAAATTCAATCTGGAATTATGGTTTGTCAATGCTGCACATATTTATTCAAAGCATGGCCAATCAAATTAAGCAGAGCTGGTTCAAAACAAGGAAACAATTCAGGACCACATATCTGCATTTTAAGTCCCAAGAAGAAAGGGAATCATATGCTCAACTCTTTCATTTCTAAGATGAAGCTCTGAGATCTGGACATAAACCAAGGCATGGGAGACACTTTTGTGTTAAGAAAGGATATCTGGGTTTCACAAGTAAGTAGACAATTCATATATTCCCTTCAATGAAGTTGGAATAAGTCAGGAATGGGGAAACTCTTTCAGCTCAAGGGACATATTCTTTGGTGGGAATAAGCCAAACACAGGCAAAAACTCTCTTATTGTAAGATTCATTCCAGACATATGTGTGTGTGTATGTGTGTGAGAGAGATTTCCTGGCCTTAAACCAGGAGTTCTTGGTCAATAAAATCAAAACTGTTGTGCCAAGCCACAGCTGATAGCATAGCCCTGCTACTTCATGTATTATTCAGTTCGGGTTGGCTGATGTGTGCATAATCCACAGCGTTTGGTGGGATAAATATCCATGCGGCTCTGCTTGGAATTGCCACTTTTTAGCACCTCAGCTGCTGCAAGCTGCACATATTCTGATCTCTGGTACACACTCTATCAGATCCAATGAACACCAGCTGCCACCACGGTTTAAATTAAAGACCAGAAAGACCTGGGTTTGTGCATTCAACCTTCAGGATCATAGCCTTATAAAAGTCGCAGAGCTATTAAATAGTAAAGATCAAACTATAGGGAAAGTGGAATGTTTAATTTACCTCAGCAGCACAAAACCTATGTTCATTTCCAATTCCTCTTCTTTCTTCCTACCTATTATCATTATTATTATACAGAAACATGACAATGCTAAACGTGTCGGCTTTGATATTTCATAATGCATTGGGATCTTCCCAAGATTCTAAGATGATATTATATACCAGTGGATAATGTGAGCAGAACCCAGGAGGGTGGCCTTTTGCAATTGACAGATGGTGGCCTTGTCAATGTTAAGTTGTGTCAAGTGTCTTCCAAGGTCTTTTGGAATAGCACCCAGTATGCCAGTTACCACTGGGACCACCACTGCTGGCTTGTGCCAGATTCTTCTTCTTCTTCTTCTTCATTATTATTATTATTATTATTATTATTATTATTATTATTATTATTATTATTATTATTATTATTATTATTATTATTATTATTATTATTATTATTATTATTATTATTATTATTATGTAAAAACAGCAGTTACACACAGCAAAAAAGATCACTATGCTGGATTTCATATTATATCACTAGACGGGCATTTCCCAGGCACCTAGGACTGCGTGATGTATTGGCGATTATGTGACTAAAGTGACTTTTTGTAGTTGGCAGATGGATATTTTGTCAAAGCCAATGGTTTTTAGGTGCCCACTGAGATCTTTTCGCACCATGCCCAGTGTGCCGAGGATGACTGGGACCACTTTCACTGGTTTTCGCCAGAGTCACTGAAGTTCAATTCTCAGGTCTTTGTATCTGGTGAGCTTCTCCAACTGTTTCTCCTCAATTCTGCTGTCACCTGGAATAGCAACGTCAACAATCCACGCCTTCTCTTTCTCAACGATTGTAATATCAGGGGTGTTATCCTCCAGTTTTTGGTCAGTCTGAAGCATTATTATTATTATTATTATTATTAATTTGACATGACACAACAGTAACACAGAGCAAACAAGTTATTTATGCTGGTTTTGGTAATTGTTATCACTAGTCGGGCCCTTCCCAAGTGTCTAGGACTGAGCGATGTATTGAACCGATCCCAGCAAAGTGGCTTTCTGTAGCTGGCAGATCTCCATGCAGAAGCAGCAAAAGATCTTGGGAAGTTTTAGGCTTTTCAAGATCATGTGTGTGAATTGCCAGCCTTACTGTGGAGCAGACTTCAGGGTATAAATGACAAGGAACAAACTCTGCTTAGTAGCCTAGGAAAAAGGGAGGCTTTGGGGCCACCTGGTTGGCTCCTGAACTTGGTTTTGTTTTATCATTGCCCTCTGTGCATGGTTTAGTCTCCTTACTGAGCTAAGAATCACTCTGAAATTTGCAGCTAAACCAGATATATGAATGCAGCATGGATAGGAATTATATTTGGAATGTTAACTATTTTTAATACTGAACCATTTGGGCACACTCCAGAATTGTACGCTGAGCATTTCAAAGTACTTAATTGAGTAAAAGGAAAGAAACATATCCACTAGGGGTGGAGAGAACATAAGAGAAGCCCTGCTGGATTGGGCCACAGCCCATCTAGTCCAGCATCCTGTCTCACATGGTGGACCACCAAATGCTCATGGGCATATAAAGCAGAGATGAGGACAAACCTTTTCCTGGTCTTGAACCCCAGCAAATGGCCTTAGAGGCATCCTGCTTCCAAGGCTAAGATTGTTAGCCTTGGGTATCAAGGCAAGCTATCAGTGTATATGGAGCATTATAGAGGAACATTAAATGAGTCCCACTGAATGTGTACTATGTGTGGTTGGGGGAAGTGATGAAAACACACAGCGGCCCTTGAAGTCCCCTCAGAAATGTCCAGTAATCCTAAATGCAGTATGCACTCAGATACCTTTAATGTTTACCCACAGTTACTAACAATTGGGAGAGAAACAGAGAATAAAACCAGAGAGTTTTTTTCTTTAAAAAAGAAAATAATTTCAAGATAAGGTTGATATCCCCTATTTCCAAAAGGTTAATGGCCAATTAATGCACAACTATTAGAATGGAATTCTTGTTCCATTTCAGATGCATCCAGTAAGACATTCACTTTGCACTGGATACGAGTTAGAAACATGCATACAGAATATTAAATAAATTAGTATGGAATATTTTAATACCATTAGGACTTACTTGGTTTCTCCTCTTTCATGCCATTTCCATTGAAATAAATGGGAGAACAAAAATAACAATTTTTTCCCCTTTCCTGTAATTTGCCATTACTCTGTTAACTATACGATTTCCCAAAGGCTCCACAAGGAATGACTGAAAATCTTGACACAAGAAGGGTGGCCAAACCTCTGTCTTCCAGATGTTGAGAACTACAACTCCCAAGAAACACAACCAAAGTGGCCAATGGAAAAATGATGGCAGTTATAGTTTAGCGACATCTAGTGGATCATACTTACTTTATCTAGCATTCATTCATTCATTCATTCAGTTTATTTGTATACCGCCTTTCTAATAAATTACTCCAGGCGGTTTAGAGCAACCATGAAAAAAATACAATACAAAGTAATACATCATACATTCAATGAGTACACTAATACATTAAATAAATAATATATTATAAAATTAGATTTATAATTTTATAGAAAAAACAGAAAAAAGTGGCTCAAAAACAGCCTAGAAGTGTTGGCATCCATGTGCTAGTGTCTTACTCCAAACCAAAGTCCAGAAAAATGTGCTTCCATTAGGCATTTTCCAGCTTCTAACGTGGAACAGAAGTGGGCTGGAAGCACTAATGTCTGCTTGCAACCACTTTTGAATCACTTTTTCAAAAATATGCCTATACGTGTATGGACACAGCCCCTTCTACCTTTTCCTTTAACATGCAGTAAGTTTAAAAACAAACAAGCTACAGAGAAATTTTATTTAGGGATATGCACGAATATGCAAAATATTTCATATTTGTACACATGTCCAAACATTCATATTTTTTTTAATTTCTACAAATATGAATACTTTGAATTATTTGCACGAATAATTCAGACATTTGTATGTGCATGGATATGTATGCATCATGTATGTATCCATACACATCTTGGGTGTTTTTCCACTGTCACTAGAAGTACCCATTAAGTACCCATTAATGGGTACAAAAATGCCATTACGTACCCATTAATGGGTACTTAATGGGTACTTTTAGTGACAATAGAAAAACACCCCTTGTGTTTATCTGTATGCATCTGTACGTATATGTATGGGATGGAAACAGAATGCATATGGGATGCGTACGAATGCGTACCATTGGATATGTACCAAACATTTGAACGAATGGATACAAATGTATTCGTATCAGTTCGAACATTCATTTTTCTTTATTCATATGAATTCAGATTTTTGAATATTCATTTTGTTACAAATCAAATGTTGAAAATTGCATCTGTGCACACTCCTCATTGTATTATGTTATCTGGTCAGAGTCCTTTGCCACTGAAATGGTCGCCTCTCTCTCTCACCCACTGTTTTCTATTAAATTGTTATGCAAATAGATTGTTTTATCTGCATTTTGGCAAATTGCCTTCAGATTTCAAGAATGGAAAAGAGTTATATAAATATTTATATAGGTATAGAACTGTGTTAAGTTATAAACCACTCTGAGTGATTGGTGGAAAATGTGGAGTAAGTAGAGTGTAAATAAATGAAATCACACAGGTGAAAAGGAGAATAACATTTCTATTTATATATCCTTTGGAAGTAATTGCACACAATCCAATATCCTGTAGGAGGAGGGGATAAAGTAAGCCTACATAGCATTAATTATTTTATTTTCAATAATTATGCACCACTTCCCATTAAACTACAATCTTGAAGCAGTTGTCCCTGAGTTGTATGAAGGTTACTAAAGAACTCATGGTTTACGAAGTTCTGCTTAGAACTGAACAAAGGAAACAAAGCAGAAGAGAAATGGGCCACATATTCACACTGGGGCTGTGGTCACACCTCCACTTTAGACGTTCTTCAGTCCATCTTCAAGTCTGACTGTTCAAACATTTTGGGCAGTCTCCCCTCCTTGCTCACGGGGCTCTATTGGATGGGGTGGGGTGGGGAGGAGAGGCAGTCTCCCCCCCCCACTCCTGTGGGGCTGCATTGGATGGGGGTGCAGGGAGGAGAAGCAGTCTCCCCTCCTCACTAGCGGGGCTACATCGAACAGGGGGTGTGAGGAGGAGAAGCAGTCTCCTCCCATGCCTACGGGGTGGCATCCCATGGGGGAATGCAGGGAGGAGAGGCGGTCTCCCCTCCTAGCTCACTCACACACTCACTTAATTGTTGCTGCTTGCCCTGGCACTAAAATCCAGGCTAGATTGGAAAGTCCTCTTCCAATCCAGGGTCCCCCCCCCACCTCAGTTTTCTGTGGGGTTTCTGCAGAAAACTCAGGGGAAAAGAACTGCCATGGGAATGAGCCTTCCTGGATTCAGTCTACTGGCCAATTTAATGGAAACACTCGTTCCCTAGTCCAAATCCAATCTGGACTTTAGTGAAGGGAACACACCCTTTCACTTCTATCCATTTTATTTATGGACTAGAAATGTTACTGTATGAGCAGTCAGACCTGAAGATGGACTGAAGAAGGTTTAAAGTGAAGGAGACAGTATGGCCTGGGAGAGCAACATCCCATGTCAAAGGATGCACAGGGACACTTCAGTCTCCATCCAAGATGGACACAGAGCCAGGCCCTCTCCACGGTGAAATATACCATGTTGGAAGGGTATCTCCCTTGCCTCCATGGCCTTGGTGGTATCAAGATGTCAAACTCCTTGCCAAGGCCACAGGGGCACCCCACTCTGGTGGAGATTCCTGTCAAAACCATCTTTCACCAGTGGAGTAGAGACACAGGCATATACTATTCAGAGATGTAGCTACTATTGGGTAAATTAAGCCATTGGCTAAGGGGCAAGCCAATCAAAGTTTTTATCTGCTTCCCAGCTCCACCTTCATTGGCAGTTTGGCTCACTGAGCAAGAGAGAAGGTAAAGCCAGAAGCAGAGAGAGGAGAGACACCAGGCAAAGCAAGAGGGGGACCAAGAGGGCTTTGCCTGACAGACTAACCATACAATTAATATCTAAAAACTTAAGAATGTAGAAGAGCACCATCATGAATGGAAACTTTGGCTTCATTTAGCCATGAAGCACTTGTCAGAGCCTTCAGGAACAGAACTGAGATTTGAGGGTGGTTTTTGAAAGAGGAGATGCGGTATATTTGTGGTGTTTGTAGGAAGGAAGTCTGTCTACTTCCTTATTCATTCACTCATGTACTATATTGATGTAACCACTTCATAATCAGAGCCTTCTAGGCAGCTCCTAAGATTAATGGGTTTTAATGGGTACAGCATGGGAAATGTGGAGAGAATTTTAAATTAGGGATGTGGGTATTGGGTGCTAGAGACAAAAGTATCTTCATAGGGCAGAAGATGAAAGGAACAAGAAATTACAACAGAGCTGAGAACTCAAGTGGAAATGGAGACAGGATTCACTTATTCAGTGCAGATTCACAGAATCTATACCTCTTGAACCAGCCTGTGAAATGAAATGCAGGTACCCTAGAAATCTAGTTTCCCCCCATATAGCTCCCCAACAAAGGTGTTTACAGAAGTGCATATTTTAGAAAAGGAATGTGTTTGTGGCTGCATTCACTCCTAAGTTCTAAACCAGCTTCGGTCCACTTTGAGAGTGTGTGAGAGCATATAAGCAAAACGACTAGTCATTTTCTTTGTACATTTCAAAGGTGGGTTTTTGGGGTTAGACGACGCCTAAGGAAAACGGCCTGTCATTTTGCTCATGGTTTCTTTCACTCTCAAAGCAGACTGAGGCTGGATTAAAACCTAGGTGGGTACACTACCTCTGTGTGTGCACAAGCAAATAGATGCGGTGGGTGATATGTAGGAGGCACTATTTGGTGAAATGTGGAGCTCAGATACTTAAAAATACCCATCACAGCCATCCAGACAGCATCCTTATTCAGATGTTTTGAGTTGCAAGATGGCATGTGTTGCACTAACTGGCATCTGTCTTCAAATTCTCGCCCAACAGGGCAGGGGTGAAGAATTAAAAAGGGGGGAATAGAGCCCGCAGCAACGTGTACTATATGTAATACAAGGGTAAAGAAAACCAACATAAAGACATGTTCAAAACCAAGTCTGGGGATTTTATAGGAGGTGATTTAATGTGTGAAATTACTGTAGGCTGGAATCAATAAAATGGCATCTGGACTCTGCACTACATAACTTCTTTTTCCTCCATTTTGCACACTTCAGCTCTGACGGAAGCTTGCTTTTTTTTTTTTTTACTTTGATCACCACGCAACTCAAAATGAAGTAGATCATTCATGAACAGAATGCTCTGTCAGTGGGGCCATTTTGATGTTAGTGCCAAAGTTGCTAACATTACCAGATACTGAAGTTCAAAGCTCCTATCTGTAACTCCAATTTCCCCATTTTTCCTGGTTCATTTTTCTTTCATTTACAAACTGTGAGCCACTGGAAAAGGATCTTTTGTGCTTTGTAAATTGGTGCATTTAAAACTGGCTTTCAAAAGACCAGCCCCGATTTGCAAAACATGTAAATGTTTTAACAGACTCTACTGAGTAGTTTTTGACTATGACAGAGTCATTCTAGATCACTATTCCCCCTTTGGGTCTTTCCGCATTGGCCACCGAAAAACAGATATAAGAAGATCCGTTTTTGGGTGAACCATTTGTCCCAAATAGGGACGGATTCTCGGAGGCCCTGCGTGCCCACACACAGGCAGGGAAGACGGATCTGGCAGGACGGATAGCCTGGGTGCTGTGCAAATGCCACAGCACCCATTCCAAAAGTGTGCCAGATTCCCACACCGCCGCCGACCCCCCCCCCCCCCAGAACTGTGGGACAGCAGCAGGCAGCTGCCAGTCACTGTGTGTATCTGGCAGTGCGCGGGGGAGGGTGGAAGGAGGCAAACTGGCCTGCTTCCGCCCTCCCCAATATGGTGGCCATCAGGACATCTGTCCCTTCACCTGGCCACATGCAGAAGCATCCTGCTTCCACATGGATCCAGGCAAAGGGACGGACTGAAGTCCTAATTTTTTAGGTCTTCAATTTAATCCAGTTTTCGGTGGTGAGACCTGTCTTAGAAACGGATCTTGCTCACCAAAATGCGGAAACGGCCACCTGGCAGGGGTCTCCAAAGGTGTCCAGTGTGGAAGCCTCCAAGGTAAGTGTCTTAATGGGTCTTAACTGGGTGGTTAAACTGGTTTAACCACCCAGTGTGGAAACACCCCTTGGTTCTTACTAGTTGTCATAGGTGCTTGAACCATTCAAACTGGTGTGTGTGTGTGTGTGTGTGTGTGTGTGTGTGTGTGTGTGTGTGTGTGTGTGTGTGTGTGTGTGTGTGTGTGTGTGTGTGTGTGTGTGTGAAATGATGGATGGATGGATGGATGGATGGATGGATGGATGGATGGATGGATGGATGGATGGATGGATGGATGGATGGATGGATGGATGGATGGGGAAGAAATAATACCAATTTATAATACCAGTTTGATTGCCTGAGAAAGCTATTGTCCATACAGCTCTGCATTCTGGAAAAAGAAAATCAACCAAAGTGATTTACACAGAGTATATCTTCATTTCTATGAAAACCTCTGATAATTGGTAAAAATCTAGGCTGTGTAAATCCGACATATAAAAATAATAGAAAGTCTCCTATGGCAGCAGTTTTGAAGTCTTTTCAAGGGCAGGCCTTGGGTAAATGGACACATAAATACTTGGATGAGTCAGCTTTTATAAAACCATAACTAATGAATTATATAGACAGCTTGTGGTTTGATTTGCCACTGATTTAAGTCAGAATGCAGGGATTTAGAACGCTGTTGCTTCCGTCTGAGGCAAATCCAAAGAAAATAGGGCCAAAGGCATGCACAATTTCCATGCTCACTTGCTGGATCAGGCTGTGAGGGAGTTAAATATTTCTGCAATGTTCACTAAACCCATCCCTCATGAAAATGCTTTTATAACCAGCATGCTGGCCGCCATTCTGTCTAATGGCATGGAGTTTCAGACAGGCAATGACACCAAAGACAAAAATCCAATTGCTTCCCCTCGCTGGTGATAATAATGCCTGTGACTCGCTTCAGGGTTTTGTTTTGCTTTTTGCTTTCTTGGTTTGGTTTTTTTCCAGGGTGTGAAATTTGCAGTGTCCGGAGATATCTGGACAATACTTTCCTCTCTTGTCCAACACATGGATGGACAGACGGACAGACGGACGGACACACACACACACTAAATACACTCCAAACTCATATTTTATTTGAGACTGAGGGCTCAGGAGCCATTTTGCAGCCAAGATTGGACTGAGGAGGAGAAAGGAGAGAGAGAGCAGTTTCTCTCTCTCTCTCTCTGACTCTCTTCTTGAAATGATCGTCATGTAATATTAATACACAGAGAAAATATTTTTCAGTCCGTGTGTGTATTTATGAGGTCCTCTGGGAGGACAGAATTCCTCTAGCCCAAAGGAGGGGCTAAGATCATTGCAAGGGTAAAGCAAAGCAGCCTGCTCAGAGATTTTACAGACTTTTGCTGCTATGCTGCAAGGCCTATGGAAGGATATAGTGGTATTGGTTTCCACTGTATCTGCTCGCTTAATTGCTTCTGCCTGTTCCTTTCTTTGTCCACTGAAACCACTAGCCTGGGGGAATTTTGAGGAAGGGGGAGAAGAATCAGAAGTTAGCTCTGGAGTTAAACAGGAAATTAACCCTGCTATTGTAGGAATATTAAACTCAGGGAGCACGGCTAAGGACAAGTATGTTAATGAAAAGAAGAAGCAGAATCCAACCTTTCTGTTTTACTTATTGCCGGCTCACAAGGGTTTTGGAAGCTAGTTATTAATTGTGGCCAGTTTCTATTAATGTATTTAGCCCCATCTCCATACACTGGACTTCAAAGGAAAGTCCCTCTCTCTCTTTTTTGGTGTGTCCAGTGCTCCTATCAGTGCCATGGATAAACAATAAAATAAATAAAATATTTATTTTAAAACAAATAGAATATATTTTAAATCTGAGAATCTTGGAATGCGCAGGGAACACTATTATTATTATTATTATTATTATTATTATTATTATTATTATTATTATTATTATTATTATTATTATTATTATTATTATTATTATTATTATTATTATTATTATTATTTCCTAAGCCAAAATAATAATGATCTGTGGGGATGTTTTGAGTATCCTACCCATCACAAACCATGGGGAAATCTAATTTGAGTTTTCTGTATGCTATGGGAATTCCAGGGTATCCAAAGTCCACTCAGTGGTGGTGTGTGATTGGTACTACCTACCATCCTCCAAAGGAATTGACTAAATGTGGGATAGTTAATAGCATATCGATTGATTGATTGATATTTTTCCTGATCCCCACCCCCACCCCGCACAAAAGAAAGTGCTTAAACCTTCCCCTTCAGTCGCTTCTTGGTGACCTCATCTGGACGCTTCAGTCTGTGGGTGCTTCATTTGAGATGGTAGGGTGGGCAGAAGGACACCAGTCAGAAAGGTGAGTCAGTTAGTGTCATGTTAAGTGTACAAGCTGGATATAAAATGTTCTCCAAAACAGGTTTATAGTGTTGGTGGGTGGTGATGGCCCAACAGCAGATTTACCTAGTGACTGACGTCAACTAAGGCTGCGGCCGGACACAGCAACAACAAAAAAGAGGATCTCTGAGGTGCCTCAAAGAAGGTTTTGTGATGGGATTGTTCACACGCCAGTCTGCCCTCCTCCCTCTCCTGAAGGTTCTGTGCTAAAAAAGGTGGATTAGAGAAGGCTTGGGAACAGGAGTGCCAGACACTGGCTTTCCGAGGTGATTCTGAAGCAACTTATAAAAGGCTGTGAAGTGGGATTGTTCACATGCCAGTCTGCCCCTCCCACCTCTCCTCAACATTCTGTGCAAGAAAAGGTGGTTTAGAGAAGGCTTGGGAACATGAGGGCCACACACTGTCTCTCTGAGTGCCTGTGGGTGGCTTAGAGAAGGCTCCAAGGTGGGATTGTTCAACCACCAACCTGCCCCTCTCCTTTTGGTAAGCATTAAGGTGTGGAGCAGGAAATAAAAACCGCAATAAAAAACACCTGAAAAAACAAGTCTTACTCCTGTTTTTGCTGCTAAAACACTTTATCTTTTTTTCCTTTGTGGACAGTACCGCAGTATTGGGGGGAGGTGCATCATGAAATGGGTGGGGTTTCACCCAGTAGGTGAAACTGACTTGCCATCCCTCTGTTGCAGAGGAGTTTAAAGTGTTCAAGCCTCCACCCCCCCCTTTTGCTTAGCAGGCCACTTCACGGTGGATAAAAAGTTTCATTTTCACCCTCTTCACAATGATAACAAGTTTCATTTCCCATTCACGCTTTCCCCTTGCTTCTCCTCTTTCGGCTGGGGAAAGACAGCTTGGCTGGCTCTTTCCTGCATGAACCATCCACAGTGGGTGGGCAGGAGAAAGGGGCAATAAAGGAGAAAGTGAGAGGAAGGCAAGGGCGAGGAGGCTTAGGGAGGTGATTTTGCGCAACCTTGTCAGCAATTTTTGTGGTCGCGCTTGCTGGAGATTTGGCTTTGCTGTGGGGAAGCAAACTGTGGCAGCAAAAGCAGGAGGGGATGGGGAGCTGGAATTCCCCACCCTTGGCCATGTCATCATGGGATTGAATCCAATCGGGAGACAGGGGTGGGCACCTTGGCTGGCAAAGAGCAAGGAAGAAAAGATTCGCTTTCCCCGATGCATTTTTGAAGGGTTTTCTGTAGGGACAGCAGAATCAGAGATGACTGCGATTTAACATGAAAAAAATGGGAATGGTCAGAATGCACACTTGCATCAGGTTTAGCTTTGTTTCGTTTTAAAAAACCCAAGTGGGTTTGCAGCCCAAGGGGGAAACCATTAAGTAAGCATCAATATTTGCAGTCCTTTGACCCTAAAAATATCAAGGAAGACAATTATACCTTTAGAAAGTCTCCTTTCTTCAGTGTGGTTGGGATAGGATGCATCTCCACTTCTTGGATAGGTGCCTCTGTTTCGGCAGCTGAAGAAGGCACCCCTACCTGCAGTGCTTCTCCTCAATTCCACTTCTGAGTGAAGAGGTGTCATTTTCCATGGTGCCACTATGCAGGGCAGGGAGAAACCAACCTGCTTCAGAGGCAATTCTGTGAATGATTGTACTGCAAAATGGCACATCTGATTGCCTCAAAGGTGCCCACTGCGGCTGAAAATGGAGATGATGCAACAGTAGGCACCCTTTTGAATGCAAGAACCTAAGTGAGATGTGGTATTTCTGAGGCAGTTTAGAAACAGGTTAGAGATGGGCTCAAGACTGGTTCATTCACGCACCAATCTGCCCTCCTCCTCCTCTCATGAACATTCTAGGCTAGTAAAGGATGATCAGTGATGAAATGAGAACATAAGGTGAGGATTACCATCTCTGAGGTGCTTCTAAGGCACCGCTAACCTGCTTGCTTGTGTGTGTGTGTGTGTATCTGTTCACAAACCCATACTGTTGACTGGGCCTCTGCCCCATAATGTCATTGATTTAGTCTGGTAGACATGATATACATGTCATAAGACAAGGGGTTGATCGGTGATTATATGACTATAATCATTGCTATAGGGTGATTTATCTATTTGATTTTTGTTTTAGTATGTTCATTTTTTTTTTAATGTTGTAACCTGCCCTGAGACCACCTGGTATAAGGTGGGATAAAAATGCCAGCCAGCCAGCCAGCCAGCCAGCCAGCCAGCCAGCCAGCCAGCCAGCCAGCCAGCCAACCAACCAACCAACCAACCAACCAACCAACAAATCTGAAGTTTGCAAATATTTTTTGTTTCCTTATGAAAATATATAAGGCCTTCTTCACTATAAATTTTCCCCCTTAAAATTTCTGCATATTGTCAATTCAGACAGAAGTTTGCTGTTGTTTGATTGATGATGCTAGGTGGACCAGACGTCTTGACCTGATGTGATCCAAATCCCATCCAACTGAGGTTGCTTTAGATTTCAGATAGCTGTGAAGCTTAAAAGAAACTGCTCAGACATGCCAACAGGACTCATTTCTCATTTCTGTTTCAGAAAACCACTCAGGCACCTTCACACAAACAGGTACCTGGCTAGTATCTTGCCTTTCAGGAACAATAAATTTGGACCTGACCCTAATCCCAAAAGGAAAGAGAGAGATATTTTCTGAGAATCAGAAATTCATTAGATTTGACTTTCTCCTCTTAGCAGTGCATTTCAGATGGCTTTGTCTGTGATAGTCCAGAAGTACCATGTCTGCTGAGGAATTAAAATAATTTAAAGGCAAGTATTTATTTACTGATAGCCCTAAAATTATTGTCTAACTCCATGCTCGATATAATTAGGTAGACGGATAGCGTTCAGTGAGGCACCTTGGTGAGTTCAACAGGGAGAGGAAAATTGATTGTTTATACCATTTCCTTTCAATTATGATCATAAATTTCTGGAGGGGGTATGTGTGTGGGAGAACAGAGAGGGCTCACGTGAAGGAAACCAGCGTGAAACATTTTGCATATGCAGGGCAAATGTAAGAGGTTTCTGATGATCAAAACATAATGGCGTTAAACACGTTGTAAAACACACATTAAAATTTCCTCTTCTTTCCTATTTTGCAGAATGCCCATATGCACAAATTATATGTTTGTGCTTCCATATGTGTATGTATGTGTGTGTGCATATATACATATACATACACACACACACACACACATATATATATATCCATCCACACACATTTCAGACTACTGCAGGCATTTTAGTCTCTCTCTGTCAAACACAATCCTCCCTTGATGAATGACAAGGTACCATAATAGGACTGCAGTTACCATAGCAACCAGACAGCCGAGTTGTGTGCCTTGAATTTTGCAATCTGAAAATGAAACCAGGAGCTGGGGAGAGTGGGGGGAAGAGAATAAAGAAAGAGAGGAAGATAGAAAGAAAAAGCTAAGTGTAGCCAACAGATTAACTCATAGAGGAAAGTGGAGGAGGCAAAGAGAAGGTGAGGGAGGGTCCGAAGGAAAGAACACAGAAGGAAGGATTTAGAGAATGGAAGGGGGGGGAGAGTTAAGCCACCCCAGCAGGCAATTAATATTATAAAATGAAATATTTTGTGAGTAGCCACTGAGGGTGCCAAGAAGTAACTCCCCCCCCACCACCACCCTTATTTCCATTTTACTGATGTACATTCTGGATTGTAATGCATTCTGGTGATAAAAGTATTCTTGTAATAAAAGTATTCGCATTGATTTGATGGCTGCTTTGTTCCTAGGGCCATGACTTGAGTCTGGTCTATCTTTCTTTTGACTTGATCCGCCTTATGGAGAAGAAAAATGCAATAATTTGCTCTGTTTCCAAAGGTCCAGCTTACAAGTTGTCCACTGCTTCAGCATTTAAACAGATTAGACAAGCTGTTGAACATTATAGAGAATATTAAAACCCTTCTTTGGCCTGTACTTAAGGACAAAAGTTCCATTCACTGCAATGAAAAATCATGCAGTTTCTAGGCAGCGGAGATGTATTCCATTTGTTTTTAATCCCAACAGCCAGCAATGTACAGTATATGAAATTTTTGCAGGGATTTTTCCCTGAGGGGGTGTCTGAAAATGGTAAAAATGAACTACATAATCAGATTTTTGAAAAAAAGAAATCATACAAACAAATCACACATTCTGCTTTAATTCTGACGTCTCAAAGGTCAGGGAAGAAAAAGGCCAGAATATCTGGAAAACTTCAACAAAGTTTATTTTACTTACAGTCACCCCTTTTATAAAGTAGTGGTTCTGCCTTGGAAACCATTGCACTATACAAACTATGATAGGAGAGCTGGAAATGATAGCCAAGTTCCTTTAACTGCCAGTTTCCCATTTCCAGCAATATTTTTCACATGTGATCTTCCTTAACAGAGTTTTGTTCTCTGAAAGAAAGCCATATTCTAGAGATTGTATGTGAACAAAACTGTGCTACATGAAATCACATCATATTTTGTTGTTGCTGCATTTACTTCCCACATTATACCAAATGGTCTTAGGGTTTAAAAACAAAACAAAAAACCACCATCAAGATTTTCTTTAAAAATGAAAATTTGGATGTGATAAAGCTATAGGCCACTGAAGAAAAGGCAGCGACTTCCTCTTTAATTAAAAGCCAGGGCAAAAAAGAAAAGGCTTTAACTAAAAGTTAGGTGTGTGTCTTGATCCATCACCAGAAGATATATAATAGATGGTTCTCAATGAACCTCATGACAAAGGTTCTCAATGACCCTCATGATAAACCTCAACTGGGGATCTGCTGAAAAGAAAACCCTATTGTGGTTCCCTACTCTACAAAGTATGAAGGGCAAAGTACCACCAGAATTCGATCTGAGATCTTTGAATATCTCAGCATACAAGAATGGGTAGCACTAGTTCATTTTAGAGAAGCTCCTACATACAGTGCATAGTCTGAAGACCAGCTGTTATTGTTGTAACAGGAAAGACAAACCATTCTATTAATATACATTTCTTCTTAAGTATCCCAAGCATCCTTGTGAAAACTAAGGGTAGATTCACATGCTCCAAAACGAGGCTGTTAAAAATGGGTCTTATCCAGCAGACTTGGGAATTGTGGTTCAGTTTCTCTCTTCAGAGGGCATATGTCAGCAAAGTCTAGGTGAGAAAGAGAAGGGCAGTTCGGGGAAAGAATGATAGCTTCTTCCTCTTTCCATGGGCTTCCCAAGACCATCTGCTTGGAAACTATGGAAAGCAGGTTGGTTTAATCCAGCAGGGCTCTTAGGATCTTAGATCCTACAACAGAAAAAAACAAGTAATTTCTTCTTTTAAGATTGTTGGAATTGTATGACTGAGCATACGCCTCCAGGTCTTAACAACCTGATTGAGCACAGTTAATGGACAGGACTAATGAGATTGCAGCATTTGGAAAGCTTTAGTTTGTAAAAAAAAAAAAAAAAAAAAAAAAGCTTCTTTAGCCTCAATCACA
This sequence comes from Aspidoscelis tigris stejnegeri, assembly GCA_023333525.1. Classification (NCBI taxonomy): domain Eukaryota; kingdom Metazoa; phylum Chordata; class Lepidosauria; order Squamata; family Teiidae; genus Aspidoscelis; species Aspidoscelis tigris. The sequence goes on from JALMGA010000011.1 coordinate 18,976,377, forward strand.
CCACTTTAACCCTTCTTCAGTCCATCTTCAGGTCTGACGGCTCACACTGTTTCATTTATATCCATTTTATTTGTGAACTTTCCACTCAAGAAAATCCAAATGGCGGGTGGAAAGTCTACAAATATTACTGATAGAAAGGAAAAGGTGTGGGCAGTTAGACCTGAAAAGGTATGACCACAGCCATGGAAATATAAATGAGAGCTTCTCCTGGGTCAAAGAATTGGAGGGAGCAATGAAGACCACACGTTTTTATCAAGCCAGCAGACAGCCAAGCTATGGTATTTAAATATTCTGATAGCTTTGTGTGTGACAGGACAAGAATATTAAACTGAAATGTAGATATTTAAAGTTACCTCATTTTTGTGAGATTTGAAAATTAGAATTTTGCGAACAACACCTTCTGCCATTCATTGCCACTGGCTATCTTTGCTGAGTCTCGTGGGAGTTGTAGTTCAGCTACATCTAAGGTGGCATCATATGTTTACAGTGCCATTGTGACTAACAGCAGCACTGTAAGGATGCATACAGGGAGAGCTTCCCCACTCTTACCTGGAGATATAGGGTGGGGAAAGGTAAACCCAGGTACATCTATTTGTAAAGCAAGTGGTCTACCACTGAGAATCAGTGCAATCCTGCCTGATCAGCTCAATTACCTATCTTCTTTCACTGGTCAAACAATGGAAACCAGGTGCCCCAAGTTTACCTTTGAGACTACACTTCCACCAAAATTGCACACACTGGCTTAGGATGATAAACTGTCGAGACCATCTGAAGTTAAACTTTCAATGGCAGCATAAAAGCAATAGTGTCAAAATGACATCCTACAACAGTGATGGCGAACCTTTTGAGCTCGGTGTGTCAAAATTCACAAGAAAACCTAGCTTAACTTGGGTGCTGTGTCACATCTAGAAATATCCATAATTTTGTGATATTTGTAGCTCTAGTAGAAAAGTTTTATTTTTGATATATGTATTTTATTAAAAGAAAAAACAAATAATTCTCTACATTAGTGACTTTTGTTGCTAAATCTTCAATTGAAAGTTGGTATTTCATACACTTCAAGAACAAGCAAGCACTACACATCCAGGTGCCAGGGTGACCATGTGTGTCACCCAAAAGGGCTTGGCGTATCACCTGTGACACGCGTGTCATAGGTTGGCCATCACCGTCCTACAAAGACAAAAGTTAGAAGGAAAGACAAAGCTCTTCTAGTAGTTTCCCAAACACATATTGCAACTTCTAAACTGCAAACTTTCCAAGACTTGGGATATTTTTCCACTTAGCACTCGAGGGCCCATAATGGGCACTCTAGTGCTAGTGGAAAAACACCCAAGGTCTCCCATCTTTGGAATAATCTTCCACAAATCTTTATGCTAGGGGAAGATTTGGTTCAATTTCGAAAGGGTCTGAAGACCTTTCTTTTTAATACTCCTGAATGAGTTTAATCTACCTTTTTTTACTGGATATTATTCAATTTTGACTATGAAATGGTGATTCGAGAAATCTATTATTGTTTTGTTATTAAACTGATTTTAATACTTTTCTGACTATAGTTACATTGATTTATATTGTTACGTTATCGTTTTTGTAATTTTCAATTCTGTACCATCCCTTGGTGGAAGGGGCATTAGAAATAAACATTATTATTGTTATGAAGGAAAAAAAGCCAAGTCTGAAGCAAGTAGACACCTTGGGCCTGGTTGCACTTACCAGACTGGTAAGGATGAAATGCATTTTACCTGGCAAAGGGTTTTTCTGTGAGGCAGGTGCTTCTACCAAAGAGTTTTCATGAAGCTTAATTTATGTAAGGCACTTCTACAGCTCTGTGTCTGTGCATGAAGCACAAGATTGGTCCCTGTGCATTTGCAGGATCACACATGAGTCAACACAGCTTGTTTCCACTGGGCCATGGCTTGGTGGCTGGGCCTCATTAGCTCTTCATGCGCTGCACTTCAGGCATTTTTTATGATTTCCTAGATAACTAGGGGATGTGGAGACTGTACACCCAAGGGCCTGTCGAAGATGTCTGGCCCACATAATGGTGACATGATCCAAGTATCTGAAAATAGAAAATTAGGAGGGATGAGGAAACAATTTATATTGTTCCTTTATGAACTATGTGCCTGCACCGTGATGCTTAATATAGGGCAGGACAGAACCAGAGGCATTTCCGCACTGAATCGCGTTCGAAACCGAACGCGTTCAGGCGGAAAGCTTAAGCCAGCTTCGGGCGCTTTCCCCGTTCACACACAGACGCGCCAGAACGCGTGTAAACGCGTTCCGGAGCGTCTGGGTGCGAATGGTCAAAGCGCCCGAAGCTGGCTTAGCCGGCAAACGCCGGCCAGGGGCGCGCCGGCAGCCGCGGAGGCAGATCGACAATCAGCTGTTTGAAAAACAGCTGATTGTCAAAGCCGCGCGGCGTCGGAGGCGAGCCGGCAGGCGATCGGGAGACAGAAGCGGCGCGAACGCTTCTTCTCCCGAACGCCTGCGGGCGGCTCGTCCGCGTTGGAACGCGTGTAGAGCACTTCGAAGTGCTCTACATTTCGAACGCGGAAAAGGCAGCTGCGGACACGTCGGGACGCAAGCCGCGCGCGGCCAATGCGGATGACGTGTCCGCAGCTGCCTTTTTCGCGTTCCGTTTTCCCCCGTGCAAAAACGTCTCAGGATAACAGCTTACAAATTCACACTTGCCAAGTTCATCAGTGGATCAAAATGCAAGAAATATTAAGAGAACACACATCTCCAAATATCGTGATGCAGGTTTTTAAAAACAAAAACAAAAGGTTAGTTGACAGGAAGGTATATTTTAGTTCATAGGGTGCACAAATGTTTTCATTAGTGGAAATCCTTACTAAAACCCACTCATTTTATTAGTGGAACTGCTCTTTTTCTTCTGCCACAGAACCATAGATGATGTGAGTTGGAGAGACCTTAGAGAACATTCAGTCCAACTCCCTGGTCTGATTCTTCTAAAGAAGAAAGAAGGCAGGCAGTTGTGATCTAGCTCCCTTAATGCATGAAGTCCCCACCACCAGAACAGCAAAATTCAAGGAAGAAACCTTCACTCCCTTTGTGTATCGGTCCTTTAGCTCTGATTTAGCTCTGCACTTGCTAATGGACTCAAGTTCTTCCTTTCTTTATTGAAGGGGTGGATTTTGTCTTGGTTGAGCTGGCTGACTTAGGCTGCATCCAGACAGGATGTAAACCCTGGAAGCACCCCAAGGCTATCTTGGGATTTCCAGATGTGTCAATGGGAATCCTAGCATAGCCCCAGCATATAAGGGCTGTATCCTGTGGCATTGCTACAGTGGGGAAAAGAACTCTCAAACCACATTTTCCTGGATGCAGCTGCAAAGAGCTGCCATCTTGAAAATGCCAGCCATGCATGTGTGTGCAGTGACAATCATGCATTTCTGAAGTATTACATGCTGTTGAAATACCCAGACAAGCATGCCACACCATTGCAAAAAATGGGCACCAGATAGCAAGCGCCTACACTTGTCCTGTGCTGTTACCCAGCTGATTGGGCATCAAGCAATTATTCCAGAGAGATTTACCCTGGAATATCACTAAACAGCAGGATTTCCAAACAATGCCTGGAGGCAGCCATATTCTGACTAAAGAGAAAAGAAGATGGGAATGGAAGGTGTGTCCTCCAGCCGTGGATCAGTTGTTCATTCTAGAGCAGCTACCTGTTTGGACAGTGGACAAGCAGATGCCTATAAGAATCATGAAAGAGGAAATGAGCAGGGCAGTGTTCTCTTCTCATGGCCCTTAGCGTCTGGTTTCTAGAAGGATATTGCCTCCAGTGTTGGAAGACTGTGATCATAATTGGCAGACCACAGTCTTTTTTCAAACCTTATTTAATAAGGAACCCCAATTTTGCTAATAATAATCAATGCTGAGGTAGCCTGCATCCTTGCGCTACTCAAGTGCAATGTCTGCCAGACTTGACACCTGGTTTGTGTTATCCTGGATGGATGGAGTCCAACAATATTTGGAGGGAATCATGTTGTTTAAATGCAAGTTAACATTTGTTATGAGAAGATTTTACCCAGCACAATGGAAAGAAATGCATACATGTAAAATATTGATACGTAGGGTTTATTTCACTGGCCTACAGATCGTATAATAAATGTCTACAGTTACCTACCCTAGATCAAAAATCTAGGTCTACTATGATCTAAAAAAACCCGCCACAATGCAGCCAAATCACTACAAGTCAAACCTAATTTTTAAAGGTTGTTACCTGCCCTGAGACCTTTGGATATAGGGTGGGATAGAAATATAAACAAACAAACAAATAAATAAATAATAAAAGCAGCAGAAAGCAAAAAGATGGCTCCATCAGTAGCAAGCAAATGGCTGGATGTATTAGTAGTTTTTGTTGTACTTGCTCTAGAAGCTGTGACAAGTGCAAAATGTGGGAATCAGGTTGTTGAGTGTGGTGGTGGTTAGTCCCCATATAGCACCTGTGCTTTAGAAATAGCACTGATTGCCAATGAGTTATTGGGTGAGATTCAAGGTTTTATGGTTGGCATGTAAAGCCCTAAAGTAACAACTTCTCCTGTCATAAACCTGCAAGAGCCCTTAGATCATCTGGGGAAGTTCTGCTGCTGGTCCCACAAAATACTGAAGACTCCATCTTGAACCTTTTCTGTGGTAGCATCTTATCTCATGGAATGTCTTCCAATGCGGTAATGTACCAACTGATCCCATCCTCTGTATGAAGCTTCTTCTTCTCCCCCCCCCCCACTCATCTATAGGGGTGTGCATGAATGCAATTTTCGGATTAAATCAAATGTCCAAATGTTCAAATTTGTACGAATAGAGAAAAAACAAATGTATTCAAATTTGAATTCATTTGAATACATCCGTATCAATTCATCTGTCCTGTACGTATCCATACAAATGTGTACGGATAAGAATAAGATGTGTATGGATACGTATGTAATGCATATGTATCTATACATTACTAATGTCTGAATAATTCGTACAAATGATTCAAAAGATTCAAATTTGTTTGAATATTAAAAAATGAATGTATAAACATTCGATCCAAATTCGAATGTCCAAATTCGATCAAATTTCAAATGTTTCAAATAATTTTGCGCATCCCTACTCAACTAACTTTTAATATATTCTAATAAACTGTAGGATTTTAACTATTTTAACTATTTTAACTCTCTTTTTTTTATTCTCTGCTTTTGTAAACCACTTTGGGGTTCTTTAATGGGAAGCTGTGTAAAAATGTTTTAAAGAAAATAGACTTCTTTCTTGGGATTATCTAAGTAAATGTCATGCTTGTTATCATCCACCATAAGATGACTACAACCCCAGCAGGAAGGGTACAGACAGGAAGGGTACAGTTAACAGTGGCCCACCGTATGCAAAAGCTCATCATTTGCAAGTAATGAAATTCCAGCTAAACTATTTAAAACCTAAAAGATGATGTTGTTAAAGTGCTGGACTCCATATGCCAGCACATATGAAAAACTCAACAGTGGCCACCGGATTGAAAAAAGTCGGTTGACATTCCAATCCCAAATAAGGGCAATGTCAAGAAATGTTCAAACTTCTGAAAAATTGTGCTCACTTCACACCCTTGCAAAATTATGCTCCAGATTCTGCAAGCTAGGCTTCAACAGTATGTGAAACAAAAAAATAACAGAAATGCAAGATGTTTTCCAGAGAGGCAGAAGAACTAGAGATCAAATGGCCAAAATTCACTGGATTATGGAGAAAGTGAGGCGTTTTGAAGAAAAATTTACTTCTGCATCATCAGTTACTCTAAGGCCTTTGACTTTGTGGATCACAACAAATTGAGACAACTTCTTAAAGAAATGTGTAGTCAAAATGATGATTTTCCCAGTAGTAATTTATGAATGTGAGAACTGGACCATAAGGAAGGCCAAAGAAGTGAAACTTTTGAACTACGATGCTGGAGAAGACCTTGAAATCAGTCAAAACTTTAAGGAAATCAACCCTGACCATTCACCAGGAGGATAAATACTGAAACTTAAACTCAAATACTTTGGCCATATAATGATAAGACCAGTCTCATTGGAAAAGACCCTGATGGTGGGATGGATTGAAGGGAAAAGGAGAAGGGGACAGCAGAGGATAAGATGGACAGATGGTGTCATGGAAACAAAAAATATGAGCTTGAACAAACATCAAGAGGCATTGGAGGACAGAGGGCCTGGTGTGCTAAAGTCCATGGGGTCAAGAAAAATCAGACTCAACAACAAGTGGAGAAGAAGAAGAAGAAGAAGAAGAAGAAGAAGAAGAAGAAGAAGAAGAAGAAGAAGAAGAAGAAGAAGAAGAAGAAGAAGAAGAAGAAGAAGAAATGTGCATCTTCCATTCAGTTCTGTGGGATTAATTATCTTGTAGATCAAAGCCCAAGAGTGTCATACCAAGCTTTTTACTCTACCTATTCTTACCTCAGCATCACTTACATTTACTGTAGTGGCCTTGCCCTCCATTCCAATAGACACCACTATCAATCCATTAACTGCACTGTAGAACTTAACTGATGCAAAACCTGGGTTTCTTTGCATTAGGTAACAAGACGGAGAGTAGAGTGAACAAATGTGAGAGTGACAATTTAAGGATCTTTCCCTGGATCAAGAAGAAAGGGAGAAAGACACTTCAAATGTCCTTTCTTATTCTCAGCCCTCTTGCCACTCAAGGCATTTTGAAATAATAGGTAGAATAAAGGAAGGATGTGCTACAAGAACCGAGAGTTCTTTGTTCACTTTTAAAGGCCGAAAGGAATCTTAAAAAGATAAGGGAAGAACAACAAGTCCAGTCTGTTAGGTGTTAAGAATATGATTAGAATCTGGAAGCAGCTTTCCCCCCACTTCCAAAGTCTTCACATCATAGAAAAAAAATCCTATGTTAGTAGTACCTGGATAATGACTCAAACATACCTGGGCATCTTGCTTGCAATAGACAAATGTAGCTGAAGTGATGGATTAGATTAGATAAATACTGTTGCTTCAAAGAAAGTGAGTAGGTGTAACTTTCTATAATGTACTGAATACATGTATAAGGCAAAGGGGAGGGGAATCAAAGAAAATCATCCTTGGTTTGATGCCACTGTTTACAGCAATGTGGAAAAAGAATAATAAACCCCACTTCTTTCCAGATATTGACATGATCTCATCTCCTCTGATCCACGTGACCAATAGTCAGGAGGACTGATGGGAAATGTAGTCCCAGTAACATCTGGTGAAGCACAGGCAGCCCAAGTCTGGTATAAATTAATAGGAAGGACTTGCCCGCAAGGCAATGTTCAGATTCTTTCCCAAAACCTGAAATAGTTTTTTATTTCAAATGCCACCACGAGATACTCTAAAATACTACACTAAACCACATGCTTTGAAAATCATCATGTTGAAGAGTGATCCTGTGTGAAGAAAGGAAGTTGCAGGAGGAGAAGCATGGCGGGTTACCTTTTCTACCCCCATTTTCTCACCCATTTAAGGAGACTCAACACGGCTGAAAAAGCTTTCTGTTCGTCTCCCCACAACAGCACACCCTGTGAGGTAAGTGGGTCTGTGAGAGCTCAGAAGAGAGCTGTGACCAGCCCAAGGCCACCCAGCTGGCTTCATGGAGGAGTGTAGAATCAAACACAGTGACTGGAAATATGAGCACAGCACTCCAACAGCAAGACCAAACTAGCTCATAGGTTCATAGTACCTAGAAGCATCAGGAATTGTTAGGTTTCAGTACGTAGGACTTCTGTCAGCAACTGATTTTAGGATACAGAACAAATTCACTGTTTAGTCCTGAGTTAAGGTCTTGGTGAGAATTTCAGGCACATTCTCATAAAGGGTTGAGGTTACACTGGGTTTTCAGATTTCTCCGAGAAAATGGGTCAGGGCCCCAACGCTCATCTTCAGTTTCTCTTCTCCTCTACGGAGACAAACCGTCTGCTATGAACAAGTGAAGGTTTTGCCCTTATCTTCTGCTTGACATACCCATAAACAACTGGTGGGCTGCTGTTTGGGACAGGATGCTGGACTAGATGGGCTCTCGCCTGATCCAGCAGGGCTTCTCTTATGTTCTTAACAGCTGGTTCTACCATCCTTCGTGGCCTCAAAGTAGGACAGGAAAAGATGAAAGTGGTGGCCATGTTCATCTCAGCTCCACTTTCAAATGTTTGACACAGAAAAACTTCACATTTGGGACATGACGGCTGATTGAAATGAGATTTTATCACGTCCATCTGAGAACACGAGCCAATTTTCCGCAGCATGTCTCACTGTGAACCCAAATGCCAGAAAAGTCATTTTCTTGTACATTTATATCTCAGTTGGTTGCTGAGTAGCGCAGAGCAGACCCATGGTTGGACTCAGTGTTCAGGAGAGCCACATCCAAAAGTGAGGTTCCAATTTTTCTGGTCTTTTAAGGACAACTTTCAAACATTAATTAATGGTACATTTAAAAAGAGGAGAGAGCTTTGGCTGTTATAAACTGTGTTCCAAATATGTTTTGAGCTCTTGAAAAGTCTCTAATGCAAAGCAGATGAGCTACTCAGTTCTTTTGATAACACAAAGAAAACCAGAACTCCAGACAGCACCTCCTACGATTTGCCTGTTCCCTGTGCAGCAAAGACACTTGACTCGGAAGGATCCATGAATTACTGTCAATACGATCTTGAACTTCTCCAACAGGTCAGAAATGTCTCATATACTTAAGATGCTGTTGAAGTCCATTTCTCAGGCCAACGAGACAGTTTTAAACTGTACTTATTTGCTAGTGAGCCAGAGGGAGGATTAATTTATGTCCTATTGTTAAACCTGCAAGTGCTTAAAAAGCTTGATAGCTGTGTCCATTTCAGCCAACTGGTGGTCTTCAGAACATACGTGATCTTGCGTCTCAAATGAGTATCTGGCTCAGGTGTTGGCCAGAAAGCTGGTGCACAGTGTAACTCCACTGCTGATGCCAGATGTGCTTGGGAAGAAACCAAGCTTCTTCTGAAACTATTTCAAATTCCTTTGGGAACAGTAGGAAGCAGTGTAAGAAAGCAGCAATAAAATTAGAATGCCTTCATGGCTTTGATTTCAAGAGGAAGTCAAGCAAAACCGATATTTTGTTAGCTGGATGTGGGGAGGAGCCAATGCTATAATTGCCACCACTGTCTTCTCCTGGCTTAAAGCAAGTAAATTTCGTAGCATCAATTACAAAAAAAACAAGGAAAAAGTAGCCAGGCTTCTGCCCACATTGTGCTTCCACCATAACCTGAATCCTTTCCCATGGGCCTTTGCAGGTTTGGGGTAATAACAATTAAGAGATCCCATCACAATTTTGCCTAACCCAAAGCAAGGAATGAATCTGGAGACACCAGAAATCCAGTGGCTTTTGGCACTAAGCCTTGTTCTGCATTATATCCTGGATTAGAGACATTGCTGCATGCTGGAGAGGCCCCGGACAGGACCTTCTCTACTCTACACCAGCAAAAAAATGTTAGGTCCCTGATCCACAACATAATCCAGAACAAAGCCCAGGGTAGAAAGGACCCCATTCTCCCTGATCTTTGGATTTCATACTAGAATCACCAAACCACAAAAGAAAGTTTGGAATTCTCAGTGCAAAGCTTCTAAAACCTTTCCAAGCAAAAATAAGCAAAATGATGAAATTCCTCACAGGCTCCACGTGTTTCATCATTTTCACCAAAGCTCTATCACAACTTCAGAGAAGATAAAAGAACATCATTAGACAAGCAAAATCCCACAAGTTTCCCCATCTAGATTTCTAGACTGTCCTTTAGGTTTTCAACAAACTCTAGTTTCAAATGAAGATAAAGCTGGTGAACTTTTCAAATCTTTTGAGACCAATGGCTCAACTTCAGGGAACGTCTTGGGAAGAACATGTCTCCATCGGCAGGGCAAGTTTTATCCAAAAAGTTGAAGCACCAGCTTGAAACTCCATGGAGGGTGTGTGTAAAAAATGCTGCATTCTTTTAAACATAGTAACTGACCACTGAAAAGGAGCTGATACATTGTGCCACTCTTTCTGCTTCCTTCTCTGGTGAACAGGATGCTGAGAGAAAGGAAATCCTTCCTCCTTCAAAATACCACTTTAATGGAGGCAGGTGAACAGCACAATTCACAGCTTTTGACGGGAACCCAAGCCAAAGATTAAAGGAGGGACTGCTTTGTGTTTAGTGGAGCTCAAGACAAATCTTCCTTAAGATGATTTTTTAGAAATTCTAATGATCAACAGGAGTCTTCTTGTATTAAAAAAGGGAAGGAAGGAAGGAAGGAAGGAAAAAGAGTGAAAAAAGACAAAACCTGAATACCATGAAAATTTGGCACAACTGCATACTCAGCTGATTAGGTTTCTGTCTGAAAGCATGCTCTGGTGTATCCACCCATACTGTATCCATTGAAACCAGCCCCCTTTGCAACTGTGAAATTATCTTCGCCTATTATACCCAACTAAAACCAGATCAGCTTCATGTTCCATGGTGGTGGCAATCTGCCACTTATTGGCTTGACCCCTTGGCTTTTTACTCAGGATTTACTCTTTGTCCTAGGACTTTAAGAAGAAGGGAGGAAAGTGCCATTGAGATGCTGGACATGCTGTCTACTGATAGGACAAGATTTTCCCTCCATCAAGAGTGCTTCAAAATAATCTGGGAGCTACTGGTTGACTGCAGATGTAAGTGGTGGCATTCACATATAAAACGATACCTTCAACTACACTCATCATTCAAAGTAAAGGAGGAGTTTGATAGCCAAACCCATGATCGCTGTTTGGTCAAAGAGAGGCTGTAGTTCTCTGTACCGAATACAAGTGCTCCTAGAAGCACACTTCTGCAGAACAAAGGCTCATGAAGAACACCAGGCTGCACCAAATTAGCAACTACTGCACCAAAAGCACCACAAAGGCAATTTTTAGAACCTTAAAAACCATGACACAGGTGTTGAACTGTCTACATTGCAACTCCTCAGTCATTGTTTAATTCAAAGGTCTGTCCCTCTTCCTTGAGCGTCCCTATATATACAAGAGAGTTTTCTGGCAAGACATCCCACGAGGCAGTGAGTTCCGCACTGTGGCCTTTCTCTGCGCTTTCTCTCCTTTTTACATAACCTACATGTAATGGCTGTTACTCTCCACATTTATCAGTGGCCCTGTCCTTTTTCCTTTTCCTTTTCTTTTTTGCCCCTCTGCTAATTATAACTGCCCGGTCTTTGATAGCATGGCATCCTGCCAGACAAAGAGTGTTGACCCCAGTCTCGGTTTCAGCCCCAACCTTATGAACTTTGCTTACCTGGAATTCCTTTCAGTCTTGAACCCATCAAGTTCAGTGAGAACTGCTATAAATAGTGTAGACACTCTATTCATCAACATATTTTGCTGCTCTTCTCCTGAGGTCTTTTAGAGAAAAAGACCATTGACATTCCTGAATGCAAACTGTTGCCGAGGATAAAGCCATAGGCAGCGACCAGCTCACAGTAACAAAGAGATATAAACAAAGCCATTCATATAGTGCATGCTGGTGATATGAGCAGCTTCTCTCAAATGAACCATTGCATCCTGTTCTTTAATTCTCAGCTCGACCAAAAGCTAACGTCTATGAACTGGAACAAATCAGTTGATACCACTTCTGCATTTTTGGGAAGTGGGTAGTCTTTTTCCTCTCTCTCTCTCTCTCTTTACTCATCTATTGCTTTCCAAACAGATGTGTTCTAAAAGTGATTTGTTATCGGTTCGAGCATAACCAAGCTTCAAGCTCATGGGTGCCTACAGCATTTTCCACGAAGGAAGAAAAATAATAGAATCATGCTCTTTTGCAGACGGTAAGCAGGAACACCTCAACCAGTCTCAACTAGGGAGAGAAATGCAACCTCATTTATATCAAAGGCCAAGGGAAAGGTGCTCAGATGATGGAATAATCAGCAGACAACCTTAGCACAGCAGACTGGAAGTCAGCTCAGGGAACACTACAAATTTGGGCCACCAGTCCCTGGGCATTGGAGAAGGGGGGGGGGTGCAAAACAAAACAGGCAAGAAGGCAGGAAAGGTTAGATGGTCATACAAAGTGACCTGCTCCCAAAATTGCTGGATTTCTGGACAGAACGAGTCACAACCAGTATTGCATCTAAAATGAGTCAGCATAAGCGCCATACATGACAATGGACCTTGCCAAGTGATGCATTCCCCAAAACTGTGTGGTGGGGATCCTGTTAATCACTGCTGAAGTGGAAAGTGGTGTCAACCACAGCATCCCTGCTTTGCAGGTGGATCTTTGTGATGTCTGCTCATTTTCAGGGAGAACCAAAGGCAGGCGGGGCCCTATTGTGTCCCCGTCTGTGATGAGCAGACCATGACGCCTACTTAAAGACCTCTGTCCTTCACAGAGAAAAAAGAACTCTTTTCCCTCCACAGCTCCAGAGTGTAGGTCACATTCCGACTTGCTTTATTCCCCTTGAAGAACGCCAGCAACATTATGGGGCATAACAGCAGAATTCCTCCCAAATTCAAACCCTGACAGTGAAATGGATCATTGATATTGTAAATAAATGCCTTATAGCGGGGGTTGGGGGGGGAGGGGTGCTATACAAAAGAACTTGACTATTATTTATTTATTTGTTTATTTGTTTATTTATTTATTTTAGGGAGGGGAAGTCCAAACAATGGGATGAGAAGGGATAGGAGAGGAGATACAAAAGAGAGTTAGGCTCCCGGTGAACCACACTGGAGGACCAGAAGCAAACTCTGAATTATGTGCACAAATTTCATCACAAAACAATCCCATGTTTTAATCATCAGCACATAAAAAAAAAAAATCTATGCCTGATCATGAATACGCTTTGTAATAACATGCGTGCGAATTAGAGATCAATTATTATGGCTCTTATTTTCATCATCTGGTTCCCCCCCCCTTTTATTATCACAATGAATTCAAGAGTTCTCATCTGCAGCATAACCACGTGAGTGAGAGAGCTATGCACCTTCATTTTAGGGAGAGAAAAAGGGTGATTGTAAGAATGGTTCAACTTGATGGACAACTTGTAGTGAAAGATGTTTATCTGCTGGGAGGATGGATTGGACAGAGTCAGGAAAAGGCAAGGCCATTCCAAAACCACAGTTGCTGGTATTCAGTTTTATAAGAAACAATTTTAACCCCCTCCTAACTGCTGAAGGAGGGGGGGGCACAGGAAAGAAAAGAAAAGAAAAGAAAAGATCATTGTGTTAATTAGCTATGAATACAAATGCATTACTGAATTATCTCCCCTTTTGTAGAGTGAAATATGTTGTCCTATCACACACTTTATCTGCTGTTTCACTTCATTCTTAGTGGTGCCTTTACAGTGAATGTATTCCTTTGTTCCTCTCAGCAAGAGTCTCTTTTGGAAGTGGCACAGTGCAGAGAAGATGAATTTTATTATATGTATATAATTGGTAGGCGAAGGAAAACTGCAGCAACTATGAAGTCTAGATTTAAAGATTCACATGTACAGGAAGATAAGAGAGATATAGAGGGAGGGAGGAAATTTCTGACCAACACTACAGGAGGAGGAAGCAACAGTCCCAGTTTTTTCTTTAAAAATGTAAATTAGCAAGGAATGCATTTAACAAGAAAGAGGTAAATTATGATAATTACTTTGACTGATAGGGTCCTTGAGCATCACTAATTAGCATTTATTGCCTGGGTTATTGAAACAATGTGTGTGTTCTCTAGTGTAAAGGTTTTGGGATGGGTTTTCTTCTCCAAGCAATGGGGGACAGAAGGTAGCCCAAAACTGGGGAACAAGGTGGGAGGGGAATTAACTGAGGGTTTTTTGTACCATTTGGTAAAAGTATTAGACCAAAGCTTTCTATATTCCTGTCTAGTTCTACGCACCAGATTTTCAGGATAAAACACAGGATTAGCAGCAATTTAAACAAAATCCTTGCCTGCAAAATTCTACACCCTGCAAAAATATTGGAAAGAAAAAAAAATACCAGTAGGTATGGAATTCTCCATGCATCATAGAAGGGTCAAATTAGCCTGTTCTGAAATCCTTTTGAAGAAGGAAACATGATTTATCATTTAAAAAGGTGAAACAAAGAACTCCATCCAGATCATTCATCTTAGATATCAAGAACCCAAATTTCAAAAAGAAAAAAGAGGAAAAGGAAAGAAAAGAGAAAGAGAGAAAACAGAAAAGAACAAGGAACCTAATGAAGAAAGCAAACAATATAACCATTAAACAAGCGATCTTCCTCCTCCTGCTCCAGATCTGGGTTTTGTTTTCTTGCTGACATTTATACAGGAGAAGGCAATTAAAATTAGAAATCAATTAGGAACAAATCAATCATTTCATCAGTATCAGCTACCTAATTGGTAATGGGCCCAAGAAAACACTTCAAACTCCCCTAAAAGAATTAGAAAAGGGAAGGTAGAGAAAGTGAGTTCTGACTGAGCTTCCGAATCCTTCCTATACCACCTGCATTCAAAACCTCTTGAAATGCCAAAAGGAACAAAGAACTTTGGGAAAATAGGCCTGCGCACTCTCGATGCAGAAAAACATGGAGTGCTTAATAGATGAAGATTTGGGCGCTCCCAAATCATCCCAGTAAATCTTACAGGCTTTATTACCCTATTATTATGTGGCCTATTTAAAGAAGCTGATATATGTTGAGAGAGCGGGGAAGAGAGTAAATTGCTGAAGTTTGTAAAGGTATAATTGCCTTCAGACACTTTAGCCAAGGAACCTGTTAGAATTGTTTCATTCAGGCCATTTATATGGCCACTTGTGTTAGAAGAACATCTAGAATTATTGTCATTCTTATTGTAACAGAAAGGAAGGAAGGAAGGAAGGAAGGAAGGAAGGAAGGAAGGAAGGAAGGAAGGAAGGAAGGAAGGAAGGAAGGAAGGAAGGATTGTTTTAACAAAGAGAAATAAAGCCAAATATGATCTACTTTTTCATCAAAGCTACTGGCTGTGATGCATTTATTTGCACAAGCTCTATTAAAACAAAAACAAACAAACTGGAGTAATCTCAGAGAGTATCCTCTCTGGTTTTCTTAAGGTTGCTGAGAGATCTGAACTTTGAGATACAGTACAGTATAATGAATTACTGAGAGAGGAGAAAGGAAGAGAAGGGGGGGCTGTGTGGGAGTGGGAACTGCCGATTGGTTAATGCGAGCAAAAGGAAATCTGCTTCTGATTATTCAGATGAATTCCTGTTTGATTACCCAGAAATTTTTTCCAACTGGATACATTTATAATGTAATTAAATTCCAACACCACCTTTACCTCTTAAGATGCCTCAAATACAAAGTGAGCTGAGAAGCCCCTTTGACTTTATATAGGCTCCCCACCACCAATGCTGAAACAAAGGTGGAATGTGAAAAGATACGAAGAAAGAGAGACCAGAAGAAAGAAAGGAGTTTAGGATTTCCAGTGATTATCTCCTAGCTTCTTTCATAACTTCAGCCCTCGGTGACACACACACACACACTCACTTCTTTTCCCCTTTCTATTTTCTCTTTGCTTTTGTTTTCTACCTAAGGTTTTGTTTTGTTTTTTCAGTTTGGGTAAAGAAGGTGATCAATATTGAAGAGGGCAAGGTTGTTTCTAATAGAATGTGCTTTTCCTTTTCCTTTTTTTTTTTTGAAATAAAAAAGACAGCCCCCTCTAATTGATGTGTCTGGACTAGTCTAGACTGGTAGTGATTGAACCAACTCCCAATTATGTTATTCATTTCACTGAACTCCAGTGATGTACTTCTGGGAGGAGGGTGAGAGGGAGGGGAAGAGAGGGAGGGGAGGGGAGAAGACCTGTCTGCGCTACAGGCAGAGAGAGAGAGAGAGAGAGAGACTGAGACTGAGACTACATTCTTCTGCACCGCTACGCTATACCTTGTTTCCCTATGGAATCTATTACCCACAAGCCATCCCAGCGCACTGACATATCTACCATTACCCCCTTAAGGGAAATGAACAGGGAAAGAGATCATTTCCATAGCACCTACAGACGGTCAGGTCGCTAGACCATATTATTCCGCACAATTTCATTTGGCCATAATATTCCTGGATAGGCGTCAAGCAGAAAGGTCTCACCTGGCTTTTGTTCAGTTTGGAAGCCCTACTTATCCAAACAGGACACTACCTGTTTTAGGAATGGTTCTTAGGAAACATTTGATGCAAATGGCATCCAAAAGAGGGTGGGGGGGTGCAGAAAAGTCAACAAAAGAGTCTCCACTGTGGTTGTATTATTGTTGTTGTTGTTGTTGTTATTATTGTTATTGCAATTTGATTGTTAAGCACATCATTGGAAATTAACCAAAACAAAACAAATCAGCCTGCACTGTCTATATTCCTAAGTGTTGCTCTTAACCCTTCTTCATCATAAAAAAGAACAGAAAGATTTGGAGAGAACAGAAAGCACATTTACAAGGACGGATGCAAAACTGTAAAAGGCTCAGAACAAAACAACCCTAGGAGAGAACATAAATTTTGACGCATCTGAACGGCATTAAATGGCAAAGTCAGAACGGTATGTGCAGGCAATATAACGGGTTAAAATAATAATAATAATCCTCTTCATCTCCAATTTTAAGAAAGAGCCAAGGGTAGAGGAACTAATAGCTGCAGTTTATCATCTCAGGAATATGCTTTCCAGCCCTGTGGCTTGAACTATCAGCCCATTTCCATTCACTGCCCCACATAAAGCAACCATAACAGTGCAAGCAACCATGCATCTGACTGCACAGACTGCAGAGTAATACTTGTTTGGTGGCTATGTATCCCTTAGTTCCCAAGTGCCAAACTGTGTCACCTTTCAGTTACTTGGTTTGCTGCATTAATTCAAAATAAGGACTTGCCTCAGACTTCCCAGTAATAGCCTAATTATAATTTGCTTAGCAAAAGAAGCATTGCCAAAAGCACCCCCAGGCGTCCATCTTTTTCTTTCTTTCTTTCTTTCTTTCTTTCTTTCTTTCTTTCTTTCTTTCTTTCTTTCTTTCTTTCTTTCTTTCTTTCTTTCTTTCTTTCTAAATGACGCCAGTCACATGCATGCCACCATTCCTTTCTGGCTTTCTCATTTCCTTTGAAGCACTTGGGTGAATTTCATATTTATTTAACCACTTGAAGGCGGAGAGACAAGAGGAGCAGAACTTGACACATGGCAGGAAGAACAGCTGTTTTGCAACCTTCAGTTATATTCTGATTGCACCGGACAGAATGCTTACACTAAAAATAAATATATTTATACACAACACCTGCACGCACGCACGCACGCACACACACACACACACACACACACACACACATGAGTGTTCCTGCTCCAAACAGCATCTTCCATCCACAGGGCATCTTATCTCAAAGATAACTTTCAGTTTTAATCTTGGAAGCAGGTGACCTGCGGGGATTTCAGCTGAGAAAAAGGCTGAGGTCAAGCACAGAGGTACTGAGCTGAGTTTCTATCACGCTCTGGAAGTACTGTGTGTTGCTCTCAAGAATTGTGGGTTGTCCAGGAGGAGAAGCCTTTACGGACAGGCCCACAAGAAATGCAGACTGTTACCTGTCGATCAGGGTCCTTTTGAGCACCGCTATTTATGCATAGACAGGACTGTGAGGGCTCCTCCTAACCTGGGCAGCATGTGGCAAAGTGAAATACTGTACATCTAAAGGTTAAAGAAATAAATAAACAAAAGCACAAATACGCACAGCTTTAAAGGGAGGAGGGGCTGAACTAGACACAAAATCATGTCCTGTTCACAAATGGCTCTCGCAGGAAGATTCAAGTACTCGTCATCCAAATCAGCCAGAGTTCCATATTTCCCTAATTTCTGGATTCCCTTTCAACAGACAGATCCCAGCAGCTAACAGTCTAGACTCACAGCACTCTCCAGAACTTTTATATGCCCGTCTTTCCAGCTTGCCAAAGGGGAAATGGATACACACACTGGTGATTATATTTACCAAGGGGAGGGGTGTTAAGTGTGGTTTCTCAAAGCCTATGATTCTTAAACTGCAAATCTGAGAAAAGAAAGGGAGAAGACAAGCCACCATCCTCACCCAGTGGCAAGACCTCCTTGAACATAACCACGTTCCCCACATCATACACAGACGCACACACTTCTTTCCAAGTTTTACTGATTCATAATAGACTTGAGGAAGACGCATTGGCACACCTCACAGCTCCCAAGAGCCTAACCCGTGGACTTAAAAGCAAAACGTCACAAGTTAGGGTCTCAGGGACAGAGAGGGGCGCAATTCTCAATGCCTCACATGCTACAAAAAATATCTGCAGGCCATCGAAAAACAAAACCATAAAATCAGCCTGAAAATTTAGGACGGGCTGGCAATCTTCACAAATATATTAGGTGTGGGTGGGAGAAAACAGGTATGGAGAGCAGTAAACCATCCTGAACTGGACAAGGTTTCAATGGAGGGGCAAGCAAACGTACAGGAAGGAAGGAAGGAAGGAAGGAAGGAAGGAAGGAAGGAAGGAAGGAAGGAAGGAGATGATGGAAGTAGAAGGGAAGGAAGGAAGGAAGGAAGGAAGGAAGGAAGGAAGGAAGGAAGGAAGGAAGGAAGGAAGGAAGGAAGGAAGGAAGTAGAAGGGAAGGAAGGAAGGATGGATGGATGGATGGATGGATGGATCTGTCCCAGCAACAGCCGTTTGATCTTTTCTTTGCATCTGGTCCCAGACACTGGCCCTATACAAGACAAACTATAGCCTGGCACTTCCATAAAGCATCATATAACCAGAAGCAGGACCATTTCTGCAGCAAGAGGGTTCCATCTGATGGGAAGCATGCACAGAAGGGAGGCTGCCAGGGGCTGTTTCCCTCCCATTCTATAATCTCATAATTGGGCAAGGGGAGAGAGGTTGAAAAGACACCATAAAATGCTGCAGAGAAGGGGGGGGGAGTGAAAAAGCAGTTTTGAAACTCACCCTTTCAAGCTGGCGAAGGATCCGGTCTTCAACAAAAGCAGGACAGGTTTGTTTGTTTTTAAAGGAAATTTAAAAACACACACACAAAAGGCAAAAAATAAAAGATGATAAAAAATAAAAAGGCAGAAGAAGAGCCTATGGTAGGAAAAGAATAAGGCGCATTTGGAGTTTCCAGGATTATAGAGGGAGCCTCAAGGAAAGCGCCAAAGCTCCCTCGAATTAGCTACTCGGTGAACCTCTGGATTTGCAACTGGACAGCAAGATTCATATGACTGGGTGGGAGCGCAGCGCTCCAAAAGCTGCACCGTCTTTCTTTCCTGTTTCCTTTTGGTTTATTGGTTTGCTTTAGTTTTGAATAAACCTTTTTTTAGAAAACAAACAAACAAACAAAATGAGCCTAATAAAAGGAATTAGAACCGGGTCTATGTCGAAGGTCTCCTTTTTCCTCCTCCTCCTCCTCCTCTTCCCCTCTCTTCGCTCCCCTCGGCCGCCAGCCCACAGCCTTCGCCAAGCGAGGCCCCGCGAGTTCAAAATCAAGGCCAGTTTGAAGACGAGAAGCGCCCGCGAGCTCGGCTCTGTGGATGGGGAAGAGCAAAAGGGAGGGAGGGAGGGAGGGAAGGGAGGAAGCTGGGGCAGCCCCCCCCCCCAGTACATTCCCCCCACAAAAAAATCCTTTGGCTAGCCTCTATTTCGGACAGGGGAGGGGAGGAAGAGAAGGAGGAAGGGGGCAGAGAAGGGAGAGAGACCTGAAAAGATAATCACCTCTACAGCCTGCAAAAGGGGGCGGGCAACAGGCTGGTAGCAGGGAGGCAGGCAGGGAGGGGGGAGCCGTGGAAAGCCCCCCCTTTCTCTGCCTCTTTTCTCTCCCCCCCCCCCTCCAACCCCCCACACACCTGATGTAAATGTCGCCTTCAGTAACTCTTACAGCGCGCGCGCTCCGTCCTCCCTCCAGATGGCTTTTTTGACAATTCTTCCCCACTAGTTCGCGCAGCCCGGCGCTTGGTGATCGATCCCCCCCTCCCTGCCTCTCTCTTTCCCCCCTCCCTCCCTCCCACCTTCACCTTCACTCTCTCCACCACCCACCACCCCACCCCACCCCACCCCGGCCATGAAAAGAAGAGAAACCGCTTCGATCTCCTCCCTTTTATTTTATGTGTTTCTCCCCAGCACTTTGCAACTCCAGAGCTGCTGGTGCCCCCCCCACACACGCCCTGCCCCATCCTGAACCCGCCAGCATAGGCCTGTGAGACTGGAACCCCCCCCCCCCGCGCCCTCCTCTGCAGAAGGAGAGCCAGGCGGGGGGGAAGGGGGGAAAGAGGGAAATAAAGTTAAAACCAAATAAACATTAAAAGCGGGGTGAGGGCGCCTAATGCCAAAGCCCAAGAGATCGAGCGGGTTGCCTCCTCCTCCTCCTCCTCCTCCTCCTCTTCCTCTCCCGGTTTATTTCGCCCCCCCCCCACTCAGCCCTCCACGCGATCCTTTGCCAACCTCCCCCCCCCTCCCGTCCCCGTTTCGTTGACAAGCAGCAAAGACAGCAACCGCCTTTGCCCGGCAGCGACCACAACTTCCCCGACGAGAGGCTGCGCCACCCGCTTCGGCGGGTCTCTCCCTTTCTCCCTCCCCCTCCCCTCCCCTCCCCCTCGCCTACGCCCCCCCCCCCCGCGTTCTCACTTTCACTGACAGCGATCGAAAACGAAGCACCGACCGTCCAAAGGCGCTGCAAAGGAGGGAGGGGGAGAGGAGGAGGAGGAGGAGGAAGAGGAGAAAAGGTGGGGCGGGGTATGGGTGGGAAGGAACCATCTTTCTGCTCACCTCCGTAGGTCTCCACCATGGACCCTCCACTCTCCGTCTCTCTTCCTCCCCTCCCCTCCCCTTCCCAGCTTCCAAGTCGCTCATTTTTCCACTCCTCCCTCCCTTCCGCGCTCCCTCCTTCCTTCCTTCCTTCCTTCCCTCTCCCTCTCTCCCTCTCTCCCTCCACTTTTCTTCCTGGATCATCAGCCAGTTACCGGCACCGCTTGCTTTCCGACTGCCTTCTTCTTCCCCAGTCTCTCCCTCCCCTCCCCCCTCGCTCTCTTTTTAAGAAGGGGAGGGGATGGGTTGCAGCCACCGCAGCAGCATGAAGTGGTCGAGGGGGGAGGCGGGTGAGGATGGAGGGGGGAGAGGGGGAGAGATGAGAGACGAGGTGTGTGTAGGGGGGGCGGCTGGAGGGCTGGCGTGGGGTGGGGAAGAGAGAGAGGGGGAGAGGGTGTATTTTTATAATGTCTACGGCGATCGCGAGTGCGCCAGGGAGGCTGCCGAAGGACAGCGACGCAGAGGTTCAAATCAGCGACCGGGCGCAACGCTCGAGCCTACACTGCCCCCTCCTTCCCTCCCTTCCTTCCTCTTTTCTTCTCTCTCTCCCTCTCTTTCTCTCCCCCCCCCCGAGCTGCCGCCCACCCCTCCGCCACGCCAAGCCTGCCTGGTCTGGGTCCAGACCCTTGAACGAACGAACGAATCAACGAACGAACGAACGCGCCCGTTCAGACGTGCCAAACGAGAAGCGGCTGCCTCCCTGTCTGGCTGGCATAGCGCACTTTTAGCCCCGACCCAGGGCAGCCTCCCCGCCCGCCGTTCACACGTGCTCGCCCGACCCGCCGCCGTGCCGCTCCCTCGGCGCAGCGGCCCATCACTTCTTCTCCAGCGGGGCGGCCCTGCTGCGCACACCTTTCCCCACACAAGTCCGGGGATGGGGATCGGGGTCTGTCACCACCCTGGACCCCCCCCCCCTCTCTCTCCCGGGCTGGAAGAAGATTCGCTTCTCCTCGGACGCCACCACAAACATCCCCTCCGTCCTGCCTCCCCTTCAAACCATCCTCCTGACCTCCTGAAGGGACCAGCCGGACGCCTCAGCCCCTTTGGACACCATCCATCCATCCATCCATCCATCCATCCATCCATCCATCCATCCATCCATCCATCCTCTCTCTTTCTCTCCATCACACTCTCCATCCACACACCTGCCCTTCCCCCTCTACTTCAGGTACCCCACATGAACCCCACAAGAGGCGCGCCAAAAAATAGGAGCCCCCTCCAAAGCGCCATAAAGAAAAGTGTGTGTGGGGGGGGCATTTACGGAAGAGCAGGCAGGACCACCGCCTGCTGCATCTCGCTGCAAGAAGCACATTACAAAAAGAGACGGGGGGGGGCAAGCCATCATCTTGGTTTCCTTCTCTACCCCCCCAACCGCCGCCACCAAACCTTGCTCCAACCCCACCCATGCCTTCCCCTCCTTTATTGCAGTATATTGTTAGAAACAGGCGACACTTAGAAGGCATCGAGGGGATGACTTCAAAGCCTGTCATCTGCCTACCCTCAGCCCCCCCTCCCTCTCCGCAACCCCCAGCATGATTCCCCCCTAAATAGCCCATCTACCACTTTAGCTTGGACTATATTTGCAGCATGCGGTCATCCCCCAGCAATATCCCCTCTCGGTGTTGAGGAATAATTGAGGTTTCCAGAAAGAGATGCTAAGCTTGCTCAGCCGCGCGCCGGGCGTGCGCGTGGGCTCCATTTCTAGGCATCCGTGGATCACAAAGGCTGCCTCCCTGCCATCGTTTTACCTGACAGCCACCGCCGTGGAGTCCAACGTGGCCGGCTCTTAACCGGAGGGCTATACTGTGGAAGACTGGGCTGAAACTCTTTCAGGAAGGGACACATAACACCGCAATAAAAGACCGGCTGGAAAACCCTACAAGCAGGTTCCCGACACCAGAGGGTGACACTTGTGAGCATGTATAGTGCACGAGCATCTCAAAACCGGGGCAGGGGCTGAGGGTTTGGGTACATGTCTGCAGATCCCCAATTGTAGGTGCCAGGCAATGCCTTAATGCCAAAGCCAGGTAGGTTAAGTATGAGCCCACATCAGCTGCCGATGCGCCAACAAGTGGGTGAAAGGGCAAAATGGCACAAGAAGGGGAGAGAAAGGGAATTTGGCCACTCTTCACACTGAGGCTGATGGACAACTGAGACAGGGAGCCAAACAAGGGAGCCTCTTTGTTTCACTGCTGTGATTTTGGATGCCATACACTTACAGGAGGAAACTGAGCAAAACAAGTCTTAGCGCACCTTCAGGGCAGAAGTTCCTGGGCCGGCAAGTAAAAGGCACCTCTGAGATACAGGCAAAGGTTGAAAGGTTGACTTCCCACTGGGAATTTATGGGCAGCGTCTTGCTGCTGCGTGCTAAGCTGGTAGATTTTTGTTCATGGTCATGGCGCACCACCAGGCAGCTGCCCGATAAGGGCAGAGGAAGTGCTACCCCACCTGAAGCCCATTTATGCTGTGGTCACACCTTCACTTGAAACCTTCTTCTGTCCATCTTCAGGTCACGAGGCTGACGCCATTTCTACCCATTTTGTTTGCGAACTTCCCACTCAGAAAAGTCCAAATGGAAGGTGAAAAGTCCCCAAATAGAAATGAAAAGGTGTGAGCAATCAGACCTGAAGATGCATTTATTTATTTAATTTATTTATATTTAAATTTCTGTTCCACCCTAAGGTCCCAGGACAGGTAACAACATTTAAAGACAGGCATATTAAAATAGAACCATATATAAAAAACAGTATAAAACAATAATGTCTGTGGTGGGGGAAACTGTGCCACATTTAGCCAAAGGCCAGAGCAAAGAGATGCATCCTCACCACCTTCCTGAACATATACAGTGAAGGAGCCTGATGCACCTTGAGGGGGAGACTATTCCTGGACCTCTCAGCGGCTTTTGATACCTTTGAGCACGGTATCCTTTTGGAGAGGCTATGGAGCTTAGAAGTGGGAGGCAGTGCTTGGCATTGGTTCTCCTCCTATCTCCAGAACCAATCTCAGAGAGTGGTTATTGGAGATACTGATTCAGCGCCCTGGGAACTCACTTGTGGGGTTCCGCAGGGGTCAATCTTATCTCCCATGTGATTTAATATCTATATGAAGCCGCTGGGAGAGGTCATCAGGAGATTTGGGGTGAGGTGTCATCAATATGCAGATGATACCCAGCTCTATCTCTCTGTACCATCTGAATCAGGAGTGGTGGTTGAAGTGCTTGACAGGTGTCTGGAGGCAGTAATGGGCTGGATGAGGGCCAATAAATTGAAGCTGAATCCAGACAAGACAGAGGTGCTGTGTGTCACAGGGTCTCGGGTCCATGTAGTTGGGAAATATCCTGTCCTGGACGGGGTCGCAATGCCCTGGAAGGGACATGTGCGTAACTTGGGAGTACTCCTGGACTCGGCATTGACCCTTGAAGCTCAGGTGGAAGCCATGGCCAGGAGTGCCTATTCCCAACTATGATTGGTGCGTCAGCTTAAGCCTTTTTTGGACAGAGACGACTTGGTCACAGTCATCCATGCCCTGGTAACCTCTAGATTGGACTATTGCAATGCACTCTACATGGGGCTGCCCTTGAAGACGGTTCGGAAACTACAGCTAGTGCAGAATGCAGCTGCAAGACTGCTTACAGGGGTATCGGGTCCGACGCACATCACACCGGTCCTAAAAGAGCTGCACTGGCTGCCGATTCGTTACCGAGCCCAATTCAAGGTGTTAACTTTAACGTATAAGGCCCTAAATGACTTGGGCCCCAAATATCTGAAGGAACGCCTCCTCCCATACCAACCTGCCCGTGCCCTAAGATCTGGGGAGGAGGCCCTTCTTGTTGTTACACCACCTTCTATAGCAAGACGGGTGGGCACTCGAGAGAGGGCCTTCTCAGTAATGGCCCCCAGGCTGTGGAATAGCCTCCCCCTTAAGGTGCGTCAGGCCCCCTCACTGGAGGGGGGTAAAGACGCACCTCTTTGTTCTGGCCTTTGGTTAAACGTGGCACAGTTTTTCCCTACTGCACATATTAATGTCTTATACTGTTTTTATATATGGTTTTATTCTAAATATTCTTGTCTTTTAAATATGCTGTTACCCGCCCTGAGACCCCAGGGTATAGGGCAGGATATAAATGTAAATTAAATAAATAAATAAATAAATAAATAAATAAATATTCCACGGCCTGGGGGCCATAACCAAGAAGGCCCTCTCTCGAGTGCCCACCCATTTTACTATTGAGGGTGGTGGGACAACGAGGAGGGCATCCCCTCCAGATCTTAAGGCATGGGCAGGTCGATATGGGAGAAGGGGTTCCTTCAGATATTTGGGGCCCAAGTCATAGTAAGATGGACTGAAGAAGGTTGGTTCATGTGTGGTTCAGAGCATCATCTACATTCAGTGAGATCCATTTTCATATCAGTGGCCTGCAAAGAACTGCAGTCTTATCTCTGCTACCAATTCTTAGCATCACCTCCTGTTGGCTGCCTTGCCCTCTACCCCATGAGTCCTGGTATCTTTGAGACACCACTGATTACTATGGGTCGCCATCTTGCTACAGGTTGTAAACTAGGATGGTTCCCATACAGATATTCTGGAAAACACAGGTATGTTGACTACCTTGGTTTCCATGATGGAAGTCAATCAAAAGGACAAGCTTTATTATGGTATCACAGCAGAATGAACTTCACAGAGCTGTACCATGGTGTGTGTGCATGTATGTCACAAACTTCAAAAAGGTCCTGAGAGTTTCTTGAGAGGAGTAGCAGTTCTTATGGAGCACACAAAATATATTCAGTTGTCCAGCCTCAGAAGGCAGTGAGGTCCTCATTTTGAGTCCCAGTGGAGGACAACCTAGGGGCCTTGAAGCAAAATTGATGGTAGGGCATGCTAGGTGATACTTGGCACCAAACTTGCAAATGTTTTTGAGTTTATCACTTATCAGATACAAAACGTAATCATATTTTTTTAAAAAACAATAATTGCAATATTGCTAAAAGTAGTATCAGAAAGTCAATTTTCAAATGTATAGTAATAACACAGTTGAAAGCAGTATCAAATACTTAAGGAAAGGAAAGAACCTGGCCCATCTAGAACCCTCCATCACTGTCATTTGGTTAGAGTGACTAAAACACTGTCTCAAAAAGTCTTGACACATTATATGTTACATCTAGAATTGTCTGACTTATGGATAGAAAGAAAGAAAGAAAGAAAGAAAGAAAGAAAGAAAGAAAGAAAGAAAGAAAGAAAGAAAGAAAGAAAGAAAGAAAGAAAGAAAGAAAGAAAGTGCCTCAAAATGCAAGTTGGTACAAGCAGAGCATTCTGCGACAGAATAGAGGTATTTTATTTATTTGCATTTTTAACCCAGAAGGTCTCACGGTGTTTGACAGCAATAGAAAGCACTATATAACACAAATAAATTAAAATGATAAGATACTAAAATAACAACCGAATTTGGAACACTCAGAACATTCCCTTCTGCAGTAAGATTCACATGTAGCAATTTAAACAGACAAACAGACTCACCAACTTCAGTAACATCACAGCTAGGGAATTTTTGTTCCTGGACTATGGATGAGCATGGATATTTCAAAATTCAAAAATCCGATTTGAATGAGATGAATATCGACATTCAAATTCGAATCGGATTTTCAAAAATCTGAAATCCGATATGGATTTTTGAATAATTCCACAGAATAGAACGTCATATACCACATCTGAATATTGTATTTATTTGCCCTTATAATACGGGATGCAAATGGGATGCAGACATGGAAAAACGGGATGTGTGCAAATTTGAAAATCGGATATGAATTTTCCCACCCTTTGTATTTTAGAGTCCGAAATGGATTTTGAAAATACGAATCCAGATAATCTGGATTCGAATCAGATTTTTGAAAATCTGGATTTTTGAATTTTGAATTGAATCGAATATTCAAATATTTTAATCTATTCAAATTTGAAATGCAAAAATGCATTCGTGCACACCCCTACCCTGAACTGTGATGTTTATGGAAGAGGTAGAGCATCGAGCCCAGAAAATGACTCCGTGGCCCATCCCCTGTGTTTGATGACCCAGGAGAAGGACATATGTATAGTGGCAGGTCGGAAGATTGGATCTGTCATTTAATCACTCTGAAGGACACTCATGGCTTCATGGAAGCTGGATAAGTGCTGATCAGTGCAGGTACCACACTTGTCCCACACCTCTGAAGTGTCATGGAACAGCAGAGCTATGAAGACTCTGTCTCTTATGGTGCAATTATAGAGCTATAAAAGCACCTGGTAGATCCTGCATGTGTCAGAACATTCTAGATCCACACATTCCTATGTCAAAACTTTCCAGGTCCACACATGTTCCAGATCCTCCACCATCACTGCAACACATAACACTGTGTTCATCGTCCTTATCACAGAACTTCATATTAAAAGAGGGCAGCTCTAATCTACAGGCGAATCTCAGTGCAGACACCAAACAGGTAGGGAATCAAGTTACAAACAACTGGTCTGCAAGGGCAAAATAGCCCCTCCATGGGTTTCTGTTGAGTTATGGAGGGAAACCAAATGTGTCAAACCCAAGATTGGAAGGGACTGTGTTGCCCGTGAGTCACTGGGGTGTCTCCCTCAGACACAGGAACTTGTGACTAGTTAGAAAAGCAGGACATGATCCAGTTAGGAATGCACTAAGTTCCCATTGAAGCCAGCTAAGGCCATGGAAAAGCAAAAATGTGCTGCATGGTTGTGCAATATATTTGCCCAAGGAAGTAAACGGTGTAGGAAAAAAAATACTCCTGATTGGTGGCTGCATTAGACTAGATCAAGGGTTGCTTATGCTTTGATTATAAATACACATAGCCACAAATAGGGTGTCCAGAAATACATGACACTGTTGATCTGGAAGTCATCTGTTCATTTCGTTAAGCTATTGTGCCTGGGCCGCAGCTCATATGGGCTGAATGGTTAAATTCTCTGTGGCTGACCTTTAAGCATAAATAAATGTTTTCATGCATAGCCCGAGAACACAGACAGCAATCTAGGTGAGAATGCCTTACATAACTTTTTAGTTTTAAATTAAAGCGTGAGTCATCCTTCTTTATTAAGAAAAACGAGGCAAAGTTTTTCTCCTCACACATTTTATCTAGCTGCCATCTGCAGTCATTTTTTTGTGGTTAGGGCTTTTTCTGTGGTGGCACCAAAGCTTTCAAATAGCCTCACCCCGGTGCCATCCTTACATATCTTTAGGTGCCACTGTGGTTACTCAGGCTTCCTCCAGACTGCGGTGGAATATGCCAAGAGCAAACAACAATCTCAGATACTGCCTTGCCAGCTAGACAGTGCCTTTAACGCTCCGTAACTATTTTCCTTGACTCATATTTACAAGTCACTGAGTTTGACACCAGTTTATGAGAAGAGAAAGCTCGAAAGTAGAGATGTCCATGGATATTTGTAACATTAGAAATCTGGCTAAATTTGGACATTCAGATTTGAATCAAATGTTTTGATACCTTCGTATGAAGGTTCGAATTGGATTTGTATGGGATTTGTATATGGGATTTGTATGCTATTCATATGCATTTGTATATAGGATCTGTATGCTGTTCGTATGCATTCGTATATAGGATCCGTATGCTATTTGTATGGCATTCATATGGGATTGAACATTCGTATCAAATACGAATCCTACCGTATTCAAATGGGATCTATTTGAACAAATACAAATTTTCTTGCATTCGATTGAATACTATTCAAATACAACAACAACACACATTTGTGTACATCCCTACTCAAAAGCCATGGACCAGGCATCTTAAACCACAGTGCCATAACTATCCATTGAAGCCAGTGGGGGAAAGAAGTTGGAGAACCAGTGGAGAAGCAGAACAATGTTCAAGACACAATTGGTTTTGCCATCTGTTTTACACGCAGTGCTTTGGGAAGAATTTTGTTCTTGAAAGGGAAGCAGCACAGACATGTAGTCCCTAATTCTGAAGGAAAGTTCAGCCAGTTGATTAGCGGAAAGGGGATGAATTTAGGATTCCATAGGATGCAGGGACTGTGGCACCATCATAACTGCAATGTTCTAAAGTGCGCAACTGTACCCTCTGTGAATAAACTACAGAGAAATGGAAAATTGATATGCATTCAACACATTTCCCCCCCCCCCCCGCTCCTTGTAAATGCCATTTCTTTATACAGTCTAGCAAACTCTTTGGAGGATACTTATTTTACACTGTTAACACCTGACCCCAATTTCTGTGGGTAATTAGTGATCTAGATAACCACACAAAGTGGGTAATTATTTAGTACCCAAGGGTACAGTACAAGAGGATAGTGGCTGCAGACTTAACAAAAGAACATCTCTAATTATTGTATAGTTGGGCCTGGCTATGTTTTAAAAATACAGTTGTTCTTCCCTAATGATTCACGATAAATCAGCAAACTCTTTGGCTTCCTGTCGCATGTGCACATGATCTAATCAAAGGCGGATTGGTTGGCAAAAGGGAATTAAAATGCACTCACCTCCCAAAGTCTCCAGGGCTTGGGATACTTGGCTTGCTGCTATTGCAGGGGTGTTTACAATTTCATGTTGTGCAAGTGAGGAATCTTTGGATGCTTACAGGGAGGGAGGGAGATAGAGAAAAAAGTAGAGGAACCTAGGAAGGAAGGAAGGAAAGAAGGAAGGAAGGAAGGAAGGAAGGAAGGAAGGAGTGCACAAACTCCAACAAAAATAAAGTGAGAATCAGGATCTGTCTTTAGACTTCAGGCATTTTTCAGCCCAAGATGTTTACATATCCAATAGTGCAACTACATCTAAGTTTTAATCCACCTTCAATCTACCTTCAGAGTGAGATAATGCATTAGCAAAGTAGCAGGCAGCTTTCCTTCAGCATTATCTAACTAGAAAATCCACCACTGACTTGTTGTCGCAGCTAGTCATTGCCTAGTCTGGCTGCTTCCCATTTGCCTTCCTCCCTCAAAAACAGGCTTAAAGAAATGCATGGAAAATATGGTTATCTGTGGCTACCATCCCAATAGACTGGTGGTTATCTACAGTATAGGAAGTGAAATGACTTCCAAGGGTCAAATGTTGGAAAACTGTGGGCAAGTCAAGATTTGGGGCTTCCATATGAAACTGGATGGCCAATGTGAGAAGAGGCTATTGGTAGGGATGTGCACGAATGGTTTTTTTGGGCATTTGATTCATGACGGATCAAATGTAAGAAAATTTGTATTCGTTTGAATAGGTCCCCTTCGAATGTGGTAGGATTCTATTCAATACAAATGTTGTGGCGCCACCCATCTCCCAGCGCAAACTGTCTTCCACTCTTTAACTTAAACTGTCTTCTATTCCTGTATGGGGCTCTTATAATTTTAAAACCTTGGTAGCTTGTTGTATATTTCTGGTGGCATGTTGTGGTTTGCTCAAGCCTCGCGCCCACAAGTGGACACCAGCAATGCTTATTTCCTTCACCCCACCTGCCTGACATTCAAAACTCTTGTCTCCAGACTACTGGCTGTTTATTTCCCTTAGCCTCAGCTTCCTTGGTTTATGAAGAGAGGGAACTTTGTAACTGTAACACCCTTCTAGGTTAGAATATAGAGAAATGGCAAAGTCTCTTCAAAGAAACAAAATAAAAAGCTTTATTCTTTACAACTGTGTTTTGAAGAAGATCACAAGTATTTCAGTTCACAGGCACACAAATTAATTCCTTAACTTCACAACCCTTTTCCTTCTACCCCTTCTGGCTCTATCCCTGGCCTAGAAGGTCTGGACCTATGCTGGGATCTTTCCCCTGAGGGAACTGGACAGTTTAACCCACCTTCTCCCCAGAACCCCAAAGCATGGACACTTCTCTCTTCTGGCAGGCGGGTTTTATACCCCCTCACCAGACGTAACTCGATGCCTGATTGGTTGAGTGCTCTCCTTCCCCTCCCGTTATGCTAATAAGGGCGTTTTGCCTTCCTCCTTACCTGCTCAGGCTGTCTGTTTGAACTTTCTTGCTTATTCCGCATTGAATGTGCCTTTGCTACAGTTTCTAAATTGCATCCCCCAGCACTGAAATTTAGTGTGGGCATCACAAATGCATTTGTACGAATTCATATGAATATCTGGTATGGGGTATTTTTCCACTGGCAGAAAGTACCCAATTTTGCACCCATTAAGGACCCATTTGGGTGTGAGCCAGATGACCCCATTTCCACCATGGCACCCATTTGGGACACATTTGTTTCCACCGCCACTGGGGAAATCCGGATCATACGGGTACATCTCAGCCTTTAATCCAGATTTTCTGTAGACCCCATTAATGGGGTCGACAATGGGGTCATCATCAGCCAGAAAATCCGGATTAAAGGGAGCCTGTTTCCACATTAGTTTGGCAATGGGGTCTAGAGGAGGCTAGGGGGAGGGAGCACCCATGGGGGGGAGCCCCAAAACCTAGGCTTCGAAATCGTTTCGAAGCCATTTCAAAGTTACTTCGAAGTTGCCTTTGGAGATTAGCAAAGGCTCCGAAGTCCCTCTGAAAGCAACTTTGAAGGTTAGTAAAGGCTCTGAAGACAAACCTCCGATAACAAAGAGAGATCAAAGTGGACTGTTACCTTCAGGCATGGAAAGAGGTACATATTTAATGAGGCTGACTCATCCCTGCTCACAAAGTGCTAATTCATATGCTGGCTCTTGCAAAGGGTTTGTCTTCGGAGCCTTTGCTAACCTTCGGAGGGATTTTGGAAGGACTTCGGAGATTGCACCCCCTGTCCCCCAAAACACCTGGGGTAAGAGGCAGACACCTTGTGGGTCAATCCAGATTCCCCACATGAGTGCCAAGGTGTTTCCACGGCAGGGGGGTGAGCACCCATTGCTAATGGGTGCTACACCTCCCATGGAAACACATTGGGTGCTTCCCTTAATCTGGATCTACTAGATCCAGATTAAGGAATGTACCCATTCCTTAGATCCAGATCTTCTTAGATCCGGATCTACTGTAACAGCTGCGGTGGAAAAACACCCTATGACACATCGAAACAAGTTCCACTGTTTCAAACTGAAACGTTATTTTTTTTCCCTCCATTCCACCAACATAGAAGGTTTCCACGCATACTTAGAGCCAGCAAGCCACGTTCCTGGAGTTCTTTGAATCCTACTTCCATCAGCCAAAGCTGAAATGCCCAAGGTTCAGGGGTGATGGGAATTTTGGAGCAGGAACCTTTGACACAAGCCTCCTTTTTTTTAGTATCAGTGAGTGGGAACTAAGAAGCAAGACACAGTCTCTATCTCCATGGGGCCGCAGGAAAGCTATCAACACGATTTTAAATCCCCATAGGCTTTATGCTGTTGATTTGATGGTGGTTAGCTGTCCTTTGGTGTCATTGTGGGAAGTCAAAACACGCCAAATCATAGTGTTCTCTGAAGACCCTCCAAGCTGAATATTTGAGGTTTGATGACTGAGTTTGTGGCCACATATATATGTGGCCTAACCAGATCCGTGGTCAGGACTGCTTGCCAGGAACCCATTTGAATCTGCAAGGTGATTCATAGGACAAGGGAATATAATATTTATTTATTCTAGAAGTCATACCCAGCCTTCCAGCTTGTGAATGAATAGATCACAAACAACACAGAAAGGAGAGTTTCTAGATTTTTCAAACCCGGGGTCTAAAACCATGGCCAGAGCAGCCCCGGCCAATCAGGAGGTGCGCAGGACACAGGTGCGCTGCATCCTGGGTCCCTGCAGCCAGAATCGGGGCGACGCCAAAGAGGTAAGCAGGGGGTTCCGCGCATTCTCCCCCGGGTGGGCTAGGGAGGGCTTCGGAGAAGCTCCCCCTGGCTCCAGAAGCGGCGATCCACCACTTCTGGAGCAAGGGCAAGACACGACAGCGGGGTTCCCCGGCTCGCCATGCTTTGCTCCAAAGAGCCAATCATGGCAGGCCAGGGGAGGGCCCTGGCTAGGCTGGGCCCTCCCCCGGCCCTAAACAGATGTGTTTTCAAGTGAAACACCCATTAAGCATACTTTAGGGACAGATAGGTGTGGACGTGCCTCACCGGAAGTGTGCTTAATAGGTCCAACTATGCGGACGCGGTCTCCCAAAAGTGTGTTTAATGGGTGTCTCTGGATCTGAGCGCTTATCATGGTGGTCTCTTGCTCCACCATGGTCAGTGGGCATTTTGTTTTCAGAAAGCGCAAGCCCTTGCAACAAACACAGAGGATAAACTCAGAATCAAGCTGCCTGTGCTTAGCCCTCCTGCTTGCCTGAGCGGAGTTGTTTTCTAGACAGAGAATTCTATAAGGAGTTCTCATCACCTTTCTCATCTGAGTCCTTTAGAAGCTTAATCAGCATTTAGAGCTGTATCGCCCTGGCCTCCTCCTCCTCCTCCTCTTTCTTCTTCATCACAGCAACCCACAAATAGCAACAGGACAGGCGGAATTTCTCCTTGGCCACCTCCTGGTGCCTGTCTAGGTTTCTGAATCATGAGGACATTATAGTCTAGATCGGATCGCAACCAGAGATTAAGCCAAATTGCAGAATTTGCCACCCTTCTTTTCTAGAAGCAGGAAAAGCATCCAGCTCTTGCAACTTGATAAGCCAAAGACTGGAACACACAACACAGAGGAAAAATACACCATTGTTTATTTGGGATATCTCAAATTTGGCTTGTGTGTAATGTAATCCTCTGAAGCCAGCTCTTGTCTCCTTTTTTTCTCATTCCTTCTCTCCTTTGGCATATCAGGAAGAGATTTCATTACAGACAGCAGTGGAGTTACCTTTTGACTCCCCTGCTTTTCTTCCGCACTTTCCACCTGCTTATCGGCTAAATACTAATTAAATGCCTACCAAGTCATAAAACTACATTTAGAACTAGAATTTCCCCGGGGGGGGGGGGGGAACAATACAATAAATCTCAAATTAACATGACTGATCTCACACCATCTCCTGAAGGGCTTTTCTGAACACCTTCCATCCTTTTGCCCCCTACCTAATTACCTCTATGACTCAATGGGTCTTGGGATGTTCTACTGATGACATGCCAACCCCAACCACTTCCTACTTAGTCATCTACAGGTTGTGGTTGGACACCATCAAGTTATGGCCAACTCTTGGTTGAGTGCATAGATATCTCTGTGGCCCCTCTGTGTAGTTTTCTTGGCAAGAAGTGGTTTGCCATTGCCTTCTTCCTGGGGGAGGCTGGGGATCAACCCAGCAACTCTCTGTTTTCCAGGTTCCTTATACTGCCACTGAGCTACAGCCCTTCCTCATCTACTAGATAACTGTTCTCAAATAAAGAAAGTCCACACATCAGTCTGTGGAATTTGCTGCCAGAAGAGGTGGTAACAGCAACCAGCTTAGATGGCTTTAAGAAAGGGTTAGACAAATTTGTGGATGCCAGATGTATCAATGGCTACTAGAATGGATGACTAGGTACATCCTCCAGGCTGGGGAGACAGACAGGATGCCTCTAAAGGGCATTTGCTGGGATTCGAGGGCACCTGAAGGTTTTGCCCTTGTCTTCCACTTGAGATGCCCATAAGCAATTGTTGGGTCACTGTATGGGACAGAATGCTGAGCTAGATGGGCTGTGGCTTGACCCAGCAGGGCTCCTCTTATGTTCTAGGGTCATTCTGTCCCTACAAAGAAACTGTATTAAATCACCAAGAACACCTAGCATTAAGGAGTTAGGGTTAAGGTTAAAGATGCCATTTCTATCCTGCCTTTCTTCCAAAGAGGCCCAAGGGAGGCACACCATTCTTCATCCCTCTGCTTTATGCTCCCAGCATCCCTTTAGGGTAGGGGTCAACGAATAACTGAAAGTCACCCATAGAACTTTCATGGTTAAATATGGCTATAAAACTCATTATAGCTCTAATCTGGCAGAAGACATTGGCGAAATGGAACATTCCTCCCCACATCTGGACACCCCCCCCTTCCCTGGGGTGATGCTTTCACATGCACCTGCCCCCAATCAATCCCTGGGTCTTTCCAGCTACTCCAGGACCTGAGTTACCAGTAATGCTAGTTCTATCACAGAGCAGGTAGATGACCCACAGTTGGATCGTCTTCCTCTGTGTAGAGGGATGGAGGAGAGAAGAATTGTACTGTAGGCCCAGAATGAATGCTGGGGGCCCCCATAGACATGGGGCCAGCCCACAGGTGCAAGGTTCTCAGGCCTGCCCTTCTGCACCAAACAGGAAATAGACAAGGAAGTAGCACCATCTGGGACTGGAGTCAGGATGTCTATGAACATGCACCATCAAACTGAACACCCATTTGTTCAGCTCAGAAAGGCAAACCATTTAATCAGACCAAAGGGGTGCTTGCATTCAATTCTGAACTGGTTCAAAAAGAATAAAATTTTCCTTGTTTAAAAACTTTTCAAAGGCAACAACACAGTGGACATGAAATGTTTGATCAAATAGTCTGTGTTTGCAAGTAGGGAACTGATTGATTCAATCAAATTTCTGGAAATGGCTGAATTTTCAAACATGGACCAGACTTTGCACATCTTTAGTCTGGAGTGAATACCCCCCCCCAAAAAATATATATATATATATAGGGACTGGGCAGTATGACATGAGTTTGTCACAACATTCTATGTCTCTCACTGCTTTGCACACGTCACTAGGGGTGTGCACAAATGCAATTTTCAACACTTGATTCATAACAAATCAGATATTAGAAACTCCGGGTTCATACGAATTAGGAAAAATGAATGTCCAGACATTTGATTCTATATGAATACATTCACATGTATTCGTATGAATAATTCGAACATTTGTATCTCTGTGGGCACATATGCATCTTGCCATAGGCATCTGTACATATCCTTACGCATCCTGTCCACATCCTGTAGGCATCCCGTTTTCATCCCATATGGATGTGTACGAGATGCGTACGAGATGCGTACGAGATGCGTACAGGTACGTACAAGGTGTGTATGTACCTGTACAGATATGAATGTCTTAATTATTCCTACAAATAACTCGTGGTATTCCTATGCGTTCAGATTTGGAAATCTGAATGTCCAGACATTCAATTTGTATTCAGATGTCTGAATTTGTACAAATTCATATGAATAATGAATATTTCGAACATTTGTTCACATCCCTACAGGTCACCAATTCAGTGGGCTACATCCCATCCTGTGAATGCCAGAAAGTGTTGAGTCATCTCCATCTTCAGATAAAAGAGCAGCATTTCCCTTTTTAGTAGCCATGTAGCTGTCCCTTGCTCTTTGTAAAATGGCACAGAAAGCAACGTTTTCCAAAACTTCTTACCTAGTTGGGCTTCCAAAACAAAACAAAACAAAACAAAAGAACCTGACAGTTTTTAGCACTAAATTCACAAATATTCAGATTTTGTAAGCATTTGGTGTTGAAAATTGCAAGGACAGGGGAAGTATCCAACTTTCCCCTGTGAAGCTGCAACTGCATGTTTCTCGCTTTGCAAAGCGTGAGGAATACACGTTTCCAAACCACTATTCCCCCTGTCAATATTTTGGGAAGGGCTTGGTGTGTGTGTGTGTGTACGTGCCTTTTACTACAAGTAAAACTAAACCAAGCTGAGATTTATGTGAAACTTTTTTCTTGCTTGATCATACAGATGCAAAATGAGCAGGCACGTTATCTGGTTCTTTGTGTGGCCAGATTACTTAAATAAATCTATACGTTTTGTATGCATTGAGATTGGAAACGGAGGTTACATAAACTCACTGAGTCTCCACAGTTGCCTCAAAGTTGGCCGGGCACCTAGGAATCCTGCCAAGAGAATTTGGCAGACATCACTTGACAGTTCCAGGAAAATATGGAATATTCAAGGGCTGTTTCAAGGGGGCCTCTCAGTCATTCCCCTGACAACGATTCGCCTGTGTATACTTAAAATGAAGTTCATGTGAATTTTCTTTAAGTTTACACTTTTCTGAAGCACTTGCGAACTGTTGGCATTTCCATGTGGGGCACAGGAGAGGAAATCACAAGGTGGAAGCTATTTTTAGATACAATAGTGGGTCCAAGGAATGAACTGTTTATAGATACAAAATGGCCTCTTCGTTGACGCATGTAAGCCAGGTGGGCTCCAAAGAACCACACAACTGGAGGAGACACATCTGATTAAAGCAATTCAAGTTTGACTTGCTAAGGCATAATCGTATGAGATATATGGGCATGCAGGAGTCGACTATGGCGTATGAAAAATGGAGTAGCTTAATGTGAATAGACAACAAGTAGAAGAGACTAGGGGTGTGAATGAAGATGCATATAGACGTGTACGGATGCATATAGACGTGTACGGATGCGTACAGATACATTAGAATGGTGTCAACATCCGTGCCTTCAAATACGAATTGAAAATTCGTATGAATAGATTTAAATGTATTTGATTCAAATCAAATGTGAATACATTCGAATTTTAAAACATTTGAATCGATTTGCATCTTCAAATATTCAATGTGAATCAAACGCTGAAAATTGC
Source organism: Aspidoscelis tigris stejnegeri (assembly GCA_023333525.1). Classification (NCBI taxonomy): domain Eukaryota; kingdom Metazoa; phylum Chordata; class Lepidosauria; order Squamata; family Teiidae; genus Aspidoscelis; species Aspidoscelis tigris. Next base: position 19,013,584 of record JALMGA010000011.1, read on the forward strand.
ATTCGTGCACATCCCTAAAAGAGACTATGAGAAAAGAAATAAGGCAGATATTAAATAGTTCTCCTATATGATAAGTATAAAGGAATTTTGTTTGTCGGCTGCTGGAAGGGGTGGGGTGAGGGGTGGATACTTATAGATGGAATATGTAATATTGAAATGACTGAAACATGAAATGTTTGAAATGAAATTATGTATATAACAACAACAGCAATGATAAAAAACTGTAACAACAAGAACAACAACTGGTGCCAAAGTGGGATTTCAACTTGTGTTTTCTGAACAGCAGGGCTGCTTTTGCTGGAGAAATGTCAAGCAGGAATCAAGAGAGATTATCCAAAGCACTTTAAGGTTGTGGTCCAACATAACAACAACAACAACAAAAAGTCATCTCTGGGGCTCCTCAGAGTGACCTTAGAGAACGCTTCAAGGTGGGATTGTTCACACACTGGTCTGCCCTTCCCCCTCTCCTGAACATGCTGTGTTAGAAAAGATGGATTAGAAAACGGTTGGGAGCTTGAGGGCCGCACACTCCGCCTGAAGCACCTCTGTGGTGCCTCTTTTGTTGTGTCTCAACACAACCTTAGATAGTTTAGTGGGCCAGTTCACAGTGGCCCTTTCTGCACCGGGGCCTTAGTTTGGATTATTGGAGGCCCTGAGAGGACTTTTCCCCACTCTGCCTTCCAAGTGCTGTCCGAACACTAATGACAACATGGTTTGGAGAACGTGAATCCTCCTCTTGTCCGTGGAGTACACCATAAGGTGGCAAGGTTGGATGTTCACTGCCCTCTCAGCATATTCACAGAACCATCAAGGCATCATGCCCGTCAACTTTTGCACCTATTACAGTCTAGTATATTTTAACTTTGCTTTATACATAACCCCCGTCAGCTGCCCCAAGCACAATGATGAGTCAGAAGTATTTATTATTTATTATTTAAGAAAGTTATATCCTTCCCTTCACCAAATGGTCCCAGGGTGGGTTACAATGAGGATAAAATATATCAAATATTAAAACATAATTAAAATATAACCTCCTCCCTCCCAGCTCTACCCACCATCACTAACAGGACAGCACCCTGAGGAAGCTGTTTGAAAGGCAAAAACCTTTCACCAGGCACGAGAAACTGTACAGTGAAGGCACCTGTTAAACCTCAAGAGGAAGGCTGTTCCAGAGTCTAGGGGCCACCACAGAAAAGGCCCTCTTGCATGTCCCTGTCCCTCATAACTCTGCAAGAGAAGGACCTACAAGAAGGTCCTCTTCATGAGATCTCAGTGCCTGGGCAGGTCTATATGGGAGAAGGCGCTCCTTCAGATGCCCAGGGCCCAAACTGCTTAGGGCTTTATATGTTAGTGTCAACACCTTGAATTGGGATACAAATATCCATTAAGTAAATACATCTGGAGGACTTAAAAAAAATTATTTTGATGAAAAATGCAACATCCTCTTATTACTTATGTCTAGATATTTGTTGCTGTTGTTAAGTACCCACTGAGTCAGGATTGGCTCCTGATTTATTACCTGGCAACTCCACGGATACCTCCATGTAGTTTCACATTGGTTGCTCCCACAGACAGGCTGGGGATTGAACATGCCCTGGACATGGTCTACTTCTGAGCTAAAGCCACTCACACCACCAGATATCACCATGTTAAAATAAATGATGAATACCCAGCTCTGTCGATCATAGATCTCCATGGACAATAGATGGTGCCTCACTTGCATCTGTCCATTTGATACTCTTGAGTGGGTTCTTGCCTTTTCAAGTTGTGTCCCTCAGTGACCACCATCCAGTCCAGTGGTCCACCAAATGTGGTCCACCAGGTATCCATGAACAAATCCCAGCATTCTAGTCTCTGAATTCCATGCCAGCCCAAGTAGGAATGGAATTTTGGGAGTTGTTGAGGAACCAGTCTGTCTCTGGAAAGAGTCTAGCTCTTTCCCAGGGGAAGGGTGTATGAAGTGAAGAAGGAGCCTCCTGGAGCTTTTGGCTACCTGCTGAGCTTGGTATTTACAAGCATTCCTCATTATTATTTACTGTTTTAATATCTGTGAGTTACGTGTGGCTGTGGCTGTAGAATCTATTGGGTTTTCAACTTGCATATTCACAAGTTAGCACTAGAGACTGGTACTTTCCAATAGTATTTTTTTTTCCAGGCATGGGTGCAAGAGTTTATATTCTCAACTTGAGCCCATTCAGAGTTTGGCCTCCTTTTTTTTTTTTTAAACAGTTCTGACATCTGGCCTTTCTGAGTTTGAACACTGCTTACTTTGTTCAGTTATGAGTCCTGGCCCTGCTGCTTTCGGTTCTTCTGAGAGCATTTGTGATACTTGGAAGTTAGAGACATCTGTTAGGCAGCAGCATTTCCTATGACCTTGGGAGGCATTAGCAGCAAGTTGCATTTTCTTTTCCTAAGGTGTTTCAGGGTGCAACTTCCACAAATCTTCACTTTCTTGCAGGCATAAATATTGTAATATTTGCCCATTTGAAATTCATGAGGTTCTCTAGGAACTCAATCATACCAAATCATAAAAAAATAAAAATAAAAATAAATCCTGTACTTTCGCCATGTTTTTGTTCCTAGTCTGGGTGCATTCCTGTACAAGATTAAATGTGAATCCAGTCCGTTTTCACGATTGCCTGATCCCATTTAAATTTTTATTCCTGGACTATACTGCTAAAATCCTCAGGAAAATAGTCTTGAAAAAACTGTTCTTGGTCCCAGCCTGTTTCTTCTTTTCCCTATGGGAATGCTACTGGATTATCTGGGGAGGAGATCTGCCTTTTGGGCCAGCTGCCCCCCATATCCTTCTGGTTAATGCCTGCCACTGATGGGTGGGATATCACATCTGGGAAGGTCTGCTCACTCTCCTCTGCATCCCTGCAATGCTAGCCGGAGATTTAAAAAAAGGCTTGAAACTTTGAAAACAGATTTCCCCTGTGAATGCCACTACAATTATGAGAGATACATTTGTAGCAGCTAACAGTCACAGTAGGAAACTTTTTTTTAGCCCTGCTAAAAACCACCTGCCTCCGTTCTCCAACTACCCCTCACTGATTTGAAAGGGAGAGAGTGCTTTGCCCTGTCTGTTCTTTCACTCGGCTGCTTCTGCACAAAGCTGCTGCCTTCCCAGTAACATGTATGGAGGTAGCGTCTGATTTGAAAGGGACAGTGATTGCTTTGTGATTGTCCTGTGTCTTTTCTTTCACTCTGCTGCTTCTGAGTGGGGCAGGCTTACAGGGGTTGGGCAAGGGCCGGAGATGAAAAGATCCTGTTTCTCTGTACTGGGGATTTGGGTGGTTTGAATGGGAACTGCAGTATTCGAATTTGGTCCATGTGAATTTGCCTGATTCCATTACTTTTAACTTAATCGCGTTTGATCCGGATTCTGAGGATCGTACATGGCGTACGTGGCTCAAGGGGGGACTCCAGTAGCTACTTTTTAAAAGCCACTTTTGGGGGCTGCCCTGCCCTCTTCCTCCTGGTGTGAACGCGCCACCCATAAGGGAACCCTTCATGTAGCCTAGCTGGGTGGCTGCCACTTGCCTGGATGGAGGAAAAATGGCAGCGGGCAGCCAGCAATTCTTTCCCCTCCTCTCCCCATTGCCCAGGGCACACAGCAACAGCAGCAACTAAAGCCCCTTCGCCCGCTCACTCCACAGTCACAGCCTTAAAAACAGAACCTGCAGCTGCTTTCCTTTCCTTGCCCTTTTTTAAAGGTCAGAACTTTCAAAATTAGCAAATGGGAACAGCCAGAATTTGCACTTGTTTCTAAATCCAGATTAAAATAGTCCAATCTGGATTAATATAGTCAAGTGGGAACTCCCCCTCTGTAACATATGATGGAGAGTTGGAATCTTGTTCTCTTTACCAACAGCCCAGGGCACCTCTGCTGCAGCTACAACTCTTTCCTGATGCCAAACAGCTAGGTGTGTGTGTGTGGGGGGGGAATCTACCAGAAGCTCAACTTTAGTGACTTGTACATCATTTAAGGTTGAAAGCATGCCATTAAACCAAAGGGCAGGGTAGCAATTTCAGAGCGTGGCACAAATGGAGCTTGAATTTAAATGTTAGCCTGAACAAAAAATAAAATAAAAATTACTTTATGTAAACTGATACTGCATGATGCAAACAGCATATTTTACATAAGATATTGTGTTAGTTTCACTAAAATGTGCATGTTCTTATGTAAGGTAGGTAGCAAAACGCATGTGTTATGTAAGACATCCATAATGAGGATTCTTTTTTTAAATATGGGAGGCCCACTGCTAGCAAAGAAGATGAGCAAAATGTAAGCAAAGCAGAATTAGGTTATGTCATCAATTAGATGTCCCCTTTAAATCTGAACATATAGGATTTGTGTCCTAAGCAGTGAATCAGCATAAAATTTGTTGATATCCATTTAAGGCTGTCTCCAGACAGCAGGAAGCGAGATCCTGCAATTACTGTTTGCTGTCCATCACCAGCAAGAAGCAATCCCAGACTTAGCTTTCAGGATCAGCTCAAGAGAGACTTCTAGAAGCCAGCCAAATACCTGTCCACTTCTTTCTGTTGTTTTCACATGCTTGGCTGGCTTCCGGTAGCCCCAGCTGAGCCAGTTCTGGAAGATGCTCACCAGACATCAAAGGTACTCACCAAGCATCACTATGGCAGGAAACTCTGCATCCTCACCATGTTTCTCATAATAGTGATGTAACAGGTTTGGCCTCCCCTTAAAAAGGCACAATATTGAGAATGCAATGGAGAGGACTGGCATTCCCAATATAGTCCTGTGTCATTTCAATTTTGCTTTTATGGACATACACGTGCACTTCTGTTCTTCGGGAAAATAGCACCCACACTCATACATTGATGCAATTAAGTTTGACTTTTTTAGGTGGGTAATATTTCATCCATGCATATGTACAATATGTTGAGTTTGCTAAAAGACAGGAAGCTTGTGTTCATGCCTTAGTTTTAATCCAGCTTCAGAGCAAGAAAACACATCAGCAAACTGACCAGTCATTGTCTTTCCACATTATCCATCCCAATGGTGAATTTTATGAGTTAGATCATGCCAGAAGAAAATAGCTTGTCACTTTGCTGATGCATTCTCACACTCTGATGGTGGACTGAAGCTGGATTAAAACTGAAGTGTGAACCCAGCTGAAATGTTTGAAATGATGCTATGCAGTTCAGACACAATTTAAGCTGCAATCCTATACCCATTTTCCTAAAAGTAAATCCCACTGATCTCAGAGGGACTGGTATCTGTGTAGGCATGCAGAAAACTGCATGATCAGGAAGTGAGCACAAGTGGAACAGATCCAGCTATTGTTCATCCCAAAGTCATGGGGGAAATCAAATGAAGAGAATTCTTGAGATCTTCCTCTAGAGCAGCATTTCTTGAGCTTGGGCCTTCAGATCTTGTTAAACCACAACTCACATCAAACCTTGCTTTGGCTGCAAGGACTGAGGCTGCTGGGAGTCATAGACCAATCATATCTGGAGGCTCAAGTTTGAAAACTCCTTAGTATCAGGAACATCTCCTGGATTGGGTAACCCAGAATGCAGCTTGGACAGAGGAAAAAATGGGGTTCCCAATGGATGCCTTGCTGCTGCTCTGCTTTGCAAGGAAAACTTTGATTCACTAATTGCCTCTGCTTAATACAATGGAAGGTTTAAAGCATTGTGATCCCGCATGATGAGTCAGGGGTAGTGCTAATCTTGTGAACCTCCAGATGTCGCTATCACCCCACCATCTCCATCAATTGCACATCTTATCAATTGACTCCCAAATTGATGAGAGTCAATTTCAAGAAGATCACACATCCCCTGTACCAGCAGTGGAGATAATAGTGGATTCTGAAGTCCTACCCAAGAGATGAACAATTGTGGCTACATCCAGACATCAGTTACTTATTCTAATATATTTGGATATTCTAGAACAAAGCATGGATATTCGTTCCAGCATATCCAAATATGGTGGAATAAATGAGTGATGTCTGGATGTCACCTAAGTACAGTTTGGGTTTTGGGACATTGTTGCTCTGATACCATCCTTCTAACACTCTATTCACAAGTAGGGGATATCACACAAGATCAGCATTGTACGTTCACAAACATAACACACAGTGCAGATGTACCCTTAGGAAATAGACTTCAGACATTTTGGATGTGACAAAACTCATGTAGATTTGGGTACCACCAGGGAAAACCTTCGCCTTGGCTGCACATAAATGAAAAAGCCAGCCAAACTTCAGGCTTTCCTATTGATAAGAGAATAAAAATAGCAAAGGGTAAGTCGTTGGACAGATGGAAGCAGGTGTGAGATTTGGAAAAGACATTGGGGTGACTTAGGGGTTGTGGGAGTTATGGTTTTAAAAGGGAAGGGGAAAGAATGATTTCCAAACTCTGGTTATTAACCTGTTTCTTAACTGCACTTTAAGGCTGTATCGTCTTTACATAGCCAAGGCTGGCTGCTCAGAGGGGTCTTTGATGCTTAATGTGGCAAGGTCCTAACTATTTTATATAATAACACAAAAGGAAAGTATTTGCACGTAATGAAACAAATGTATACTAAAACCCCAGGAAGGAAGGAGAAGAAGAAGTGCTGGCTTTTCTACCCTGCTTTTCTCACCGATTTAAGGGGACTCAAAGCAACTAACAGAGCTTTCTGTTCTTCTCCCCACAACAAATCACCCTGCAAGGTAGGTGAGGCTGTGAGAGCTCAGAAGGAGAGCTGTGACTAGCCCAAGGTCACCCAGCTGGCTTCATAGGGTAAGGCAGAATGAAGCCTGATATTCCCAAATAGGAGTCCAGCTCCCTAACCACTAGACCAAACTGGCTCCAGGAAGGAAGGAAGGAAGGAAGGAAGGAAGGAAGGAAGGAAGGAAGGAAGGAAGGAAGGAAGGAAGGAAGGAAGGGTACAGATGTTACAGGATACAGTTTAAACTAACCTTATAAAGTGCATTGAGGCACCTTCAGGAATAAAGCATGGTTCTATAGTCTACTGTAGATTTATGCATCACTCCCAGGCATTCAGAAGCCACTTCCAATAAGGGTGGAAAACTCTGAAAGCCAAAAGGTATTCCAGTCTCTCTCTTTGAACTGATGCAGAATTAGGATATCAAAGTACCCCTAAAGACTCAGGCCTTGCCAAATGCTGGTTGTGAAGACATTCAGCCCCCCTCCCTTGCCCGCTGGCAGTTTTCTTAGTGAATAGGAAGTGAAATATTAAAAGGGAAGCTGTGGTGTCTGACAAACCACACAAACCATTTATTGAAAAATGTGGGTGCCCTTCAGTGCCACAGCTGTTTTTCCTGCCAGTGTAATGAAAGGGAAAGTCCAATTTCATCCAACCAAATCTGCCTCAAAATATCTCGTGTGCTTATGTCTGCACACACGGAGACACAAATACTGTATACAAACACACAAACTTATTTATACAGAAACAGCTTGGAGGCAATTCCACTGGAGTCAATGAATTTATTTAAAAGGCCTCATTCCAAACCCACTAAGAGGAAATCCTTCTGTTGTCATGAACTGGCTCCGGTTAAAACCACTTTCTTAAAGGGCATGATTGTGGAATTGCAGTAAACATTCTTTTATTCCCCCCTCCCAAAGTCTCTGACGTGATACTATTTCCTTAAGCTCTCTTAAGGGAGACCAATAAATTAGAGATATGCGCACATATTCATAATATTCGATACTCATACAAATTTGTAGGAATTCAGACATTCTTATACTAATCGGATGATATGGTATTCGTACATTGACGTTCGTATTTGTACAAAGCTTTTGGAACATTCATATGAATGCTTCAAAACACTTGTGAAATGGGGAGGTGGGAAAGCAGCTGTGCAAGTCACATCTGCAATGTACCCAGAGTGAATTCAACATAGTTTGAGAGTGGATTCAAAGTGGATTCAGGGTGGATTATTATTATTATTATTATTATTATTATTATTATTATTATTATTATTATTATTATTATTATTATTATTATTATTATTATTATTATTATTATTATTATTATTATTATCATTATCATCATTATCATTATCATTATTATTATTATTATTATTATTATTATTTCTAGCGCTGTACAGGAAAAATTACATTAATAAAACATAGTATAAAACCTGCCAATGGCATACAATCTAAAGATAGAATGAAATAAGAATAATTTACGCTAATAAAACAAAAACAAAGCAAAAACAATCAAACTTCAATACAATAAACAGATCAAATACTAATATGAAGGAATGAAACAAATCACACAAAATCTGGGAACGCTTTCCTGAACAGGAAAGTCTTGAGCTCAGATTTAAATGATGTCAAAGACGTGATAGCCCACATATGATGAAGAAGGAGATTCCAGGCATGAGGAGAAGCAAGGGAAAATGGATGAATCTGGGAGGGGGCAGTAGAAATCCTATGCTGAATCATACCAATAACACCCCAAAATTTAAATCCCTCCCCCACTGTTACATGGCCTTTAATTTTTGCTAGACCGTCCTTCATTCTATCTGGCAGGGAGTCTTGATTGCTAACTTCATATAGTCTCTTTGATGCTTTCAGGGTACATATGTTACAGGATACAAATAGGATACATATTAGATATGTATGGATATGTATCGGATACATATCAGATACGTAACGGATACGTATGCATTCGTTACTGGATATTGGTATGGATTCCTACAAGTACATTTGTGTTGAGTAGAATCCTACCACATTTGAAGAGAATCTATTCAAATGAATACGAATTTTCTTACATTTGGTTCAATTCAAATCAAATGCAACCCCACCCCCCACCCCCCATTCATAACCTTCCTACAAGAAATCTTCAGAAATGAGCCTTAGTAGTTTAGTGGAAATAGAAAAATAGGATAACACTGTTCAACTTCTTCATAAATGCATTTACAAAACTGCCACTTCTCAAATCCACTTGCAAGAATTCTGAGAAAGGTACAGTTCTCCAACAAAAATAATGATAAAATACAAAACAATGTTTCCTGTTCCATAGTAAAAGGTTCCCCTAGCAGACCACAATGAAGATTACGTTCATCAATGTTATCTCCTGGGCTGTGAAAGATAAAATGAGAAGCTTTGCTTTTTGTGATCTTTTGACTCATTCATCTTAGATCACATTTTTATTTTTATTTTTAAATCTGGAAACATCATCCCAGAGAATCTTCCCAGTTTTCAGTTATTTCTCATTTCTTCCCTCTTCCTTTGGGGAAAATATGCAACTGTATTTGAAGAAAGTTATGGTTTTGTCCTCACAAATTACAGTGCATTGCAAAACTTGTTTACCTATGGAAAACTGTGGTTCTGGCACATTGAGAAGGTCCAGGCTGGAAATGGAAGGCACTGATATTTTAGGGGGAGGGGGGCACACTTAGCTTATCAATGAAAGACAGATTCTTTTTTAAAATAATAAAGAAACACTATATTGAGCATCAGCCAGCCAAACACTACAAAAGGGACCCCATTGCTTCCAGGATTCTCGGCAAAAATCTGCTCTTGCTCCACTATAATTGTGCCTCTCTCATTCATCTATTGTGTAGGAGAATATAGCAGCAGCAGGAAGTAGACATTCTGCACACAAACGGAAAAACTTCAACTTTTTTCACTAAACATGGAGACATTCAAAATCCTGATAAGACCATTTGACCTCCTAAAAGACAAGGAAGAAGGCTGGTGGTCCGTCATCCAATGACTACCTGAGAATGATATGGGCCTTCAAAGAAGCTTTTGTTCTGTCACTTATTGGAACCCAAATACTAGTAGTCAAAAATGTCTCTTCAGCCAGCCAGTTTTGTGGATGGAAATTAGGTGGCACCTATGATCCACTCTATCCAAAAGTCTATGATACTTATTGTTTGGCCTGACGCATAGCCGCTACTGTTAATTATAAATGTTCCTCTTGCAACTTCCCATTGCCTCTTTACCTGAAGTAATGACAGTTTGAAGGATTCATCCAGACTTAACAAAAGTGGAAAAGGACAATGGCTCACACGGCTAGACAAAGAGCTGTCTTCTCTCTGGGAAAATACTGATTCACTGAGTTCCTAAAATACTTTTTAGCCGCCAGTTCATCCAATCTCCAATGGATTATCAACCATAATTGTGCTTTTTGAAACTGGTTAAAGTTATCCTCAGCACCTGAGGTAGCTAACCATTATGGGCTTATGAGTGTTTTTCTTTAAAGTGGACATTATATGGAACATTTGATAACAATTTGCAGAATGGACAGAACCAGAGATGCACAATTTGGTCCATTATAGAACAGTTTGTGTGTGTCCACATGCATGTTTGGTTAGGTACCGAAATTGGGTTTGGCAAGGGGTATCCCCACACATTTTTTATTTGGTTCGATTTCCGCAGACCTAATCATCCAAACCTATGCCAGACCAGGACCAAATTTGGTACTGGAAAAAACAAGTCTGGGCACAGTTTGGGGATCTGGCATGCATCGCTTTGTGAGCCAAGCCTGTGCATGGGGACGGTCCCGGGCTATTTGGGGAGGAGATTGGCGCTCGCGTCATTGGGAGGTAGGGTGTGCTTACCATTCCTGCCCTGTACATTGGAGATCACAACTGATGAGATTTTTTGGGAGCAAAAATATCCCAATCCCTAAGGCAGGCAGGATAACTGCTTGATTTTTGGCCCTTTTCCATGGCAAATACATTCCACCCCTGTTTCCCGATCGCCGAGGCAGGCAGGATAATGCCTTGATTTCTGTCCCTTTTCCCAAATATTTCACCCCCATTTCCCGATCACCGAGGTGGGCATGAGAATGGCTTGATTTTTCTCCCTTTTAAGCTTGCTGGGTGTTCTCACGGTTCCCTGGTGGAGCAGAGGTGCGCAAAACTGCTCAACCACAAAACTCCCACCAAACCCCATAGCAGCTTTGGTTTTTAAAAAAATATTTAAAAATTTATTAACCTTCAATTATTATTTTTTCCGTGCTGTCCTGGCTTCTGTGCCACTAAGGGGGGGGGATGTGGCATTTGCAGCTGGCGGCACAAGGTTGTGGTGATGTCAATCTGGCTTCCAATGAGGAAAGAGGGGGCAGAGAGAAGATGACACTACTCCCCATGCTGGGGTTTGGCACATTTACGTGGGGACTGCTGCATCTGCATCCAACCCGCACCCAGCCTGCGTTACCCGGAATGGGATGGGCAAGATTTGATCTTGGACCCGCTCCCGGTCCCATGCGTGCCCAATCAGACCCAAATGGCTTGCATGGGGATGCGGCCTTTGTGAATCAAACTATCTAGTTTAACCCTGTTTGATTTGAGCTGAACAATCTCCCTGGTTGAAATGAGTTGGTTCATTTTGAATCAAGCCAAGGTTTTTTTCATGGTACCCATTTTTAATGGTGTACGACGAGGCCCTTCAACTGCCCTAAACAGCTCTGACAAGAATAAATCCATTCTTCAACTCTCAGATCGCTTTGTATTAATAGAAAAACCAATTCTGTAAGTTAGAATACTTGGCATATAGTGAGGGAGACAAAAACTCCAGTCAATGAGGGGAGAGAAAACAGAGTTAGCACTCCTTGAAAATTTTAGGTCTATAGCATGAGATTTGCCACAGGCAACAAAGCAAACTGTATGCGGCATATTGAATAACATCCATTGGTAAGCATAATAAATAAACCCACTGGGACCTGTAGAACACTGTGTTGTAATGCCCACTCAAAACTAAATCCCACCGAATTCAACTAGACATGGTCCCAGAAGTGGGCAAGAAATTGCAGGCTTTGGCTGTATAGGACTGTACTGTCAGGGTATAAGCCAAAAGTGACAGTTCTGAAATTATTTACTTGGTTGGAAGACCAGAGACTTACTATCTATTTCAGTAACTCAGACACATACGATCTCTGAAACAGAACTAATGGTATAATGAATCCAATGTGTTCTGCTTTGAAAAAGGTTTTCTTTGGATCTCTGATTTTGATGGGGTTAGCTTCAGACTGCAGCTTAATTTTTATTTCCACTTTATATTTCAGTAGCAATTTCCAAAACAAACAAACAAAACCTCAGTATTATACATGGCCTTGTTGTGGTATTGCAATCTCTCTTATTATATATAGCCATTTTCTAGCATTGCCATTATAATGTCTAAAGCCTCATCAGGTCAAAAGCAAAACTGAATGTCTCACAAATTACTGATGGTAGGTCTTCCAATTAAGACTTGAACTCCAAAAAATGGCACAATTTATTTCATTTCTCATATATATATATACCATCAAAATAAATGCAATAAAAATAAAAAAGAGTATACAGTAATGAACATTGCACTGGAATTTGGAATAGACAAATGTGAAATAGTGGTTATTAATCAAGGTCTCCATGCCAGAATAAAGTAATAAGTACTTTGGGTCAACAAGAAATGTATCCAAAGAGTCAGAAAGATCCATAAATCCAAACCAAATTGTGCTAAAACCATCAAGGTCATCAATGCCCTAGGTAACCTAAGGACATATAGACTGGACTCAAGCAGAGCTAGACACATTACAAAATAATGATCATAAATCAAACCATGCATCTCCTCAGTGATGTTGAGAGGTTGGATCTCCTCTGATGTGATGGTAGATGTGGAATGTTGCAGCCCCGCCCCCCCCCCCCGAACGAAAAAACAGCTGAGGAATTAAAAAGTCAGTTAGTAGAATACGCCAAGAACCTGGCCAAATTCATACAAATTTTGAATGTTATGAACATTCATGCACTTCCCTATAGCTAATACTTCAATATTATCCAGCAGAAAGGCAATAGCACAGAAAAGGTGGTAGTGCCTTGCATAAAGAACACTGAAGATGTCATATTTTCAGCAAAAGAGCAAGTACTTCACACAAATCCATTAAGACCAAGACTGGAAAACCATATTATGACAGGAAATGCCTCTTGTGCAATTAGGCCAAGGAAACAGTGGAACACCTAATCTGCGGTTAAAAGAAGATAGCGCAAACCAATTATATAAACAAAGACTTGATAAAGCTGCAACTATGATCCACTGAACCATAGCAGGGGAACTAATTTACCAGAGGAACCCAGAGGTGTGCAATATTTGATTCTCAACAAATGTTCACATCAAACTGAACACGCGGCTGTTCAGATATCCCAAAAATTGATTGAACTGAACCAGGCTCTCAAACATTTATGTTTTGCTGTGTTTTTGCCCATGAAGAGGGCTTTTTTAAAAAAATTGGTAACAATGGATTTTTTTTCTTTTTGAACCAGTGCAATATTGAATGCTAACAACCATTTGTTTGATCAAACAGTTCAACGGTAAACCAAAAACTGGGTACTTGGTTTGATGGTGGAACCTCAAGATTGAAAAGAAGTAGTAGAAAATGAACAGTCAAAAATAATATAGGGTGCAATGAAATTGGTATGTTGTGCAAAATATTCCTGGCTTGACTGTGAAGGGAAAAGGCCACGTGTGAATTATCAATGTGGCAGCACATGGATGTAGCTGTGTTGAGGAAATTATGTAGAAAAACGGTCAGCAGATATATAAAAAAGAAAAAGGCCTATTTGTAATTGAGCACCTCTAGCAAACTACAGCACCAATCATGCCATAGTTATTGGTAGAGATATACACAAATATTCATAACATTCATTATTCTTACGAATTCAGATATTCATACACAAATCAAATGTTATTTATTTATTTATTTATTTATTTATTTATTTATATTTATATCCCACCGCATACCCAAGGGTCTCTGGGCGGCTCACAACATTTAAAAGGAAACATATCAAAACTGTATCAAACAATACTAAAACCAGTACAAGGTTTAAAAATCCAGCATAATAATAATAGTAATTAAAAAAAAAATACAAAAAGTTTAAAAAACAGTAGTGTTTGCAATGGGGGAAGCGTAGAGAGCATTTAATCTGAGTGAAGAGGTATGTCTTCACCGCCTTCCTGAACATAAACAGAGAAGGGGCCTGAGGCACCTCCAGGGGGAGACCATTCCACAGCCTGGAGGCCACTACCGAGAAGGCCCTCTCCTGGGTGGCCATCCGCCTAGCTGCTGAAGGTGATGGGACAACCAGCAGGGCCTCCCCTCCAGATCTTAAGACGCGGGCAGGTCGATTTGGGAGAAGGCACTTCTTTAGATATCTGGGGCCTAAGTCATTTAGGGGCCCAGATTTAGTTATGACATTTGTACGTTAACATTCATATGAATACAAATGGTTCGGAACATTCATACAAATAGTTTGTACATTTGTTAAACTCGGGATATATATTGGATACATATCGATACGTATGTGTTCATATAGGATAAGTATCCAATGCGTATGCATTGGTACGTATGCAGGATACGTAAGCAGGATACGTAGGCATTCGTATTGGATATTTGTACAAAGACATTTCTGTCGAATAGAATACTACCACATTCAAAGGGGATCTATTCGAATGAATACAAATTTTCTAACATTTGATTTGTTAAAAATCGAATGCTCCCCCAAAACATGCTTGCACATCCCTAGTTATTGGTACACTTAGTGCAATTCTAAAAACAAAAACAAAAACACCTAGGGTGTTTTTCCACTGTCAGAAAGTACCCATTTTTGCATCCATTAAGGACCCATTTGGGTTGAGCCGGATGATCCCATTTCCACCACGGCACCCATTTGGGACCCGATTGTTTCGACCGCCGCTGGGGAAATCCGGATCAAATGGGTACTTTCTGGCCTTTAATCCAGATTTTCTGTAGACCTCATTAATGGGGTCTACAGGCAGAAAATCCAGATTAAAGGGAGCCTGTTTCCATGCTTGTGTGGCAATGGGGTCTAGAGGAGGCTAGGGGGAGGGGGCACCCATGGGGGGAGCTCCAAACCTAAGCTTCGAAGTCATTTCGAAGTCACTTCGAAGTCTGTGCAATATAGCTCCGGAGCGTCTTTGAAGTCTGTGCTGATCTTCAGAGTGAACTTCGAAGTGACTCCAAAGTGACTCCGAAGTTACTTCAAAGTCACTTCAAAGTTCACTCCGAAGATCAGCACATACTTCAATGGAGCTGTTTTGCACAGACTTCGAAGTGACTTTGAAATGACTTTGAAGCCACTTCGGAGATTGCACCCCCTGTCCCCCCAAACACCTGGGGTGACAAGCAGACCCCTCATGGGTAGATCCAGATTTCCAAACGGGTGCTCCGGTGTTTCCACAGCAGGGAGGCTAGCACCCATTGCTATTGGGTGCTAGACCACCCATGGAAACACATTGGGTAGATTCCTTAGATCCGGATCTTCTTAGATCCGGATTAAAGGACCACGGTGGAAAAATACCCTTAGGGAGACTTTGGGCATTGACAGAGTCACTGTCCATCAAGCCACAATATTGATTAAACTGTGTGTGAATATAATCATAATTGTAGTAAGAATTTATTTTAATCTCTACTCAGTCACTGCAGCATTCAAATCCCTTTGCCCGCATTGTGCTAATTCCTTCAAATTCCCATAGCTGGAACCGTTGAGCATGCAAAGGCTGTAATATTCAGAATGCCAGTCATGACATGAATTCAATACATTTTTTTTTCATTCAGATATTTATCAGCAGTTGGAGCAGAACACTTACAGCCTTATTTGTTAAACAAGTCCATTGTCTGACATTCCATTCTATTTAATCTTCCTGCCTACAAATTTGGCCAGACTGGATGCAAATGAGCAGCAACATGGTTTGCTGCAGAATAAACAGATGTTGGGCCAAGCACATGGGTGGCTTATGCATTGAGGTCTATCCAGAGGGAATACAGGGCCTGTTGTAGTCTGCAGGTGGTAGGTTCCTATTCCAGGGTATAATCCAGAAAAAGACCCAGTGCAGAAAGGGCCCGTGTCTTTGAGAAAAAGAATAATCAAACAACTGCTTGAAATATTCTTGCTCATTTAAGCTTTTTAAAATTAATTTATTTTAAATCTGCTTGGTATGATCTTTAACTAGAGCACATAAATAACAATGCTGGAGAAAACTTCATATTGATCTGCCCCATTTCTTAAGATCTATTAGGGAGGCCCTCCTGATTGTACCACCATCCTCAGTAGCAAAAAGGGTGGGCACTTGGGAAAGGGCCTTCTCAGTGATGGCTCCCCACCTTGTGGTGCACCAGGGACCTTCACTTCACAACTCCAGGAGAGCAGTAGAAACACCCCTCTATGTTTTGGCCTTTGGCTAAATAAGAAAACAGTTTTCCATCCCCACTTCCAGGCACTGTTATTGTTTTAGTATGTTGATTTTACATTTGGTTTTTAATGTTTTAACCCACCCTGAAACCTTTGGCTATAGGACAGGATGAAAATGTAAATAAATAGATAAATAAAATTCATCTCTGCGTACAAAGCCCCATTTAAAATACTATTGAATAAACCAGAATCCACCTCCTCAGATTTTTACAACTGTGAATGAATTTTACTCAAACATCTTCTGGAATTTATGATAAACTGTGCCACTACCAATACTACATTTACTTTGTAGAGGGCTGGTGAAACATCAGGAGATGCATAGCCATCCTGAAACCAGAAGCTTTGTTTATTTAATTCTAACCACTTCCTTCCTTCACAGCAGATCAGAGTCTCGGTTTTTAGTAGCTTTTACATTCTAAAAGAATACTCACTTTTATCTTGCAGAATAAAATAACCATCATATAACATCCAGATGAAATAAGAATTTCTCTTATTTTTAAAAAGTTTTCAAGGCAATGAAAGAGTCAGCCAACAAGTTTCATAAGAGCTACACAAAATATATATTTCCTGAAATACATTCCATAAACCAGCAAGCCCAATGAACATGCATGAATCAGACACTATTTTTGGCCTTAAATATCCAAGAAGAGAAAGAGTTTTGGGGAGATTTATCTAGATTTTAAGACATTCAAACTTTCTCTCCTTTTTTGTCTAACACTTGGAGATGACAGATCTAGAATGACTGCAAGAGTTCTATGCTTGATCATAACTCTGACACATTTTTCAGGAAATCTAAACTAATATGATGGAAGTGATAATGGTGGAAGACTAATTAGTGGCATGACATATGGAAAACATACAACAAGAAGGCATATGGAAGGCATATGATAGAAGAGCATATGAGGACATATTATGAATTCCTCAATTAATCAGCAGTCCAACCGTTTTCACAGAGATGTTCTTTTGCAGAACTACCAAATGGCCTCCTGGAATTATTAATAGAAATACAGTTCTACTCTTGAAAATCATAACCAGGAGTCACAATCTGTGGCTCTCATTATCTGTACATATCTAGAAAATAAAAAATAAAAATACCCCCCCCCCCGATTTGAGTTTAATACAAGAACTTGCTTTCCTACTATGCACTGGATGAAGTGTAGGATTGTAACATTCCATATTTATGCAGAAACAGAAATAACAGGTGGTTTAATTGGTATAATTTAGAAGGATTGCCTCACCTTAATTCCTGTTATTTCATTGGCCTTTATTTTCAGCAAAGTTTGACAGGGGATGTGTTCAGACGTAACAGAAGGGGTGCCTCAAGAGGTACCCCAGAGAGATAGTATATGGCCCTAGTGTCCTCAAGCCTTCTCTAATCCACCTTTTCTAGCACAGAATGTTCAGGAGTGGGGTGGGGGAAGGGGTGGACTAATGTGTGAACAACACTACACATAGCCTTCTCTAAGACTGCATTCAGACACTACAGAAGGGATACCTCAGAGGAACCTCAGAAAGACAGTGGGTGGCTTTTGTGTTCCCAAGCCTTGGCTAATCCACATTTTCTAGCACAGAATGTTCAGGAGAGGGGTTGAAGGGACAGACTAGTGTGTGAGCAATCACACCTCTAAGACATCTCTAAGACTGTATTCGGACACAACAAGAGGAACAGCTCAGAGGCACCTCAGAAAGATAGTGGGTGGCCCTCATGTTCCCAAGTCTTCTCTAATCCACCTTTTCTAGCACAGAAGGTTTAGGAGATAGTGAGGGGCAGACTTATGTGCATCAGGAGGCGGGGGAAGAGGCAACTAGGCACCTATAAACTGAACAAAACAGAGGTTGCACAACTGCAACATGGAATAACCAAACCTGTTATTGTATTCATTTTATTTTTATTTAGAAATTTATATCCCATCCTTCACCAAAAGGTTCAAAAGACAACAGCCCGGTATCTGCTTTACAGAAGTACACAGTGGACCGCTTCAAAGAGCCAAGGTAGACAGGGCCTATTCGGTCAACAAAACAGAAAGAAACTTCAACTCCACTTTCCCTTGTATGCCTAGGTGGAAATACTTCCTAATAAAGGAAGGAAGGAAGGAAGCTCTCAGGGGTATGTATTTTATTTTTTTTGAATGCTTCATTGCTATATTAAGGTTTAGCCAAATCATCTCCAGAATAATTTCATTTTGAACAGATGGGTGGATGGATTAAAATTTAAGTGTGAACCATTAAGAGGCACCAGGAAGAGCTTTTCCTTGCTCCTGGACACATCACTCCATATGGGTTATAATTGGCCATTCATTTATAATGATAGCTTCATCCAGACAGCACTTGCTTGATCCATATAATCTAGATAATCCAGAATAAAGCATAGATAATCCAGAATAAAATGTGTCTGGGTGTGCTTTGCTCTGGATTATCTGAAATAATGTGGATTAAGGAATTTCTGTGTGGATGAAAATTTTTCACACTACTTCCGGGGTCAACATCCTGGAACCTAGTTAACAGCATGCTGGAAATAGTCCTAGCTGTCCCCTTTGACTTTCCATATTGAGAGTTGTATAAAAATCACGGACTTAATGGATTATTCCACTTCAGACTGCAAATGGGTTTTGAGAGTCCATTCTGAAGGATAGGGGTTGGTGGTTTCCAGACGTACTAAAACAAAATCGTGAAGGGCAGCAATAAAAAGGTTACCCGGGTCTTTCTGTTTGACAGAATAGGTTTTCATGCATTACTCGGAGATGATGTGAAAGTGATAAATAGAACTTATGATAATAGAAAATCATATTAGCTGGCATTCTTCCTGACACATTATATCAAAGTATAGAGGGAGAGTAGAAGAATGAGAAGAAACATCCATGTGATTTCCATTTGCAACACAAAATCTTGCCCAAACAAAGCTCTGTTTACCCTATAGTTCTCTCTATTCTTCCTTTAATTCAAAATAAGACTAAAATGTTTACAATTTTTCAGATGAGCAATTGAGGTTTCTAGTAGCTTCCTACAGACCAACTGCAATGCTGATTTGTTTTGGTCCAAGAAAATCCCAAATGGATTTTAAAATAAATAAATAAAACAATAAAACAGTATATATAAAAAGGCACCTTACCTGTTGCTTTTCACTTGATGTGTGTGCAGAGCATAACATTCCCGAAGGTCTACGACCTTTTCCAAAGCTCGCTGTCTTGTGCAAGACTCAAGGAAAGCTAGGAGGTTGTACAGTTATCTCCCTTGGTGTAATTCTAAAACCATACAACCTACTACCTCAGCTCGGGTGCATGCAGGACATCAGAAACTTCAAGGAAGGGGAAAGCGTGTCTGTCCAGAGCCAACAATCCAGCACATATTTGCCAGAGTTGGCTGGAAATGTCAGTGACCCTCAGACAGAAAAAAATAAAATGGGAATGTGCTGGATAAGGGGGGGGGAGGAATCACAACTGGAGCACCACCAAATATCTAAGTGACAGAGAAAAAGTGGAGACAACAAGAGTTTTGTCCAGAGAGAGAAAGGGCTCGAGGATAAGGGGAAGGCATTTAAAGAGGGTCAGGCAGGAAAGCCTAACCAAGACCCTGAAAAGCAACACTTTTGTTCTGTAAACAAGTAAGAATTCATTGCATGGCTGCCCTTATGGTTGTATCTTGCAACTGATCAAGCACAGCATGTTCTGCCAAGGGCCTATCAGAATGGCGAACACTGCAATATCCTTCAGCATCCAAGTTCCCAAAGCCTTTTTGTGATGATCTGGTGCTTCTAAAGTCATAGTCTAGAAATGGAAGATGAAAGAACCCCCCAAATGTAGTTACCTTTGAAGAATGCGTCTGGATAATATGGCACCCTTGAAAGCTAGGGATGTGCATGAATATTCGTAACGTTTGAAATTCGTATGAATTTGGCCAAATTCAGACATTCATATTCGAAACTAATGCTAGCACATTCAAAGACTGACACTCAAATTCAAATTGAATATTTCTATGCACTTGTATGAAGCTTTGTATGGGATTCGTATGGGATATATACAGGATTCGTATGAAATTTGTATGCATTCATATGCATTCGTATGGGACTGAATATTCTCATCAAATCTGAATCCCACTACATTCAGTGAAGGTCTATTCAAATGAATATGAATTTTCTTGCATTCAGTTCAATATGAATCGAATATTCACACAGTATTCATGCTTGGGGCTGTTTTGACTTCTGTTGTGTGAGACAGAAGTGGGACTTCCAATGGAAATATCCTATGTTCCCCAAACACTCTAAAGATCTGATCCAAATACCGTCACCTATTGAATGATATTTGATGAATGTCCACTAAGCTGATGATCATGGTACCTTACAGGTCTTATTTCATCAGTAAACATTGATGAGTGAAACTATTCTTAAGCCTCTGAGAAGAAGAGCATCGTGTTGGCCATCACAAGCTGCACAACATCTCTAGTTTTGAAATAATGCCACAAACCTTTTTTATTAAGAGAGGAGAAAATTCAGAGCAGACAGTATAGGACAATGGTTCACATGACCCACCATTATGGCACCATGAGTACATCACCACAAGAGTACAGGGATTGTCTGTCTCCTTGCTTTCTCATGGGACACTGGGTGTACTGGGTGGGTGCAGGATCCTCATACACCTGTACTCATGCAGTCACCATCCTCCTGTGAAAACCGATTAGAGCACTTGAATAGAAGAGCAGGCATAAGATTTCAAGAACTGCTTAGCCTGCCAACACTACACCAACATACCTCATGTTGGACCTTCCTGGTCTGATGATGGTGGTTTGTCCTTTGCTGAAAACTGAAAAAGTCCTACACAACCATTTCTTGTGTTCAGAGACTCATCTCCACCAAAAACATTGCAACCAGAGGCTAGGTGCTTGAAGCAGTGTGCAGACAGCGCACCATTACTAGTAGAAGTGTGCTACTAGCATAGATCCCTTCTTCCCATTCTGGGAGAAGAATGGCACACTAGTAGGTCTCCTCCCTCTGTTGTATGACTCCTGCCAGCAATATGGTAATAAAGAGTTTGAAATTAAAGAAAACTGAGCATTGGTGAACCATGGGATGCTAGCACCAAGAAGTTTAATGCTATCCATGTCATCTGCATGCTCGGGTAGACTACAGAAGGACCAGCCATTGTCTGCACCAGGATGCAGATGTCAGGTCCCTAGGCTTTTCCGCACTGCAATGCGTTCCAAACAGAACGCGTTCAGGCGGGAAGCTTAAGACAGCTCCGGGCGCTTTCACCGTTCACACACAGGCGCGCCGGAACGCGTTCCGGCGCACCTGTGTGTGAACGGTAAAAGCGCCCGGAACTGTCTTGGCCGGCAAAGGCCGGCCAGGGGCGCGGAGACAGCTGCGGAGGCAGATCGGCAATCAGCTGATTGTCAAACAGCTGATTGCCAAACCTGCGCCGGTGGGGGAGGCGGGCCCGCGGCTGTTCGGGAGCGAGAAGCAAGCACGAATCCTTCTCCTCCCGAACGCCTGCGGGCAGTTTGTCCGCGCCCGAACGCATGTAGAGCACTTCAAAGTGCTCTACATTTGGAACGCGCGAGAGACAGCTCCGGATACGTCGGATCGCAAGCCCCGCGGCGGCAATGCGTTTGCCGCGTTCCGGGCTGTCTCCCGCGCGTTCCAAACACCCCCGTGCGAAAACGTCTCCTGTTTCTAGACAAAATCTAGAATAAGGCTCAGTGCAGAAAAAGCCTGAGACTTAGGGGGGAAAGGCTCATGCGTAATGCCATTAGGCATTGAAGGTTGAGGAATGGCAGTAGCTGAGGTTGCCTCCAGGCTAGGGAATGTCCTGCTTTTCTGAGGTTCATACCATAAGTGTTCCCTGCTTGTTTTCATGCTATTTCTTTTTGTTACCAGATCATCCCATTTGAAGAAGAATCCAGTTGTTTCTGATCAATGGTTTTTCATTAAAAGGAATAAATTAATACTGATACTGATACTAGTACTAATAACAACAAGTGAAAATATTATGGGGCTTCAGAATACAAACTGACAAAGTTTTGAAACAAAACAACCCTGATATCACCATTATAGAAAAAAAGAGGGTGTGACTCATTGATGTTGCAATGCTGGGAGATAGTAGGATCGATGTTAAACAAACAGAAAAAAAGTACAAAATACAAGGACTTAAAAATTGAAGTTCAAAGACTCTGGTACAAGCCTGCAGTGGTGGTCCCAGTGGTGACCTTGGAAGGCACTTTAAACAGCTCAGCATCGACAAGGTTACCATCTGTCAGTTGCAAAAGACCACCCTGTTGGGCTCTGCGTGCATTATCTGCCAGTACATAACATCATCTTAGGATACTGGGAACATCCTGATGCGTTATGAAATATCAAAGCCGACATGTTTGGTGTTGTGTCATGTTGTTATGTTTCTGTCAATAATAATGATAACAACAACAACGACAATAGTGGACCACAATAAAAATGGACCTCTTTATTTTAATAAATAATCAACACACTTACTCACTCACTCACTCACTCACTCACTCACTCACTCACTCACTCACTCACTCACTCACTCACTCACTCACTCACTCACTCACTCACTCACTCACTCACTCACTCACTCACTCACTCACTCACTCACTCACTCACTCACTCACTCACTCACTCACTCACTCACTCACTCACTCACTCACTCACTCACTCACTCACTCACTCACTCACTCACTCACTCACTCACTCACTCACTCACTTACTTACTTACTTACTTACTTACTTACTATTTGAATCCTTCCCTATATTAAAAAAGTCTCAGGATGGGTTACAGCAATAAAAACAAACTGTAAAATGAACACATTAAAGAAATGAATAGACAAATCCTGTCCTTTTTCACTGCAAAATAGTGAATGACCTCACCAAATTAAGCTCATGTCAGTCCAGAATCAGAATCAGAATAGCTAGATGGCTTAACCATCCTTGCTCAGAGGGAAAAGAAGAGAGACAGAGAGCATCAGATTTCATTTATATTTATATTACAGCCATTTAAGTTCTGCCAGTGTCACTGAAACTTCATTTACAGCGATAGACTGAAAGTTCTACTCCAGCTCAATTCTGAGCAAAATTTCAGAAATTCACCCAGCAGATTTCTGTCCAAGTGTGAAATTCTGTTCACACAGAATTTGTTTCATCCATTCTATTCTATTCAAGTTCACGATCTGCTATTGAACATGGCTGACACTGCAAACAGAGGCATCTGCATTATATATAAAGGTTGCATTCATATGCGGTTCTTGGAACAGTGAAGCTGCGTTCTGAGAATAGACAAATATCAGTCCATACAAATGGAAAGGGAATTCTGTTCTGATTAAATAGAAACTCATGAGCAAACCTAAAACAGTATGATGCTTTACAGAAATGTATATATTTTTTAAATCCTTCACAGCAGCGCTCCTTCCCTCTTGACTCAGCATAAGGAAAAGGTGGTTTTAAGAAAAGGAGGCTTTAAAGACAGGTGGTCACAAGCAGGCGATCACAGACAGAAGCACAGATCTTCCACTTTAGGACTGTATCTAAGTTAGTTGCAATGCTTATATCCCCATTTTTGGATAGTGGCCCCAGTGATAGCTGTACCTCTGATTATCCCGTACTAAAAAACAAAACAAAAATATCCCCCAAATCAGGATGTTTTGCAAGCAGGATCTCAATCTTTTCAAGGCTGTCTCTGTGTGCAATGAACTGGGAGCCAATTTGGATAGCAGAAAAAGAGGTTTTCAGTGGTGCGTCTTCATGGCCTCTCATAGTCACGATCTGTGGTCCAGTGCTCCTATAGCATCACGTCTCACCTCCATGTGGTTGCTTCTGGTCCTGAATAAGCAGTCTGTGTGCAACTGGAAGTGCATTGAAAGAGCACCTGGAATTTCCACACTTTTGAGTTGATTCAGGCATGAGGGAGAAAACAGTTTCCTCTAGTGTCCTTTTTACTATTGGCAGTATTTCCTTGTTGATTTTGAAGCGATTTTAGTCAATTACGTCCTTACCAAATTAGCACAATTATAGTTCATTATGTAATTAGGGTGAATATGTGCAGTCATGTAATAACAGTGACTTTACAATATGTGCTAAAGCCATGTAGGCATTAGACAGCAAATGCAGAGACGGTTGAAATAATGCACATAGGAACACAACCAAACGTCTAGCATGCTCATATATTTTAAGGGCTTCTTAAACATTGGCTTTTCCCAAAATGCTTTGGTTAAAAACAACAACAAAAGTTTGCTCCTTCTTGTTTTTGCAGGAGCAGATCTGAAGTGGCAAACTGGGTCACCTGTCCTGGGTGGCCTCTTCATTGGAGAAACAAGCACAAATGAAGTGGCAAGTCAGCAAAGGCCTGTTTCTTCCCCCATATCTCTTCTCAACCACCATTGTTGTTTGTCAACCCAAAGTGCCCACAAGGAACCTGGAAACAGAACTGATTTCTGGCACTAGGAGAGTACTTTGCACACAACAGCTTATGTCCATGGAGGAATTTCAGTGCTTTGTCAACACAACTCAGCTTCATAACCCAAACAGGCCCTTAGACTTCAGGTGCAAGCACCTATAACTCAGCCTTGCTCTCATTCAGCCAGCAGGAGTATGGGGACTCAGCATCAATCAATGGCTACTAGAATGGATGCCTAGGCATTTCCTTCAGGTTGGAGAGACAGGCAGGATGATTCTAAAGACCATTTGCAGGAATTTGAGAGCAGGTGAAGGTTCTGCTTTGTCTTCTACTTGAGATGCCCAGAAGCAATTGGTAGGCAATTGTGTGAGACAGGATTTCCATTTTCCATTTCCATTTTTATTTATATACTGCCTTTCCAAACGTAAAATTTGCTCAAGGCGGTTTACAACAAATGGAAGAACAAGGTACAATACAAATTCAATAAATTAAATCAAAGAAATACAACAAATAAGAATAATCAACAACTCAAATTGAAAACACTTTGCCAAGGCAGTTTACATACATCAAAATTACATTACATGTTATAACCACTAATATATTATGCAGTAATAATAATAATTAGAAAAAAAAAACCCTATAAACAGGTGGGACGGCTGGCTAATAAGTTTTTTGTAGTCCTTACAACAGGTAGAATTAGTTGCACACTGTCCGAGAAAGCTGCCAGCCCCCTCACACAAACACAGAGCTGATAAGAATGACTCACTCGTCAAGGCAGTTTATTCAGCAGCAGAGTAACGTAGTCCAGAGAGCAAAGGTCAATAAACAGTCCGAGTCCAGGGTTCCAGAGAGCAACACCACGGTCCGGTCCGGAGTCACGAGAGCCAGGTATTCTAGGTCAGATAGAGCAGTTTTCCCAAAAGGTGAACCGATAGCTTCTGACAAAGGGCTTGGGTGTCTGCCCTGTGTTTTAACTCTGCAGATTCAATTCACAGGTGCAGGTGATCAGCCTGCCTCTGGGTGAGCCTTTTGGATCTTCTTAACCCTTGCTTCTCTGCTCTTCTTTGCTTAAAGCTGGGGATCTCTAGGCTCTGTTGTTCCATGTCTCCCCCATCCTGTACTTCTGCTGTGGCCAGGCTGGGCTGCTGAACCCCAGGCTCCAATGGGGCTGGGGGGTCAGAGCTGGGTCCTGGCATCACCTCAGGTTCCCCCTGTACCTGAGGAAGTGAGTCCTCCTCATCCTCTGAGTCCTCTACCTGGCTGACCATGACACACACTGAGTCTCCCTTCTCCCCTTGTCCATAATGGTGTTGGGGCGTTGGGCTGGGTGCTGCTGGGCTTTTGTAGCCTTGCAGCAGGTGGACATTGTCGAGTGCTGATTCCCCTCCTCCTCTCGTCCCTGGCGGCATTGGGGCGTTGGGCTGGGTGCTGCTGGGCTTTTGTAGCCTTGCAGCAGGTGGACATTGTGGAGCACTGATTCCCCTCCTCCTCTCGTCCCTGGCAGCTAAGGCCCAATCCAGCAGGCGTCCTCATGTTCTTATGTTCATCTCACATAGAGCAATTCTGGTATTTTGTGATCCTTTGACCCAAGAGTGGCTGGTCTGCAAGGCACAAATATAAGGTGAATGGCAACTTGCTGTTTCACCTCTAGTGTCTCTGAAGAGCAGCAAATGGAGCTTTGATCCAGCATAGAAGTAATTACTTTCATGTCAAATCAAAGCTTCATTCATTGTACGCCATGGTACATTGGTCTCTGCTGCCACGACCATCTAAAATGGTTTCCCAAAATTATGCAGGCTTCCTTCTATGAAGTGATTCATTGCAACTGGGCTTGGAAAAGAAACATGCCACGTTAAAATTCAATTGTAACGTTAGAAACAATAACAGCACTTTAAAAATTTTAGTAATAAAGTTGCCTAAACTATATGACAGTTGGTGCCCCTTGAACATTCCATACTATGGGTGCCACCACAGAGAAGATCCTATTATGTACCTACATATACTTTATAGTTAGTATTCTCAAAGTCTTTCCACTGTTTAAGAACAGGTCAAATGAAGGTCATAGATCCATAGATATGAATTTGAGAAGGATGCTAAACAAAGGAAGAGGAACTTATTAAAGGTCAAAATAGTGGCTTTATATGCAAAGTAGGGATGTGCACAAATGGTTTTTGTGTGTATTTGATTTGTATCAAATCAAAGGCAAGAAAATCCATATTCATTCCAATAGATCCCCTTTGAATGTGGTAGGATTCGTAATCAGTATGAATGTTCAGTCCCATACAAATCACATATAAATCACATACTATGCATACAAATAGCATACATATCCTATACAAATCCCATACGAAGCTTCATATGGAAGTATTAAAGCATTCAATTTGAATTCAAATGTCAATCCTCAACTGTTATTATTATTATTAATTTATTTCTATAGCGCTGTATGTGTACTCAGCGCTTTACAAATAGAAACCAAAAACAATATATATAAAACATGCCAAAGGTGTACAATCTAAACAGCAATAATGATGACAAATAACAAATAAAATAAAAAGTAAAAATTGGTTAAAAACAAAGAAAGCAATAAAACATCAACAAGCAATATCTCATTAGACAGTTAATTTACACAGAGCCTGGGAATGCTTCCCTAAACAAAGTAGTCTTCAGTTCAAATTTAAACCCAGATATTCTAAATCTGTAAGGTCATTTGTTTAATAGAGTGATTCTACAAAAACAACAACACATAATTTGAATTCGAATGTCAGAATCCAGTCAAAGTTGTACAAATTTCAAATGTCACGAATATTTATGCACATCCCTAAAGCAAAGCCATCCAGATACAAGCCCTAGACTTCTCACAGCACCTGAGGAAATGCTCCCATCTGTGCCAGGAACAATGGAGCAATAAACTACCTTAGAACGTGGCATCATCCTGCTTTCCCCCCAAAATTATTGCATTCATACCTTGATATAATTTTTCTCTGATTAAAGTCAAGTATGTCAGATATTTGGGATCTTGTATCATGAAATGACCTTTGATTAACAAGATCTGCATCACAAAATGAAAAGGGAAGAGAAAAATGATAGGAGGGATAGAAAGGTGGTTATTTACTGTGTCTTAAAGCAATAAACAGAACAGTGGCGCTTAAAATTCATGTTTTGTGCATTGGCTAAGCAGACACATACCTATAGATACAAGCTTGTGTAGGATAGAAGCACAAGTTCGGATCTACGGGTTTGTGGCAACCAGCATGATGATCTTCTCTTATAATAAAAAGAAATAATTGCCATGGCTGGAACTAAAAATGCAAACCTGTTAGAAATGGTAAAAGTTCACTCTTAGCATGGTTAAGGCACTGGTTAAAGAAACAAAAAGTAGCCATTGGCATTTGCTTGGAACATATTTGGAAATGACTGATTTCTGCTACTTCCCCTCACCCCCAAAAAGGTTTCAGAGTTTGCTACTGAAATCTGAACTATACGTTTTTAACTTTAGATATCCATTAATCCCACACCATGGTCAGTAAATTTGCCATAGTCCATACCTGTTATTTTCAGTTCAGCTGTTAAATGTTCAATGGCTGAAGCAGGCATACTAGAGCAAATTGACAGGTGAGTCTATCAAATTATTTCTGCAATGTGTAAGTATACACATATAAACACAAGTTGTAGATATTGACCACAATGTATAAGGTTGCATCCGCAGGGTCACCTAAGATGACCCACTAGGTGCCGAGGAATTAGAACATACAAACACTTGAGGATCCAGGAATCCAGATGTTCACATACTATCACTTTCTACTGGCCCTCAAGTCACCCCAGCCACCAACTGAAGAACGTCGATTGTGATCCTCTTTAAAGTACTACAGCTTTGGTTGTGGGGTGAGATATGGCTCTCCTGGTCCCATATGGATGCACAGAGTATAGAGGAGGTGATTCAACAAAGTCCTGCCCAGAATCACAGCACTGAGGACTGAAAATAGCTGACTTCTAGTCCTTTAAGGGAATCTGGTCAGGATTCTTGCTTCTGTGCGCAAGCAACATTTGGTGGGCAGTGACATTTGGAGAGCCACATTAGGCCCATGGAATGTGTCCACCATTTTGTTCACTCCATCCCAGAATTCTGCCCCTTACTGGCTGTATGTGGATACTAGGGGTGTGAACGAATGCAATTTCCAACATTCTATTAGGTTAGAATATTCAAATGTCCAATTTTGTATGAGTAGAGAAAAAATGAATGTATTAAAATTCAAACAGATTTGAATACATTCGTATCTATTTGTATGAATATTCTATTTGTATTTGATGATACACATGCATACAAATGTCCTAATAATTCTTACGAATAATCCAAAACATTCAAATTTGTTTGAATGTTAAAAAATGAATGTATAGACATTCAATTCAAATTTGAATGTCTGAATTTGAATGAATTCAATCAAATTTTGAATGTTTCAAATGTTCTTGTACTTCCCTAGTGGATACAGCATAAACTCCATTTCACACTGGGTCTTATTCAAGATTATACCCTGGAATAAGGGCCTGCCATCTGCATGCTAGTATGATGGACACTTGATAAACTTTGAGCAGATTTCTTTTTTAGAAATACACATTGATCACATGTCCTTTTGCACATATTTCCCAGTTATTAATGTATATAGGCTTCCATAGGATGGACGGACAGATGGACGGACAGACAGATGGTCGGATGCTAACATGCATTAATCTATTTCCTCTTGCTTGGGTACTGATCCAGCAGTATACATTTGCAAATGCACCACTCACTGGAGACATATAGGAGAAAAGATGAACCTTTAAGTTGGTTTGCAACTAACTACTGAATACAGTAGAACAGTTTACAGATAACAGCAGTTGTAACAAGGATCATCATTAGAATTTGTATGTCTTCTTGATCAATGTAAATGCTGTTTTGCACAGTACAGAAGTCAGCTACGGAGTGAATAATCTCTGGTTGTTTGTCTGTGCCATCTGCTGGATATGTATATATGGAAAATGTACACATACAAGAATGTAGATGGTAGAGTTCGTAAGTGAACTGTTAATAATGCATTTTGAACTTGTAAATGAACTTTACTGTTATTGGATTTATATAAAAACACTAAATATATAAAAATATACCAGAAGGGTTTGAAATGATAAATTGTAATGATAAAATCCTGAATAAATAAAAAAAGTTCTTCACCAGGCATCTAAAGGGATGTGATGATAGAGCCAAGCAAACATCTTTGGGGAAGCCGTTAACAGCCTGGGTATTGTCACTGGTATGCTCTGTCTGCCCAGGACCATGTGTGATCCAGATAAGGAAGATGGATTTCAACATTCAGGTCTATTGACATAATCTAGATAGAAGGAAGAGGCTTTTATTTTATCACCCTCAAAGCAAATGACAAACCTTCCATTCTTCTCCCTACAACATGCACTCTGTGAAATAGGTGGGGTTGTGAAACCTCAGAAAGAGAGCTGTGACTAGCCCAAGGCCACCCAACTGGCTTCGTGTAGGCATATGGACTCAAACTAGGAGACTTATCAGGAAAGAGTCCAGTACTCTAACCAGAAGGCCAAACTGGCTCTCTGAAAGCTCCATGTTCCAGTTTACAGAGGACCCAATTCAGTGGTGCACAACATTGTACCCCTGAAATGGGCTCTCCAGGGGCCCTGAGGCTAGGAACTTTTGAACCTAGCTGTCAGGTCCTCAGGGGCCAGCTCTGAAGCTCACACACAAGTTTTGGGGCAGTACAAAAACGGGGCTGGAATAGCACTGCCAGGCAGACAGTGCTGTTGTAGACCTTAGGCCTATTCACACAAGGGCCGGAGGAATGTGTGTAGGATGTCCTGGAATGGAGCATTTGCTCTGCGGGGCTGGTAGTTCCGTTCAGAACTGTCCCAGCCCATCCCAGGACATCCACCCACTTTCTGGGTGTAGAGCCTGGCTGTCCCACAGTTGTTCTGGAGGAACCGCCCCAGGCAACCACACAACCCAGGCATGAGCCTACACGGGGACGCATGCTCGAGGCACTTACCTCATGCTCATCGGGTTCCAAAGTGGCAAGCATGGCCAACACCACTGTGCAGCTGCACACGCTAGCTGCTCTGATTGGCTAGCTACAGCTAGCCAATCAGAGCTAGCCAATCAGTTAGCCAGTCAGAGCAGCCGTCACACACAGGTGCACGGTGTCACCAGCCTACCGGCCACTTTGGAACCCAGCAAGCACAAGGTAAGTGCCTCTCTCTCATGCGCATTCCCGTTTCCCCAATCTGGTCTCCTAGAATCTTCAGGAACCCGGGGAAGGAACACAACAGGCCTGTCTGCCCCTGGGTCAAATTTGACATAATGGGGGGCAGGCCTGGGAGTTGCGGCCCACCACGGTGCTAGCCTTTTCAGGCTAGGCCACACAGGGATGGATTCCCCTCTTGCACATAGGCAGGTAGGAATGCGTGCCCACGTGTTCCTTACCTGCCTAGATGTGAATAGGGAAAGAGTCCCCGAGTGACCTAGCCTTGCTGCACTACAGCTGTTCAGCTCCAGTGTGAAAGGCCTTAAGCCTCACTGTGATCCAGGCCAGAGGACCTTGTGTGGTTCAGACCCACTGGGCCAGACCCTGAGGAGGTAAGTGCACAAAGGCTTTGAGAAACCTCTTCCCTATGGCTGACCACTTTGTGTCACTGGATTGGAAAAAACAACAACAAAGACATTTCTGTCTAACAGAAGAACCAGAATAGAACTATACTAAAGAGATCAACAATAAGAGGGATCCAGATTTTAAGCAAGAAAGAAAGAGAGAGAAAGAGAGAGAAAGAACTCTTATTCTCTTATGGAGGCTTCACTGCAAAATGTGTATTTTTGACAGAGTAGATATACAATGAAAATTGGCTTTGTTTTTGCTTAGAGAGGGTATTGTCTATAGCAAAAATCAAAACACAAAAAACCCTTCTCTCCTCTTTCCCAAGATCCTAATTAGGAACAAATGTTTATATTCAAATTGGGCTATTTCAGATTATTTCTATATTGAATCCAACTAGTGTCAATGAATCTGTGAAGTTCCCACTACCAAAACATAAGCAGAAGGAATTGAGCAACTAAATAAAAAATCCATACATGTGAAGACAGCAAAGTGGGTATATTGTACAGACTTTGCACTAGCTGGATCTAAAGCCATGTGGACATTTGGGACAATGAACTAAAAGTTGCACAAAAAAACTTTAGGTATAACACTCAGTTTGTGTGAAATTTGTGCAATGCCTCCATAAACCACAGTAAGCATGAACAGAGAAGAACCTCCTTACGTGAGGATTAATCCCTGATTTATTTTATATGAAAATTTTTTAAAAAAATGTTCAGAAAGGCAAAGATATAAGCATTGTATCAGCTTAGCCTGTGATTGCAGGTCACACGAATGGGAAAAGGTACAGTATCTCGGCTAAACGCCAAACAATAGGTCTCAAGTATCTGCAAGGGAAGTGATGTAATAGGTCAAAAGGTCACAGGGGAGGAAGCAGAGTGAGGAAGATGGATAATTAAGGAAACCATCATATGGAAAGCCTGGCAAATTAAATACCATATTATTTTCCCTCTTTCATCAGAGAACTGTGAATAGTTTTTGAAACTGTCTAGAATTGCTCAGGATTTGTCAGAACAACCAAAGGAGCCAATGGCTAAGGGCGGTGGGCAGGGCCAGCTGTCAAACAGGGGAGCATGCGCTCTCCCTGTTTGACAGCTGGGCATGCGCCGGCAATCCGGCTCTTTCCCCTGCTGCTGCGGAAGCGTTCACTTCCAAAGCAGTTTCAGGGGAAAAGCCTAATTTTTCACGTCTTATGTCTGGGTAGGATTTCAGCGGCAAAACCGGTTTAAGAGATTGCTTTTGCGCACCGACGTGTGGATGTGGCCTCCTCAAAGGGACCCTAATTCCGTTCCCTTTGCAAAAGCCATGTGTTAATCCCTCCCTGAACAAGCTCTATATGCATTTTTAGAGCCTGTGCAGAAAGGCCGTAAGACTCTCTTGAGCTACTTTGTTACACATGAACACAGTCATAAATTCAGTGGTACTTATCATCTCCGTATCCCAAAGTTCTGTAGGCAACATTAACATAAGCACCCATTGACAAATGTTTCTTACCTCAGTGGCTGCTTTCCTGAAGAAGTGAAACACAACCTGTACACAGTACTTTCTACCTGGACACTGGGCAGAAACTCAGGAGTACATGAAACCTGGGAAGAGGAGAGTCTGTGTGCTCTTAAGGAACTTTAACATCCATGAATGCAAATTTCCCAGGCAGAAACAATTCAGACAGTTTATTGGGTACAGCATGTGAGTTCAGATATAACCAACCCCATGGTACTTTTTAAAATAAATAAATAAATAAACAAACAAATAATGCCATTAAGTTGAGAGCTGAGATATTGGAGCCGTTAATTGTCCTGGCTGCATTATTTATTTGACCTGCATTTATTTTAAGTAACTATTATACTTCTATGCTAGCTAGCCAATGACTGCAAGAAATGGTTCATTTGTTCAATTAAGCAATCAATTTTATTTATTTAAGCTAATTTATACTCTACCCTGCCCTCAAAGGACCTGAGGTGGCATACATAATTTTGGATAATAAGGCATATTGCAAAAATTAAAAACATGCATTTAAATGGCATTTGAAATTTAAATTGACCCATCAAAATATCTGAAATTTCAAACCTTTAAAAAACAAAGCTACAACAATCAACATCGTCTGTTCACCTGATCAAATTTGCTTGAAATTCCATTGTCCATTTAAATGTAGTTTTCTCGTCAAGTCAGGCAAGCACAACTGAGGCAAGGAAAAGGAGGAGCAACTCATAAGTTCTGAAATCGTGTGGACCCAGGTAATGATGTCCATCATGACTGTGTTGTTGTTTCTTCCTAACCCTGTCTTCCCTGAGGACCTGAGCTTTGGCTTGTACATTGCATTGTCCACTTTGATGTAGACTAGGGATGTGAACAATTATTCGTAACATTTGAAATTTGTACGAATTTGGCCAAATTTGGCCATTTGTGTTTGAATCGAATGTTGGCACATTCAAAGATTGACATTTGAATCGTATGTTTTGATACATTTGCATGAAGCTTCATATGGGATTCGTATAGGATTTGTATGAGATATGTGTTGGATTTGTATGCATTCATATATATTCATACGGGATTCGTATGGGATTGAAGATTCATATTGAATTCAAAACCCACTACATTCAAAGGGGATCTATTCATATATAAATTTTCTTGCATTCAATTCAATATGAATCAAATAAATAAATAAATAAATAAATAAATAAATAAATAAATAAATAAATAAATAAATAAATAAATAAATAAATAAATAAATAAATAAATAAATAAATAAATAAATAAATAACATTCATGCAGATCCCTAATGTAGACCAAGGGTAGGAACAGGGGTGGAAATGCAGTTATTGAAAACACATGCCCAAAAGCAGCTGGTGGGCAATTGTGTGAGAAAAGGTGCTGGGCTAGATGGGCTGTGGCCTCATCCAGAAAGGGCCATCTTAGGTTCTTAAGGTGCATGAGAGGAGGAAGGGGCAGATGAGTTACTTTTCTGCCAGTAGAAAAATACAGTGAGGTTGGATTATGTATTACTGCCTGAAGACCTTTGGAACAAAACCAAACAAAGCCCTAGAATATATTTCTGGAATGATGAAACAGATCCCTTAATCTCAGTTTCCAACTTTTGCAAAATTCAGCCAAATTTGAACTTCATTCAGACTTCAAGCCTACAACAGGAGTGTGATCCATATACCTAGGATGTATGAATCCCTTAATTCTTTTCATTGTAGAATCGTTTAATTGAAAAGCTGGTTTTTCTGCATTCATTTTTTAAATGTTTTCACAAAGAAAAATACAATTTTTACCCATTGAGTTTTTTTTTCAGGATCAAAACCACAGTGAAACATGAATGCTCAAGTTGTTCATCTCTAAAAGTAGGAGATTGGCTTGTTTCAGTCTATGTTTTGTATATGTGAATTTTCATTTTGATGCAAATGTCCTGAGAAAAGGAAATATTTGATGGAATTTGTGAACATGAATTTTGCACATCCCTACTATGCAGATGGTTTTGATTACAACTTCCATCAGCTTTTGACAGTGCAATGGACAGATATTTCACTTCAAAACACTAGAAAGAGGGCATTACACTGGGGAAGATTAAGTTATAGGATGTAGTAGGTTGCTTTGCATCAGCAAACTGCAAATATATTGATATAGTGGTGCAATGCAATTCCAGCTTGTCCACCGGGTTGGCCTATCCACACAGCTGAAGCAACCCAAAAGGGTCAAAGGTGCTATAAAAGCTGACTTCCAAAAAAATTTTGTACCCTGGACATACACCAAACAACAACTCTGCACAGTCACAGAACAAATTAAAAATCACAGCCTTCCATACTTTCACACCCAGTTGTGACAGAGTACATGCTCCAATCCAGTATCCCACACAGCATTTGCCCAGTAGTATCTAATCTCATATGGACCCACAGCATGACCTAAAATTAAGATATGAAGCATATGGTTGTATATCTCTGGCTTCAGGGCATACATACTAAGATCTTTGTGCAAAACTATCTGCTCCCAGAAACTCCTGAGGAACACAAGCATATTCCTAATACTTCCCTGCCTTGAAACCCCTCATCTGGAGTCCAAGCAGCAACTCTGTACTCCAACCCATAGAAGAGTCTGGAAAGAGAACCCTACCCGTGTCAAGTAAAGGGACCAGCTATGCTACACAGAGTTACTCTTGCCACAGTTCTCTACACACTTCCCGTTTTTCGCTACCTACAAACACTGATGCTGTGTTCAGACAAGGTGAAAAATCCGGCAGGTGTCCATCCATGTGACATTGTGGTCAAATGAAAACTTTGGATGTCCCTTCTAACAGCAATGATTCCGCGAAATACAGGTAGATGCCTACTACCCGCTTTTCATTCTGGTGATCGGGAAAAGTGGGCAGAAGGAGGGTGAAAGTGAAATCACTCTCTGAGAACATTGACAGTCCTTTCTCCCATCATGCCATCTGGGGGAGCAGCTTATGCTAGAAGGATCATGTATGTAGTTGACCATATTTATGCCTATAAAGCATGCCGTGTGGTTATAAAAGGATGTGTATTGGCACTCCAGTGATAGGCCTGGGGAGGGCAATCACTTCAGTGAAGCTTTACTGGCATTTCGACCAGCCCATCTAAACACACCCTGAATCTTATCCAAACTGTACAGCTATAATACTTTTGTTTTATTCCAGGAACTGCAAAATCAGCCATCCCATTGCTCCCCAAATATCTGAAAGTGCTTTTGCTGCTCTTAGCATATAGTGGTGAACTCCTGATTTCATCTCCCAGCCCTCCCACCTCTTAGGAAACCTTGCTTGGCAAAAGATTCTTCTCTCAGTCAGCCTGAAATTTATATCTCCTTTCTGTGGGATCTCTCTCAAGAGAGCCATTGGGGAATTATAGCTATTCACTTGTTGATTGCTAGTGTCTTTCTGTGTGTACCACAGTGGTTGATCTAGTACCAGGTATCCAGGCAGCCTTATATCTAATAGATTACATGAGAATACAGCATGCTAACAGCCAGCATGCCTCTGAAGGCCTGCTGCTGGAAGACTTGTGAGCAGGACAAGGTGCGTATATATTTCCATGTGCAGCAGAACATTTCTTAGATTCTTATTCTGGAGTTGGTTGCCAGGAGAGCATCTCTGTAATGTTGTAGCAACTGCATAACAATTAGGGCCATGTCTTCAACTTTCCCCA
Organism: Aspidoscelis tigris stejnegeri; assembly: GCA_023333525.1. NCBI lineage: Eukaryota > Metazoa > Chordata > Lepidosauria > Squamata > Teiidae > Aspidoscelis > Aspidoscelis tigris. Next base: position 19,049,964 of record JALMGA010000011.1, read on the forward strand.
CAATTTTCCATATTCTCCATGTGACATCACCAATAATTCATGCAGGGGGACAAGTGATATTTGCTACCATTTCAAAGCATAACGTTCTCCTCATTTTCTGGATAGGCTACTTGTGAGACGCAAACCACGTTCCTGATAATAACATAACAATGATCTCTGCCTCTGTTTTTCTCTCTCTGCCTCTCACTCCATGTAACAGGAATTCAACATCAGTTTTGATCTGCATGAAGTTTTCAAGCAATTTTCCACTTTAGGTTAAACTAACATACAGTAATTGTCTTATGAGAAGGTTCCTTTTCACCTATGCCTTTCACTGCAAAAACTGTTATCCTCCAATTTCAAATACTATCTTGTTTTAATGTTGTTTTTAATTGCATCTTAATTCTTACAATCTGACCTGACATCACAGCATATAAGGCAGACAAGAATGTAATAAATAAATACCTAAATAACAACGACTTGCAACAGTTTTACATCCCAGGAGTTGACAATTTGCATCCAGGATCATGTCATTAAAATATTCAAGACTTTCTTTCTTTTTGAAACATTAACTATCAACATTGTATTTGTTCATAGTCTTACATTTCAGAATAACTACTCTATTAAGGGGAGAGCAAGAGAGAGAAGGAGCAAGAGGGGGGAAAGCACTTATTTGGTACTGAATTTATAATTTGCATTATGGCAGAGCTATTACACCATAATAAAAAATAGATTAAAACAAACCATCAAATATATTCAAGAACAGCTTTAAAAAGCATGCAAAGCACCCACCACAATCAAGGGTAACTAATGAACCACAAAGTTCTATCTAGAGATTTGCACAAACTAAAATGGTGTCTTCAGTTCACCATCAAGATGAACATACGTTAGTTTGGATCAATAGAGAAGTGGTTAATTGAACAAATGGTTATTCACATTTGAGTACAAAGTTGTTCAAAAACAAGAAAAAAGAGACTTTTCAAAGGTAAGAACACAGCAATTGTGAACTGTTTGATTAATTAATGTTCCAATGGACTGAACATTTGGTTGGATGTGAACATTTGTGAACTAGCTGGCTCACTGTGAACCACAAACTGAGGAAACCAATACAGACATCCCTAGTCCTAAAATTATAGAATCATAGAGTTGGAAGGGCTTCCAGGGACATCAAGTCCAACTTTATGCTTAATAGATAATTCAATAAACCATCTCAAAAAGATGGTTGTCTAGACTCCACTTGAAAATCTCCAGTGAAGGTGGGCCTAGTATCCCTCGTGGGAAACCTAATGCATTGATTGATAGTCAGTTATCATCCAGTTAAAACACAAGAAGGAAAGACTAGGCAACAGATTCTTTACTGATGTGTGGACATAACATCTAGGCTCTTAATGAACACGTGATGCCATCTTCTTAGGCCCAGGACTTCAACAGATGTACTCAAGAGAAAACTGTCATGTGGGCATGTGTTCCCAGAAAGTAATATGACAAGTTTTCAAAAGATCTATTTGTTGTACATCATTATTTGTTGTGTATCATCATTATCCACTTATCATTACTTTGCAACAACAGCAGCTCTCAAAAAGCAAGGTAACATTTCAAAATGGAAGCCAACTGTCTATGACCCCCCCACATCTATGTACTGTATAATTCAAGGCATGCCAGCTGGATTTATGCCCACAGAAAGGTATTAAGTTTACGAAAACACAAATGTTTATTTTTTTTCTCTTGTAACCTTGTGTTAGTTTGAATACCACACAAATAACCCTGAGGGGTGGAGTATAGCAGAAATAAGTAAATTAGTACATACTTTGATGGCTAGTTTTACTGTCAACATCAAAAGTTTTTGAAAAAAATAAACAAACTAAGGCTCGGTGGAGCAGGAATGCAGTTACATTTTTAAAAAGATAGTATAATAAAGTAATATTACCTGTTTATGCATTGGTTCATCAACTCTTCATGGTAACTTTTTGACTCTTAGAATTGATGAACAAGTAATTGCTTCAGTGGCCGAGATTAGAAGAGGAGGAGGAGGAGGAGAAGGAAGAAGAAATCCTCAACTGAGACATTTTAGCAAATGCTATTCTCTCTATGCCCCAGCAGGACTCTTGGCTGGCAGTGCAAATCTTTTCTCTTGCCAAGTTTTCAAAATGCCGGTTTTGCCTTTCATTTTATTGTTCCTTTTGCAACCACTTAAAACCATGCAGCTGCTAACAGAGAGGAAAAAATAAAGGGGGGAATTTCATTTTGTTTTTCCACCTTGAAGACCACCCTTGGGACAAAAAAAAAAGAGTGATACCTACAAAGTAGTTTGGGAGGGGATGGGTTCCAGACTCTGGTTATTCATTCATTCATTCATTCATTCATTCATTCATTCATTTATGTGGAGTAATCAAAACTAGGCAAAAATGTCTGGAAGAGTTAGCCATCAGGGTTACGTAATGGCAGCTATGGAGGCATCAATTTGGGTGTACCCATTTCTGTGATCTTGATTTGCATTTCGTCCGCCTTAAAGGAAAAGAAACCTTAAAATTGTAACAAAGGGAGGGTGGTAGAAGAACTCTTTTTCTTTTTGCAAAATGCAGCTTATGGGTCCCCTTAAGCTTACTGTACTTGGCTTTCTGAATGGCATACCACCAGAATAAACAATAGCACTGGTGTGTGTCTTATAATTCAATTCTCATTCAAAATGGAAAACTGTTCAAATGTACTTGGCAAGTGGAAGTGAAAGAACATTTCATTTTTTAAAAAAAGGTTTAATCTTTGATCTGTTCAAATGACATAAACAAGTCAGAAAGGAGAGTGGTGATGAATTACCTATGATGAAATTGATAATTTTGTTTTTCCATATCTGATGAGACAATGAAGAGCTGTGGCAGATTTTAATGGTAAATCTACATTTTCTAGGTACCTTTGGACAACTAACATATTTGTATGTTACAGAATGATCAAAAAGTATACAGAGGGTCTCTTAATAAGGAAACGTATGTAATGCTTTAAAAAAATAGAAAGTGTTCAGACAGGCACTTTTGAAAGAAACTGTATTATAGAATTAATGACATTGAACATATATCAGTGTAAATGTTTTTGTTTATATTTTTAGCCATTAATTCCCTGACTTCAAGAATAAAATGTTAGAAAAGAATGAAATAACTTCTTTTTATATTCTCAAAAATAACTTTTGAATCCTTTTCAGTTTCAAGAAAATAACCATAGCGGTTTTATGTTTAAATGGAGAAATACCATTTTGCTTTTCATTTCACTTCACTTTCTTCCTTTCCCCTTGTTTTAGAAGTAGAATGGAAACCAACCTCTCTCCCAAAGAACCCCAGAATTACTTTTCTAACAGCACTAGCATTCCAATATAAACAAGTCTTTTTTTTTTAACAAAAGATTTAGTTGAAGGAAGGAGAGCAGAAGGTATAAATGGAAATACAAAATGTAAATTCTAAAAATCAAGACATCGGGATACGTAATTTGTCACACTAAAATCAATTAATCTACTGCTGAATTTCCATTTCTATAGTGACTCCCCATTTTACTTTTTTTTTGTGAGATCAAGAAAAAGTCCTCTTAATTTTTTTTTTTTAAATGTATTTGGAGCTCTGGGACTCTAAAACAGTTAAGATACTGAGGTCTGGTGAATGGTCACAGCAGAGACAATAATATTTGTACAGTAAAAAGAAATTTAAGACTATATTGGGGGTTTATTCCAACAAACACATATGACAGACAGGAGAAAGGAATTAAAAGCTATCTACTTTACATTTTAACCACGATTTATTTTTTTTCCGCCAACGTTGCAAGAAATTTGGAAGGGCAGGAGAAAGGCCTTCCGACACTGCAATCCTACTCACAAAAATGGAAGCTTCCAAGCAACACTAAATAAGCAACTTTGAAGATGAAAAATGAGAAGTTAAAGATGAATAAAGATCCCCTAATCAAATCGATTGCAAACATTCACTTACCGAGAATGTCTTAACGGAATTTCGAAACAGAAAGCACCCTCTTTTTGTGTGTGCTTAATATTTTCAACAAGTTCCTTTCTTTTTTAAAAAAAAGAGAATGAAGGGAAAAAGCAACAAGAAAACATGCACACACAAGTACGCATCTTAGGCATATTTTGCAATTATTTTTTGTTTGTTTTGGAGGGAAAAAAACCCAACACCAACGCTTTCACAGAAGATGAATTCCAAGTTAAAGAATATCTTCTTTCGCACCTATATGGATGTATATTTCTGTCTTGTTACACCCCTCATTCACCTTTTCAGGCTCTGCAGTTTTCCTTAAACTGCTTCTCACTTCAGTGTGGAGCCTACTTAACTATGGAATGACAAGTAACATCTGTTTGTATGGAAGCCAACCTCAAATCCTTAAAAAAAAAAACTTGGTTTCTTTCCATTTTTATCCTTCCCTCTCCTTACTATGGAGAACTTTCCTTTTCCTTTTAGTTTTTTTTTTAAAACAAAATAAAACAAAGCAGAGCAATTTAAAAAAAAAAAAAACCCTTCCTGGTTGAATCAGAAACAAGTCGTTTTCCCTGTGCGGCATACCTAGAATATTGCTTCCTTCACCAAAGTATCAGCTTTATCTCCCACAGTATTAAGACAGTAACATGCAACTTCTTTTTTCAGAAAAAAAAAAGCGCAACATACCTTCATCACTATAAAACCACTCCCTCCTATAGGATTTTATTCTTCAGTTGTTAAGTTAAAAAAAAAGTGGGAGGGGGAGGAGGAGAAATGGGAGGGGTTTGAAGAAGAGAAAAGAGAGGCAGAGAGAAAGAGAGGGAGAGGGAGAATATCTTGCCAAGAATGGATCTCTTTTGTTTTACAAGTTCTGTTCTAAAAATAATAATTAAGAGAAATGCGACAAACCCAAACGCGTAGCAAATTAGTCTATCAAAGGACAGGCTGATTCTATACAACATCAAAAGAGGGGAAATTGAGAAGGGAAACAGTCATTAACTGGACAGAAGCCAATCCCGCAGTGGTCTCTTTCAAAGGGGGGGAAGTATTGGGTACCCCCCTATTTGTCTGCCCCCTCCCAAAGCCCCCTTTCCTACTTTTAATTTAATCTAAGACCTAGACCAAAGAACACAAGGAATAGTGGGAAAGCAAAGATGCTTCACAGGAAAGGAATGTTTTATTAAATAGGATGCTTGAGGGAGATCCATGTAGATTTCGCACAGAGGCATATACAGACAGACTGACAGACACACAGGCGGACACACACTCAGACACACAGACGCTGCTCGCTACTAACATTTTTAAAAAGATGTCGGACAAGTTGCTAAGGAGACTTGTACAAACTCTGAACACCAGCACAGTTCCATGCCCTCTTCCCTGCTATATTCCATCTTGCATTCTGATCACGCTCCACTGCGACGCGGCCTCACCAATCCATCCTGCTCATCTTGGCCTTCAACGTGCTGACGGAGAAAGCAAACTGTGTGGATATATCATCTTTCAGACTTAACAAGTTAAGAGAGAGACATGTGCAGAAAAGGGAGAAGCAGAGGAGAAAAGGAGGAGGTAAAAAAGAGAAATAAACGATGGCTGGATAAGAGATTGCATATATATAATATATATAATATATATATGAGCCAAGTTTGATAAGGAAATGAAGAGGAAGTGTTATAGGCACAAATGTTGAATGCTGAAAGCCTCCTTAAGCTTCCTTCTCTCTCTCTCTCTCTTTCTGTCTCTCCCTCCCTCTCTGTCTAACAAGATCCTACATTCCCTGGCAGATGTTGAAAGTACCTGAACTACTGCCAAACCTAACAATGTAGAACTTGGCCTATACAGTTTGCATCTACTTTCTCCTGTGTTTTAAGTTCTGGATATGTGTGTTCGAGTGTATATAGGGGGAGGTAATAGATTTTACCCCCTCCCCCCAACAAATCCTAATAGTTTTCTTTCTTTCTTTCTTTCTTTTCAAATTTTACAACACAAATCATATGTTGGTCTCTGGCCCAAACGAGGCCAGGTTATTTATTATATTTATTACATAAATCAAAGCATCCAAGAATGTTAGCAAGGGCAAATATCTGCTTTTTGTGTCAAGAACTATTGGCACTAGCAATGTGCATGCTTAAAAAAAGAGAAAGACATTCTAACAGTTGAGTTTCTTGGATTTCTTTTCTTCTTTCCTTTCTGTGGTTTTTTTTTTTAATATGGATGGCCAGAGCTGAATTAACATTTTCTTTCAACACCCAGCCATAGCCAGCTTCTCTTTTCTGTGTTCCGCCACCTACCCTTTCAGCCTTTCTCTCTCCTCTCCCTCTCTTTCTTCATGTGTCATGTGTCAGGAATTCTTAATTTTTCCTTTCACTGTTAGTGGAGTAGGGAAGTGGCACCACATGTACTCCTGGGAATAACTGCAAAGTAAGGACTTAACAAACAAACAAAAAAACAAAACAAAACAAAACGCTTTACCCCTCTACTAAGAAGTCCACACTGCTTCTCAAGGTATTAGGTGCGAAGACTCATTTGATGAAAACCTAAGTTGACATTAGCTTAAGCCCTTTTTGACCTGGGCCTTATTTTGGATCCTAGCCTGGTACAAGGACCTGCCACCCATATGCTAGTGCAGACTACAGCAGGTCTCAGACAGGGCCTGCTGTAATCTTCACCAACATATGGATAGGCTGACTCTATCCTGGATATAATCCGGAATAAGGCTCATTGCAGAAAGGGCCTTTATTTTATAGGCTCAGACCCACAATATTTACAGTTTCACAGAGGTACCCTACCCAATGGGTTCTTACAAATGGATGTTCAGACAAAGCTCTTCCAGATCAAAAGTCCATCATGGTAACAGGCAGATCAACAAACTTAAGACAGGAAAGATATACCAATGACTTATTTAGGGATGTGCGCGAATGTTCATAACATTTGAAATTCATAAAATTTGGCTGAATTCGGACATTGGTATTCAAATTGAATGTTGGCACATTTGGAGATCGACATTCGAATTAGAATCAAATGATTTGGTACATTCATATGAAGCTTCGTATGGGAGTTGTATGAGACTGAACATTTGTATTGAATTCGAATCCTACTACATTCGAAAGGGATCTACTTGAACGAATACAAATTTTCTTGCATTCAATTCAATGCAAGTTGAATGAAAAATACATTCATGAACATCTCTAGCCTCACTGCTTGCCCCTTAACGAATCACAAGTTTTATGATAAGGCGGAATCCTGAGATACAACTCTGAATGTTGGGTGAATGACAAGCTATACATGTCATGTCGACTACATGTATTTTCTAACTATAAACAGGGGCTGTCACTTCCTCCTCATATCAGACCCTTACAATCCAGTTCTCATTTTTTGTGTAATCTTCCTCTTCCTTACAAATTTTCAGGGTCTCTTGGATTCCTGTCTCTTGGGAAAAATTTGTGCTGTTCGATCCATCTACTGAAAATAACAATAGCTCAGAATACAATAATATAGAAGGCAAAACCAAAATGGACCTAATGTGGGGACAACTAGCACGCTTGAGTAGCTGTGCTTGGATCATTTGTGTCCTATGAAACCAGTGGTGCAACATTAAACTCCCCTTGAATACAACTCGGAAATAATCCTTCCTTCCTTCCTTCCTTCCTTCCTTCCTTCCCTTTTTTGAAACTTCCGCTGGGACCTTCTAATGAATGGCAGGATATTTTCTTAAATAAATAGATAAAATCAAAATCAAAATGGGAATTGCCAATATTCTGTTCACTTCAAAGCTCATACACCAGCATGTAATGGATCCATGCACTTTTGGTGTACCATGTACACTGCCTACTTCATTTCTGACTTATTATTTATATATTGCTTTTCATTTTTTTAAAAAAATACCTCAAAGCATGTTGCCCTCATGATGTTCCACCCAGAAATATTAGTTGCCTGCCTATTTTCTTCTTGGACGTCAAGTTTTGGGAAAGCAGGAGTTTTAAAGCCCTAAGCAGAGGTCTTTCTACCTTCCTGACCTGCTTCACATTCTTGTAAGTAAACCAACTACAGCTAATTTTATTAACATTCAAGGCTGCTTTACCTTGAGACAATCTGAATCAAGCTTTGTTCCTTCTAATAGATATTCTTTCTAATAGCCAAATTTCCAGGGAGGCATTTGGTTTGTAAAACACGTTTCGCCAATGGTTGCTTCCTAGGAATGAATATTTGTAACATTCGGTATTCATATGAATGTGTACAAATCTGGACATTCACATATGAATCAGATGTTGTGACATTCGTAATTGGCATTTGTATTTGTACAAATGCTTCAGAATGGGGAGGTGGGAAACAGGGAGGTGGGAAAGTGGCTACGCCAGTCACATCTGCAATGGATCCAGAGTGCATTCAACGTGGCTTGAGAATGGATCCAAAGTGGATTCAGAGCAGATTTGACACTTTCAGAGCAGATATGTTACAGGATACATATCAGATATGTATTAGATACGTACTGGATTTGTATCAAATACGTACGCGTTCCTATCAGATATTCATATAAATTCATACGGATACATTCATATCGAATAGAATCCTACCACATTCAAAGGGGATCTATTCAAAAGAATATGAATTTTCTTACATTCAATTCAATATGAATCAAATGCAAAAAACCCTATTCGTGCAGATCCCTATTGCTTCCTAAAAGGGCTTCATCTACAATCTATTTAGCTAGAAAGCACTTGTCCTATTCAGATATCATTTCAGTGAAAGAAGAATGTGACACTGAAGCCACCAAGTTGGCAGCTCCATAAGGGTCAAGTGGGCAGCACTCCAACCCACTCCCTTTCCCCCTTGCTACAATTCATAGATGCTTGCTTAACAACATAACATTCTATTTATTATTAGAGATTATTGTTAAATCTGTTATAATTATTATTACTCTATTATTTAACCAACTCTCTCTCTCTTTTTTTTTGTCCAGACTTCACTTCCTGTAAATTGCTCCACCTTCTGCTCCACTGGCCCCCAAGGTAGCTGGGACTCTTGGGGACTAGTGAAGTAGAGGGCAAGCCAATTTATAGGAAGTGGAGTCTGGGCTAAAAAGACAGAATTGGTTGAATAGTAGAGTAATAATAATAATGAAAATGATGATTATTTATATTTTGTGACATTCATATGCAACTGAGGGCAGCACGTCTATACTTCCTGTTTACTCATGTCCAGAAAAGAACGTCAGATAGAGTTATTTAAGGAAGCAGCTAGATCTGACGCCAGGCTCAAACTGTCCAATAAGTCTCTTGAAGTTCCTATACACTTCGAAATTACAATTTTGAAATCGAACATACAAATGGATAAGAGACTGAAAGGCAGAGATATACAAAATTTGATCCACATTCACAAATTCAGCCCAATATTTTGTATTTGTAGACATTCACACTGAATTGAAAATTCAGTTTTTTCCATATCCAATAGGGATGTACATGCATGGCTTTTTTCTCTTTTTTTCCATTTGATTCCTATTGAATTGAATGTAAGAAAAGCTGTATTTGATTTGAAAAGCTGTATTTGAAAATCCTCTTTGATTTTAATGTTATGAATATTTGTGCACATCCCTAATATTCACAACTTGGATCAAAATTTGCGAATATAAAAATTGTGAATATAAAAATACAATTGAACATTCATGATCCACTGTGGTTTTGGTCATGAAAACAGCTTTTTTAAAAAGAAAGAAAGAAATGCGGAACATTCAAAAATAAATTCACAACACTTGGAACAGTTGTTACTCAAATTCCCTTCCAAAGTCTAATTCATCCTGGTTCTATATTACTTTGCAATTTTTCTCTAAAAATTATATACAACTTTGTGCATATATACATTTCTGTATATTTCGATTTCCCCAATGCAATGAATTTTTGTATGTTACATTCATTACTACATATTTTTGCAAATACCTTTCTCTAAATTAGTTTCTTCGGGTCTTTTTCTTTAAAATGTATAACAAGATCATTAGTGTAGCTTTCTAAAGCTACCTACATTTTGGTACCCATTAAGGACCCATTTGGCTCAGAGCAGGAAGAACCCATTTCCACTACAGACCCTATTAGAGCTACATGTGTTTCCACCTGTTCTAGGGAAATCTAGATCATATGGATCCTTCAGGACCTATAATCCAGATTCCCTGTAGACCCCATTAAAATCAGGCATAAAATCCAGATTATACGAAGCATGTTTCCAGCACAATTGGGCAATGGGGTCTATAGGTGGCTCGGGGGGGGGGTACCCATGGGGGAGTACCCCAAAACTCAAAGCTTCAAAGCCTGTGCACATTCTCTAAAGCTGGCTCCAAAGTTCCTCTGAAGTTGCCTTCGAAGAATAGCACAGGCTCTGGCGAGGACCCCATGCGAGAGCAATGCCTCTGGAGAATCTTCAAAGTTTGTGGCAGATCACTCCAGAGATTCTCCGGAGCTGCTCCGGGGGATCTTCAAAGAATCCCTGGAGCGTCTACAGAGACTGCACCCCCTGTCCCCCAAAACACCGGGGTGACAGGCGGGCCCCATGTGAATAGATCCAGATTCACCACATGGGTGCTCCGGCATTTCCACTGCGAGCAAGCTAGCACCCATTGCTATTGGGTGCTAGACCACCCATGGAAACATATTGGGTACTTCCCTTAATCTGGATCTACCCATTCCTTAGATCCTGATGATCTTAGATCCAGATTAAGGGAGGTCAGTGGGGAAAAAACCCCAAGTTCACCTGTAAGTTACCAAGATTTGCAGCTGTGGCTGTGTTCTGCAGAAGCAAATTGTATCACTTAACAAAGAGCTGAGCAAATAAGTGGTTTCTTTTTTGTGTGCTCTGAATCTTCAGACATAACAGCTTCCTTGGGTGACCCTCTGGGTTCTATTATTTTAAGAAAGGGAGGAAAACCCTTATTGTGCAGTCACTACTAGCAGCAGTAGAATCTGCAGCACTAACAAAGTCACAAGTGGCACTTATTTTTAGATCTGTTTGAGTTGAAGAACAGGGTAACCAAAGCAAAATGAAAGAACTAAAAATGCCTCAGAAACACCAACATCTGCATTATTGAAGGTACAAGTATTTGGTTATATTATGGTCAGAGAACAAAGTAGGTGTGTGCACGAATGTTGTTGGGGGTTTTTCGGCATTTGAATTCAAGATTTGATTTGAATGTTTAAAATCTGAATGCTAAAATAACCAATTTGAATCCGTTACAATTGAATCTATTCATTCGAATGTTAGATTTGCATTTAAAGATACTAATGTTGACAACATTCATATGTGTTATACGTATCGGTACACATTTCATATGCATCCCGTTTTATCCCATATGCATCCTGTTTTCATCCTGTATTATAAGCGCAAATGCGTACAGATACATACAATGTTTGCATAGATAAGTATGTAATACATATGTATCTGTACATTCACATTGATTCGAATAATTCAAATGAATGTTTTGGAACATTTAAATCCATTCGATTGTCTAAATTCAAATGTGAAGACATTCGATTTGAGTTTGAATGTCCACATTCAAACAAATTCAAACAGATTTTGAGTGTTTAGAATATTTCTGCACATCCCTAGAACAAAGGATAGCAAGGATCCTGTCTGGTCCTGGCACTCTCTCTTTCCAGGGCAACTGCTGGCAGCCATTTTTGAACTGACCAAACTACTATCATTGAAACTGGAAATATAGACCAAATCGACATTGTTGGTGGTACTTCCAAGAGTTTAGGGAAAAACTGGGCTGTATTCAGGCATACCAAAAGGGATGCCTCAGTGAGACCACATGAGGCCCTCATGTTCCCAAGACTTCTCTAACCCACCTTTTCTAGCATGCACTGTGCAGGAGAAAGGGAAAGGACAGACTGATGTGTGAACAATCCCAACTTGAAGCCTCAAGTTTTATTAAATCTGATCCCTGGAAGGACACAGTTTTGTGACTGTTGAGTAGAGAAGGAAAAACCACAACATTGTGCAACTTCCAGTCAGGTGTTTGAGAAGATACTTCCATGAGAAGAAAGTCCCCAGATTAACTTATTATTTCCATTTTCACCAGAATTTAAGACAATAACTAAACAATACCAGAAATTTTTCCAGACACTTAAAACTCTTTCTATGCTCTTAATCAACACAGGAGGAACAGTGGATTTCTCATTTCACTTTAGAGTATGATTTATAGGGATGTGCATGAATATTCATAATGTTCAAAATTCACATGAATTTCTACGAATTCTGACATTTGAATTCGAATTGAATGTTGGCACATTCAGTGACATTCAAATTTGAATCAAATGTATTGATACATTCATATGAAGCTCTGTATGGGATTTGTGTGGGAACCATATGCATTTGTATGGGATTGAACATTCATATTGAATTAAATCTTACTATATTCAAAGTAGATCAATTCAAAGTAGATCTATTCTTGCATTCAATTCAATATGAATGAAATACAAAAAAAAGTACGCATATCCCTAATGTTTTAACAATAAATAATGGAACTCATTCTTGTTTTGTATCATTTTTATATATCTTGCCCCTCGTTGGTCAGGTATACTTGGGTTCAACAAGGCAACACAAAAGCCACTGAATGGTTTTCTTTGTTAAGTATTCTTTACAAAAAATAAAAATAAAAATGGATCATTCAATCCAGGTAGAAAGATGGACACTGCATTTTGAGTTACCCAGACCTTCAAGACAAAGGCATTATTGTGAAGATGTGTAGTACCGAAAAATGTTCTACTTATCCATCAAGACATATCTATATATCTATAAATATCTATGTACCTATCTACAGCAGTTTCAACTACAACCAAAGGTGGATCATGTGTTACACAAAGGGGTCCATTTTATGAATATCAGAGGGACTATAGCAAATAGAGATATGCTGAGGAGATGGCTTTTTTAGTATGTTTTCCCCTGCCCAACTGTTTCCAGATTGTCCTCCATCCATACAGATTATATTCCTGGGAAATTCTGGTGGCTGGAGACATGAGGGGGTTCTAGGTCCATTTTGTGATGTAACTCCACTCACATAAGCTTGTATTGCATTCATCCTGTCTAAATTAATCTAGAACCACGTTTCCCCCGCTGTAAACACCACTGTTTTAATTGATATTGTTTTGCTTTTTAACATGTTGGATTTTAGATGCTGTGATGGTTTTTACTGTTTTATTATATATTGTTGTTTGATGTGGTGGATTTTAAGGTTGTAACCTGCCCAGATAGAAATAATAAACAAACAAACAAACAAACCATATGTTGGAGGGGACATGCCATCGAAACTGCTGAAGCTTGCTTTGAAGCAAGTGTAATGCAAATTGTCTCACTCAGGCTACAAGGACAAATGGATCTGAAGGCAAGGACTTTATTTGGGGTAGAGGATGAGGAACTTTGAACAGCAGGCTGAAAAGATTTGAGTGCTGCAAACCAGCAGAGAATTCCCCTCTTTCTCTTTTTCTGGACCAGTGCCAGGGCATCCAGTGCGGGCAGCAGAAAACAAGTTCAGAAGTGAGTAAGAATCAGGCTTCCTCTCACTTTTCCTCTTTTCAGACTCACCACAGTGTAGCTTTTGGCGTCGTATCCCTCTGCAACAGACAGCGGCTCAGCTCGGCTTGCAAAATCTAGGTCACCTGAATGTGTGCCTGCCTGCGTTTCTTAAATGATACCTCCTGTTGGCAAATCCATGCACCAGCATTGCATTGGGAATGACTCAGAAATAGCCTAGATAAAGCTAGCAGTCTGTGGCTGAATTGGTACAGTCTATCCAAATGCCTGCCTCTCTCTCTCTCTCTCTTTCTTTCTTTCTCTCTCTCTATGTGTGTTTGTGAGTAGCAGGGAAAGAGGTGGTTTTTGCGCTGTTAGCAAGGCAGCTCCTGCCTTTTCCTGCAGATGGAGCTAAAAAAAAAAATCAAGAAATCATCCATTATTGGCAATCAGGGAATTGCTCCATGGAGAATGTACTTAGACCTTGCAATCAGAAGGGAGGAATATTGATTTCTTTGTCAATTGCCAAAACTTGGAGAGTCATAATCAGACCTGTGTGCTCTTTTCTTGATTTCACCCCAATGTAGGGGGGAAAGAAGAAGAAGAAGAAGAAACAGAGAAACTATTTTTGACTGCAATAATAGCATCCAGAGAATCTCTGCCCAAGGGGAGGGGATATCTCACCCTTATGTCTCCAAAGACAGGTGGAGGTTTGCTGGTTCAATCACATATCCAAAGCCTCTGTGCAAGGGATGGGCATGAATGGGGTTTTTGGATATTCAATTTGTAACAAATCAAATGTTAGAAAATCTGTATGCATGCAAATTTATCCCCTTCAAATGTGGTAGGATTTTATTTTATATGAATGTACTAATATCTGATATGAACGAATATACATCCATTACGTATCCCATAACAAATCCATTCTGAAGGCGTCAAATCCAACCCGAGTCTACTTTTAATCCACTCTCGATCCATATTGAATGCACTCTGGATCCGTTGCAGATGTGACTGGTGCAGCCACTTTCCCACCTCCCCAGTTTGATGGGTGTCCAAACTAGTTGTATGAATGTCCGAACTATTGTACGGATGTCCAGAACATTTCTATTTGTACAAATATTAATGTACGAATATTGTAACATTCAATTTGTGTACGAATGTCCAAATTCATCTGAATTCATCTGAATAATGAATGTTACAAATATTTGTGCCCATCCCTACTCTGTCCCTCCTCCCCCAGTTTGATTAACAGGTTGTTAAAATATGGTAGGCTTCTGCCAAATGCAAAAATCCTGATTTTTGAGAATTTGAGGACTTGAGGGCTTTGTGTTGGAAATACCATCCAAACTGATTCAACTTGGACGTGTACAAACAAGCAGAATCAAAGTTAGTTGACATCACAGTGAAATAAGTATCTCCAGTACTGAATTTGTTTCTGATTGACAACCAAACTGAAAATTCAATGTATTGGCTTTCAACTCAATTCAGTTCAATTTTGCTTGGCTTACAATTCAATTGAATTCAATTTTCAGTGCACAAGAACCAATAACAACAAACTAAATGCAAAGATTCTCTCACATAGATAATTATTTCAATAGTAAGTAACATTTGTATTAGAATGCACATTTAGAATGTATGCAGTAATGCAAAGCAGGGCTCCTTAAACCCTTGCAGTAAGAATGTAGATACTTAGGGTGCTTCTGCACTAACCTCCAAAATCCAGACCTATTTAGATCTGGATTTCGGAGATCCATGTTAAGGTAGATCTGTATCTAGTAGATACAGATCTACTAACACCCAGCTCAATCCGGATCTCCAGAGGCACTCCCCCAGCCAGCCATGATTTGCTCCTCCAAAGCCGAGCATGGCGAGCCTGGGGACTCCAATTTTGGGGCTCCCCCTCGCCCGAGAAGTGGCGGATCGCCACTTCTGGAGCCAGGAGGGGCTTCACCTAAACCCCCCTAGCCCACCCTGGGGCGACTGACCACGAACCCCTCCTTATGTTAATGCAGCCAGCACAATTGGGCTGAGAGGTCCCAGGTGCCTTTACACCTGCATCCTGCGTGCCTCCTGACTGGCCAGGGCCGTGCCTGGCTTCAGGAGGCTCTCTGCACAGGTGCATGGCCCTGGCCAAAGCTGCTTTGCCCTCAATCTCTGAACAAAACTTCACCAACAAAATCAGAAACGGAGGTTATCCTGCACATTTTCTGTGAAACTAGAAGAAGCTAAGAACTCCTTTGGTAGAAACCTTGCTGTTAAAAGTTCTGCCAAGTATTCATTGATTATCCAGCAGAGTGAGGATTTCACTCAGGACCCAGGAAAACCTCACTGAAGGGTGTTCTTGGTATAGCAGTTTTGTTTCATTTTGTCAAGAAGAAGAAGAAGAAGAATCAATTAAACTTTGTCTATCATGAGGGCTAGAAACCTTTCAACTACCACATACAAAGTTCTCATCATGGTTCAAAACACACACATGAGCTTTGTACCACGCACCTCACCCTCCTCATCCAAACAACATCATCACAACTTTCCCCTAAAGAGATGGGATGAAATCCAAGAATATTACATGGTGCAAACCCACCAAAGACCTCACTTCAGCTGCATCAAATTTGTTCCATAAGAGGCTGTGGTTTCATTTCCTCCCACATTCACCAATAGCCATGACTCAGAGATCCAGAGCTAAGACATGGGGGAAATTTGCTGGAAGTTGAAAGGAGCAGAGGCTGAGAAATTCCTCCCCACATCTTATTCCGAGCAGCTTTCACTTTCAGACAATATGAATTTAATCATTTTCCATTTCCATGAACATTGCTGGGTTTGGGAACTTTTGCTCACTTGACAAGCGAAGATTATATTTGCAAGTTGATCAGCAAGCCAAAACACGCTCTAGTTCATTCATAACACTGAACTCTTCTGCGTCAAACTGCCGATTAGCATGAATGAAGTGGGTGTGTAGCTTCCTTGAAATCCTCCAGAGACCTGTCAAAGCAAAGCTACTGTGGCACAGTTCTCGCCATGAAGCACGGAGATCAGAGGTGTAACTAAAATGTGCAGTGCCTTGCGAAGCCTGGGGTGGGACTTTGCGAAGCCTGGGGTGGGACTTTGCTGTAAGGTACACTGGCAAAAAATCGCTGAGGTTATGAGCTCTTTTATCTAACATGAAGCCAACATCTCTCTTTTTGTTTTTCTAGTTTTTCCTGAGAACCATTCTCTTAAAGTTGCACGACAAGAGGAATTTCTGAAACCATCTCTCCCTCTCAAATCTTCCTTCCTTCCTTCCTTCCTTCCTTCCTTCCTTCCTTCCTTCCTTCCTTCCTTCCTTCCTTCGTCCCTCCCTCCTTCCCTCTGCAATTAACCAAAGAGGCCTCATCCTTCTTTTCTTCCCTGCTGCAAATCTTCTAAGAAACACCTAATATCCCCTACATATTCCCTACAAATCCCCTAGGTATCCCTAGGTATCCCCTATGTATCTGCTCTGAAGGCATCAAATCCACTCTCAATCTACTTTGAATACACTCTTCATCTGCTTTGAATCCACTTTGGATTCATGGCAGATATCACTGGGCAGCCACTTTCACACCTCCCTAGGTTCACAGATGTAACAAAGCTTCATACGAATGTCAGGTTTTAACCAACATTTGATTCAAAGACAATTTTGTAAGAGTTTTGAATGGGATGAATATCTGTGCACATCCCTAGACTACCCATCTGTGGGTATGAAGCTGGAAAAACTAATCCATTGTACTTGATTTTGGATTTAATATTCACAAATCATCTTTGTACCTATAGGTCTCAAAGTGGATAAGAACACAACGTACTACAATTAATTTTTTTTTAAAAAAAAAAGAGGTATAGAATAATAGTTCTAGTTCAAACCTACAAAACAAAAATCAGTTGCAAAGCAAGATGAGGTTCAGACACAAGTCTAAATCAGCAAAATTCTGCTTAGTATTTTACTATTTAGTATATATATACACTTTGTATTTGATACATATAGAATCAAATGCAAGAAAATTTGTATCCATTTGAATAGATCCCCTTCGAATGTAGTAGGATTTGAATTTGATATGAATGTTCCATATGAATTTGCATACAAATTGCATATGAATCCCATATGAATCCCATACAAATCCATAACGAAGCTTTGTACAAATGGATCAAAACATTTGATTTGTATTTCAATGTCAATCTTCAAATGTCTGAATTCAGCCAAATTCTTACGAATTTTGAACGCTACAAATATTTGTGCACATCCCTGATTGCAATCGTTAGCGCATATTTACCTAAGTACAGGAGAAATAACTTTCCCTGCGCAGTATCTAGTTAGATCGCATTAGCAGGCAGAATGATAAGGAAGACAAGACGACGCTAAACCCAGAAGCGCGGCTCAAAACCCGATTGGCTCTCTGAATCCACGTGGCAGCGCCCACCGCCTAAATTAATGTGACTCTGATGCGTCCCTAAATAGGAAACTTTGGAGCTGATTTTTAGTGGGGAGGATCAGTTTTCCCTTTGCAGTGAGTAAACAACAATTTCTCGTTAAACTGCAAATTTAAACAGCCACGTAAAAGTTAACATAAATAACTTAACTTGCCAAGTATATACCTGTACAGACCCTTATGTATAGCCAATGTACTCTCAGCGACCCTGGATGCCCCCGTGTTAAATCTGCCCAGCGTGGTCTGTACAGTAAGGACATGTTCCAAAGGAACAAGGACTATAATAGACAGTCCAGTGAATGTCCCCTCCCTTTGGATCCCTTTTTTAACTCCAAAGGAATTCAAGTGCTGGCAGACATCTCCGAAGCTGGACGGTGACACACACTCTTTCCATGCTCATCATCCCGACGAACGCGAACACTAATTTCTCTATGTGTCTCTGCTTAGCACACAAGGCTTGCCTCTGGAAAGGGATTCTGTGGCTGTAATGCTTGCAAGGTGACTGTGGGTTATGACTCAAGAGGATGAAAAAGAAAAGAAAGGCATGCTTGTGCAACCCAGTCCATTGGTGGAGATGGAGAAGGGGGAAGGAACAGGCACACTGCCTTTCCTTCTTCCCTGCCAAAGAGGTGGTACAAGGAGTGGCAGATGTAGCACAGCTTCGTCTTGTTTGATTCATTTCCTGAAGATATAAATGCCATACAGAGCAACCAAGTGATTAATAGAAGGATCTGTGTCTGACACATGATGAGCGAATGGTGTGAGTCTTTTTGTAAAATAAATAAAAAAAAATATCCAGTATGCAATTAGCTGATTAAAAAAAAAAAGGAGAGTGACTGTTGCCAAAAATGTGGAAGTTATTTTAAAGCTAAGGGAACTTTTTTTTATTTTTTTTTATTTTTTAGCATGGAGATTATTAAAGGCAGCACTAGATTAGGAAGCGATAAAGCCTCCCGAGTTGGCATCTACAGAAAGGAAAAAAAAGGGAAATTCCCCATAGATTCACCAGAACCCATTAGGGATGCAGGATATATTGAATATAGTTTGGAAGGGGTTTGATCTGAGTTAACCAACATAGATAGAATGCTCTGGGAAAGGGAGAGTGGATTTCCCTGTGCCATATTTCCCTGGAGCTTGCATGCAGATCTAAAAGAGGGGGTGGGAAGCAATAACAAAGTTAAAGGAAAAACTCTATATACTCAAGGTAGGGATGTTCATGACTTTCCCCCTCTAATACTGAAGCTGACAAATATTTTTTTTCACCCATCCCTAACTCAAGGTAGTAGCTACTGTGGGATATGAAGAAGGAGGAAGACAAGGTAGGGGTGTGCATGAATATTCAAATGCATTTGAAATTTGATTGAATCGACCAAATTTCGACATTAAAATTCTAACTGAATGTCCTTAAATTTGAATTTAAAGTTTTCATCCACATTTCAAATTTTGGATCGATTCATTTGAATTATTCAGACATTCGCGTGTGTACAGGTTCGTAAATGATGCATACTTGAAGATCTGCATCTTTCCCACATCTGTACGCATTTGTACAGATCCATATGGGATGAAAATGGGTTGCATACAGGATAACTACAGGATGCATACATCATGAATGTACACAGGGTATCTCCTGCACATAGGATAGTTGTATTCCTTCAACAGGACAAATCAGCTACTATTCTGGAAAGAGAATTCAAGGAATTCCTTTCTGTCTTCCAAGCACCCTTTCAGTGCCACTTTAATTTGTTTTGAAAACCACATACTGTACAAAGAATGACGGCAAATCGAAAGAAGCAAGCAAGCACAGCATTGTGCTTATCAGAATTTGCTGAGAAAATCAAACCATAGCGGGGCTAAAGCTGGTCTCCATCTCATGTCTTTGCTTTCTTCTTCGTCTTCTTCTTCTCATAACTCTGGGATCCTTCCGAGCCAGTCCAAGCCAGTCAGATCACTGATCTATCTCATTCCTCAGGCATGCCTCCAAACTGGGACACAACACCATGTCCCTCTCAGCCTAGCAACCAGCCTCAAAGCGAGCTTTCAAGCATATTTTCTAACCACTCCATCTCTGGCACAGATGACAGCAATGCTATTGTTCAGTCCAGGTAAAATGACCTGCATTTACTGTGCCAGCTTAATGGCTTCAAGAGAATAACTGGGCTCGTGACAAGTACAGGAAAGGAGGGAGGGGAAAGATATCACAGGAATTGGTATTCGAGCCGAGCATGCAGAAAGGCAAACCTGGTGGTCCCAAAAATGCTTGAGCACTCTTCTAGTGACTAATGCCTGCCTGATGGAGGGAAACTTCACCTGCACTGTAACTACTTTGTCAGCAGAATCATAAGTAAACTTGGGGGAAGAATCCCTTTCTGCAGTGGGATTCATAAGAGGAGCTCTGCTGGATCAGGCTACAGCCCATCTAGTCCAGCATCCTGTCTCACACAGTGGCCCACCAATTGCTTCTGAGCATCTCAAGCAGAAGACAAAGGCAAAACCTTCCTGCTCTTGACTTCCTGCTGATGATCTTTAGAGGCATCCTGTCTGCCTCTCCAACCTAGAGGTGATACCTAAGTATCTACTCTAGTAAGCACAGATGCACCTGTCCTCCATAAATTTGTCCATTAGAACATAAGGAAAACTCTATTGGATCAGACCAGCAGATACACATATACATGTCCCAGGCCTGCTGGTGGTTGTGGTCATAGTAATGGTAGCATTTCTATTTCTATTTCTATTATTTCTATTTCTATTCCACCCTATACCCAAAGGTCTCTGGGTGGGTAACATTTAAAATCAGACATATTAAAACTACAGTATATATTAAAACAGTAACTGTGTCTGTAAGAGACAATATATTCCCATTTAACTAAAGGCCAGAGCAAAGAGGTGGGTCTTCACTGCCGTCCTAAACATATACAATGAAGGGACCTGATGTACCTCAAGGGGGAGACTATTCCATAGCCTGAGAAGACTCTCTCCCAGGTGCCCACCCTTTTTACTACTGAATGTGGTGGGACAACCAAGAGGGCCTCCCTTCTGGATCTTAATACATATAGTACATGTATTATACTATTGCTTTTAGTGTTCATTGGCTTTGTTTTAGGTACTCTGTGTCACTGTATTACTCTTTCTATTATTTAGTGTTTGCTGAATCTTTGTGCCCAGTTCCTAACCCTTACCGAGAATAGTCTCCGGGGAGAGTTGTTGAGGAGAGGGGTCCCATCATGCCAAACAATTTTGGAGGCATCACTTTATTTATATGGAGGCACCCCAGAATCTAATAATGTGCCTAAAAAGCACCCCCTGTGCTAGGATGCTGTTGACTCACAGACATGCTGCTGCTGAGCAGGTTCAGATGGAGCAAGTGTGGCCATTGAGTATCCATCTGCCATCCACACTAGTGGCGCTTTTTGAGAGCGGACAAAGCAAGCCATATAACAAAGCTGACCTTTGATTTGCAAGAGTTTCAAGGGGGCCATAAGTGGGAATAACCTTCTTGGCTTGAAAATGAAAGGCAAAAATCCTCCAGCTAGAAAATGTCGTAGCAACCACATTCCCTCTCCAGAAATCTAATTGTCAACAGCTGCATTTGCGGTTGGCAAAAGGGCCCAAACCGCTGCCAGATCAAAGGGGATCGGGCCTTGCTTTTCCACTCTCTTCCCTTCTTCCCACCAAATATTGACACATCCATTCATCTATGTTGTGACATTTCCTCTCCTCGTTAAAATCTTCTTCGCAAATAATGGCTGCTAATCCATCCTACACACATACAGGCACACAGGCGCACAAAAAGAGTCATGTATTTCCCTGCATCTGTTGTAATTCCCTGCCCTATGGAGAGGTCAGCAGAAGGCCTATTGGCACAAGTTAAATCCCCTACTTCATACCGCAAAGGGACGCTGCTCAAGGGTTCTACAGGATATCCCTAGTGCTCCTTGACACTTTGAATAGAGCAAACTTCCTAAGGCACCGTTTAGAAACTTCTGTGGCCTGGAGAATAATCTCAAGGACACTGGGCAGCCTTTCAGCCTGGACACTGTCTAGAAGGAAGAATACATTTGGCAGCTCAGAGAAGGCCTGTGGTTCTTGTAAAAGAGCAGGAATATAAGGCTCAAAGAAAAGCCCTATATCCAACGTATTTTTAGACAGAGATTCTTGGGTCTAGTCAGTGCTCTGAGTTTGTTTTTCAGGCCTTAGCCTGAAATGCTTCCTTATCCATAAAGTACACTCCTTGTCAATATTTTCTGGGGGCACTTCTGAGCTCTTGGACAGTCCTCAGCCTAATCTGGACACGTCTGATGCCTGGGAATGGTGAAAACAGGCCTTGCTGGTATGGATGGCCAGGCATTATCATTTCCCAGAGTTTAACTCCTCAGAGCTTCTAGAAAATTAAATCTTGCAGAGGAAGCAGGTAGGGATGGGCAGGAATATTTGAGATATTCTTTATTTGAATTTGCCCAGTTTTGAACTCGAATTGAATGTCCAGACATTTGTTTTGTAGTATTTGAACAAATACGAATGTTTCAAATTATTCGTGTGAATAATTCAGACATTCGTATGTGTACAGATACATATGCTTCTAGAGATGCGCACAAATTTTTTTTGGCATTTGATTAGATTCAAATCAAATATTCAAATTTCCAAATTCGTATGAATAGAAAAAAAAACCCAAATGTACTGAAATTCAAACTGATTTGAATACATTTGCATCTACTCGTACAAATATTCAGTATGTATTTGATGATACGAATCTTGTAAGTATCTGTACACATCCATACATATCTTATTCGTACCTGTACGGATACATATGGGATAAAAACGGGATAGGTATGGATGCATACAGATATGTACGGATATGTACAAGATTCGTATCATCAAATATTTATACGGATAGATACAAATGTATTCAAATCAGTTTGAATTTCAATATATTCATTTTTTCTCTATTCAAATATTCAAATATTCTATTGGAATTTAATCAAATGCAGGTGATTGCTCCTCCCCCTGCTGAAAGCCAATGGGTGACCTTCCTGGGTTCTTGTACTGGCTTATTGCTACTCAGTTTCCTCAAAAACGAGTTTAGCTTTCAAAGCACAAAGGTCTGCTTTTTCCCTCATGGATATTCCTTTTCCCTTTAAACACTGAGCTCAGACAAGGCAATCTGTCCCTCTGATGCTCTTTCCCAGAAGGCATTTGAAACAAAGCTATTCCAGGAATATGAGTGTCTTGAAAACCTTTTTAATGAAAGGACAGTGGTATTACTCATGCACACTGTTTGCTCAGAAGTGGAAAGAGAGCTGAGGACAGGTGGGAAGGGGCAACTCTAGCACACTCCCACAAACTGCCATGAAGAGAAGCACTATGCAAGTGGTGCTCTCCTTATGGTGAAGTGCACTCCATTCACTACTAGCTGGGCATAAATCATGGCTGGCAAACTCTTGTTCCCTGGCTGCAATGTGGCTGACCCAGGTTGTTCAAACCCAGGAAATGGACCCTTGGGTTTGAAAAGACAGTGGCAACTACTATTGATAACAAGAGGGCCCACTTCAGGCCCATTCAGGCCTATTCAACAACACCTTTGCCTGCAAAGAGGATATTGCTGGTTCAGAGTACATGCCTCTGAGCCACTGTAGCCAAATTCCATGAGCAGAGTTCTATCAGCAGAGCTCTGCCAATGGTTGCTCACATACTGATGGTAATATGACTTTACTGCCCCTTCCCCCAGAACTCTACCAACACTTCCCAGGTGGTGGGCAGTAAGGGAGAATGGTGGTCACCCTGGGACTATTGTCACATAATGGGATTGTTTTCATCCTGCAGCCTTGTGGAACCATTATTTAATCAGTGGCTACTTTTAGGATTTGCTATTGGGATGATTGAGGAATGCTGCTGGGAGATGTTCCTTCCTTACACAACAACACAACTCGTGTCTCCGTAGTTGCTGCGCCACTCCAGTTCTGATACAAATTTCATGCAGGTAGAACACTTTATACAGGTCTCAAATTTTGAGTCTCAAAAGGTAAGGCACGAATTAGGCCATCATCTGGCACAAGCACGATAGCTCATCACCTGGCTAGACAAGACATTGGACAGAAAAGAACAAGGGAAGAAAGTTGGCTGAACCCAAAATGGTTAATGTTTGTCTCAACTTTCAAGCCGTAGGTGCGGTTGTGTATCCCACCAATGGCACAGAGAACGCAGGTCAATGCCATCGCACTGCCACCTAGTGGTGGGAGTGGGAAAAGTGGAGAAGGCCAAAGGTGGTTCAGAATTGTACTCAGCCAGAAAAATGAAGAATTGGCATTTTAGGAAAATCTGGTATTGGGTGTTTTTCCACCGCACTTCTTAGATCCAGATCTAAGAAGATCTGGATCTAAGGAATGGGTACATTCCTTAATCCTGATCTAGTAGATCCGGATTAAGGGAAGCACCCAATGTGTTTCCCTGCCATGGAAACACCTTTGCACCCATCTGGGGAACCTGGATCGACCCCCAAGGGGTCTGTCCATCACCCCAAGTGTCTCGGGGGACAGGGGGGGTGCACTCTCTGAAGTCCCTTTGAAGAGATCAGCACAGACTTCAGAGCCACTCTGAAGGGACTCTGGAGCAGCTTCAAACTCTCTGCCGATCTCTTCAGAGGGACTTCGGAGTCACTTCAGAATAATTTTGAAATGACTCCGAAATCGCTCCAAAGCTGGGACTTCGGGGCTCCCTCCCATGGGTGCATCCCCTTCCCCTAGCCTCCTCGAGACCCCATTGCCTGTTTCCTGTGGAAACAGGCTCCCTTTAATCTGGATATTCTGGCAGAAGACCCCATTGTAGACCCCCTTAATGGGGTCTACAGAAAATCTGGATTAAAGGGCAGAAAGTACCCATTTGATCTGGATTTCCTCCACGGCAGTGGAAACAATCGGGTCCCAAATGGGTGCCGTGGTAGAAATGGGATCATCCGGCTCACACCCAAATGGGTCCTTAATGGGTGCAAAAATGGGTACTTTTTGGCAGGGGAAAAATACCCGTAGAAATATGTATCTTTACTATTGCAGCTAAGGTACAAATTTTCCCTAGCCATACTTAAGGAGGTTTATTTTTTAGATTACTGCAATCTTTTTTGATAATTAGATTACTGTGGTATGTATGTTTGCTTTTTTCATTGGCAGCCTATTCTAAGTAAGTCCATTATGGAAGGAGGAAACTGCTGTATAATTTTTTTCTAAATAAACAAAAATCCTACCAAAATAAATAAATGATGGCGTGATAAAAAGTTTCACTTTCTTCCAGATGGTGCAAATGAAGTAATCTGTCTTCACCAGAATGCTTGAGAACATGGCTAACATCCAATGCCCCGTGTTTTACAAATTCATGAATGGATATATGCAAAATCCCAAGAATATGAGAAGGTTGCTAACCAGCTTAATCTGTGTAAGGCAGATTTAAAGAAATGCTACAACTCCAAACATTCCACACCACCCCAACATTCATGATAGAGTTGGCATGGCATGCTGGAAGTTGAATTCTAAGATTTGTAATTCAGGAATATGTGAAAAGTCATAGGCTGCTTACAGGCATCAATTATTTATTCTGCTATTTATTGATTTACCAGGTCAAAGCATATATGGAATGCAGCAATCAGTCAATGCAATAGGTTGCCACAAGAGGTAGTGAGTTCTCCTTTGCTGGAGGTCTTCAAGCAGAGGCTGGACCCGCATCTATCTGGGATGGTTTAGGAATTCCTGCCTTGAGCAGGGAGTTGGACTCTAGAGGTCCCTTCCAATTCTCATGCATTGTTGATGGATTAGTTCACCACTCTCTGTTTCAGCATTTCTGCAGCAGCAGAGTGATGTTAACAACGGCAAGATTTTCTTTCTATGTGTTCTAACCTTCCTAATAGTATAAACTGAAGTTTTGCTGGGTTCCAACAGCCTGCCTCAAACTATCATTGTACTTCCTGTGCAGAAATCCAGGCAGAGCTGCAATGATGGTCTAACAGAATATTGCACTAGGATGGTTCGTTTTACTAGAATGATAACCAGGTAAATCAAATGTATATTCTGGGATTATCTGAGGAGCACCATGATCAAGTCTGACAAATCAGATACCGCTACAGAATAATAATAGGTTTTTGACCCTGTCTAGATGAAGCCACAGAGGACTTTAAAACCCATTGGCAGAAGGAAGGAAGGAAGGAAGGAAGGAAGGAAGGAAGGAAGGAAGGAAGGAAGGAAGGAAGGAAGGAAGGAAGAAAGAAAGAAAGAAAGAAAGAAAGAAAGAAAGAAAGAAAGAAAGAAAGAAAGAAAGAAAGAAAGAAGCCTCTATAGCCCTAATCTGGAGAATATTAATCAAAGGGGAGTTCAGCAGAATTCAGTTCAAACCTAATGGTGTTCAATGGGGCCACCTTTCTTTGAAGACGGACAATAGCCTGGAGCTTAGAAATTCACATTCTATACCACAAATTAAATTCCGGGTGGAAATATATGCCTCTCAATTGACAGAAGTAAAAACATTCACCAGGCTATGGGAAAATGTTCCTTCAGCCTTCCAAATGTCCATTTGTCTTTTGGCCAGAACAGGTTTTTGCAATTATCAATCGTCCTTAGGCAAAAAGGTTTCTTTCGTTTTCTCAAAGCAGCAAATACTCTGATTAAAAGGTGAGAGTTAACAACTCCAATTATTAACCTGAAAGCTTTACTTAGGCAGATAATGAATAGCACAAATTTGTTAATTATTGCTATTATTTATAATTGTTTAATGAAGGGGGAGTATAATATCTTAAATGTCAAAGTGCCTTTTTCTTTTTTTTAATTGCTTCAGATTGAGTCTCGTTGCACCAAAAAACAACAACAAAAAACCTGTATACAAATCTAATTTTAAATGCCCTGGGAAATTCTGTGGATATATTTAGAAAAATATGCCACATTTATGTTCATTACTGTGTCAACTGATTCAAAAGACAGAAAAGATTATCAGGAGTTTATTAGAAATGATTCTTTATTATTATTGTTTTCTTACCAAAGTCATTACAGAGGATTGTTTCAGTAATATGAATTAATGGAGAATGAGGATCCTAGTGGTAGAGTGAAGCAAAAGGAAAACAGAAATAGCGAGTTTCCTTCCCCACCCCCTCACCTCACATGGATTGTGGGTTTTCAAAATGGCACGCTGATTGATGAATTGATCTTCCAGAGAGGCTGTGAGCAAAAACTGTACTTAATCAAGTTTGGGGCGGTTGCTCCTTCTGGCTTCTTCTAGCTCAAGTAAATGTCAGAAGAGTTCAATGAACCAGAATCGATTGGGGTAGTTTTAAAATGAAATTGGCATTATTGCTACTAA
Organism: Aspidoscelis tigris stejnegeri; assembly: GCA_023333525.1. Classification (NCBI taxonomy): domain Eukaryota; kingdom Metazoa; phylum Chordata; class Lepidosauria; order Squamata; family Teiidae; genus Aspidoscelis; species Aspidoscelis tigris. The sequence continues at coordinate 19,077,166 of JALMGA010000011.1, forward strand.
ATAAAATGATTGATTCATCCCAACTCTGAAGCAAACTTCTTCTAGATGGGAAAGCTAGCATAACCAAATTTGTTATGAAGCTTTCTTAGAATCTAGGGATGTGCACAAATGGGTTTTGGGTTCGTTTGTGTTTTTTGCATTTATTTGTATCAAATCAAATGTAAGAAAATTCATATTCATTTGAATAGATCCTCTTCGAATGTAGTAGGATTCTATTTGATACAAATGTATTCACACGAATATCCGATGTGAATGAATACGTATCCAATATGTATCTGATACGTATCCTGTAAGTATCCCATAAGGGTCAAATCTGCCCTGAATCCACGTTGAATCCACTCTCAATCCATGTCAAATGCAGTCTAGATGCATTGCAGATGTGACTGGCGCAGCCACTTTTCCACCTCCCCAGTTCTTGAATGTTCCAAAACATTTGTACGGATATAATTGTCAATGTATGCATGTTGTAACATTCAATTCATATACGAATGCCCGAATTTGTCAAAATCCATCTGAATATCAGATGTTATGAATATTTGTGCACATCCCTATTACAATTTGAAAAGTATCGATTTTCTTCTAGGAAACGCTCTCTTTTTTTTAATGAAAATTCGTAGTAAGTGAAAATTACCAGATTATGAAATCTCCCTTTTTAGATAAAGGGCAAACTGGGAGGCAGGAGTGGCCTTACTGTTCCAGAACAGCAGCGACCGTGGAACAGTCAACTGGGGGTGGCTGTGGAGGTACTATTTATACACTTGAAGCTTTGTCCCCTAGTGGTCATTCCTGGACTTGCATGATGAGGATAACCCAATGGTATTCTGCTTGAGCCATCCGAGAACAAGGCGTCTGTATTTTGAAGATCATTCCTCAACAGCACTATTCTGGCTCCAAAAATCACATGATCTTTGGAACCAGCTTTCAGATTCTTCAAGATCTACAGCTATACCAAGCAATACTATTTTGGGCACCTTAGCCCAGTCCACACTTTGTTCCATTTGATAAGCAGTTTACGTTTACTGTGTCTTTGCACTTGAAGAAGGGTTTTCTTCCGTGGAAAAGCTATTTGTTTGTTTTTAATTTTCAAACAAGTTCAAAATTAAATGCAAACAACTGTTTGTCCAGTTACCATTTGTTGCCCAGTCAAATATTTGGCCCTTTTACCTCCACTTTGTCCATGCAAAATCAACCAAGCCAAGCATTAGAGTTCTAAAAGGTTTCCATGATCATTACCTGATGGCTGCTTTGGCAAAGAATTATGGGAACTATTATCTAAGAAAGCAGTTGAAAGAGAGAACCGGAAAGCAGCCAGACTGTTGATGAGCTGCAAAAGAAAAAGAAAGAAAACAGACACACTGGCTCCCTTTGGCTTGGCGTACACACTTTGAGGGCCAATTTACACTTACCCTACAGGGATGGTAACAAATGCTCCAGAACACTCCATCTACACACCATGGTGCTACCTCTGTCCCAGAATGCCTAAGGAATGTCCATGAGGCTGTAGAGAAATTTTTTACTACTGCACAGCTTAACCAGGAGCTGCTAGGGAGCTCCTGATGAGTTCCCAGACACAATACTCACACATTCTTCTGCTTTGAACTTTGTAACTACGTAGGTGGGGCGTGGCAGCGGCAGCTGCACATATGCACACCAAACCATAACTGCCATGGCAATAACCAGACATGCACCAGAAGTTGCTGCAGCTGCTACCATGGTGATCTGGACAGTCTGGAACTGAGCATCCACAAGTTGGAAATGGCACCAGCGCTCACAGTGTGAATGCCAGCCACCATCCTGAACTTAACTGTACTAGAATTATATAGTTGTGTCAATCCAGGCAATTAAGAGCAAATGAGCCCTAAGGCTCTAGCAAGTTGTTTTAATAGTGCCAGCGCTTGGTGTTTCTTATCTCCCATCATCTGCTTCTGTTCTCAGAATCAGCTCTCAGCGTATCTAAGTGTGCCATTTTTGTTGGCATAGGTACAGCATCTAGCATGCTTTCAGGGGCAACCAATTAAAATAGGTGGGGGGGGGAGTGCTGAGCAAAGCACTTCTGGCCAGGTTATGCTTATGTTCCCATGCTGGAAAGAGCTAGGAGGCCCCTTTCCCCATCTCTTTCTTTCTCCCACAGACACAGCAGAGAATAGATTTTTGGTTTTAATAGGGAAATAAATCTTGTGGCATTACCCGCCTCCTACGGAAGGGAAAAGGAAAGAAAAACTCACAGTAGAAACAACCCAATCCTCAATGAAGATGCAAGTAGACAGCAACCAGTCTCTTTGTTGAGGTTCAGAAAAGGTGATCCTTTGGTGCCACCTGCGTAGACTAGAACTTTATGCAGAAACCCTGAAGTCACACTAAGGCTGTGATCAGACATAGCAAAATAAAGTATTTCTGAGGTGCCTCAAAGAAGACTCTGTGGTGGGACTGTTTGCACATCAGTCTGTCACTTGCCCCCTTCCTAAACTTTTCAGACTAGAAAAGGTGGATTAGAGAAGGATTGGGGAAAGGAGGGCCACACATTGTCTGTCTCAGGCACCTCTTATGTCTGAACACAGCCTAAGTCAAGCATGAGAGAGAAAGAAGAGGCAGGTTAATAGACCCTAAGTCTTCTCACCAATCTCTTCTCTTTTCTCCCACTTATGTGAGATGGTGAAACAAAGTTACAGCCTTCAGTCTACTTAAAACTCTGAAAGTTCAGGATTCTAAAGGGCATCGAGAACCTTTAGCTTGCAGGGTAACCTAAATTATGGTTCTAACCTACAATTCCCCTGACACCTAGACAACCTGCCAAAGACATGGGATGATGGAATTAGTAACTCAGCAGTATCTCAAGGGCTTTGGTCCTCTTCATGGTGATGTCAGGAAGAATCCTCAGCCACTGAGTTGCCCCTTCTTCCTTACATTCATCCATGTTGGAACAGGAGACAATGGGGGTGTGCAAAAATATTCAATATATTCAAAATTTGATCAAATTCCTTTGAATTTGGACATTCAAATTCAAATTGAATGTCTATAATTCTCTTTTTAACATTTGAAAAAATTCAAATGTTTTGAATCATTCATACAAATTATCCGGGCATTTATACATGTACGGATGCGTACACATTACATATGTATCCATACGCATCTTATTCGTATTCGTACGCATTTGTACAGATACGTACTGGACAAAAATGGGATGCATACAAGATAAAAATGGGATGCGTACAGATGTCAACATTCATATAATCAAATACAAATTGACTATTTGTACGAATACAAATGTATTCAAATCGGTTCAAATTTAAATTCGTTTTTCTCTATTCATACAAATTTGAATATTCGAATATTCAAGTTGAATCCAATGTTGAACATTGCATCTGTGCATGCCCCTAGGAGGCAACTCCATCAGAGAAGACCTCAGAGTGGTTGTAGGCTGCTGTTGCAGAAGGTTGTGGGGTGTCCAAGGGCTGCAGGAGGCCAAAAGATTAGTCACTCCAGTGCAGGACCAAAAGACCTGTGTGGCTATAGCCTAGTCCATTCCCAATGTCACAGACCAACCTTTTCCATCCCTCCTCACCAGTAGACAGACTGAGAGACTCACCAGAATTGCTCCTGCAATTGATCATAGTGTTTATTCCCGATGCCAAAAAATGCAGCCAGTTCTGTATGCAATTTGCAGAGGGGGTGTGCAAAATAATAACTCAAATCATTCAAAAAAAAATGCTGTATCCTTCTTACACCTATGCTTAGGTTGAAGCATTGGGTACAATATTCGCCTAAGTTTAAGAAGTGTTTGCAACCCTTTGATCTTAAGCAAATTTGTTATTTCAGGGCGTATTCTGCTTACCTGATAAATATGACATTGCCAAAAGCTGCAGTTCGTCTTTCTTGGAGTAGATAAATAATCTATGGCATACCTTCAAAGAACAGCTGAACCTCCTTATGAAACGTTGGCTTGGCCAGAATTTTCCTTGAGAAAGGAGCAAAGTCGAGCTGTAAAAGGTAAGAAATGCTTTCTTTGAACAGACTGAGTGACTCACTGGACTTGCTCTGAAAGTGTCCCCAGTGGGGCTTTGCAGGAGACGAACACCACTAAAACCAAGAGGGAGACAGTTGAATTTTGGGAACATGGCTGTGGCTGATGTGACGTCCAGGCCATTTCTAACCTTTAGCCTGATGGGAATGATAGTTCTGGAAATGGCCAAAGGTTTTTTTTCTAACTCTCAGTATTGTAGCTCAGTGCAAGAGCAAACAGCCTGGAAAGTAGAAGGTCACCAGTTTGATCCTCAGAACCAGGCAATGGCAAACCACTTCTGTATCTCTGCCAATAAAACTGCATGGAGGTGCCCATGCAGTCATCCAGGAGTTGGGCATGATTTGGTAGTACCTAACAACACCCTTTCAAAATGTACAATACTACTTCAAAACACAAGCTTAGGTAGAAATTTGAGCCTTATATTTGCCCTCCAGATCAGTTTAAAGCCTCATGCATTATGGAAACTCAAAAAATAACCTAGAAAGTAAAATTGTCCCAGAACCCAAGGAATCAAAACTTTTCAAACTATTCAAGTTACAATGAAAGAACAAGACGTTGGCTGGGAGACATCAATATCATCAAGAGAATAACAATTGCACAATTTTAATAATGTTTAATAGTGTGTGTTTTAAATTCTTTTGAGAATCTTCCAGTTTGCCGCAGATCTGTGTTTACCTTGTTAATGGAAAGGCAGTGACGGCTTTGTTTGCAAATCTTCTCCTTGAATGTAAATTCTGTCAATCCCTTTGTCAAAAGGTGATCTGAGAAAGAAAGGAAGAAAAAGATAATTCATCGAAAATTATGAATCTCAACCCTCAACATTTGCAAGTATTCAACAATGTGGAAGGAGGCAGTACTCTAAAAGTAAAAAAGAGTACCATGTTTCTACTGATTACCATTTTGTTGTTCATATCCAGAATTGTGGCCACTCAGTTACCACACATCTATCTATCTATCTATCTATCTATCTATCTATCTATCTCACCCTATACCCTAACAGACATGTTAAAATAGAACCATATATATAGAACAGTATAAAACAATAACGTATTCACCACCACTCAAGACAAAGACAACTGTGCCTAGGCCTTTGTAAGCATATTTAGCATTCTACTTTAGGACGTGTTTGAAAAGTGTTGAATTTGAGCAAGTCACCTGTTCAAAAATAACGAGTTTCCATTCAAACAGAATGAAGGGGTATTCAAGCCAACCTAGCAAGCATATCGTGGTTGATCCGAGGTCCAAAGATGTTTGAAAGGTTTGCATTCAAACCAAATACCCTACCGGCTTGAAGCAAAATGTTCAGATTTAAACCAAACTGGGTGGGCAGGTGCTTGGTTCTGTTTGAACCAAACAGCTAATCTAAGTTTGTACAATCTATACTGGTTGTTGTTGTAGCATGTTAACTTGCTTTTTTTTAAAAGCCTCTCAAAATAGACGTTTATGTAGGAGCAGCTAGAGGTGCAGGGTGGGATATAAGAGAAATGGCTGGATCTGGTAACTACTAGTGCTGTCTCTTTCTCCCTGCTGGTGGTCACTGCTGCAGCATCATTAAACTCTTTCCCTCCCAAATAGATGCACCCCCTGATAAACTTTAACTTCTGAGAACTGTGTTTCAGCATTCCAAGGCCAGGTAAAGCCAGCCGATGGCCACATGCCACTTTTTGCAGGGTTGTCAGATCTGGCAAAAAATAAGCCAGCCAATAAGAAACACCTGGCTTTTTTAGGTAAGGCTGTGTGTAGGGATAATTAGGCTGGCTGATTAAAGCTGGCCAGCCTGGCCGGTTGTAGTTTCTGTACAGATTGCAGGGAATTAGTATTATAGGCCAGAACTGTAGAGGTGATGTTAGTTGGGTTGGAACATTAAACATGCAAACCCTCAGGAAACCTGTCCAAGGGAGAATAGCAGAACTTGTGGACATTAGCCAATGCTTCCTGCTCTGTGCTTTGGATCCTAACCACTTAAGATCTATTGGGAAGTCATTCTTGGCATACCTGTTTAGATGGATGGTGAAGGTAAACCTCTTTACTTAAGCCTTTGACTGAACAGCCTGTCCTCCCCTCTGGCAAACTGGACATTCAATTCCTCATCTGCTTTTAATGAATGATTTCCCCTAATTTAGTCTTGTTCGGTATAGGGTCAAATACAAATGTAAATGGGTGGGTGGGTGAATAAAGATACTGCTGGTTGGTCCACATCTGGTGAACCTGATACGTCCTGTAGTTTTGACACAATTGCCTCATTTTGGCACCCTCTCCATGTTTATCAATGGCTAATGCCTCTGTCTTGTATAGTTTTGCTGTTCTGTTCTACTGCAGGTTTCCTTGGGATGTATGTGCATCCATTTAAGTAAAGAAAATTATGAGAAACAACACATTCTCTTCTACAGGCACTCTTACTCAAGAGAGGCAGAGAAGAATCCAACTTGTTGCCTCTTAATATCACTATGAAAGAAAAGAAAAACTCCCCAGGACTCCCCAGGACTCCCCAGGACTGACTTGAAACCTGTTTCAAGCAAGCATGCTCCCTTTTGTGCAGAAACGCAACTGTTCTGGCTTTGGGATACAATGTTTTTTCATGCCTCTGAAACCAGAATTTTCCCCAAACCTGCACCCTCCCTTCTAAAGCCTCCCAAGCACGCAAGCTGCCCTCCAGCTGCCCCCCATTTGCAAAGCAATAAAGACAAGCAGACTGTTTTGGTGCCCACTTGGCAATCTCTCCTTCCCACCGACTTGCCATCAATATTACAACGGCGGAGACAAAGCGCTGGCTTTATTTGGGGCATCTGGGGATGGGGCTGGCAGCTAAGTCCTTGGCCTCTGAAACAGACAAAACCAGGAGGCTGTCGGGCGGCAGCGCTTTGTTGCTTTGCACTTTCATTGAACTCCTGTTTTGATTGAGGTGGGTAGATAAATGTTGCGGACAATAATCCAGGGATTCCAGCCCATCTCCGGAGAAGAGATACCCATTGCTATGACAACAGTTAGAAAGGAGCCCGGGGTACAAATATTATCCTGGCAGAGAGAAATGTACGGAAGGCTAAGTGGGAGAGAATCAGATTATCATCAGTTCATTGATGTATCGCCAAAAGTAACTCCTTTTGACTTTCTCCAGGGCAGAGTTTTGGGCTTACAGTGGCGTAACTGAGACTTGGATATGGTTGATAGCCCTCAAAAGACAAACTTCAGCCTGGCAGATGGTCTTTGCATTCTGATTTGAAGGCCAAGCGGTAGGAGCCAAATGACTTTCTAAACCTTTGATTACTGACCGATGCGTTCACTTTGGGAGCCACAAAGGTACAATAACTCAGCATGGGAGAGCTCTCGGCGTTTCTCATCTTTCTCTTCTGGGCAATTTTATCCTTCTGGCTGTTGGCCAACATTTCTACCCTTGTTAACTTTTGTGTTGCCAGGAAAACACCTGCAGCTTTGTGCATGAGGTGCACATAAGTATGAAAGGAGGGGAGGGAAATCTGCCTCGGCTTGGGACAATGCCTCTCTATTTAGGCTTTAGTGATATTTTGGACACATGGGTGGGACAATGGAGGGCGGTTTGGCCTATCAGGGCTATTAAACAAGACAAAATGCAACAAATTAACCCTGGTATAATTCTGTGATGAGCTGCCATGATTATTTCTGATATTCTGTGCCGTAGCTTTTTTCTTTCTTTTTTACAACTCTGATGCTTATAGCACACATGAAATTCTACAAAAGACAGGCTTGACATCCTGTTCCATTTTTGGCTGGGCATATCATTCTAAAAGAGGCTCACTGAAAGAGCTTTCCTGGATTTGTCCTGCTTATTCATTACCATGATCAACCAGACAATGGCGATGATCATAAGGAGACCAACAGATGCACCAGTGGGGAGGAGCTGGTGACCATGGCATTGAGGAGATGGTTCCATTGTCAAAAGGGATCCATGGCTTATGCCTAGGGTCTACAAATCTACAAATATTTGTACAGGAGCTTCATATAGTGACTCACTACAAGGTCCACTGCTTCCAACCAGAAATTAGGCTAAAACTTCTAGAGTAGTCAAAACATCTGTTCATGTCAAGGTCCACCAAAAAACACTCAGGTGGAGGCCATGGCTAGGAGGGTCTGTTCCCAACTATGATTGGGGCATGAGCTTAAGTATTTTTTGTACAGAGGCGACTTGGCCACAGTCATCCATACCCTGGTAACCTCTAGACTGGACTATTGCAATGCACTCTACACGGGGCTGCCCTTGAAGACGGTTCAGAAACTGCAGCCAGTGCAGAATGCAGCTGCGAGAATGCTTACTGGGACAGCTGGCTGAATGCACATCACACCAGTCTTAAAAGAGCTGCACTGACTGCCGATTCATTATCAAGCCCAATTCAAGGTGTTAACTTTAACATATAAGGCCCTAAATATCTCAAGGAACAGCTCCTCCCACACCAACCTGCCCGTGCCCTAAGATCTGGGGGAGAGGCCCTCCTCGATGTCCCACCACCCTTAACAGTGAGATGGGTGGGCACTCGAGACAGGGCCTTCACAGTAATGACCCCCAGGCTTTGGAATAGCCTCCCCCTCGAGGTGTGTCAGGCCCCTTCACTGTATACATTCAGGAAGGGGGCGAAGACAGACCTCTGGCCTTTGGCTAAATATGACACAGTTCCCCCCCCCCTGCAGATATTATTGTTTTATAATGTTTTATATATACTGTATGGTTTTATCTTAAATACGTCTGGTGTTGTTATTTTTAAATATGCTGTTACCCGCCCTGATACCTTAGGGTATAGGGTGGGATATAAATATAAAATAAATAAATAAATAAATAAATAAATAAATAAATAAATAAATAAATGGCCTGCGTTTGGTTTGGTTTCCACTTGCAGCCCTTTTCCTGTCTTCAGTGCTTGGATGGTGATGGGCTATATAGTTGTCTGGCTTGTCCTCCTTGCATGTGATTGGTTGCTGTCTGCCTACCATGAGCCAGGAGCACAGGACAGGCTACTATACATATCACACCACTTGGAACTGAAGATGTTACCAAGTCAAGTAGCACAATGTTGGCAAATAGAAAACTCAGCTTAGAAAACAACCCAGAATTTCTTGTCCCAGCTAGACTGATGTTCATGATCATTCCCAGGGTGATAAATCTCACACCCAAATGAACGCACTTAGGCACGTACTAGCTTTAATCAAAGGTAATTTTCTTACTGTAGGGTATGTGGAGCAGCCTATTCCCAGGTGCCAACACTGGAGTAAAAGCAGCTTGAGTGCAATTTTTATTTCCCCAAAAAACAAAAGGCAGTTACCCCTCCACAACAGAGTCTTCCAAATATTCTCTCTTCTGTCCTGAAGCATTGAAAATAGAGGCTTGGTGTGGAACAGAGACTTCACGATTTGCATTTTTAATCATCCAAGAGTTTAATTAGCATCGTGGCCTTAATCAGGAGTGGCAAATATAGCTGAAGTCATCAGAGCTTAATTAGTCTGGAAAATAAAGTTTTCTCCAATCTAGAAATCTCTCCACTGACACAGAGGTGAGGAGCCTGCAGCGTGTTTTGACTCTTGAGTGCTGTGATAGGGGGAAATAATAATAAAGCAGAAAACAGAAGAGATTGTTGTTTTTCCTTTAAATTATTTTTTTCAGCAATGTACGGCTGAAGCGAGGAAAAGAACCCTTTGCCTCCCTCTGCTCTGCTTTCATTCATTCTTCAAACACAGTTTAATGGTGTTTTTGAATTATTGTAGTTAGGATACTGGTAGACCCAAGGGAGGGGGTGTACAATGGGAGCTGTACATGACTCCTTTTTCAGGTTTGATATGGGGACCCATTTCATTGGAGCACTAAATTGTGCCACCAACATGGGCCTCCCTAGGTCTCCAAGGCTAGGAACTTTAGTTCCTAGTCATCAGAGGACTCAGAGGCTGGTTTTGAAGATTGAGTAATCTTCAGAGCGACCACAAGTACTGTCCTGGACAGCCTCCTGAGTGTGGAATTGTGAGGTCATTCCTGCTGCAAAAACTGCTCCAGACTGGCCTGGTCCTGCTGACCTGGGCCAGACAGATAAGTGCCAAACTGGTGTGTGATTCTGTACTCAGTGAGATTGCCAAGGTGATACTTATCCTTGTGGTCCTCTTGGGCACCAGATTACAACTAGAGTATTTAAGGAGAAACATACAGAAAACAAAAGCTTGTAAGGTGTCATTAGTTTGTTCATCATTGTTCCCCATCCAGATTTCTCACTGCTTCTTTCCTAAGTTTTTCTCCCTTTTCTTTTATTTATAAAAGGAGCTGATGTGAAAAGGACAGAGGCACTGATCAGGTAACAGGCCAAAAAAAAAAAGCATCTCTGAGGTGGCTTTGAGATAGGATTATCCATTTTGCCCCTCTTCCCTCTCCTGAACATTGGGCCTGTTCCCAAGGCATAAAAGGTCTGCCAAGACTCTCCTTTTGCCTCTGAGCGCCCCCAAGCCAGGGTTTTTAACGAGGTTCCAGCGCTACAAAACGTGGAAATCGCGCGACAAAATACATGCACTTTAAACAACTCTTCCAGCGCTCTTTCTGTAAGTCGCGGGTTTTCCTCGCTACATTTACCTTGAGGACGCTCCGTGGCAAAAGGGGCGGGGATTGCCGCCTGCACACACACAGCAGAAACACAAAAGCAGCTTCACTTTCTAAAGCTCAGAACTAAAGAGCCAGAATCACGCAGAATTGCAACATTGTTGCAATCGCTGTGAGGTGTGATATGGGTGGATTATTGCTAGGGGTGGATTTTAAAGCGATAACAGGGAAAGTGATGAGTGAATGAGCGATCGTGCGCTGGACAGGGTGGATTTTTGAAAGCAGTAACAGGGAAAGTAGTGAGAGTGAATGTTTTCCAGCACGAGAAGCCATTTAAGGGGGGGAGAGGCAGAGAGCCGATCGCTGTTTTTCCTTTGGACTTGTCAGCGCTCGTGCGCTGGGCAGGGTGGATTTTTGAAAGCAAAAACAGGGAAAGTGGTGAGAGTGAATGTTTTCCAGCACGAGAAGCCATTTAAGGGGGGGAGAGATCTGGGAGACGAACAGAGAGGCGATTGCTGTTTCTCCTTTGCACTTGATCAGATTGTCTTCCTGGTTGTGGCCACACCGAGCGCAGTCCCTCCCCATTCCCGCTGGCACCCTATGAACAAGAGCAGGGGCGGGGAGAAAAAGATGTGCGCAAAGAAAACAGGGATCCTATGGGGACGGAAGGTGCATTAAAAACACACATTTTCCTGAGCCTCATGCGGACGCTTATTCCTGATTTGCATGGCACTTTTAAAGTCCACTTCAGTAGAGTGACAGTAGAGTGACAGTGGAGAAGTAAATAAGTCTTTTGGGGACTCAGCCATTCTGTGCTAAAAAAGGAGTATTAGGGGAGGCTTGAGAATGTGAGGGCCACACACTTCCTGAGGTACCTTAAAGGTGGCCCTTTTGTTATTTCTGGGACTGTGATCAGACAGACACATGGGGGGAAAGCACCTTCGAAAAGGCTCTTGCCCCCTCTCATAAACATTTTGTGCTAGAAAAGGTGGATTAGAAAAGGCTTGGAAACATGAAGGACACACACGGTCTCCCTGAGGTCCCCCTTTTGTTATGTCTGCTCACAGCCACATTGTGACAATCTGCAATTTGGCTGGACACTTGGAACTAGAATACATAAATATGGCATTTTTAAAAATAAAAATCTTCATATTTCCAACCTGATGGGTAGTAGAGTCGGATCAGACAAGGGGAAGTATTTCTTCACCCAGAGGGTCATCGGTTCATGGAATTTGCTGCCAGAAGAGGTGGTAACACCTACCAGCCTAGATGGCTTTAAGGAAGGGTTAGACAAATTTATGGAAGACAGGTGTATCAGCCTAAGTACATCTTTCAGGCTGTGGGGACAAGTAAGATATTTCTAAGGCCATCTGCTGGGATCTGAGAGCAGGAGAAGGTTAGCCCTTATCTCTGCTTGAGATGCCCATGGGCAATTAGTGGCCCACTGTATGTGACAGGATGCTGGACTAGATGGGCTGTGGCCTGATCCAGCAGGGCTCCTCTTATGTTCTAAATTCAGCCAAAAAGAACTGCAAATATTTTTGTGCTAAAAGAGTTTCCCGTATTACTTTGGTGTGTGCAATTTTAATTGATGCAAGGAAGATCCCAGGTTTGTTTCTTAACATCACTTTAGAAGACGCAAAAGCAAAGCACTTCCATTTTATTGCCGAGATAACTACATTCTATCTCTGTGCAGCCACCAGACCGAAGCCAGACTCAAGGGCATCTTTACTTTTTACTAGGGATGTGCATGAACTTTCATAACATTCGTTATTTGTCCAAATTCATCCGAATTCAGAGATTTGTTCACAAATAGAATGTTACGACAATTGTGCATCTGCATTCGTAACAATACTAATGTTTTAGACATCTGTACAAATAGTTTGGACATTCTTGCAAATAGTTCAGACATTCATCAAAGTGAGAAGGTGGGAAAGCAATAAACCAGATTGCATTAGACATGGATTGAGAGCAGATTAAAAGTAGATTCGGGACGGATTTGAGACTTTCAGACTGGATATGTTACGGGATATGTATCGGATATGTATTTGTTCATATTGGATATTTGTATGAATAAATTTATATCTAATAGAATCCTACCACATTTGAAGGGGAGCTATTTGAATGAATAGGAATTTGCTAACATTCCATTAGTTACAAGGTGAATGCCAAAAAGCCCATTCGTAAACATCCCTACTTTTTAACTTTCCTAAAATAAACTTTGCTATGTTCATAGTTTTTGTGGTTGCATTGCAACCGATTTAAGAAATGCAAATTTTGCAAACTCATATTTATAAGTTAATACTTAACAGTGGCATCACAAAACCACAGGATTTGTATGTTTCTCTCTAGATGTCATGGAATTTACTTACTTAATATTAGACATGCTAAATGAGGCGGATGCCATCCAAATAATCTGAGGAGCAATATGCTCTTCCTTCTTGAAATAAAGGTCTGGTAAGTAATATTTATCCATTACCAGACGTTAAATACATGCTACGCCATATCTCCACTTACTGGAGGTCCCTTTGAAAAGGGGCTTCACTCCATGTATGGCAGAAAGAAGCATTTTTTGACAAACTTGCTGTTGTAGCAAAGAATATAAACTTGCCATTAGATGCCTTACCTAGCATTAAATGATTTCCTGCCATTGCTAGAAATGGCTGCTTGGATCACGGCTTTGAAAAGTGTCTTCATGCTCCAAAATGGAGCCACGGTGGCCCAGGTATCTCCCTTGAGGTACCTGCCTTCCAGTTATCAATCCAGTCACATGAAGATGGAACCACTAATGGCCTTTGTGACATGTGGACCAGAAAGACAGATCCTGTAAATGGAGCTCTCTGAGCTGAGGTGGAATTCACTTTCAATTCTTATTTGTAAGGATGTGCATGAATATTTGTAACATTCAAAATTTGTGCAAACTCATCTGAATTCGGACATTTGAATTCAAATAGAATGTTGGCACATTCAAAGATGGACATTTGAATTTGAATCAAATGCTTCAGGACATTTGTATGAAGCTTCATTATGTTTGTGAACCTGGGGAGGTGGTAAAGTGGCTGTGCCAGCCACATGTGCAATGGATCCAGAGTGGATTTGAAATGGACTGAGAGCGGATTCAAAGTAGATTCAGAGCGAATTTGACATGTTCAGAGTGGAGCCATAGGGGATACATACTGGATACATAGAGGATTCATATATGATTTGTAGCGAGGATTTTAACCAAATTCAAATCCTCCCACATTTGAAGGAGATCTATTCCACCAAATACTAATTTTCTTGCCTTTGATTGTATACAAACTGAACGCACAAAAAAACCATTTGTGCACATCCCTACTTATTTGGATTAAATGGAGACTTAAAATGATTGTCCTTTTAAGGTTATTGTTAAACGTAACAAGGAATGACAAAAATAGACAGGTTAGATGATAAATAGAAGGTAGATAGATAGATAGATTAGGCAGTCTCAAGACATTTTGTATCAATTAATGGAAGCTCCTATCACATGGTGATATCAATGCTGGATGGACATTGAACTCACTTTTCTATTTGCCAATGTTACGTCATGATCAAACTCCAAGCAAAATCAAGAAATAATGGCAATAGACTAAAGGAATTACAGAGACCATTGTGAGTGAGTGAGTAAGTGAGTGAGTGAGTGAGTGGGTGGGTGGGTGGGTGGGTGGGTGGGTGGGTGGGTGGGTGGATGGATTATAGCAGGGTTAGGGTAGGCTCATATAAGGCAAGGTTAGTTATCTTCTGGAGCTTTTCCAGAAATCCCATCCCACCTGCAACTTGGTACCAAACTCATCTGTTTTCACCTTTTCCTGCCTCATTATCTGCCTGCTGATAAAAGGTATAGAGATTGTTGTCCATTCTGCACCCAGTCTAGACAGAAGGTACAACAGCATTAGTATTGGGACCAATATATATTGGTATTAGAAGCATGTCCAATAATGTCTAGGTCAGGAAGCCCTTAACTGCAGACTCAGGGAATTAAGTCAGCTGTCATCACTTCTTAATTAAAAATAGCAGGGACTTGCTTGCATTCAACTGCTGTGGCTAAACCTATTTGTCATCTGTCCTCTTCATGCCAATAAACAACCCAGAACTTCCCTGGGGAGAATGAAGAAAGCTAAGGGAAAGGAAGGGGGGGGCGAAGGAGCAGTATGCATAAACTTATTGGGCATGAAGCTAGCGTGTAAGGTGTTGGACACACTGACTGACAGATCAGAGGGGCTTCGGCATTGGTAAAATACCTGCATATTACCCAGAGTGCTGAAAACCGGTACGGGTTTAGGGCAGGTCGTTAGTGACTTGTCTTCAGTCTGCAAATCTTCTGAACCTTTCAGATCACGGCCTGCAGAAAACAAACATCCAAACATCCTGTTTACTAGAAATATCTGCACTAATTCTCATTGGATCAGTGGGGACTAAGCACACCATAAAATAATTGTAAAGGTTGATGGGTAACACCCAGAGTTGGAGAAGGCAGCCATCTGCTTTGCAGATTTTAAGGCAAACTTGACTTAATTCTGTCTCCTTAATAAACAGACTGGGAATGGGCACTGCTCAGCAGTAAGGCAACAGTATTGCAGATAGGAGAGCATGGGTTCAATGCCCAGCATTTCCCTGGAAAGAGGCTTGGCAAAGCACTTCTGCATTTTTGCCAAGAAAACTACATGGATTTGTCTGTGTGGTTGCCAGAAGCTAATTTCCACACCAGGTCTCTTTATTTTTACTTAACCAACTGATTGGAAACAGGAACAGTAGAACAAATTCACATTTCCACATCCCATGATCCATCCTTGGTGCAACAAACATGTGCACATAAGTGCACGTTTTATATAAAACACATATTTTCTTGCTTATTTTACATTTTTTTAAAAAAAAATTGTTCCAAAAGGAATATAAGAAAGTGTGTAAAATTTAATATATGCCTTTAAAAAATGGCAAAAGATTGGGATAGAAAACACCTAGCAATTAGGGATGTGCACGAATGGTTTTTTTTTTCCTTTGATTTGTATTGAATCAAATGTAAGAAAATTCATATTCATTCAAATAGATCCCCTTCAAATGTGATAGGATTCTATTTGATACAAATGTATTTGTACAAATTTGTATGAATATTTGATACAAACACATACATATTGAGGATGTATCCGATATGTATCCAATACCTATCCAATACGTATCTGAAACATATCCCGTAAAATATCTACTCTGAAAGTGTCAAACCTGACCGAATCCACTTTAAATCCACTCTCAAACCATGTCGAATTCACTCTGGATCCATTGCAAATGTGACTGGCGCAGCCACTTTCCCACCCCTCCGTTTCACGAATGTTCCAAAGCTTCGTACAAATGTTCCAAAACGAATGTTCGAATTCACATGAATTCATATGAATAACTGATTTTAAGAATATTTGTGCATATCCCTACTAGCAATATGTGCTGCTGAAACTGAAATAGGTAAGAATTTTGCTACTCAGTCCATTTTCCTGTGAATTCAGCTTGCTTGCTTCCATAGTGGGAGGTCAGCTTCCTGGTGAAGCTTGAATAAAATGGCAGCAGAGGGACCACCATTTTCCTGGTGCCCCAGGTAAAAGCCTTCATCCTTTGAAAGCTACGGCCACTGGGGCTTTTTCTGGAAGCAAGATGGTGGCAGACACATCTTCTGGGCTCTGCCTTAATGACTCTTGTTAGGCAGCCTATCTCAAGTATTACACTTCAAATTACATTTTCACTTTGCTGTTTTTACAACTGGAAGCTGATATCTTTAGTAGCCTACAGTTAACACACACACACTCCAGCATGCATAGTTTGGATATGGCCTCCGTAGTTCAGCCTCTTGTAATGTTCCTCAGTAATAATAATTATATATATATAATTTTATATATATATATATTATATATTATATATATATAAACTTGGTTTACTCCCTTCTACCTCAGCTTGCAATGCTGCAATTGAAAACAATACGACCCACAATGACCAGGGCAATCCAGATTCTTTATCCAGAAAGAGTTATGCTAATCTTCAGCTGCTGCTGCTAGCGTGGACTCACCACCATCATCCCTGGGCTGGTCTTCAGGCACAGAAGAGCATCTAGATATGGAGTCTTCTCTGGGCTTGGAATTCATCTTAGCTAGTGGGGGTGGTGGTTGAGGAAGTCTCACATGAATGGGAGTATCATAGGAGTTAACAGGTAGTAACTTCAGCTATACCTAGATAGGGTCAAAACCCAGTATTTCTTTTTTCATAATTGCACCTGATTTGCCAGATGTGTTCATGGTGCTCCCAATACAGTTCTAGAATACAGACACAATTTAGTGGGCTATCATTATCCCAGGAAAATTAACTACCATAGTGCAATATCTTGTTATTCCATAATAGCAGCCCCGTGTGCATTATTGCAGAAGAAGTACAGCTAGAGCTTGGAATTTGCTTTCACTAGCCAGAAATATTTCGCATGATGCCATTGGCCCCCTGCGTAGCACAATAGGGGGAAAGGAAATCTCGCCGTTGTAAGACATTAGGTTAACCTCTGTAATGCACTCTACATGGGGCTGCCCTTGAAGATGGTCTGGAAGTTGCAGCTAGTGCAAAATGCAGCCACCAGGGTGCTGACCGGGACAGCTAGCCGGATGCACATCACACAGGTTTTAGAAGGGCTGCCAATTTACTACCGAGCCCAATTTAAGGTGTTAACTCTGACTTATAAGACCCTAAATGACTTGGGCCCCAAATATCTAAAGGAACGCCTTCTCCCATACTGACATGACCATGCCCTAAGATCTGGAGCGGATGCCTTCCTGGTTGTCCCACTACCTTCAGCAGTGAGGCAGGTGGGCACCCGGGAGAGGGCCTTCTCAGTAATCCCCCCCCCCAGGCTATGGAATAGTCTCCCCCTTGAGGTCAGGCTCCTTCTCTGTTTATGTTCAGGAAGGTGGTGAAGACACACCTCTTTGCTCAGGCCTTTGGCTAAATGTTGGTCATGTTTCCCCCACTGCAAACACTACTGTTTTAATTGATATTGTTTTGTTTTAAACATGTTGAATTTTAAATGCTGTGATGGTTTTTATTGTTTTAATAAATAAATTGTTTTGTTTGATATGCTGGATTTCAAAGGTTGCTACCTGCCCTGAGACCTTTGGGTTTAGGGCAGGATAGAAATATAAATAATAAATAAATAAATTCTATTGTATCGGCCGATTGCTAAAACATGGACCATTGATCTAATGCCTAGTCCAGTGATGGCTAACCTTTTGAGCTCGGTGTGTCAAAATTCACAAGAAAACCTAGCTTAACTCGGGTGCTGTGTCACTTCTAGAAATATCCATAATTTTGTGATATTTGTAGCTCTAGTAAAAAAGTTATATTTTTGATATATGTATTTTATTAAAAGCAAAAACAAATAATTCTTTACATTAGTGACTTTTGTTGCTAAATCTTCAGTTGAAAGTTGGTATTTCGTACACTTCAAGAACAAGCAAGCACTACACGCCCAGGTGCATGGGTGACCAGGTGTGTCACCCAAAAGGGCTTGGCGTGTCACCTGTGACACGTGTGTCATAGGTTGGCCATCACTGGCCTAGACCATGTGTAATATTTCTAAATGTGCTTTAGGCCTTTCTGCATTGGGCCTTATTCCTAATTAAACCCCAGAACAAGGACTTCCCATCCACATACTAATGCAAACTATGGCAGGCCCTAGACATGGCCTGTTATAGACTGCTCCAGTATGTATATGGCAGGTCCCTTTTCTGGGATTTGATTCAGAATAAGGACCAGAGCAGAAGGTAAATGGATAAATTGCAGAAAAAAAGAAGAGTTGTCTGGAGGTGGTCTTCTGCCATGGAACCAGTGGGTGGGCAGGGGAGGCTGAGACTCCAGTTGGAGTTTCAACCCCTGTCGCCTGTCACTCTGCCAGGTCTGCTGTATGAGTCGCCCCTGGAGATAATCATGCATCACACCTGATTCAAAATGTATAGAGAATACGGAAGGGGAAAGAAAGTATCAGATAAAGGTGACACTAACCAATACACGTAAACTAATACCTTCTGGGAAAAGGATCTTCTTGTCAATTACCATGTTTCCAGATACATTACTATCCGTCCATAAGCATCCCTCAGTGATGTATAGATACCGCCCTGTTAGATAAACCTGGGAGTGGATTTCCAGTGTTGCTTTCATCTGTACTAGGAATTATTAAAGGCAGTAGATGAAGCTGATATTAATTTGTAGCCGGAGTCCCCTACAGGGAGTGATTAAGACCTAAGAGACAACAGCCATCTATTCTACTTGAAGATCAAAAGGCTTGGCCAAAGGGAAATTCCTGTCTCATACACAGCCCTTAAAAATGGATGGGGAAACAATACAAGTAGGCTCTTCCTTCCTTCCTTCCTTCCTTCCTTCCTTCCTTCCTTCCTTCCTTCCTTCCTTCCTTCCTTCCTTCCTTCCTTCCTTCCTTCCTTCGAAGGCATGTTCCAACTGAGAATGTTATAAAATATAAGGAGGAACCTTCCAGTAAAGCTGAGCTGAGGATACAGGGAGGCAGAGAAGATGGGGGGCAGCCTGGAAAGATTGCATTCTGCTGTTGCTAAGACAGCTTGCTCCCCCCTCCCCTCCGCTTTCAGCCTCTCCAATCACCAGCTTTGGCTCCCCATTGGCTCCCACATGGCCTCGAATGATCATGACAGGTTCTCATTCCTCTCATTTTATTGGCTTAGCCTTATGGCTGATTATCAGGCGAAAGCAAATCAGATACCTAATCAATAGTTGGCCAAGACTGCGCAGTGCTGCTTTTGCATTCAAGCTCCGGCTGTCTGGGTTTCTGCATTCGGGATAAGCATCACATTAGCCTACACCAAGATGGAGCACTCTCCCAGAAGTCATTCAGCTGTAAAAGGAAGGAGGCAGCTGCAGTCTCCGAGGGCACCAGCCCTCGCCAAAGGTGTCTGGCTGCCTCATACGCAGCAGGAACAGAATTTCTTTTCTTTTTTTCCTTTTCCATTTTACAGTATTTGTATCCTGCCTTTCCAAAAGGAAATTTGCCCAAGGTGGTTTACAGCAAATAGAAAATATAGAATGCAAAGTAATAATCAAAACATTGTAATAAAAATACATTATAATAATTGTATGCCATACAAAATATTGGAAAATAAGCCAACACACACACCCAAAAAAATTTGAGGCAGCTGAGACCACGTGAAGACTAAAGGTCCCAGTCCCAGGCTGGAGAGTCATCCAGAGGGCAGAATGGTCTAGGCTGCCACCACTAGACCACCCCCAGGAGGGATGGCATAAGCAGCTGTCCTTTATGGTCTCCGATGTAGCTGAGACTGGGTGGGGTCCAGAGCAATTAACAAGAGGGACCCAGTCCTGCAAGGAAGCAGCTCCAAATTATCAGGGCCCCTCCAGGCTGGAGACTCATCCAGAGGGCAAAGTGGTCTAGGCTGCCACCACTAGACCACCACACCCCTCTCGGGCATTGTCGCCCACCCACTCCCAGTTAAGGCTCCTAAGGCTCATCAGATAACTCTGGCAGAAACTTCCACTAGCAAAGGTAGGACAGTAATAAATAAAATGGCTAATAGACTGCTGCTGTTTTTAATGGCACATTGCCTCATGACATGCCTGGCCAGTACTGCAGCAGCAGAGCAGGGTGAAGTTCGAAAGGCCAAAAGTCAGTGTATCACATAAAGCAAGAAAGGATTCATTAGTCCATTTGTTTGTTGCACTAAACTGCATTTTTCATCTAAAGAGCCAAAGGAGGTGGACAGAATCTTCTTCCATTTTATCTTCACAGCAATCCCGTGATGTAGGTTACTCTGGGATGCTGTGGGAGTTGCTCCAAGCACTCAGGCATAGGATGGTGTATCAGCACAGGCCTTCTTCTCACCCCAGACATATCTAACAGAAAACACAACTCAAATGGCGGTTATGTGCCTCTTACGCTCTCCTTTGAAGCACAGATCCCCACACCGAGAAATCTCAGTTGCCCAATCAAATCTATTTTTTAATGTAACTTGAACTGTCTCTTCCAGTGGAGCTCAGAAACCACAACTGGGAGAAACAGTCCAATGGAAGATGTGGTTGCTATTCCAGATTGATCGTGCATTTTGCTTTGCCTTCTCCCTTCACTCAGATGAAGAACCAGTGAGAGAATGAATAGCATGCCATGGTACTCGCCTTCAGCATTGCTCCACATGGTAGAGAAAACCAAGAAGCCTAAATGCCAAATTGGTCAAAGCCTGGTTTGGGTGTAGTCAAGGCCAAGCACCACCCACTGCTTCATCTGACTCCACCATGCAAATCGCTACTGCTTGCATTGCAGCTTGTAAATTTGTTCCAGTTGCGCGAATTTTGTATTGATATGTCTAAGCCAGAGAACTGCATGAGTGAAAATTGTGTGTTCCATTTGAATTCAAACCTGACACCAGCTCAATAATAGACAGTTTAACCAAGGCAAATAGCTGTTTGCATTTGATTTCAAAAAGCCCTTTCCAAGGGCAAAACCATAGCAAACATGAACTTTCAATGAAGCTATTCATGTCTGTGAGCTGGAAATTGGTTTGGTTTGATCGAATTTCCAGAGATCCAAACAATCTGATGTTTGATTCAGTGCAAACACCTTCAAACACGAACGGCTCAACTGAATTTTCAAACGTGAAGTGCACTTTGCACTAATACAAGTAAATGAACAGTTTCCTTCTTTCTCCAGAGCAGCTTACATGAAGGTTGTAATATGTGTAAAGAGACCTCGGGCCATTTCACACTTCCCTTCCCATCTACTGGACAGGAAAGGAGCATGATGAGCCAACATTGACTAGTGCTCACACTTGGAATGCTAGTCAACAGTAGCCACCCCACCCCACCCCCCTGTGATCTAATGCTTACCTTGATTCAATTGTGGGGCCAGTCCTCTTCAGGGTGCCATTGTTTTGGCCATGGTGCCCTGCGGAAGTGCACGTGTCAGTGCTGTCACCATGATGATGCTGATACTTTTGCACGGCCATGGCCACAGTCACATCAGGAGGGCAGCAGAGCTGCCAGTGTGCTTGTGCGGCAGCCCTGTTGACTTTGTCATCCAGCAGAGGTTCAAATGTTCCCCAGACGGATGCAACAGGTAAGCAATTGGGGAGGATGTGAGCACGATTTTGCGCTCTACACCTAAGACGTTTTCGCACGGGGCTGAACGGTGCGCGTGGGAGACAGCTGCGGACACGGCATACGCATTGCCCGAGCGGGGCTTGCGCTCCGACGTGTCCGCAGCTGTCTTTCTCGTGTTCGAAGTGTAGAGCACTTTAAAGTGCTCTACATGCATTCGAACGCAGACGAGCCGCCCGCAGGCGTTCGGGAGGAGAAGCATTCGTGCCTGCTTCTCCCTCCCTAACAGCTGCGGGCTTGCCTCCGACGCCGGCGCGGCTTCGACAATCAGCTGTTTGACAATCAGCTGATTGCCGATCTGCCTCCGCGGCTGTCTCCGCGCCCCTGGCCGGCCTTTGCCGGCTAAGACAGCTCACGATGCTTTGAGCATTCGCACACAGACGCGCTGGAACGCGTTTACACGCGCTCCTGCGCTCCTGTGTGTGAAAGGTGAAAGCGTCGTGAGCTGTCTTAATCTTCCCGTCCTACTCCCGTTCCAAATGGAACGGGAGTAATGCGAAAACGTCTCTAATCAACAATTATTGAACTTCTAGGAAGGCAGGGGCCACTTGGAGGCTGTAGCAGCTTCCTCCAAGTGCAAATGCCTTTGCCCAGAAGTTCCCTAACCATGCACTACCAACCCAAGTGCAAAGAGACCTCTGGTAGAACCTGGAGACCTGATATTTCTGAGAACACCATTTGATAGCACCTTAGTTCCAGTCACCATAGTTGATGTCAGTGAACACATTTGTGGTCAGGCATTCTGAGCTAAGGCCAGAGTAGGCAACAAATAATAAATGAACAAACAAACTGAGAAATGAAAGTTCTTCAGTCATTCCAGACACAGTCTGTAATACTGAGAGAAACCATAAACAGGTGGTCAAGTCTTTTTTCATCATCGTTGCCTTCTAGCCACTGTTTTTCAGAAAGCAAGTAAACATGGAGGGCTTGTAGATTTCCACCATCATTCGAACATCTCTGTCACCCAAATGGAAAATACTTGTTTCATTCCTCATCCAGAATGCAGCAGCAAGAAGTGGTGGCTAGTAACTTTCAAAATTCAGCTGAATTTGGCCGAATTTGGACATTTGAATCCAAATTGAATGTTGACACATTTGAAGATTGACATTCAAATTAGAATTGAATGTTTTGATACATTTTTATGAAGCTTTGTATGGGATTCGTTTGCTATTCGTCTGAATTCGTATGGGATTCATATGGGATTGAACATTTGCATTGAATACGAATCCTCCCATGTTTGAAGGGAATCTATTCAAACAAATATGAATTTTCTTGCATTTTATTCAATATGAATCAAATACCAAAAAATAAAAATAAAAAATTGTGCACATCCCTACTAGAGACATCCCTAAAGAATTGTATTTTCTGCCTATTTGCTGCTGAACCTAAAGTTAAGGTCTTAACTTATAAGTTAAGCTTGGACCCTGGATATCTCAAAGAATGACTCCTCCTACAATGACTTGCCTGTGAGCTAAGATATATGGGAGAGTCACCTTTGCTCTGCCACCACCCTCAGAATTTAAAGAGGCCAAAACACATGAAAGGGCCTTTTTGGTGGTGGCATCCTTCCCTCAGAGTTTTATTTGCTATTATCTTGTGTTTGTTTTTGTATTTAGACATTTGATCAAGGTGCTACAGCCTTGAATTATTTGAGCAGTCTATCCTTCCCTCTCAGGAACTGTATTTTTTAATTTAATTTAATGCCTATTTTATTTCAATTTAAATCTGCTTTGCTTCTGTTTTTACCTCCCTTTGTATCCGTTGTTAAGATGAGACCATGGGGTAAAGAGCGGGATATAAATGTAAAGAAAGAAAGAAATACCTGGGAAGGCTATACCACTTTGGTGTGTAGATTCTGCAGGAGGGAAAGAAATACCAGCAGTTATTCCACAGCCTTCAAAAAACAGGTATTTCTTCACTGTGAAGTTTCAAGAGCAGCAGCCTGTGTGAAAGAAAACATAGCTGAATGTTAGGATTTGGCTCCACCCTGAAAGGGAGGTAGAAAGACAGCAAAAGCAGGAAACAAATGTGGAACACTTTTGCATACAGAAGCAACATGGGTTTCAACAAATAACCTCTAGATGGTGTCTAAGGGTGTTTTTCCACTGTCACTAAAAGTACCCATTAAGTACCCATGAATTTAGAGCGAAATGCGGGAAGGATTTGGACGTGGCATCCGCACAGGGAACCCAATTAGGGTCCCTTTGAGGACACCACGTCTGCATGTCATGCTGCCAAATCCTACCCAGATATAAGACCTGAAAAAATCAGGTCTTACGCCTGGCTTTTCCTCTTAAACTGTTTCGGAAGAGAACACTTCCGAAGAGGAGGGGGAAAGCCAGATTGCTGGTGCATTGCCCAGCTGTCAGAGCATGCACTCTGCATCGCTGACAGGTGGGCGAGTCCGGTGGCTGGCTTCCCTGCCTTCCCCTTGGCCAGGGGAAGGTGAGTCCTACTCCCACCCCCACCCCGCAGAGGGTCCCACAGTCGCGCCATCCACTTTACCTCGTCATCACCAGCCCAATTCTGGGCTGGCAGTGGGGGTGGGAGTTGGACTTGCCTTCCCCTGGCCAGAGAATGGCTGATCACCGCTTCTCTTGCCAAGGGGAAGGCAGGGAAGCCAGCC
This sequence comes from Aspidoscelis tigris stejnegeri, assembly GCA_023333525.1. Lineage (NCBI taxonomy): Eukaryota > Metazoa > Chordata > Lepidosauria > Squamata > Teiidae > Aspidoscelis > Aspidoscelis tigris. Next base: position 19,101,526 of record JALMGA010000011.1, read on the forward strand.
GCCGGACTCGCCCACCTGTCAGAGAGGCAGAGCATGCGCTCTGCCTCTCTGACTGCTGGGCATGCACCGTCAGGGCCGGTTTGGGATGGGTGCTGTTGCGTCCGCACAGCACCCACGCCAATCTGTTTCCCCATCCAGCCCTGCATATGCGCGGGGCCTCTGAGAATCTGACCCTCTATAGGTCAGATTCCTTTTTAAAACGTTCCGCCTGAAAACGGATCTTTGAGATCCATTTTCCGGTGGCGCATGTGGCAAGGCCCGTAAGGGCTAATGCAGAAAGGTCCTGCTATCTAATACCTCCAGTGCTGCTGCTGTGGTTGTTGTGTAATACACGATTCAGCCAGTAGATGTCACCACTCACTTCACTGCCTCTTGAGAAGGCAACCCCTGACAGGTAGAGCCTTTAAAAGGAATTCATCCCATAGTGTGCTTTTCCAGGAAAATGTACACTTTCTTATAAGGCAGTCTTTGCAGGCATTCAGTGGTTAATGCCATCAGGATACTGTGCAAGATTTTCCGCACATTAAGAATGACTTAAATAAAACTACAGCACTGTGATCCTTTTGTGGGGAGATACATCTTACAGGAGTTTAGACTCTCCATCCATGTGTGTGAATAAGAATAATTCCGATTACAAACCAGTTGGAAAGCACTGCGTGCATTGGAGGTATTGCGCTGGAGGTATTCTGGTACCCAGAAGTTCAATGGGGCTGTGTGTGGCCATTCCAAAAGCGTTGAGATATGCCTCTGGGCATAAGCCACAACTGATTTGTCCAGGCATTCTCTCCTACTGTGTTGAGATTTTTGAAGCTACAAACCTTCACTAAGGTTTTTCCTTTTAAAGGCATTTTACATTTGTTCCTCTCTACCTTAATCACTTCTGACATCTTGCCAGGTCCAGAGAAGCAGCCACCAAACAACACCTGGTTAGATTGTGCGTTTCACATGGCGCTTTTTGAGTTGCAGAGGAAAATCAACATGCCAATAGACAAAGGCTGAGCTCCAGGAAGCACTACTAGTACTTTCTTTGCACTATAACTTAATTTCTGCTACTCATGGAGAAGAAAGAGGTTGCAAAGGTAACTTTCAAGAATTGACTTGGTTCAGCCACTTGAAAGTTGGGTCTAATTATGACTGTAATATGTCTTAAAGTCAAGGGCCTACTCAGACTTGATGGTGCTAATAGTGCTCAGGTAAGGCTGGCTAATATTCGGTAAGCATAAAAATTGCTTGATGAAATGCCTTGCCACACAGATGGGACACTGAGATATAAACACTGTTTTATATCTTCCAAGAAAAAGGGTGGTTCTGCACTGGGTGGTTAAACTTGTTTAACCATCCAGTTAAGACCCATTTAAAACCCTTACCTACTTACCTTCTGCACTAGAGACCGGATTAGCAACCCTTCCTGGCAGCTGCTTCCGCATTTCAGCATGCAAGATCTGTTTCTGAAACGGGTCTTGCCACCAAAAACCGGTTTAAATTGAAGACCTCAAAAATGAGGTCTTCAGTCCGTCCCTTCGCCTGGATCCATGTGGAAGCAGGACGCTTCCGCACATTGCCAGGCGAAGGGACGGATGTCCCAGCGGCCGCCATGTTGGGAGGGGTGGAAGCAGGATGGTCTGCTTCGGAAGCCCTTCCCTCGCGTGCCATGTGCCACCGGAAACACATGGTGACTGTCCCGCAGCTTTGGGGGCAGCGTCAGCAGCATGGGAATCCGGCAGACATTTTGAATGGGTGCTGTGCCTTCCGCGCAGGACCCAGGTGATCTGGACACCCGATCCGGCCTCTCCGTGCACGTGTGGACACGCGGGGCCTCCGAGGATCCGTCTCTATTTGGGATGGATCCTCCGGAGGAATGCAAATGCAGAAGCACCCAAAGTATCTGATTAAAGATGTTACAGGCACAGCCACATAACGAAATGACCACTAGATGTCACAGTTGCGTAATTTCAAAGGCTAGCAGGCTACTTTCCATTCTAAAAGGGAGAAGGATTCACAAGAACCTTTTGAATTCATTCATTCTGATATTAGTGGACCTTAAGAACACAGTGATGGGGGGGGGATTGTACTGGTCAGCAAAACATTCAGAAGGAAAATCCGAAGACAGAGGACTTATAATTGCAAGGGGATGTCTTTCAAATAAAATGGATATTTATCAAAGTGCAGAGAAGAAGAAGAGTTGGCTTTTCTACCCCACTTTTCCCAAAAAAGCAGCTGACAAAGCTTTTCTATTCTTCTCCCCACAACAGAACACCCTGTGAGGTAGTTGGGGCCGTGAGTGCTCAGAAGAGAGCTGTGACTAGCCCAAGGTCACCCATGAAGAAGGGCGGAATCGAACCCGGTATTCCCAGATAAGAGTCCGGCTCCCTAAACACTAGACCAAACTATGTGTGAACTCTGAGCCTCAACTGAATGGTATGGCAGGGAGGAAAGATTGTTCTTTATTAGATTTGTATTTGATGATGTGAATGTTGACAACATTTGTATGTATCTGTACACATCTGTACAAATCCCATTTTTATCCTGTATGCATCCAATTTTTGTCCCATAAGTGTCCGTACAAATGCATACAGATATGAATAAGATGTGTATAGATACGTATGTAATATATACATATCCATACACATATGAATGTCTGCATAATTCATACGAATGATTCAAAAGGTTCAAAAATTCATTTGAATGTTAAATTCGAATGTACAGACATTTGGTTCAAAATCAAATGTCTGAATTCGATCAAATTTTGAATGTTTTGAATATTCTGCACATCCCTGTTATATACATAAGGCACCCAGATAGCTCTAAGAAGGTTCCAACCAACAGATTCTCTCTCACTGCCAGAGATGGCAAAATGAAACAACCCAACACTTAACAGGAAAGAGGAAAGAGATGTCAGCCGACCAAGCTGAGCAATGTAGATGAACTGGATTATCTGTTGGCTGTTTGCGTCCATGTCACTCAAGTAACACGTGTTCCCTGGGTGGTACTAAAGAGCAGTCTCTCCAAGGCTACCATCTAAAACCTTGAAGATGCAGCAACCAGATAGTCTTAAAGGATCTCCTGGTTCTATCACATTGTTTAAACTATGTGAATTTGCCGTATGCTAAATAAATAAATCTGTTGGCGTTGGTAGTTTCCGGGAAGGTCTGTGATGTTTCACTTATTAAGTGGGGAAGCCTAACATGACGTAGGCCTGGGTCCTTTCTGCACTGGGCCTTATTCCAGATTATATCCAGGAATAGGGACCTGCCATCCCCATGCTTGTGCAGATGGTGGTAGGCCCTGGGCAGAGGCTGCTATAGTCTGTACTAGCATGCAGACGGAAGGTTCCTATTCTGGGTTATAATCCAGAATAAGGCCCAGTGCAGAACAGCCCCTGGATGGAGGAGGAGGAGGAGGAGGAGGAGGAGGAGGAGGAGGAGGAGGAGGAGGAGGAGGAGAAGGAGGAGGAGGAGGAGGAGGAGAGCAGTGTTTGGGTTTGCAGGAGAACATAGATCTGGGTCAAAGAGAACCACATTGTGTGTGTGTGAAAATGGAGGTAAACTTCATGGAGGGAGAAAAAAGAGTTATGAGCCAGTGTTTTTTGTAGTTTTCACTGGCTTATAACCCATTTTCACGAAAATGTGCTTCTCACTGACCCAGATCTATATCCTCCTTCAAACCCAAACACTCCTCCTCCTCTTCCTCAGGCCAGACATGTCTAAATAAACAAGGATACGGTGGCTTTATGACTCAGGCAGCAATGGCTCAGGCCCTGATGAATGTGGACTCCTAACCAAACAAAAATCAGGCCAGCTAATAAGTCTCCTGACTTGGTCCTTCAGGATGATAGATTGGCCAAACATAGACTTTTTATAACTCTGGGTTTAAAATAAGCCATTGACCCAGCTGCAGTTATCATGCTAAACAATCCCAGCTCTATACGGCTTCACCAAGGGGAGTATTTTGTGGGAGGGCAGGGTGAGATTATTTTAGGCCTTGCACAAACTTTCTTTGGAAACGGAGATCCCAGCTTTGGGGCTTGCAGCAGAGAGAGACAACAAAACAGTAGAGAAATTTGGCTTCATTTCTTTTTTACAAAATAAAATTAAAATAATAATAATAATTAAAAAAACCTTTCTGCTCTGAGGAAAACAGAAGACAGGAACAGAAAACCTCAACCAATAAAATATCCTTATGCACGCAATGCCGGTGAGTCTTCTCTAGACCAAACAACAAATAATGTGAAGGAGATGTGGTAGAGAGGGGAAAAGGCAGCTAAGGGGGAAAGGATACCCTGTGAACAGAAGCCTGTGGATGGGCACATCACAAGCACCATGCACAGATTTGTTGGGCTTCTTTGAAGCTCAGAACCGTACGGCATGCTCCTCTATAGTCTGAGATGCAACCCAAGCACTGCAGGGCTTTGCAATTTGCCATATGGTAGCAACACTCCAAGAATTCAGGTCTTTCCTCACTTCAGCAAATTGCTTTTCATACGGTGGAGAGTGAAAAGATCCAGAGCTTGATCATTCATCCATCCAAGCTCACTTAACATGACTACAGGAATCCTACCCTGTTCTCACAGAAACTGCCTCAGTCTCCTTCAATTTGCTGGAACTTCTTTCCCACATACCATGACTTCCAAAGATGTTGTTCGCTTGATACCAAGGACAGCTCATCTCACAAAGCATTTGCTGCAACATGTATTCATCAATACCTACAATCTGGGCATCTATTTAACAGAAGGCAGTGAGTGTTGTTTACGTTTAGAGTATACATGCATGCATCTGTATTGAAGAAGATCTGGCTCTGAAAGCCCAAATGCTGGAAGCTGAAAATGGAATGTGCTAATGAACTCATGTCCACCGTATGGGCCTCCTGTAGGTATCTGGTTGGATGCTGTATGAGCAGGCTGCTAGATGAGATGAGCCATTGACCTAATCATCCAGGCTTCTCCTTATGCCCTCTGGAGAACATATAAAGGTGGAAACAGCAGTAACAGAAGGAGTTTAAGAATCCAGATTAGAGATGTACCAAGCTAGTTTAGGCAAACTGGGGTGTCCACAAGGTTTGCACGAGAACTGAATCAACCTGATACTAATACTAATCAATACTAATACTAACAACAAGAAAACAACAACAATAATACAAGGACTTACAAAATACAAGGACTTAAAGATTGAAGTTCAAAGACTCTGGCACAAGCCAGCACTGGTGGTCCCAGTGGTGATCGGGCCAATGGGTGCCATCCCAAAAGACTTTGGGTGGCACTTAAAACAGCTCAACATAGACAAGGCCACCATCTGTCAATTGCAAAAGGCCACCCTGCTGGGCTATGCATGCATTATCTGCCAGTACATAATGTCATCTTAGGATCTTGGGAAGACCCTGATGCGTTATGAAATATCAAAGCCGACATGTTTAGTGTGTGTTATATTATTGTGTTTCTGTATTTAATGATGGTGATGGTGATGGTGATGGTGATGATAACAACAACAATGATGACGGTGATGACAATGGCGATGTTTTGAACCCAAACCAAGAGGTGTTTGTTCAACTTGAACCAAATGACTACATTTCAATTTGTGCACATCCCTAGCTGAGTTGAACTCTGAGTTTCATGATGAATCCTGATCTGCCCACTTGAGTGTCAGAACCGGGGTTGTCCCAGTTCTTCTCCTCCAAATCAATCAACTTTCATTTATAAGCTCTCCACTCCCTTCCTTGCTATCTATCCTAACTCGGGGTCACTGGTTCTTTTCTTCAGAGGAAATACAAGTCCCTGTTAGAAGCCCACCCATGGCCTGGATGGGCCCTCTGGATCAGCTACTCCCTCTGCAAGGTTCCCAGGCCTTTGCTACTCTAGAGAAAGAGCTGGCAAATATCTGTAATGGCACAATTCCAGGGCGCCCAGTAAGCAACACCATTATGCTTTTGCACAAAGTGATGCACACATAGCTGCTTCACAAGCATAGAGTGAATTTTGGGACAGCACACATCACTTGCATTTGGTACTGATTAGCTTTGCAAGGGGCTGAAATACTAACCAAGGTCAAGCAAAATCCCTGCTGTATAATGTTTAGCATTCAGTTCAGCCAAAAGGCACTTAAACTCTGGAAGCAATACCGTTTTGGATCTGCTTCAGTGTGTGTGGGGGGGGGACATAATTATGGCAACGTTCATGTCTCAATGCCATACGGTGCTTTAAATATGCTGAGCCCTTTCGATGGCGCGATGCCTGATGAAACAGGCCCAGGGCATGCTAATGCCATGTCAAGATCAAGTGGGTAACAACAGAAACATTCTCCTCTCATCACAAAACCTTGGCAAGACCTCTTGCTTCAACTCCCTGGGATGCTGGCATGGATGCCAAAAGGAAACTGGAAAACTGTTGAAATCAAAGGAAAGGTTGGGACTCCCCAGGCCTGGAGCCTGCCAGAATGTTATACTATGGCAGCAAGAATCTTGTCAGTGCCCAAAGACTATCTAATTGTACAGAATAATAGGAAACATGGAGGCTCCTTGTAAATATGTTGGCATCTTCTCTGGCCTGCCTCATGGAAGATAATGAACCATAAAGGATGAAATTGGCTCTTGACTTGTTCAGAAATTGATGGCCAGCAGCCAGAAGGCAATATTTCTGGGTAGCTGAGAACTATTTGCTGGGGCAGGGGTGGGGGTGGTGGGGGTGGTGGCAGGGGATTCAAGGCTAGACACCAAAGGTTTGGGGAAGTCACTGTTATTTAAGCATACGATTCTGGACTGGTATTTCTTTCTTCCAGACTTGAGGTGCAAATATCCAAAGGAAGGTGCACCCACATATCCAAACTATGTACTGTTCCACTGGGCATGTAATCTTTCCCCTGCAATCTACAGTTACGCTGAATTGACATCTCCATTATAGGCACACTTTCTAAGAGCTGCACGGTATACAGAATTAAGAACATAAGAACTTAAGGGGAACCTTGCCGAATCAGGCCAAAGCGCTTCTAGTCCAGCATCCTGTCTCACACATTGGCCCACCAATTGCGGCTTTGGGCTTCAAGCAGAAGGCAAAGGCGAAACCTTCACTTGCTCTCAAATCCCTGCAAATGGCCTTAGAGGCATCACACCTGTCTCTCCAACCCAGAGGTGGAGAGACAGGCATTTTAGGAGCTATTGATACGTCTGTCTTCCATGAATTTTTATAAAAGCTATCACCACATCTTCTGGCAGTAAATTCCATAGACTGATGGCCCTCTGGCTGTAAAAAATATCTTCCTTTTGTGTGTCCCAACATCAGCTTCATAGAATGGTTCCTGATTCAAGAGCTGTGTGACAGAGAAAATATTTTTTCTCTATCTACCTTTTCCACACCATGGCCCCTGACTTCATGGACTCAAGAACCTGTGTCACACAGGACTTCCATCTTGTCTGGACTCAGTTTCAGTTTATTGGTCCACATCCAACCCAGTACTGCTTCCAGGCAGTGATCAAGGACCTGAATTGCCTCCCTGGACTCAGAGGGAATGGGGAGATCAGGAGTTTTGGAATGAGGTGCCAGGATGCTAATGACACCCAAATGGCATCTTGTCCCACAACTCCGGATGACCCCTTCCAGTGGGTTCATACAGAAGATTATAAGGCATATTGCACTTTTGAAATTATTACAAAATACTGTACTTCTCTTACGGTGATACAGTGGATGCGAACAAAATGGATGGTGTTTAAGAGGGAACCTGATTGAAGTGTATAAAATCATGCATGGTATAGAAAAGGTGGATAGAGAAAATTTATTTTCTCTGTCACACAACACTAGAACCAAGGAGCCCTCTATGAAGCTGATGGGCAGGAGAGTCGGATCAGACAAGGGGAAGGATTTCTTCACCCAGAGGGTCATCGGTTTATGGAATTTGCTGCCAGTAGAGATGGTGATGCCACCAGTATTATATCACCACAGTGCAGATACTTGCTTCCACAGCAAGGATAATATTAGATCAGCAAACCCATTTGAGACCTAAAGATCAGTGAAAGAGGGGGAGGCCTGACTTGTGAGCTTTCCTTTGATGCTATAGAAATATTTGGGGCTCTGTGGGCCAAACCATACGTCCTTTCTGCACCAGGCCTTATACTGGATTATATCCCAGAATAGGGGCCTGCCATCCACATGCTGCTGCAGTCTATGGAAGGTCCAACCCATGGTCTACCGTAGCCATCACTAACACATTGGTGGCAGACCCTTGTTCTGGGATGTAGTCCAGAATAAGGTCCAGGGCAGGAGGAGGAGGAGGAGGAGGAGGAGGAGGAGAATTTAAAATCCTGCTTTTCTCATTTAAGGGGACTCAAAGCTGCTGACAAACCTTCTGTTCTTCTCCCCAAAACAGAACACCCTGTGAGGTAGGTGGGACTGTGAGGGTTCAGAAGAGAGCTGTGACTAGCCCAAGTTCACCCCACTGGCTTCATGGAGGAGCGTGGAATCAAATCCGGTATTCCCAGAGTCCGGCTCCCTAACCACTAGACTGAAGGGCTTTAGTCTACTCAAAATCAAAGCAAGACTTTCAACCAGCAGTGCCTCCCATGCTTCATTATTCTCACCAAAGTTTTCCAAGAGCCAGTGGGGAACAATTCAACAAGAAAAGACATTTCTAGATTTTCATCTAAATAAGACTGAAGGTCAATGGTAGATAAGCATCCTCTGCATGAATACGGACTAAAATCTACACTTGACTTTGCTGAGATTTTGAGGGGAAGTGAAAGAAAAGTGGTTTTATAAGACCATTTAATCTTATTTCGTTTTGGCACTGAATTTCCTTCACCCTCAGCCTATGCAAAGTCCGGAAGCTTTTCCACCATCAAAACATCAAGAGGAGATGCAGAAACAGAGTCTTTTTTTTTTTAACAGAAGTTCTTCCTTAAAGAAGCCCACTGCCTTTTTCCCCCTAACCTCTCAACTGCCAAGACAAAACACATGTTTCAGGAATAAACTCGTGCTTAATATGTATTCATCAACGTGAATCAGGCAGTGCGTTAAATCCCACACCTAATATCACTTCTGTCCAGCAGAGAGCAGTAGCACACCTACAGACAACGAATTGCCATTCTTCCTCCATGTCACTGTTTTCTGGTTGATATCAGTGGGTTTTGTTTCTTTCTCTTGTTTGTTTGCAATATTTGTGCTTCAACAGCGGTGACAGACCAGAAATCAGGAATGGAAGGTGGGTGAAGTGGAGTGTAGCAACCGTGCTGCTGGAAAAGCACGCTTTCATCTAAACCTCGGTCCTAATTCACTGCGTACCAGGAGTCCCTGTGAGTGGCTGAAAGCCGATTCTGAAGCTGAGCAAAATCTTGAAAACTTGATTTGGAAACTAGTGGGATGTTCTCCCCTTCCCGGAATTCAGATTTTTTATTATTATTATTATTATTATCATTCAATCATTCTAAGCTATGGATGTGCATGAATGCTGTTGTTGTTGTTATATTCGTATTGAAAATTTGTATTCATTCAAATAGATCCCCTTCGAATGTGGTAGGATTCATATTTGATATGAATGTTCAATCCTATACGAATCCCATGCAAATGCATATGAATAACAGATCCCATACAAACGCATATGAGTAGCATACGTATCCTATATACGAATGTACCGTATATTCCGGCGTATAAGACGACTGGGCACATAAGATGGCCCCCAACTTTCCCGTTAAAATATGGAGTTTGGGATATAATCGCCTTATAAGAAGACAACACCCAGCGTATAAGACCAACCCCGAATTTTGAGAAGATTTTCCTGGGTTAAAAAGTAGTCTTATACGCCAGAATATACAGTATATGAATAGCATACAAATCCCATGCAAATGCATATGAGTAGCATACGGATCCTATATATGAATGCATACACATAGCCTAAGGATCCTATACAAATGCATACAAATAGCATACAAATCCTATATACGAATCCCATACGAAGCTTCATATGAATGTATCAAAACATTTGAATCAAATTCAAATGCCAATCTTTGAATGTGCGAACATTCGATTCTAATTTGAATATCCGAATTTCAAATGTCATGGATATTCATGCTCCTCCCTATTCTTAGCGGCTCTTCCAGACTCCGGTCAACACCTGCAGCACAGAATTCAGGGACAGGAAGATGTGAGTATAATGGGACTGTCCAGGGATCTATAAAGACAGGTTTCAGAGATGTCATTCCTAGTCGCCAACCATTGTCTGCTCCTTCACAGGGGACGGTCTCCTGCGCGTCCTTTTCCTCCTAACCATTCAGCCACTGTTTCCAAGCAAAGATGCAACCACCACAAGGAAATTTCACTCTCCATATTTCTTAACTGATGCCCGGTTCCTGCTCAGATGGAAACCAGAGAACATAAGAAATGCCCCACAGGGGTTAGACCTGCATGTCCCAACTACAGTAGTCCAGCAGCCTGTTTGCACAGTGTCCCACCAGCTGCACACAGAAGTCCTTCAGCTCACATTTTACTCTGCTCTCAGTCTTCGAAGAGGTGGTATTCAGAGTAGGGATGTGGACAAATCATTATTATTATTTTGTATGTGATTTGTATTGAATTGAATGCAAGAAAATTAATATTCATTCAAATAGATCCCCTTTGAATGTAGTGGGATTCGAATACAAATGTACGAATTTGGCCAAATTTGGCCCAATTATGAAAAAGAAGACGATGAAGAAGAGTTGGCTTTTCTACCCTGCTTTTCGCACCCATTTAAGGGGACTCAAAGTGGCTGACAAACCTTAAGTTCTTTTCCCCAGAACATCATCATCATCATCATCATCATCATCATCATCATCATCATCATCATCATCATCATCATCATCATCATCATCATCATCATCATAATAATAATAATAATAATAATAATAATATTTATTTGTATACCGCCCTATGGCAAACCAATCCGGGCGGTTAACAGCAGTAAAATGTAAAATATAACAATTAAAAACACCTTATCCCTCCCCCCCTTAAGACAGTATTAAACAGTATAACATATTAAAACACAATATCAATGCATAAAACAATAATTTAAAAACTAAAAACCCTGATGTCCCTCTGTTGATCCTCAACCATCACTAAGATGGGGCCACGGGAGGAATCAGGGAATCTGGGCCGGGATGGTTAATCTGGAAAGGCCTGCCGGAAGAGATCCGTCTTGACCACCTTTTTAAAGCTGTCTAATGATGTTATCTGACGGATCTCATCCGGCAGGTCGTTCCAGAGTTTGGGGGCGACAGCAGAGAACGCCCTCTGGGAGGTCGCCGCAAGCCTAGATTTTAGAGGCTGCAGTAAGTTCCTCCCAGAGGACCGGAGAGTGCGGGGAGGATTGTACGGGAGGAGGCGGTCCCTGAGAACACCTTGTGAGGTGGGTGAGAGCTCAGAAGAGAGCTGTGACTAGCCCAATATCATCCAGTTGGCTTCACGAAGGAGGGAGGAATCAAACCCGGTATTCCCAGACAAGAGTCCAGTTCCCTAACCACTAGACCAAACTGGCTCATGAAGATTCATGCACACCCCTAAACTGCTTTCCATTCTAGAGGAAGTGAGGTCTTCGAAGAGATGCCAGAGAAGATACCCCCACTGAAAGTGCTGTTTCCCAAGGCCCTCCAAAGGTCAGGTCCAGCACTGCCAAGAGGCAGCCTTCCTTCCACACTTGAGAGGCACTTCTGGGCTTTCCTTGCATTCATCTAGGCTTGTTCTTGCTGAAGGATTTATTCAATGGTTTGAGTTTCAATCCCCCACTCCCTTCCCCTTGGGTTCAGCAACTGTGAGAAGCTTTGGCTTCCCCCAACACCCCCCCCCCAACTTCAAATGCATTCAGAACTACTTTGTTGTCCTAATAGGAATTCATCGACTTCCTACCTTTTGCAAATTGATCATAAAAATGTGTTACAAGTCAGTCAAAATGGAAATCCAAAAATGCACGGCCTCCTTACGGTTGCTATGGCAACCAAGAACCTTTCCTTGAATGAAGATTTGAGAAGGTGCATCTGGCTTTTGCAGCTACTGGTACCAGAAATGCAGCTCTGCGCTTCCTGATTCATGATTCACCCTGCTTACTCATTTCCAGGAAGAAAGAAAGCCTACTGCTTTAAAGAAAAGTCTGCACAGGGTTCAGTACTTGCATACCTATTTGCTTCTAATATATCAGAGATCGCAAGCTGTAGTCCATCAGGTATTGCTGAACAACAGTGCCCAGTATCCCAGCCCAGCCCCAGTGGAATGCTGGGATTTGTTGTTCAAGGACATCCGGAGGACCATGGTTTGAGAATCACTGCCTTAAAAGCTTCCTGTGCTGAATAATAGCTCTTCCCTTCCTCATAAATCAGTGCTTTGATGAACAAAGTTGAACAGCCATTGCAGGCTGGTGGGGTATAGCTTATATCTTATGTTGCCTTAGCCACTTTAGGTGGGCTGCCTAAACTCTGGTCTGCAATATGATAGTCAACTACAACTCCCGTCACACGTTGCCATTGGGCAGATGGGCCAGGGCTCACAGAAGTGGTAGTTCATTTCTGGTGGTCATAGTTTGTCCATACCTGACCTAGAAGGACAAATGGGCCAGATCTATATCAAGTTACTGCCCTCCAGCTGTTTTGAAGAGCCCCTTAGCATCCGCTGTTCATTTTTTCTTTTTGTGCTCACATTAGAGAGCTGCACAAATATTTGTCACATTCACAATTCATACAAATTCGTAAAAGGGCATGCATTCGCTTTCAAATCAGATGTTGGCTACATCAGAAGATTGACATTCAAACATGAAGCAAATGCTTTTGTGCATTTGTTTGAAGCTTTGTTATACTCGCAAATGTGGGTCGGCTGCCCAGTCTCATCTGCAGCAGATACAGAACGGATTCAGAGTGAATTCAAAGTGGATTCAGATTGGATTCAAAGCATTCAGAGTTAGGGATGTGCATGAATATTCCTAACATTCAAAATTCATACAAATTTGGCTAAATTTGGACATTCGAATTTGAAACAATGTTGGCACATTTGAAGACTGATATTCAGATTCAAATCAAATGTTTTGATACAGTCGTATGAAGCTTCATATGGGATTCATATGGGACCGAACATTCGTATCAAATTCAAATCCTACCACATTCGAAGAGGAACTATTCGAACAAATACAAATTTTCTTGCATTCAGTTTGATATGAATTGAAGTCAAACCCTCTCCCTATTTGTTCAGAGGGCATTTGGAAGTGTGGCTGGAGGCAGGGATTTGAATAGCATTCAAAGAATATTCGCAGTGGATTCGAATCCCACCACATTCAAATTTTGTTCTCATGCGCTTCACTGTGAATTGAACACAAAAATAAAAATTGCACACATCTCTAGGCTGCATAAAGAGATGGGTGTGGCAGAACTTCTGTCACTGAATCGTCAGGGACTGATGTGCAGCTGGCCACCAACAGCTTGAGGAAAGAAAAAGAAGAGTTGGCTTTTCTACCCCGCTTTTCTCACCCATGTAAGGGGACTCAAAGCGGCTGACAAAGCTTTTCTATTCTTCTCCCCATAACAGAACACCCTGTGAGGTAGGTGGGGCTGTGAGAGCTCAGAAGAGAGCTGTGACTAGCCCAAGGTCACCCAGCTGGCTTCATGGGGGAGGGCAGAATCGAACCCGGTATTCCCAGATACGAGTCCAGCTCTCTAACCACTACACCAAACTGGCTCACCAAAGCTTCTTCCAGATGCAAGACCATTACCTCCCACAATGCAGTGGCTTCATTGCACCCATCAGATTGCAGGGCCCTGTGCTGTTGAAATAAGGAAGAGAGCCACCCAGACCTGTACAGAAAACCATGGCACATCTTGGGTGTTTTTCCACTGTCACTAAAAGTACCCATTAAGTACCCATTAATGGGTCCATAATGGCATTTTTGTACCCATTAATGGGTACTTCTAGTGACAGTGGAAAAACACCCCTTCCTGACGTGGCTCATTTGTATCTTTCCTTGAAGAACTGGGGTCAGGGATGTGCACGAATGTGTGTAGGCATTCAAAATCTGATTGAATGTGCCAAATTTGGGCATTCAAACTCAAACAGAATGTCCCCAAGTTTGAATGTAAACGTTCGGATTGAACTTTGGATCTATTTGTTTGAATTATCTGGACATTCATATGTCTACACGTTCGTACATGATGCGTACCTGAAGATCCGCATCTTCCCCGCATCTGTACAGATTTGTACAGATCAAATTTGTACAGACAAAAACGGGTTGCATACAGGATAACTACGGGATGCATACAGACGTGTACGGGAGTGTACATATGCGGGGAAGATGTGTACACGCACACGCGAATGTTGTTGACATTCGTAAGTGCAGATTCGAATCAAAAATTCGAAGGAGTAGATCCAAATTTGGTGGATGCAAATCAAATCTTGTTAAATTGGAATCGAATAGGATTTTCAGGTATTCGATTTGATGCAAATAGAATGTCAAAAAAAACATTCATGCGCATCTCTGACTGGGGTGTCTTTCGGAACTGGTCCCTCAAGGATGCATCTGCTGCGTGTCTTACCCTCCCATCAATTATCTGTGAAAAGCAAAACGAAGCCACCACCTCCTCCTGAGCATTTTCTGAGCAGCGGATATTTTTTTTCCACTGCAGCAGTCTGCAAACGGCATCCTTTCTGCTTTTCTTGGAGTCTCTCTTTTCCCCTTATAATGGGCCTCTCATGAAGCTCACTAACAGCATCTCTTCATTGCTTGCTTGAGAAGAACACACTGGAATAATAATCAAAAGGAACCTATATTCCGCCACAGTCTAATCCCTCCTCCTATTGCCATGGCAGCAGACAGTAGTCTTTTCCTTTCACTGGCCAGGCAAAGTCCTCACGACGGGCTCCTCTGTTTTTTTTCTCTCTCTAGGTTGTGCAACAGGCCAGGATTGTCTCTCCCTGGGAGGAAAGGCAAACATTAAAGGTTGTGCTTAGGTTGAATGATCCTGCAGGGACCCAAATCGGTTCCGGGGCTTTGAAATGGCGGAGGAGGAAGTGCAAACGTCATCTGTTGCCCCATCTCTGCCTCTTCCCTGAGCATTTCATTCCTCTGTTTCCAAGGAATTTGTCACTTAAGGATAGGGACAAAATCCTTCCCCCTCAAAATGTCCGCACCACACCTCTGGTTTGGTCCAAAATAGGGATGTGCATGAATATTCAAAAACTGAAATGTTCTATTTGAATCTGGCGGATTCTGACATTCAAACTCAAAACGGATTTTCAAAAATCCAGATTTTGACATTCAAACCCAAATACAGATTTTCGAAAACCCAATATGGATTTTGGAATGATTCAAATGTGTAGATTCATATCCGTCATATACGAATCTGCCCAAAAATTATCCGTATGTTGCAGTTAAAATGCAGGATTAAAACGAGATGTGTACTGGATAATACAGGATGCATACAGATTTTTCCAGCATGTGTGCAGATACGCATAACAGATACAAATGTTGTTGACATTTGTATCTTTAAATACGAATAACATTCAAACGTATGGATTCGAATGTTACATATTCAAATCGGATTTTACGACATTCGAATCTTAAATATCCAAATTGAATCGGATTTTATGACATTCGAATCTACTTGGGTTTGGATGTCAAAAATACATGCGTGCAAAACATAAAATGCACAACTCTTAATACTTGACGTTCACAACTGCTAGCTATTCATAAGGAGGATAGGTTATGTAATACATTTGTAATGAATTTTTTTAAAAAACAAGAAATGTTTGTGTTCTATAAATTAAACCTGTATGTCATGTAGTCACAGAAGAGGGAGAAGGAGAGTTGGCTTTTCTACTCCACTTTTCTCACCCATTTAAGGTGACTCAAAGCAGCTGATAAAGCTTTTGAATTCTTCTCCCCACAACAGACACCCTGTGAGGTATTTAGGGCTGTGAGAGCTCAGAAGAGAGCTGTGACTAGCCCAACGTCACCCAGCTGGTTTCATGGTGGAAGAAGAGTTGGCTTTTCTACCCTGCTTTTCTCACCCATTTAAGGGGACTCAAACATTGGCCTCTATATGCAAGCACAGAGGATGTCAAAACCCATCCTCACCCATTAGCAGTGGACGCAGAGGGGGAACCTTAATGAAGCCACCATAAACCTTCACCACATGCAGCCGTGGATGCTCTGTGCTACCTTCCTTCATTCTCCTTCTCCTTCGCTTCTGCCTTCCCTCCAATGGTATCCTCTGAAGCCAGACCAGTTTATGAAGAACCTTGATAGTAGTGGGACTAACTCTGGTACTAAGGTGTTGCACCTTTAAAAGCTGCTGGGAGACAGTGAGCAAAGCATGACTTTGGACTTAGGTCCGGCTTATGGGCTTCTGTATGAAAGGTTTGCACAAAGCCCATTTCCCACATTCAATTTGGTATGAATCGAATGTGGGAAAATTCAGCTTTGGCCGAATCCTGCCCCCAAGAATGTGCGGGGCTTCGTATTTATGCCCAAATATTCAAATTAATATTCCTGCATGAAATGAAGGGAATGTCTCCCCCCCCTTTCCCCCCTTCCTGCCCCCTCTTACCTGTCCTCATCGCCACATACACTGTTGTCTGAGGCAATTCTGGGTCTGTGCACACAGCTCCAAAATAGGCCAGAGGGCACCACTGCTGAAGCTTCGACTGAATACCGGTTATTCCGATTCATGGATGAATAGGGCCTATGAATGTAGGCCCTATTTGACTGAGCCACAACTCTACAAATTTGTACATATTCATATGAATTCCAGATGTCATGAATATTCATGCACATCCCTATTCCATATGAAACCGGTGGGCCCCTTTTGCTGGACTCGGTGGCCCTCTGGTTCTGCCTTACAGAGCATTTCCCATGATCTCTTGAAGAGGTTTCCAGCCACAGAGGTCAGCATGGCTGAAGGGTGGAATCATTCAAGGGTTCAGAGCAAAAGGCAAAGTTCTGACAACCTTAGGTGAGGAGAAGATCTCTTGCAGCTTCCTGTTGTAAGTATATTCATGATGAAGAAAGAATCATTCACCATGCCATGGCCTAACCTGTCTGCACTTTCTCCCAGAATGTCACAATTTAAGATCTAGAGCACAAGTGTGTGTCCAGATTCCCTCTTTTCTTTCCAGGGTTAAGCAGTCCAAGCTAGGGATGTGCACAAATTGGGGGGGGGGGTGTTGCATTCGATTGCATTATATCAAATCGAATATAAGAAATTTTGTATTCATTCGAATAGATCCCCTTTGAATGTGGCAAGATTCTATTTAATACGAATGTATTTGTAGGAATTTGTAGGAATATCCAATACGAATGCATATATATCTGATGTGTGTCCTGTAACAAATCCACTCTGAAAGCATCAAATCTGCCCTGAATCCACTCTCAATCCGTGTTGAACGCACTCTGGATCCATTGCAGATGAAACTGGTGCAGCCGCTTTCCCGCCTCCTTGTTTCATGAATGTTCCGAAACATTTGTACGAATACGAATGCCAGTGTACAAATGTCATAACATTCGATTCATATACAAATACCCAAATTCGTAAGAATAAAGGATGTTACAAATATTGCTGCCCATCCCAGCAAATTCCCCTGTGCAAGCTGCACGTTTTCCTTTCCTCCCAGCAGAGCGGGAGGGAGTGCATTTGAGTTGTTTCCTTTGTAAGGATTGCTCTTGGGCAATTGGCCCTCAGCAGAACAAGCGATTTTTCAGTCTTTGCAGCAATCTCCCTGCCCTTCCATCATCTGATGTGCTGCCTTCTGCCCCTTTTGGTTCTCTACCTGCATGTAGATGTGCATGTGTGCATGTAGACACACCCAGATAAACATAACCAACCAGCCAACCCATCCAGCCTGCTTCCAACACGGAGGCTAAAGCAGCACCTGGCTTTGGGCTGGCGTGAGTTGCAGAGCTGGGAATTTGCAATCCTAAAAGGAAATCTGATGACCATGGGACCAAGGGCACAAACCAGACTGGGACACACCCAGCCAATTCTCCAAGGCTTTGGATGAGCAATCGCACAGCAATGAACAAAAGGAATCTATAGGAGGGGGCGGGGGACTTGAATTGACTTAATGCAAGGATGTTGCAAGGGAACCTGACTGTTCCCGCAGCCAGCCAGGGTCAGCAGCATTGGCTGGAGCAAAGAACAGGGATCGATAATGCTAAACAACCCATGTCTCTGAAAAAGCAGATCAGTGCAAACGCAGTTAATAACCTTCATGCAGTTTTGTGGTTATAAATCCTTATTGAAATCTGGCAGCAAAGGCCCTGACTTTGACAAATGCAGGTTTCCCCTGAATTTCCCTAGGCTCTACACTCCTTTCTGTGTGTATGGGCAGGGGTGGCCCACAATGAATGTAAGGAGTTATTCCTCCCATATATAAATGTATATACTGTATAATAATATAGATTTCTTTGTATGGACAAAGGAAGGGCCTTGGCTGGAATCTTCTTCGAGCCAATCACTGATCCTCTCACTAAAGTGGGGGCAGGAGCCCTTAAGGACAGAATGAGCAAAGTAGCATCTTCTGACAAAACAGGATTTCTTGCTCTGTTTTAGCAGACCAGGTCATGTTAGAGGTCCCATTGAGTTAAGCGCTGCACTGTGTGATCGAATAGAAAATCCATCAGGTTTTCTCAACAGCAATGCAGAGGTGGCTTCCATTGCCTTTTGGGGGGATTTTTATTCAGTTAATTGAAGTCTAGCCTTCAGCATCTGGTATCCCCAGGTGGTCTCCCATCCAAGTACTTGCCTGACCTGAACTTGAGATCAAACAAGATCAGGAACAGGGGGGCCTACATGCGGAGACAGTATCTGATTGCTGAGGGCTTATGTTTTATGATCAGGACAAGCTGATAGACAAAACTTCAAAATATTTAAGAGGGAAAAACTTTTAAGGGTACAAGTCAGTAAACACTTCCTTGAGTGTAAATACAAATGAACACAGATGGATCTACGATTAGGAGTGTGTCACGAATGGGATTTGGAGCATTAGATTCGTAACAAAAATGTTAGAAAATTTGTGTTCATTCAAACAGATCCCCTTCAAATGTGGTAGGATTCTATTGGATACAAATGTATTCGTACAAATTTGTACGAATGTCCGATATGAATGCATACGGATCCTATACAAATGCATACATATCCTATACAAATGCATACGAACGCATACGTATCAATACATATCTGATACGTATCCCCAGTTTAACAAATGTACAAACGATTCATAAATATTCTGAAATATTTGTATTCATATGAATTTTAATATAAGAATGTTGTAACATTCGGTTTTATTTATTTATTTATTATTTATATTTCTATCCCGCCCCATACCCGAAGGTCTCTGGGCGGGTAACAGCAGATTAAAATAGAATATGCATTAAAAGACATTAAAAATTCAGCACATATAAAACAATATACAATATGTCTAAAATGATAGTGTGTGTACTGGGAGAGGGAACATTAACAGCTCAGCCAAAGGCCAGGCCAAAGAGGTGCGTCTTTACTGCCCTCCTAAATGTATATAAGGAAGGGGCCTGACACACCTCAAGGGGGAGGCTATTCCATAGTCTAGGGGCCATCACAGAAAAGGCTCTCTCCCGGGTGCCCACCAACCTCACTGTTGAAGGTGGTGGGACAACCAGGAGGGCCTCAACACTTGATCTTATTTATGATGTAAAAAAGTATTTACCCCATGCATCCCATTTTTGCCCGTACTATCACCTCAAATGTGTACAGATATGCATGAGATTCATACAGATGTTTGTATGTAATACGTACATATCTGTACATTCTGTACATTCGAATGTTTCAAATCATTTGAATGTTTCAAATCATTCAAAATGTATCAAAATTCATTTGAATGTTTAAATTCAAATGCGTAGACATTCTATCCAAATTCAAATGTCCACATTCGATCGAATTCAATCAAATTCCGAATGTTCAGAACATTCGTGAACATACCTATTTAGACCTTCCCTGGTTCCTTCTATTTTTGCACATCTGCCAGACTTAGTTGTTTCAGAGTTTCAAACAAAATTCAGTACGAAACAAATAAGCTGTGACAAAAACTGGACTCGCTTCCACATCACATCAAAGCTGAGGGCGCACCAGTTTACTGAGGTCACAAGCTAATGGTGAATCCCATTCAGACCCCTCCTGTGTCTTATATGACCAGTTACTGCTGAGGTGCTTTTTTGCCAATTGCTGCATGGAAGAATCTTGGGTAACTATGCCTTTGTTCCACCATTTCTTGATTTATGATTATGTTTTCCTTGATCTCCAAGTTCCCTCCATCCCATTTGTGTTTTATGTAGGAGCATATATATTGCTAGAGAGACTAAGTATGTATTACAGTCTTTTTTTTCCTCTTTCTACTTATCCCATTATGCTATAATATTTGCTATAGAGTGCTGTTTCTCTTTCCCACATTCATGGCCTAATATTAAAGTCCCATTCCACCAACACTATAATGTGCTGTAATTTGAAGCATCAGCTACTGAAATGGAAGGGGGTGGTGGAATACGAAATGGCTCTTTCCCTTTTATCTACCTGAGACCAATTTCATGACAAAGGTCGATGCTTATCACAGGTCACAACACTGTCACTGAGCTAAAACCATCATTATCTTACATCTGCTGCCATACTTAGAATAGTAAATAGTATTTTAACAACAACAGCAGCAAAAACCTGGCCTTGACAAAGGATGTCTAAAGTCACAAGGTTGTGTTCATCACGCTTCCTGCTCCTTCAGGGGGATCTGTTCCTAGTGAAACACATTGATACACCAACCCCATCCTGAAGAAGAAGAAGAAGAAGAAGAAGAAGAAGAAGAAGAAGAAGAAGAAGAAGAAGAAGAAGAAGAAGAAGAAGAAGAAGAAGAAGAAGAAGAAGAAGAAGAAGAAGAAGAAGTGTTAGTTTATACCCTTCCTTTCTCACCCTTTAAGGAGGCTCAATCATCTGACAAACCTTCTGTTCTTCTTCCCACAACAAACACCCTGTAATGTTAGAGGTCAGAAAGAAAGTTGTGTCTAGACCAGTGATGGTGAACCTTTTGAGTTCGGTATGTCAAAATTCTCAAGAAAACCTAGCTTAACTCAGGTGCCGTGTCACTTCTAGAAATATCCATAATTTTGTGATATTTGTAGCTGTAGTAAAAAAGTTATATTTTTGATATACGTATTTCGTTAAAAGCAAAAATGAATAATTCTTTACATTAGTGATTTTGTTGCTGAATTTCGTTTGCTAAATCTTCAATTGAGAGTTGGTATTTTGCACACTTCAAGAACAAGCAAGCACTACATGCCCAGGTGCCAGAGTGACCATGTGTGTCACCCAAAAGGGCTTGGCGTGTCACCTGTGACAGACGTGTCATAGGTTGGCCATCACTGTCTAGACCAAGGTCACCCAGCTGGCTTCGTGGAGGAGTGTGGAACCGAACTGGGAGACTGCGAGCTAAGAGTCCAGCACTCTAAGCAGAAGACCAAACTAGCTTTGATTCACTGCCCAGTGCTCTCAACTGCAGATTGAAGGAAGTGCAGAGAACGTACAATTTGAACTCCTCGTGTTCACTGTTTTCTTTCCCTTTAATTGGGCTTTCTTCAATGTAAAAATTGCTTGTTTTATTTTTTGGAACATGTTCAAAAAGGTTTGAAATGATCAACTTTCTCAGTTGTTATGAACTTGTTCAGCCTGTATATCAAAGGTGTCTTGAGGAGCAGAAGGACATGATTTTAATTGTGTGCAAAAGCAGGGGTCAGGCATTATATCAAAGTGGGTGGGCCTGCTATTTCTAACTTTTTGGAGGAATGAGTGAAGGAATAAAATGTGGTATGTTTTGAACTAGATTATAAAGAGTTATATTCTAGATATCTCACTCTTCTTGAGGGACGTGTACTGAAACAAATGCAAAAATAACCATATTAATTCGAATAGATCCCCTTCAAATGTGGTAGGATTCAAATTCTGATTCAAATCCCCTATGAATCCCCTACAAATCCCTTACAAATCCCCTACATATCTGCTCTGAATACATCAAATCCCCTCTCAATCAATTTTGAACACATTCTGAATCCACTTTGAATCCACTCTAGATCTGTCACAAACGTGACTGGGGCAGCTGCTTTCCCACAATCAAAATGAACACAATTTTTGACAGATCAGCAGAAATGCAGCTGAATACATTTGAATTATGTATTTTGTGTGCATACACCATACCATAACCTTCCCAGTTAGAGATGAATGCAAACTGAAATTTAAAGGTCCAGTTCTCACTGGATTCAACAGGGTCCCCTCCCTTGCCCAAACAGCAAGCAGTGTGGTTCAAATGCAAACCATGTGAATCTCCCAGTTCACTGCAAATTGTAAACATCCCTCTTCCCAATTTTCTGAATTTTGTACTCGTTTCCTCCAAGCCAGAAAAGGGCACTTTCAGGAAATGCATATGCAAAAAAATGTGCACATTTGTGAAAATAACAAATAAAAATATAGAGTATATTGTGAAGGGGGGAATTCACATGGGTCTGCAAAGTAGGCAAAATTACATGCTTTTTTTTAAAAAAAAGCTTTTATTTTTTTTAAAAAATGCACAAATAAGCTAGAACTGAAGATGAAAAACATGGGTTGTCCTCCACTGGAGATATTTCTGAAATGAAAAACTGCCTGTTCAGCACCAAGGTATATTGAATAATACAAAGGTTTTAGGAAATAAATCTTCTTTATGCCAACTAACCAATACAAAAGGCTTTGATCACTTTCCTTCTCTCACATGGCTGAGAAGAACAGATTTTCCAGGAGGATATCTGCTTTTTACTTGATACTACCACCAAAGAAGAATAACACTTTTACCAACTCACTCAGAAACCAAAGGTAGCCACTTCTTTCCTCAGAGGCTGAACATTTAGTTTCATTCTGTTCTCATCTGCCAACCTCTCTGATCTCCCAACTTTCTATTGCAGAAGGGCACTGGGACAAGACAGAGCAAATGACTGGAGCCCAGCCTTCCCCATTTCAAGAAAAGGGAACACTTAGATCAAACAAAAGCTAGTAGACTTTCGAGAAGCTCAAGGGAAGTGGAAAAACATTCATTAGAGCAACAGTCAGCTTCGTGCAATTGAGAACTGGGGGCCTATTCACACAAGGGCCTCTCGAACATGAGTAGAACACCCTGGAAGGGAGCATTCACTCTGCTGGGCCGGCAGTTCCATTCGGAACAGCCCCAGCCCGTCCAAGGGCACCCACTCACATTCTGGGTGTAGAGCACAAATCACGCTCTACACCCAGCTGAGGGCGTTCCTGGCTGTCCTGGGCCATCCCACAGCTGTTCAGGAGGGAGAACATTCGCACGGTCCCTCTGAAACAGCTGCAGACAGCGCCCCCACCTGCCGCCATTGGCTCAGGTTTGACCCAGGGGTGGGCAGGCATGTCTTGCCCCTTTCCTGGTTCCTGCAGGCTCCAGGTCACATGATTGTGTCACCTAGAATCCACAGGAACTGGGGAAGGGACAAGACAGGCCTGCCCACGCGGGGATGGGTTTTGCGTTCGCACCTAGGGAGGTAGGAATGCGTGTTCACATGTTCCTTACCTACCTAGGTGTGAATGGGGAATGTGTCCCCACGTGGCCTAGCCTTCGTGCACCACAGCAGTGTGGCTGTAGTGTGAAAAGGCCTCAGGTCTGAATGGAGGAGACAAGAATGCAAATCTCTGTTAGGTAAAAAGTTAATTTCCTCACTGGGCCTTATCCTAGGATATAACCTTGAAGAGAAATCTGCTGTTTGCATGCTAGCTGTTTGCTAGTGCAGCTTTGGCGAGCCATAGTCAGCACTAGCATGTAGGGATATGCATAAATGTATTTTGGGCATTTGATTTGAGATGAATCCAATGTTCAAAAATTTGTATTCGTATGAATAGATTGCATTTGAATGTGGTAAAATTCTATTTGATATGTATCTATTCCTATGTATTTGTACAAACATGCAATATGTATTGGATACAAACAAATATGTATCTGATACAAATAAATACATATCTGATATGTTTTCCCAGTTAATGAATGTCCAAACTATTCGTACAAATGTCTGGAAATATTTGTATTCATCTGAATGTTAGCATACGAATATTGTAACATTCAATTTAAGTTTTGAGTGTCCAAATTCGGCCGAATTTCAAAAGTTACTAACATCTGTGCACATCCCTACTAGCATGTGGATGGCAGGCACCTCTTGTGGGATACGTCTGAGAATCTGTGTTGAAAGGACCTTACTACGTTGAGTTAACCCAGTACTGTACTCACTGCAGGGTTTTATTGAACCCTGAACTATGAGGATAAACCTTGTTGGATCCAACATGCAACATTTTGGATCAAGGGGGAATTTGCCACACAATTCAGGCTTCGAAGAAGCCTAATGGGTCTCCATTCTGTAGTTCCAGGAAGTTCTGATTGTGCCACCAGCTACTACTGGTCCTAAATATAAATGGACATAAACTTGGTGGATATATGACATTAGTCAGTTGTTCAAAAATTGAGTAGTTTAGATTTCCATCCATTCTATTTTTATTTTTATTTATCTTCTGAATGCACAGACTAAAAAAACAAATTCAGTTCTGTGTGTCGTTCAGGCACAATTGCATCTGTCCAAATAACAAATCACAGAAATCTGTCCATCTGAGCATACTGTATACTTTTAGAATTCAGACAGACAAAAAGGAATGAACTGAATATTTGGGAAACAGAAAAAAAAATCTTTGAATTTTCAAGTCTAACCTCGGTCTGTTCCTGTTATTAAACTCATTCCACCCCAACTGTGTGGAAGGAAAAACATGCTGTGTCCACAACCTGGAGATATACAATGAGAGGAAAACCAACCAAGGAAGCTTCTATGCTTCTCTTAGTTATAGCACTGTGGTTTCTGAAAGATGAGATCTATCACATTTTGAACCCAATCCATTTGAATTCAGAGACTTTACGTTTGAACAGCTTGCTAGTTGAGCAGAATTACGGTAACACGGACTTTAACCCAAACTTTTGCATTCTGAACAAAATAAAGTGTCTGAACTACCTACAACAGTTAGAGCCAGTTTGGTCTAGTGGTTAAGGGGCCGGACTCTTATCTGGGAATACCAGGTTTGATTCCTCACACCCCAATGAAGCCAGCTGCATGACCTTGGGCTAGTCACAGCTCTCTTTCTGAGCTCCCATAGCCCCAGGGTGTTCTGTTGTAGGGAGAAGAATAGAATGCTTTGTCAGCCATTTTGACTCCCCTTCAATGGGTGAGAAATGCAGGGTAGAAAAGCCAACTCTTCTTCTTCTATAAGAGCACATGATACACTACTGTAGTCTAGGCAAGTGGTTATCAGAGAACGTCCAAGACTGGTGATCCATTCCTTGGGTCAAGAAAAGAAGTAGTTGACATGTTGACCAAAGTCGATAAGGCATACTTTCTTTCCATGACTTTCAGGTGGGATTCCAGAAACTGCCATCACCAACCAGAAAATATCCCTACCTCCTCAGCCTCAAAACTAGGAGCAACCAATGATGAGGATGCAATGCAACTAACACAAACTAGTACGTTAGCTTCATTTGAAGCTCATGGAATCTGCCAACTCTTCCTTTGATCTGACTCAACTGGGTCCTTAAGAATGGGAGAAAATATAGCTTTTATTACTTCTTGCCATGGGCCATAGTTCCAGGGAGAACAGATGTGCATGAACACAGGTCCTGAGGTTAGGTTCAAATCAAACAGAACCTCCTGAAGTTTGTTTCAGTCTAGAACCGGAGTCAAACAGTTTGTGAACAGTTTTTTTAAAAGTTGGAAATACATTGAAAAATGCCTTATTTAATGAGCAAGATGTGGTTAAACTCAAAACAGTTAAAATAGAACTGTTCTCTTTGACCAAGCACCCCTGGTCAAAAGTCCAGACATTTGAATTTCCGAATTAAAACAACTATGAATATTTAGAGTTATTTGTACGAATGTCTGAATTATTCGATCAAATACATACAAATGCATTTGTATAGATTCAAATGTCCAGGCATTCATTTTTCCTTATTTGTATGAATTTGGAAATTTTTGAATATTTGATTCATTATGAACCGAATGTCTGAAATTTCATTTTTGCACACCCTTAGTCTGTTTTAAAAGTTGCACTTTTCATCCCAATGGCAATGAAAATCCATGCAGATTTTTATTAGTTCCTGTGTTGTGCATTGTATCTCTGTATTTTGATATGGAACAATGGAATAATCAATAAATGTTTATTATTAATTTGCATTCAAACTGAATGTGCACATCTCTGCCCTACAGCTGAACTGTGATCAGCACAGCGTGAAGGGTTACATTTTAGTGCACAACTTAGATGAAACTAATATTGAAGAATATTTGCAAATGTGTCAAGGCAGAATGTCGTGAAAGGCCAAAGACTTTCTTTCAGACTATGGCTGCATCCAGACATCAGTTACTTATTTCATTACATCTGGATATTCCGTAATAAATCATGGAGATTCCAGAATGTCCATGTTTTATTGATATCTAAATATAGTGGAATAAGAAACTGACATCTGGATGCCGC
The DNA here is from genome assembly GCA_023333525.1 of Aspidoscelis tigris stejnegeri. Lineage (NCBI taxonomy): Eukaryota > Metazoa > Chordata > Lepidosauria > Squamata > Teiidae > Aspidoscelis > Aspidoscelis tigris. The sequence goes on from JALMGA010000011.1 coordinate 19,128,064, forward strand.
CTCCTGTTCTGTTGTTCTCACAGTTAGTGAACAGAATGAAGTATTCTCAGCTAGTTTGGTCCTATGGTCAGATGCCAGACTCATATTACATAGTCACTGGGTTCGATTCTGTCTAGGGATGTGCATGAATATTCATAACATTCAAAATTAGTAGGAATTCAGACGTTCACATTCAAATTGAATTTTGGCACATCCAAAGATTGACATTTGAATTTAAACCAAGTGTCTCAATACATTCGTATGAAGCTTCGTTGCGAATTTGTATGGGATTTGTATCTAAAATTCATATCGAATTTGTATGGAGCATTCGTATCAAATTCAAATTCTACCACATTTGAAGGGATTTATTTGAATATGAATTTTCTTGCATTCAATTTAATATGAGTCAAATACAAAAAAGCATTCATGCACAACCGTAATTCCATCCTCCTCCACAAAGCCAGCTGGGTGACCTTAGGCTAGTCACAGCTCTCCTGAGCTCTCACAGCCCCACAAACCTTGCAGGGTGTCTGTTGTGGGGGGAAGGATAGAAAGCTTTGTCAGCCACTTTGAGTCCCCTTAAATGGGTGAGAAATGCAGAGTAGAAAAGCAAACTACTCTTCTTCTATTTTACAGAGACCACCACCTCTCATTCATAAGTTCACAACAGTTGAGATTCACATACTTGCAAGGGAGATGTGCCAATCTCTCCCCACACACACACACATATATCTGCAATACAAAATGGTGCCCAGACTTGTACTCTTGTGTGTTTAGATTGAGAAAACAGTGTTTTTTCCAGGACATTTTGACCAAGGGAGGGCCTTAAAATGTTTTCTGGCCTCCTTCATCTTCATGAGCTTTGGGATGTGCAGCACATTGGCAGAAATTATTCCTACTAAACGAAGGGACTTTTTTTTTTTTTTAGTTGCACCAAGTTATGTTCAAATATTATCACAATGAAGGTTTGTAGCTGGTTTCTCAGGCCCTCGTCTCGACTGAATGATGTTTTTCAAATAAGATAGAACCAGATGGCCCGGAGATCGGTTTACAAATGTTTGGCTTTGAAATTGACTCTTATAAAGAATGGCATCCAAATTGCAATCAACACTAAAAGCCTAAACCTGGACAGGCCTTGAACACAGAGAAACCTCTGCAAGAAGGTATGAATACCAATCTACCAGTGTACACAACCATGCCTTTACTTTTCCAATTTTCCTCTGAACATCACCTCTGAGGTAACATAGCACGGAATTACATAATGAACTTTCCCCTTCTAGACAACCTGAAATTGTGTTGAAAAGAGAATGAAGAGTTGTTCTACCAAGCATCCCTGTCTTGGCTTTGGCTGCATCACCCCAGTGGAGGGAGGGGTTGCCTCATGGCCTGGAGGCCCCAGTGGTAAGAGGCACCGCATCCACACACATCCTGCTTCCTGGCTTTGCAAATTTCAAAGCTGGGGAATGGAAGTTTCCTGAATTCAAAGCCTCCACCAAGTCTCATTAAGGGTCAGACAAGAAATAGCCTCCAAAGCTGAACACTTTCTGAATGTCTCCATATGGTGCCAGGCATGAAGATTAGTCAGATAGGCCCTGACCTTCCATTCACAAAACTGTGGTAGGGCTGCCCCTCGAAAGCAGACTGCAGGCCCAAATATAGTGTAGATGTAAAACTCTAAACAACCAGGATCTTAATGTGCAGATCTATCTCTTCCCATATAAGTTAACTGAGTTGCTGGTGATACTGCTGTTCTCACAGATTGTAGTAGGTGATGCCTCATGAAAGGGCCTTTCTCTGTGGTGGTTCCAAATTTGTGGAACTCCTCCCCAAAGAATGCAATGGGCACTAACATTGAATTGGACCCTTAGATTTCATTCAACAAAGCCCCATTTTGCTCTTCCAAAGCCCCTGGTAAGCTGGCAAAGTAGAGCAAAAATGGGCTTTGTTGAATGAAATCTAAGGGTGCAATCAGACAGGGCTTTTTTAAAGCCATCCCTTTAAGAAAAAGTGTCCCATCCCCAAATGCATGAAAAAGTCTTACAAACAGATGTCAAAATATATAGCTGAGATAAGAAACAATCAAATTCCCTGATACAGAAACCCAAATGAAAAAACCGAAACAGAGAAAACAAGGTTCTGTGTAAAAACAAGGTTCTGTGTAATAAGAGGCAATGCAATATCTATAAGGATAAAAATATATACCCCAATGAGAATATAAAAATATAGAAATATAAAACCCAATTTAAAAACCATATAACCAAAGAAGCCAAACATGTTTCGACTCCTACATAGGGTCTTCCTCAGTGGCTCCAATTTAATCAATGTCAACACAATATATAGCATAAAATATTGTCAGCTCACACTTGTGACTCTGACTTTCCAAAAGTAGCAATAAACCTTTCAGCCAAAAGGCAAGCCTCTTATATGTCCAGCTGCAATAACTGTAGAAACTGATTCTGCAAAAACTCACTTGTAGTCTCTCCAAAAGGATACCATGGTCAATGGTATTGAAAGCCACTGAGAGGTCCCGGAGAACCAACAGGGTATCATTCCCCCTGTCTCTTCCCCGGAGAAGGTCATCAACCAAGGCGAACAAGGCAGTTTTTGTGCCATAATGGGCCTGAAGCCAGATTGAAATGGGTCTACATAATCAGCTTCTTCCAAGCATACTTGCAGTAAAACAGCAAAAGCTCTCTTCAGAATCTTGCCTAAAAAGGTATGTTAGCCACTGGGTGATAATTGTTTAAGTCTTCCAGATCCAGGGAGGCCCTCTTCAGGAGGGGGCACACCACAGCCTGTTTCAGAGCCAGTGGAACCACCCCATCCCTCAGAGAGACATTCACTACCTCCTGGATACATCTGGTAATAGCTTGCTGGCCAGTTTTTATCAGCCAGGAGGGGCAGGGATCCAGAGAGCACATCATCAGCCGTACCCCTGCAAGCAGCTTGTCCACATCCTCAGGCCACAACAATTGAAATTGATCCAACCAAACAGGACAAGACAGTTCTCTGGATGCCTTGTTTGGACAAAGCCCAATTCTGACATCCAATATCCTACAAATATGGGTGACTTTGTCCTCAAAGTGCTTGGCAAATTTGTCACAGAAGACATTACTTGGCCCTGGCTCATGCTTCTTCGAGCTTGATTTTATCAGGCCATTTACTACTCTAAGGGTGCTTCCACACAGGCCCTTTAACACCAATTAAGCACACATTCCAATATGCACCTCCGCACACTGGTCGCTAAGTAGGACACTTCCGGCAAGGGGTGTCCGCACAGCGAGCCCGTTTTTAATGTGGATTTCGGTAGCAAAACCAGTTTGCTGCCGGAGCGTCCGCATTAGCAGGGGCAAATAAGCACACTTCCGGTAGGTGCATCCGCACCTATCCGGACTTAATGCGTGCTTAATGGGTGTTTTTAGCACACCACATATCTAGTGGTTTTGCGCTGTGAATCTGCATCCGTTTTGGATGCAGCTGCACAGCGCAAGTGTGCTAAAACATGGCCCACCCCCGACTTGCCATGATTGGCTGCCCGGAGCCAAGCATGGCGAGCCAGGGGGCTCCTAACTGCGCGGAATGACTCTTGAGGGCAGGGGCTGTCAGGTGCAGCCCCGGCCACTCAGGCGGTGCGCAGGACGCAGGCACGCTGCATCCTGTGTGCCTGCTTTCAGTTTCGGGGAGACTCCGAAGAGGTAAGCAGGGGAACCGCCATGCTCCCCCCAGGGTGGGCTAGGGCTGGCTTTTGGGAAGCTCACCCTGGCTCCAGAAGCAGCGATCCGCCACTTCTGGGGCGAGGGCGAGCCATGGTGGTGAAGTCCCCTAGCTCGGCAGGTTTGGCTCTGGCGAGCCAATCGTGGCAAGCCAGGGGAGGGCTCTCCGTCCCGGATCGGAGATGGGTGCCGTGCGTCCGCACAACACCCGCCTCCAATCCGGATCAGCGCCACGTGTGCGGAGGCACGGGCGCGGGGTAGATCCGCATCTCTTAGATGAGGATCTACCCCCTAAAACTGGATCTACCGTGCACCCGGAGCTATTAAAACTGGTTCCCCTGGGAGCCGGTTTTAATAAATCCGGGTGCCGGAGATCCTGTTTTATTTGCCCCTGTGCAGACGCACCCTAAAAAGCTCTGCTGGACAGCTACTCAAGGAGGAAATGGTGATGGAGAAAAAAATTCTTTTTTGCCACCATCACTGCCACATGGTAGGCACAATAACATGCTCCAACCTGTGTTCGGTCAGACTCACAGCCAGATTTACGCCACCTGCGCTCTAGCCATTGACCTTCTTGTTTCATAGCCCGTAGTTCCATGGAGTACCAAGGAGCTTTTTTAAATTCAGTTCCAGATACCCAGGAGCTTCCATTTTTCACTGATAAGCCACTTTTATTCTTGCAATCAATTTGCTGGCAAAGATGCAGAACAGAAAATGGATAAGGAAATGTAGGTCAGTTCTGATAGAAAAAAATCAAGTGGCACCCTGGCTTTATAAGCATATGGATATTTACATATTTTCTGTGTTTATTTATTTAGAACATTTCCATGCCACTTCTGCTATAGAGGCCCTTATATTTATAATCTCAAAGTGGTTTACCATAGAGATCTGCACTAATGTTTCTGGGGCATTCGATTCAAAACGAATCAAATGTTCAAAAATCTGTATTATTACAATTAGATTGCATTTGAATGTGGTAAAATTCTATTTGATATGAATCTATTTGTACGTATTAGTATGAACACGCGATACATATCTGATACAATAGATACGTATCTGATACGAACAGATATGTATCTGATACAATAGATAACTATTTGATACAAATAGTTACGTATCTGATGAATTTCCCCAGCTTAACAAATGTCCGAACTATTCATATAAATGTTTGAAAACATTCGTATTCATTCGAATGTTAGCATACAAATATTGTAACATTCAATTTGAGTTCGAATGTCTGAATTTGGCTGAATTCAGCCGAATTTTGAATGTTACAAATATTTCTTCACATCCCTAGTTAAAAAATTAACTATGAAGTGGTCAAATCTAAAATATAGATTAGTTTAAGTGTCATCCCACATTATAAGTTATCACTACCTGCTATATATTATTTTATAATAATCTTAGTTATTCTTCTTCTTATTATTAGTAGTAGTAGTAGTAACTACTACTACTACTACATGACACTGGGATTGTGCAACAGGTTTTCTCTACTATGTTACACTGATATTTTCTGACAACTCAGAAATGATAATGATAGGTATGGGAGGCATTGCCAAAAAAAATAAAGGGAAAATGCATCAGGAAAACAGGGAAAGGGGAGAGGACACCAATTTGCATATGTAAATGTATGCAATAATGCAATGTAAATAGAAATCTATCTCCTCTCAAGAGAAGAAGTGCTGCCAGGTGATCTGTTCTTTTGCTGTCCAACAGCTGCTACCTGGTAATGAGTAACTCCAAGGGCTTTCACATAGACAACACCTTCAGGCTGATGAAACTCATGTAGCAACCACTCAAAAGAGAAGATGGAATTCCATAAAGCAAGATGTTTGACCAACCTAACAATAACCTTAATTTTTCATGCTTCTTATGCCCCCTAAATAAGCAAAACCTGACAATCCAAGTCAGTGGCCCCATCTGTAGTTCCAATATTTGACTGGCTTGGAAACAGGTCCACAGACATTTCTTTGTACAAATAAAAATTCTCTCTCTCTCTCTCTCTCACACACACACACACACACACACACACAAAACAACCCCTTCAGATTTCAGATTTAGTCCTTCCAGATACAGACAACACTCTGTTCCTACCACAGTTCCTGTTTATATACTCTTAGGGCAAGAATTAAGCATGTCTTCTTGATACTGGCCAACTTTTGAGTCAAAAGATGTCCCAAAGGGCTTCAGTAATAACAAAGACAAATGTTGAGAACTTATAAGAATATTTTTTTAAAAAACAAAAACCTCTCTCTTGTTTTCAAGTCTAAAAAGATGTTTTTCTCCAAACTATAACTGAATAAAAATATGTTTGAACTTTTCAAGTGCATACCCATAGAAACAGGAAGTTGGGGATTTTTGCTTCCTGTTTTAACAAGTACATAAGTGGAAAAGCTCTACTATGGTCTTACACTCATAGCAACAAGACCTTCAAAAACAGCCCACACATTAACACCACTTAGAATGTAAAACAAAAGAGATGTATGACAGAGTACGCAGACGGGTTCTAATGCAATGCGTTGAATGGTAGCAGCTTGAACTTTTCAGCTTGAATCTATTTGATTCAAACTGAATCATCCCTGTTCTAAAGAGGCTAGCTCAACTGAAATCAAACTATAATGGCTCGGTTAAACAGAACAATTCAGCATTCAAATCTGACCATATATTTTACCAATATATTTCAACTTTTTTTAAAAAAAAAATCAAAATGTTTGACCCTGGTTCTTGACCAAACTGAACTTAGGAAGGTTCAGTTCAGTTCAGTTCAGTTTGAACCAGACAAAACCTATCTCTAATAGCAGGTCTCTAATGGTCGCTACAACAAGCGTTAGATTTATTAACTTATTTATTTAGCATTTAACTTGTTATGCAATTTGCAAAAGGATAAGAAATACAACTCGAACATGAAAGAAACAAAAAATTCAGTATTTTCGTACAGTGATATGCAATATTTTACCATCCTATTTAGTCTTGCAGATTCCAATTAACAAGATTTTTTCCCCAAAAAAATAAAAATCCAGAAACATGAAATGTGATGACTGAGCCATAGAACTAACAAGATGAGATTATAAATATAAGGGCCTCCATAGCAGACTGGCTTTGATGATATTCAGAGTTTGTTTTGAGAGAAGGCCAGAATTTTTCATTGTTGCTTCAAAAACTCCCATTTCAAAACACATTCCAATACCACCCAAAACTTTGCAACAAGAATGAAAAAGGAAATTATGCTTGGAAAGAAAGAGAACAGAAAACAGTATCACTGCAAACAGCAACTTTATTTATTGCATTCCTGTTTGAGTCACAAAACAACAAAACATAAACTTTTCAGGCTGCTCTTAATTCAATGGGCAATTTAAGTGAACAAGATTTCTACTGACACCAATTCCAGACATTAAAAATCAAACACACAAAACCTCCCTGTCTTTCCAAAAAGTGGTCCAACAGTTACATAGCATACAATGTATTAATCTCAGGAAGGTTTTTCTGGGGTAGTATAATTGTGCCAGACCCTCTGTCAAATCCCTCTGAGACCTAAACCACATTTGTAACAAAGAAAGTGTCAGGCCACTAAAATGAGAGATATTTAAGATCATGTTAGATGCTTGAACCGCTAAGATCAACCAGGTTGTACTCTGAGGAGTAAACACTCGGGCAAATGGTAATGTTTCTCTGGATAATTAAGGAGATCAAAATTCTTTTGTGAATGGTAATGCCTTCTAAAAATAGAGTCTCGCAAAGGGTGTGTTTTAATCCAAAGTGCCTGCCTTTAAGTGCAAGAAGAAGGATTGGAACAACGTTGATTTTTACTAAGCCTATTTAAAGCAACAAAACTATGATTTCATCCATCTTTAGTCCTCCAGATCTAACCACATTGTGGAGGTGGGAATTTTGTTGTTTTAAAGCATCATTGAAACCAACAGATATATAATCAGCTGGAAGTTCCAAAAGCCCTTCCAAAAGCTGCATTTTAGAAATTAACACCTGATCCTCTTACACAGCGTATTCCAAGGATAAGACTTTACGTTCTTAAAGTTATGGATCGTGGCCTCCAGACACCTGAGATAGTTCCTAGGAAAACAACAAGGATCTAATGGTATTCTCTGCAGACAGATACAAGCCTAAGAAGATGGATTTTACTGGTAGATGGCCCAGAAATCCGAGATCTCGTGCAAAAGAAGAAAGATACTTGCCTTGAACTTGCTGGTGCAAGACCTAACACTCGGAACCCATCAAAAATCATCTTTACATACAAGCAGAGTTTAAGTTGAAAAGAAACAGCGATTTTAGAAATCACTGCTATACAATCACAAATAAATAAAGAGTGCCAAGAAAAAAAAAGGACAGCTAGTACATTACCTTCTGCTTTGCCTTTTTCCCCCTTTTGACATTTAGCATTTGAGAAGCCACAAAATATACTTTTCTAATATTGCTGTTGAATAAATTATTGTTTAACTTTACACCTCTCTCTCTCTCTCCCCTTGTTCTACAGGATTTTTATTAAAAACAAACAAACAAGAGATATGCTGCCTCCTCCCAAACCAACACCACCCCAGTCACATAAAAAGTCTCTTAAGACATGACGGTATATTTGACACATGGCCAGCAAGAGACAAAATAGGAAAGGTACAAAGGATACGCCATCATCCATCCCATTCTTATAAAATCCCAATTTGGAAGAATCTTAGGCAGAGCTGCTTATCATAACCGTGTGGTTGTCGGGTTTTATTTCATTTTGGGTTTGTTTGTTTAAAAAAAAAAACTCTTTTGCAGTCTTCGCCCTCTATCTACCTCTGCTGCTTAACAGGGGGCACGGATAGAGAAAGAGGTTCAGAAAAGCGGCAAAGTGAAAAGCTAAGAAACAATAGGCAACCGTGGCATTGACAATGCCTCCTGCTCCCTTTTTTCACTCCTGCTGTGACATTTCCATTCAAGAGCAAAGGACGCTGCCATCATAAGAACGGACAATTGCATAAGCGATAGAAGGGGGGTAAAGAGAGAGAGAGAGAGAGAGAGAGAGACAACCAGACGAACACAGAGCTAAGATGGCAGAGAGCATACCTTTTCCTCTCTTTTTTTTCGGACAATCTGGATGGAGGCGTCCCGCCGAGAAGAAATCAAATGGTTGTTCACAACTGTTGGACAGTGAAGAAGACTTCGGCAATATTTTTCCGACTGCAATTTTTAGATCTGTTTGTGGTTGGGGGGGGGGGGGGCACAGGCACTGGATGCCATCTGTGAGTGTGTGCCTATGTGCATGAATGTGTGTGTGTGTGTGTGGTGTGTGTGTGTGTGTGTGTGGTATGTCTCCTGTTTTATGTCCCGCTATCTTCATCTCCACACACCTCTCTTTAAGTATGAAGACTTTTCCCTCCATGTAAGTAAGCGAGGGTTGCCTGTTCCTTAAAGGTTTGAATCGAGATAACACATCTGCATGCATTTGTAAGCGAAAGAGTAGCCTATAGCAGTTTCTACAACTATCAATTAGTCAGCAATAGCATGCAATCCTCATGCGTCGGAGTGTACAAAGGTGGGAAATATGCAAATCGGCTCTAACACCTAGGTCACATACAGTAACTTGGTCTCTAACTTTTTTTAAAAGCATCTCTTTCAGCCTTTTCTTTTTATTATATGCATGAAAAAAAAGATTCTCTACCTTCCCCACCTTTCAATATTTGGTGTATTAAAAGGTTATACACAATATTATCACCTTATCATTCAAATCTGCAATTTTTCCTCCCTTCCCTTGGGATGTTCTCTGGGAATTAAAGGAAGAATTTGCTTTTAGGAGCCTCTAAGAATAATTTGTGGTTGTTCTGAAGAACAATGGTTTCCCAGCGCGTATGTGGCAGAGAAAAGAAGCATATATCTTCTTTGCACTGAACACAAGGCTCAGGTTCAATGGTGGAAGAAGAAGGAAAAAGGGATTAGGGTAAATATTTAAAAAATACCAAAACTGTATCTAAGACAAGGGGACCTCAGTAACGGAGAGGAGAGGATGCTTCAATGAACCTATTTTGTGTAATTAAAAAAGAAAGAAAGAAAAGAAGAAGAAATGTGTGTTGAACTTGCTTCAGCCGTGCCTTCTAGTGAGATTAGTTCAGATAATTCTTTGGATATTCTACATAATTGTTTGTATGTGTGTGTGCTTTTTTTATCTGGCTATTACGTTCTTCTTCTTTTCACCTTTAACATGAAGAAGTACAGCAAACAGAGAGTAAGGGCTGTGTCAAATCGGTCTCTAAATTTGGTACCCAGAGGCCAAACACAACATCAGAATCAGCCACTCTAACTATAAAAAGCTTAGGATAATCTTGAGAGGAACAGAGAAAGAGGGAAAATGCAACAGCGAGCTGAGCTGGTGGTGAGGAACAGTGAAAGGTACTTCCTGAATTTTGTCACACCTTGCTTCCATTTGACATCCTTTGGAGCTCCCTACAATATTTCAATGCTCTTCAGATTCATCTAAGTCTTAGGTGGAGATTAGCGCAGATCATTTTATTTCACTAAGTGGGAAGTTTGCTGTAGGAATTTGACACAGAGCTCCGCACGGGGGCTCAGAGTTGCATACTGGCAGAATATCAGTAAAACTACTGAGAGACTGAACACAAAACCAAAGACCTTCATCCACCCCACACAGCAACCCGTTAGAGTTACTCATCCCTCAGAAAGCCTGGAATCCTGAGAAACACATAGATATTGCTGCTAAAGGTAAAGGAAAATGATCCATAACGATTTTCTAAAGCAACAAAAATGCAGTAAGAGACTTGCTTAGAATGGTGCAGTGTTTTTTTTAGAATTTAATACTTGTGTTAAACATCTGATGTGTATATTTTGCTACTGTTCAGCAAAGTTAAACTGGCATGCCCCTGTCCCTAGATGCTTTAAGATTTTGTAGCATGACATGATGTATTTTGGGGTAAAACAAAGGAGTTTGGTGAGACATTCGAAAGTAGGCATAGATCCAAATGCATCCCTTGCTAGTGTGCTGAATTTTATAAGACAAAAGCATCTCACAGAAACTCTGTTTCCTTATTCTTTCCACTCCGTTAGCACCGCTCCAAACAAAGACAAAATTGTATTTAGAAACGAAAGCCTTGTACAATTTTCAACTCCTTGCTGTCATGGATAAGAAGCTGCAATAAATCATCTCTCCCAGCTAAATTCCCAAATAGTGGTAAGAAAACAAGGTGGTCCAAGCTTCAAGTTCACCAAAAAGAGGCATTTTAAAATATACATGTAGGGAGGAGAGGAAAAATTGAACATGGAAAACAAGGGCATAGAAATAAAATGACCCATTCCCAACTGCTCCTTCAAGTGCACAGAGATCAGTGCTGTAAAAAGGAATTCTTGCTCTCTGTGCACTTGGTCTCTCTGAACCATCTTACATGATAGGTCTCGTTGAAATACAGCAATTCTTTCAGGTCTGGGGCTGTTTGTTTTTAAATTAGATTCTGAACATTTAAGATTGGACAGGATCCAAAAGGCAGCTGGCTTTTCAGACAGCTGATTTTACTGTTCTCAGGAACCGCTTCTCGAATCAGCATCCTTGTGAATTATTTGGAAGAAACGTGAAGAGGCAGACGGGCAGGAGGGCAGCATGTTTTTCAACAGGGTGAGTTTTCTGTGGCCATTGAGACATGAAGAAAAATGCAGCCAGAACTCGGAGTGTACATCTGCTTTTTCTTTTCTCCCTCTGTCGATATGGCTGTATACAGTCTTTACGAATAGTTTCTATCCGGGTAGAACAACATACAATTGTCCATCCTTTCCTCTCACCCTTGAAAGAGGGTGGCTTCCACAAGACTGTAGCCGAAATTCATCAACGATATAAGCCAATAAGTCTTTGTATTTACAAGAAACCAATCTTGTAAACATTTACCTGGGAGTAAGTCAGCTTCTCAGAATGCAAGCACAGGATTGTGTTCTTAATTCTATCTGCTTGGCTAACTGGATGTATGGGAATCCATATGACTCCCTGTTCCTAAGCATTTTAACACTGACATTTTAATAGACATCCTTCCTTCTATAAACAGCAGTTTCAAACAAGGGCAGTTAAGAAGTTTGATTCAGGTTTCCCCATTTGCTAGATTCCTCTAAGCTGACACCACTTTTGCCAGGCATCTATTTTTCAATGAGCAGCGATGCAAAGCGATTGTGCCTTTACATTTTTGTTTGAAGCTTCACTTCAACAGGAAAAATAGTGAACCATCCCCGCAGCTAGGAGCAAAAGGCTAATAATAAGAATTAACGAAGACTGGATTGGATTAAAAATAAAGAATTATGTCCTGCTCCAGTCAAAACCAACATAGAAGTATAGGTTTGAAAATCTTAAGCACATTTGAGAAGCTCTTTTAAAATCGTACTGACAAAGTCATTTGTTTCTATCTTTTCTCAGCAGCAGCAACACCAAAACAAAAGAAAACCACACACACACACACAAATATTTTAAAGACTTGAACAGCAATTAAACATTTCTGACAGATAACACAGCCCACCAAAATCTAAAAATCGGGCTAGGATCTGGGTATAAAGTGTAATAGTGTCAAATGTTCCTTCACTGTTTTTTCCCCTAGGTTTTTCGAATTGGGCCTTCACGATACCAAACTATAAAAATTCAAGTAAGGAAAAAAGCAAACCATTAGTCCTCTGGAAGGAAGGAAGGAAGGAAGGAAGGAAGGAAGGAAGGAAGGAAGGAAGGAAGGAAGGAAGGAAGGAAGGAAGGAAGGAAGGAAGGAAGGAAGGAAGAAAGGAAGGAAGGAAGGAGATAAAAGATTTTGAAGGAAGGAAGGAAGGAGATAAAAGATTTTGAAGGAAGGAAGGAAGGAGATGATGGAAGTAGAAGAGAAGGAAGGAAGGATAATCAAATAAACTTAAAGCTTTATGTGTCTTATAATTTCTATCTTCAGTACTTCAGAAAAGTATCATATCTATATCTATATCCATATTTATATCCATATCCACAAAATATTTAAAGCAGACAGACCCTTAGAATTTCACATTGTAAATTTCCCAGTGTCTGAATGCAGTTACAAGATTTGACAATGAGTATATAATTCATGGTGGCCAAGCTCCCCCTTCCCTTCCTTTCCCTTCTTTCCCCTCCCCCTCCCTCACCCCACCACCCAAAAATGGAGAGGTGGGGACAAGAGTCTTCATTCCATTCCACGCAGCTTCCCCCCCCCTCCTGCAGGGCTCTACCAAGACGAAAAAGGTGGCGCATCCATCTACTCCATCCGTCACCCTTCCCAAGTCTTTCAATTAATGACACTGCAATCAGATCGATATTGTGTAATAAGAACAGAGTGTTGCATTTCTGTACCTATTAATGTGCTGAGAAGCCCCAGTGGTAAAACGTGACCAGAAAAGGGATAGCAACAAATATCATCTTTTTAATCAGCAATGGGGGAACGGGGACACATTTGATCCGATAACAGCTCCTCCCTCCGGCTCGTCTCTGTTTAAATCTGTAGCAATGGAATGGGGAGATCAAATTCACTCCTCGCCATGTAGATCCCTCCCCCTCCCTCCCTCTCTCCCTCCCCCTTCCCAGCAAGTCACTTGCCCTGATGAGTGCAAGCACCAGGTTTCTATTGTGCATGCGTGTGGCCAAAAAGCCAGAGGGAGATTCTGAGTGTGATTCCACATGGTGAGGGTAATTGTTTCCTGTGGCCAAAACTGGCAGTTGCTTGCCACACCCTAGAACTTTGAGCTTGGTATTCTCCCTTCCAATATATATATTGTATTTGATTTGTATCAAATTGAATGCACAAGGGGTGTTTTTCCACTGCAGCCCTTAGATCCGGATCTAAGGAATGGGTACATTCCTTAATCCGGATCTAGTAGATCCGGATTAAGGGAAGCACACAATGTGTTTCCACAGGAGGCCTAGCACCCATTAGGAATGGGTGCTAACATCCCTGCTGTGGAAACAGCTTTGCACCCTTCTGGGGAATCCAGATCGACCCACAAGGGGTCGGTCCACTACCCCAGGTGTTTTGGGGGGGCAGGGGGGGCAGTCTTCAAAGCAACTTCAAAGTGATTTCGAAGTGACTTCGAAGTGAATGTGAAGTCAACTTTGAAGTGACTTCGAAGTGAATGTGAAGTCAACTTCGAAGTGACTTCGAAGTGAATGTGAAGTCAACTTCGAAGCCAATGTTGGGGGGTGTCCTAAAGGTGCACCCCTCCCCCTAGCCTCCTTTGGACCCCATTGCCTGTTTTCAGTGGAAACAGGCTCCCTTTAATCTGGATTTTCTGGGAGAAGACCCCATTGTAGACCCCTTTAATGGGGTCTACAGAAAATCCAGATTAAAAGCCAAAATGTACCCATTAGATCCGGATTTCCCCAATGGCAGCGGAAACAATCGGGTCCCAAATGGGTGCCGTAGTGGAAATGGGGTCATCCAGCTCACACCCAAATGGGTCCTAAATGGGTGCAAAAATGGGTACTTTTGACAGTGGAAAAACACCCAAAATTTCATATTCGTTCAAATGGATCCCCTTCAAATGTGGTAGGGTTTGTATTCAACATGAATGCTGAATCCCATACAAAGCCCATGTGAAGCTTCATATAAAGCTTCACACAAATGCCTCAGAACGTTCTATTCAAATCTGAATGTACAAATGCAGCCAAATTCATACGAATTTTGGATGCTATGAATATTTGTGCAAACTCCACTGTGGGTAAGGTGTGCTTGGAACACCAGCGTCCTAGAGCTTTTCCTACGTTTAGCTCTCTGTGTTTTGATTCCTGGTGGCACACGGTTTTAGCTGTTTTGCCTTCCACCCCAATGAGCACAAGCTACCACAACCATGGCTTGAAACAGACTGAAACTTAAGAATGCACTGTGTAAGCTTCATTGCCCTTCCTTGGGGTAATCAAGGTAGGAATACACAACGCAACAGCAATCACATCTGCCTAATGGAGTATAGAATGCAACTTCTCTTGCAGAATTATGGCTGCCTAGGGAAATTTAGGGTGTTTTCCCACTGTCACTAGAAGTACCCATTAAGTACCCATTAATGGGTACAAAAATGCCATTACGTACCCATTAATGGGTACTTAATGGGTACTTTTAGTGACAGTGGGAAAACACCCTTAGTTAGTTAGTTTCTATCCCATCTTATAATTGAAGGTCTCAGGGCGGCTTACAATAACATCACAATACAAAGAGATAAATAGATAAAAAATGACTAAAACAATGATAGTCTGTCTGTGGGGAGAACATGTTGTTCCCTCATCAGAAGGGCAACGTAAAGGAGTGTGTCTTCACCTGTCTTCTAAACAAATACAATGAGGGTGTCTGACACATCTCAGAATAAAGATTATGTCATAACCTGGGGGCTACAACCAAGAAGGCCCTCCAATGTGTTCCCAACTAGGGATGTGCATGAATATTAAAAATATTCATTATTCATACCAATTTGAACATTTGTATATGACTTGAATGTCCAGACATTCATACTTTAGCACTCGTATGAATATTTTAAATTATTCATATGAATAATTTGGACATTCATATGTGTCCGTATCCGTACGCATTGCGTATTTATCCGTACACATCTTGTGCATACCTATATGCATCCACACGGATCCGTGTTTGATAGAAACGGGATGCGTACAGATGGGTACAGATGTGTATGAGATTCATATCATTGGATACATATCAAATATTCATACAAATAGATTCAAATTAATTTGCATTGGTTCAAATGTTCAGACATTCATTTTTCTTTATTTGTATTTCTTACAAATCGAATGTCAACAATTGCATTCATACACACCCCTGTTCCCAAACCACCTCCCCCAACTACTGCAGGTGGTGGGATGACAAGAAGGTCTTATCAGCAGCTCATAGGGCATGAAAGTGGTCCTTCACGTATTTGAGCCCTGAGTCATTTAGGCCCTTATACATTAGTACCTTGAACTCGGCTTAGGGAAACTTGTGATCTGTAGATTTCTAGGCTTGTCGAAGTTAATTCATAAACCATTCAAGAATGGACACTGTGAAAATGGTGGAGGCACAGTTGTGACTGGATTCATGGTGCAAAGGGAAAAAGCTAAATGGTGGACTCCTCTTAGCCATTGATTTCTGAAAGCTTCTGAAAACCAGCCTTTGCTCTGATTGGGAAGTAAGTCAAGTTTGCTAAGATTTACAGAGATCAGTGGCTAACAATGTAGTCTATTAGAGATGTGCACACCCAAAAATCGCATGTTCATTTTGCTTTCACTTCATCATCAAAATGGAAAATCATAAAAATGATTTATTTTTGCTCTTTTTTTAAATGAAAAGAACCTTTTCATGGGGAAAGAAAGACACACCAAAAATGTGAACATTCCATCAAATATTTCATCTTTGCAATGCGGAAGTTTTGGAACTCTGAACAAATCCCACATTTTCATATTCATGAATATGAAATATTTGGTCCAATTTGTAAACAAGAATCAAACTTTTTACACCTCTAATTTTGTTATCAAAACACCACCAACATTAGGGCCGCCTGAGACACCCAAAATTTGGAAGAAATTCTGTAGGACAAGAACATTCTGAAACAGTAAAATAAGATATTCAGTACTCAGCTATTTGCCAAGTAGCAGCTCATTGGTTATTGCATTACCCTACAAATACACGTATGCAAAATATTCCATACTATGTTCATGTTCTTCCCAGGCATTCTCATGGTAGAAAGAAAGGGCAAACTAGCCTGTTTCTGATCCATCCTCAGCACCACAGAAAGCTCATCCTGGGCCTGACAAAACCATCTGAATAGTTTTCCCTTTCTCAGCTCCAGACTTCATTTGGAAGGGGGTATTTCTCACAATCGGATGACAAAACATATATTCAATCAGTTTGCAAATCTTAGAGCTACAGTAGAGAGGACAAAAGTTTTGAGGAATCCTCTCACTTATTCCTTTTCAGATCAATGCCTGACTTCTGCTTTGCAAGGTTGTGTTTGTTCCCTTCAAAGGTTACCCTTCTTATAAAAATGCACAAAATTCTTCTGCTTCACTGCATTGCTGACATTTCATTTCTTCTCCTTGGAATGGTCCTATGGGTGATCCCAGCCACCTAGAGATCACATTCTGCAGAAGATGAGATCACAGCATCACACTGCTGATCAGGTGTGGCCTCACCACCACACCACTAAAACAGCTGAGTCAATTGGAAGACGGAAAGCCAGAGGGGACAATTAAAAAGAACAGAAACATCCCCAAGAGGTAAACATATTCTCACCCATGGCCAGAAAGCACATTCTAAAGGAAAGGAAAGGCTATATCTACTTCAGACAGGACAGGCTTTGTATCACAACAGCTAATACTCTATGGCTTCACCCATCTCTCAAGGACACCTGTTCTCCGACATCTATGAAAAACCCAGTGTGATCTACTTAACTCTTGAAAAAACCTCACTAGAGAATAACAACCTTCGGTTTATTTTGGCTACAGGGATCTTCTTCTGCGACCCTTTTAATCCTGCTTGGAAGACTTCAAGGTACTTTTAAAGTAGATAATGTGTCTCATTCTCTCACTGTTCAACAGTTTAATCTGCTCAATCCATCGCCCCTTTCTTCCCCAAATTACCATCTGCTCCACCTTGCATTTGTTTCCCTTCCAGACTCTCCCAGCTTTCCTTTGCACCCTTCTGGTGCATTCAATGCTTTTAAATTTCTCCTGTGGCCTTATGTCTAGCTGCTTATGTTTGGGCGCAGACAATAGAGGTAATATGGGCCATTATTCATGAGTAGATTCATGTGCAACGTGAGAAACCTCTCATCTCCTGACCCCTGTTAGCATAAGAATTGCTGATAAAATTCAGAACTCAAAGGAAGGACAAGAAGAATCTTCTGGGAAAACAGACATAGAAAGCACAAGAGAGTAGGTTCACGTACAGAAGTTCAGCCAGAAGGAAGGGTCCAGAAAAGGTTTGCCTTAAGAGTTTACGTTATATCAGTTTGAACAATGAAGACACCCCTAGAATTCAGAACCATTTGTCTTCAAGAACCTCAAAAGCAAAAATAAAAAAATCCAACAACCCCTACTCGACTATAACATTACAGTTTGCACCTCTGTATTTGCAAGCTTATACTTTAGAAGGAGAGAGCGATAAACAACAAAAGTCAGATGAACTGAATGCAGAAGAATGCAAATAGTAATCCTTTCATCATTACCAGCAGCTATCCATGAAAGAAAGAAAGTCCTCTGACTGATAGGACAGACAGCCCACATCAGCAAGGCAATTAACACATGGAGCTTGAAACAGGGCTGAGGATCTAGCTTTTTTCGAAACATTTATTGATGGTGAGAGGGCCTGAGGGTGGACAGCCTGGCAGAGGTGCCTCCATTACTGCATTAACAGCTGTCTCTGCAGGGCCATCTCACAGCATGAAGGTGCCCATTGACGTGGCAATCAGGATTTCCAGGGATTCAAGAGCAGGTGAAGGTTTTGATACATCGGCATGAATTTGTACATTTGAATTCAAATTCAATCTATCCATCCACCATGCCCCCAAGTACCTAGAAGAGGGGAACTATCTGTGTTAGGCCATTGGGGACTAGCTGCATTTCAAAGGAGAGGGATGCCCAAAAGACTCCTCGTCTGGCCTTGGCAGCTTCAACAAGTGGTTTTTGAATAACAAATTGAAGCATCCCTGTTCCCAAGTGAGTTGCCTGTGTCCCTAAATGCTACAAATTGTTCTGCCACCTTATTTAAATCATTCCCTTCCTTTCATTGCACTGAACACACACACATATCCCAAAGAATGAAGTACACTGATGTTAATTATAGCATCGCTCCTTCATCAAGTATTCAGAGCTCTGCTCATATAGTAACAATATACTAATTGACTACATTTGCACAGATGCTCTATTTTAAAAGAAAATGATTCCCTCAGTAGATCAGAAGAGAGTAACCCATGCAACAAATTCTTTCATGAGATTATGATAACAGTCTAGCAATTGGGTGGGCAGGGCACATTTTAAGAGAATAATAACTTTGCAAAGATTGGTCAAGATGTGAACTGTTGACCGCCCGGTTCCTGCTTTTAGTATTCCACCTATAGAACTCTTGCAACACTGGTTTCAGGGAGGAAGGCTCAGGGACAAGGGTAAGAAAATTGGATCTCAGTCCCTCTCATTGAGAAAACTTGTACATCCATCCTTGTCAGAACCCAAAAGGAGCCACAGACAAGATTGTAGTTAAGATTCTAAAGCCACTGGCCCATGAATGAAATACACATGTACGTAGGGTGCCCATGATAGAATGCAACTATGAATGGGAAATAATGGAATACAAATGACCATTGCTCCTGAGCACAAAGGATGAATGCAGAAAGAGGGAGGGGAGGCCCTTTAAATCACCATGAGCAACAACATCAACACAAAATACTGAAGGGATGGCAATACAGCAGAACTGTTCAGACAGCAAAGAACTGCCAGAGACTTCCTTTTGCTGCCACTAGAGACCTACCGATCATGTCCTGCTTCAGCAGAGGCCTGTAGGCCATTTCCAGGATGGTGATGAAGATATGAGAAGGTTCCAGTTAGAAGCCTCTTCTGAATTTTGTTGAGCTGTGGCCTTGTCCTTTGCAAACCAACTGGTGGTTGATCCCCATTGTGGCTGGTGGGTGAAATGGCAAGACAACTAAAAGGAAGTGGCACCAAGAATCAAAGTAAGCACTCCCAATGGTAGGGTGACACAGGGACATAAGAGGAGCCCTGCTGGATTGGGCCACAGCCCATCTAGTCCACCTGACGCAGAAGACAAAAACAAAACCTTCATCTGCTCTCAGTTCCCTGAAAATGCCCCTTAAAGTCATCCTGCCCATCCCTCCAGCTTGAAGGTGGTACCTAGGCATCCATTCTAGTAGCCACTGATACACTTGTCCTCCATTAATTTGTCTATCCAGGTTGTTATCATCACCTCTTCTGGCAAAAAATTCCATAGCATGTTAGGGATATGCATGATTATTTGTAGGCATTTGAAATCCAATCGAATGTGCTGAATTTCAACATTCAAACTCAAAATTTGAATGTAAACGTTTGAATCAAATTTTGAATTTTCAGGTCTATTTGTTCAAATTATCCAGACATTCGTATGTGTACAGGTTTGTACATGATGCGTACTTGAAGATCCATACGGGACGAAAGCAGGTTGCATATGGGATAACTACAGGATGCATACGGACATGTATGCATGCGGATGTGTACAGATGTGAGGAAGAATGTGCAGATTCATTGAAAACGGGTTGCATACGGGATAACTATGGGTTGCAAACAGGCCTGTGCAGATGTGGGGAAGAGGCGTACATGCACACACAAATGTTGCCGACATTCATATGTGCAGATTCAAATCAAAAAGTCAAATGAATTCAGATCTATTCATTCAAATTATTTGAATTTACCAAATTCAAATCAAATCTTGTTAAATTTGAATTTAAAAGACTTGAATTGAACTGGATTTTTGGGTATTCGATTTGAATAGAATGTCAAAAAAAATTGTGCACATCTCTATAGCATGTTGACACTCTGGGTGAAAAAAAATACTCTCCCTTGTCAGTCCTAACTCTCCTGCCCAACAGCTTCATGGGGTGCCCCCTGGTTCTAGTGTGGTGTGATAGACAAAAGAGGTGTTTTTTTCCTATCCACTTTTTCCACACTGAGCATGATTTTAAATAAATCGATCAATTCCCCCCAAGGCTGAAGAGGGAAAGACCAAATCAGTGACCAAACTAATTATAGTACCTTCAGAGGCTTTAGCTCCTTTTTGGACTGGGAGAAGCCATGATGAAAAACATCTGGAAGTCACAAGTTGGTAGTTCCCATGCTGCATGCAGTGGGAGGTAGCAGCCAGGGTTACAACCAGAAGTAATAAATACAGATTTGGCAGGATTCTTTGAAGCTCAAATTGCAAAGCAAATGTATGATTTGGGCTTGAGAGGACGCTTTGCCTGGCACATTGACACCCCCACCTACAGTGCCCTTATTTTGGATTCCTGCCCCAAGAAGACTTGCTTGTATGATGCTCATTTTTCACATCCTTTTGCTGTTAGCTGGAGAGATTTTTTTTTCCAGGTCTTCACTTTTCCCAAGGAGTGTTGAACCTGGCTTCATGCCACTTTTCTTTGAGTTTTGTTTGGACCTTCAGTCACATTGCTGTGATAATGTAGTCATCTTACTTTTTGTTTTCATTAGCCAAGAGTCCAGTCCTGAAGGGTAGGGATACAGTTTTTAAAATGCAGAAGGAAGGAAGGAAGGAAGGAAGGAAGGAAGGAAGGAAGGAAGGAAGGAAGGAAGGAAAGAAGGAAGGACACATGCTCAAATCTAGACCAGTTTTTCCTAGCTGCCCAATCTCTCATCTTCTTCCCCAGACATATGCTATGTTTGCCATTTGAAGGAACGATAAGAGATTATCAAAATGATTTAGGGAGGCCCCCAAAACACCTGAATTTATGTTCCTATGGAAACCAGTCCCTCGGCACCCTCAACACATGCTCAATATTCCTGTCTTACACTCTGTTGCGTCTCACACAGGAGAGAGAGATACACACCAGCTCTCAAAACCTTGCTTAATATATGTTCACAAAGGTTCCTGATTTACATTCACAGCCAGTACACTTAATTAATAATCATTAATTAGGGCAAACGAAGGGTGCCAGACGGATTGCGTTGGAGACTAAAGCCATATGTCTGTTTCCGGAACTGAGGCACTTGGAACCCAAGGTCCTAGCCTCCTGAGAAAAGCAACAACTAAAGAGTGGTTTCCAGTTACTGACTCAAGAATTGTGCCCCCACTGACTGCTAAATAGGCTGGATTTTTCCAAGCTCCAGTCTATCACAGGACTCCTTAAAAGGTCAATATCTTCCAGCATTTCACAAAAACCAAAAATTAGCTTTGGAAACAAGCTGTTTTAGTAAGAAGACCTTTGTTTTAGCATCATTTAACCAAGATCTTCCAACCATTCATGTAAGCATGTTTCCTTTAGGAAAACTATACAATCATCTTGCAATATTTGTGTGGGTTAGATTTAGGCATGTGTACGAATATTCGAAGGTATTCGAAATTCTATCAAATCTGCCAGAACTTTGACATTTGAATCAAATGTCCATAAATTTGAATTTAAAGATTTCCAGGCACAAACACCTCTGAAGACACTATATTTGCAGAGCACAATTTCACACCCTGTACATTCAAATGTTTTGAATCATTTGAAATTCATTCAAAGGTTTAAGTTCAAATGTCTAGACATTCTATTCAAATTCAAATGTCCACATTTTATCAAATATGATCAAATTTTGAATCTTTAGAACAGTTGTGCATATCCTTACCCTACATTGGTAAATGCACTGGAAACCAAACTTTTCCTAAAAAGAATAAAGAAATTATATTTTTTACTTCTTCTGAACAAGTTTTTAAAATGTTAAAAATTTGGAGCATAGTTTATATTTTACAAAACCCTAAAAAGAGTAAAGATGGCAGCAAGAAGACACAAATCCAGCTGTTAAAAGGGAGTGAGAGCTAGAGCCAGATGTAGAAAATGGCTACGTGCAGTAGTGAGAAAGTATGTTGCCCTACTTTGAATTAAGTTAATTCACTCTTTATATGGCTTGAGTTTGTGCTACATCACAAAACACTGTCATTCCAACACAAAATTAAAATATTCCATTTCAGAAGGAGCAAATCATGTTTACCTCTCTTCTCTTCCTTTTATGTTTATGAGTCTTACTGAGTAAGCCAAATCCCAAACATCTATGTAGCAATCATCTGAAGAAAAAGACACTTTTCACTTTCTCCATTCTTGATAAATAACTAGTTGTGCAGCTGTTAATGAACAACACAACCATCTCAACAGCCAAAACAATAATCTTTAATGGCAGTTACTGAGGCTTAGGCTTCCAGATGTGTCCACATACCCCCAAAGTCTGGCAGGTTCTGCAATAAAGCATTTAATGTTGTGTCTAATTTGGCTCCAAAAACTAGGGCTCACCCGGTATAGTACATTAGCTCTTTGCATCAAACTTATTGCCATAAAATGTGGTTGTACAGTGTCTGAAAAGCCACCCTAAGGCACCAACCAATAGGGAATGACAGCCAAGTTAAGCTTTACAGGTTGTTTTGAAATATCTCCATAATTGGCAACCCCAATGTTTAAACAGTACTCCTTCATCATCTACAAAGTTGATCATATCCTGCTGCCAGGAAAATTAGTGCCCTTTGATTGAGTGACTCAAAGAAACAAGGAGGGGGGAATGGAGAAACATGGCAAGCATTATAAGTAATGTTATTTTGTTTTCTAATAAATATATTTTATTCCATGTGTATTCCAGTTGATTTCTAGGGGTGCAATCAGACAGGAATTTTTAAAGTTGTCCCTTTAAGGAAAAATGTCCCAGGTCCAGAAGTACAAAACATGTGGCTGAGAATCTAATTTATTTTGCCACACTGCAGCTTGCATTAACATCCAAGTCATACAGCATCACCCTGACTACAGATGCTATCCACGGATTAACCACTTGGTGGGAAATTCACGCTAGGGGTGTGCACAAATGCAATTTTTGGGATTCTATTTGAATTGAATATCAGAATATTTGAATTGATTTGAATGTTTAAAATTCAAATGTATTGACATTTGATTTGAATTGAATACATTTGAATCTATTTGTACAAATATTTGATACATATTTGAAGATACAAATGTCCACAGCATTCAAATGTGTACGCATTCTGTTTTTATCCCATACGCATCTCATTTTTGTCCTGCACTTATCCATAAAAATGCGTACGGATAGGAATAAGATGTGTAGATATGTATGTAATGCATACATATCCATACACATATGGATGATTGAATAATTCAAACGAATGATTCACAAGATTAAAAAAATCATTTGAATGTTAAATTTGAATGAATAGACATTTGATTCTAATTTAAACATCTGAATTCAATCTAATTCAATCAAATTTTGAATGTTTTGAATATTTGTGCATGCTTTTTTGTTTATGTGGTATCCTGCCCAACTTGGCTTAAAGAAAGAGATGCCTTTGGAGCTATGAAATCTCAAATATTGAAGAGGCAATCATTGTAAGACTTCAATATAAGAGAAAATGTCTGCAAACTGCAGACTCACATTCATTGATTGCATGTTTCCATCCCTCCAGTGGCAACACTGTTTCCATACAAACGCATATGATTCAGGAAAGATGCATATCTGCAAGTACGCATCATGTACAACACAAGCAAATGTTCGGATAATTCAAACAAATAGATCTGAAATTCAAAATTCATTTGAATTTTTAAATTAGAATTTTTGAACATTTGATTCGAATTCGAATGGTGAAATTCAGATGATGTTGATGGAATTTTGAATACCTTTGAATATTTGTGCAGGTCCTTTAGCCCCACTCAGTGATCTTCCATTTCAAAACTTATCCACACAGTTTCCCTGTTCTTATTGCTTACACAGCAAAGATGGCTAACATGCAGTCCTATGACTGTTGCAGAACTACTGGTCCCATGAATTTCAGTAACGCAGTCAATGGAAAAGAATAATTGAGGGCTGTATAAATTCTGGGAAAGTGTGTTAGGGTTTATCCAGTAACTGCTTACTTATTTCACCATCTTTGGATATTCCAGAATAAAGCACAGGTATTCTGAAGTGTCTGTGCTTTATTCTGGAATATCCAACTGCCTTAAACATTCCTAAGTTAGAAACATAAAGGAAAAGTCTATGATATTTGTTCTACTGCAACTGCTACAGAACTCCAGAACAAAAGAACCTGGTGTTATTCACTGACTTCAAGAAGAAGAAGAAGAGTTGACTTATCTGCACATCTGGTGAGTTCCATTTGCACAGCCTTGCTCAGAACCTCCTGGATCTCATCAAGCATACATGCATATAAAAGAATGGTGGCAAGTCCCAGGAAGTTCTCAGGAAGCTCATGCTGAATGAACCTCACTAGGCATGCAGGCAAGTGAATCAATGCTGGGGGAAGCCTTGCACATCTGGTAAACAATGGCAAGGGACAACATTGGGTTCCATATGACAACCACATGTCCCCTTGTCATCAGGACAGAGCCAAAGGCCGTTTCCACACTTTCTGCACTTAATCCAGATTTCAGGGGCCCCGGATCTCCAAAGATCTGGTCCTCGTGCAATCCAGTCCATTGTGTTCCAGATCTTTACAGAGACCTCATATGTCTACATGGGGCATTTAGCACCTGATGGCAATGGGTGCTAAACAGGACCACCGTGTGGATGCCGGAGCACACATCCTGAGGCCCCAGTTAAGCCCGAGGAGGAAGTTCTGCTGGTGGTGCGGCACGTTCAGGGGTCACTTCCTCTGGGACTACCCCTGGAACCCATCAGCCCAACATGCAGGCAGAAGCATGCTTTGAGATAAGGTCTTCATGGCAGAGGACCAGATTCAAGATAGGATTGAAGGGGTCTACTAGTAATCTGGATTTAAGGGCCTGAAGACAGCACTCTTGTGGATGACACATCCCCCATGAGTCCTCATGGGGTCGTCCTTGTGGAAGGTAAGTGGAGGATCCATAGTGTGGAAGGTAAGTGGACGACCAGGTTCCTAATGAGGTCTTCAAGTCCTATGCAGAAATGGCCTAAGAGAACTTCAGCGAGGATGAGCCAGACCCAAAGGTTCAAACATTGGAAAACTCACTCTTTTGCAAATTTCTGCTAAGAGACAGTGAAAAACAGAAGCATGGAGAAAAGAGAGAAGGCACAGGAAACATTTAACTTTCCTTCTCCAGTTCCAGTGGAACACAACGGAAATGAGCTAGCATGGTCTGTTGCCAATCTCTGACAAGGAAGGGAATAATGGGCAATCATGATGACCACTGACTCCCAAGAGGCTTTGGATTTTATGCACCAGCTGCCTGGACACATTTTTTAACTAGTTGGCAGAAACAAAGAGTGCATCAACCGCAATGATTTCTACTATTTCTAGCTGGAAATCAAGACAACGCTTTCTGTGCCCAGAGTTGTAAATCTATGCTTTTTCAATGTAACCCCTTGCAGAGACTTAAGGGATTTATACATCTGTGTAGCATATGAGTGGTATTTTCTCATATAAAAGATATATTGTCATGCAACCTCTCCCAGACCAAATTGGCTGGGTGTACAAAAGACTGAGCTCTGTGACAGAGCTCAAGACCAAAATCTAAACAAAAAAAAAACACTGCTACAATTTAAATCTCAAAATTTATTCAGTATGGAAAATTCAGAATCCCTATTTCCACAAGGTCCTTCCATCATCTGCTTGGGTACATCTTACAGTCCTTTATCTCCAAGCCCACAAAATGTGGAGACCTGAAACTTTGTATGAATACTGAAGGGCACTAGATTGGCACCTTAGTTTCACCTGCCTCTTTTTCATTTGCATATTGCCTTTTTTAGTTAATGCTAGAGACCTGCATGAACCAAAATTGTGTGATTGGTTTGTCATTGAACCAAACACCCACTTGTCCAGTTCAAGCAGATTTCAAACTGATTTGAAGACAGGAAGTGTCATTTTTCCCAATTAAAAAACAGCCCTTTTCTAGGACAAAAACAGCACACATGATCTGCTTGATGAAAGAGTCTGCACCCACAAGTGGTCCAGGTGAAAAACTGAATGTTCAGTCCAAAGCAAACATTTTCAAACTAGCTGCAAATTGTCAATGAATCGGATATGCTTGGCAGATCTCTAGTACATAGTCAAGGTGGCTGACAAGACTCATAGACCAAAGTCAACAAGCATTGATTTTGTGAAAAATAAAACACAATGGCACAAAAGTTGTTGGTGTGTGCTTTTAAATCTACTTAAAACCTTAAAAGTTTAGGGATCGAGTAGAACCTTAGAACCCCCTCAGCACACACAGAAGTCTCTAAATTTCATGAGGCAAGAGGAGGAGAGGGAAATTTAGAGTAACTGAATTTGAATTATGGGCTACTCTCACATGCCTCAAAAGCATTTTGGAGTTTGTAGCATGAAGCACAAGGGTTCTCTTCCCATTCTCAGTGCATATCTATACTGTTTCTAATGTGCTTTGGAAGTGCACTTTCTGGCACTCAATGTGCATTAGGGTGGGACAAGCAGACATGCGTGTGACAGTCCCCCACCCAGCCCACCTCAGAACTGCCTTTCAGGTGTGTGAGATAATTTCACTGCTTGTGAATACAGCCTTAGTATGGTGGTAGCACAATGTCTCGTTGTAGTCTAGGGGTGTGCACGAATGCAATTTTTGGGATTCAATTCGATTCAAATCAAATAGAATATCCGAAAATTCAATCCAGTTTGAATCTTTAAAATTTTAATTTAAGCAAATTCAATTCAAATTAAGCAAATTCAAATCTCTTCATTTGAATTTTCAATATGAATTTGCACTTATGAATGTCAACAACATTCGTATGCACCCATACACATTGTTATGCATCCTGTATGCATCTGTACACGTCCGTATGCATCCTGTAGTTATCCCATATGCAACTTGTTTTCATCCTGGACGGATCCGTACAAAAGTGTACAGATGTGGGAAAGATGCATATGTGCCAGTACCCATCCTGTACGACTGCATAAACATGTGAACGTCTGGATGAGCCAAATAAATATATCTGAAATTTGAAATTCATTCAAATTTTTTCATTCAAACGTATGGACATTCGATTACAATTAAATGTTGAAATTTGGACAAATTCGATCGATTTTTGAATAACTTTGAATATTCATGAATATTCATGAATATTGAATAACTTTGAATATTCATCCTTTTGTCCCCTCAAATCTGGTCACAAGTTGTGTTACTTCCATTCAGGGGGAAGAGTTTGGTAGATCCCAGTTCCATCAGCTTTATCGCCAGGCCCCCAGACTTACTGCGAATTAACATTTATTCAATTTAGCTACCACAAGGCATTAGCTAAATATTTATAGAAGCATTATGTGCGCTGCTTGGATGAGTGAAAGAGAGATGGAGTGCTTGAATGCCCAGTAAAATCACAGATCTGAGACTGATTCTCCACATCTTGAACTCATTGCCCTTTCCCCCTGCTCTCCACCATCAGTGTTCTCTCTAGGCCATACCACCATGACAGAAATAAATTAGCCAGAGGTGCAGGTCACACCTTTCAGGGTGGTAAATGTCCAGTGCAGAATCAATAGACACGAAGCCAGGAACCAAAGGCAGCTGAAACAAACAGAATGTTGCTGTCTGGCTGTCCTACTGCAAGGGCGGACAAAAGAATTGTTGCCATTATCTGGCCAATCTGTAGGATCAATTCATTATCACATATCCCAGGGTTTATCGGGGTGATTTGTGATCTGTCAATTAATGACCCAATGCTCAGCAAAACACCTACCCTGGATGGGTGGAGTGGTGCCAGGGTGTCTGCAGGCATCCAGAAGAAGAGCTGGGTTTTGTACTGTGTTTTTCGCATTCTTTGAGTGGACTCAAAGTGGCTGACAAACCTTCTGTTCTCCTCCCCACAACAGACACTCTGTGAGATAGGTGGTGCTGTGAGAGCTCAGAAAGAGAGCTGTGACTAGCCCAAGGCCACCCAGCTGGCTTCGTGAAGGAGTGAAAAAATACTATTCCAGCACTGGAATAGTATGGGATACATATGCAGTTCGTATGCAATTCATATAGAACATTTGTATCGTATTCAAATCCTACCACATTCGAATGAGTTCTTTGAATGAATATGAATTTTCTTGCATTCAGTTCGATATGAATCGAATATAAAAAAAATTGGGCACATATCTAAGTGTGAGTTCTCTAAAAACTAGGTTTAGAAGGTGCGTGGAGGGAAGGGAGACCATACAGGCTATTCTCACTTGCAGTCAAAAGTGGTATAGCCCAGCTCATCAAGTCAGAAGTGGTACAGTCCCAACAATCAAGTTGGGTTGATTTGTTGTTGTTTAAATGTTAACCCTGCAACTAGAAGCCAAATTTGAAAACAACAAATAACACATTCTTTTACAAACCCAAGGGCATATCAGACACTCCGCCACCCTACTGTCAAGTAGGCAGAGGTTAAAGAAACTGTGCTCTTTGTCGCAACAGTGTTTCACAGTATCTTAGTGAATCCTTGAAAGACAGATGAAGATTATCCTTGACATCCCTCAGAAGCAAGATTTTTGTTAACCTGGGGGCCAACACAGAAGAAGCCTTGTTATGTATCACCCTCTCCTGATTCTCACAAGATGATGTCACTATCAGCCTAGTCACTCCTGTTCCTTTTTATAGCCTTCTAGGTGGACCTGCTCAGAGAAACCTGGGGGGGGGGGGGAGTTCCACTGACCTCCCTTGATCTGGATCTAAGATGATCCAGATCTAAGGAATGGGTCCTTCAACTAATCTGGATCTAGTAGATCTGGATTAAGGGAGGTACCCAATGCGTCCCCACGGGCGGTGCAGCACCAAATAGCAATGGGAAACGGAGGACCACCCATGTGGTGAATCCAGATCAACCCACTTGGGGCCCACCCATCACCCCAGGGTTTTTGGGGGACAGGGGGTGCAATCTCCATAGAAGCTTCATAGATTCTTCAAAGATTCTCTGGAGTCGTTAACAAAGGTCTGTAGGATTGACATTGCTCTCGTGTGGGGTCCTCTTTGGAACCTGTGCTATTCTTCAGAGCTGGATCCGGAGATTGTGCACAGGCTTCAAAGCTTTGGTTTTCAGGGTATCCCCCCATGGGTGCCTCCCCCTCAGAGCCCCCCTAGACCCCACTGCCTGATCGTGGTGGAAACATACTCCATATTATCCAGATTTGATGCCTGAAGACCTCATTGTATACCCCTTTAATGGGGTCTACAGGAAATCCAGATTATAGGCCCTGAAGGACCCATTCAATCCGAATTTCCCTAGAACTGGTGGAAACAAATGTGGCTCTAATGGGGTCTGCAATGGAAATGGGGTCTTCCTGCTCTGAGCCTACTTGGTTCTTAATGGGTCCCTAATGGGTACTTATTGTGTACTTAGTACTAGTGGGGAAAAACCCCAGGGCTTGATTTTCCTCTACTGTACGTAATATAACAGATCCTTAACTCCACAGGGTGGTGCTCTGATTCAAGGCTAAAATGAACTTCAGTAGGAAGACAAACATATTGAAAGGTAGGGCCTATCCTACACATTATAGTAGGATGAACAGCTCCAGGTGAATGAGAAAAAGAGCTCAAAGGCCTAATTCCTCCACAAGTGGATGGAGGACACAGATAAATCACACTGATGCTTCTGCAACCTGCGCCAAACTTCTGGATCAATCCAAAAAGAACGGGCCACAGGATGGACCAGTGCCCCTTACTGGTGTTCCCATAACAATATGGGCTCAAGTTGCATCTCTGTGTTGCAGAAAAGGTTTCTTAACTGGGATCTCAAGGCAGCTTAGTCCTGCATGATCAAAAATTATGATATCTTTTCTCTGTCTTTCCCATTCTTTACGATGTCCTCTCTTTGTTGCTAGCATCATTAGTTTTAACTGTTTTTCCTATGCATTGTTTTGAATTTTTGGTAAGGCAAGCAGGGCATCATTTTAAAAAGAAGGGGGAATAAAAATATGTATCACATTTGTTTGAGTTTCTGGCTTAAGTCGATGGAATTCCTGACCTTCTTCCATTAATCGATTGATTGACTCCATTTATATTCTGCCCTGCCATCCAAGAGTTCCCGGAAAGCAATAAAAGCAGAAAACAAAACATAAAAACAGATTTAAAACAATAAAACCAGAACGTAAAATTGGAGTGACTCAAGTATTCTCATGGGTCAGGGAAGCAGATGTGCTTTAAGCAGGCGCCTGAACTCAGTCAATGGTGCAAATCTCAAAGAAGAGCTATGAGGTTCTAAAGGGCTTGGGATTGGGGGGATTCCCCAGCAGGAAAATCCTCTTTCGGTAGTGCCATCATTGCTGATGATGTCATCAAGGAGGGCTTTACAATTCACTGTTGGAACTTCAGGATAGAGCAGCCCTCCAGCTATTCATAAACTACAAGATCTAGCATTCTATGGCAGTCCAAATGAGTCAGGATTGCTAGAAAATAATGGGACGTGATTCAGAAACGTCTGGAAAGCTACAGTTTGAATGCCCTTGTAGATATAGAATTGGTGCTAGGCACTAATTCTAATATAAGCAACAGCACAGAAATATTTTGAGATTACTTCTCAAAAGGAGACATGATTGCGGCCTTCAAGTATCTGAAGGGCTGTCACAGTGCAGAGGAATCATCCCTATTCTCACTTACACAAGATGGGAGGACTAGAAACAATGGGATGAAACTTCAGGGGAGTCAATACAGATTAGATATTAGGAAAAACTTCAAGACAGTGAGGGTGATCAGTCAGTGGAACGGGTTGCCACAGGAGGTAGTGAGTTCTTCATTATAGGTCTTCAAGCATAGGCTGGACCTATAGCTGTCTGGGATGGTTTAGAAAATCCTGCACTGAGCAGGAGGATGGGCTTGATGACCCTTGAGGTTCCTTCCAACTCTATGATTCTACCTTCTT
The DNA here is from genome assembly GCA_023333525.1 of Aspidoscelis tigris stejnegeri. Taxonomy (NCBI): domain Eukaryota; kingdom Metazoa; phylum Chordata; class Lepidosauria; order Squamata; family Teiidae; genus Aspidoscelis; species Aspidoscelis tigris. The sequence goes on from JALMGA010000011.1 coordinate 19,159,246, forward strand.
CCTCTTCCTCTTCTTCCTCTCCCCCTCCCACAACATTTCCCACAGGGTGCCCCGTGCAAGTACTGACCCAGTCTTTGTTTGTTTATTTGTTTAAGAATGTATTTCCCACCCATCACCCAAAGGTCCCAGAGCAGGTCACAACAATAAAAATAGAAAAGATACCTAAAACCTATTAGTCCGATGACCCTAGAACCAGGGGGACTCTATGAAGTTGATGGGCATGAGAGTTGGGACTAACTAAAGCAGGGATCCCCAACCACCAGTCTGCGGACAAGCGCTGGGCTGTAGGGGTATTTTGCCAGTCTGCAGAGCTGCCGCAACAAGCTACCCCACACTGTCACGCCCCTGCCCTGCCCCATCCCTGCCATGCCCCCATGACACCCCATGCCCCGCCCCTGCCATGCCCCTGCCACGCCATGGGAAATGAAGCCAACCCCTGGTGCAAAAAAGGGGGACTCCTGGACTAGAGGAAGTATTTTTTCACCCATCGGTCTATGGAATTTGCTGCCAGAATTGATGGTGATAGTAACCAGCCTAGATAGCTTTAAGAAAAGGTTGGACAAGTTCATGGAGGACAGGTATCAATGGCTACTAGAATGGATGCTCAGGTCCTGCCTCCAGGTTGGAGAGAGACGCAGGATGCCACTGAACCTCATTTGAAGGCATCTGGGAGCAGGTGAAGGTTTTGCCTTTGTCTTCTGCTTAAGATGCCTAGAAGCAATTCTGTGTGAGACAGAATGCTTAGTTGGCTATGGCAACTAAGGCACAGTGTTGACAAAAGAGGAGCCCCGCTGGATCAGACCACAGCCCATGTAGTCCAGCATCCTGTCTCACGCAGAAGTCCACCAATTGCTTCTGGGCATCTTCTGCACGCCTCTTCAAGCTGGAGGTGGTATCTAGGTATCCGTTCAAGCAGCCATTGATACACCTGACATAAGAACAAGAGGAGCTCTGCTGGATTGGGCCAGAACCCATCTAGTCCACCAGCCTGTCTCACTCAGTGGCTCACCAATTGCTTCTGAGTGTCTCAAAGTAAAACCGTGTAGGGACAGCCGTATTCAAATAGAGCCCACATTATCGGTAATCACATGGGGATGGGCAGAATGTGAACTCAGCCCTGCATCTGGACTAAAAATAGTCCCATTTGGATTAAACGATGTGCATGGGGACATGCCCAATGTCTATTAAGCCTCTTTACAGATCAGGGAAATAGTTTATGCCAGTGAGTATTTCTCCTAACAGCTGGGCCTGTCTCCACAGCTTGTAATCAATGGGCTCCAGCTTCCCTCAACCCACAGGCAGGGACAATGGGCGCCGGAGTCTGACACCATCACTTGGTGGGCTGTAGGTGCCTCCCTTGCTACTTGAAAAGTTCACAAATGAATCAAAAATCCCATCCTCATTTGCCTTCAATGTACAGCTTTCAATGATCAGCTGCCTCCCTATGTTTACATATGATGCTTTTAGGATCACTCTTTTTCCAAATACTCCAGCTTAGAAAGCCAGATACATACTTGATTGTGGCCTTTGCCAATTAAACCCCTTTGCTTGTATCCTCTTTCATACAGCCCTACAACTCCATGTTAACAAGAAAAGACTTTATCTTTGCCTAACACTTTGCCCCCACACCCATTCTCCCAGTTCTAGGACATACCTTTAAAACATATACTCAAATGTTACAGACCTTCAGGGGCTCCTCAAAAGGAAAATCAGCTTTGGAGGCTTCCCCCCCCTTTGCACCCAAAAAGCAGTTTAAAACAAGCACACAAACCACACAGATAAGTACTGAAGAAGCAAAGGCAAAGAGGAAGGAAAGAAACTTTCATTTATCAGCAACTTTTCTTATCCATCAAAAGAGCATTTCGATATCCAACCTGCCAATCTGTTTCACTAACTTTTCTCCAGTTCTTGGATCTTGGTGCTGATAAACTCTAGTTTGCAGGTGGTAGGGTCACAGTGACTTATCGCAAGGAAACAGATACAATAAATGAGCTTAAACCATGATAACTATCGGAAGAAAGGAAGAGGAATGTCTACTTTGCTATTATTAAAAGAAGCAGGCAACTTTTTGCAAACCAGAGGGGTTTTCCTAGCCCAAACATCACTCTCATGTTTTTGCAGATGCTCAGAGGAAAACAGTGCCTCTCCAACACAGATACGCACACACACACACACATATACATACATACATCATAACCTGGACAATCGGTGGCTACTTTTGCTAGAAAGTGAACCATGAAACAGTGAAATTGAAGACTCTCGTGGAGTTTGAAAAGGCAGCAGTTAATGCCTCCATTCTTTACAAAGAGAGGGGGAGAGAGATGGAGAAAGTGGAAAGAAAAAAACTTGTAAAACTTTCGCTCCCAGCTGAACGGTAGGAATTGCCCTGACCTGCATTGTTTTCTTCCAGCAGGAGCAGCAGCAAACTTTTGTGGACCTCTCTCTTCCCTTCCAAGTTGCCATAGATTTGTCACTACGCCCGAGCAGGAGACGACAAAAGCATCAGTCGGACGGAGCGACAGTTTCCGGCTTCGTCGGGCTCCTGTGAAACGGTGAAGATAGAAAAGCAGCCGCCGAGGCAGGTATCCTTGGTTCCACTTGGGAAAGTAAATCCATCTCTCTCCGAGAGCTGGGGACATGGCTCAGGCTCTACAGGCAGGGGAGCGCGCTCTCCTCGGGTTCTGGACCTCTTTGCCTCTAACCCTCTTTAATGAGAATCGCTTCCTTCTCTGGGCTCCTCTAGGGGAATGTCTACACCTCCCCTGCTCCTACAGGAGCCAGGAATGCACTCAAGCCAAACCCAGAGAACCATACACGCGTTGCACACCCATCGCCAACACCCAGCCAAATCCCTCGCAAGTTAATAAATGTAAGTTGCAAGTTTACAAGACCCTTAATCCAAGAGTGAAGGATGTGGGCTGAGATGTGTATTTCCAAACACTTGCATACGCACAAAACAAACACAAACACACTTTCCCCACATGCATACATTCCCCTAAGTTTGTTTCCTGCTTAGCAACTTCCTCTAACAAGGAAATAATAAAGGCACAAGGAGTTGCTCTGTGCATGAAAAATATCTGGGTAAAGTTTCTTTTCCAATATATACCTCTGTCTTTCTATATTAGGAACAAACAAAAACAATGGGTCAGAGCTGGGCAACATACTTGGACTCTTAATTTCTGCTTGCTCTATAAACTGTATTTGCAATGACTGAAAGAGGCTTCCTTCATATAAGGGGAGAAAAGTTGCCAATACAGACTGCTAAATTAAAAAAGAAAATATACCTGCGTGGGTAATTTTAATTAATCTGCAATGGTTTCAAAAGGTTAAGCCCTCTTAAATCCTGTCCAAAGCTGACATTTCTGGCATGAAGGCTATTAAGAATCAACTAAACAGTGTGATGTGTTAATGAATATATGTCACATACATTGGTTATGGTATGCCACATAAATTAAGTCAGAAAGCATTATAATAAGCTAACAGCACTGAGTGGGAAAGGAGAAAGTTAAGAGGGGAATAATGAGAACAGTGGGATAAAAAACAAAGCATGCAAATGTGTTGTAGAAAGCAACACAATCGTATTCTTTAAAAAAGCATTGTATTGCGAGATCAATTTAATTGGCAAGGAACCAAAAGCAGCCCTTAAATGTCCATAACTCTCTGGGTGGCTAGGATGTGAGACTGATGATGACGATGATGATGATGATGATGATGATGATGCATTTTATGCTTGATAACCCAATACGTATCCGATAACAAATGCATACATATCAGATACATATCCGACATGAACACATCTATATCCGATACGTATCCCGTAACAAATCTGCTCTGAAAGCGTCAAATTTGACCTGAATCCACTGTCAAAAAGAACCCATTTTTGCACCCATTTAAGACCCATTTGGGTGTGAGCCGGATGACCCCATTTCCATCACGGCACCCATTTGGGGCCTAATTGTTTCCACTGCCATGGGGGAAATCCAGATCTAATGGGTACATTTTGGCCTTTAATCCGGATTTTCTGTAGACCCCATTAATGGGGTCTACAATGGGGTCTTCTGCCAGAAATTTTGGATTAAAGGGAGCCTGTTTCCACTGGAAACAGGCAATGGGGTCCAAAGAAGGCCAGGGGGAGGGGATGCACCCATTGGGGCCTCCCTAAACCTAGGCTCCGAAGTCACTTCGAAGCCACTTCAAAGTCATTTCAAAGTCATTTCGAAGTCTCTGCAAAATAGCTCTGGAGTGCCTTTGAAGTCAGTGCTGAACTCCAAAGTGACTCCAAGGTCATTTCGAAGTTCACTCCGAAGATCAGCACAGACTTCAAAGGCACTCCCGAGCTATTTTGCACAGACTTTGAAACGACTTTGAAATGACTTTGAAGTCAATTCGAAGTCAATTCGAAGTGGCTTTGAAAACTGCACCCCCCTGCCCCCCGAAACACCTGGGGTAATGGACCGACCCCTTGGGGGTCGATCCGCATTCCCTACATGGGTGCAAAGCTGTTTCCACAGCAGGGGTGTTAGCATGCATTGCTAATGGGTGCTACACCTCCCGTGGAAACACATTGGGTGCTTCCCTTAATCCAGATCTACTAGATCTGGATTAAGGAAAGTACCCATTCCTTAGATCCAGATCTTCTTAGATCTTCTTCTTGAAGATGTGACTGGTGCAGCTGCTTTCACACCTCCTGAGTTTAACGAATATCCAAACTATTTGTACAAATATCCGGAAACATTTGTATTGGTATGAATGTCAATGTACGAATATCATAACATTCAATTTTTGTACTAATGTCTGAATTTGTACAAATTCGTACCAAGAATGAATGCTATGAATATCCCTTCACGTTCCTAGGAGCAACCTATTCCACTGACTGATCACCCTCACTTTCAGGAAGTTTTTCCTAATATCTAATCTGTATTGAAGCTTCATACCATTGTTTTAGTAGGGACGTGCATGGATATTCAAAAACTCAAAATCCGATTCGAATCCAATGAATATCAAACATTCAAATTCAAATAGGATTTACGAAAATCCAAATAGATCCATTTGTATTACATCCGAATATCAGGTCTATTTGCATATATAACACAGGATGATGACAGGATGCAAATGGGATGCAAACAGGATGTGCAAATTCAAAAATCATATATGAATGTTGCCGACATTCGTATCATTCGATTCAAATCAGATTTTCAAAAATGCAGATTTGGATAATCTGGATTCAAACCAGATTTTTGAAATTCAGATTTTCAAGTTTTGAATTGAATATTCAAATCGACTCTTAATTTGAATGCTAAAAATGCATTTGTGCACATCCCTGTTTTTTAGCCTTATCCTGTCTTGCCTAAAGGGCCAGTGGTGCATGCATGACCATCTACACTCCAGAATAGGTCTTAGGGGAAAATTTAAAGGCATGCAGATGGGCAAAATTAGGGTGCAAAAGAAGTTAGATGAGACCAAAGGGAATCATATTAGTAAACACTACATTCAGCAGCCAGACAGATATTCTGAAGGAGAATATGGATCAATTAAAGAGGTGCTCTCCTCTGTAAAGCTCACCTGGTTTAAAAGCCTGATGCTGGCCCTTAACATGTATTTTCAGTTAGTAGCCAATCCACCTGTTGCCTGAGGGAATATACTGGAAAACCTGGGCTGGATCTTCATGTTCAAGCAGAAGCCATTTAGTTGATTGGTTCTAAATTTCCTGAATGATCCAAGCTCATTGCAGAAGTACAGCAAGGCAGTCAAAGGAGTCCAGAGTGTTACCAGCTCACATTGTTTGTTTATTATCTACATTGACTGGCAGTGGGTCTCCTGGGAAATGATTTGTTGGAGGAATCCATCTGAAGTGAGTATTGCTGCAAACCATAGACAAATGGATCCTTGAATCAGATTCACAGCAATATAATCACTTAGCTGCAGTTACAGACTTTGCTTTACCAATTTTGTCAGGCACATAAGGCACCAAAAATACTGTCCTAAACTATATAGTTTGAAGAATTCCACAGTAGTGGTGTGCATGAATGCAATTTTTGACATTCAATTCAATTTGAATCAAATATTTGGATGTCTGAATTTGTACGAATAGAGAAGAAACAAATGTATTTAAGTTCAAACCAATTCAAATACATTAGTACTAATGATACGAATGTTGACAATATCTGTATGCATCTGTTTTTCGGCAAAACTGTTGCTTTTGCTGTTAACCCCTAGTGAATGAGGAATGGACATGAGGTCTCCAAGCTTACAAGTATTTCAAGAAAAATGGATTTCTTCAGGACCAAGGAGGGTGAGACAGCCCTTATTACTATCTGCCATCAGCACAGAACTGGCGAGATCATAACCCAAAAAAAGTGGCCGAAAATGAACAAGTGAAAATACTATGGGACTTCAGGATGCAAACTGGTAAAGTTTTAGAACAAAACACATTTGACACTGTATTTTTTTTAAAAAAAAGTTTGAGTCCTTGATGTTGCAATACCAGGAGAGAGCAGGATCGATGAGAAACAAACTGAGAAAATAACAAAATATGAGGACTTGAAGATCAAAGTCCAGGGACTTTGGCACAGGCCTGTAGTGGTGGTCCCAGTGGTGATGGGCACCCTGGTTGCCATTCCAAAAGACCTTGGATGGCACTTAAAACAGCTTAATACTGACAAGGTTACCATCTGTCAACATTAAACTGCTGCAGGCATTTTAAAATTATCTTAGGAACTTGGGAAGATCCTGATACGTTATGAAATACCAAAGCTGGCATATGAGCTGGTGTCTTGTTGCATTGTTGGGCGTTGTCAACAACAACAACAACAATAGTAATAAACTCATACCCTGTTTTGGGACATCACAGGATCCATTTAGCTGGCTGCTGTAAAAAGTTGGGATGTGCACAGATATTCATCACATTCAAAATTCATCCGAATTCTTTCGAATCCAAATTGAATGTTGGTACATTCAAACAGAGATGTGACCAAATGGGTTTTTGGCATTCGGTTCATAACAAATCGAATGTTAGAAAATTCATATTTGTTTGAATAGATCCCCTTCAAATGTTGTAGGATTCTATTTGATACGAATGTGTTCATACGAATTCGTATGAATATCCAATATGAACGCATAGATATCCAATCCATATCTGACACAAATGCATATGTATCAGATTCGATACATATCTCCGGTTTAACAATTGTCCAAACTATTTGTACGAATGTTCAGAAACATTCATATTCATACTACTGTAAATGTACAAATGTTGTAACATTCAATTTGCATACGAATGTACACATTCACGTAAATTCGTATAAATAACGAATATTATGAATATTCATGCCCATCCCTACATTCAAAGACTGACATTCAAATATGAATCAAACGTTTCTATACATTTGTACAAAGCTTTGTTACATTCATGAACCTCATGAGGTGGGAAAGTGGCTGCCCAGTCACATCTGAAATGGATCCAGAGTGGATCCAAGGTGGATTGAGAGCAGGTTTGATGCATTCAGAGCAGATACATATGTGATTCGTAGGGATAGGTAGGGGAATCATAACAGGGATTCGAACCAAATTAGAATCCTACCACGTTCTAAGGGGATCGATTTGAATGAATATGAATGTTCTTGCATTCAATTCAATATGAACCAAACACGAAAAAAACATCTGTGCACATCTGTAGCAAGGAGAGTCAACTGGATTAGGCGGGTCATTCCTCCTACGCAGTTGGGATCTTCTTCAGTATAAAAAACCTTGATAGCTCTTTGCTTCTATTCTGTTTCAGGCAGGCCAGCAGCTTACAATTTAACAAGCTTAGGAATATGCAATCAGCACTTCAGCTTTGCAGGCAATAAAGCCTGATGTGTCTTGTCCTTCGCTCACTGTAGCAATTGTAATCCACTTGAGTCAGTTTAGTGAGGTCTGAAAACCCAGGTAATTAATAAGAGTAGGACCTGAACCTCTTTGCAGGGGTGAAATATGCAGCAATGCATTGTTATATGTTATATGAAGGACAATAAGGGTCCAAGGAGTGCCTGTTCCAAAGACTAGAATGGATAACCCAGGCATGACAGCATATAAAAGAAAACATTTACATTATTCCGCATTGGATAAATATTATGTTACTACCATGTGTGCCAGAAATGCATTGACAGCCAAGCACAGACCTTAAGAATGTCCAAGCATCTAGAGATAGCTCAGTGAAAAACAGTCAATCCCAGACAAAAGATCATAACCGGACAATCGACAAAGAGGACAAATATAATGATATTTTTAATGAATTATATAGATCTTACATTGTTTTTATTAATTTTATTAACCCACCATGGCTATCACCATTTTTATATTGCCTTTCTAATAGTACCAAGATGGCATGAAACAATTTAAAACAAAAGGAGATGAAATACTATCTAAATAATAACAAGGTAGTGCATGCAGGCAAAATTAGGCAGAAAAAAACCACCGATTCTAAAATGGCTGCATCTTGGACTTCAGATTAGTTTGTTTGGTTATCAGTTGTATTCTTGATCATAGCTGCAGATTCAATTTGTTCAAGTTCTTTGAGGTGAATATTTATTTATTTATTTATTTAATCACCTCATCAGTTGCTTTTCAAATATATATATAACTGTACTGTCTCCTGAGGTCTCTGTGAGTTTCTTATGCAGCCGTGAAATAACCAGTCCCAGAGCAACTCAGAGAGTTTGGATTGGATGGAGTAGGAGGTGATGAGGCTCCTGAGCCAATCCCAACCTGCTGCATTGGCCAACCAATGAGGCCCATGAAAAAGCAGGCCACAGCAGCCAACGGGAGGCAAGCAAGGAAGGCAATGATGAGGAAGGAAGAGAAGGTAAGCCATCGATTTTTAAACTCTGTGACTGGCATGGTGTTTTTTTCCCCCTGACTTCACAGATAGGGCGATCCCAGAAAATGGGCACCCAAAAATCTCCCTGTGTGAGCATAACCTAAACATGGCCATTCCTTCCATCAAATCCTTCTAACTTACCATATAAAATCAGTTGCAACAAGAGTGTTGTTCAAAGAAATGTCATGAGTTTCTAAATCCTAGGCTGGGATGCAAGTTAAAAAGAAGGCATAACTCCACCCATTATCATGGAGGGCTGTGCAGCCAGGGCAAAATAATATTCAGCCTTGTCAAAAAAAAAAAAAAAATGGGAGTGGAGTCACATCAGGTAAAGTCTAGTGAACTGGAAACTTGCTTTTAAAAATCCTTTTACTAGAAAGCAAGCTAACAAAAAGAACAGCTGACAAAGCCACAGCCAATGCTTGAACTAGCCGGGGAGGGAAAACCAAATGGGCATGCCATCCAGAAGACTTTGCTCGTGCCCCTAACTCTTTGTTGTAGATAAATTTCTTCCCGTTATTAAATAGACCAGACATCCGACAATTCTTTCCAAAGCGTTTACACAGGCAAGGGGGGGGGAGTGGCAGAAAGAGAGAGAAGAGAGAAGTTTGCCCCACCCCCATTTAACTTCTCTCTCCTGTCCCCCCCCACCCACCCACCCACGATGACGTGCTCAGACTTCCCAACGATTAGGGCCCCTAAGTTTTCACTATTATCAGTTGAGTCACGTCTAAAGCCAGGCAAAAGGTCATTCCAGGTCATCCCAGAGATGAAAGGAAGGGCTGAAGTACGTTGGAGAACTAGAGCTTGGAGCGGACAGGCAGGGAGGGGGGAGAGAGAGCATGCAGAGAGAAAGAGTGGAAGAAAGGACGAAGGTGAAGAAAGAAGAGATGAAGGCGTGACGTGGCCCTGGATTAAGGGTGATATTATTTCCAAGAGGCAGGCAAATTTGGGATCACAGCCGCCACCAGCCCAGGTGTGAGCATCTGAACTTGAGTCCGTGGCAGCTTGGGGGAGACAAGATCACTGTCCAAGGTCACCATTTTAATTCATCCTTTCTCCCGTAATCTCTACCCCCCTTTTTTTCTTTCATGCCTTCCAATAAAAGATTAATGCTCCCCCCCCCAGGAGGTGTGGGAGAAAGGACTTTCCATTCTTTCCTATATAAATCTCACATCCCTTTGTTTAGGCTGTTAAAGAAAGAGAGCAGAGAGAGAAGGGGGGGCACTTGTTCCATTCGTTTTATCACATTATCTATCGACGATCGATTTCACATTCGGGGTGGAAAATTAAAAGAAAGAAAGACATAAATGACATTGCAGGAGCTCGGCTCCCTCTTCCCCTTTTGCCCCCTCCTTCAGGCTGCTGAGACTCCAGTCAAGCTCATCTGTCATTCTTAAATCTATTCTGAGACTCTCTCACCACCACCCCACCCCAAATGAACCCCGGCATCCTTTCTCCAGCACTTGCTGCATTTCTCTAACAAACCATTTTGGGGGGACAAGTGATTGGTACACTTGCACCTCCCTCCATTTCCCTTTTCTGTCTTGCTTCCTCCCTTTTTTGTTTCTTTCTCTCTCTCTCTCTCTTTCTATCAGTGAGACAGTATAAGGAACACAGAGCTGGTAGATGTTTTCATGGTATGAATCCTTCCCATTTCTGCATCACAAAGCCTTCCACGGTAAGAAAGTGCACTAACGGTGGTGGGTTGTTGTTGTTGTTGTATTTGATTCATATTGAATCGAATGCAGGGAAATTCATATTCGTTCAAATAGATCCTCTCGAATTGGATACAAATGTTCAATCCCATATGAATCCCATACGAATCCCATTTGAAGCTTCATACCAATGTATTGAAACATTTGGTTCAAATTTGAATGTCAATCTTTGAATGTGCCAACACTCAGTTCAAATACAAATATCCAAATTCAGCTGAATTTGTACAAATTTTGAATATCATGAATATTCATGCACTTCCCTATTCCACAGTGCCCCACTTCCCTTGCCAAAAAGTGTGGATCGGGGAACTCTTCATTTGCTGAAGTTTCTCAGCCAAAGGAAGTACTGGAGACATCCCGTCAGCCTGCGCAGAGAAGATTGTGTCCTGTTATTCTGAGTAATTTGCCCCCCTCCTTCATAATCCTGACTAGAATCCCCTCTTCCATAGTCCAGACAAATCTCATCGTCTTAGAGATGTGTGAAGCCACCATCTTACTAAACCTAAGGAAGAAGCTGGTTCATACATGGGTGGAATAACTCCTGGGAAGCATCTATAGGCCACCTTGGATTCTTGGATGGAAACCGCATGCAAAATAATATGGACATCATCATCCCTTTCATAACATAGTGGTTCCATTCCACTGCATTTGGGAACCATCTGTCAGTGATTCATACCATGCGTGCTTTACACTGGTGGCAGCACACTATAAAACAGAAACCACAGTTCTTGCCACAAGAAGGCAAAATTTCTCATACAGACACAAGAAGCATATGGTTCTTAACCATGCCTTCTCTTATTGAAGTTGCAAAGAAGATGAAACATGTAGAGGAGAGATTCCTTGAAAGAAATCCATGAAAGAAAAAACGAGACTTTCTGCAATAAGCGGATCATATGAAAACAACGGATCAGGCCCAATCCCAGTTAAGCCATGGTTACTCCTTTGCCTTCTATGATTGCCCTCTTAGCTACTTTTTTGGGGGGGTTGTTTTTTGAAAGACCATTGGAGGGTCTAACTTGCTTAATATTGAGAAGATGAAAGCAATGGAAACTGTAGAAGCAATTAAGACCTCATTCTCTTCCTTCAAACTCTTTAATTTAAACACCAGTTTGGGTGTCCCAACCCACATATACACACGGAGGCTATAAAATCTAAAATCTGTTGAACCCTAGGTACAGACTATTCCCTTAACTCTCAATTTCTGCAATGTTGAATGTTTTCAGATGTGTTTTTTTTCCTCTTGAGTAAACATGAGGCTTCTATAAGGGAGGCTGGATACCAACACATTTGGGTGATCATTATCTTAGCATACGGTCTGCAGCAAATGAAATTATGGCTCTGATTCTTCAAGAGAGAGAAAGAGAGAGACCTCCTCTCCATGGCTGGCCCTTGGCCATGCATTCAGTATTAATTGCCATTCAAGTCTGTTTCTTAAGAGATTAGGGGTGAGCCTCAATTTTCTTTGTTAGCCACAAAGAGAGAGAAAAAAAAGCTATTTGTCTGAGCAGAGAAATGGTTGTCAAAATTGCGAGTTTGACACTAGGGGTGTGGTGCACAAATGCAATTTTCAACATTCAATTCGTAATGAATAGAATATTTGAATATTTGAAAATCTGAATTTGTATGAACAAGGAAAAACAAATGTCTGTACATTCGATTCTATACAAAAACATTTGCATGTATTTGTACTAATAATTCGGACATTTGTATTTCTACAGGTACATACACATCTCGTATGTACCTGTATGCATCCTGTACACATCCATTCGAACCCCATATTTCCATTTTTTAAATTTATATACCGCCTTTCCAAAAATAAATTTATAAATATAAATATAAATAAATCCTATATGCATCCCTAGATGGTTTGGGCCTCAAATATCTAAAAAAAAAAAAAGCCTTCTCCCATACTGACTAGTCTGTGCCTTAAGATCTGGAGCTGAGGCCCTCCTAGTTGTCCCACCGCCCTCAGTAGTGAAACAGGTGGGCACCCAGGAAAGGGCCTTCTCAGCAATGGCCCGCAGGTTATGGAATAGTCTCACCCTTGAGGTGTGTCATGCCCCTTCTCTGTATATATTCAGGAAGGCGGTGAAGACACACCTCTTTGCCCTGGCCTTTGGCTGATATGATTATGCTCCCCTCTCTATGGCAGATACTATTATTTTAGTATTTTAATAAACTGAATCTTTTAAATATCCTTATGTATATTATTGGTTTTAAAATTGTTTTTAATGCGTTGTTTTAAAGGTTGTTACCTGCCCCGAGACCTTCAGGGCTAGGGTGGGACAGACAGACAGACAGACAGACAGACAGACAGACAGACAGACAGACAGACAGACAGACAGACAGACAGACAGACAGACAGACAGACAGACAGATAGATAGATAGATAGATAGATAGATAGATAGATAGATAGATAGATAGATAGATAGATCCTGTTTTCACCCCATGCGGATGCATACAGGTATGTATGGGATGTTCGCGTACCTATACAGATATGAATGTCGGAATTATTCATATAAATAACATCCGATATTCATATTTGTTCAAATTTGGAAATGTCTGGACATCTGATTCATATACGAATGTCCAAATTAATCCAAATTTGAACGAATAATGAATATTTCAAATACTCATGCCCAGCCCTATTTGACACCCTTTAAGATCTGCAGTGAGCCAAGTCATCCAGATAGGGCTTGGCTAAACCAATCAGTTTTCAGAAGGCTTCACCTTGCCCTACTGCCCAATGAGAACCCTTGAGAGAATGGAGAACTCTTTTTTTGGTTGCAGGACCAATGACATCAAGTCCTGGGAGTTTGACCAGATTGGGTGAAGAATTTCAGAGGATGTAAGCATGTTAACAGGCAGGCAGGTAGAACATCTCATGAGGTTGAGAACTTCGATCAGAGCTACTTAACAGCTCTCAACACAAATGTCAGGAAATGCACACAGCGCTGGAAAAGGCAACAAAATTTTGTACAAGGTCAGTAGGTCAATTATTTGGGCTGGGTTGAGAGCTTCTTTTAATTTTTTTTGTTCCTAACCCAGCTTGAAGCAACACTGTTTTAGAGTCACAACAAAACCAGTATATTTGCAGAACAGTGGTAAACCTTGTGGACTGAGACTGAGCCAGCTTGGTCTAGTGATTAGGGAGCCAGACTCTTATCTGGGGAACAACAGGTTTGATTCTGCACTCCTCCATGAAGACAGCTGGGTTACCTTGAGAGAATCACAGCTGAGCTCTCACAGTCCCACTTACCACAGGGTATTCTGTAGTGGGGAGAAGAATAGAAAACTTTGTCAGCCGCTTTGAGTCCCCTTAAATGGGTGAGAAAAGTGGGGTAGAAAAGCCAACTCTTCTTCTTTGAATTACAGAATCATAGAGTTGGAAGGGACCTCTAGGGTCATCGAATCCAACCTCCTGCTCAATGCAGGATTTCTTAAACCTTCCGAGACAGATGTAGATCCAGCCTCTGCTTGAAGACCTCCAGCAAAGGAGAGCTCACTACCTCCCGTGATAACCCGTTCCATTGACTGATCATCCTCACTGTCAGGAAGTTTTTCCTGATAGCTAATCTGTATTGACTCCCTTGAAGTTTCATACTGTTGTTTCTGGTCCCCTTAAATGGGAAAGAAAAGCAGAGCAGAAAAGCCAGCTCTTCTTCTTCCTTCATCATGCAGACCAAATGACCTTCTACTGTCCTCAGTCACCGAAACAATGGACATGAGGACTTCACAGGTGACATTTTGGTTGGTCGGTTTTGGTTTCGTCTGCTTTTAGGAAACTCACAATCCCAAGCAGCAAGAGCCTCTGTGTCACTTAATGCCATCCAGTCTGAGGCATTTTTATGCCCATGGAGGTTCTTGTAAAAATCATAGCCCCAACTCTGTCATTCCATGCAAACATTAATTTCCGAGCACAAAAAACCATTAGCTCATTTGTGGCAATGCTGATTCAAGTAAAAATAAAATAAAATACTTGTGAATATATTTCACGCTTCACTTTCCCATGGCATTGCTCTAAAGGTTAGGATGGATTCACATCCAGCCTTTTCACTCAAAGACAAATTTTATTCTGTGAGCTTGAATATCCTCCTTGTGGAACTCCCAACAACACAACACTCTGCTTTTTCAATTATTATTTCCTGCCACCCACTGGTCTATTTTTACAGTCCTTTGATGCTCCATATTTCCCACTCACTATATATAGCTGCCTCGATTGCTCAGCTTTGCAAAAAATGGGGACAGAATCTGGCTCCATTCAGCCTCCTTTTGTCTGCATGTTGATGACAAACTAAAGGGAACATTGAAACTGTCGCTGTGGTTAGAGGTGGCCCGAGCGTGCCTTCTTAAAGGCTTCATGAAGGTCTTTCAGAACAGCCTGGCTTTTTTCCAGATGTGGTGATCCTGAGGGACAGTGTTCTCAAATCATTAGGGGTTGCTTTTTCTTCCTTGCCTTGGCGTCAGAGTCTAGAGGGATAACATACAAGGTAATGCGTAAAGAAGAGGGGATCAGAAATCATCCAATGGCTTAGGAATCAAATCAAATGTGGGTGCAGGTGGTTAACAAGGTACTAATTGGGGGAACTGGGCATTAATGAAGCCAAGGGCAGCAGAGGGCAGGAGAAGAGAGGCACAGGGTAGATACTGGGAATGAGAAATAACACTTTAGAAAGTTCACCTTGAACCTAGAATATGCATACACACCCTTTCCATCATTAACGGGAACCCTCCACAGCAAATATATGACACTTCAAAATGCTTTCAGGTGGTTATTTCCTACCCTCGTAGATGGAAAGGTAAAGGCGATACTGTGATATCTTGATTGGGGGAGAATTTTCACAAAACTATACAATTTTCAGAGTTTTTATTTTTATTTTTAAGCAGGAGGATCATTATAACTGGATCCATCGAAAAGTGGGAAGAGCAACATTGGGCAACCTGTGGAAAGTTTATTCTTTGAACTGTTTGAACTCTTTTTTTACTACATAGAGGATACAACAAGTTGCTCTCTTTGGAGGTACGGTGAGATACAAATGTCAAAAATAAACACAGGGTTTTTGGGGGGGGATGGGGGTTGGTCTAATTCCACAATCTTGTCTATTTGAGATGTTGTCAGTTTACTTCCATTCACTCAGGCAAATTGGAACTTCTAGTAGCAGTTGAGAAAAGGATGGACTGGCCACCATTTTCTTTGTCCTTTCAGGTCAGATCAATTCTTTTACGTCAGTTGAGGGAGGAAGAGGCCTTGCTTTTCTACCTTCCCTTCCCTCAAGCAAGCTGGATCTTTGGCCCTCTATTCCTGACCATAGATGGAGAAACTTATACATGGGTTACGGTGACATTTTCCCTAGTGGCCAATCCTTGTCAACCTAAACTGCCACTCTTTCAGTCAATTCCAGTGAAATCCCAAATCAACTTGATTTTTAACTGCAACCAGCCAAGAGCTCTGGTTTCAAAGATTCTTTATGCTCACACCCTTGTTTCCGACGGTTTCCCCTGTACACTCTGCTCTGTCTTCAGCACAATCCATCAAAACATAACAGAGGGGACTTCCTGCGATGCAAATATATAGAGGCAAAACTCCTGGTCGGCACCTTTGATTTGGGCCTCTGCCATGTGTTTCCTATTGCAAAATTGCTCCGTATCACAGGAAACCATGTTTGTGCTCCAAGAACAAAGTGAGAATCTCTAGCAAAAGGGCTTACTGAGGAAATCGTGGGTTTGTGGGTGTGTGTAACACACTTGCATACACACTTAGAGAAGATGCTGTAAATATGAGCATGTGTATTCATGCGTATAAACAATGTATTTTTATCAACTTTTCATTTGTGCTTCTGATTGTTTGTGATGCTCACCATCTTGTCAGTGACTCAGGTTACCAGGAACACCTTTTGCCCACAGATCTTGTGTGACAGTCAAACTGCAAAGCTCCAGCTTCAAATTCTTCTGCAATGCTGGGTGTCTCAGCATCGGGCAACCTTCTCCAGCCCCCCCCCCCCCGTTAACGAGTATCTGTGGATGTAAAAAATCTAAGCCATCTGCCATTGATGTGTCCAAAGTGCATTGCATGTGCTGGCACAATCAGTCACTGACTCCCAGACAGCAGAAGGGAAGGTTACCTGGAGTTGGGGCAGCTGGAAGCAACTCAAGGGAAGCAACTCAAACCCTGCTGCAATATGCTTAGATAGGAAGGTGGGGCAGCCAGCTGCCCATAAGAGTTACAAAGTTACCCTTTTCATCAAAGAGCCCACCTAGAGAAACCTTGAGCCATGAATTCCACAACATGCCTATCCAGAAGCTCTGGCATCCTTGGACCTGCGGTGATTTCACACTTCCCTTCCCATCCACTGGACGGGAATGGAGTGTAATCACCCAATGTTAACTAGACCTCACATTTGCAAGTGCTAGGTAACTACAGCCCAGGCCCCGTGTGACTGGTCACCCACCTATGACCGATCCCCGGTGCTCCTCCTTTTCAGGGTGCCACCATTTTGTTGGCTGCACGCTCTGCAACTGCGCATGAGTTATGATGTGCTGGCATCATGATGATGATGGTGCTCTGCATAAGTGCAGTCACATCAATGGTCATCTGAGGTGCCAGCATGCCTGCACGGCACCTCAGACGACCCCAGACACGCCAGGTAAGCTTTCAGTTATGGTTGATAAAGGTGTGGAGCATGATTAGGGAACTTCTGGGAAGGCAGGGGGTATGAGGTATCAAGGTAAGGATGCTCTTCCCCAGAAGTTCCTTAATCATACACTACGGGCTGTAGTGCAAATAGGCACCTGGTTAGCCCCACAGCCAAACAATACCTGAAGCCAATTCCTTGCACATAAACCCCTTAATCCTCACCTTGAATATATAAGGGGCAATCACCGAAAGCAGCCAGGGCACAGAATTCACCCTGCTCGGCAGCTCTGCAAAATAACAACTGAGATTCAATTCTTAGAACAGAGACAAAGAGGATGAGCCCTGGACTCCATCATAAATCTGCCCTCCCTTTGCAGACATGGATTTTTTTTTTTTAAGGGACCCAGGACTTCATGAGTCACTTCTTTTTTTCCTCTGAAAGTAATGCAGCCATGTCCTGACCAGAACTGGATGCATCCTTAGCAACCCTGGAACTTTTTGATATGAGAATCTATTTCTAAAAAGAACAAACTGGATTAGGGATGTGCATGGAAAATTATTATTATTATTATTATTATTATTATTATTATTATTATTATTATTATTATTATTATTATTATTATTATTATTATTATTATTTGCATTCAAATGCAACAAAATCTGATTTGATCTGAATACATTCAAACCTAAAGATACGAATGTCAACAACATTCATATGTGTTATACGTATCTGTACACATTTCGTATGCATCCCGTTTTATCCCCGTATGTGCCCCATTTTCATCCCATCCTGTCAGCACAAATGCGTACAGATACATATGAGATCTGTACAGATACGTATGTAATACATACGTATCTGTACTTTCAAATGTTTGAATGTTTAAACTCGAATGTGTAGTCATTCTATTTGAATTTGAATGTCCACATTCGATGGAATTCGATCGAATTTCAAATGTTTAAAACATTTATGCACTTCCCTAAACTGGATTATATGAAAATTCTGTATGTTGTATATATAGTGTACATGTAGGACCCTACATCTTCTCTCTTTATGATCTATCTCCTCAAGGATATTTCTGCTGCCTTCTGGGCTCAATTTTGCATCATTTCAGCCATGCAAACAAGAGAAGCAATGGGAACCCATGCACCACAAAGAAAGCCTCCCAATTTTTTGTCCTCTTTCGGTGCTCTTTTGAATGGCCAGTCGCTCCGCTGCAGGCAGAGAGGTTTATCAGTTTGGGGCAGCTCATCAAGACACTCCATGCAGTCTCTCCTGCCATTTCCGCCCTTTTCTTCTCTGGCTTCTTCAGATCAAAGTGAGAGCCCTGAACTGGTTATTCCCTAAAGGCAGTCCCTCCAGCCTTAATGAGCTCCAACCGAGGGTCTGCAAAAGACAACATGAAAACAGAAGCAGCACAATTCATTGAGTTTGATCAGGGTGACAAAAACGAGGGCAAGCCACCCACAAGGGTAGTATCCATGCCATCTACTTTCTCAATATACTGAATTGTCTTTTAATCCAATTATGAGCTTGCTTTGCCCTGTCTGCAAAGGCAGGCTTTTCTTTCCCAGAGCTCACATGAGTTTGGGGGGTAATGCTTGATTTTTTAAAAAATCTAACCTTCATCTTCCCCCCTGCCCCCCTGCCCCCCTTCCTTCCTTCCTTCCTTCCTTCCTTCCTTCCTTCCTTCCTTCCTTCCTTCCTTCCTTCCTTCCTTCCTTCCTTCCTTCCTTCCTTCCTTCCTTCCTGCCAACATGCTCTGTAGGCCTTAGTGTTAATAATTTCCAAATAAAAACACCTGCATTTGAGGGAAGATCTTCCTTGAACCAGAAGGTTCAAAATGTTGACATGCAAAAGCCAGACCTGTTTCCTTCCTGTTAGGAGACCCACTAATTTCTTCAGGCAAAAGCAGCCCCTTTCCCCAGCACCAGACCGAGCTGGAGAGGAGCTTCCGACATACAGAATGTTTGTTTCTTTGTTCTGCCAAACGCTCTCTACACCTCCTCTTTTTCCACACTCCTGGTCCCTCGGTAGCCTGCCAAGAGCCTTGCACATGATCAGGTCAGAGCATTCAGAGCCCAATTATTTTAATAGCCGACAATGGTTCAGAGCACCAGTTGGAGGAATCTTGTGGAAACTAATGATTCTCCTACACTAACATCTGGCAAAAATCCCTTCTCTTCTGCCGCCTCCCCGTCTCTGTAAAGAAGATGAAATATATGCAGATTCTTAACACAGAACTCCATGGAAAGAAATGCTAATTGCTCTGCACAAGGCCTCCCCTACAGGTTATTTTTAAATGCCTTCATGTTTGCTAGTCGACATCCGTGTACTGTAGTCCCTGTCCAGAGGAGGAGAGTTTGGAGCCATTACAGAGCTACTATAGTGAGGTGACATCACATATCTGTGATGACCACATCATAGCCCTGTTTCCCCACCCGAAGGCACTAAATGCTATTGCTGCAAAAGTGCTGGCCGTGGGTTTTCCAGCAATACCAGGCTTTGCTACCTTGTAGATGGAGCCACCATTGTCATTCCATCCACCATGGACGTGTGAAAGCTGAAACTCATGGCTGCAAATGTGCAGCAGTGGTGATGGATGCTTCTGGTATGCAGGACCAGCCAAATAACCCAGTGGTGCACATTGCTAGAACATGCAAAGGTGTGAGCTGTGGCCGGCGCTTTCTGATCAGGAAGCAATAATGGTGGAGGAACAGCATTTAGTGTTAGGGCCATTGTCTGGAAGCAGCCTTTGACTTGGAAGGGGGCCATATATAGGTTTCACCTATATTTCAAGGGCACTCCCAGCAAGCATGCATAAAACAATGATCCAGATCGACGTGTGTTTTTATTGTAGGCTGTAGTCCACCCTGGGACTTTTGGATGAAATGTGAGTCTTTGAATGTGCCAACATTGGATCCAGATTTTAATGTACAAATTCATACGAATTCGTATGAATTTTGAACGTTACAAATATTTGTGTACATCCCTAGACTAAGTAGGGATGTCCACGAATGTTCTAAATCAGCGATGGTGAACCTTTTGAGCTTGGTGTGTCGAAATTCACAATAAAACCTAGCTTAACTTGGGTTCTGTGTCATGTCTAGAAATATCCATAATTTTGTGATATTTGTAGCTCTAGTAAAAAAAATGTTATATTTTTGATATATGTGTTTACTGAAGGCAAAATCAAATCATTCTTTACCTTAGTGACTTTTTTGTCGCAGAATTTCATTTGCAAAATCTTCCGTTGAAGGTTGGTATTTCGTACACTTCAAGCCCAAGCAAGCACTACTAACTTCATCTGTCAGTCGGTTTCTTTTATTGGTTTTAATATTATTTAAGGCTGAGGATAAGGTCTCACAAAAGTACATAGAGGGAAAAGTTGTGAGTAAAGCCATCACTGCCACACATAGACGCACTGTGCATGACCTGGCAGCACAATGATGTGACTCCATCGTGACTTCTATGCTGGGCACAGGCTGTGCCTCTGTGCTCCCACTATCTTGTAGGCCGCAAGCCAGAAGCAACCTGAGGCCTCCAAGATATCGAACGGCAACAACATGCCCAGGTACCAGGGTGACATTGCGTGTCACCCAAAAGGGTTTGGCGTGTCACCTGTGACACGTGTGTCATAGGTTCGCCATCACTGTTCTAAATATTCGAAATTTGATCAAATTCAATCAGATGTGGATATTTGAATGTTCCAAAACATTTGTTTGAATGATTCAGAACATTCAAATGTGCAGATATGAGTGTATTCATACGGATCTCATACATATTTGTACGCATATGCGCTGATAGTACAGGACGAAAATGGGATGCATATAGGATAAAACAGGATGCTTACAAACTGTGTACAGATACATATAGGACAGACAAATGTTGTCGACATTCATATCTTCAGATTCAAATCTAACATTTGAATGAACAGAGTGTATTGGATTCGAATCGAATTTTGTTGCATTCAGATTCTAAACATTCGAATCAAATCAAACGTTTGGATATTCAATCTGACTCGAATTTGAATGGAAACAAAAATGCATGCGCATCCCCAAGGCCATGTCGCCACTTACCTCTACAGGCACCCACAGAAAGAAATTGAGCTCTCCCAGGAAGCTCCCTATCTGTGGGTGCCAGCATTCCCAAACATGAATCCAAGGAAGCACCCAATAACATAGAGTCACAGCCTAAGTCAGAATTTAGAAGATCTGGAGCAACTTCCAGTATGAGGAATGCACCAGATATTCAGGGGGTGAGGGGTGTTAGAAGGAAACGCGGAGACGTACAAAATTCAGTTTGTATTTGAAAAATTGATCAGATAGTTTGCATTCAAATTATGTTGTGGTTCAAATATCCAGAAATTTGACTGAGGGTGTTTTTCCACTGTCACTAGAAGTACCCATTAAGTACCCATTAATGGGTACGTAATGGCATTTTTGTACCCATTAATGGGTACTTAATGGGTACTTCCAGTGACAGTGGAAAAACACCCTGAAACAAACCAGTCGTCAACTTGAAAACATGCATGATTCTATCAAACAGTTCATATTTGCTGTACTCTTTCCTTGCCCTTGAAAAGAGGCTATTTTCACTGGATGAACTGGTATCTTTGGTTTTGAACAAGTCTGCAACACGAACAACCATTTGTTCAATTAAATAATCCACTGTTGAATCAAGCAAATGGGTTTTCACGTCAGTTTCAAACTGATCATGTGATTTTCATTCATGTGCATCTCAAAGAAAAAGATGAATAAGAGGAAAGAGACGTTTTGATAGAAGACTATAAATAGACAAGACACGCAGAGGGATGTAAAGAGTTTTTAAAGGTCCTAGAAGCCAGGGCCGTTCGAGGAATGTGAGTGGTAGGAGACAAGAAAGATTTATTTATTTGAATTGGGGATGTGCATGAATATTCAAAGGTATTTGAAATTCAATCGAATCTGGCCAAATTTCGACATTCAAATTTGAATTGAATGTCCATAAATTTGCATTTAAAAATTCAAACGAATTTCGAATTTTGAATTATTCCTTAGAATTATCCAGACATTGGCATGTGTACAGGTTCATACACCATGCGTACTTGCAGATTCGCATCTTTCCCACATCTGTATGTATTTGTATGGATCCGTATGGTACAAGAACGGGTTGCATATGGGATAACTGTGGGATGCATACAGATGTGTACAGATGTGGGAAAGATGCTTATGGGCATCTACGAATGTTGTCGGCATTCATAAGTGCAAATTCAAATCGAAAATTCAGATGAATAGATTTGAATTTGCTTAATTCAAATTGAATTTGGTTTAATTCAAATTTTAAAGATTCGAATTGAATCTAATTTTGGGGCATTTGATTCGAATTGAATCCTGACAATTACATTTGTGCACACCCCTAATTTGAATTTTTATCCCGCCCTATACCCAGAGATGGGGTTCTTCACTTAAAAATGTTCCACACTTAAAAATGTGGAACTCACTGACACAAGATGTGGCAATGCCTACGGATCTGGCTATTTCAAAGGACAATCAGACACATTAATGAAAAGCATGGCTACCAGTGGTTATATTTTGCTATGTACCTGCATAGGTGCAGAGCTGTACAATGACAGTGATAAGGCAGAGAATTCACACTACCGATGGCTGGACTACTCAAAATAAAAGGTAATTTTAAAAAAGAAATCTGCCATTTAGCATCAGTGAGAAAAAGCAGTGAAAGCTAGCATTGGCTTCTATGGATGTACAGGTAACTGCAGAAGAGAAATGGACAAACATGTGGTGTTGTGATATCAACCCATGCAGTATGTCACCTCTCATTAGTTGGGATCATGCACTAGAGAAGAAGTTACTCATTTAAAATAACACCAAACACTGCTGACAGAAGAAAAAATATTGAAAAGTTTTGGCCCCTTGATGTTCTTCCAAAGCTTTTTTTTTTTCTTTAAAAATGTTCAACTATGGAAATTCCTTGCTACAGTAAGCACAAGTATGAAGCAACAGTGTCCCCTAGCGACCAGTGGTGCAATCAGTCGCTGTTAAAGAGTCGTCATGTTCTGGGAAGCTTTCATTTTTACTTAGAAGACATCATCAATCCACAGCCTGTGACTTCTTGGGTCTTGAAGCCTCAAAAACGTCAGCTACTGGTGGGATTTCTCCTCATTGGGTTTGTCTCTTTTTGTCCCAGCTGCACTGATCTCCTGATCGTGTAATCAGTCTCCCACCCCAAGAAGATGATGCAAGTGATGTAGTACATTAAAATATCCTTATTTCTAAAAGTATAGAAACCTGTGATCCTTTGCTCTTCATATGGGAATGGGTGGACTCATGTGTTTATTGGGACCAATAAGCTGAGTATTAATTACACCATTTCTATTAGCTAGCAAGTAGGCTTAGACCTTAGAAAGCCTTGGGGTTTGACCCCGTACTTGGGTATTCAAGTGTCCTGGGTTTACAATCAGGTCTTAGGGCAATTCTTCACTGGCTGATATATTGGACCAGAAACCATACCAAAGGCCTATTTGCACAATGGCCTCCAGTCAAGAATCACTCACTCACTCACTCACTCACTCACTCACTCACTCACTATACATCCCAGCCTTCACCAAATGGTCCCAGGGTGGGTTATAATAAGAATTAAACATCCCTATATGGGAGAAGGCGGTCCTTCAGATACCCAGGGCCTCTGGTGAACCTCTGGTGAAAAGGATCCACACGTGGAGTAGGCTGTTGCAGCCTCCAAGTGTATCCACCCTCACCAGAAATTCACTAATCATTGATTAGGTGTTCAGCACAAAACCATGCTCCACACATTGACCAACGTTTACCAGACACTTACCTGAAGTGTCTGGGGCAGGAGCATTCACACCTATTCTGATGTGCTGGGGTCGTTTGAGGTGCAGTACAAGTGCGCTGGCACCTCTCACGACCATAGACATGACTGCGTGTGCACAGAGTATCAGCATCAACAGGGCAACAGTGCTGACACACTTACGGTCACAGAGGGCATCACAGCCAAAATGGTGGTGCCCAGATGACGACCAGCCCCTGGATCAAATCAGGTAAGTATTTGATCGTTAGGGGGAGACAGTCAAAGTTGACTAGCGCTCCAAGTGCAAGTGCTAGTTAATGTTGGTTAATTGCTCTCCTTTCCCATCAACCAGACAGGAGGGGAAGTGAGAAAATGCCCTAGGAACTATCCTTCCATATGCTGATGCAGTTGAAGGGAGGCCCCACCTGGGGAGACCAGTAGGTAGAAGGGAAATTCCTAGTACACTTGCTGGTCTGGTATATCAGCCAGTCCCAGATAGAGCCCACCTACCTTGGGTTGGCTTGGACGTGGGAGGGTAACCAGCAAACACGTGGAGTTGCAGGGCATTGCTCTGTGCTGTCCAGGTGGTTTACACAAGAAGAGCTCTGTGTACATAGTGAGGTTATGAAGATCAGGATGTTGCTGATAATCAAGCCAGAAAGTGGGACAAACACAGAATAATGAGAAACCTAGCGGATTTTGAAATGGACAGTTCACCTGCTTTCTGTATTCCCTCGGTGATTTGCTAGCAACTTTGGGCCATTCTGCATTCATGTTCTTTCACAAAGATTTTAATGACAAGTCTGATTTCCTGTTATCCCATAGGCTTCAAATGAAGCCTGTGAAACAGTGCTTAGTGGAGAAGCTTTCAGCTGCACAGCTGACTATGGTCCATTGGTAGAGAGGGCAGGGAGTGTTTAAGAGCACTAGGGATCTGCACAAATGGGTTTTTTGGCATTCTATTCATAACAAATCGAATGTTAGAACATTTGTATTCGTTTGAATAAATCCCCTTTGAATGTGGTAGAATTCTATTCGATCTGAATGTATTCATACAAATTTGTACAAATATCTGGTACGAATGCATATGGATCATGTATACAGATCCTGCATACAGATCCTATAGAAATGCATACATATCGGATACGTATTCTATACCAATGCATATGTATTGGATGTCAGATATGTATCCTATATAAATGCATATGTATTGATACGTATCTGATATGTATCCCCAGTTTAACGAACGTATGAACTATTCCTAAGAATGTTCCAAAACATTCGTATTCATATGAATATTAATGTACAAATTCAATTCATGTCCAAATATCAGAATATTTTATGAATAATGAATGTTAAGAATTCCTACCTAGGACACACCTTGCTTACATTGTTCCCTGTGGGGCTGTTTCATTTCCAGCAATGAACTCAGAGGAGAAAATCAAGCTCTCACTTGACTTCTTTATTTATTTTACTCTGACTCCATTTTCTTGTCATAATTGAACACCACTTCCATTGGGAGAACCCTGGATAGGTTCTCATTCTGTTGGACTGCTATAGCTGACCATGTGGAGTAGGAACAGCTGAACGTTCAGAGAACAGAGCTGAGAAGTGAAGGACAGAAATAAATGGTGGGTGCCCAACCTGGAAAATGGATTAATCAGCTTGCTTAGTTTCCGCAATATTTAGGGGACCCTGGTTCTCCATTCCCACTTTGCGAAATAAAACTATCTAATGAACAGGACTGAACACTCTTTTAATCTGCATTCAAATAGTCCATTTTGGCTATGGTCACACGTTCACTTTAAACCTTCTTCAGTCCATCTTCAGGTCTGACCACTCACACTTTTTCATTTCTATCAATTTTATTGCTGGATTTTTCACTCTCCTTTTCCACTCTGTTTCCACAGGAGGTACGTGGTTCAGCCAAACATGGTTACAGATAGATGGGTAGATGGACAGGTGGATGGACGGATGGATGGATGGACGGATGGATGGATGGTCAGATGATGGGTGGATGGGTAGGTAAGTAAGTAGGTAGATGGACAGACAGACATAGACAGATAGACAGATGGGTTAATAGATGGACGGACAGATAGGTGGATAGATACAATCTCCAATAGATAGATCAACTCCTGGTAAAAGAAGAACTGTGCCATTCACTCATCACAGTAAAGTAGAAGCAGCCAGGCAGCCATATGGACTCATTCAAGAGTGTGCAAACTTTTTTCTCCACCAGATGGCAGAGAAAATCTACAATTGCCATCACTTTGTTTCTCTGTGTCGCTCTGTTTCCCTATCTCTGTCTGTGTGTGTCTCAACATTCAGAAGCTGTAGCACATCAGCAGGTCTTAGGTACAGATGCCAAAAAATTCTGGTCACATCTGCTTTAAAGAATCTGTTTGATTTTAGGGGATTCCCCACTGAGACTGGATAAAATGGTTTACGATCATCTTCGGTTTGGGGATTTTGATTAGAGGATTAGTTCCAGAGGCTTTGCGTGAATATGATGATGATGATGATGATAATGATGATGATAAATTATTAAATTATTATTAATAATAATTAATAATTTTAAAAAACCACTTTTCTTGGCTTTAATATAATCTCCTTATTTTCTGCATTCTATTTTCATACAGTTGTTCCTTATATAGATTTTGCACAACAGTTCTCTGTTAACCAGGCAGTCAGCACTTGGGGCGCCTGCAGGGTGAAATGCCACGGATCTCCTGCAGAGAAGAGGAGCATGCTAGGTAAACAGCAAGAGGCTCCTGGCTTCTGAAGCCTCGCAGCTGGAGCATGGACATTCTGCCGCTGCAAAGCTACCATCTTTACCAGTTATCCAGAGGCTGGCACAGGTGAAAACTGACCTTCTCTGCTGCTGCCATCACTCCATATGGCTACAGGGAGAGCAAATAGGGTGGGGGTGATCCAGTTTGATGTAGTGGTTAGGGAGTCGGTCTCTTATCTGGGAATACCGAGTTTGATTTCGCTCTCCTCCGTGAAGCCAGCTGGGTGACCTTGGGCCAGTCACAGCTCTGTTCTGAGCTACCACAGCCCCACCCACCTCACAGGGGGTTCTGTTGTGGGGAGAATAGAAAACTTTGAGTCACCTTAAATGGGTGAGGAAAGTGGGTTAGAAAAGCCAACTCTTCTTCTTCTTCTTCTTCTTCTTCTTCTTCTTCTTCTTCTTCTTCTTCTTCTTCTTCTTCTTCTTCTTCTTCTTCTTCTTCTTCTTCTTCTTCTTCTTCTTCTTCTTCTTCTTCTTCTTCTTCTTCTTCTTCTTCTTCTTCTTCTTCTTCTTCTTCTTCTTCTTCTTCTTCTTCTTCTTCTTCTTCTTCTTCTTCTTCTTCTTCTTCTTCTTCTTCTTCTTCTTCTTCTTCTTCTTCTTCTTCTTCTTCTTGTGCCTTACACCTAGGGATCTGCCTAGGGCTGTGGGCCCAAAGTGGGGAGGAGGCCTCACCTGCTGGGCTCCAGGGGGACTTGAAGAGCACCCCTTTACCCAGCATGCAATTTCAGCCACAA
Source organism: Aspidoscelis tigris stejnegeri (assembly GCA_023333525.1). Lineage (NCBI taxonomy): Eukaryota > Metazoa > Chordata > Lepidosauria > Squamata > Teiidae > Aspidoscelis > Aspidoscelis tigris. Next base: position 19,186,789 of record JALMGA010000011.1, read on the forward strand.
CTGTAGGGATGTATAATGAAGACGAGCCACCAAAGAGGAGGATGAATTAAAGAAATTCTTCCTCTTGCATCTGAAATGTTTTGGAGGAGGGGGAGAAGGCAGGTGAGCAAAAGGTGCATACAGGATGGTGTTCAGTAGCACTCACCTGCCCTTCCCTGCCTGGTATCTCTTGTAGCTGCTCTCTTTTTTTGCCACCTTGCCCTGCAGCTGGGAGGAGAGAGGCCACACAGAACTGGTGATGACATCATCACAAAGCCCAGGGAAAGAGCAGGGCATGCCATAGTTTCTCTGTATGTAGTTTCATTTCATTTTCATTTTCCATTTTATTTGTATACAGCCTTTCCAAAGGAAAATTTGCCCAAGGCGGTTTACAACAAACAGAAAACATACAATGCAAAATAATGATCAAAACATGATAATAAAAATATATTATAAAAATTGCACATCATACAAAATATTGCAAAATAAGCCAAACACACACTGAGGCAGCTGAGGCCAAGTGGACTCCAGAGCAGCTGACCAAAGGCCCCAGTCACACAAAGAATCACCTCCTCTGAGATGTCTGTGCCCAGCCAAGCTGGAGAGTCATCCAGAGAGCAGAGGGGTCTAGACTGCCACTCTTAGACCACCCCCGGGGGGTTGGCATAGGCAGCTGCCTTTTATGGTCTCTGGTCTAGCTGAGACCAGGTGAAGTCCAGAGCAGCTGACAAGAAGGACCCAATCCTGCAAGGAAGCAGCTCCAAATGATCAGGGCCCATCCTGGCTGAAGAGGCATCCAGAGGCCAGAAGGGTCTAGGCTGCCACCACTAGACTACCACCCACAGAGGGATGGCAGTGTTTTCCTCCTACTCAGGCAGGGCTTCCATGCATCATGCATCATATCAGGAATGATAGAATAAAGAGTAAAGTGATATGCAAAGTATTCCTAAAAAATCATTGGAAAAAAAGAAAAGAAAATCCAGAAACTTGCACATAGAGCATCTGGAACCTGGGAGTGCTTGGGTTCAAATCCCCATTTCTCCATGCAAACTCCCTGACAGACCTTTGCCTTTTACCTTCAAGAATTAAAGGTGTAGCACCTGTCTCTTTTCCATATGGTTGCACTAGTGACCTTCAGCCTCTCATCCTAACCAACCTCTTAGGCTCGCTGAGAAGGTAACAATAGAAGTAAAGAAAATGGTGCTTGACTCCTTGAGCTTTTTGCAAGAAATGATGGATATGAGTGCCATAACAAACAGCTAAAGATTGGAACACAGCTAAGTATGCGTCACTTAGCAGGAATTCAGCCCTTGAAGGTTGTGGGCAAGTAATGCTTTCACTCAACACCAGAGGACGCTCCAAGATCTGTAGAGCGAGCATTCTCTTTGGGGATTAGCTATATAAAAAAGAAACCATCAGAGTGGTATTTTCTTTATTTCCTCCTTGATTCCAAGAGCTCAAGGCAGGACCGGTTCAGCAATACAGACATAAGGGCAGAAGATGGACCAAACCGACCTGCGTATGATTCAGGGTCATCAGATGCTCTTTAGGATAAAGCCCTTTTTGAAGATGCTGAATCACTGCAAAGGAGTTGAGTGTGAAATACCCAGGGCTTATCTTCTGCAGGAAAGGAGGTTGGGACATGCATTTCTCAGACAGCAGCCTCTGTATGGAAGTGGAGAATCTTTTTTTTTATGCACAGAATCAGGAGAAAGTAGTTTTAAAAGATCCACACTGAGGCGTCTAATGCTGCAAACCTATAAATGCTTACCTGGGTGGGTGAAACTAAAAAAGGAGGAGGACTTGAGGAAGAAGAGTCTTTTTTCACCCTTTTAAAGTGAGTCAAAGTGGCTGACAAACCCTCTGTTCTTCTCCCCGCAACAAACACCCTGTGAGGTAGGTGAAGCTGAGCTCAGAAAGAGAGCTGTGACTCTCCCAAGGCCACCCAGCTAGCTTCATGGAGGAGTGTGGAATCAAACCCAGGTGACTACAAGATATGAGTCCAGCACTCTAAACTGAGACCCACTGGCACTTAAATGCTTCCCTGGGTGGGTGAAACTGAAGGGGCAGCATGGCAGTAGTCCAATAGACATAGAGCCTTGGCTCTTCCTCCACCATCTTGAAGCACGCTCTGATCCTCCACGGATGGGAACAGGCTTCAGGGCAATCAGAGGAGCTGCACCAATCAGAGCTCCAACTTCCCCGGTTGCTCTCCACTCCCAATTCTCTACCCTGTGCCCCCCACCAATGTGGGAGCAAGTCCTCCTGAAAGGCTCAGCAGGGTTGCCTTCTACGTAGCCAGGGCTGCCTTCTACTGCCAGCTGCCACAGCCTACTGCTTACTAGCCACAGGGCTCTGTTTTGTAACATTATCTCAAACCACCAACCTGATGCAATAGCATTTCCTGGAAATGCTTCAGTCATTCTCTGGCAGCAGCAACACTCAGAGCGATGGAAAAAGCCTTTCGCATTTCCTGCTCTTTGTTGCTCTTGTGAGGGCTACTGTGAGCTTTGCAGACGGCTTCCCATGGAGCAGAAGGAAAGGGTAGAAGGTCCAGTACTGCCACTGGATGCTCACAGGAGCCCTGAGGCCCATTGGAGGTCCTGGTCCTAGGTGAGCCTTGGAGCCCAAGCCCAAATGCACGGAGCCAGGATTACTCTGAAGTAGGCCAGAATGCATTCAGAAGGGAAAGAAACAAGGCTCCATTCTTCCTTTTTTTTTTTTTTAGTCAAGGCATATACTTAAGGAGTCTCTTCATGCCAGGGATGCAGCAGGTCTGCCTAGACTGGGGTTGGAGGAGATCTTGTGCTCCTTCAGAAGTTGATGGTCAGCATGATCAACGGTCAGGGATGATGGGAGCAGGGGAGTAATGAAAGTTGAAAGGCTGCCTATGGGGGCACTAAGAAGGGTGAAATGGCCCCCAGACAAAACGGAAGCCCCCGGGAGAAGGACCCTTCATCTGAGGTCCATCCAGGCAAAGACCCAAATAGGTGCAAACCTCTGTGCCCTGCCCTTAGAGGAGACAGCTTCAAGCACTCTTTCTGCATTTGCTTTAGATCTGGATTAAGAAGCCTCTTAATCTAGATCACAAGCCTCCTATCCATGCGGATCAAGGAGCCACCCTCCAATTAGCCAGGCTCCATCTACACAAGATGCAGCCAGATCTGGATTTAAGGGCCCAAATCTACTGTATTTAACTGGGTCTACACACAGACTAAAGGCCTTGCTCTGGATCATGGGATGTGCACAGATAGTAAACCTCCGTGACCCAGAACTACTGTGGGTTGGTTTTCACCAGCATTCCATAGCATACCACTGACCAACGCGCCCCACACCTCCGAGGCTAGGAACTGTCACTCCTAACCTTGAGGGGTGGGGTGGGGTGACAGCTGCAAGGCTCATGTGAGCTTTGGAGCCACGAGGAAGTGTAAGCCAGATGAGATCTTCCACATATTTTGTTTACCTGTCCCCTGTATTCCCAAATAAGAATAACATGTATGGATCCCCTCCTGCAAAATATGGCTTCCTGGAATACAGAGCATCAAGTGACTTACCTCTTGCAGGGAGAGAATGCTCAGGTAACATACCAGGTAGCTTCGTATTTGGTTAAGGCAGCCCGACTCAGGAAATCATTCATTGAGCTTAATGGAGTGCCTTGTAAAGGTGATGAGGATAAGTAATGACAATACATACACAGACTTGATTTTATTCTTGTATGGTTTTATTTTGTATGTGTAAAATTTGATATGGTCAAGTGACTAATCAATGAAGTTTATTCTACTCTATTCTGTAAACCAGATGAGCACCATCAGTTCAGACAACACTGATCTGGACTATGCTTCAGCAAGATCTGGATCAGTAGAGGAGAAGAAGAGTTGGCTTTTATATCCAAACCTTCTATGAGAGAGCTGTGACTAGACCAAGGTCACCCAGCTGGCTTCATGGAGGAGTGTGGAATCAAACCCGGTATTGGCAGATCAGAATCCGGCTCCTTAACCACAAGACCAAACCGGCTCACTGATCTAGATCAAGATGCCAATTTCTTCAGTCACTGGAACAAGCTCGTGGTATTGGCGCATCCTCATTCTTCTGCCTTGGTGTAAATCGAGAGCCTCCGAAGCCTTTGCTGTTGTACATACATATGTGCAAAGGGTAAGAGGGGTACTTCGCGAGGGAGCTCACATGAGGGAGTGATTCTGCTGACACATGAATCACTCTTTCCATTGAAGGAAGCTGCCCTCCACCTCCCAGCACATTCTTTAAATACTAGCAAAACCGAGGCTCCAACAAACCCACAGCCTAACAGAAATCAGATAAGGCTTAGTCACAAAGGATGGTGGATACTGTGGGATGGTGGCATTCAGCAACGCTCTGCCCACCAGATGGAGATGCATTGTGGCCTTTGAAGGACCATATCAAGAGGCCGATGGGGATCCTCTGCCGGTTGAAAGTCTGCCCTGAAATTAGAATTCACTATGGGGTTTTTTTCCACTTACCTCCCTTAATCTGGATCTAAGACAATCTGGATCTAAGAAATGGGTCCTTCAACTAATCCAGATTTAGAAGATCTGGATCTAAGGAAGTACCCGATGGATCTGCACAGGCAGCGTAGCACCCAATATCAATAGGAATGCCAGAGCACCTGAGTTGAACACCCATCTGTACCCAAGTGGGAGAAATCCATTACGTTTTGGGAGAGTGATGTGTCTAATCTGGATTTGATGCCTGAAGACCGGACTGTAGACCCCTTTAATGGGGTCCACAGGAAATCCGGATTATAGGTCCTGAAGGACCCATTTAATCTGGATTTCCCTAGTACAGGTGTGAACAAATTGGGTACTAATGGGGTCTGCAGTGGAAACGGGGTCTTCCTGCTCTGAGCCTAATGAGTCCTTAATGGGTCCCTAATGGGTACTTAGTACTAGTGGAAAAAAACCCTAGAACTCCTAAGACAACTTTGCTCAGAAGGGAGGAATCAAAATGCAGTTGGTGGGCCAGAGACTACCTTAAGACCAGGAACATGACACACAGCTTCTTGCGTGGCACGTAGCTGGTGTTCTGCAAAATGGGTCAGGTACTTCACTAAGAAGGACGTATCCTGATTGGCCCTGAAAGCACAATGATTGTGAGCATGCACCATCCTTTGCTTCTCAGTGAAAATGGAAAGCATACGTGAAACGGGTTGGAGGGATCCATGAGGAACCAGCGGAAGGCCAGGACCTGGGATTCAGCACGCTACAGTTTGCCAGCTTCATTCAGAGAAAATGCCCCCTGCAGGCTGGCAAATCTCTCTTTGACCTGAACCATTTTGGAACTGGGACCTGGCCTGCACCATCTGGATCTTCGGAGGAGAAGAGCAGGAAAAATCAGGAAGGACTTCTTCCAGTCAATATCTCCAGTCTGTTTCCAACACCTACCTACCTACCTACCTCCTTCCTTCCTTCCTTCCTTCCTTCCTTCCTTCCTTCCTTCCTTCCTTCCTTCCTTCCTTCCTTCCTTCCTTCCTTCCTTCCTTCCTTCCTTCCTTCCTTCCTTCCTTCCTTCCTTCCTTCCTTCCTTCCTTCCTTCCTTCCTTCCTTCCTTCCTTCCTTCCTTGCCAGAGTTTACACTGAAAGCTCCTTCCAGGCAGAGACCTGCCTTTTTGGTGGAACACAAAACCTAAGGCCATACATTGGTTTATGCATTAAAGGCCGGGTGGGGAGAGGACTCCATTTCTGGCTTGCTCCCCCCCCCAGCAAACATCTGTCTCTTCCCCTGCCCCAGCATCCCTTCAGGAACAGTCCTGGGCTCCTCCTCCTCCTTCACCCCTTTCGGAGGGACCAGGTGGCTGGTGCCCCTCTGCCCGCAGTCTGGCACCGGCAGGCCACTTGCAGCCCTGGGCGCCTTTTCCTTAGCGCAGATGTTGGGATTTTACTACAGATGTTAGGGTGTCCTCTCCAAGGGAGTCCTCGGCTTTCCAGATCTGCTCTCCTGCCACAGAGGCTGCCTCCCTGCGGGGAAAGGAGGCCGGCGGGGGGCGGGGGTGTCTTCGCCTTCGACGTTCCTTTTCTGCCCCTAGACGCTTCATCCAGACGCGGCTCGCTGATCCCGCTATATTTGGATATTCCGGAACGAAGCGGGACTATTTCGCCTGCGTCCCCGCGTTACTCGTCTCCCTGCAGGCGCGCGTGTCCGGGTGGGGGGCGCCCCGCCTCGCCCTGCTCTTCCTCCTCCTCCCCCACCACCCCTCCCCCGGGCTTGCGCGCGGGATTCCCGCTCGTGCCTCTTTAAGAGAAGGGGCGGGGCTTCGGGCCCGGGACCGGGCGTGGAGGGGGGGGAGGGCGTCGAGAGGGAGCTCCGCCCGGTGCCCACGCCAAGAAGACTCTTCTCGCTCGCCTTTGATCCATTGAGAAAAAAAGCGGGGGAGGCGGCACACCATCGCCCTCCTCCTCCTCCTCCTCGAAGGGGCGGGAGGAGGGTGCCTGCCGTGTCTCGGCCGGCTCTGGCCCGGCGGGCGGGCGCACACACGCGCACGTGCAGTCGTTGGCTGCCCGCCTGGCGACGACCCAGCAGGAGCGGCCACCGCCGCGCGTTGGCTGTGCCCAGCGAGGAGGAGGAGGAGGAGGCGAGCGCGGCAGCTGCGGGCCGAGGAGGACGGAGAAGCGGCGGCGCTGGGCGGGCAAGCGAGGCGGCAGCTCCCGGGGCTCGTGCGGCCGCTGCTGGGCGGCGCAACTGCGGGCCAAGCCCGTCCTGGAGGCGAGCGAGGCGAGGCGAGGCGCCCGGTGGGGACAGCGCCGTCGCCCTTTGCTTGCCCGCCCACCCGCCCTCAGCCTCGAGCCCGCGGCAGGGTCAGCGGCGCCGCGTCCGCGGGAGCTGGAAGGGGCCGATGGGCCGCTGATCGCGCTGCGCCATGGCCGCCAAGGAAGAGCTCTACAGCCGAGCCACGCCGCGGAGGAACCGGCCGCTGCGCGCGGGCACCGTCAAGCACGGCTCGTCGCTCGACATCCTGCTCTCCATGGGCTTCCCCAGGGCCCGAGCGTGAGTGGCGCCGGCCGAGGACGGGCGGACGGGGGGAGGTGGGGAGGGGGGAAGGCGGCGGGCAGGCACAGCGCGAACGCCCGCCCTGCGTCGCCCGGGCTGGCGGCGGCGAGGAGGCTGGTGCGCCGCGCTCCGGGCTTTTGCAGCCCGGTCGATGATGCTGGAGAGCGGAGGAGTGGGGAGCGGAGGGGTGGGGTGGGGGCAAATGGAAAGGACGAGCCCGCCTGTCCGGCCGGGCCGAAGACGGGGAAGCTGTTGGCGGCCCGGGACGCGCCGGACGCGGCATGGCGAACCGAGCCCGGCGGAGGGAGCAAGGGAGGGAGGGGGCTCCGGGCCGGGGTCAGGGGCTCAGGTGCCGCCGCTTCGGGTCCGGGGATGGAGGGATGCAGGGAGGGACGGACGGACGGACGATTGGACGGACGGACGATTGGACGGATGGATGGATGGACGGACGGAAGGACGGATGGATGGATGGGATGGCGACGCTGGCGAGCAGCAGGGAGAGAGTCGCTAGGTAGCCGCTGGCCGGGGGGAGGCCAGGACAAGGCGTGGGCGAGCGGTCCGGCGGCCGGCAGCGTCCCTCCCGAGGGTCGCAGGGCATCGGCTTTGCCGCACGGGAGGGGCGAAGGAGGAGGGCGGTCAGATGCCCATGTACAGTTGCTGCGGATTGCTGAGGCCAAGCCGGGGCGGTGGGCAGGAGGAGGAAGGCGGCGAGCATCGTGCTCGGAGCGCTGGAGCAGCGGAAGAAGGGAGAGGCGAAGCCGGGCAGGCGCCTCCTTGGTGGGCGAGGAGCTCGGTTGGTTTTGCGGAGCGGGCTTGGCTTTCTGTGCGGGTTTTCGCGAAGGAGGGGCCGGGCAGAAATCCTCCTCCAAAGACTTGGGACTCGCCAAGGAGGACCCGGCGGGGAACTGTGAATCTCCACCGTGGTGGGGGAGGGGGAGGGTAAACCCCCACCCCACGCCCCTCCAATAGCCTGGGATTCTCTTGGATGCTGCTGGTGAACAGATGGACACTGCAAGGCAGGCCAGGAAAGGCCAGGGGAAAGGGATGGACTACGAAGCTTGTTTCTCTGGAGGAACCAGGAACAGATGCAAAAGAGTGGACTCTCTGGCAGGGTGTTCGGGTGGATGAGCCCTCGGCCAGCGGTCTTTCCAAGCTTGGTCTGGAGAGGGTTGGGCCTTCAGCCGGGGTTGGACCAAGACATTTAGTCCCTGAAGCAGAGGCCGAGCTGGTACCTCCTGCACAGCTTGAGCTGGTGGTAATGGCCACTAGCCTGGATAGCTCCAAGGAGGGGTTGGGCAAATTAATGGAGGACAGGTGTATCTGTGGCTCTTAGAATGGAATGCAAGGTGATGCCTCCATGTTGGTGACATAGACATAAGAACCTAAGAGGAGCCCTGCTGCATCAGGCCACAGCCCATCTAGCCCGAGATCCTGTCTCACGCAGTGGCCCACCAATTGCCTATGGGCATCTCAAGCAGAAGCGAGGGGAAAGCCCCTGCTGTCAAATCCCAGGAAATGGCCCTAGAGGCACCCTGCCTGTCCACCACCACCCCAACCTGAAAGATGTACTTAGGCATCCATTCCGGTAGCCACTGATGCATCTGTCATCCATAAACTTGGCTAACCCTTTGAGTGCTGTTACCACCTTTTCTGGCAGTGAATTCCATAAACCGATGACCCTCTGGGTGAAGCAATACTTCCCCTTGTCTGATCCAACTCTCCTACCCATCAGCTTCATAGATGCCCCCTGGTTCTAGTGTTGTGTGGCAGGGAAAATAAATTTTCTCTCTCCACCTTTTCTGTACTGCGCGTGATTTTATATACATCAGTTGAAGAGGCCTAGACGTTGCAGTCTGATTTCGTAAGGGAGGTGTTCCAGCCCCTTAATCCTTCTGGTTGCCCCTTTCTGGACCTTCTCAAGTTCCACGATCTCTTAAAGGCCATTTTCAGAGGATTGAGAGGTGATGAATGTTTGCCTTTGTCTTCTGCCTGAGATGCCCAGAAGCAACTGGTGGGCCATTGTGTGAGATGGGATGCTGGACTTCATGAGCTCTGGACTGATCCAGCAGAGCTCCTCCCATGTTCTTATAGGGTGTTTTTCCACTGTCACTAGAAGTACCCATTAAGTACCCATTAATGGGTACTTAGTGGGTACTTCTAGTGACAGTGGAAAAACACCCATAGAGAAATTCATGGCATACAGGCTTATCAAAGGCTACTAGAATGGATGCTTTGTTATTGCTTCTAGGTTGGTGACATAGGCAAGACACCCCAAAAGACAAATTGGAGGGAATTGTGAGACAGGGTGCGGGACTTTTGGGCTGGGGCCCAATCCAGCAGGGCTCCTCTTACGTTCTAATGCAGGCTGTGCAGGTTATATGTCTATGTATCCTGCCCCAGTATGTAGCGGCTGCTAGGCACCTCCTGCTCTGCTTCATCTCCTTTGGATTTCATGTGGTCCTTCCGTAGTTATATAAGAACCTAAGAGGAGCCTTGCTGGATCAGTCCACAGCCCATCTAGTCCAGCATCCCGTCTCACACAGTGGCCCACCAATTGCCCATGGGCATCTCAAGCAGAGACAAGGGCAAACCTCCTCCTGCTCTCGAATCCCAGAACATGGCCTTCGAAATAGCCTGCTTGTCCCCACAGCCTGAAAGATGTATGTAGTTTTCACCCCTACTTGTCCCTGATGCTAGTTGGGAGGAGACAAAGATCACCAGTCCCATTTTAAAGCATTTGGCTACTGTTGTCATCTTGAACGAATGTTGTGCTCCAATGCTTTGTGCCAGTAGCTGGACACACAGGAGAGCATGTAACAACTAAGGGTGGTTCCACACTGTCTGGTCTAGCAGACCAGCAAGCCAACCTAGGGTCTCCCTACTGCACGGGGGGGGGGGATATATGGGAGGCCCCACCCCAGAAGGTGGGCTTGGGGGTGGGGCTTCCCTGCACATCCAGTATGCAGATCTGAAACTCCTAGTACGCATCCTGGTCCGGTACCCACTGGTCAGTGGATAATTGACCTTATTCTCTTTGCAATCACAATTTAATTACTTTGTATCAGGGTCATGGGCAGATTTTCATGTATTGGTGCGTCCTTTTTACTATTATTTCAAAGGTCACAGAAGGCAACTCAGCCAATTGGTAAATTGCTCCAGATGCATACAGTTCATTTGCCTTCTGTGTGGATCTCCCCAGACTTGTTTCTCCAAGTATCTTTTTTTTTTTCAAGCTTCCCTCCAGGGCATTCTTTAAATTCATTCATTCCAAATCTGCATAAGGCAAGTCATCCCAAATTAACATAGTTTCCCACATTGTTATTCGTGTGTTTAAAAATGCCGATTGTGCAAAATAAATTAAAGAAGGGAAAAAAGGAAAGAGAAGGAAAATGAAAACCAAAAGAATACGAACTAAAGAGATAACATGTCAGAAATAGGCATATGTAGAGGTATATGAAATAATACAGTTTGGTATCATTGAAAAATGGTTCCTGGTTTAGTAGCCCTCAAATTCATGCACTGGAGCATTTGGAGAAAGGTTTTGATCTTCCCTGTGCTTTTAAGAGGCTTCCTCACTTCTCTTCTGAATCAACAGTCAAGACGAGCCACACATAAGCTTCAAGGTAGCATCTGCACATGGTAAAAAAGGAAAAGTGACTTGAAGGCAGCTTAGAGATGGAGTCATCGACACATTAATCACAAAAAAAATCCTTTAAAGGCCTTTAATGTGGATTAGAAGTGGGATAGGAACCCTAGTGTCTGCACACTACCACCTCTAAGCTGCTTCAAGCCACTTTGCTTCATGCATGTAGATGCAGCCTCTGGTTGGCAGCTGAGATGTGGTGCCTGGAGATTTCCTTTCTCCGTCCAACCAAGAGAGGAAATGTGCATCCCTGCTTCTTGATGGGTGGGAATGCTCACTAGGGGTGTGCAATTTTCAGGATTTGATTCAAATAGAATACCCGAAAATTCAATTTGATTTGAATCTTTAAAACTGAAATTAAACCAAATTTGATTCTCAAATCAAGCAAATGCTAATCTATTTGTTTGCATTTTTTATTTGAATTTGCACTTATGAATGTCGACAACATTCATAGATGCCCGTGTGCATCTTTCCTGCATTCGTACCTGTCTGTACACGTCCGTATGCATCCCGTAGTTATCCCATATGCAACCCGTTTTTATCCAGTATGGATCTGGACAAATGCAGGAAAGATGCGAATCTGCAAGTATGCATCATGTACGAACCCGTACACATGCAAATCTTTGGATAATTCAAACAAATAGATTCAAAATCCGAATCTTTAAATTCGAATTTATGGATGTTCAATTCGAATTCGACTGTTGAAGTTCGGTCAGATTCTATAGAATTTCAAATACCTTTCAATACTTGTGCCCATGCCTAATGCTCACATTTGTTCAGGCTTGCTGTGGTGGTAACAAGAGTTTTAGGTTGATGGCAGTAGCAATTCAGCTTTTGGAAGCCCTGACATATTTCAGTTTGGATGCTGGCTGCCTCCGCACTCGCGTTGGTGTCGGGAAGCCTGCGACTTCAGCTGAATCCTGCTGAGTTGCAAAAATAAGAACTAATGAGGTTGACAGGAGAGAGATTGTCCTCCCATCCCTCACTCTCTAAGGTAGGCTGCTGTGCCTGAGAGCAGGAAGCTAGACAGCAAGGCTGCCATAAAGGGACAAATTCATTAACGCGCTGACGGAGCTTGTATCAAGCTAATGAACAAAGGTATTTATAAATAGAAACTGAACTGGGGTTTGTGTTTGGTTTTTTTTTTCTGCAGAGGGAAGCAGCCAAAAGGGATGGAGCCAGCTCCCAGAGCCCCCTTGGCAAGGGAAGGGTTATTTCCACCCACAGGCAGCCCTCATGCTAAATAATCATGACCCACTTTTCCTGGAGCTGGTCTGTACAGGTCCCAGTCAGGTGACGCTTTTGGCTGGCTTGCTATCTTGAGATGTCAGGCTACATGAGGCAGGTGTTCCACTGGCGTGTGTTGCTTTTTCTCCTTCCAGACAGTTCTTCATTGGCACATGCCCTGCAGGTTTGGCTCTTGAGCTCTTATGATAATGAGCAAAGGCTTTTGAAAATCATGGCAGATATTAGATTCTGCAAGCTAAGATCTTCTCCCCTTCCTTTCACTACTTCTTGGGTGGAACCAAGACTGTATTATTATTATCATTGTCATGCTTCAGAATAGCACAAATCCTATAGGGAAAAGGCTCTTTTCTGGCACTTGCATGAGCCAACAAACTGGACTTGCTTAATTATTAAGAAAAAGAAGAAGAGTTGGCTTTTCTACCCCACTTTTCTCACCCATTTAAGGGGTCTCAAATCAGCTGACAAAGCTTTTCCATTCTTCTCCCCACAGCAAAACACCCTGTGAGGCAGGTGTGGCTGTGAGAGCTCAGAAGAGAGCTGTGACTAGCCCAAGGTCACCCAGCTGGCTTCATGGGGGAGGGCGGAATCAAACCCAGTATTCCCAGATAAGAGTCAGGCTCCCTAACCACTAGACCAAACTGGCTCATTTATTTAGTGTATGACAAATTCACATAGTTTAAACAGTGTGATGGGACCAGGAGATCCTTCAAGATTGTCTGGTTGTTGCACCTCAAAGTGACGTGTGATGTAAGGAGTGTCACGGAGGTGAGCGGTTGCTGTCCCCCAATTTATTTTTGTTTTCGGTCAGCAAGGCAAAAAGTGAGGAAGACCTTTGATTATGAAAAGTTGGTTCTACTGCCATTTTTCCTGCTGATCCCCAAAATGTGTGTGCATGTGTGTCTGTGTATTCCAGCAGTTTCTGTAGCCTGCATAGGTCTAATGTCACAAACAAAGATGATGATGATGATGATGATGATGATGATGATGATGATGATGGATGTGCACAAATATCTGTAGGCATTCAAAATCTGATCCAGTGTGCTGAATTTTGACATTTGAACTCAAATGGAATGTCCCAGTATTTGAATGTAAACATTCAAATTGAATTTTGAACTTCAGATCTGTTCATTCGAATTATCCAGACGTTCGTATCTGTACAGGATCATACATGATGCTTACTTGAAGATCCGCACCTTTCCCACATCCGTACGCATTTGTACGGATCCGTACGGGACGAAAACGGATTCCATATGGGATAACTATGGGTTGCATATAGATGTGTATAGATGCGTACGGACGTGTACAGATATGGGGAAGATGCGTACATCCATATACAAATGTTGACATTCGTATGTGCAGATTTGAATAAAAAATTCAAACAAATAGATTCAAATTTGGTAAATTCTAATTGAATCTTGTTAAATTTCAATTGAAAAGATCAGAATCAAATTGGATTTTTGGGTATTCAATTCAATTCTAATAGTATGTCAAAAAACAGTGCGCATATTATTATTATTGTTGTTGTTGTTGTTGTTGTTGTTGTTATATCCCACCCTTCACCAAGTGGTCCCAAGGCAGGTTACAATAAGAAAAAGAAATATCAAATAATGAACCATAATAAAAAATATCATCCCTGCCTCCCTAACAGAACAGCACCCTGAAGAATCTATTTAAATGGCAAAATCCTAGTTGAAAAGATATGTTTTCACCAGGCACTGAAAAGTATACAATGTAGACACCTGTCGAACCTCAAGAGGGAGGCTGTTCCAAAGTCTAGGGGCCACCACATGTCCCTATGCCTTGTTTATGTTTTGATTCACTGTCCTCAGATGGGGCTTTTTGTGCAGTAGCATCCATGGAGTATGAAAAAGATCCTTTATAGGGTTGCAGCTTCCAAGGTCCTTAATTGTGAACTTCTGAGGCTATAAGATCAGGGGAGCTGTAACACTCTCTCCACTTCACCACCCTCTGTAATTCATCCCAGCCGTCCCATTGCTGGTTTTGGAGAAGGGCAGCACTGGATGACATGTGATCCTGGTCGCTGTGGAAGAGTTGGATCTCTTGAGCATGCTTTGGGAGGGAGAAGTTTTGTGTTGTTGTCCAGTGGCCAGTTTTTGCTTACGCTGCAGTTGTGGCTTGGATCCCTCGCTTGAGTTATTCTGAGGTGCTAACTCAGTGTGCTTGTAGTGAGCCGCAGCTTCTGCTGGTGAGGTGACACACCCTGAGTTTGATGTTAGAAGCCAACGGGACTAGGAACAGTAACCATCTGCGGTAGGGTGAGCCAGACAACTGTGGAATGGAGCAGTAAGGAGCAGTGAAGAATCTTTCAGCCATCCAGTGAGGCCTTTTAGGGTGGCATCTCCATAAGAATCAGGTGTAAATGTGGCAGGACATGACACACGTCTGTATGAGCCTGCAGCCTGGATTAAAGGAGCACTGGGCCCCTTTTGCCAGTGCCTCTGAGTCAGCTTTGGGCTCACTACCCTTGCTGGGCCTTCTAACTCAGGCTGTGTTCAGAGATAACACTTCAGAAGTGCCTCAGAGAGCCTGTACGTGACCCTCGTGTTCCCAAGACTTCTATAGTCCACCTTTTCTAGCAAGCAATGTTCAAGAAAGCAGAAGGGGCAGGTTGGTGTGTGAACAAATCCACCTCAACAGCCGCCTTTTTAAATACCTTTTATTATAATTTTTTTTACAACTTTAAAACTTCATCTTTTCATACAATAACATCATAGATTATTATTACATCTTTCAGTTGTTCTTATTGATGACTTGCTCCATTTTTTCAGATCTCGTTATGATAGCTCTTCTTCTTTTGCTCCCATCAATGTTGACTTTTTCTTGTCTGCCAACCTTGTGATTAACAATCAGATCCATCCATGATTACACCAACTTGTTGTAGGTAGTCGATAAAGGGGTTCCAACCATTTACAGACTTATCTATTGTTCTCTCTTTTATAAAATGTGTTAATTTGTCCACTTATGCCAGTTCAGTCAATTTAATTAACCATTCTTCCACCATGGGGATTTCAGTGTCTTTCCATTTTTGTGCATATAACAATCTTGCTGCAGTTGTCATACACAAGACCAAAGAATTCATTTTGTCTAAACTTTCATCTTATATTCCTAACAAAAACATTTCTGGTCTTCTTGAGGTGTCTCAGAGGCACCTCTGGGTTCAGGGACAACAAAAGGTACATCTTAGAGATCCTGTGTATGACCCTCATGTTTCTAAGCCTTCTCTAATCCACCTTTTCTAGTACAGACTGTTGAGGAGATGGGAGATTGTTTCTGAGTCACAAGAATGAGTTAACTAGGAATAGGGCTGCTAAAGTGTGAAGCATCTGGTGAGGAACTGGGCTGTTGATTTTATATCTATCTGTATTAGTGTGTGTCATTTGTATTGGTTGCATATGTTTGTTGTCTGCCCTTTGGTGAAAAGGGCATTTTAAATAAAGATTACTACTACTACTACTACTACTACTACTACTACTACTACTACTACTACTACTACTACTACTACTACTACTACTACTACTACTACTACTACTGCTGCTGCTGCTGCTGCTGCTGCTACTGCTACTGCTACTGCTACTGCTACTACCAGTAGTGGTCTAGTGGTTAGGGAGCTGGTCTCTTATCTGGAAATACTGGGTTTGATTCTGCCCCCCTCCACAAAGCCAGCTGGGTGACCTTGGGCTAGTCACAGCTCTTTTCTGAGCTCTCACAGACCCACCTACCTCACAGGGCGTTCTGTTATGGGGAGAAAAATAGAAAGCTTTGTCAGCCACTTTGAATCCCCTTAACTGGGTGAAAGAAGTGGGATAGAAAAACCAACACTACTACTACTACTACTACTACTACTACTACTACTACTACTACTACTACTACTACTACTACTACTACTACTACTACTACTACTACTGGGAAACTGAAGTACTCCTAAGCTTATTCAATTTGTCACAATTTCCACCTTCACATTAATGAGGAAAGACGGCAAAGCTATTCAGTGTGCACTGTTTACTCTCTGGTCTTTAAAAAAAATCAAGATATTGGGGTGCCCAGACAATGTCTGTTTTGCACCAAATTGCAGGACTCTCGAAATCGACTGCGTGCTTTCCCCTCCCTTTTATTAAAGAAAGCAAATAATGTTTGGAGCCAAAGGACAAATGGGGAACTTGGAAAAATCAAGCATGCCTTTTATCAGGTGTTCTCCTAGGAGACTGGAACAATCTTGCAGCTAGCAGATGCAAATAGAAGGCATTGTTGTTTAGCAAAAGTCCCCAGAGGTTTCTCTAAACAGACCATGGAACCTAAACATCATCTTTAAGAAAAATTGGGCTTGGGGTTTAGACAGAGTGTCTGTGCCATTTATTATCCAAAGACAAGTGAGTCATATTTGGTCTCCTAAGTAGCTTGCAATAAATATTTGAAAGACTATACTCTTTTTTTTTTCTTTTTGGTGTGTTTTGTTCATCACAATTTTGCCAGGTTTCATGGTTGTTGGTTTTTTGACTTCTTTTATTTTGCAAAAGGAAAATCCATATACCCATAACAAAGAAGTTTGAATTTATATATTTTATTTCAAACAGTTATCTGCTGCTTCTGATGTTTGTTTTTTTTTTTTTAAAAAGGCTTACAGAAGGAAGCTGAAAGCAAAACCAGGGTCACAATTGCTTTAAAAACTAAACAGCTAAAAAACACAAGTGATATGTGATGCAGTGCTGAGTAAGCGTAATGCTGGCTAATCACCTTAATTCTGTGAACAGTTAAGCTGGAAAACAGCAAAAGTTGTTCTTATCTTCATTTATCCACACTATGGTCCTAGACCCTAGTTTTCAGCTTGTGACACAATGGACAATTAAAGACATCCAAGATGAGCTGGAAATGAGTAACTTTGTGGTTTAAATCTTAACTCTTCTCTGCATTCTTTTGTAGGGTGGTGGGCTGTGTAAGTCTCACCTTAATTGCATTATTAGGCTCTGGAAGATTTTAAAAAGGGGGAAACAGGTGGCATATGCTGCAGGCAAACTGGATTTATTTGTTTGTTTGTTTATATTTATATTGTAGCCATGGCAAGATGTAAGAGATCTTAAGGCCCTTTCTGTAGTGGCCTTATTCCAGGATATATCCCAGAATAGGGGTGATGTTTACATGCTAATACAGACTATGGGAAGGCCCTATGCAGGACCTGTGTGGTCCATCATAGTCAGACAGCAAGCCCCTATTCTGGGATATAACCCAGAACAAGGCCTAGTGCATAAAAGGTCTAATTCATTGTTGTAAGCCAGATCTGAATTTGACCATGCCTGGGTTGGCTTTTTGCCTTGGAGACCAGTTGGAGGTTTCCTTAGCCTCTCTCAGTCTCTCAAATCTGACACTTCAACAAGATGCTGTTTCCTGGCTTCATCATCTTGTTTGGAGTACATGGAGAGTTGGGGGTTATCTATGGCTCTGTATTATTTATTTATTATTCATTTTTCTATCCCACCCTATACCAGAAGGTCTCAGGATGGGTAACAACATTTCAAATCAAATATATTAAAACAATAACATATATATTACCACACTTGCTGCACTGTACTTTTTAAAAAATATATACATTTCAGGGTTGGGGTCTGTTCTTTGCATGCTAATGAAGACTAGGGCAGATCTTGGCACCTTGGACAGCTCCGATGAGCTTTCAGTGTGGTTCTTGTTTGCGCAGGGTTTGGATGTTGCTTCAGCAGTAGGCTTCCTTGGATTGAAGCATCTAGTGCAGGCTGTTGAGCCCAAATTCTGAAATACCTTTAGGGAGAAACATTTACACACCTCTCCCTGATGAGCGATGCCCCATGAGTTTCCATAGCAATGTGGCAACTTGAATTATCACAAAGTGGCAGCACCTAATTAACATTGGACCATTAAAAAAATGTAAGCAAGGGTAGAGCTGATTAATGCTTCGATGGGAGGCCACTGAGAAATCCCAGTGGTAGATCGGGGAGCCAGAAAAAATTCTCCAAGAAGGCAATGGCAAAGCTCTTTGTTATTTTTGCCAAGCAAATGATATGTACCTTTCATTTAGAAATTATGCAACAAAGGGACTAAGAGCAGAGCTCGAAAGAAAGGTGTAAGAACATAAGAGGAGCCCTGCTGGATCAGGCCACAGCCCATCTAGTCCAGCATTCTGTCTCACACAGTGCCCCACCAATTGCTTCTATGCATCTCAAGTAGAAAACAAAGGAAAACCTTCACCTGGTCTCACATCGCTGCAGATGGCTTTTAGAGGCATCCTGCTTGCCTCTCCAACCTGCAAGAAATACCTAGGCATCCATTCTATTAGTCATTGACGCACCTACCCTCCTCTATGGCCACCACACTGCAAGTTGCCTCTGGCAACTTCACAGCTGTAAAAGTTAGTGGGAAGGACTGAAATAGCTCTTTTCTCTTATTACTTTCCAGAGATTTCACCTTGGAAATTTGAAAGTGGGTGTGCATAATACAGTGAGCCAGTTTGGTCTAGTGATTAGGGAACCGGACTCTTATCTGGGAATGTCGGGTTTGATTCTGCTGTCTTCCATGAAGCCAGCTGGGTGACCTTGGGCTAGTCACAGCTCTCTTCTGAGCTCTCACAGCTCCACCCATCTCACAAGATATCTGTTGTGGGGAGAAGAACAGAAAGCTTTGTCAACTGCTTTGTTTCCTTTAAATGGGTAAGAAAAGCAGGGTAGAAAATCCAACTCTTCTACTTCTTCTGTGACAGTTACTGTATTTTCTGGCGTATAAGACTACTTTTTAACCCAGGAATATCTTCTCAAAAGTCGGGGGTCGTCTTATACGCCGGGTGTTGTTTCTTATATGGCGAGTATATTCCAAACTCTATATTTTAACTGGAAAGTTGGGGGTCGTCTTATACGCCCAGTCGTCTTATACGCCGGAAAATACGGTAATTTTTTTTTCATAAGGGTATAGTGATTTGGAACATTTCATCCACCATGTTCTTTCCGTCCACAATTGGGTCTTGAAATGCAGAACGGGTGAGTTGGAGTGGGGAACATGTAGATGTAGTGTGCTAATGTGACAAGGGACTTGACTTTTTAGCTGGTTTAGCTCATGCAGCTCCTTACTTGTATATCTGCGGCATTCTTGGTTGCTAAGCAGTGGTGTGTGTGTGGCTTGGAAAAAACCCTACAGAGGAAAGTTCACGGGGTGGGGAAATAAGCGGAACTTCTGCAGTTGAAATAGCAGCTGTAAAAAGGAGCCCTGATGAGAGAAGCTTTTTCTTTTTGGCTGGTTTCTTTGATTTGTTTGGAAGGAGGATTTGCACATAGGGAATTGTGATTGCCCCCCAGAATAGGTTTACTTTTGCTTTTGGCAGTCATTATTCTATCTATCTATCTATCTATCTATCTATCTATCTATCTATCTATCTATCTATCTATCTATCTATCTATCTATCTATCTATCTATCTATCTATCTATCTATCTATCTATCTATCTATCTATCTATCTATCTATCCATCCCACCCTATACCCAAAGGTCTCAGGGCAGGTAACAACATTTAAAATCCAGTACATGAAAACAATAAACAATCTATTTTAAAACAATAGTGTCTGCAAATAACTAGTAACAAATAACAAATAACTGGCTCCAAGTGGGAAGGAGAAAGATGTCTCCATACTTTGTGGTAATACGCAGGTGTTCTACAGTGTTTTTTATATATTTTCATTCAGCCTAGACTTTTTCATACCCACAGCCCATGGTTACATGCTATTTTGATTTTACATGCAACTTTTCAGTCTTTTAGGGAACCACTTTCTTCAGTGACTGACCTATTGTACACACCAGTTTTGCGGGGGGAAAAGAGCCCAGGGCTGCTTTAGATTTCTTAGATGTGTCTTTCACTCCCCTCCTCCCTCCCCCCTTTTTGATAGGTAAAAAGATGTAGGGTTAGAGTTAGGTTCTCCACCTTTACAGCGACATTTCAAAAGCCCATTGCTCTGTGATCTTTTTTATCCACCTTATCCCATCTATGCTAAAAGCACCAGATTGCCTTTGTTGGTAGGAATGAGAGAGAAAGAGATCTAGGAGACTGAAGAATTGTGTGTGTGTGCGGGCATAAATATGCCTGTTTTTTAATTGTGCGCTTCCTCTTTGGGCAATGCAGTACTTTGGTTTGCAAATGCCTGGTGGTTGGAGAGCAGGGTTTTCGTGGGTGATTCTGTTTGCTTTTCTCACAGGGCTTCTTAGGCTGACAGCCTGAGTTCCTCTTCACATTTTTTCCCTTCAGAGTGTTAAACTGAACGAAACTCTTAAGAAACCTACCCAGATATCTCAGAAGCTGAATAATAATAAAGAAGAAATGCACACAAAGACACATACATGTTTCTTCACCAGCAAAAGAGGCCTGTTGCTTATGGAAAATGCACAGATGAACAAGGCTTGGGTGGCGTTTGGATTCAAACATGTAGAAAGAAATATATACAGGCAGAACTCTGCAACTTGGTGTGTTCATCAAGATCAAGAAGGCAGTTTTGAACCCTGAGCCTGGCCACCCAGAATATTGCAAATTAGTCACTAAGGCTGTGGTCACAGCTAAGGGGTTAATCCAGCTTCAGCCCACCTTCAGAGCAAGAGAACACATCAGCAAAGTGGCCAGTGATTTTCTTCCCACATTATCTGTCCCGAGGTTGAATTTTCTGAGTTAAAGCTGAAAGGCAACAGCTTGTCGCTTTACTGATGTGCTCTCTCTCTCTCTCTCTGAAAGTGGACTGAAGCTAGATTAAACCTTAATTGTGACCATATCTAAGTGTTGCCCTGCCAACGCTTAGAATATGGAATAAGATATAAAAGGTAGCAGGTGGTGGTAGAGAAATTTGGTAAGGAAATCCATTGTAGTTGCCAATTTTAATCATAATCTTTGTCAGCGTTTTCCTGGTTTCGTAGCTCAGAAAAAGTTCAGGAAATTATGTGTCTTTCTAGTAACTCTTTTATCAACAGTTCTAATACCTCCACCCACTTTCTGAAACTTAGTATCTAGACTTAGAAAATGTTATTCTAGACAATGAAGAAGACCTTGCCAGAGCTCTCTCTGACCAATCAAAATCATCCACCTATGATATGTTGGAGATAAATACTGAACTTTTAACTTATTAACATTGAGGGGAGAAGAACTAAAGATTTGTCAGCTGCTTTGAGTCCCCTTGAATGGGTGAGAAAAGCAGGGTAGAAAAGCCAACCTTCCTTGTTTACTTCCTTCCAGTCTGAGTCCTTAAATGGACACAATTGGTAGTGGGCCATCTTGACAATCTTTTATAATCCAGATATAAAAGATGAGTAACTCTCAATTGGAGCATCTGGTGGGCATTGTAATATATCTGGAACGTGGGTGGTTCACCAGTGCTGAAGATCATCTTGCAAAATGGAAGCTGCTGAAATTGACTGGGAACATGAAGTGAATTTCCACAAGGCTAGAGAGAATGAGCAAAGCTTCTTCTTCTTCTTTTTTTAATGTAGCTCTTTTTGAGAGTATAGGAAGCTCTTTGTTGTTGTTGGCTGAGAAAACCACATGGCTTTGGTCTCAGTCACCAGAAACTGAGCTTGGTCCTTTTGGGCAGCCTTTACCTTAAAGTGTTTTGAAGCTTTTGTTCCTTAAAGTGTCTTTAAGCCTCTGGGGTTTTTGTGAGGTGAGTCGCTTTCCTTTTCCAGAGGTCTGTTGTTGTGGAGAGTTAAATTATAGGCTGCAGAAAGCATCCACTCTGTGCTGTGAAATAATGAAAGCGGATCGCCTTTTTGTGTGAAATCCAGTTTGTAGGAGTGTTGGGGTGGTTAAAAACGATGTATAGTACTTCCTGTGGCGTTGTTCTCCTTTTAGAAATATTTAAAAACAACCAGCCAAATTTTGTGGTTTTTGCGAAATCGATTCACTTTGAAAGGATTGGGCTTTTTCTTTCAAAAAGGAAGATGAGGACCTTTTCATTAACAGGACATGATATAAAAATGCCCCTAGCGGTTGTTGGGTAAATGGAAACGTTATACAGATGGGGACTTTCCATTCCAGCCCTTTCACATTCCACACGTTCCCATTTGGTGACCGAGTAATTGGGTTTGGGCTTTCCAGATTTCGATAGGCAACCCTCGTAACAGGTCCGGCCAGCATGACCTGTGGAATGGGATCATGGGAGTTGTAGTCCAGCAAGAGAATGGAAGTCTTCCATACCCCTTGTTCTGGAGGATTTTCTATTCCATTGACACGGTCCTGTGGTTTCCTTTAGGCCTTGTGTGTATTTCCCTTGAAAATGCAACAGCAGAGAAGGGCAGAGGTCATAGGATACGCGGGCCCTTTCTGCACTTACCGCCCTTAATCTGAATTAGCGAATCCAGATTAGCTTGATCAAGGTCAACTGTGTAGGCACAGGCATCTGCATTCAGTGGGCTGGATGGCAGTATTCTAAGGAGAGACCCAGTGCAGACGCCTAAGCCTCGTTCCGTATCTGTGGGTGCAAACTACCAGCTACAGCACCTTCCGTATGCAATCCAATTGGCCTGTGTCCCCATCAGTCAAACCCTGCATCCAGGTAGTAGAGGTGCTTTTGAAGGCAATGAGAAGATACCTTCACCACAGACACAGAGTGTCATCACAGGCACTGCAGAGACACCATTGCTGTCAATAGGGTGATTGTTCCAAAGGGACTGCAGAGGTGTGTTTGCAGTCTTGCCATCCTAGCAAGCGTTCTTCAATGCCAACCCCCCACAATTTTTCTAATTCTGCTGTACATGTGGATGCCTCCTTCCTTGATCTGCCTCAGACTCCACTAGTACCAATTTATCAGGTCCACCACTAATCCCGATTACTGCACCCTTGGTATGGATCTGATCCAAATTAGCAATGGTCCCGTGCAGGCAATGGGGACTAAGAGGCTCCTTGATCCAAATTAGCAAGTATGTGCAGAAAGGGCCTTAGATAGACTCCCAACCTTTGCTCTGGTTCACCAAGTGGGATAGACCTCTTTGGAGGAAACCTAAAGGAATCCCAAATCTTGTTTGACCATTCTGGGGGCAAAGTCCTGTTGGGAACTTTCCTAGAAAGCTCATGAATGCAGAGAACAGAAATAAAGGAAGGGTTTTTTTGTGTTTTTTTCCTTCTGAGGAACACTTCTTCTAAATATAAAAGTTTCCAACCCATTCTTTGGCACGTCTACGCTGCTGTCATTCCACTCACTTCTTCTCTCAGACAGGGCAGAGCAAAGGATGGGTGTTTTTGTGGTTGACACGTTTGTGGAATATGAGTGTTGCACGAAAGGAAGCGAATGCTGGGGGGCGGGTGAGAGAGTCAGAGCAACGAGGTCTGTATTTCTGATATGCCCCTCTTCTTTACACCAACGCTTAGAAAGAATGTGTTTTGTGGTCCTCATCTGACAGGAAGCATGTATGACTTTTATCTCCTGTTCGGCGCGTGCTGCCTTAATATCTGGGCCGCTGGTTAATTAGTGCTCTGAACTCCTTTTCCTCCCAGCTTTGCTCATCAGAGGGTTTTGTAATAGGCCTAACGCACATTGCTGCATTTCCCATGCAAATTATTCAGAATTAGCATTTACATCCTGCTCAACATATAGGCCAAGAGCTGTGTAAGCAGCGTAGGTGAACGGAAGGGAGAGAACAGGAGAACAAAATGTTAATGCTGCCATAGATTATAGGCTCAGTTCTGGGAAAGAGATTGTAAATCTCTTCCTCATATATTCAGCCAAGGGATTGGGGGAATAGAACAGGGACCATTTTTATAGTATATACACATGGTTCTCCCCCCGCAGCGCCATTGATTTATCAATAATCTGAGCCTTCACTGCACAGAGTGCATTTACACTAGAGTTTCCCTTGGTAATGCTCCCAGTTTACCATAGGTGGCAATTACTTGCACAGCACAGTTTTGCATGGAAACGAATTCTTGCCTACTGCAAGGGGTGACTATGTATTTTAGTGATTAGTTGGAGTAACTATGCCATGTTTTTTAAAAGAAGAAGGAAGTGGAGGGGGAAGGAAGCATTTACCCTTATAGAATTTCAAATTAGAACAAAATCCTCCAAGATCACACTAAGAAGAAGAAGAGTTGGCTTTCCTACCATGTTTTTCTCACCCATTTAAGGGGACTCAAGGCAGCTGACAAACCTTCTGTTCTTATCCCCAAAACAGAACACCGTGGGAGGGAGGGAGGGCTGTCAGAGCTCGGAAGAGAGCTGTGACTAGCCCAAGGTCACACAGCTGGCTTCATGGGGGAGGGCGGAATCAAACCCAGTATTCCCAGATAAGAGTCTGGCTCCTTGACCACTAGGCCAAACTGGCCTTCAAGAAAAGCCAGTCTTACAGTTTGTCCTTGGCTATTTCAAATGTGAAATTGTTAATCACACCACCCTTGCAATGTAATAAGCTTACTAGTATAATAGTATTTTAATATTTAATATACGTTTTTAAATATGTAGGATTTCTTAAGTGTTTTTATGGGTATTGTTTTAATCTGTTGTTTTAAAACTTGTAACTCGCCCTGAAACCTATATAAACAAATAAATAAAATATTTCCTGGCAGTAATCATTTGTCTGTTGCAAAAGATGTGTTGGCTCCAAATTCCTATCCTAGCATTTCTGATCTTTGGACAATGATATCAACTGCTGATTAACAGAACCTTAACACGAAGTGAAGAATACAACAAATTGAATCTTTCAGGGGCCTCTCCCCCGAGACACAGAGCCTGCCTTGGGGAGACAAACTCCAAAATCAGTCAGATTTCCAACAGTGAAGGGGGAAAAAAAAGGTCTGCTTTCTTTAGTGTGAAACATGCCTAAGCCATGCCTTATATAAAAACCTGATTAGATTTGGTTCCTGCAAGCTACAATAGAGTGGAAAGCCATTACATATATATTAAACATCTACGGAAAATTGATGGTGTGTGTAAGGGGGCTGGGCAGAATCAAGCATGTAGAAGAACTGTGGAAGTCTAATCTGTCATTGAACATGAGCTTATTTGCAAAAGCCAAGTCACATAATTTTTAAGTTTCTGGGATTGTATTAAATAGCTGAGGTAGCAGCAAAATTGCTTATTGAGCTGTGTTGCAAGGGAGGTGGCAGTGTGTATTGAAGGAGACCCAGCAATAGGGAAGGAGAGGGCTGTGGTGTCTGAAGAGCAAACCAGTCCTGATATATCAGGTCTAGTGGCACAGTGGTTAGGAACCCTAGGCTAGAATCCAAGACTTTCTCAATATGAATTCTTTCTCTGCTATAGGAGCTCATTGGGTCTTCCCAGCTGTGGCTACAGTTGCCTCCCTGCCTTGGGAAAGGTGAGCAACCTGGGAAGGTCTAAGGGACATAGCCCTGGCAGAAAATCCAGAGTGGAGCTCCTGTACCAATGCTGGTGAGGTCAAGAAGGAAACTTCAGTGTTTCCATATCTTCATACTCAGGCTTTTTCCATTGGCTTTTGAGATTGAAGGATGCTAACAAAAGAGGTTGTGGCTGACACAATGGAAAGCAGCAATGGAACACTCATTTAGAATAATCTTTCCTCCACTGGCTGATCAGGTGCTTAGAAAAGTTTCCCAAGAGGGACTGAAAGCCGTGGGGCTTCTCTGCCGTTCTTGTTTCTGCGCAGAAACTGAACTGTCACTGAAACTAGACGCTCCACATGCTCTTCTTCTGAACGTGATGAATAGGTCAAAACTGAGTCTCATGTTACCAGTTTAAACTTATGTTTCCTATATGTCTCAATCAGTCTACTTTTAGAATCCATATCTCTGTATCTAGGTGCAGATTCCCCCCACCTCACCCCCCGGTCACATCATTAATTATCTTTCTGTGTCGGTTGTGTGGTAGGGTCACGCTCATCACTGTTATGCTGGTCTTAACCACATTGGCCGTCAGTTCACTACTGACCCAATTCAAGGTTTTAACTTTAACTTGTAAGGCTGTGAATGAGTTGGGTCCTACGTAGCTAAAGGAGTGCCTTCTCCCATATTGAGATCTGCAAGTGAGGCCCTCCTTCTTCAGTAGGACAGGACCCTCTCAGGAGTGGCACCCAGATTGTAGAATGGTCTCCCCCCTGGTGGTATACCGGGCACCTTCTGTTAATAGATTGTTTAAAAAAATATACTTGTGTACGCTGACCCTTCACTGAAAGAAAGGAAACGTCTTTCTCTCCCCTTGTTTGGTTATTATTTTAATATTCTGTTATTTGATTTTTTTTTTCATTTTCTGTTTTATTTTCCTTGGCTACCACCTGCTCTGAGACCTTCAGGGATATGGCAGGGTGAAAATGCAAATAAATAAATGTTCAACCATGAGAAACTATGGGAAGTTCAGAGTTTCTCTGTTGTTCCCTGTGGCTGAAGTCTATATCCATTAGAACTGAGGATTACTCTGTTCCAATAAAATGTTCCAGGTCCTTCTGTTTTGTTTGAAGCTCAAGAGGAAGCCCCAAACCATTCCATGCATATCCCTGCATAGTCGTTCAGCCAGTGCAAAGTTTGTAAAAATTACATTTATTTGGTAGCTAAGCATCCACCATGCAGACTTAGGAAAACTGTGCATCAGAATGCGCAGTTGAGGTGCAGGCCTCACACATGAAGCCCGATACTTCATAGCGGCAGCACATTATGGCACCACTACTGTGAATTTACCTACTGTGGGACAATGAACACTAGCCCTGCAGTATCAGGTAAATTTGTATTTTCCCGCCATCCAGACATGACAGCGAGAAGAGCCAATGAGAGCTGAGTCTGCAGCTCAGCTCCCATTGGCTGCCCCTGCCCACGAGACGTGCGCCTCACTGCACACACCGTGGAACTGTTGTAGTACCCTGAGGAAGCTAGATATGGGGGGCTGCAGAAGCCTGGATGCTGGATTGCTGCTTCGCAGCCAGGTAAACTGTGAATTTTTATATATCTGCAGATTTAATC
The DNA here is from genome assembly GCA_023333525.1 of Aspidoscelis tigris stejnegeri. Taxonomy (NCBI): domain Eukaryota; kingdom Metazoa; phylum Chordata; class Lepidosauria; order Squamata; family Teiidae; genus Aspidoscelis; species Aspidoscelis tigris. Next base: position 19,213,600 of record JALMGA010000011.1, read on the forward strand.
CACTAATTTGGAAGCTGCCCATCTTCCCATCCCAAGTCGCTACATGGACCACAGATGAATGCAATCACGCTTCTCCCTTTTATCTTCAGAGCAGCCCCATAATATAGGTTAGGCCGAGCAGAAGGGATTAGGGATGGGCACAAATGGGTTTCTTGACATTCAGTTCGTAACAAATCAAATGTTAGAAAATTCGTATTTGTACGAATAGATTCCCCCCCCCCCTTTGAATATGGTAGGATTCTATTCGATACAAATGTATTCGTAGAAATTCATACAAATATCAGATACGAACGCATACAAATCTTGGATACGGATACAAAGGTATACATATTGGATACATATCCTGTACCAATGGCATAAGTATTGGATATGTGTTCTACACAAATGCATACATTTCGATATTATCCGGTATATATCCCCAGTTTAACGAATGTACAAACTATTCATACAAATGTTAATGTACGAATGTCGTAACATTCGATCCATGTACAAATGTCCCAATTTGTCCCAATTGTACAAATAACGAGTGGTACAAATGTTCATGCACATCCTAGTAGGGATTGACCCAAGGTCACTCGGGACAGAATAGGAATGCCAAACTCTGAAACTACTGCCCAACACACTTAGCTACTATATCATGTGCCAGGTTTCATTCACTGGTCTCTCCTGGTCCCACCTGGAGATGTTGACCATTGAACCTTGGTCTGCAGATTCCACCACTGCCTCTTGGTTCATCCCAAGCTTCTGACAGGTGTTGACTGGCCATTCCAAGACTCTCCTTTCTGTGGATCTTTGCATGCAAAGTATGGATTGGACAGACCTTCCTTGAGATACTTCCCCAGATAGAAACTTATCTCCAGTAAAGTAGGCCTGAAGGACCGAGGGAGATAGCTTAGATGGCTTCCCTCAACTCTTGGTACCATGAGAGTCAGAGAAAGGAACTTCATCCAAGTCCTGAACACCATGCATAATACATGGCTTCATCACAGAGATTAACTGATTTGTTGTGGCAGTGCATATGTATTTTTGGCCGGCTGAGCGATGGGGGTGGGGAGAGGGAGCTTAGACCCCTTTGATAACCAGAAGCAGCCGTTGCCTGTCATTTGGGGTTATTTGGTGTCATTAGTAATTGTCAGCCTGAAGGGAAGGAGGCTATAATTAACCCTGCTGTGTTGTGTGTTTATCAAAGAAGGGAAAACAGTCTTTAAAAGATTGTACGACTTGGGCTGTTAACTCAATTGCTCCGGCAGATGGTGGGGGTTTGGGAAAGCTTGCTCTCTATGACCTTTGGCTAGAGGGTCTGGTTTTTATGACACTGCAGGGAGGAGAGTTTGAATTGGGCACATGGGTTGGAGGGAGGATTTGGTCCCCTTTGGAGCTGCTGTATTGGTTGAGAACACATTTCAGTACATACTAGGCTATTCGATGTTTTGCTCCTGTTATTTGCTTTCTGGGATATAATCTGGAATAAGGCCCAGTGCAGAAAGAGCATAGACCCACAACAAATAACAGATTAAAAACAATTATAACTTGTATGAATTTATTTTATAGAATGTATTTATCTCAGATGCATATCTCATGTGTGTTTATCACACTGTGTACATCTGCAGTTGATAGCCCCTGGGAATGCCTGTTGTGATATCTGGATCCAAAATTGTGAAGCAGTGTTTTGAAAAATACTATACAGGTATTAAAGAGCCAATGTGGTATTGTGAACAGAGAGTTGGAATTAGCCATGGAGGCACACAGGGCTGTCACAGTAAAATGGAAGGAAGGAAGGAACATAAGAGGTATTGCTCACCAATGTTTGGGAGAAACGAGAAATCCGAATGCCATAAACATTCAGATGGTCTGACATCAAGCACTGCTGTTCCTTGAATAAAGCTGGGCTTTGTTTCCAAATACTACTGTGGGGTGGAGAACTGTGTTATGAAAACAGTTGTCCTTCACAGAAATCAGGGGGCCCAGAGAACTTCAGAGAAGGCTACTCTAGAATCTAAGGATGCGCCCTAACGTTGCTTCAGTATTCCGCTGTCTCTAGATATTCTGGAATAAATATACACGCTTTAGTATAGAATGTTCAAATATAGTGGAATAAGTAGGCGATGTCTGGATGCAGTCTAAGCTAAGAGCACTGCATAGGGGATTGCCAGGTACCAGTGAAAGATAAGTGCCACAAAAGTGAAATTGTGTTGTCACCGCTTTCCAGGATGGTGAAGAATGAGGAAAGTCTCACTTGATTGTGTTAGAGTTACGTTAAAGGAGTGGTTGTAACGCAGTGCAAGGAGTACAGTCTTAAGTAAAAATAACAAAAGCAGGAGTGTCTTCTAAAGTTATGCTTTCTCACAATGCAAACAGTTTGTTGAAACTGGTCTAGAATTCTTTAAAAAAGAAAGAAAGAAAGATACAGAACATTCGCTGTCACTTTTGCAGTAAAGGAACTCTCCAAATGCTAGACGAGGAACATCATTTCCACATTGGCAGGTCAGGAGTAAACTTGTCTCTCCGAGGCTGTGTTATCATTTTTGGGGGGCAACTTTCCATCCAGTGAAGGCTCCAGTTTGGTCTTGTGTTTAGAGCACCGGACTCATATCTCACAGTCAAGGGGTTTGATTCTGCACTCCTCCAGGAAGCCAGCTGGGTGACCCTGGGCTAGTCACAGATCTCTTTCTGAGCTCTCTCAGAACCACCTACCTCACAGGGCGAGGTCTGTAAAGACTGGGGCCTGTTTGCACTTGGCCTTTTTTCTGGGGTGTATCTTAGGATAGGGGTCTGTGGTGTGGGTGCTAATGCAGACTCTAGCAGGCCTCACTTGGGGCCTGCTGTAACCTGTATTAGCATTTGGACAACAGGCCTCTATTCCAGGATATATTCCAGAATAAAGCCAAGTGTGAATAGGCTCAAGGTTTTGTTTCTTGTCTTTTCTCTCAGCCATAGTTTCTTTCCAAAACTGCAGAAGAGCTGCTTTCATTTCATTGCATATATTTCTTCCCCTTCTTTTTGCCACGATGTATAAAAGGATAGAAGTAAATTTTGTTGCTCTGTGTTTTTAAATAAACTGGCCTTATTTATGCCTCCCAGACTAATTCAACAGAGTAGAACATTATCATCTTGCAACTTGCTCCCTCTTTTGTGAAACCAAAGAATAGACCTCTTTCAGTGTGGTAAAATTCTGTTCGATACAAATGTATTTGTATGAATATCCAATAATACATATCGGATATGTATCCGAGATAAGTATCCAATACATATCACTTAACAAATCTGTTCTGAAAGTGTCAAATCCAACCTGAATCCACTTTTAATACTCTAGCCAGTTTTGGCCTAGTGGTTAAGGAGCTGGACTCTTATCTGGGAATACCAGGTTTGATTCCGCCCTCCCCCATGAAGCCAGCTGGGTGACCTTGGGCTAGTCACAGCTGTCTTCTGAGCTCTCACAGCCCCACCTACCTCACAGGGTGTTCTGTTTGGGGGAGAAGAACAGAAGGTTTGTCAGCCACTTTGAGTCCCCTTAATGGGTGAGAAAAGCGGGGTAAAAAAACCAACTCTTCTTCTTCTTCTCAATCCATGTCAAATGCACTTTAGATCTATTGCAGATGTAGCTGGTGCAGCTGTTTTCCCACCTCCCCAGATTAACGAATGTCCAAATTATTTGTACGAATGTCCAGAAACATCCCTACGAATGTCTAGAAATATTTTTATTTGTACAAATATCAATGTACAAATAGTGTAACATTTGATTTGTGTACAAATGTCCGAATTCATAGGAATTCGTACAGATAACGAATTTTACCAATATTCATGCAAATCCCTAGAAACCAGTTCTCATCTGGAAGAGGAAATAAAAATCAAAACATGCTTTAAAATGTCTGACAGTAAAATATGGTCTGTGCTATAAATTGCTTCGCTTGTTTGCCCTGGTGGAAATCACTGCACTGGCGATGGCAGGAACAGAAATAGAATTTCTTATTTCAGTTTAATATATAATACGGAGAGAATGAATGAATTAATAAAGACTGATGAAATTGATGCTCACCAGAAATAGAGTGATCCATCAGTATCAAGGGATTGTATTCAACGTCCCTGTCTCCTTCAGAAATAGAAAAGGAAGGAAGCCGCACTCAGGCTCTGCAATGTCCTTCCTTGTGGAAACGGAAGACAGTGGGAATGAATTGGATCATGAATCAAGGCTCCGCTTTCCAGTAAACATCCATTAATGATCAGTTTCTGCCAAACCAATCTACTCCTGTGTGCCATAAACTCGGTTGATTGCTTCTGTTGGTGGATAGAAGTACCACCAATGATCACAATTAAACCAACAAACAACACAGAGACCTTGGCATACAGGGAGGGAGAAAAATGCAAATAGTAGATAAATAAATAAAAAATAACATTTGTGTAAATTATTTAAACAGAGTTATTTCCAGCTGTGTGTAGGAGGTGGCTGAGAGCCAGGATTCTTGCATTCAAAGGACTTTGCTTCTCAGTTCTCCCTACCTTTCTCCCAATAAATCATGCCCTTTCCTCATCTACCTTGAATTCTCTTGATGGAAGTTGTAATTCACCTAAAAATAAGTTTTTTCCCCAGTTTATTTATTTATCAATTAATTATTTACATTTCTATCCCTCCCCATATCCGAAGGTCTCTGGGTGGGTAACAACCGTTAAAACAACAGATTAAAATCAGAATATACATTAAAAGCACTTTAAAAATTCAACAAATCTTAAAACAATACACTCTGTGTTTGTGCACTTGAAGAGCGCCGTGGTTTTTCCTTCATTTCCCCCCACCCCACTTGCTATTTCTCATTCTTTCTAAAACGGAGCCAGAAATCTCCAGAAGAAGGTTGTTTATTCACGGAAGCCTCAATTCTTTTCAGTCCTGTCTCACGGTTTCTTGATAGCAATTTCAGTGCAGTTTCAAACCCCATGTGCATATGGGATGTTTTCCAGACGGACTAGTGTGTTGTGCAACCCTTAAGCATCCACCCAAGGGAAAGACTAAAAGCACTTGTTCTGCTATAAAGCTTAGTGTTTCACTGAGCTGCTCCAGCTCCCTGGTCGATGGCGCAGTCGGCCAGATGGAAAGACTGGAGTTTGGGGCCATTGTTGGTTTGAAGCCTAACCGAGGATTTAGCAATTTAGTGAGGCATCTTCAAACAATGTGGCCAGTCTCAAGTGCTGTGACTTTCTGCAGTTGTGGAATTCTTCTTTTATCTGTTGCCCATGGGCCCAGGCATATGACACAGTCCTTGTTGACCCAGGCAACAACTAGTCTGGTATGGAATTCATTTGTTTCTTTCACACAGCGTTAAATGTTTTTCAGTCTCGCTTAGTCTGGCATCTCTGGGAACCTCTGTCTGGCTTGAGAGAATTTTCTAGCAGACTATGATACTCCCTGGATAGGCTTTTGCCTCACTGGAGCATGCAAGGCAGTGATAATGGTGTTGGTGGCCCTCAGGTGGTGGAAGCAGCCTCCCAATGGTGGAAGAGTTCCTAACCCCCTTACTGTACATATCCAGATGCATGGTGAAAGAACATCTCTTCACCTAGCCTTAAGCTCTACTGAGCCTTTCCAGCATTCTTGCTTGTCTTGGCTTTCTTTTGTCTTGGGTTGGATTCAGCATTCTGGTTCCCATATGTTTTTTTTTAACAGTTGTTTCTGTACTTCGGGTGTTTTTCCACTGTCACTAGAAGTACCCATTAAGTACCCATTAATGGGTACAAAAATGCCATTACGTACCCATTAATGCATACTTAATGGGTACTTTTAGTGACAGTGGAAAAACACTCTTTGTTTTCAAGCAAGTGCTCTGATATTAGAACGTAAGAACCCAAGAGGAGCTCTGCTGGATCAGGAGGGCACTAATCCATTTCCTCAGGTGCTGTTTTCATAGACCAAACCTCTTTACCCATCACAGATGGTGCCTACATTTTCATACCAGAAGTGAAGTGACTAGAACCCAGGAGTTCCTGGGTTTGAATTCTCACTGTGTGACCTTAGGCCAGTGACAGAGGGCCAATTCACACTTTGGCCCGTAGTCAACAATTAGGCAACATCTGGGCAGGTGTACCTGCACTTGCAGGAGATGTTTACATGCTAGAAACACCTCCTGCCTGCCCAGAGGTTGCCTAATTGGTGACTGAGTTACAACCTTACCAACCATTACCCCAACTAACCTGATGGCATCCAGCTGGCAACCATTCACACTTCTGCCACCTGCGGGAGGTATCGGAGCTGCCGCGCAAGCACGCTGGCAGCCCTGCTGGCCTCCTGACGTGAGTGCGGCTTCACAGAGTGACAGCATCATCATAGCAACGGTGCTGAAGCACCTGCAGTCACGGTGAGCTCAGCACACAAGATGGCAGCACCCAGAAGAGGACCGGCCAGCAATCAGACAGAAGGTAAGTATTTGAGCGCGGGGTAGGTAGGCTAACATTGACTAGTGATTGCAAGTGCATGTGCTAGTCAATGCTAGGGATGGGCACAAATATTTGAAGCCATTCAAAATTCTATCAAATTTGTCCAAATGTTAACATTCGAATTTGAGTTGAATGTCCATAAATTTGAATTTAAACATTCAAATGAAATTCAAATGAATTATTTGGACATTCATGTATGTACGGGTTCATACATGATGCGAACTCGCACGTATGAGTCTTTCCCACATCCGTACGCATTTGTACGGATTCATACGGGATGAAAATGAGTTGAATACGGGATAAATCCAGGATGCATACGGACATTTACGGATGCACACCGATGCTTATGGGATGTGTAACGATGCGTACAGACACATACAAATGTTATCGACATTCGTAAGTGCAAATCCAAACCGAAAATTTGAATAGATTCAAATCTGCTTAATTCAAATCAAATTTGCCTAATTTGAACCGAATTTGGGTAAATTTGAATTTTAAAGATTCAGACTGAATTGAATTTTTGGATATTTGGTTGAATTGAATTTTTTTTATTTTTTAAAATTGATTTTATTGAATGATATACAACAAAAAATACAGTAATATCACATAAAGCATCTCAATTTTTCATCAGTTACAAAAATATAACAAACTGACAGGTAAACATACCCTCCCCCCTCCCCTGCACAGAACAGCAAAACATTAATAATCCTTAATTAATATTGTTCAAATTTCAAATCAAACTTATTTTTCCTCTCAATGGCTCACTTCCTCCGATGCCCAAACCATATGTTATAATTTTTTCCCAATTACTGAACCAATTGGATTTAACTTTTATTCCACTACACCATGGAGTTGTTGTAGTGATAAACTGAAGGAAAAGAGAGGGAGGAATTGGCTCGGCAGTGCCTCAGGGATGGTAGCATGTGGTTCACAAGTTCTCATCTAATTTTTAATTTACCTTTCCTAGCCTAGAGTGTTCATAGAAAGAAGGAAGGAGCGGTTTTCTTGGCAAAGATACAGAAGAGGTTTGACATTTCCTGCTTCCAGGATGAGGCTGAGGATTAAAGCAGCAACCCTTTGTTTTCCAAACAGTGTGCTCTACCATGGGGCTACTGCCACTCCCTTTACTGCCAATATGGCCTAGTGGTTAGGGAGACAGACTCTTCTCTGGGAACTCTGGGTTTGATTCCGCCCTCCCCCATGAAGCCAGCTGGGTGACCTTGGGCTAGTCGCAGCTCTCTTCTGAGCTCTCACACCCCCACCCACCTCACAGGGTGTCTGTTGTGGGGAGAAGAACAGAAAATTTGTCCCTTAAATGGGTGAGAAAAGGGGTAGAAAAGCCAACTCTTCTTCTTCTTCTTCATGCCCCTCGAGGATGGCCATTTATATGAGGAGCTAAGCCGTAAGGAGTTAATAATGTACTTTAATAAAGTTATCACAAAGGATGCAAAAAGCCAAATCCCATTCTAAGCCACTGTGTGTAAGAACAATGTAGCTATTGTGTTGCAAAAGCAGAACTTGGCATGTAAGCCGAGCCGAAAAGGGAATATTGTCTTGTTTATTACGGAAATGATGAAATTTTGCAGAACCCTATTGTTCCCTTGATTTTTTCCTTCCTTCTAGAGGCATGTTTACTTCCATTATTGGGCCTGGCATGCAGCCTTGGATTAGGGGAAAAGGCTTGTGTGTTTGTTTGTTACAGTGGCACAGACTTTGGATCATTCAGGGGGCAAGCAACGCAGGGTGATCCATTTTGGGCACGTATCCTGTATGCTGCCTCTGAGGTGTTAACTAGGGTGGTGCACAAATATTCCTAACATTCATTATTTGTATGAATTCATACAGATTTGGACATTCATACATGTATCAAATGTTACGAGATTCGTACATTAACATTTGTACAAATATAAATGTTTCAGAACATTTGTACAAGTAGTTCATACATTCGTTAAACCGGGGATACGTATCTGACATGTATCAATACGTATGTGTTCGTATAGGATATGTATCTGTTACATATGCGTCGGTATAGGATCTGTATCCAATATGTATCAGTTTGTATAGGATACGTATGCATTCGTGTTGGATATTCATTCAAATTTGTACGAATACAAATTTTCTATCCTTCAATTCATTACGAATCAAATGCCCCCCCCCCCCAAAAAAATTGTGCACATCTCAAATGTTAACTCTTCCATCATTCTCCTGGACCTGACAGTTTTCTCTGAGTAGTTTTCCAAGACAGCCAGGTGTGGCAGACAACAAGGTAGGCTCTTGGCCTCAAATGTGGCTTTTTAGGCTGTTTTTTCTCCTATATTTCTGAAACCAAAACCAAAAGAGAGTCTTTCTCTGATCCTGGTAATTCCTGGCTAGTTAGCTTCACCCCTATCACTGAAATACTGATTCAAAATTAATATGCACCTGTCTTTTGGTCCATGCAGAATTCGCAGGCATCCTTGCAAGTGATTAGAAAGGGTGTAGAGACAAAGAAGAAGAGTTGGCTTTTCTACTCCACTTTTCTCACCCATTTAAGGGAACTCAAAGTGGCTGACAAAGCTTTCTGTTCTTCTCCCCACAACAGAACATTCAGTGAGATAGGTGGGGCTGTGAGAGCTCAGAAGAGAGCTGTGACATGCCCAAGGTCACCCAGCTGGCTTCATGGGGGAGTGTGGAATCAAACCTGGTATTCCCAGTAAGAGTCCAGCTCCCTAACCACAAGACCAAACTGGCTCACCCAATGGGGCTCCTAATGATGGACACTGCATGGCTATTATGCAGGTGAGTTCCCCACTTCATTTCCTCAAGGGTCACCTGCATGTTACCTGGGTTATGTGAGGCTGAACTTGGGACAGGTACCACACTGAAGTCCAGAACCTTGGCACACCAACTGAACCTAAGTTCGATCCAAATGCAAAAATTCACCTTCAATTCACACTTGAAACAAATGTCCGAAAATTCATTCCTTCGTTAGTTTGAATGTTCAGACTTTCATTTTCATACCTGAACATTTCTGTGGCTTTCTTTTTGGACATTTCTACCTGTCTGCTCTTCTATTTATGCCTAGGTGCTGCCATTTTGGCTTGACAGAATTCTACACTTAGATAAATAAGTGTGCAATTGGGCAGCCACTGCTGTGTGCCATCCTAACTTGGCATCCAACAATGCATTCCTCCCCCCCCACACACACACACACATCGCTTATTATATTTTTACAAACATTCACCTTCTTCAGTAAAATTCTGAAGCTTTGAAATTCCACTGGCATGGAAACCAGCTAAATGAAGCATGTGAATATGCGTGTGTATACTTATACAGACAGAGACAGACAGACAGACAGACAGAGGGAGGGAGGGAGGGAGGGAGACACACCCAGGAGAAAGGGAGAAGCCAATGAAAAAGTGCCCATAAAATAATGTTGGGAATAATTAGTTGGGTTAACATTGCAAGTGCTTGCCCTACACCACCTGCAGGGTCTGGGCAGATTTATTGCCACTAAAGAATGAGCTCGATTATCAGCTGAATGTTTTTGTGTGCTTATAAATCTTGTTAAGGAGACAGCGTTGAGCGGCACCCTGAATGAAGCTTTTGTTTCCTTCCCTCTCCTGGTGCAGCCTCCCCGCTGTTTGCTGCCAAATTGGAGATGGCTTTCAGATTTACAGCATCCCAGGCCCGTTCCCATCACCACCATATAGCTTACTCCCGGGATGCCTGTCTGTTGCCTTGTAATGATGGGAAGGTTTTGCAAGTGGCTTCTTTGAGAGGCTTGCTTAAAGCCTACGGAGTTATGCCTTATATAATACTGTGGTTGGACTCCCATAAACCACAGTGAGGTGCAAAAGCATGTCATGCAAGCAATTGCCATCTATAGAAGCCTGACAATGAAGAGAGACACGGAGAGACAGTCCAGCAAAATAAGTCAGTGATGCAGTTGGCCGCTATAACCCGGATTAGGCTGACTGGGGAAAGCAGCGGTTGCCCGTCATGAAAGTAACAGACTGTTCCTTGGACTGGTCACACTGCCCTACCGTGACCTTGTGACATTTTACAGCTGAGCAGCAGCTGCAAATAAGAGCAATCATTGCATCACTGTGCTGATGCCCAAAGTGGAGACCAGCTGATGGTTCTTCCATTGTCTTCTTGAAATGCTCAGAAGCCACAAGTGAGCCAGTGTGTGAGACAGGATGTTGGACTAGATGGACTGAGGCCTGATCCATCCGGGCTCCTCTTAGTTCATGGAGGACAGGTGCATCAGTGGCTACTAGAATGAATGCCTAGGTGCAACCTCATTTGCAAGGAGTCAAGCGTAGGTAAAGGATTGGCCTTCATTTTCTGCTTAAGATGCCTAGAAGCAGCTGGTGGCCACTGTGTGAGACGGGATGCTGGATGAGACGGGCTGTGGCCCGATCCAGCAGGGCTCCTCTTATGTTCTTACACCTCCATAGATAGCACATTTATGCAACCATGTGACTCATGTGTCACCAGTATGCAAGACTTCCTCCTTAAAAGGCCATCTGATAACCACCTCAGACCGCCAGTGTAAGTCAATGGTACCACAGAGAGGGAAGCTAGTTACTCATTTAAGTCAGTGATGCCGCAGAAGGAAATCTCCAGACTTACCTTCTAGTGAGAAATGGTCCACTTCCACAAGTTTGTACATAGGAGAAGTTATAGTGTGTGGATGCAAGCTGGAAGTGTGGCTCATGCTCTTGTCTTCTTTGCCTCCAACCTTGTACTTCTACCCAAGGAGGAGATGATGCTTCTTTGAGAGCCCCCAGACATGGCAGGCAGCCATGCGCAGAACCATTTTTGATCTGCAATCAGCTTTCTCCATTCCTCTGCCACTACTCTGGGCTCCAGAGGAAAGGGGAAAGGAAGCACACTATGGCAACCAGATTACATCTGTCTCCGCCTGTTTGCCTAAAGATACTGTTCATCCCTTCCCCTTTCTTTCCCCTTTCTATGATAAACCTCACTGAGAATGTGCCAACCTACTACACAGCTGCCGTTTGCAGGCTTTTCCGTGCTTGGAAACCAAAGCAAAAGTTGTTGCTGTTAATTCAGAGGTTTTGGCATCCATTTGCTTTGTTCTTGAATAAGTGCGCGTTTCGTTTTCATATTTTGCATCCAAAGGACGGCGGGGATACAGACAATTATATACGGCCATCTGTATTGTGCGGCCTATGGCTGACATTGGCATTCAGTCACAATCTGGGCATCTGTGATTGAAGCAGGAAACCAACAATCAAAATGTAATAAGTACACAGGTTATTTTTGTGTGATTTTAAGTCTGTGGCCTTCAGCATAGCATCGGTGGACACCATGACGTTGTCCGCACCTCTTTGGTGCCTGCTAAAGTCTCTGAAGAGTCACCTTTGGCTGACTCTGAAATACCTGTGGGAGGAGAAGGAAAACTACAACTGCTCTGCCATCTTAGATTCCCTTCCCTGAAGCAACATTTCCAGGCTGCAGTGGGTGGGCTTTGGCTCCCTTTGATGGCAGGCAACTCATTGGCAACTTTGCAGGGATCGTCTCTCTTAGGAAAGATAAAGAACATTCCTGCAATCATTTCTCAACTGTTGGGCCAGGGGAGTGGGCAGTTCTAATACTTCACAACTCTATGTGCCAGTTCTTGGATCTAAATACCAGTCCTGACTAGGGGTGTGCATGGATGCAGTTTTGGGGAATCAATTTGAACATTTAAAATTCAAATGCATTCACATTTGATTTGATTTGAATACATTCAAATCTATTTGTACGAATTTTCTATTCGTATTTGAAGATACAAATGTAGGCAACATTCAAATGTGTCCATACGTATCCGTACGTATCTGTACGCATTTGTACGCATCCAGTTTTTATCCCATATGCATCCCGTTTTCATCCCGTACGTATCCGTACAAATGCGTACGGATACAAATAAGATGCATACAGATAAGTATGTAATGCATACATATCCATACATATACCAGTGTCTGAATAATTCATACAAATGATTTGAAAGATTTAAAAAATTTGTTTGAATGTTAAATTCGAATTTATAGACATTTGATTTGAATTCATATGTCTGAATTTGATCAAATTTGATTGAATTTTGAATGTCTTGAATATCTGTGCACATCCCTAGTCCTGACATAATCTGGGAGCTCTAGTGATGCATTGGTTAAGAGCACTAAGATGGAATGTAGGAGTCTCCCGGTTCGAATCCCTGCTCTGCCATGGAATTCCATTGAGTCTTCACAGCCATGGGTAAAACAGCCTTTCTGTCTCCTGACTAGCCTTGGGCAAGGCTTAGGGAGTAAACCTGAGCAGAAATTCTTGAGTGGAGCCCTCAAAGTGTTTGGATAGAGAGGTCGTCTCTCTGGCAGCTCCTGCAACCCAACCAGGACCAATGTCAGTCCTTTGGTTCACACTGGTGAGGCCAAGAGACACACCTTGATGACCAGATAACTTAGACCAGCTCCAAACATTACTCATTTATTCCTCACTTCATCAGTTTACCTTTATAAACAAAGCTGGAGTTATTGCACATTGTCTAGACATTAGATCAATATTCCATGTTTAAGCATTGGCTGCTGCAGCAAATTATCTGTTATAGCTACAAGATTTTGTTTTCACGTAACCTAACCCTCCCGTTACGCCACACAGATGACCAGTAGTATCACATGAAGTATTTCTGGGTAGCAACAGCTCAGGCTGAAATCTTACCATAGTTCTTCCACTGTAATCCAGACAGAACTACAATCAACGAATAACAGGACATTGCACTATGACCGTTAATTTGACCAGAATAACAATAATCTGGTAAATCAAGTCTGTATTCCGGGACTGTATCAAGGCAATATCTAGCATCTCCTTCACTGGAGGTCTTCAAGCAGAGTCTGGACCTACATCTGTCTGGGGTGGTTTAGGTAACCCTGCATTGAGCAGGGGGTTGGACTTGATGGCCCTAGAGGTCCCCTCCAACTCTATCATTCTATGATTCTTTGAAATCAAGTACAATTCCTACTTAATTTCAGGGTTGTTGTTTTTTTTATTCTATCTGAACACAGCCTTAGCATTTCTATAACTTCATGCCCAAGTTCCTTCCAGTGTCATTCGGGGCAGAAATGTGACTTTACCCTACCTGACAGCTCCGTCATAATCATTCATCACAAGAGACATTTTGTTCAGTTAATAAGAACTGTTAATGTGGTAACACTGCTATGCAGAGAACCCTATTATACAGAGTTTCAGCTAAGCTTTCCTCATGAATGGAGAATGTGTTTCTGCTTGGCTTTGTCATTTTGCTGGCTAATCTAATAATCCTTAGGACTTGGTGAGTCATCCATTTCATATCAGTGAGCTGGCACATGTGAAAGAATTAGCACATCTTTCCCAACAGTTAAGAAAGCACTTGGGAAACAATTGTTCCTTGGACCTTTGATGATCGTTTTTTCTTGCACATGGTAATCTTAATTTATCTCCTGTTTCTCAAGATTTGCTCCTTATTTCTTCAGTTTCCTTTTCGAGTTCCGCAGAGTTATCTGTACACTATCTGCTTCATGCTCTCACGCGGTCTTCCCTGTGAACTGGTTAAGACTGTGGAAATCAAATATTATCACAACAGAGATTGGAAAGGGCTTGTGTTAGATGTTCTCAGATAAATTCATGGAGGATGGGGGTTTCAGTTGCAATGAGAATGGATGCCTAGGCATTAGGGGTGTAAACAAATGCAATTTTCAGGTTCGATTCAGATTGAATATTTGAATATCCGAATACATATGAATAAAGAAAAAATGAATGTCTGGACATCCGATTCATATATGAATGTCCAAATTCATCCGAATAATGAATATCTCTAATATTTGTGCACATCCCTGCTAGGCGCTGCCTCCAGGCTGGAGAGAAAGTCAAGAAATCTCTGAAGACCATCTTCAGGGATTGAAAAGCAGGTGAAGGTTTTGCCTTCACCTTCTGCTTGAAGTGCCCAGAAGCGATTGGTGGGCCACCAAGTGAGTCAACAGGATGATGGACTAGGTGGGCTGATGTCCTGATCCAGCAGGGCTCCTCTTATGTTCTCTTATGCAACAGCAAGTACTTTGGTTCATCTGTCCACATTCCTCCAGCATCCAGCTGCATAGAGTACTTCTGGTTCTTATATTATGGGAAGGGGGTGGGTGGGAATAAATATGTTCCGTATCCACTTTGCCCACTCTGTGTATCATTTTGTTCAACCTGCTTCCTGTTCCCTTTCCACATGCCTTTCTCCCTGATAATGGCCGTAGCTAGTGGGGTTTGCCATTTGAGCCTTCCTGAAGCAACTAGGTTGAATGAAAACTGGAAAAAAGGAAACATGGCCCCCTCATTTCTTTTAAAATGTGGAACCTTTTACTTGCAAGATACTGGCAGTTCCTGATTTCCCCGTCCTTACACATGGGAATCCAGTACTGAACTGAGTCATGCTGAGAAAAAGGATTGATACTGAATCACTCCTGACCACCCTTGACCTGAAGCCTTCACGTCCTTGTTCCAGCCTGGCCTGAACTTGTGGCTTCTGGAAATCACTCATAGGCTGTGATTGGCAGCTATCAGTCACAGGCTTTTTGAATGTGGTCCCCTCCCCTGAGTGGTGATTCTAAAGGGATGGGCTCTGAAATGGAACATATATGCCTCCAGGCAGAGGCCTCAGGCTAACAGAGGTCAGGCAGACCTAAGATTTCAGATAGACTGAATCTGCTTTTGACCTTACAGGGTTTGCAGTGAGGTTCTGGGGGATTTGGAGAAAGAAAAGCTTCCCAGTAGAAACTGGGCACCAACATGATCCATATACCAAATTATAACAGTGTTACTGAAGCCAATATGCTCCATGTGTTAGAGGAGCAGGATCCCACCACACCCAAGTGGAAGCTTACAGAGCAATAGCAGGACATTTGAAATCTTCTAAGCCTGATGGATTTGTGACTAAGGTGGCGGTGGTGGTGGTGTTATGTTGGAGGGCACATGCTTTCAGGTGCAAAAAGTCTCCTTTTTTTCCAGAAATCACTAGCTGAAAGGATCTTGTGTAACAGGGCATCTGGCACAGCTGTTGAATCAGCACATGGCCACTCAGGTTTGTCCAGGACTGGCAGGACACAGCTCAGTGGTTCCAAAATGAACAGCCCCAAGGCAGAACAAGTGACTGACCTTGAATGGTGGCCTTTTTTTTTTCCGGAGTTCCTTTCCTTCCTCATTCCTTGGATCTCCTGCACTTCCTTCTCACTGCAGATACTTCCTTTTCTCTCCCCTGCTGCCCACTCAGCTCTCTGCTCTTCTAGCCTTTGAGCTGCATGTGTGTGTATTTTGCGCCGTGACTAAACCTGAACTTCCCTTTGGCCATGATTTCCACATGTGCCTGTCCTCATTCACTCTGGCCACACGTCAGCACTGCGGAGTTCAGTGAGGCTGGTGGGAGGTTTTGAAATAATGGGAACTGGAGAGCCAGCATGGTGCAGCATAGAGTGTTGAGCTATGAACAAGGAAGTTGTGAGTTCAAACCCCCGCTCAGACCCTTTCCACATGGGACACTGTCACTTCTGCATGCTAGTATGGCTACTTTGTTGAAGTAGATGTTCATACGTGGTAGTTGCAAAGCCTTATATGTATGGAGACTAGGGGTGTGCACAAATGCAATTTTTTAAATTTGATTAGAATAGAATATTCAAATATCTGAATATCCAAATTCATACGAATAAAATACCCACAGATGTCTGGACAGTTGAACCGATATGGATACATTCGTATCTATTTGTACAAATATTCAATACGTATTTGATTATACAAATCTTGTACGTATCAATACACATAGATACGCACCCCATTTTTATCCATATAAAATGTGTACATATGTTTTATCCATATGGATGTGTACAGATATGAATAAGATGCGTACAGATTCAGTACACACATGAATGTCCGAATTATTCATACATATTCATATTTATTTGAATACTAAAAAAATGAATGTCTGGATATTCGATTCGAGTTTGAATGTCCAAATTCGTCCAAATTCGATCAAATAACGAATATCTCGAATACTCATTCACATCCCTAATGGAGACTGTGAAAAGACATTGGGGAAGGGTAAAAAATGCAGGTTCTACTACTGCTACTGTGGTTGGAGAGAGAGCTTTGAGGTAGCCTTCATTTCTCTTGTTGACCTACTGAAGGGAACCTCCTAAATCTAGATGAGGTGAAGTAATTGGTCCCTTCTACACTGGATCTTATTCTGGATTATATCCCAGAATAGGGACCTGCCATCCACATGCTGTTGCAGACTTTGGTTACTTATTCTGCTAGATTTGAATATTTCAGAATAAAAGATGGACATTCCAAAATACCCCATGCTTTATTCTGGAGTATCCAAGTATAGTAGAATAAAGTCCGGATGCAGCCTATGTGAACTAGAATGTAGAAGATAGGCCCCTATTCCACTGTGTCTCTTAAATTGGCTTCTGTTGACATATTTGCATATTTGCATGAAATCTAAAGTGGATTTCCAGAATCCCTTTCTCTCTCTTTATCTACCCTGCTCCGTCTTCTGCTCTGCTTAGCTTACATCCCAATGATCAGACTAAAAGAGAGCATTAAAGCTTGTCACAATTTTATGATCTTTGGTTGATCTTCATCAAAGTCCTGCCCAGTCCTGGGAACATACCAGAATTTGGAATGTTCCCTAAACAAGCAAAGAATAGAAGTTTGATTGCTATCCACGACCTTAACAACCTTGATGGCTTTAGAGACCTGGGGAAATGATTCCCCTTGTTGCAGAAAGCAGGAGAGAAAGGGGGTGTAGGCATCCATATCCTATTTGTCTTCTTACATGGTGAGAGGAACTTATTTATTTCAAATGACAGCCATTTCCTTTCCTGGCTATCTCTGGAGCTGCAGATGGCACATTTCTAAATATGCTTGGGATTTCCAACTGTGCATATTCCCTCTGTTTCTTTTTTCTTTTTCTTTTCTTTTTTTGCAAATGTGTCCTCCTTTCATTGTCCCTTCTTTGCTTTCTCCTACTTGTCAGAGAGGAGTCCTTCCAAATTACCTTGCGTTGATGCTTTTCTTAAGTGTAAGATGTGAGAACACTGAGAGGCCCTTTCTGCACTTACTTGTTAATCCAGGTCAAGGATCTGCTAAGAACACATTGTCTACATGGGAGTAGAATAGATCCGGATCAGAACTCTACTAAAGGCTCACAAATCCAGATTAGTGGTAGACCAGATAAATGTGATCTGCATCCATGCTAGCATTCTTTAGCACACATGTGCTATTCTAAAGCCCACTCAATGCAGATGTTTCTGCCTGTGGTTGATCTGAATCTAGCTAATATGGATCTAGCTAATACGGATTAACCAGGGTAATCACAGAAAGGCCCAATATGCGCAACATAGAGGCACATTTGCCAGTTAAGTTCAATTGACAGCCATTTGCTCTTAAACTCAGGAGTGTAGCAATCGATTTCCAAGTGAAGAAGTTCATCAGATATTCAGAATATAGGAAGTTGTGTTGATGTCTTTTACACACACACACACACACACACACATGAATGGTCTAGAAACACAAACAGAAAAATAAGCTGGATTCTTTGCCGTGTTCTTCTCTGTGAATATGAAGTAAAGGTGGGAACAATCATAGATTAGTGGCAGCAACTGCTTGAAAAACAGAGGATTAGAGATTTACTCCTCAGCATCTTCCTGCAAGAAGATGATCACAAAGAGCTTCTGTATCAGCCAAGGACATTGCAAGGATGTGCCCATGAGGCCACCAGCTGTTGTCCTCAGCTTGCTGGTACCAAGTTGAAGATGCCACAGGTCATGGGGCCTTTCTGTACTGATCCTGCTGGTTTGGATCACAGAATCATGTGCTCTGGTATATAATGCTGTCTGCACAGCAGCACTGGTACAAACCAGGATCTACCCTGACCTCAAAGCCCACCTGAGCTTTGTCAATGGTACAGTTTGGTGTGCCACTGAGATGTGTTCCCCCAATAGGCTCAAACATGGAAGGTTTGCTTTCTGCTGTCCTCCTGCAGGGTTAGAGTTAGGGATGCCTTCTGCAGGGTAAACATGCAGATAGTGAGGCCCAGAAACTGACTATGGGGGCTCCTGGGTGGGGTTGCAGGTAGGTGTAGAAAGGACCATGGTCTGGTTTTGGTGGCTTAGAATGATGCAGTTTTCTTGACAAACACAATGGGCCAAAGCTTGGTTCCAGGATTTGTTTTTCACTTCAGGGAATCAATGGCATTCCCTAAAATTTTGTGTTAAAGGACACAGGACGCCTGCTTGGTCTCCTATCCAAACACTGGCCAGGTCATGCCCTGCTCAGCTTGGACCAGTGGGAAAAGGGAAAAGTTAGGTGGGAAGGATTTGTTCTGACCACCTCTCCTTGCCAGAGGAGAGCAGTGGTGGGGGGAGGGGGAAATTACTCCTACTCGGTTGTCCCACCAAC
Organism: Aspidoscelis tigris stejnegeri; assembly: GCA_023333525.1. NCBI lineage: Eukaryota > Metazoa > Chordata > Lepidosauria > Squamata > Teiidae > Aspidoscelis > Aspidoscelis tigris. The sequence goes on from JALMGA010000011.1 coordinate 19,232,485, forward strand.
CTCAGTAGTAAAAGGGGTGGGCACCTGGAAGAGGGCCTTTTCAGTGACGGCCCCCTAGGCTATGGAACAGTGTCCCCCTTGAGGTGTGTCAGGCACCTTCATTGTATATGTTTAGGAAAGCAGTGAAGACACACCTCTTTGCCCTGGCCTTTGGTTAAATGGGGATACACTTTCTCTTCCCACTTTTCAGACACAGGGTGTTTTTCCACTGTCACTAAAAGTACCCATTAAGTACCCATTAATGGGTACGTAATGGCATTTTTGTACCCATTAATGGGTACTTAATGGGTACTTCTAGTGACAGTGGAAAAACACCCACAGTTACTGTTTTAATATATATAGCTATTGTTTTAATGTATGTCTTTGTTTTAGGCATTGTTACCCACCCTGAGACCTTTGGGTATAGGGCAGGATAGAAAAACAAATAATAAATAAATAATAGCTATTAAAAAAAAAGAGTGTGCAGAGAGAATGCTATCTTGCACTCTCTCTCTCTGCTGCGCCCCATCTCTGCTTGTGAAGCCAGGTTGTGGCCATATGATTTCCCTGTGTTTGGTTTGTAGTAAATCTGCCCATCTACAACCAAAGGCATGCAGAGGAGGTGACCTGTAGTTTGATATGCCAACTGACTATGCCGTTCCCAAAGATCTCATGCCAAGGAGGGGAGGGGGGAAATCAGCCAGCACATTTTTCTGTCTTGTTCCTTTCCTTTTGGCTTTTAAAGAGACAGCGATACTTCCCGCCTCTGCTTTGATTTAAGAAGCCAGCAAAGTGCCAGATTAAAGCCCGCTGTCCATATGTGAGGGAGACAGACAGCTTCTGCGCTGAGGACAGAGTTCCTCCAGGCTGCAAAAAGGTTATGTAACTAAAATATTGAGCGTGCAGCAAAGTCAATATACGCCAGGATCTTCCTCCGCCTCTATCTCTGTATGTCCTGCTTCCCTTTTGCTGCTGAAACCTCTTCATTAATTATCATAACTGGACATTCACAGCCATAATTTCCCTTCCTGGTTTGTTTTTCTGATGCTGATTTTTTTAAAAAAGTGTGCCCATGTGTGCATGTGCAAGTATGTGTGTGTTAGGTGTTATTGAACAATGGCAGGGAATAAGCCCCCCCCCCAAAAAAAAGCAATTTCATTTATCTTCATCTTTGTTTTATTTTATTTCCCCCCCCCCAAAATACAAGGACCCTTCATATGACTGCCATAGTCCAGTGGCTGAAGGGCTTAAGAGTCCTCAAGTTCCAATTCTCACTTAGCTGTTGGTTTATTAACCAGTTGATTAATTAGCTGAATAGAGATTAGGGTGTGGGTGGCTCAGAGTGGAAAGGAGTGTCAATGCAGGGGCAGCATCATCTCATGGCTCACGTTCCCTACAAAGCTGGTGTTCTATCCAGTGCCCTGGTAATATCCGAAGTTCCTGTCCTTCCTGTGGCAGGCAATTAGAGGCCTTTCTGCACTGAGCCTTACGTTGGATTATATCCTGGAATAGGGTCCTGCGATCCACATGTGGGTGGCTGGCTCATATTCCAGGATATCATTTGGAATTAGGCCCAGTGCAGAATGGGCCTAGGAGACTTTGCTGTCTCAGTCAAGCTGGTCAACTGTTGTCCTCCAGACATTGCTGAACTACAGGTCCCATGGCTAAATATGGGGAGTGATGGAAGATGTATTTCAGTAACATTCGAGTCCAGCCCTGGTTTAAGTCATGACCTCAGGGCAAAACACAGGTACCTTGGACAGCTCTGTGTGGGGCACACATGAGGCTCCTCATTGCATAGCAGAGACCTAAGTGTGAATAGCCCCCAAGTGTTGCTTCAGCAGGCTTCTCCCTTGAGATGGAAAGAAGGCTGAACACCGTGGTTTTCTTCACTGTGGTGCTCTCCATCTGGCATGCTGTCTTTTAGGGCAGTATGAGCCCATTTAAAATGGTTGTGTCCTTTCCTTTGTACATAAGCATTTTCTACAGCTCTCTGAGCAATGCGGTACACATCTGTCCCATGTCAGTGTCACTTGCGCAGCGTGAAGAAGAAGAGTTGGCTTTTCTACCCTGCTTTTCCCACCTTTAAGAGGCCCCAAAGCGGCTGACAAACCTTCTGTTCTTCTCCCCACAAGAGAACATCCTGTGAGGTAGGTGGGGCTGTGAGAGCTCAGAAGAGAGCTGTGACTCGCCCATGGTCACCCAGCTGGCTTCATGTAGGAAGAAGATTTGGTTTTTATTACCTGCTTTTTTTGAAGGGCCTCAGCATGGCTGACAAACCTTCTGTTCTTCTCCCCACAACAGAACACCCTGTGAGGTAGGTGGGACTGTGAGAGCTCAGGAAGAGAGCCGTGACTCGCCCAAGGTCACCCAACTGGCTTCATGGGAGAGTGTGGAATCAAACCCGGTATGCCCAGATAAGAGTCCAGCTCCCTAACCACTAGACCAAACTGGCATCCTACTGCTGGAGCTGAGTGCGGACATAAGAGGAAATGGCTTTTTATTACACTGATACAGTTTCATGGATCCCCTCTCATCCTCGAAGATTCATTGGCTGATCTTGTGCCGGTTCCCTGCCTCACAGCCTCGCCTACCTTACAAGGTTGTAATGAGAATAAAATGAAGAAGAGAATCGTAGGCACTGCTCTAGGCACTTTGGAGGGACAGTGGGACAGAAATACCTCCAAGCAGACAAATATGCATGCTCTAGCTTGCTTAAGTGAAGCTCCCTTGCTTGGGGGGGTGAGGTTGGGTGAGAGATCTAAATGACCAGCAGGCCTAAAACACTGTTGTTCAGAACCTAGGAGTGGAAGTCTAACAATATATATATTCAAGAGAACAATTCCAGGAAAGAATCAGACCAGTTATTCATAGAATCAATTGAATCTAAGGCCTTTCTTAAGACTTTAGTGCCTCATTTCCTCTTGCCATAGCTTCCTCTCTTGCTAACAGAAGGGCTCCATTATAACCCTGTTTTTATTGACCTGCCCCTCTGCATTTTATGGACATTGTTTGCAGTTACTGCTCATTCCGTATAATGGAATATATGGCAAGTGGTGCTTCTTGCATAGCGCAAAGGATCAAGGCTTTGCTTATCAAATAGTAAATGCTTGGCACGTACCTTTGGGTTTGAAGATGCTGGTATAAAAGGCTGATAATTGCTTTGGGTAGCTAATGGCGTCCAGTTTGCCCACATGGATGGGAGACGAGAGGAAACCATTTGGCTATTATGTACAGACTTAGGCTTGCCATTGCTTGAAAGAGCTGTCTAGGAAAGAGAATTTCTGCAGGCAGCAGATGCTGAAATTTTGACTTCTCCCAAGCCATGAAAGAGAGAGAGGTGCCCTGGTTTCTTTTCCGCATGACAACTCTAAACATAGCCCTTAAAGGAGGGAAACATCTCAGTTTATAAATTGCTGTTTTCCAGGGAGGGACGCCAGTTGATTTTGGCAGATGGCTTGGAGATGCAGTCTTGAAAGGTACTTGCTTGCTTGCTTCCATGAGCAAAAAGAATCTGCCTCCATCCATGATGCCACTAATAGGGAGACGTCATGCAGTTCCAGTCCAGGAAAGCAGCTAGATGCTGTCCCTTGGTCTTCCTCACTGCTTTGATCAATGGGGACTGCCAGACGATGCTTCCCCAATCACCATCTCTTCTTCAGTGGTATGAGGCAACAAGAGCTGGCGTAGGGGAAAGAGTGGAAGGTCTTTCCTGTTTGCTGTGTGGGAGACTGGAGTGGGGGGGGGTCGTGAAAGGAGCATGAATCATAAGGCAACGCTTGCTGGATGCATCAATGATTGCATTTGGCACACTGAAATTTACGGGCACATGGTGAAAGCTAGGCTAGGTCCTCAGTGGCAATGAATTTTTAATGAAAAATCAGTGTTTGAGAAAAGAGACGCTTTCTGGAGAACTAGAGGAAGGAGGAAGATATACTGGAAAGAACTAGGAATTGGATTTGGAATCATTCATAGTGGAGTCGTCCTACCAGTGGCTGCTAGCCCTTTTGGCGCCATGGCCCTTTTTTGCACTTACCTGCCCTGGATCCAGATAGGTGGGTCTGGAATAATTGAGCCCATTGGTCCAGATTCCGTGGGTAGGTGGGATGGGTCAGCAACATCTGCATTGACAACGCTGATTCTGCCCAGCTCTCCCCACGGCTGCAAAACTCACGTGAGCTTTGAAGCTGCTCCTCCACATTGCCCAAAAGGCTAGGAATGTCTGCACACTTACCATGTTCCAGAACAAGGCCTTTGGTCAGAAAAAAGGGCCAAAGTCAGTGGCACCTCAGGGGCCAAAACCCTTCACAGAACTGAAGGTTTTCAAGACTGCATTGAACAAAAAAGTCATATTCTCCTGACAGTGTAAAAGCAAATCCATGCATTAAAAACCATTGTTTTGCAAGGAAGGTCTCAGTTTACTAGCCAAAAGTAAAATCGTGTTATACAAGGGACAGGCACCCTTCAAAAGCATGCCTGGGCCATAGGCAAAATTCCCTGCACAAGCAAACAGAGAGATAGATAGAGAGAGAGAAGTTAAACGCCTGCCCAAGCAACTGACACGTAACTCACACTCACAGATTTGATGCTTCATTGTCTCCATGGAGACTTATACAGTATTTTTCATTTCTCTGTGTTTTCTTCGCCAAGTTAGTCTAACACTCTCAACCGTGAGGGTTTCACAAATGTGAGTGTGCTGATTTATCAGGAAGCAGACAATGTCTGTCCCACCCCTTGCCCACCAGGGGTGTTTTTCCACTGTCACTAGAAGTACCCATTAAGTACCCATTAATGGGTACAAAAATGTCATTTAGTACCCATTAATGGGTACTTCTAGTGACAGTGGAAAATCACCCCAAGACATAATTGGATTCGGAGGGAAAGGGACTGATAGACGAACAGGGATGGATGGATGGATGGATGGATGGATGGATGGATGGATGGATGGATGGATGGATGGATGGATGGATGGATGGATGGATGGATGGATGGATGGATAGATAGATAGATAGATAGATAGATAGATAGATAGATAGATAGATAGATAGATAGATAGATAGATAGATAGATAGATAGATAGATAGATGATACACACACATGCATACATACATACATACATACGTATGTATGTACGTACATGAATACATGCATACTAAGGAAGAATTCTAAGAAAATTAAGGGTTATGGTGGAAAACTTTGTCATAGCAATGATTATGGAGGTTTTTCAAAGCAACAGCACTGTGACCCTTGGTTGCCATCTGGTGCTCACAAAAACACCCACTTTTCCTCTTCTTCTTTTCTTCTTCAGACAAAAAGCACTGGCATCTACAGGAGGCCGTAGTGTCCAAGCAGCGTGCGACTGGTTAGTATGCAATAAATATCCAGACTGACTGACCATGCGGTACCTAATTTAAAAAAAATCTAAAATATGTTAGCGTGTTAATAACGATGCATAGAAGGCATAAAACTGAAATGTGATACGTGATTGCCTATCCAAGTGTGTTACATGTCACACAGATGCTTCCTTATTAACCCATTATTATCCCAAACATAAGGAAGGGACTACAGCTTCCATGAGCTGTAGCCAAACCAGGGATTGGCCGTTTAGGCTGTGGAACATGGGAATTATAATCATTTGCAGGTTCACAATTTGTTGTGTCATTTGTAGGGATGTGCAAGAATGTTTTTGTTTTGTTTTTTACATTCTATTTGCTTTGAATAGTTGAAAATTCAATTTGATTCAAATTATTTAAATTTGAATCTAACAAAATTCAATTCGAATTAAGCAGATTTGAATCTATTCTTTCGAATTTTTATTTGAATTTGCACCTACAGATGTCGACAAGATGCGTAGATGACTGTAGGCATCTTCCTGACATTCGTGCACATCCATACGCATCTGTATATGTCTGTATGCATCCCATAGTTATCCCGTACGCAACCCGTTTTTGTCCCGTACGGATCCGTACAAATGTGTACGAATACGGGAAAGGTGCAGATCTTCATGTACGCATCATGTACAATACAAATACCTGGATAATTCAAACAAATAGACCAGAAATTCAAAATTCAATTTGAATGTTTAAATTCGAATTTTGGGACTTTTTATTCAAATTCGAATGTGAAAATTTGGTACATTCAATCGAATTTCGAATGCTTACAAATATTCATGCATATCCCTAGTCATTTAACATCATATGAAGAAGCTTTTGGCTTATTTATTTATTTATTTTAAGACATTTTTGTATCACTTTTTGTTTTTTTATATATATAAAAATCAACACTGAAGACATTAAAGGCAAGAGTAAAACAGAATAAAAAAGCAACAGAAATACATTAAAAATTGTGTGGGCGAGGGAAGAAGCAAATATTCACACAGGAAATGACTGAATAAGAAGATACAGGTGCCGCTACAAAGCCTATATAAGCTATAAGTGTGTGGGTCTCACAAACAGCAGAAGGGAGAGCATTCCGAAGTGAAGGTGCCACCCCTGAGAAGGTCCAGATATCAGCCATCATAAGGTGGCATTTATTTCCATAGAAATAAGGTTATTTCTGCAGAATCCTCCGCAGCTAAACACCTAAGAGACAGATGTCTGTGTTTCCAAACTTGAAATGCTTTGGTATCCTGACAGCGCTAAGTCTCATCCATATACACAGCCCTTTGTTCAAGAAGCAATGAGCAACTTAATATCGCCTAATGAGTCATCATAGCTGAATGGAGATTAAAGTCCAGGGTTTCTAAATCCTCCTCCAACACTCTAGCCCAGGGCTGTCTGAACTCGGCCTGTCCAGACGTTGCTGATCTACAGCTTCTGCCATCCTTTGGGACTGGCTAGAACCAGCTGTGACTGATGGGGATTGTAGCTCAAGAGCATAGTTTGAGTCCTCCTGCGCTAACCACTACACTACTCTACACTGGCCCTCTCCACACTCTCTCGTACGGCATCCATTCTTCAAGCTTGTGTGTTCTCTCCCGGTGGTCCTGAATGGACATTCACTCCTCCTGCTTTCTGTTACAGGCTGTTTTCCCACGTCTGTGACCCTTTCCTTGATGACCCCCTGCCTCGAGAGTACGTTCTCTACCTGCGTCCCACCGGTCCCCTAGCTCAAAAGCTCTCCGATTTCTGGCAGCAGTCGAAGCAGTTATGTGGGAAGAACAAGGCCCACAACATTTTCCCTCACATCACACTCTGCCAGTTCTTCATGGTGAGTCGATGCTTCTCTTTTGACAAAGTCTCAGTTGAGTTTCTGAAAGCTAAATTACATGTGGTCGTCATGCGCAGTTACCAGAAGCGTACATTGGGCAGTCTGGGTTGTTGTGGGGTACCACCAGGTCCTGGCTGACTGTATGGGCACATCCCTGGGTGCCTCTATGCAGTTTTCTTGGCCGAGATACAGAAGCAGTTTGCCATTGCCTACTTCCAGGGACAGTTGAGAAGCTGTGGAAGAAGAAGAATTGGGTTTTCTATCCCGCTTTTCTCACCCATTTAAAGGAACACAAAGCAGCTGGCAAACCTTCTGTTTTTCTCCCCACAACAGACACCCTGTGAGGTGGGTGGGGTTGTTAGAGCTCAGAAGAGAGTTGTGACTAGCCCAAGGCCACCCAGTTAGCTTCATGGAGGAATGTGGAATCAAATCTGGTGATTCCAAGATAAAAGTTCAGCACCCAAACCACAAGACCAAAGTGGCTCACAATTATACCCTCTGCTTTCTGAGCAATTTATTCTACCACTGAGCTACATGCAGTTTTCTTGGCAGAGATACCAAAGTGGTTGGCTAATGTGTACATAATCGTCTTTTTTCATGGGGGTTATATGGAATTACAGTCGGACCCCTGTATCCACTGGGGATATGTTCCGGCTTCTACCGTGGTTACCTGAAACCATGGATAATTACGAACAGGCCTTCCAGTTCTAGGGTCGTGCAACCCCAGAACCGGAAGTGTTTTTCTGGCCTTCGGAAGGCCTATTTCGGCCTCTGGAGAGCATTGGAATAGGCATACAACACCACCAGATACCTCCTGCCTGCCTCCCACATACCTCCTTACATTTTGGGATGGGCTCTGGTGGCATTACCCATCTAGTCCAATGCTCTATGGAGGTCAAAATAGGCCTTCTGGAGGCCAAAATGAGCCTTCTGCTTCTGGGTGCTTTTCCCGTATGGCGCCTGCAAGGTGGGGGTGGCTTATTTGGTAACTGTGGTTAACTGAAACCCTGGTTACCGAATCAGTGGATGCGGGTATCCGAATGTATAGCCTTCATTCATCTACCGTGCGCTCTCTCTATTCTAGCCTTGGGCATCACTGCCCTCTAGCTGCTCTGCCTTCCATCCCACCAACCCCAGTAAGCCCAGCTATCCCCACTGTATTCTGTATCTAACAGCAGCTCTGGGAAGGATGTTGAAGAATTCCCTCTGAATTAGCTTTCAAGGGAGGGAGAAAATTGCAAAATTGCAGACGTGTCACTTAGGGATGTGCACGAATGTATTTTTTACATTTGAATCCAATTCGAATAGAATATTCAAAAATTTTATTCAAACCAAATTTCAAAGATCCGGATTATCCAGATCCGCAGATTCGAAAATCCGATTTGTATCTGGATGTATTGATAAGATTTGTATCCGAAATACGAATTTGCAAAAATGTGTATTTATCCCATATGCGTTCCGTTTTCATCCCGCATTATTTGCGCAAATACATATTTTTTTCCTGCAGATTCGTATGCAATAGATACGAATCTACTCATTCGAATTATTCAAAAATCCGTATCGGATGTTCTAAAATCCAATTCGAATGTTTAAATCTGGATTGTTGAAATTCTATTCAAATTTGAATGTCAACATTTGACGGATTTGATTCAGATATGCGACACGTCCCTGGTGTCATTGAATCATACATGATCCACACTGGAGAAACCTCCCCGATACACACACACAAAAGTCATTATTGTTAACAGCACAGAATGTACCTGCACAGAATTTCAACCTAAAATCAAGAAGGAAATGAAGTAATAAGAGGACAAATTAACCTGAGTATAGGGCAAGTAGAGGACAGAACAAACATTTGACCACTCCATTGATTTCTGTGATGAGCTAATCCGGCAGCTTAATTACCATATAGAGCAAGTTTGATTTGCCAGAAGGCCAGGAATAAAAAATAGGAAAAAAAATAGAAAGTCCTTTCTGAAACATTTCACCAGCTAACATTGCCTTTGCTCCATTTTGCATTCTCTGCATGTTTTAGGACTCTGCCAACATGCTGTGAGGGACTGATCCTGCATCCTTTGACAAGGACCACACTCCGACCACACCATTAGGGATGTGCACAAATACAGTTTTCAGATTCGATTCAATTCGAATCGAATATTTGAATGTTTGAATTCATACAAATAGGGAAAAGACGAATGTATTCAAATCTGAACCAATTCGAATACATTCGTATCTGTTCGTACGAATATTCAATTCATATTTGAAGATACGAATATCAACAACGCATCCTGTTTTTATCCCATAGGCATCCGTACAAATGCGCACAGGTACAAATGTGTACAGATATGTATGTAATGCGTACGTATCCATACAGGTACGGATGTCTGAATAATTTGTATGAATGATTTGAAACTTTTGGATTCATTTGAATGTTAAAAAACAAATGTATGGTTATTCGATTAGAATTCAAATGTCAGAATTCGAATGAATATGATCGAATTTCATATGTTTCGAATATTCTTGCACATCCCTGCTGACTGTACCTCTGAGGTAACTCTTCCGTTAACTGGGCGTGCCATGGGTTCAGCCTAGAACATTTGCTTGTAATCGTTTAGGCTGCCTCCAGACCATGGTAAGAGAGACAGCTAGGAAGCAATAATGCATGGTATGGCTCATCCGCCATTATGACTTCCTCACCAGGGTTGTGGCCGGCGTTGTCTTTGCACATTTTTGTGACATTCCGATTTGGATATTCAGAAGTGCACGTCATGGCCACTGGCCTCAGTTTCAACCTCCATGCATACTCGGTGGGCAGAATAACAATGGTCACTCTGTCCCTATGGTAAGAAAATGTTCTATTGCTGGAAACCCTGCAACCAGGTTGGCTTTTCCGGCAATAACTTTTGCACATTTTAGGGGGGAAGTAGCAGGGCTGTGGTGAGGTAGCCACAGATATGTGTGGCAACCCCACTTTACTGGCAGTACGTTTAATATGTTATGGTTTTAATATGTTCATCTTATGTGTCGTAACCCACTCTGAGGGCGAGATAAAAATTTAAATAAATAAATAAATAAATAACAGGTCCAGGGGTTAAGGAGCTGGACTCTTATCTGGGAATACCAGCTTTGATTCTGCACTCCTCCACAAAGCCAGCTAAGTGACCTTGGTCTAGTCACAGCTCTCTTCTGAGCTCTCACAGCCCCACCTACCTCACAGGGTGTCTTTTGTGGGGAGAAGAACAGAAGGTTTGTCAGCTGCTCTGAGTCCCCTTAAATGGGTCCGAAAAGCGGGGTAGGAAAGCCAACCTTCTTCTGTATCCCACCCATTTGGAGAGGGCCTTAGAGATACTATTAAACCTACCGAATCTTGCAACGTTAAAATGATCTGGAAAAGTTATAGCACCTGGCATCGTAATGGCATCACGATATAATCTGCTTATGTTTTGGGGGGGCAGTGTGAAGACAGCAAAGTCGATGCCCTCTGTGAAGCTCTGCACGCGACCGTTACGCGCTGGAAGTGCAAGATCCCTGTTCCTCTGCCCCTGGAACTCTACACTTCATCCAATTTCATTGGTCTCTTCGTTAAGGAAGACAGTGCCGAGGTCCTCAAAAAATTTGCCGCAGACTTTGCTGCTGAAGCGTCATCTAAAGCTGGTAGGTACGCAGAAGTGGTTTGCTTCTTTCTGACAGTATTTTATTTATTTATATATTTTCTGATGAAAAGACAGCTCTGACGAAGCTCAGTAGGATTTAATGCCAGGATGTTTCAAAGACCGTCTGTTCCTGTGTCACGTTTCCAGGCTGGCGGCCTTTTCAGAATTCCTCCATCTGTTAAAGGCAGATTATTATCTGAACAGAGAACAGTGCCTTTTCAGTGTTGGCACCTCACTTAGGGAATATTTTCCATAGTGCAATAAGACAGATGCTCTTGTCCTGCACTAAAGCTTTTTTTTCTTATTACTGTACATACAGTATTTACTCAAATAAGCATTGCCAGTACAATGGTGCTTCTGCACATTTGCACAGCAGATGCCACATCCCTATACTATTACTAGGCAGGGAGTGGAGGTTGTTTCAGAGACAAGCATACTGTGTTTGCTCCTATCTAACACGTAACCTAAATGAGGAACATGGAGAACTTACTTCTGATCATTTATCTGCATCCTGTGTTCAGAGGTCATGATCACACCCATCACTGGCCTGCCAAAGTCTGAACCAGTATGCGGATAGCAGGGTGAGGTGCACATCACTTGGAATGGGGAGCCAATGTGAGCTGAACTGCAGGCTCAACTCTTGTTTGCTGTTTCTTGCCGTCCAGTCAGGATGACGGGAAATTCCAGATTTACCGGCTACTGGGAGTGAGTGTTGATCACTCCGCAGCAGGTAAATCCGCAGTAGCGGCGGCATAATGCGCCGCCACTACAAAGTATTGGACCTCAGGCGTGATGCCCATACACCGACTGCACATCAGAATGTGCCATATCCCCGGGTCTGGACACAGCCCAAGTGCTTTAATTCAGGTCTTGGTCACATCTATCTTGCAAGTGTCCCTTAAACTCATTTCTTACCATACATTTCAGTGAAAGCAACGCTGCAAAACTGCAGCTTTGTCATTTTGGTGTAATACCAGAAAAGTGAAAAGTTTGTGCCATTTGTGGCTGGCAGTTTCCCAAGTGCCATTCCCTTGTACATTTCAGTATTGCTAAGTTGGAATCCACACCTTCATTTAAAGATCTTGAACTGAAATGGGCTGCAGCTCCCTACAAGTCTGTCTTTCACCATCAAGTGAGACATTTATATCCCAGATGGCATTTTTTTTCTGCCGGGTTGCAAAGCTTTTAATGGACTGTTTCCATGCTCTCAAGCTGGTTTTATTTGCTGTTCCTGCCTTGTGTTCTTAATGTTTTATTGCCTTGAACTGTTCATTTCTTTAAAGTTTTCCTTTTTTTCCTTTTTAATTATTAAAATTATATTATTGCAGAACAAGTCTTGACTGGGTTCCAAAAACAAGCATTGCACAACATACAGCCAAAGATTCTTTACAAGTTTTTAACTAAGAAGCTCCAAAATTTTGCCAACCGTATTCCTTGACACCCTTATAATATCTGTAGTACTTAGAGATGTCCTTTACTTCTGATTTTGTAAACTAGACCTATCAGAGAAGGCAGGTCAAAGAACTGAGACCTTGCATTGCATGGAGTACAACATGCAAGAGTCAAATGCAAACAAGGGGTGTTTTTCCACTGTCACTAAAAGTACCCATTAAGTACCCATCAATGGGTATGTAATGGCATTTTTGTAACCATTAATGGGTACTTAATGGGTACTTCTAGTGACAGTGGAAAAACAACCAAGGACCCTTTCTGCACCTGGCCTTACTCCAGATTATATCTCAGAATAGGGACCTGCCATCTGCAAGCTAGTACAGATTACAGCAAGGCCCAAACAGGGCCAAACCGAAATCACTGATTCTAGACCAGGTGGGCCAAACCTAGAGACATCCCAAGAGGGACTCCCATGTATTTTTCATCTAAGCAAAATCTCCCAGGATTTTCTGCCGTCTCCTAGAACTGAGATTCAAAGAACTGAGGGTCAAAGAAAGGTGCTTCATATGTACAAGCCGTGGTTTGGTATTTTCCAAATGCTGATCCAGGGAAGCAACTGCTCTGCTGTCCCAGTGGCTTGCCTGCAACTGACTCCGCCTTTCATGGTTTGCAGATGTCCACGTGGAGCCCCATAAGAAGCAACTTCATGTGACCTTGGCCTACCACTTCCAAGCCAGTCACTTGCCCACGCTTGAGAAGCTAGCTCAGAGCATAGATGTCAAGCTGGGCTGTGACTGGGTGGCGGCAATATTCTCACGTGATATTCGATTCGCTAATCATGAGGTAAGCCTGGGACTCGGGAGCGAGGAAGGGCGCACAGGTCAAACCAGATATAACCTCCTTCTTTGCACCTTAAAAATGAAGGTGGAGTTGATAGAGTTGAAACCTCTGCTTGCCCTGTCACAGTATTAACTTTATTTTATTTATTTATTTGCTGCCGGTGTCAGGATTAATTGATAAATAATAATAATAATAATAATAATAATAATAATAATAATAATAATAATAATAATAATAATAATAATAATAATAATAATAATAATAATAATAATAATAATAATAATAAATGTACTTGTTTGCTGTATGTAACTGCTGTTTTTACATAATAATAATAATAATAATCCAGCATAGTGATCTCGTTTGCTGTGTTTAACTGCTGTTTTTACATAATATTCTATTGAAAGCACATAGAAAAACAAGTATTGTTGCACTGTTAGTGCCTATTGCAGAGGTACTCTCTTCCCTTATGGCTGTTACCCTATCACTAGAAACTGAAGAAAATTCCAGATCAGAAGGGATCTGGAAATAGCAGCAAGTGCAAGAGCCCAACAAAGTCAGGATCACATGCAATGCAATTTCTGTAGTCTCTACCATCTGATCCCAAGATGAACCCTTTGGGAGCTTAGGCCTGACCTAAATAAAAGTCATCAGGCAGTCTGAGTCAGGATGTGTTTATTAATGTGTTCATACAAGGGTTGCATTGATCCTACGAACATATATGCCTCTGGGCTTACCAAAGAAGAAGAAGAAGGGATTGCTTTTCTAGCCCACTTTTCTCACCCATTTAAGGGGACTCAAAGTGGCTGACAAAGCTTTCTATTCTTCTTCCCCCAACAGAAGACCCTGTGAAGTAGGTGTGGCTGTAAGAGCTCAGAAGAGAGCTGTGACTAGCCCAAGGTGACTATGCTGGCTTCATGGAGGAGTACGGAATCAAGCTCAGTATCCCCAGATAAGAGTCCGGCTCCTTAACCACTAAACCAAACTGGCTCACTTGGTTTGTTTTTAGGTGATACTCACCCGCTGAGTGGGCACCTTCTCAGAACAGGCATTCAGTGGGATAAGTTGAAGTTAAATGGGCACATCCATTAAACCTGAGCTGAATGAGGTGATTTCTTATAAAAACACTCACTTTTCTTTTCAGTAAAAGGGTTTCACCACTTTAGAAGATGGCAGCATTCAATCCACTAAATTGATTTCTGTTCTCTTCATCAACTAGATTGAATGCTGTCGTCTTCTAAACTTTTTTTAGGGCTAGCCAAAGGTTAAGAAGCAAACTGTCATCTGGAGATCTGTGTTGGATAAAGTCTTCTCTTTTCCTCCCCATTTCTGTAGACCTTGCAGGTGATCTACCCATATACTCCGCAGAATGATGACGAACTTGAGCTGGTGCCTGGCGATTTCATCTTCATGTCCCCAGTGGAGCAAATTACGACCAGCGAAGGCTGGATTTATGGTACTTCACTTGCAACTGGGTGCTCTGGACTGCTTCCGGAGAATTACATTACCAAAGCTGACGAATGTGGCACTTGGGTATACCATGGGTAAGCAGCCTGTATTTAGCAGGTCTTTTACTGATGATGGATCTCTTTCACTGTCTTCCTGTAGAGAAGTAAGTCCAACTCTGGATCGAGAAATAGGACTTCCTGCCTTGGGTCATGGAGAACCTTTGGGCTACTGAGTTTTGACCACCAGCAAGTTGATATAAGTTCAGTGAAAGTGGTCACTGAATGCATTCCTCATGAGAGCCAGTTGTTGTTGGATAGTGCCAGGTGGTGGCCAACTCCTCAGTGATTGAATGGGTACCTCCATGGGTACTTTTATGCAGTTACTTGAAGAGATACAGGGGTGGAGGAACAAGCAGGATGCTTCTAAGGCCATTTGCTGGGATTCGAGAGCAGGAGAAGGTTTGCCCTTGTCTCTACTTGAGATGCCCATGGGCAATTGCTGGGCCACTGTGTAAGACAGGATGCTGGGCTAGATGGGCTGTGGCCTGATCCATCAGGGCTCCTCTTAGGTTTGCCATAAGGTGACATGAATAAGAAGATGAATCAGAAAACCTCTCAGTAAACTCCGTATTTGACCACTCTGTTGTTTAACAGTATTTGACAAGTGACTCCATGGTTGATCTTGTGGATCTAGTAGATACCATCTTCATCAATTCAATGATGGTGATAGAACATAGCAGAATATTGTATTGCTTTTTGGTGTGTGTAGTAGGGAGAAATGGCTAGGTTATTAACAACAAAAGGGTCAGTGCTCTAGCACACCTGACCCCCCTTTATGCAAATGTCACACCGGGCTCAAAAGGTTCACCATCGCTGCCTTAATCTATCTACTGCCCCATCCTGTGAATTGCTTGTGGCCAAAAACTAGTTGCAAAACGTTTATATCAGCAAACATTCACCAGGTTCCTGCCTGAACCAGCCGTATCTGTTTTCCAGGTCATATTCGATTCTCAACACCACTTCTTCCCTTTCCCTGCTCGCGTTCACGGATGGATTCATGGACCGAAGACTGCAAGAAGATCATGGACCAGGTGACAGTGGCCCCCTTACTATCTTCTGTCAGAACATGCAGGTAAAACACCCTGATGTTTGTGAGGGTTTCAGTGCGCGCCACTCAGGTGAAGTGCGATGCCAAGTGTGGCCAAGGAGATTTACCTAATCAAAGTGTTGGTAGTGTTGCCAGATTCTGCACTGAGGCTAAGACCCATTAACAATAAACTACTGAGCCTGAGCTAAGGCAAATTATGTGGAAATTTCCTTTAGCTGAAGGGTTCACAGTTGCTGCAAATGGCTCTAATTTTTGACTGAATAAAATGTCATCATCTATCTGTCCATCCATCTTTCTGTCTAACCATGCATCCCTGTGTCTGTCCGTCCACCTATCTGTCCAACCATATATCTGTTTACCTATCATCTATCCATCTGTCCATCCATCCATCCCTGTCTGTCTGTCCGTCCATCCGTCCATCCTTCCATCCACATATCTGTTCATCCATCCATCCATCCATCCATCCATCCATCCATCCATCCATCCATCCATCCATCCATCCATCCATCCATCCATCCCTGTGTCTATCTGTCTTTCCATCCGTCCATCCTTCCATCCACATATCTGTTTACCTATCATCTATCCATCCATCCATCCCTGTGTCTATCTGTCTTTCCATCCGTCCATCCTTCCATCCACATATCTGTTTACCTATCATCCATCCGTCCGTCCGTCCGTCCGTCCGTCCATCCAACCATCTATCTAGCTTAGTCGGTCTTTCTGCCTAACCTTATTGCTCTTTCCCCTTCAGCCTTTAAGAATTGCCAACCCACCTGGCCCTCAGAAGAGGTGCCTTTTCGTTTGCCGCCATGGGGAAAGGATGGATGTTGTGTTTGGAAAATACTGGCTCTCACAGTGTTTTGATGCCAAAGGTGAGTTTGTTTATGTTACAGTGGATACAATTTTTGCTTGTTTTACTTTATTTTTAAAGAAAGGTCATTTGAATTTAGAAAACTGGTCTTCCAGCTACAACTGATTGCTTTCCTTTCACTCTTAAGTCCATTGGATCACAAACACAACGTTCCAAGGGCATCGTGTTAGAAAGATGTCTTTTATCAAGCAGCCATGAGGAAGAAACATCACGTTCAGCCTGTCCCCTTGCTTCCCCATGGCATATTTCTGATATTAAAATATATGCTACTGATGTTTTTCAAGGGACCACAGCTTTTAGACTAGACAAAATCACACTTAGGAATAATTTTAAAGCTGCTTTCAAATTACAAGATCTAAAAGTCAGATTAGGGTTGGTGGTTCCCCCCACCCCCCGGGTCAGTCTTCCATACTGGATATTGACGAATTCTTCCAACTTGGGGCAACTCCCAATTGGAATCACACAGTGACTCAATCTTAGGGTCTTTTCCCACTAGGGCTTAGAACCCTTCTAAGACCCCATTAGGAACCTGATTAGTACCTGATTGGTACCAATCGGGAAGGCCCTGTCCTCACCTGGACCCCATTGAAGGCCCCATCTGCAAGGCCCTGTCCCTATGAGGCCAGGGGAAATCTGGATGTAATGGGTCCTTCATTCCCTTAAATCTGGATTTCGTGTGGACCTGATTAAAAGTGTCCACAATGGGATCTTCAGGCATCTTCAAAATCTGGATCTCCAGGAGGACCCCTTCTCAGAGATCTGGATCTTGAAGATCTAGACCTTTGACTGTGTGTGGAAAAAGGCGGTTACATGGGTCTTGTCCAGTAATGGATCCTATTTCGGTTCTATGTATCAGAATAAGGCCGAGTGCAGAAAGGGCCCTGGTTTCAGATGGATGTAGCATTTCTGAGTAGCTATACCATTAAAGCTGTGTTTGTAGCAGGGAAATATGTCTGAAATGTTCTGCTGGCGGGGTCAGTTTCTTCTCCAGACCACCACACGTGCTTCTAAAAGGTGAGGTGGCACAGCAATTTAAGAAATGCTACCCAAGGAACACTAGGCAAAAAGAGCAAGTGTTTCTCCAGTAGGGTCAGCAGGAAACAAAGTCTAGCATCTTGAAGGACATGCGACTGAGAATTCACTTTTCCCTTGACGTCTCTTGGCAGGAAGGTACATGCGGACAAACCTGAATATGCCTCATAGCCTACCTCAGCGAAGTGGTGGTTTCAAAGATTATGAAAAGGATGCCCCCATCACTGTGCTTGGATGTACCCAAGCAAGGCTTGTGGGTAAGCTTCCATTCACAAAACTCCAAAGGGTACAAATAAAATGGATAGAAATGAAGAGGTGTGAGCAGTCAGACCTGAAGGTGGACTGAAGCAGGTTTAAAGTGAAGGTCTGACCACGAGGCAGAGGCAGAGGCAGAAGAAAACTGCTAAAGGTAGAATAAACTAAAAGGTCATCCATATACTGTAGATGCTTAAAGTCAGGTATGTCTTTATTGCTGGTAGACTAGAGCATGCCTGCCACCTACAGGTGGAAATTAGTTCTGCCTCATTTTCAGCAACCACTGACTAGACCAGTGGTTCTCAACCTGGGGGTCGGGACCCCTTTGGGGGTCGAACTACCCTTTCAGAGGGGTCGTGACGAGCCACCCTTCCCTCCCACCTCCCAGCTGCTCTGCCCCCATGGTTGGGGGTCTCCACAACATGAGGAACTCCATTAAGGGGTCGCAGCATTAGGAAGGTTGAGAACCGCTGGACTAGACAAAACTGGACACCATCATCTACTAGATCCTGGGGAAAATGCAATGGGCCCGATAGTGAAACTGCAGTTTAAAATTAGGCAGGGGCAACCGGGAGGGAGGGGGGAGAACCTCTTGAATGAGAATGAATCCATCCTGTGAAGTGATCCTCCTGGAATTTGACCAGTTGAAGGCCTTTTGTGCTGTTGCATGGTATCTATCAAGCGATCACTACTGTTTTCATCTTGTTCAGAATACACATCTCTCAGATGAAATAGAAAGAGCCTTGGGCATTTCCCAGCTGCCATTGCCCCATTAGGCTTTCCCAGTCCTGGACCCAGAAGGATGTGATGCGTGATACTCTATAGCATTGGACTGTAAGATGGGAAAAGGAAGCAGGAAGTGAATCACAGCACAGGAGCTGTATCCTTGTTATTTACTCCCACTTAATTCTGTATGGTTTTGCACAGGTGAGGCTCTCTTGGAAAGCAACACTGTCATCCATCACGTCTACTGTTCTCCATCGCTGCGCTGCGTTCAGACTGCACACTATATTTTGAAAGGTAAGAGCTCTTGGAATCAGAACCAGCCATTTGGGTTCTCCATCATAGTAAATTACCTTTCTTAGTACTCACCATGCTAAGGGGACCTTTCGGTCTTGTCGTGTCCAGAACAGGTAGTAACAGCGAAGGACTCTCGCACACATGTGTCCAGCTAGTGACAGTGAAGTGCAGAGTCAGTTACAAGAGTTCTTGGGGATATAGAGTATGTGGAGTCAAACAGGCCGAGAGCTGAGGTTCCAGAGAGTCATTGTAGGTCAGGAAGTCAGTCAGGAGTCAAGAATCAGGGTTCACACGAGTCGTAGGTTGCCAAAGAAATTCTTTGTTTGCAACAGCGAGTGTAGAGTTGGGTGTTTCTTAAGTAGGAGATGGAGAATCATGCTCCCGATGGCACAGCTGTTTTGCATAGGGGCCAGCCAAGTGGCACAGCTGTTGTCATTCTCTCCATAGAGAACTCAGCTCTAGGCACTGTGCATCATCTGAGTCCGGACTATCCCCATTTGGGGGAACAGAAGCGTATCGAAATATTCTATTCAAATTTGAATGTCAATCTTTGAATGGGCCAATATTCAATTTGAATACGAATGTCTGAATTTGGCCAAAAAGATACAAATTTTGAATGTTACAAATATTCATGCACATCCCTACCAAGGAATCTGCAGATGTATCTCTACTAGGGGTGTGCACAAATGCAATTCTCGAATTCGATTCAAATCGAATAACAAATATCCCGAATATCCGTGCATATCATTAATCTGTACCAATCAACAATCCATTGATTTCAAGGACAATCAAACATTTAACCTGACTTTAAAAAAAAAAATCAATGGACTTTATTTTGCTTGTTGAACCTGCAGGCTTGCAACAAGAAAATAACCTGAAGATTCGCGTGGAGCCAGGCTTATTTGAATGGACCAAATGGGTCTCTGGGAATTCCCTCCCTGCCTGGATCCTTCCAGTTGATTTAGCTGCAGCCAGTTTGAGTGTTGATACAACATACAGGTAAGGAAGGGCACTTTTGTATGTTTGTGAAGATGGAACCAAACAAGCTTATTTCTCTATACAGCCATCCTTACATAGCAGCTGTAAGGTGGACGTCCCAGTGCCGCTGGTTGGCTACTGGGGGCAAAGGTTGCTGGACTAGATGGAACAGCGGAACAAATCCTGGAGAGTGTTTCCAGCATGTTCATTGCTAAGAACCAGAAAGGTTACCATCTGTGCCCCTTTATGGAAGAAAAGTGCTATTATTGTCCTACTTCTCTTCCAAAGAGCCCACAGAATACCAACCTGCAGAGATCATATAATGATGCTTGATGTCCTAGTAGGTGTTCAAACCCAAGGTTCTCTTTGCCCTGTCCCAATGCTCCAGAGGGCCACTATGATAAGCTGGATCTCAAACCTCCATTCTTCTCCTTTAGCCTCACAGCGACCTTCTGAAGTTGGTTAGGCAGTGACTCGCTGAGGACACTTACTAGGTTTTCAAGGCCAATTTGAGGATTTGAACCTGGGACCATCTAGCCAGTGAACAACACTGCTTTTCTACCTGGGGGGCACCTAAGGAAGTAAGGGCTCACTCTATGTTAACGTTTTTAGAACCTAGGATTTCCCAGGTGGAATCTAAAGCTAAGATAGTGAGCTTCTTTGATTCCATTTGGTTTCAGTCATTACTTTATTTCAGGAGATGGAATTTTTTGTTAAAGCCAGTTTGGTCAAGCGGTTAAGGAGCCAGACTATTATCTGGGAATCCCGGGTTTGATTCCGCTCTCCTCCACGAAACCAGATAGGTAGCCTTGGGCTAGTCACAGTTCTTTTCTGAGCTCTCACAGCCCCAGGGTGCCTGTTGTGGGGAGAAGAACAGAAGGTTTGTCAGCGGCTTTGAGTCCCTTTAAATGAGTAAGAAAAGCAAGGTAGAAAAGCCAACTCTTCTTCTTCTTCTCACCAATTGGCAGTGCTCCCCTGATGTTATTTTTTTACTATGTCTTTATCTCCACAGACCTCATATACCAGTAAGCAAACTAGGCGTTTCAGAGTCCTACGACACATACATCAGCCGAAGTTACCAAGTAACAAAGGAAATCCTAAGTGAATGTAAAGCCAAAGGCAAGTAAAACCCCATCTAGAAGCAACCTATTTAAAGGAGAAAGCTCTGCTCATCTACTTGGGGCGAAATAACTGATGCTTACTCCAAGTAAGCACCTGCAATCCAAATAAACCCAAACATCTGGCAAAATGGCTGCCACATTCAGTTGCTGAGGCTTTTGCCAGTTGCTCAGAGGCTGTTGTGCAAGATGGCAGAAAAGGAAGGGATTGCTTTCCGAATTTTCCTGAGCTGGTAAAGCAGCTTCCCTGGAGTCCATGGATCCTGACTGTCATCATTACTGCCACCAGACTGGGTCCAGAAAATGCAGCCATAAAAGGTGAAATATTCTGCTTTCAAAAGGAATGCACCCAAAAGGTGACAGAGCTTCATGGATTCCTGCCAACGCTGTGAACTTCTAGAGTTCAAGCCACAGCCAAAATGGCACTTGTAATGTTTGTAGAAATGCCCAGATTTAGCTCAGGGCTGTGAGGAAAGCCCCTTATAGCACTATATAGTCTTGTTGTTTTGTAACTATTGTAGGCATCTGGGCACAAATGGTGCCACCTCCCTCTCACACACACACACACCTGCCCTTGCCAGGACAGTGGCTTCATTCGAAGTCCACACAGCACTAGCAAACTGCTGTCACTGGATTGGACTTCTGATGAAACCCACAAACTGGCACATAGCAGAGGGAAGAGTTTCCATTTTCTCTCTCTGGCTACCCCTGGAAACTGTAGGTCCAGGCATCAGTAAGCCTTTTTTATTCCACTGCATTTGGACATTCCAGAATAAATATCCATGCTTTATTCTGGGATATCCAGACATAGTGAAATAAGTAAGCAACATCTGGAGGCAGCCTGAGTCAGTATCCAAACTTTGTTCAGAGTGCTAGAACCATGCCTTCATCTTTATTCTCTTATATGTTCCCTTTTAAAATCATAGCCTTTCAAGACTCCTTCTTCCTTCCTTTTTTAGGGAATAACATTTTAATAGTAGCTCTTTTCATTCAATTATTTTCATTTAGTGTATTTGTGGCACTGATTTTTCTCTCTCACACACACAGGAAAATGCTGATGGGCAGTTTTCAGCATCATCATAAAAGTTCACATAAATCATAAACTATTCTAAAAAACACTTAATTCATAATGTGCAAACTACCAGAACAAAAACGCAATTTTCAGTGTCACATTCAAAGTACACAACAGCAATCCTACAGCTGAGGTTTTCATCCTTTCAGGAGAAAGTTCAGCATGATGTTTTTGCCTGTCGATTTGAAACTATGGTAATGCTTTCAGAATTTGATTTTTTTGTGTGTGATTCAGTCTGCCACTAAACTCTTTGTCTGAAGCCAAATCTGGATTAAATTGGCAGTTTCAAGGTGACAGGACCGCAGACAGCAATATCAGTTCATTAGTACTCACATAAACAATGTTGTCATTCCATGAAAGTTCATCTGTTTATGGCTACAAATAAATCTGTACTTTGCCTTGACAAATTTTAAGCTAACGTAGAGACCACCCTTTGTGCTTCTCTCTTTTTTAGGGAATAACATTTTAATAGTAGCTCACGCTTCTTCGCTGGAAGCTTGCACATGCCAGTTGCAAGGTCTCTCACCTCAGAATTCAAAGGATTTTGTGCAGATGGTCAGGAAGGTAATGAACATTTGCAGGGAAGATAAAGCTCTTGAAGCAGAAAGGAAAGGGGCTGGGAGGGGGGCTCTTTGCTCCACAGTGTGAAAATCTCCTTATGCATTTGTTCTAGTGTGTGTGATATTGTAGACTATTACTAGGGATATGCATGAATATTTGAAGTATTTGAAATTTGATCGAATTCCATCAAATTCGGACATTCAGACTCAAATTGAATGTCTCTAAATTGTAATGTAACATTTGAACAAGTGTTTGAATCTTTTGAATGGGTGCCCTTTTTAGCACCCATTGCCACCGGGTGCTAGACAGCCTGTGTGGACATATGGGGCCCTCACCAAGATGTGGATCTATAAGGACCAGGTATCAGAGATCCAGATCTTCTAAATCTGGACTAATGGAGGTACATGCAAAATAGCCTAAAGAGCCTGCTGTTTGCATGTCACTGCAGGATAGCACGGGGTCCTACAGCAGCCCCCCCCCCTTAGACCTCTTCCTGGGACAAGAAAGGGTTTGTTATCATAGTTACAAGAGATGAGCTGTTTGAAATGTGAAGGACTTGCCCCTATTCCCAGTTTCCATGATGCAATGAATTTCTGTGCTCCACAGATTCCATATTTAGGATTCTGTTGCTGTGAAGAACTTGGAGACACAGGTCTGTGGCAGCTGACAGATCCACCCATCCTTCCTCTCACACATGGACCAACTGGAGGCTTTAACTGGAGAGAAACGTTGCTACAAGAATGAGGCATGTCGAGAAGAAGAACCGTGAATCTGGTGGCCTTGACAAAAGACTATAGAATGTCACATGCATCGGAGTTTTCCTCCCTTTCTTCCTCCTAATTACTCACAATGGAGAAAATTTACTCATAACTCTTTAGGTGGATTTAAAAATAACAGTCTAGCATATCTTCTACACAAAGTGACATTTGTGAGTCCAGGGGTGTGTGCGTGCAGGGCATAGATCAGTATAGAGATATGGCTGGAGTGTGGGGAAATATATGCGTATTCAAATGCTCTTTTGGGGCTTCTGTCCAGCAAAAATGTCTTTGTGACGTAAGCGACAAAGCTTTAATATAGTTTTGGGTTTTTGTTGTTGTTGTTGTTTTTATGAAAACCTTAAATTAAGCTCCAGAAAGGAAAACCAGTTTTCACTGCCTTCTGTGTAGCATTAGTGACAATTAGGATTGTGTTCAAGATTGTGTGTGTGTGGTTTTGTTTGTCTGTTTCTTTCTGTTTTATTGTCTCTTGGTCTTTTTAATCTTTCACCAGATTGACTTCTGCATTTTCGTTTTGAGCCAGTTTGGGTAGCATACGATGAATGTCACTGAGTTTTCTAAATTATTACATGTCAAGTGTTTTTGTTTTGTTTTTTCATGCCAAGACATCTCAGCCAGGTACCCACCCCCAAAAAAGGAATGCAGAGGGTGAGATTCTAGCTTAGGATTAGATGTCCTATCTGATGCCATCTCTGAGAATATTTCAGATATACCTGAAAGACGCCAAAGGGATCTTGGCAAGGGGCAGGATTTTTGAACAAGAAGGAAGAATTGTCTTGCACGTTGCTTTGATCATTCGACATCCTAAAAGCACAGCTTGCTGTTAGAATGCATTGTGCTTTAAGGCCATATCGAAGTTCTCTCTGTGACTGCCCATTTACACATGCAGTGTATTCTTTGATGCTGTAAGTACTGAAGATACATTCACACATTGTTATATATTGGGATTGTGATGTTGTTCTGTCCCATTGTGGCTCTCCGTGCTTAGAGTTTCTCAGGAAATATAACAGGTGGTCTTGTACCATCAGATCTTTGGTCCATCTCATCCCATATTGTCAACAACGTTGGCTATAGTTCTCAAAGGCTTCAGAGAGGGGTCTTCCCAGTCCTGCTTCGAGATACTGGACTTGAATTTAGACTCTTCTAATCTTGGACTATGGTTTTTCCTAAAATCATAGAAAGCCCCATGATGCCAAGATGCAGATAAGCTGTCTCCTTATTGCTGTCTGCACTAGGTCACAGTAGATGTATTAGGGTCTAGGTAGCTAAGGGATTCTCCACCCCGTACAGTCTAGCTTGAATGGCCTGGAAGGAGGTGTCAAACCATGACCTGTTTGATTGAATGAACATAAGAAAAACCCTGCTAGATCTGCTATCAACTCCCTGCAAATGGCCTTAAGAGGTATCCTGCCTGCCCCTCCAACCCAGAGCCAGTACCTAGGCATCCATTCTAGTAGCCATTGATACACCTGTCCTCCATGCATTTGTCTCTAAGAGATGGCCTGCTGGATCGGGTCCAGTAAACCTATCAAAAGAGTCCACCAATGAAGGAAGAGAGATACCTGGTAGAAAGCATCTTTTTAAAGACTTCTTCAAGCATGGATGAAGCTGACTCTGAAAGACACTTTTATCTAATAATGCAATGAAGTCATGCAGTTACTTCTGAAGACCATCCAAGATATAGTCTAATGAAAACAACAAATTTTCTCAATGTGAGGTTATATCACCAGATGTTTTCCTGAGAAGACCCAAAGCAAATCTAGGAATTATCAGAAATTATGATCAGGTAACCCTTTCTCAGCTTGTTGCCATGGAGCATCCTTCATCAACTTGGTGTCCTACAAATGTTTTGGACTGCAAAGTCCATCAGCATGATCTTCCTCTACTGGACTGGTGGGAATCGTAGCCCAGTATATTTGGACCACATTGCTTACTGGACCACCTCTCTTGAGTGCTATATTGACACCACTAGAATAGTTTGTCTGCAAAGTCAATGATAGTGCAAGTTAGACACAGAAACTTCACTCATTTAGTTGGCCAAATGACATGGCTATGGAAAGTTGGAAACTCATAAATGTTGAGGAACCTGGAAGAGGTCATCTTGGACTTCCTGTGCCAGTCTCCAGAAGATGATCCCTTCCAGATAAAAACTTGTAAATACTGAGTTTTCACTTTGTGAGAGTCTTTGCCCCCTTTCACAAAGAGCAGGGCATCACAAACATTCTTTCACAAATACACAATACTCACAAGGTCAAACAATGGACATTCTGAGAGAACAGCAGAACAAATAGCTTAGATGCACCACCCAGTGGAATAATTATTTATTAAAACTGCATTTTAGTGCTGCATAGTGGATAAGCAAGTTCATGTCAGGCACGTACATGTAGGCACCGCGCTGATGCAGGCACGGCAGAATGTTCTTTGAGTGCAATATCTATATTTACTTAAATTGTAATGTATACATTTTACCCTTAAAGCAACAGGACATTCTCAAATGTTTGTTTTGTTTTGTTTTTTTCTTCCAGGGATGTACAGTGAAATGTCAGGGAGAAAATGTTACATGATAGCAGGAGAACAAATAGCTTTGTGAGCATTTGTTGCTGCTGCTGATATTTTGGAGAATTATATATATACAGTATATATAAAGATATATACACAAATATACATACGTGTAATTTAAACTATTTTTGGCTATGTACAGATCTTCTGAAAATAGGCTACTTTACGGCTTCTCTGTAAGAAGAGTTTTAATAATGTTTGAACCACGAGCGACAATCAAAACCAAATGTTGGTTACTGCTGTATATTTAATTATGGTTAGGTGCGTGTTAGGTTTGCACTGACGATTTGCCAGTTCTTAATTCTTGATGATGTACTGTGCAGAGTAGGGCTGCATTCAGACAGGGTAAAAACGCACACCCTGTAAATTGTTTCGTAATTGTACCTGATTTGCCGGACGTGATCATAGTGCTCCCAGTACAGTCCTGGAATATAAACCCAATTTACCGGGTTATTGTTATTCTGGTAAAATGAACTAACGTAGTGCAATATTCTGTTATTCCGTAATTGCAGCTGTGTCTGGAGTACTGCAGGAAAAGTACAGCGAGAGTTCAGCGTGAGCTGCTGGAACCTGGAAAAACTTCACATGATCCTAGGGATGTACATAGATTCAAAATCCGTCCAAATTCAGACATTCAAATTAAAATTTGAATCAAATGTTGGCACATTCAAAGACTGACATTTGAATTTGAATCGAACGTTTTGATACATTTGTATGAAGCTTCGTATGGGATTGAGCATCCGTATCAGATACAAATCCTACCACATTCGAAGGGGGGTTCTATTCAAACAAATACAAATTTCCTTGCATTCAATTTGATATGAATCGAATACACACAAAAAATTCATGCACATCCCTACATGATGCTATTGGAAGGTTTAGGCCTTGTGGAAAGAAAATCCCGCAGCTGTAACATCACTCTGCTGTTTTGGATATGCTAAAGCCCGGAATATCCATGTAATGTATAGACAAATGTGTGATAGTTCAGAATGTGCGTCATACTGGAGAATTGATAACTTGTGGAATAAATGAATAATGTCTGGAGACAGCCTTAATCTGAGATGCAGACAAGCTACAGGACTGTTTAAATGTTATCAAGGTGATTTCCTTTTGTTCTTGTCCAGTTGTTCTTTATATAACATCAATCAAGCCCCGTTTGCTCCGGTGGTTGTTTAGGGTGCACACCTGTATGTATTCACTTAGAAGCAATCTTGTGGAGTTTGCTTCAGGAGAAACGGGGAGATTGTGTGCTGACGTTTTAAAAAACCTGTTGTTGTTTTTCAAGTAGGTTTAGGAGAAGAGATATGCTTGAATAATTTCATTTTAAAATATATTTTCCAATGTTTCAAAAGATCTCTCTCCTCCACTCCTCCCTCCCAGATGTTAGGATGTTGGGATGGTGAGCGTCTAGTATTAGGTGGGAGTGGACAGAGATTTTTGTGCTAAAAGAATTGGTGCTAATTTAAAGCAATGTACTTTGGTTTGGCAGAGAGATTCCATATGCACATTTGGCAGGGTTTTTTTTCATCACGATGCTTTTGTAAAGAAGAAAATGGCTGCTTGTGTTCTGTTCCCATTACTGCATCTTCCACATTTTTGTTACTAGAGAACCACTGGTCTCAATAATAACAATAATAATAAAAAAGATACAGTCTGACTTTCTGACACTTTCTTTGCTTGAAGGCTTCAGAGGTGTTTATCCTTGTTTATTTCACTCAATAATACCATAAGAACAGAAGAGGAACCCTGCTGGACCAGGCCACTGCTCATCTAGTCCAGCATCCTGTCCCACACAGTAGCCCACAAAGCTTCTGTTCTTCCCCCCACAACACTGTAAAGTAGGTGGGCCATGAGAGCTCAGAAGAGAGCTGTGACTAGCCCAAGATCACCCAGCTGGATTCGTGGAAGTGGGCAAATCAAACCCGAATAAGAGTCTGGCTCCTTAACCACTAGACCTGCCTGCCTCTCCAATCTGGATGAATTACCTAGGCACCCATTCTAGGTACCTATCCTCCATGAATTTTTCTAACCCTTCCTTAAAGCCATCCAGGCTGGTTGCTGCCACCACCACTTCTGGTAGTAAATTCCACAGAGCAAGGACAGCATGGGCCAAGGCCAGACCCAGGAGTGCTGCAAAAGGCAAATCGGACAGTAAGAAGCCAAAAGCAAGGACTCAAGTAATCAACATACACAAATCCCAAGCAAAAGCCTAGTCAAAAGCTAAAATACTGTACGACAGGGCTATTAGTCACTACACTGTATTACCAATCCTTCCCCAATGGTGCTTTTAAAAAGAGCAGAAGTAGCTCTCAACCACCTTGTATTTTTATGATAAAAGCCAAGAGCCACCCAGGGTCTGCTAAGCTTTCATGAGTTTCCGTCCAAGTGACATTTACAACATGTTTGCAGTGCTGCACACTCCAGTGTTTGGAATATCCAGAGCATGAGGTGGGGAACAACATAAAGTAGTTACTTACAAAAAAAAAAAAAAAAACACCCTCTTTTAGCTGAGCTGTCCGATATCAGCCCTGGCCACATAAAAGACTACTTAAAGAGCACTCTTTCCAAATGGTCACGGCTATTCCTACACTTTCTATAAAAGGAGGCGTCCCAGCTGAAAGGTGTGAAGGTAGGTGGGAACTCACAAAGGAAAGGGGGCCGAGCCAGTTGAAGTCATGGTTACAGCATGTGGTTGTCCTCTTGAAAAAGAGGAGGTAACTGCCGGCCCCCAAGCTGAGAACCAAAGAGGAAACTCATTCTGTGAATAACAAAGAAGCTGCTCTTGCTACAACATGTGCCTTGCTAGCAACCTCTACGTTCTTTCCTTGTTGCTGTTGAGAGGTAAGTAGGGACATACATTTAATTAACTTTTTAAATCTCTCCATAGATAGGTAGGTAGGTAGGTATGGATAACAAATTTGATCAAATTTCGAATGTTTCAAATATTCTTACACATCCCTAGCCTGGATGCAACCTAAGTTAAGGGCCACTGTGCCTAATGACTACTGCAGACCATATGCCAATTACCATGGTTTGCAGCTGAATTTCCTGCTAACTGATACAACTAGAAGCTGTTCAGTGTTGCCTCGATGCCACTTGCTCCCACTGAGTTGTCCACGGAATAACATACCTTGGTTTTCACAGGATCAAGCAAAATGCTAAAGATAATGGAAGGATATTCCAATAACGCAACTCCATCCCCAAGTCTGGAAGCAGCAACTCCACGTTTTAAGGCTACTAGAGGTACGTTAAAATATTTTCACAACCGTTCCTCACTTTTAATTCATCTTGCATTTATAACCTCCCCTTCGGCAAACTGCCCCAAAGTGGGTCCCAAAATAAGAACGTGTAAAAGCAGCAATTTAAGATCACAGATTAAACCATTACAAATGTTAACGAAGCCACAATAAAACACCAGTAGAGCTGGCAGCATGTTGCAAGGGCAAAGTGGATGTATGCCCCATGCCTGATAATTCAGTGTTCTGTCTAGCCTTGCTTTCTCCTTTGTGTACATATTTATTCAGGGTTGGCTAATGTCTGTATAAGTGGATAAACCGAGATATAAAACCAAGTTGTTTGGTACAGAAGCCTTGATTTAGGTCTATGCATTTTGCTGGATGCCCTTTTCAAGAGAACTGACCTAAAAACACTTTTCCAAAGGTTGTTTTGAAAAGCTCTTCAAAAGCAAGAAACTGGATCTTGGCTCCAGTATCAACACAGGAAACCTTTATCCAGACAGATAAAAGAAAGAAAAGATAAAAGTTTACTTTACACACAGCTACGCTAGCTTTCTCTTCTGCAGACCACCAATTTTGATGGAACCAGAATGAGTCTTGATGATCTCATGAAAGAGAGGTCAGCGAATTACCGCTCTCATCTACCATGGCCAGTCTAAGCCATCTGCAGAATACTTTGGGACCCACTGGTTTGAACTATATCCGCTATAGTTTAGGGCATCTGTCTGTCATCCCCCTGGATTGTTTCTTTGCAGAAACATCTGAAGAAGTGATTCTGTGGCTTGAATGTCTGTGTGCATACCTTTGGCTCCTTTCTCTTTCATGTCAAAGCTTGTGAAGTGGCAGGAAGTTGCACACCAGCCTTGCATAAAAACACAAAACGCCTACAGCCAGTGAGCTTTGCAATGTTTCTCCTTAAGAATCATAATGATAGACCATGCTGTTCCAAAATTCCCAAAGATGAGCATCTTTAGGCCCTCATGCATACCTACAATATTTTCCCTGAGGTTTGCAAGTGTTACCCTGGAGCAAATATTGACCAACTGGCTCAATTCCTCATCCTCTGGCCTTTGCACAGAACTGAAGCATGTTGTCTCGCTCCCCCAGGTATGCAGCTAGTAGCCCTCCCTCCCTCCTTCAGTGCTTGCTCAATGTAAGAAGCAGGAGGCTGTGGTCACACCTAAGGTTTAATCCAGCTTCAGTCCACTGTCCGAGCGAGAGAACACCTCAGCAAAAAGACCAATAATTTTCTTCCCACATTATCTATCCCAAAGGTGAATTTCCTGAGCTATTTAACCCTGAAAGAAAGCAGCTTGTCACTTTGCTGATGTATTCTCTCACTCTTAAAGTGGACTGAAGCTGGATCAAACCTTAAGTGTGACCACAGCCATATTGTGATGGGTATGCAGAAACAGTTTTTCAGAATTCTGCATGTTGACACAAAGGCTGTTGACCCTACTGGAGCTTTGATGATGGGTGCCAATGAGTCATCGGGAACTCCCGTTTGACTGCACGGGCATGTCTATGGCCATCCCTATGCAGTTCTACTTCCAAGGAGAGGCTGAGGATCAAACCGGCAACCCTCAGCTTTCCAGGCAATTTGCTCTACCACTGAGCAACAGCTGCTCCCACCTTCTGGAACCTTGTGGAACCCAAATAGCGTATTCTCTGGCTGAATCTACAGCGGTGTCCCCACTACACAGCAAAGGCAGCTTAAATGAGAACGGGTTTCATTATTCCTGTAAGAAAAGAAATGAACAAGGTCGGTGTGTGTTTGCAAATAAAAGACTAAAAGATTGATTGATTCTGCAGACTTCAAAAAGGAAATGGTCTGAGCTGGTCAGCCATAAACTTTATCTACATGTGTTCTTATTTTGCCTTTACTGTGCATGTCAGAGAAATTTGATATGTGCTGCTCCTCCTTATTGTGAATAAATCAGATGCAAATTAACCTTGGAAAGTGTTATTGGGATTATTGTAACTTCTGGCCAGGTTAGGTTTAGAGGTCAGGCTGGAATGGAGACGTTTCAAAGTTTGTCTTTGTGGGGTTTCTGGAAGGCAAGTTACTCCCCATTTTGCAACACAGATTAAAGGAAATTCTTTCTCTCTGACCCTTTTGCTTATTAAAAAACTAACATGGATAGTATTCACTGATAGAGCAGGAAATTTCCTAACATGGATAGTATTTGCTGATAGAGCAGCAATTTTTCACGACAACCTGAGTTTTTCTAAACATTCCCAATGGAGACCAATTGCTCTGAAAGATTGATAAATAAATACTTCTAAAGATGCATTTCCACAACATGCTGGAATCAAAATACCTGGAAGTTGAGGAACAGCAGAGAAATTATCTTTTTTGTTTACAAGAAATCCTGTTGAGTCAGCCTGAATAATCCTGTTTTATTGTTGTTGAACAGGTTTTTTCCACAAAGCACATATAGAACAGGTATCAATAATAGAGGGAGGGAATTTGGATCTTCACTGCCCTGTGGCGGGAGACAAGCCTTCTGCGGCCGAATGGAAGAACCCACTTGGCTTCGTGATATTTTTCAATTCTTGGCGTGGTAAGTGCAGGCGGAAGCCTAAACTGAAAGCAAGAGAAGGAATTTCTGAGTGATGAATGCTTTTAGTCATACATACCAATTCAGTAGAGACCTTGGCCATTTTGCTGCAGGAAGTTGACGAAACAGAAGCCCCCGTCTGTGGTTAATGTGTGAATATATCACACCTATTACGTCTTTGCGAAGGAAGGAAAGGAAAAAGAATAGAAAAGAAATACAGAAGCAATTGGGGGCCACTGTGTGAAACAGGATGCTGGACGAGATGGGCCGTGGCCTGATCCAGCAGGGCTCCTCTTGTGTTCTAAGCCCCTTACCCTCCTCCACCATCAGCTCCTAAGAGTTTGGAGACCCTTTCTTCTGTGTTCCTATATCCCAAGGTAGAATTTTATGTCATGCTGGCCGCATCCCCATTACAAGTTTATTTCGGTTTCAAACCGTTTTAAATCCTCGCAGACCCGTCAGTTTGGCTTAAACACGCTTTCCGCGTGTTAAATCGCCCCAAAGTGTTGTAAATGTTAACCCTCATTTCAAAAGGTCTCACTCCGGATCGTGCACTTGATACGTGTTACATTTTTTACTGTGGGGACCCTACCGTTTTAAGGGATGAGAATCCATGTTTAGGGTTTCCCTCTCCCAATAGCTTGCTTCCAAAGACAGTGATTTCAGTGTAAAAATCCAACCTTCACAGCAGCCCCTACACTGTAGCAATCCAGGCACTTCACACCTGATAACAGTGTTGCAATTTTGTGCATTTCTAGCTCTTTGGAGTTCTGACCTTTAAAGGGGAAAGGAAAGCAGGGCAGGTTTTGGGAGATGTGTGAATGTTTAAAGCCCCCTTGCTTGAGTTGCCGCTGCTGCTGTGTGCCCTGGGCAATGGGGAGAATCGCTGGCTGCCCGCTGCCGGTTTTCCTCCATCCAGGCAAGCGGCAGCCACCCAGCTAGGCTCCATTATGGGTGGCGCGTTCACACCAGGAAGAAGAGGGCAGGGCAGCCCCGAAAAGCAGCTTTTAGAAAGTAGCCACTTGAGTTCCCCCTTGAGTCATGTACGCCAGGTAGGATCCTCAGAATCTGGATCCAACTTGATTAAGCTGAAAGTAATGGGAACAGGAAAACTCGCGTTTGCATCCGGTTCTATTATTTCAGTTTAGGGAAACTGGATTAAGCTTGTAATGGGGAAGCGGCCGCTCTGAGATACAGACATATTTCGGATTCCTTCTCTCTCCATTTTTTTGTACAGGTTTAAGAGATCACA
Source organism: Aspidoscelis tigris stejnegeri (assembly GCA_023333525.1). NCBI lineage: Eukaryota > Metazoa > Chordata > Lepidosauria > Squamata > Teiidae > Aspidoscelis > Aspidoscelis tigris. The sequence goes on from JALMGA010000011.1 coordinate 19,265,402, forward strand.
GGTATAAACTCATCAATTCCTCTGAGGATGGTTTGTCCATTCGCCTCTCCAATGTAACAACACGTGATGAAGGGATCTATACGTGCATCCATTACAGTAAACAAACAGGAAGGAAAGAGGTTAAAGTCACAGTCTTAGGTTAGTCCCTTTGTTCAGATGCTGAATAGGTGAGATAATTCCCCAAGCAATTGCCTCTTAGGGCTCCTAAGAAATGAATATTGAAAATACACTAGCAGTGTTATAATTTCTCTCTGCAAGAGAACCACAACATCCCACATGGGGTCAGCCTGTAGGCATACAACCTTCCCACCTTCCACAGAGATCCTTTACCTGGACATGCCCCTTGCTTCAACACCAGCAACCTCCCTTGGGGTTTAGGAGATGTGGCTGGATGTCCTCATTTTGTACCTTGGGATGAGGCCATCACATGCAACATGCATATGGGGGCCTGCTTGGTCCAGTGAGCCAGTTTGGTCTAGTGGTTAAGGAGCCGGACTCTTATCTGGGAGCACTGGATTTGACTCCGCACTCCCCCATGAAGCCAGCTGGATGACCTTGGACGAGTCACAGCTCTCTTCTGAGCTGTCAGAGCCCTACCCACCTCACAGGGTGTTCTGTTGTGAGGAGAAGAATAGAAAGCTCTGTCAGGAGCTTTGAGTCCCCTTAGATGGGTGAGAAAAGCGGGGTAGAAAAGCCAACTCTTCTTCTTCTTCCCCAGGACTATGCTCTATTCCCAATGACTAAATAATGCTTTGTTTTAAAGTTAGTTGGCCTTTAGGGGTCTGGCATGGGTGTGCAGAACCTCAACCACCACCCCAAAAAATGTGTGTTTGGCTTCCTTTCTGCATTTTCCTGGACCTGTCCTTTATCAGAGCTTGTTGGTTATTTTCATAACACAATGCAGTCACATACACCCCTTCACACTTTGGCTAAGAGGAACAGATATTGCCCAGGGAAGGGCTTTATCTTTTTCCAGGAGGTGTCAGAAAGGATGTGCTAACATGCCTAAACAATGGCCCCCTACATGGCATTGAAATGGCTGTTCTGAATAGTTTCCGACCGCATTTTCAGCATCCTTGCCTTCTACCAGTTTATGATGCAATTTGCACCTATATTAATGTGTACCATTTGGGTTGCTGCATCCCAAAAAGGAGACAGCGAAGTCTGGATGACAGATGTATCAATGGGTGTTTTTCCACTGTCACTAGAAATACCCATTAAGTACTCATTAATGGGTACAAAAATGCCATTACGTACCCATTAATGGGTACTTAATGGGTACTTCTAGTGACAGTGGAAAAACACCCAATGACTACTAGAATGGATGCCTAAGTACATCTTTTGGGCTGGGTGGGGGTCAAGCAGGATGCTTCTAAGGCCATTTGCTGGGATTCGAGAGCAAGATAAGGTTTGTCCTTGTCTCTGCTTGAGATGCCCATGAGCAATTGGCAGGCCACTGTGTGAGACAGGATGCTGGACTAGATGGGCTGTGGCCTGATCCAGCAGGGATCCTCTTAGGTTCTTATGGAAATGTTTAAAAGGAGAAGCTAAAACTATCACAGACGTAGGGAGACCTTTTTCTATGAGCACGGATTGCACCATAGGTGCCTTAGTTTAGAAGGGAGGTGAGCAATAGGCAGAATAAAAGTATTTAAAATTTTGCATGGTGCAAAGTGGATAGAGAAAGATATGTTGGCAGGAGATGGTCCTGCCCCTGGATGATTTATTCAATTTGTAGCAAGAGATTTGTGTTTTGAGATTTGCAATATTCTACCAATAAAAGTATTGTTGCCTATCTGGTCTCCTGTTGAATGCAAAGAAGTAACAAACCATGACAGGGGAGATCTGAGTCTCGAAATCTAATTGACACAGATTTCCTTTTTTTTTTTTTTTTTTGTAGCAATTCCCTCTGAACCTGTGCTGGAAGCAGAAAGGATTGGTGGTCGTGGCAAAAAGGAAAAGATGGTTTTAAGATGCAGTACCTGGGGCTCGAAGCCTCCTCCTAGGATCACGTGGCTGCTGGACAACGGACTGGAGCTTGCTGGTATGATTCCAGTTACCCCCTTCCTACAGCTTTCTTTGTTTTCCGTGGTGTCTCCAGATGGGAAGAGGCAATGTGCGATCTAAAGAAGATCCCCTCGAAATTGTCTCTTCCAGCTGCCCGCCAGATGTGAGGAGCAGTACCGGCTTATCTCGACATCTGGGTCACAGCTTCTGTAAAGTCACTCTCTTCCTTTGCTGTGTTCATGAACTTGGCAGGTTTTGGGTACCCAAAATAAACCCAAGAAAGGACCTGCTGACAGATATCAAGGTAAGCATCGCTATTATGGGAAACCTCGTATCGTTGCAGCATTCCCATCATAGCGATATTGCTGGTTATCATTCAGATAACCCAGGACTAGATTGGAAATGCCAGGGGAATGTCTGGCATTCAGAAGACAGGCGTACCCCATATCCGCTGATCTGGTAATCACAGATCCAATCATCCATAGAAGCTTCCCATGGGCCTGGAAATCATGTGAAATCCCACAGGATTTCATAATAATCATGGGAAAACCCATGAGATTTCCTAATGTTTCATATATTGTGGTTTCCTTTAACCACAATAGGAATAGGTACGTATCATCCGCGGATATGGCGGCATGTCACAGACAATAGTGGGTTCTAATGTATTTCTGGAAGCATCCTTAGTATGTTTCTTTTCTCTCTCCATTAACTTCACTGTAGCACAAATCTTCCTAAGAACCCCTCCAAATGCCTCAAAATTCAATGGGTATTTGAATCAAAATATCAAAATTCACTGAATCAAAATATCTATCTAAAGGAATGCCCTTTTCCATATCAATCTGGAGGGGAGACCCTCTTGGTTGTTCCACCACCCTCAGTAGTAAAAGGGAGTGGGCACCTGGGAGAGGGCCTTCTTAGTGATGGCCCCCAGGCTACAGAATAATCTCCCCCTTGAGGTGTGTCAGGCTCCTTCACAGACACTGTTACTGTTTTAATATATACTCTTTTAATATATGCCTGATTTTAACTGTTGTAACCCGCCCTGAGACCTTTGGGAATAGGGCAGGAGAGAAATACAAATAACAAATAAATAAAATGTGCCCTATGAGAAAATGTGATGGCATGTGAAGTTAGCTTTAAACAACAGCATGTCTTACCTAGGTCAGTTCTAGGAATGCATCCTATGTCACCAAGTGTGGATGATGTCTAAAGGTACAGTGGAAAGAGAACTTTGTGGTTCACCTCTGAATTTCATAAAGCACAAGAAGCCAGACTTTGATCTTTCACTGAAGTGTTTACCATTTGGACTTTCCTGAATGGAAACGGACAGAAATGAAAAGGCACGAGCAGATAGACCCGAAGATGGACTGAAGAGGGTTTAAAATGAAGGGTTGCCACGGCCATGGGGTGCTTTGCTGTGTTCTGGGGGGAAGAGCAAACCCTCCTTTCTTCTTGTGTTATGTCCTTTTGTACTGCAAGCTGGACAGCAAGAACTTCTCCAGTAAAGGTGTGAAAATATCCATTATGTTTGATTAAATAGATGAATAAACAGGAAAGGCTTTGGAGAACTGGGCCACTAGTTCCTTTTCCTCCCAAGCCTACCTGGGCAAGATATGATTGGGATCCAGCAGAGATTTCAAGTAGCTTATATCATTCTAAATACAGTTATCCATTTCTCAAACATGGTTACACATAATTTACTACCCCTTTTATGTGGTTCCTTTTCTTTTCTTAAAGTGTTTTTATGGATATCATTGTTTTAATCTGTTGTTTTAACACTTGTAACCCACCCTGAGACCTACGGGTATAGACTGGGAATAAAAATATAAATAATAAATACATTAAATAAATAATGCTCCAAAATGTTTCATTACCTCCTCCTCCTCCTCCTTCTTCAAGCTATCTGAAATTAGTTTCAGCCTCATATTCCAAATGTTTTTGCAGGTAACACCAAACACCAGCTGGGAGACAAAAAATATAACACAACCAGCACCCTTTCCATCTTCACGTTTGCCCAGGAAACCTCTCTAACATGTGTCATTCGCCACAAAGGCCTTGAAGGGGGAAGATTAACAGGAACTCTGCAGCTCAAACATACTAGTAGGTGCAGAGGCTGTGTGCATACCCTTTACAGTACTAAAGATGGAATAACCTACAGCACTCAGACAAAAATGTTTATTATAACAGAAGAAAGTTCTGGCATGATAATGCTATTCCCAAAACCCCAAGCAACACCTCTCCATGCTGGTGCCACTAGAGCAGTGGTCATCAGGCTGTGGGCCGCCAGATGTTCTTGAATCACAACCCCCGGTATTCTGTGCCAGCACATTTGGAGAACCACACATTAGCCAACTCTGTCTGGGACCCTGCATGAGGAAGAAAGTAAGAGTGTTCCTTAGTTCCTAGGTATGGTGGAATAGTCCCCCTTATATTCTTGTTTTAACCTAGAATATCTAAATATAGTGGAATACGTAAGCAACATCTGGATGCAGCCCAAGAGGTGAATTTGGGATATTTGGCATTCAGGGCACATGTGAGGCTACTAAGTTACTGGACCTGGCTGATTTCTCCCTTCTGATTTTTGCAGGATCAGACAAAATATTAGATGCAACGCAAGGAACTTCTAGAGCACAAGAATTGTCTTCAGGCACTGAAGTAACAGCTGCAGATTCTAATACCACCAATGGTACAGTTGTGGAATTCAACAATAATTCTTTATATTTTGTTTTCTCCTTCTGGGATTTTTTTTAAAGCCATTGTTGTTGTTTTCATCCAGCAAGTTCATATAAAACATTAAATACAACAGAGAGGAAATCTAGTACACAGATACCATATCTACAGTCTGGCACAGCAGCTCAGAATCCTCAGACAAAAAATGGTAAGTTTCAGCCATTTAACATATATTTTCTAATATAAAGTCTGGATATCTGTTCCAGTTCTTTATAAAAACAAGCCCTTTGCCCATCTCAGCAAAGTGTACATGGTCAACCAAACAGAGCTGCTTTTAGCTGAGATTGTCTAAGGTCTTGCCTCGAGATTTAAATAATATTTTTTTGTATTATCTACCCAGAGACCTTAAAACTCTTCTGTCTTTCTACTTTTATTTCTTAGGAAACATTGGAGCCGATCTTAGCTTTGAAGCAATCAAGAGAAAACCAAGCATTACATTCCCAGTTCTGGTAGCAATATTACTTTTTCTGCTGTCTGTCATAGTTCTTCTCTTCCTGGTGAAACTACGGAAAGCACATAGAAAATGGAAGATAGGTAAGGGAGAATGATGAATGGAAGCACACATTTCGTTTGGAAATTGTGACCATACCATCAAAGAGGGTGACTTTGGTCACCTCCAGATAGTAGTGGCTTAGACCGCTATTTGAGGGCATTCCAGAATTGACCAGGGGGCATTCTATGAAGCTGATGGGTAGGAGAGTCAGATAAGAGAAGGAGAAGTATTTCTTCACCTAGAGGGTCATCAGTCTATGGAATTTGGTGCCAGAAGAGGTGGTAACAGCTATCAGCCTAGATGGCTTTAAGGAAGGGTCAGACAAATTTATGGATGACAGATGTACCAATGGGTACTAGACTGGATGCCTAGGTGCATCTTTCAGGCCGCGGGGACAAGCAGGATGCTTCTAAGGCTTCTACATAAATGATGTTGTAGGGTACTCTTTCAACTATATTACCTGTTTATTTTCTGGGATTTGAGAGCAGAAGAAGGTTTGCCCTTGTCTCTGCTTGAGATGCCCATGGGCAACTGGTGGGCCACTGTGCGAGACAGGGTGCTGGACTAGATGGGTTGTGGCCTGATCCAGCAGGGCTCTTATTATGTTCTTAAAGCTCCTCCAAAATTTTCACCTGTGACCCACATAGCAGGGCAACAGCACAGAAAAAGTGGAAGCACTCACTAGTATAGATGCTGCCACCATCTCTTCTGGTAGTAAGAAGAAGAAAGAAGGTGGCTTGTGATATCAGAATATCCATGGTGAGAACAGCACAGTGAGAATAACCAGCCCTCATAATGTATACCTTAATTCCTCACACCATTAGGGTTGTAGTGCACATATACCAGTTCATGAAGAAATCTGTATTATATTCAACGGCAGCTCATGGTTTTCTTTTCAAAATGCCATCTGTGTAGAAAATGGAGCTGCGGAACATACATTGGAAAACAGCAGACCTAGACCAAATGAAGACAATCACGGACAGGAGATAAACAGACACGGTGAGCTTGAATAGTTGGAAAGTGTGATTTGTGAACCTGAAGGAATAGTTTGAAGTAATATAGGTGAACATGGATATGTGATATTTATTTACATTTTTTATCCCGCCCTACACCTGGAGGTCTCTGATAGGATCTTGCCATGGTGGCCTCAAAGTAGGTAGTCACCAGCTAAGTCCCCTTTGGCCCAGGATTTTGGAATATTGCTTAGCCATCAAGGTGTCCTCTGACATCGTCTCCATGGGCGAATGGAACACCTTTAACTTTCCTGGCTTCTTGATAGAAGGAAGATGAAGATGATTCGATGGAGCAAGGCAAGCCAGGGACTGAGAAAAGTTCCCTCCTTTAAATAAAATGGAGACATTGATGTAAAAATGCACAGCTTACCGATACTCCGAAGTAAAGTGCTTCCAGAGTGGAAATGGTTGTGATACTCCGCAGTTTAGGCAGCACACCAGGGAAGATTCTTCCGTTCACCTGCGCACACTCTTCCTTCATGCTCAGCTCACATAGGTCCATGTGTTCTCAGGTGAAGGCGCGTTCTCACAGGTTCTCACACCATTTGCCCAAACAAGGGGGGGGGGAATGTGGAATAATGGAATACTCCACAGCAAAAGTCCTTTAAACAGATATTTTTAAAATGCAGGTAGTGGTGTGCATGAATGCAATTTTCGACTTTGGATTCAAATCAAATATTCAAATATCCGAATTCGTACGAATAAAGAAAAACGAATGTGTGCACATTCAAACAGATACAAATACATTCGTATCTATTCATTTGATTATTCAATATGTATCCAATCATACGAATCTTGTACGCATCCCAAGATGTGTGCATATCTATACACATACGAATGTCTGAATTCATCTGAAAAATGAAGATTTTGAATATTTGTGCTATAATGCAGAGTTACACAGGAGGACTGTTAAACCTGTCTGGCCAAATGCTGCAGCATCTTGGATACACATTTTTGTCTGAATGCACCCAGGGTGTCATCCATATTGGACCAGCTCCTGGTTCAATGGAAGCATCTACCTCTTCCAGTCTTCAGCCGACCCCACAGAACAGGAGCTGTTAATTGCCCTCACCCATCAGTTAAAAATACCTCATTCTTCTACATAGATGATGTTGTAGGGTACTCTTTCAACTATATGACCTGTTCATTTTTTATTTGAAATAACAAAACTTGGTTTAGAACCTTGTGAGAAAAAGTAATTCAGAGGAAAAATTTGGGTGAAAAGGAAGTCTTCCTTGAGGACCTTCCTAAAATTTAAAGGTCCAGAAATATCAAAAGACAGAGCATTCCAGGAGACAACAGAGAAAGCCTGACTACCTTCTCAAAATAGTAACTCCCAACAGTCTTGGGGCCACGAGAAAAAAGACCCTTCAGCCTTACCTACAGTACATACAACTTCGTTGACCGATTCTGGTTCCAGATAGGATTAAAAGAGAGGCCATTTCAGGTTGATTGGGTGAATAACTATTTCTCCTTCTGACAGTAGAAAGGCAATTTCAATAATACATGTCCTTTTCTTTTTTCACAGTCCCTTGGAATATCAGTAAAAAGTGTATAAAATCATGCGCAAGGATAGCAAAGCATTCAGAGGAGAGTCAAGATTCATCTGTCTTTGAGAAACAGTTGCCTTGTGTTAAAGAAACTGACCTGTGAGAATCACTTTCAAGTGATATCAGCAATCACATGATGCTGAGAAGCATTTTCCTTTTTTCAGTTTGTGGTTGCACCATTCTGCAAAAACCTCTTCGAAACCAGCATTTTGACAGGATTTGGGGATTTCCAGCTGCAAGGACAGATTTATTTATCAATCAATCAATCAATCCCTTTCCCATGCTGTACCTGGCTAGTTCATACATTTGTTTACATATTATGAATTTTAGTATTTACATCTAACTGTTCATGCAAAGGTCCCAGGGTGGTTCACAACAGTAAAAAAAGATAAAAATGTGTAACATCAAAATACATTATAAAATGCAGTCCTCCTTGCCAAGACTGCAGGGAAGGTAATCATTGAAGGCCTGGCTGAAGAGGTATGTTTTAACCAGCCACTGAAAACCATACGGTGCTGGCTTCTTACAAACCTCAGTTGGGAGGCTGTTCCAAAGTCTGGGGGCCACAACAGAAAAGGCCTTCTCACATACCACAACCCTTTGTACCTTGGAGGGTAGCAGAAATACAAGAAGACGCTCGCTTTGTGATCTTAAAGCACAGGCAAATCTATATGAAGAAGATTCTCCTTCAGATCTTTGGTCACAAGCCATTTATGTCTTTATATTTCCATGCTGACTCCTTGAATTGAGCATGGTAACTAACAGGGCAATCAATGCATCTCCTTCAAGGCCAGCGTGATGTGCATCCTGCCAGAAATTCCTGCCAGCCTCCGAACTGCTGCATTCTCCACTAGTTCCAGCTTCTGGACTATCTTCAAGGGTGGTCCTACGAAAGGCGCATTAGAGTAGTCTAATCTGGAAGTCACCAGATCACAGTTGCTCCTATTCAAGAAAGGCTAAAACATTCCTGGCTGTGTCTGCCACTTGGGCCTCAAGTTACAGCAGTAATTCTAACAGCAGCCCTAAGCTGTGTGTCAATTCTTTGCCGAGCAGAACAACCCTCATGCTCTGGCAAATAGCCTGTTTGAAAGTTCCCACATCACTGTTAGGTGCAATTAGAGACAATCCTGTTCCGAGTCTGAAATCTCTGTACAATCTACAATTCTGTGGAATTGCTCAGTGAAAGTCCTGGGCTTTACTCTTGAATCCAACAACTTTATAGCTGTTTATTTTCATTCTGAAATAAATAAATACATAAATTCTCAGTTCAAAATGAGTATTCATTCATTATTTCACCAAATAATTATTTGCCTGTCTTTTAAAAAATACTAAAATACTAATAATGATGATGACACCATATTAGAATGAAGAGAGGGGTTCTTCAGGTTTGGGGTGGGTCAGGCAGTGGCCCAAAAGCACATAGAAAGGACTTACCTGTCACCTTTCAATATTCGCCTGCATGGCTGTGATCACACTTAAGGTTTAATCCAGCTCCAGTCCACTTTCAGAGTGAGGCCATGGTCACACTTAAGGTTTAATCTAGCTTCAGTCCACTTTCAGAGTGAGGCTGTGGTCACACTTAAGGTTTAATCCAGCTTCAGTCCACTTTCAGAGTGAGGCTGTGGTCACACTTAAGGTTTAATCCAGCTTCAGTCCACTTTCAGAGTGAGCGAATGCATCAGCAAAGCAATCAGCTGTTTGCTGGATGAAAACTCGGGCGCGACCACAGCTGTATCCTCAGCATCCTCCGTCTCAGCGTCCGGTACCATTCAAAGCATCCCTGGCACGTACCATTTCGCCCTGAGCGCGGGGGTGAGAACCAGGCTTCCCTTTCCTCTCCCCCTCCCAGAGCGTTAGCAGCTGCTCTGCTGCCCCGGGAGCGGAGGGGAGGGGAGGGGTGGGGCGGGGCGGAAGTCCTGGATGAGAGAGGAGTAACATGTGTGTATACGGTTGCTATGGCGACGCAGCGCTGGAGGCGCAGGGGAGCTGCGGGGAAGGCTTCCCAGAATAGCTCGCACCGCAACTGTTGCTGCTGGAAGGAGCAGGTAAAGGAAGGCGCTCTGGAAAGGGGTTTTTGGGGTGGGGGAGTCGATCCTGGGGGAGAATAGGGGGCATGTGCACGGTTGTACTGCTGCAAAGCTGCATTGCTTTACGGCCAGCTGGGGTTCTCTCTGTGCCTGCCTGGGTGGGGGGCCCGCTGCTTGGAGAGAGGAGGAGCCCCAACCCAATAGATGCAGCAGCAGCAGCGCTATAAAATGAGCTCTCCCAGTTGGGTTTCCGCCAGGCAGACTGGTGCTAGCAAGTTTGGTCTAGTGGTTAGGGAAGAAGAAGAAGAGTTGGCTTTTCTACTCCGCTTTTCTCGCCCATTTCAGGGGACTCAAAGCGGCTGACAAACCTTCAGTTCTTCTCCCCACAACAGACACCCTGTGAGGCGGGTGGGGCTGTGAGAGCTCAGAACAGAGCTGTGACTAGCCCAAGGTCACCCCGCTGGCTTCATGGAGGAGTGCAGAATCAAACCTGGTATTCCCAGATAAGAGTCCGGCTCCCTTAACCCCTATACCAAACTGGCCGGAAGGTTTGTCAGCCGGTTTTAGTCCCCTTAAACGGGTGAGAAACGCAGGGTGGAAACGCCAACTCTTCTTCTTCCTCTACGAAGCCAGCTGGGTGACCTTGGGCTAGTCACAGCCTCCTTCTAAGCTCTCACAGCCCCAGCTGCCTCACAGGATGTTCTGTTGTGGGGAGAGGAACAGAAAGCTTTGTCAGCCGCTTTGAGTCCCCTTAAATAGGTGAGAAAAGTGGGGTATAAAAACCAACTCTTCTTCTTCTAAAGAAGCTTTAACAGTTGGCTGTGGAGCCAGGCAAACCCACATTTTCACCCAGCCGGCTTCGGTTCACTTTCAGGGTGAGAGAGCCCATCAGTGGAGTGACCGGTCCAAACCTGAAGGTAAGAGCAGCTTTTCCCTTTGCACTTTGAGCACAATGCTTCAGCTGTGGACTTAATAAACAACATCTGTAGGAGAAGCACAAGAACAGGGCTGGTTTGCTTGTTTTTCTGTCTTTTTTAGAAAGATGGCATAAACATACTTCTGGTTAAAACAGCACGCAAAACATTTCCTTATTTTCAAGATTTTTGTCCCTGCTACCTTCTGATTGTGTTAAAGGTAGCTGCCAGATATTTACTTTAAGAGAATACAGTACTGAATAACTAAAACGGGGCTTGTTCATTACCACCAACGACTGACTTCTGGGTGACTGCAGGGGCACTTTTATGCAGTTTCCTTGGCAGGGATACAGAAGTGGTTTGCTATTGCCTCCTTCCAGGGAGAGATGGGGATCGAACTGGCAACCCTCTGCTCTCCAGAAAGTTTGCTCTACTACTTACTAACAATCACTCCTAGGATGCGTCCCCATGCACATTTTGGTCCAAACCAAAGCAGGTTCGGGAAGGGGCGTCCCCATGCATTTTAGATTTGGTCCGATTTCCGCGGACCAAATCACCCAAACCAGGAACCAAACCAGGACCAAATTCTAAGCACAGTTTGGTGTCTCGGCACGCATTGCTTTGCGAGCCAAGCCTGCACATGGGGACAGTCCCGGGCTGTTTGGGAAGGAGATTGGCCCTCGCATCATTGGGAGGTGGAGTTTTATGCCCTGTGTTTGACATTCCTGCCCAGTGCATTGGAGATCGCAACCACGGAGATTTGGGGGGAGTAAATGGTGTTAAAGCCGAAACGATGAGGGGGTCGAATGGCCTTTGCTGCCCCACAAGACTCTTTTATACAAGTATTCCACCCCTGTTTCCTGATTGCCAAGGCGAGCATGATAATGGCTTGATTTTTCTCCCTTTCGCTTGCCGGGTGTTCTCCCGGTTTCCGATGGAGTGGAGGTGTGCAAAACTTCTCAACCGCTCAACTGCTGCCAAACCTCGTAGCGGCTTTGCTCAAACAGCTGAGCTTTTAAAATTATTATTTTTGCCATTCAGTCCTGGCTTCTCTATGCCACTAAGAGAGCGGGGAGGAAGTGGCATTTGCAGTGGGCGGCACAGGGTGGTGTGACGTCAATCTGGCTTCCAACGAGGAGAGAGGGGGGCGGAGAGGAGATGGCGCTGCTCCCCTGTGCTGGGGTTGGGTGCGGTTTCCATGGGGATGCTGTATCTGTCCCCAGCCCACACCCAGCCCGCGTTAATGGGATTGGCATGGGGACGGGCAACATTTGATCTCGGTCCCACAGCTGGTCAAATGCGAGCCCAATCAGAGCCAAATGCCTTGCATGGGGACGTGGCCCTAGACTCCACTGCTACCTCTATGCAGTTTTCTTGGCAGAGATCCAGAAGTGGTTTGCCCTTGCCCACTTACAGGGAGAGGCTGGGTATCAAACCAGCAAACCTCTGCTTTCCAAGTAGTTTGCTCTGCTACTGAGCTTCAGTTCTCTCACTATACAAGTGGATCAAAACAGAGGTGCCTCTGAGGCCATTTGCTGGAGTTCAAGAGCATGTGAAGGTTTTGCCCTTGTCTTCTGCTTGAGATGCCAGGAAGCCATTGGTGAGCCATTGTGTAGAACAGGATGCTGGACTAGTTGGTTTGTGTCCTGATCCAGCAGGCTCCTCTTATGTTTTTAGGTGATGCCAGGCTCCTAAGCCCCATTCTCTTTTGTACAGCATTGTAAATGCACTGATTTCTGTATCTTGTGAACGACTGAGGTACTATCTCATTTCTTTCTTCCTTTGCAGAAACAGCTCTCATTTTTATTTATTTGTCTTGTCTAAGCATGAGTGCAAAAAGCTCAGCCCGGAATGGATTGGTTCAGCCGCATGTCCTTTACTCCTTTTTGGAAACGGCACCCGAAGGGTTCTCTGTGTGCGAGTCTGATTCTGAGAGCCTCGCTCAGGAGAAACAATATCAGACGGAACTTCGAAAACGGATTCATGAACAAGAAGAACTGGTCGGTCAGTTTGTGGGTGAAGCTGAGGAGGACAGCATGGAGGAAGACAGTCTGGAGGGAGAAGCTTCATCTGATGAGGAGGGAGCTCAGAGACCTTCTAGAAGCAGTTCTGGAAAGGAAAACGATAGTAAGGCAAGGTAAAGTCACTTCTTTATATATTTACTGACCAGAACAGCTCAATTCAAGGTGTTAACTTTGACTTATAATGCCCTAAATGACTTGGGCCCCAAATATCTAAAGGAACGCCTTCTCCCATATCGACCTGCCCGTGCCTTAAGATCTGGAGGGGAGGCCCTCCTGGTTGTCCCACCGCCTTCAGAAGTGAGTCTGGTGGGCACCCGGGAAAGAGCCTTCTCAGTAATGGCCCCTAGGCTATGGAACAGTCTCCCCCTTGAGGTGCATCAGGCTCCTTCTCTGATTAGGTCCAAAAGGAGGTGAAGACGCACCTCTTCACTGAGATCTTTGGCTAGATGCTGGCCATGTTTGCCCCCCACTACACACGCTACTGTTTTAATTGATACTGTGCTGGTTTTTAATGTGTTGGTTTTTAATTTTAATATGGGTTGCTTTGTTTTTTGATATGCTAGATTTTAAAAGCTGTTACCCACCCTGAGACCTTCAGGTATAGAGCAGGATATAAATATTAATTAATTAATCCACCTGCAGATGCGGACTAAGACAGGCCCATCCTGGAGCTTGCCATGATCTCCACCAGAATGCAGATGACAAGTTCCTATTCCAAGATATAATCCGGAATAAGGCCCAGTACAGAAAGGGCCTAAAACAAGCCCTATTATGTTAGGGGAGGGGAGGCACTATTCTAGGCCTGGGTACTAGAGGGGAGAAATGCAAAACACACCTTTTTTGTACTACATGGATTATTCTGGCCCAGATAGCATTGTAGTCTAGCGGGACTGACCCAGGCTGGAGTGGGTTATCAGTAGCCAACTCCAAGGTTCATATGCGCTTAAACAGCCTTTTGTATGCCAGCCCCCACCAGTGCATTGGAAGGGACCCGTTCAGCATTACATTACTTCCAATGCCATTTCTGGCATTGCTTCCTGGAACGCTGCCTAAAAGGGTCCCCCAGCATGTGTGGCGTCTGCATGACCTTTGCAGTCCAGAATACAGAGATTTGTCCTAAAGAGGTCCACAAAAGGGCCAGGATAGGATGCCATTTTGACACCGTATTTCAGACTGTAGCATCATCCTATGCAGATAGGGCTTGTTGTAGTCTGGTTGCCAGTTTAACAAAATCCAATTTCCCCATGCACAGGTCCACACACAGCCCCAACCAACCCCCATAGCCTCACCTGCTGGAAAAATGTCAAAAAATTGCCAACACTGGCAAATGACGTTGGCCAAGACTGCCAAATTTTGCCAAAATGCCAGCATTTTCGTTTTGTAGGTCAGACAGGCAGAAAAAGCCCCTGCATTTGCCAACACTGGCCAGTGGTAGCCCTTGTTCCAGAATTTCGTCACAGAATAGAGCTAATGCAGAAGGGCCACAAGGACTAGCAAATCGAAATTGCAGAGGGGGAATTTCCCACATCATCACCTCCTGTCTGAATATATCCGGCTGCTGTCTGGAGGTGGCCTTCATCTTATGTATTCTGGGGACTGCAGTTAATGGGTATTAACTTATGCTAGAAATAACAAGGTTTTAAAATATTTTGTGCAAATACTAATAGCCTTGTTGCCTTTTTTTATTCACTAACTGCCTAAGTGCAATTTGGAGGAGGCGGGGAGGCGAATTGTGGGGCAGGTGTTTGCCATCCGTACTCGCTCTGAAACATGCATTAAACTTTCTCATTTTAGGGAAACAGACATTGGATTTGTCGCATGCATTGAAGCCTTAATGCAGCCTTAATGCAAAATAATTTAATCCTTTTAAAACCGCAATTAAGAGCCAAATAATAATAACAAAAGATAAACACATGCCATTTAATATTCTACTTAGACGCAAATGTGCAAAAAGAATAAAAAGGGCTAAGTTATTAACAGTGTGCTTTCATCAGCCTCCTTGACGGGCAAAGTGGCTAGTTATTGAACATTTTATTGCAAGTGGAAAAGGATGTTAATTGTGAAGGAAACATGCTCCAGTATTAGTGTTCGTGGGAGGGGGGACTCCCACCAGGCACAAAGCCTCTTCATTCAATAGAAATTTGATTTTATGCTCTTTCAAATTATCACAGTGTGCACGCAAATGGAGTCCATTAACAGTGACAAATATCATGCCATATGCCTATGAAGTCCCAGCCTGCATCCCTTTCAAAGCTAGGAATTTGAAGAGGAACCCCTGCATCTGTTGTTGATTGGTCTTCGGCGTAAACACGCTATTCAGCCAACCTTTTTCGTGGAGACAGGGCATGGACAACAACACTCATTTTGTTTGTATTTGCATTTGTTTTGTTTTGTTTGTTTGCTCATACAAACAAAGATGGCCGTGAGGAGAAGCCAGAGGGAGAAGGAAACTTGTGTGTGCTACCTGAAAACACTTTCTGAACTCATCTTTGTAGTGGGCTGGACTTATAGGATGTCTGGCCGTGTAAACCAACCCTCTTTTGGCTGACCATATACTTCAGACAGCATATAAATGTATCCATTGCATACCCTAAGCGAATTGGTAGCTGTATAGGTTTTTCTCATTCTTTTGAGGTCTATGGTCCTTCCTGAACTTCATTCACTCACTCACTCACATTTAAGAATTTATATACTGTCTTTCACCAAGAGATCCCAGGACAGGTCATAACAACAACAACGTAATCTGCCTCCCTCCCTAGCAGGACCGCACCCAGGGGAAGCTAAAAGTCAAAAGGCCTGGGTGAACCAGAGACGTTTTCGCACGGGGCTGTTCGGAACGCGTGGGAGACAGCTGCGGACACGGCATCCGCATTGCCCAAGCGCGGCTTGCGCCGCCTCGTGTCCGCAGCTGTCTTTCTCGCGTTCGAAATGTAGAGCACTTTAAAGTGCTCTACATGCGTTCGAACGCGGACGAGCCGCCCCGGCGCGTTCCGGGAGAGAAGCGTTCGCACGCTTCTCTCCCTGACAGCCGTCGGCACGCCCCCAGGGGCCGACTTGCCGGGCCGGCGATTGCGCCGGCGCGGCGAAGCCGGTAGACGGGACCCACCGAATCGGGGTTCCCCTTTCCCGTCTGCCAGGGTCAGTGACCCTGGCAGATGGCACAGGGGAACCCCGATTCGGTGCGTCCCGTCTGTCGCCTCCGACGGCCGCCGGGACGTGGCTCCTTCCCGGGTCCGGCAGCCCCAATGGCGCTGCCGGACCCGGGAAGGAGCCACCAGCATCGGCGTCCTGTCGCCCCTTTCTGGGGTGGCAGGAGGTCGATGTTGGGCTCGCTGGGGGCGAGGAACGCCTTGGGCGGCCGGAGCGCATCGCTCCGGTCCCCCAAGGGTCCCCCCCGCCCCCATCGCGGCCATCTACGGGCTGCAGGCGCCTGGATCTAGGCGCCTGCAGCCCGCAGATGAGTCCCACCCCCCCCCAGTCCCCAAAACCCCCACCCCCAACCACCCTCCGGCCCGGATCGGGCCCATCTTCGCTCTCTAGGTGCCCACAGCAGGGCACCCAGAGAGCGAAGATGTTTCCCCCCCTCCCCCAGGGCCCTGGGAGGACGCGCGCGCGAGGAACGACTTACCTCGTCGCCGTCCAGCGTCGAACTGAGGGTGGCATTGTGGGAGCGCGCAAGACGCAGCCCACCTAGCCCCCCTATTGGACAAGCAGTTCATGTGAACTGCTTGTCCAATAGGGGGCCTAGGTGGGCTGCGTCTTGCGCGCTCCCACAATGCCACCCTCAGTTCGACGCTGGACGGCGACGAGGTAAGTCGTCCGTCGCGCGCGCGTCCTCCCAGGGCCCTGGGGGAGGGGGGGAAACATCTTCGCTCTCTGGGTGCCCCGCTGTGGGCACCTAGAGAGCGTAGATGGGCCCGATGGGGGCCGGAGGGTGGTTGGGGGTGGGGGTTTTGGGGACTGGGGGGGGTGGGACTCATCTGCGGGCTGCAGGCGCCTAGATCCAGGCGCCTGCAGCCCGTAGATGGCCGCGATGGGGGCGCGGGGCGAGCCCTTGGAGATCAGAGCCAGGGGCTCTGATCTTCAAAGGGGTCCGGCCCCATAGGGGCCTTGCCCCGGGCCCCATGATGGGTGCCCGGGTGCCCGGGCATCTTCGTGCCAGCCCGTAGAGCTGGTGCGAAGCACGGGGCGGGTGGCTTGACAGCGCTGCCCGCCCCTTGGGTGCTCTCACCCAATGGGCGGGCAGCGCTGCGGCCGAATCCCCGCCCCTGGCCGGCCTTTGCCGGCCAAGACAGTTCCGGGCACTTTTACCTTTCACACACAGACGCGCCGGAACGCATTCCGGCGCGTCTGTGTGTGAAAGGTAAAAGCGCCCGGAAGTGTCTTAATCTTCCTGCCTGAACGCGTTCCGTTTGGAACGCGTTGCAGTGCGGAAATCCCTCAGACTTCAGATAACCCCTCCCAAATTTGTATCGGGTGCTTTTAGGATCTACCCCAAGTAACTGGCTTCGACTGGCCCATATATGTTGTTTTAATAAATGTTCTGATTCTGGTATATGTGTATGAGCGAGTGTGGCCCTACCGGCACTGGGCCTTATTCTGGATTATATCCCAGAATAGACACCTGCTGCCAGCATGTTAGCGCAGACTAAGGCAGATCCCACCCAGGGGCCTCCTGTAGTCTGCACCAACCCATGGATATAATCCAGATTAAGGACCAGTGCAGAAAGGGGCTGTATTTATTATGTTATTATGTTATAAATTATCCATAGATCCAAATCAGTCTAGCAATACAAGAAATAATGCATGTAACAAACACCTTATATTTCTGTACTGAGCAAGCCATATCTGCTATCCTTCGGTTGGGGTACTGCCCTTTATGCACTTCTCCATGGTGTTACTTCAAAAGAAACTGCTGCACCTCCTATGCAATGAAAGGCTCTTGCGAAGTACAAAATGGAAGTTTTTAGGAGTAGCACCTACTGGTAGGGAACAGAGCAGCCAATATGAAAACTCCTGGTTTAAATCCTGTTCCTGTCATGAAGTAGCACAGTTAAGGGGACATCCAGACGGTGGCCGGATGTCCAATTAGAAGATGTTCCTCCCTCCACTATTACCACCTCCCAGCTAGGTGGCACCACAGCCATCTCTGTCTTTGTGCATTTTAGCCGATGTGCACATCCAGGCTTTCGGGGATCCCAGGTACCTGGATGGGCTCATCAGCACCTTCGCACGTGCATGGATGCCTATTTCAGACTCCACACATGTGCAGTGGATGGAGCTAAGAGGGTAGCTCTGTTCAGAATGTAAGTAAAAAGTGCTATAGCTAGAAACCCATGACTGGACAAAGCGGGGCTATGGTGGGGTTGCCTCTGGTATTTGAAGCAACCCCACCATAAGGGGCCTTAGATGAAGCACCCAGCCCCAGCCCCCCCCCCAAAGATTGTGGTGCAACATGGCACCTCCAAGACTACATTTGAGCATCCTTTAGTTTTCCCAGGTTCTAATTCCAAATATTGACGAGATGCAATCTCACACAGTTTCCCAGTACAGTTGGACCCCCATATCCACTGATTCGGTAACCACAGTTTCAGTTAACCACAGTTACCAGATCAGCCCACCCCTGCAGGTGCCATAAGGGAAAAGCACCCAGAAATGGAAGGCCTATTTTGGCCTACAGAAGGTCTATTTCGGCCTCCATAGGGCGTTGGAATAGGCGCATGACACCACCCAAAATGTAAGGGGGTACATGGGAGGCATCTGGTGGCATTGCGTACTTATTCCAACACTCTTTGGAAGCTGAAATGGGCCTTCTGGAGGCCAGGAAAGCACTTCCAGTTCTGGTTGCATGATCCCAGAACCAGAAGGCCTGTTCGCAATTATCCATGGTTTCAGGTAACCATGGTAGAAGGCAGAACATATTCCCAGCGGATATGGGGGTTCAACTGTAGCTATATATGTATTCTTCTCTTGCTGTTCTCACTTTGTTTACCAAAAGTTCTGGAGAGCTCCAAAGATTCCATACTGTTTTGATGAGTAATTGGTGAGTTTTTGTTGATTTTTTTAATTTTAAGATGACGGTCACCCCCAGCAGAAGTTTGCCCTTTCATTTTCTCTCTTTAGTAGCCAAGAAGAACCTGTGGACAGGTATTCCGAGCTACGATACAATCCCAACTGGAGGAAGAACAAAGAAGGAGTGGGTTTAATTGCATTACCCAAATCAGATGAGGAAGAGGATGAAATCTCACCCGTTGGCTCAGTCTTACTGCACTCTTCATCACAACTTCAGCTCAAAAGCAAGAACCAGGAACACCAAGAAAAACCATGCAATGTGCCTTCTGTTCCTGGGCTATTCTGGGATCAGGCTTTAAGTGTTAGCAACGGGTCCTGGAGATTACCAAAGAGTGAAGAGCAAAAACTAGTTGCTTGCAGCTTTGACCGCAATTCTAGCATTAACAGTGACTGTTCCTCTACTCTTAGTAAAGAACTGAAGCAGAGACCTCAAAAAGATATTGTAGGAAGGAACAAACTCACTTTGGGGAGGCCAACTGAGCAGAAGAATTCCTATCTTCAACTCCATGGTAAAAGG
This sequence comes from Aspidoscelis tigris stejnegeri, assembly GCA_023333525.1. Classification (NCBI taxonomy): domain Eukaryota; kingdom Metazoa; phylum Chordata; class Lepidosauria; order Squamata; family Teiidae; genus Aspidoscelis; species Aspidoscelis tigris. The sequence goes on from JALMGA010000011.1 coordinate 19,284,749, forward strand.
CAGAAGGAACATCACCAAGGAAAGGTAGGTGAATTACTCCTCTAACACAAAAGAAGACTATGATGATATTAGTATTAATAGTCATAATGAAAAACAACAACATTACTGGAATACTATCTAGTGGTATCGAGGAAGGTAAAAGCAAATTGATTTCCCCATACTGTTTTAGATGTTGAGCTTTTAAATAATATTTAGCTAATATGTTCCCCGCTTCTTCTATCACTATTCTTTTTTAATTTCGTGTTTTACTTTTGCACATTGCAACTGATAAATGATTTAAACACTAAGCAATGTGGAACTGTGAGGGGTGGCAGAAAATAAAGCCGCATTCCTCTAGAAACTTGGTCAGTCTTTAGAAGACTTGAACTGCACCACACAGATCACGGCTGTAAGGCAGGAGAGCCTTTGCCTTCTTCTTTCTGAACTGGCCCTTGGCCTATTGTCCACTAGGTTCTGGCTTGGGGGCTAAGGGTGACCCTTGTGTGCACTTGCAGATGAGGACTGCAGGGCAGTAAAGCAGAGGACTCATCAAAGTGGAAGCTTTCGTTTCATCTCTCTGAAGCACGCTTTAATATGCTGCTAATGAAAGTACAATGCAGGTAAATGAAAGTAAAGCATCCGTGTGGGGGCTGGTCACTCCATTGCCCCATGCTTATATTCTTATGGATGGATTTAAGAAAGGACTATACAAATTCAGGTTGGACAGGAAGATGGCTGTTAGAATAGATGCTTGTCTCCCGATCAGAGAGACAGGTCAGAAGCCTCTAAAGGCCATTTGCAGGGAGCTGAGAAGCAGGTGAAGGTTTATTTTTCCTTTGTCTTCTGCTTGAAATGCCCAATGTGGGACTGGATGGTGGAGCAGAGAAGCTGTAGTGATGCAGAAATTCCCTAGTGATGCTGTGCCCACAGAAATAAAAAATCTCCCAGGAAGTTGAGGGTCTGAAGGCACTGTAAGTTCATTAATCCAGAGGGTTCCTCTTAATGCTTGGAGAGAAAGGCAGGATGCTGCTGAAGGCCATTTGCAAGGAATCAAGAGCAGGTGAAACTTTTGCCTTTGTTTTCTGGTTACAGTGCCCAAAAGCAACTGGTGGCCACTGTGTGAGCCTGGATATTGGACTGATTGGGCTGTGGCCTGATCCAGCAGGGATCTTCTCCTGTTCTTATATTCCCACCATAGACCTCTGATCTTCAGGATATGCTTCCTACAACACCCATCATCCCCAGCCAATGAAGTATTTGGCTATTTCCAGACAGGACTTAAAACTTGGCATTCTCTCAAGACTCTATTGGCATTGCCACACATTGCCCTGAGATATGGCAACATAGTCCCGGAATATTGCTATCCCAGGAAAATAGACTCCTAAAATAGCAATATGGCTTTACCTTGTTTAGATGCTTGCTCCATGTATACATGAGGTCAAAAATGGGCCAAGAATGTTCACGTGGAGTCTGGCACTTGCACACTCCTGGGTATTTTGTGCCAACCAAATCATGCAATTGCTGGAGTGGTAGTGTGATTTTGTGGGGTCTAAAGATCTCACACTTACCTCTTTCGACTCTGGAGGTAACCTTCATAACAATCTGTCCACATTATGAGAGACCATTATATGTAGAAATATTCACTGATTCCTTAACTCTAAGAGGAAATTAATTTCCTGGGTATTGTTATTTTAGCTATTTTCTGCCTCTTGGATTTCTAAAATCTGATTAAAAACTCTGCACACAGTAGGGGGCAGCAGAGTAATGTCTTAATAATAGTTGGAGCATGGGCAATTCCTTCTTTCTCCACCAGTGACCCTGGAAATTTAGATTTTCCATCTGAAATTAAGGTTGTCACAAATATTGGTTACCACAACTGAAGCTGAATAAAGTGTGTATAAATAAGATTTTTCTTATATAACCTCATTTAAAAACTTGCAAAATACCACCCAGACTCAGAAACTGCCTGTGTTCTTTATTTTTGCCATGCTAAGATATAGTGAAGTTTGGATTGCATCTTTAATCAGATGGTTTTCTTGAACATCGTAAAACTGTATTATGACAATCCTGATCCCTGGGTTGGGACCACATTCACTAGTTATTTTTTAGGGGAGATAACGAGTGGGCATCAGGTCCGCATTAAGAAAATTATAAGCTCTAGATCAGGGTTTTGTTTTCTTCTTGGATAATTCCAGCCTCAGTTAATGAAAATGTCTTCTATCTCCATTGTCGGGGGGGGGGGGGGGGATGAAACAAGACAAGGCCAAAGCAATTAAGCTTAACTTTCCTAATGCCTTTCCCGATAGTCTGAGCGAACCTCACAGACTCTCTTCCCACAAATATGAGGATTTCTAATTTCTGGCACCATTTTATTGTCTTTTCAGATAAATCCCTTTTCACCTTTTGTATTGCATGCGCACCTTTGTCGGTGAGGTTGTCCTTTTTCCTAAGGTTTCTTCACGACAGCAGGAGGGAATTCAGGATCTAAACTGGGATGGCCAGTTTGGTTTGGTCTAGTAGTTAGGGAGCCGGACACTTATCTGGGAATACCAGGTTTGATTCCGCACTCCCCCACGAAGCCAGCTGGGTGACCTTGGACTAGTCACAGCTCTCTTCTGAGCTATCACAGCCCCACCTACCTCACAGGGTGTTTTGTTGTAAGGAGAAGAACAGAAGGTTTGTCAGCCACTTTGAGACCCCTTAAATGAGTGAGAAAAGTGGTGTAGAAAAGCCATCTTCTTTTGCCACCACCACTACCACAACCCCTTCAGATGCAAGGAGCAACTGCCTACAATTTCAGTGTGAGGCTGACTGGGGCTACCAGAAGTCCACCAAGCAACCACCCACTTCTCTTTGCTGTTTTTCTTGTGCTTGACTGGCGTCTGGTAGCCCAGTTGGCCTCATTGCAAAAGCTACGAACAGAAACATCTCTATTACAAGAAATCTGGTGGCGCTGCTGGGTTTCCTGTAATAGTTGATATGTCAGGTTTTTCACTGCCTAAATCAGGAGGACAAAATTGGAAACGACAGGGGAATGTTGCCATTTCTAATATAGTCCAGAGAGGATCACAGGTTTTATCATTTGTCCAGAGGTAGCTTAAATCACGGTTCGGATGTTGCTGGAAAAGACTCTAGGCGAGGCCTGCCGTAGTCTGCAGCAGCATGCGGATGGCAGGTCCCTATTCCAGGATATGATCCAGAATAAAGTCCAGTGCGGCAAGAAGGAGGAGAAGACGACGAAGAAGAGTTGGCTTTTCTATCCCACTTTTCTCACCCATTTAAGGGGACTCAAAGCAGCTGACAAAGCTTTCTGTTCTTCCCCCCATAAAGAACACCCTGTGAGGTAGGTGGGGTTGTGTGAGTGCTCAGAAATAGAGCTGTGACTAGCCCAAGGTCACCCAACTGGCTTTGTGGAGGAGTGTGGAGTCAAACCTGGGATTCCATTTAAGTGTCTGGCTCCCTAACCACTAGAAAGGGCTCTTTGCGGTGATCCCAGAACACACCGGTCTGCGTCAGATGTCTATCAGAGAGCTATTTTTTACTAACCAGCTGAAAAATAATTTATAGTGTCTTCCACCTTCTTTAAATCCAGCTTGGAAACAGAGACTACTCATTCATCTTCTATTATTTGATGGCATTTTGCATTTTCCAGTTTTTATTCCAGATCATTTTTGAGCAGGGGTTTTTGTTGGAAAGGTGACGTACAGATACCTGGATGGTGGTGTTGACAACAGTGTATTCATTAGTTGGATGGCATGAAAAGAGGTTAGATTTATTGGTGGTTGTATAGGGCAGCTATCAGAACAGCAACATTATGGCTGGTTCACAGTCCATCAGCCGCTCCATTGGTAAGATGAGAAGTGCTGGATATCCAGCACTGATTTTACTAGCTGGAATGCTTTTGACTAACTGGATGCCTGGTGAAATCCTCTGGTGTAGCATTGCAAGCGTTTTCCAGGACTTTACCCTACCCCATACCTGAAAAATAAAATAAAACAAAAGAGACAGGCACATGGAAAGCTCCCAGAAATCCCCTAGTGATGCTGTGTCTGAAGGCACTGTACGTTCATTAATCACAATTGCAATAATAATAATAATAATAATCTGCTGGCATGATGTTGTTGTCTTCGAGGTAGTCTTGAATCCTGTCTGCTATTATGCCTGTCAGCAGCTTGAGCATAGTAGGTAGACAAGTTATCGGCCTGTAGTTTCCTGGTAATAATAATTATTATTATTACTGCTACTACTACTTCTACTACTACTGCTATTACCACTATTATTATTACATCCAGCATAGCAATCTTATTTGCTGTATGTAACTGCTGTTTTTACATCATCATCATCATCATCAAATCTGAAGGAGTGCTTTCTCCCATATAGACCTTCCTGTGCACCAAGATCTGAATAAGAATGCCTTCTTGTAGTTCCTTCTCTTACAGAGGTACAAGGCCCAAGGATACGCAAGAGGGCCTTTTCTGTGGTGACCCCTAGACTCTGGAACATCCTCCCCCTTGAGGTTCATCAGGCGCCTACACTGTCTAGTTTTTGGCGCCTATTGAAAACGTATCTTTCCACCCATGCTTTTGCCATTTAAATAGCTTCCTCAGGGTGCCGTCCTGTTACAGAGGGGGGGTGGGAAGGAGGAGTTTATATTTTCAATTATGTTTTAATATTTGATATATTTTATTCTTATTGTAACCCGCTCTGGGACCATTTGGTGAAGGGTGGGATATAAGTTCCTTAAATAATACTGATAATGGTAATAGCAATAATAATGATCTCTTTTCCTCTGTAAAATAGAAGCAAGGTAGAAGGGAAATGTGGCATTTATAGGAGCAGCTGGTAAGGAAAAAAAGGATTTTCTGACATGCACCTATCCTCATCCTGGCTGCCTCCCTTGGCAGTGTGGAAGGTCGATGGCTGTGTGGAGAGAAAGCAATGTGCGTGCAACATCAAACTACGTTTAACCTGGCCCCACACGGGTGCATAAAATGGATACCCTTGAAAGCACGTAACATGCAAAACAGGCTGTAAAACAAAGCATCTCTGAAAAGCATGTCGGAAAAGAGCTATATAAATGCTAATTATTCCTGCCGCTCCTCTTGTGGTTATTAAATGTCCGTACACCTGCATAGGGCTGGACGAATCTGGCCTGAAGTGAATGTTTCGCTTTTTCACGCCGTGTTTTCTAAAGCTCCAACTTCTCTTGCCGCACCGCCTGATTCTCTAAGAACCCAGCGATGAGATGAGCTTTGGGGACAAGAGAAAGAGAGAGCGCAGTAGCTGGGCTTGTCTAGCTCAGCTGTACTTCGTCTGAGTTGCTTTCCTCCCTACCAAACTCTTACTTCAAAGCGAGGAACATAATGTACAATTTTTTAATGGCTCTAGACCAAGGCACTCAGACTCTCTGTGCACTGCGCCTTACCTCCGTGTAAACACCTAATCAAGATTGCCTATGCTTCAACAATAGCAGCCAAATGCAATTCGAAAACCACAAGCCTTTGAAGTCCTCCTGGCAAAGGCCGCTTTCCTAGTCTGGAATAATGACATGTCATGATTGCTGGCTTTGTTGTCTCTTTTCAGCAGGGAAGCAATTACAGGCCCCAATTTAACAGAATAGACATTACACAGCTTATGATGCTCAAAATGCAATTTCATTTGATCATTTTCTCAATTTGATTGGCATTAATAGAACAGTTCGCTTGGGGGGGGGAGGGAAGGAAGGAAGGAAGAAAGAAAGAAAGCGGGTCGAAGTTGTGCCCTGCTCCTCTTTCAAAGAGAAAATGCAGAAGTATGTTGTATCTGCCCGCTGGACTTGCAGTATGCTACACTACAAAAATAGAAGAACACACCCTTCCCTTCCAACAGGGAATCTCTCTCTTTCCATCTGTAGTGAAAGAAGTAAACACTGATCCTCTTATTAACATTTCTGAACTGAGCTGTTGTTCTGTCAGTAGTCCAGTAATGGTTAGAGATGTGCAGAATGCAATTTTCAGAATTTGATTCGAGTCTTTGAATTTATCCAAATTTGATTCAAATGGAGTAATGTAGCTATTTATTCGAGTTTTCTATTTGGATTTGCACATACGAATATCGACAACATTCGTATGTGCCTGTATGCGTCCTGTATGGATCCTGGTTTCATCCCGTACAGGTCTATACAAGTGCATACAGATGCAGGAAAGATGCGTACGGGTAAGTACACCTCACCTGTATTTCCGTACATGTACAAAGGTCTGAATAATTCAAACGAATAGATTTGAAAATTTCAGAATCATTTGAATGGTTAAATTCAAATTTATAGACATTCAATTCGAATTCGAATGTCCAAATTCGAATGAATTTGTTCGTATTTCAGAATGTTTTCAGAAAATTTGTTCAAATGTTCAATTTGAACTTGGAGACATTCAGTTCAAATTCGATCATATTTCAAATGTTTCGAATATTTGCGCACACTCCTAGCCTTCACCTGTCATCTAAATATATATTGTTCTGCCACGGCATTTATTGGTAGCAGGATCTCATTGATTATGCTTTCTATTGTTATATACAGTCCTGGTTCTCTGCCTCATATGTGTCTGTATATGAGAGTGGTTGTATGTCAGGCTCGGTCCGCCAGCATTTCCCAGAAGATTGTAGGACAGATCACATATCCTTGCCCAGGAAAGTTACTTAGGCCCTTTCTGCACTTACTTGTTAATCAGGATCATGGAGCTGCTAAGAACACATCATCTGCTTGACGGTAGATCCAGGCCAGAAATGTGATCTACACCTGTGCACACATTTGCTGTTCTAAAGCCCACTGAGTGTAGTTGATCTGAATCTAGCTAATCCAGATGTAGTTAATACAGATAACTGAGGTAAGTGCAGAAAGGGCCTTACTTGCTCTGCTTTTCTAACCTAAAATCAACTTTATTGAACAAAAAGTATTGGATGTGCTTCTATCCAGCCAAAAGAAGAAGAGCTGGCTTTTCTACCCTGCTTTTCTCACCCATTTAAGGGGACTCTCCCCACAACAGAACACCCTGTGAGGTAGGTGGGACTGTGAGAGCTCAGAAGGGAGCTGTGAACAGCCCAAGGTCACCCAACTGGCTTCATGGGGGAGGGCGGAATTGAACCCGGTACTCCCGGGTAAGAGTCCGGCTCCCTAACCACTAGACCAAAATGGCTCTAGTGGCTCTTTGTGTTTTTGTTTTGAATTTAATGTGAATTCTCTTGACTGTGTTAGGACCGTTGCTTACATTTTTAAAAGGCCACTGAAAGAAAGAAAGAGAACTTGAGCTGCTCCAAGCATAGCCTAGCTTCCTTGCTCTTCCCTTGTAAGCCATCTGTCATCTGTAGTGTATTTCACTCAAGGAGGTTCAGGGATTTTTTAAATGACAGTTATTATTACAGTTGCTTATTGTAAATTGGGTTCTGTGGATCGATACCACAAGCTATGTCACCGTGAGAAACGCTCAGAGTCTTGCGTCGTAGCATGATCCAAAGAGAATCAGCAGTGAAATAATTATTTCGTTAGTGCCCTTGAAAGAAAAGCTTCCTTGGCCAGAGAAGGCAAGAGTCAGACCTTATCGCTTTTCATCACACGTGCTGCAGAGCAAGCAGCCGGTGACCTGGAAGTGTGAAGGTATCATTGCAGATGCAACACCAGCTCAGGCGTAGCTTAGATTGCCTTTCCGATGTTCAAAGAAATACCTATGCAGAGGGAATCCTTCCACATGGCTTTGAAGCGGCCTCTCGTCAAACTATCCATCCCTATTTTAGCCTAATTTTATACCTCTGGTCATGGTGGGGTCTCTTGGGAAAGGTCATTTTGCATTTCCAATGGAGTAGCCCTCAGGAGGAGGGAGAATTTTGTGCAAGGGCAGGAAAACAATTGTTCGGTTTTCCAGGAAAGTGATTTAATATGTGTGTATATGTGTACGTTTTTCAGCGCTACTTGTTGCATCCCACAGCCGGCAAGCGAAAGTAATTTCACACTTTTGACACCGCTAACACCAGGACTGTAACGCTCTTGCTCTCCATGCAAACATTCATCACTAAAGAAAAGGTCTGGCTAAGAAGTTATCATGTTGGCACCAGGAGCAGAGATTCCCTAGTGCTAAAGCTTTCACTAAAAGATTCTGCTCTATATGTGACTTAATACCTACCATTAAGCAGTTACTGTGAGTGCACACATTCTGTGGCAAATGCAAGTGTTGCTAACAAAGGAGCCCTGGTGAGCCCAGAAGATGAAATGGAAGAGTTCTGTGCAGACAAAGATTAAATGGATTGCAAGCGGCTTTGTGCGCTACCTGTAGGGGACCCAAGTCTCACCTCATGAGAAGTGGCACCTGAGGCCTTAACGAAGTTGATGAAGCTTTAATTAAAAACCAAAAAAACACACCCTGTGTCCAGGAGGGTGGCGGTTCTATAAAATGGCAAGAGTGATCTCGTGGCCCTCGTACACAGAGTGAACCTGCCCAGACCAGCTCTACCATTGAGGAGAAGGAGATTGTGGTGGCTGTGGCCAGGGTGTGTGTGTGTGAGGATGGCAGAAGACCTGCCCTGTACCTCTAAACAGCCCCTAGATTTAGTCTGAATGCCAGCTTCAAATTAAAATTATACAAGAAGTCAGGGGTAGACTAGGAAGTGGTCATCAGATCTCATGGGACCTTTCACATAGCCTGAAGGTTAAAACTGGGGAAGGAAAGAGCCACATGCCCCTATCTTGAGTTCCTTGGAGGGAAAATGGGGGAAAATTGGTGGTGGTGGTGGGGAAATCTAATCAATCTATGCATGTGGAACTGAGGAATGGGACAATGATTCTTCATTTGACAGATATCCAAGACAGTGTGAGACCAGATGCTGGTACTGCCCATAGCAGGATCATGCTCCCTCACACCCTACGTGTTGAACACATTCTGTGGCTTGGGTGCTTCCAGGGTGCTGTGGGTGTCCATCCAAGGCAGACTGAAATGCAGAGCTGGGGATAAAGTGGACATAGAAGGTGGTGATACATAAGCAGCAAGCTCAGAATCAGATGCTTCTAGGCTGTAGGAGTTTCTGCAACCCTTTAATTACCCATCCTCCTGGAAAAGGAAAGAAAAGGCCACATCCAGACAGGGGATATATAGTGTAATTATTTCAGGGATGCAATGGGGCTGTAGCAACCCCAACATAGCCATGGGAACATAAGAGAGCCCTGCTGGACAGTCTTATCTAGTCCAGCGTCCTGCCTCACACAGTAGCCCACCAAGTGCTTCTGGGCATCTCAAATGGAAGACTCCTTGCAGATGGCCTTCAGAGGCATCCTACTTATCTCTTCAACCTGGAGATATTAGGTAGGCATCCATTCTAATAGACATTGGTATCTCTGCCCTCCATGAATTGGTCTAACCCTTTCTTAAAGCTATCCAGGCTGGTCCCTGTCACTACCTCTTCTGGCAGTACATTCCATAGGTTAAAAAAAAAAAAACCTTCCCCTTGTTGGTCCTAACTCTCCCACATCACAGCGTGTCCCCTGGTTCTAGTGCTGTGTGATAGAGCATTGTGGTTGCTAGTTGGTTGCTATGCATGAAACATATCACCCTGACCTTGGTCAGTCCAGTGGTGATGTTGTTTAGAGTCCATTATTAGTTGTGGTTTTTGTTTTGTTTGTTTTGTTTTGAGGAATATCTTCACCCACTCTGGCTCTGTTACAGTTGTGGTATTAAGATTATTTTGAGGTAGTAATTTTCTTCCCCTCTGTTCCCAAATGTCCTGAAGCTGTAAGTATTGAGCTGGAGGGGGAAGGAAGAAATGTCATTGGACGCAAAAAGGCAACCACTTACCACATGCACTTTTCATTTGGTCCATTGAAATAAAAATCCAATTTGCTTGTTTTCCGCCTGTGACGTCGATAATTTAGGTGAGTTGATAATCTCACAAACATTCTCATTCAGAAGCTGTATTATAGCATTAAATTGAAAAATCTAACACAGAGATCTTGTGTTGTGATGGATACATACGCAGCAGTTACTGTGCATACATGACTCATAGGTTTGCAAATGGCAAGTAGATGCCTGTATTTATGAGTTAAAAGCAGCCAGAATCATTTAGTTATTAGGTTTCGGTGCCTTTACCTAGAAGTTCCAGGGCAGGTGACAAATAAAGGAGTTGAAATTAAAGGGGGAAAAAAAGTCACAGCTGGAAACAACAAAAACAACATTTAAAATATTAAAATACTGTAAAAAAAAATTTAAAAAAAATTAAAAGAACCTAAGAGCATCGCAAAACTGGTAATGCCAATTTATATGTCCAGGATAGCAGAGTAGTGGATTTTGGATCTTCTCTGTGACCCAAAGTCTGGCTAAATAAATTTATCTTAAAGCGGTGAAATATACCACAATGATTCTTTCTTTTTTGGAGACATGTTATAAACTGTTAAGATGGCAATCGGTTCATCACTGGCTGGTATACTGGACTAGCAAGCTTACCAGATACGTCCCTTCTGCATCTACACCCTTGGGCATGGGGCCTTCCTTAGACCACAGCATCATGTGCAAGGGAGGCTTCTAGTATACTTTAGGGATGTGCACAAAAAAAAAGATTTGGATGTGAATTTGAGTCGAATCGAATGTCCAAACATTCGATTCAGTTCGAATGTTTAGAATCCAAATGCAACAAAATCCGATTCAAAATGAATACATTTGAAACTATTTGTTCAAATCTTAGATTTGAACCTGAGGATACGAATGTCGACAACATTTGTATTATACGTATCTGTAAGCATTTCGTATGCATCCCGTTTTAACCCGTATGCATCCCATTTTCGTCCCGTATTATAAGTGCAAGTGCATACAGATATGTATAAAATTCGTACAGATACATATGTAATAGATACGTATCTGTGCTTTCAAATGTTTTGAACTATTCGAACGAGTGTTTCGGAACATTTGAAATTCATTCAAATGTTTAAATTCAAATGTGAAGACGTTCTATTCAAATTTGAACGTCCACATTCAATTGAATTTTGAATGTTTAGAACATCTGTGCACATCCCTGGTGCATTTGCTGGACCAGTATAGCAGCCAGTGGAGAATCACCCAAAGTTAACTGGTGGCTTATAAACCTGTTACTCAATTTCTGTCTCTGCGGGAGCCAAGTTGTGTTACATGTTGAACTTTTCACTGTGCTATAGAATGAGTACAGAATTGCTATTTCACAATCAATTTAATTGTTGTTTTAGGCTCAACAGTGCCAGACGCCTGATATGGGAAGCACTAACTCAGCTTTGTCACTGGAAGAAAATCCTTTGAATGGAAACTCTACCCAGCATTCTTTAGGAGCCCCGGTAGAACTAAGAAGCCATCATGGTGGGTGTCACAATGTACTAGAATTTGAGAACATTGATGGAAATTCCAGCTCTTACACCCAAGTCTCTGGTTTGGAGAAGAAGAACAGATTCCTGTTGCATCACAAGTTACATCTAAATCCACCTACCACTCTGCTTTGTCCTTCTGTTGCAAATAGTTCCAAGCAGGAGGAAAGGCAGCTCTCTACAGAACCAGCCTATGCCATTGGTCAGAATGGAAAGCAAGATTCCATGAGCCAAACTTCCGCTCAGAAGCTCCTTCAGCTGAATTCATGTCAAACCTTCCCAGGTTTTCATTCACCATGTACGAGTGAAACTAAAAGGAAATACCAACACAGTCCCGAAAACATTTTTGGATTCCTCCACCAGTCTAGGTGCACTGTTTCACAGCCTCAGACTCTCACCCGACATGGTGACTTGCTTACCTTTGCAGGACGGAGGAGCTTTCCATGTGCGAATCATGGTGGTGGTCAAACACCAGTGAACAGTGACTTTTCATCTTGGAACCTAAAAAAGAGTCATAGAAAGGCAATCCCCGGCGGCAGCTATGTTTCTGGTAACTCAGAGTAAGGAAGTAGATTCATACAAGTTATTAAAAGAGGCAAGGAGTCACTGAAAACATGATGCAGCCGCACCTGATTGTGCCCTCTTAATTTACATCTGAAATTAATAGGGCTAGCTTGGGAAACAGAATCTGTAAGAAACACAGCGAAGATAGGAATCATTTCTGCAGTGGAGTTCAAATTTTTATTTGTGTAATGGACTCATCTGCTCTAAGAAGACTTTAAGGGATGTTTTGTGTGACGTTCTAATGGATTTTGGAAGGGATCTCAGTTCACTGATAGAGCATCTGATCTGAGGACAAAAGGTCTCCTTCTAGCATCAAGTATCTAGTATCTATCTCTCTGTTCCTTCCAAAGCAGTTGAGTTGATTGCTGCCTGGGGGAAGTGATAGGCTGGACATGCACCAGTAAATTGAAACTGAATCCAGACAAGATGGAGGAACTGTGTGTCACAGGGTCTCAAGTCTGGTGAGGGTACCTTCCGGTCCACCAGACTGGCAGATTGGAAGCATCAGTGTCCTGGCAGAGTGGTTTCCTGTCCACCAGATGGGAAGCTCCATTTTTGCCAGCTGCAGCAGTGGAGCATTTAAAGCATCTTTTTAATGTGAGGAGGGGTTAAATGCTCCGGCACTACTGTAGGGGATGAAAGCAATGAAGTCCCTTCACTACTTTCATCCCTATCTGGAGGCACCTGAAGTTAGATGACATCCACTTCTTACTGTCACTTGACGTGCAGGTGGCAATGCAGGTGGCCAGGGATGCTTACCTCCGTCTCTGGCTGGTTCACCAGCTTTGGCCTTTCCTGAGCACCTTGGCCACCGCAGTGACTATGCTTTGGTGACTTCTAGCCTAGACTACTGCAATGTGTCCTACATGGGACTACCCTTGAAGATGGTCCTCAAGTTGGAACTAGGGCAGAATGCAGCAGAATTTCTGGCCTGAGCACATCACTGCACTGATTACCAATTCGCGAATAAACCCGATTCAAAGTGTTGATATTGACACTAAAAGCCCTAAATGGCTTGGGTCCTGAATATCGGAAGGACTGCCTCCTCTCGTATAGCCCTGCCCATGCTTAAAGGGTCATTATGAGAGATTGCTGCATATGAGAAGAGCTTCTCTGTGACAGCTCCCCCCCTCAGCTTTGGAACGGTAAATAAATCCCCTGAAAAAAGGCAATATCAACCACTTGCCTAGTCTTGACAGGAAAACCATTTGGATACTGCCTGAGTTCTTCTGTGCCTATGAGGCTCAGTTTGCCTCTGAAGCAAACTGACTCTTCTTTGCCTACCCCTAGATAAAAGGAAATGTATCTTCACACTGTGAACAGTCCTACTGGGATTAGCTACTGTGAGATGTCATGCTGACCACTAACATGGATGGCTTCAAAATATATATTTGGGACATCAGATGCTGTTTTCCTTGGCATTATCCAACTCAGAAAACCCACCTTTGGGTTAGATAATGTGGAAAGAAAACAACTGGTCATTTTGCCATCATGTTGTTCCACTCCCAAAGTGGATGGAAGCTGGATTGACGTTTAGAAGAGGAGTGGCTTTTGTACCCTGCTTTTCTCACCCTTTTAAGGGGACTCAAAGCGGCTGACAAACCTCCTGTTCTTCTCCCCACAACAATCACCCTGTGAGGTAGGTAGGGCTGTGAGAGCTCAGAGGAGAGCTGTGACTAGCCCAAGTTCACCCAGCTGGCTTCGTGGAGGAGTGCAAAATCAAACCCGGTATTCCAGATAAGTGTTCGACGCTCTAACCACAGGACCAGACTGGCTCACAGGTGTGGACACAGCCTTAATCTAATGCACAGAAGAGATAATTCACAGAATGCCCTAATTCTTAACTTCTAAGGCAAGTCTTAATGTGATTTCCCTCCTCATTGTTTTTCTCTGTCTCCCTGCCTCCCTGCTTGCTTGCTGCTCCTTGAGGCTATCCCAGCTACCTTCCCACAACCAGATAAGAAGCCCTTCTCCGGCCACCAGGCTCATTCAGGCAGCGGAACGACATCACAGGGAACTCTCTCAGCTGGCAGATGAGCACCTCTCCGGACCCGACTTCGCGGCCATGTTTCCGTCTCTAGTGCAGAGAGGAGAGAGTGACTCGCAACTCAACACAGAGAGCTGTGAAGAGAGCCACCCCATTCTGAGCCGCAGCAACTCTGAGGGTTACTTGCTTCAGATTGGAAAGCAGAAGGAGAAGGAGATCCGGAAGGTAAAAAGATGGTTGGATCGGAGACAGGATGGGGTCAGCTAGGATTGGCTGCAGGTGTCTTTGCCGTGGCTCTGAATCAAAGCTCCAGCGCGTCTTCAGATGGCATACATTAGGGATGTGCATGAATATTTGCAACGTTCAGTATTTGCACGAATGCGTGTACAACTTTGGACATTCGTTTACAAACCGAATGTTATGTCACATTTGTACACTGACATTCATATTCTTATTAATGTTTCATTCGTAAACTGGGGCGGTGGGAAAGTGGCTGCACCTGTCACATCTGCAACGGGACATGGATTTGCAACGGACGGTGCATTTGACGTGGATTGAGAGCGGGGTTGACGCTTTCAGAGCAGATATGTCACGGGATGCGTATCAGATACGTATGCGTTTGTAGCATATTCGTACGAATCCGTACAAATACGTTTGTATCGAATAGTATCCTACCCCATTCAAAGGGGATCTATTTGAATGAATACAAAGTTCCTTACATTCAATTTGAAAGGCATCGAATGCAAAACAAAAACAAAAAACATTTGTTCAGATCCCTAGCACCTCCATTTGTCTCAGTGTCAACACTGAGCCAGCTTAAGTAGCACACAGATGGTTTACAAGGCCCTGATACACTTCCTTGCTGAAGCTGTGTGTGTGTAATCCGCACCCCATTGTCTCTCAGTCCCAGCGGCTTCGCTCTGGGTATGGGTAGTGCTTGTAATCTGGAAAGGATGCCTAGGACCTTAGTTGCTTGGGCTATTTATTTACTTATTTATTTCCATTTCTATCCCGCCCCATACCCGGAAGTCTCTGGGCAGGTAACAACGGATCAAAGAACATATTTAAAAACGTATTAAGAACAAAATACAGATTAAAACATATTAAGAACACATTAAGAACACAATACAAATTAAAACAAGGTACTTGGTTTAAGTACCACGTGCAAAGCTGTTTCACACTCAGCAGTCGAGGTTCAGAAGGGTCCGGCAGGCTGGACCAGGAATGGCTTGTTTTTCTGGGACAAGATTCCTAAGCTTAATTTTGAAGGCATGTTCCTCAACTCAGCTTGTATGTGGAAGCACTCTTCCTCTGAGCAATGTGTCCCCAGCCAGCCTATAGGTTTCCTATAAGTCTGCTGTTTGCTCACAAAATAGGAGATCTATCATTTCTTCATGCACTTCTTCTAGCACTGGGATAAAACTTTTGCGCAGGGATGGGAAGGAACATGAGAAACTCCCATGGTGTACTTTGAGAAGTAATTGTTCCCGTTTGCACTACATTTGCAAAGCAGTTGTGTTACTCTGCCTTTATACCAGGAGTCAGCCAGTGCCAGCACTAAAGATGCCAGCTAATGATCCATCCATCCATCCATCCATCCATCCATCCATCCATCCATCCATCCATCCATCCATCCATCCATCCATCCATCCATCCATCCTGCCCTATAACAGAAGGTCTCAGGGCGGGTAACAACTTTTAAAATCGAGCATATCAAAAGAAAACTAGATTAAAACAATCATGACCATCAACAGCATTTAAATCCAACATGTTTTTTAAAAAGCACAATATCAGTTAAAAGAGTAGTCTTTGCAGTGGGGGGGCAGACATTTATTTATTTATTTGTTTGTTTGTTTACATTTCTATCCCGCCCCATACCCTAAGGTCTCTGGGCGGGTAACAGCCAATTAATCACAAGATACATAGCCAACATTTAGCTGAAGGCCTGAGCAAAGAGGTGCGTCTTCACCTCCTTCCTGAACCTAATGCTGGGAATAATTAGTAAGGGAATAGAAAATAGTCAGCAAGTGTCATTTTGCCTCTTTATAAATCTATTGTGAGGCCACATTTGGAATACAACATCTACAACATCTGGAAACTGCCAGACACCAACCTTGCCAAATCCCAGAAAAGGTGGCATTAAATCATCAAGGGTTGTTGATGTCATAGTTAGCAGCGTACGGACAACTCCGGGTTAACTAACTGTGCAGAGACTGAAACCCTGCTCCTAAATCAACAAGGAAAACCAAAATCTCAAAAAGGATTATTTTCATCGAGATTAAAGCTTATCAGTGGGTGAATAGCAGAGGTAAATTTGGGCATATGTAATTGCAAACGAGCTGTGGGCTGGGTTTATTTTAAAAATTTAGATCTTTTACAACGGAGATCATCATTTTATAAAGGTGTCTTTATCTTGTTTTTATTTCTTCTACATTGTCTCTACCCTTAAGCACCTTGCAAACTGAAACAACCAAAAAGAAAGCAACAATGCTAGAAAAAGTAGTAGATTCAGAAGCTGCCCTTTAAAGGGGAGGTTTTTAATTTGATTTATTTTGATTGGTCAGTGATGATACTAGCAGTCGACCACTGCTCTCTACCCCAACACGTGATGGAATCTGACATCTGGAAAGACACAGATGCATTAAACTTCAGCATTTGTAAAATGGTTTCAAATGCAGCCATTTATATAAATCAGCAGGAAAGGAGGCCAGGAGCTAGAACAAACCATTTTCCTAGCTGTGACCAGTCTTGGTCATCAACGTTGTCTTCATCCTTTTTCCCCTCCAGAAAACCAAGTAGCAGCCATGAATTTCACAGAATATCTGTAACAGGAATATTCTTATGATTCAGCTAATAATTGTACTAAAATGTTCCCCTAGTTTTCCTACAGCTTTGGGAATTTGTTTGTTTAAGACCACAGCCAGGTCCTATCCTGTAACTAATTACACACTAGTGTGGTGAAACATCTTAGAAATACCTCCAGTTAGCCGTGACAGATCAAGAAGTTTAAGCGGCTGGCCTCAAACCAGACAGGGTTTAGCTTAAATAATGGTTTCCTTGTTATTGGCTGCTGGCTGGGAATTGTAGCTTGACTGACTTTTAAAAAAGGAGTTACTTAGATTAGAAGCAAAACTAAAGGGTAGATTGCCTTCCTTATTCAGGACAGTTTCTTGGGTGGGGACAGATAATGGTCTTAACATGCAGGTTTTGAAAAACTGGACCAAGGGCAACCACAACCCGGAACCCAGCACACACTTTAGTTGCTGAGTTGCAGTGTGGATCTCTGATGGGGGTCTCCTTAGAAGCCATTACAGTGTCAATTGGTTTAGATTTTCTTAGAGGAAGGCTACATCCGCACTAGGGATGTACACGAATATTCATACATCAACGTCCATACGAATACAAATGTTTCGGAACATTCCTACGAATAGTTTGTACATTCATTAAACTGGGGATACGTATTGGATACCTATCAATACGTATGTATTCGTATAGGAGCCATATGCATTCAAATCGGGAATGCATACAAATTTGTACGAAGGCATTCATATCGAATGGAATCCTTCCACATTCGAAGGGGATCTATTTGAATGAATACGGATTTTCTAACATCCGATTTGTTACTAATTGAATGCCAAAAAAAACCATTTGTGCACATCCCTAATTTGCATCCATCTACCGTATTTTCTGGCATATAAGACGACTGGGCGTATAAGACGATCCCCAACTTTCCAGTTAAAATATAGAGTTTGGGATATACTCGCCGTATAAGAAGACGACACCCGGTGTATAAGACGACCCCCGACTTTTGAGAAGATTTTCCTGGGCTAAAAAGTAGTCTTATACGCCAGAAAATACAGTAAATAGGCATCTCAGAAGTAGTACAAGTACTGTTCCTGTCCCATCTTTGGACCATAGTAAAGGCCAGGAAAGGGCATTTTTGGCTCTTAAATGTAGATTGGGCATAGGATGAGAACACAAACACATGGCTGCCACCACCTGTAAATCGCCCTCCTTGGCACTCTCGCTTTGTCGGTAAATGAAGTCTTTTAACCATGCAAGCAACCCAACTCTTTCTTTACAAAGCAAAATGTCAACTCCTCTGCTTAGGGTTGTAGGACAAAAGGCTACATGGTGATGGATGTGAAGCTTGGAGGCCTTGGACCTGACTGTGAAACGATCAGAGAAAAAGTAAGCCTCATGGTCTGACTTGTTACAGTTTTGGGATTGTGTCCACCCCTCCCCTTTGTGGTTTTTCGTTTTCTCGGCTGACTTCCAGGTAGATGTAAATGGAGTTCAAGTAAGATAAGCTGGCAGATAGGACCATATAGGAGCACCATTGTCTTCTGCATCTTGCAAGGGCAACGACAGGCAATTGCGGGATCTTTTGGGGGTCCTGCAATTGCCTCTTGCTGGATACTCAAAATAATATGAGGAATTGCCATTAATTTGAATGTTTGAGGAATCTGAACGATCCAGCCTTTTACTGTAAGGCAATGGCCTCAGGGGATGAAAGCCAATGTGATCAGTGGCACTATGGAAGACACCAGTAAGTCAATGGCTGTTTTTGCACTAGCCATGAAGATCCCATTTAGAACCCATTAGGAACCCAATTGGTACAGATCAGTCATGCACTGTCTGCACACAAGACCCCTTAAAGACCCCATCTCCACCCACTAGCACCAGCAAAATCCGGATCTAATGGGGTCTTTGGGCCCGTAAAACCGGGTTAATGCAAGACCCCTTTAAAGGTGTCTTCAATCCGGTCTACTGCTATGAAGGCCGGATCAGAGGCCACATGTCCCCACGAGGACCGGATTTCAAACATCCAGATCTTCTAAATCTGGATTAACGAAGGTAAGTGCAAACACAGCCCATGAGCGCCTAGAGCAGAGGCGCCCAGCTACAGTTCTCCAGACGTCCCTCAACCACAACCCCCATCATCCTGTGCCAGTTGCAGCAGGAAAGGGGCCTTTAGCAGGCAGCATTGCCACGCAGCAAGACACCCTTGCTGAAATCCGCTCTGGGGCACAGTTATTCAGAGGTACAGAGGCCCTGATCTGGCTTCCATGTGGCTTCCGTAGGAGGAAGATGGTCTCAGCATTCAGTGAAACATGTACAGGATTGATGGTCTTCTTCCATCCGTGTGATTTTATTCCTCATGGAGCAGGCGGGGAGGGGGGGGGAGGGACGGGACTCTCCCCAGAAAACCAACGCACATTTGGAAGAGATCACATTTTCAAGCTGCCGTTTTCTTTGCCCCTCTGTGAAGGTATCCATTAGTCAATGCTCACCTGCTGAGAATTCCAATTGCAGATAAGTGCACCCAAGTCTTTTCTCCTAGCTGGTTCAAGTGTGCATTACTTTAATGCAATTGAGCTGCCCCTGTGAATTCAGATGGCCTGGCTGTATAGCAAAAGGGGGGAAAATGAAAGTAAATACAACAGAGCAAATGCAGCTGAATACACATTATGCTCTGTTAAGAAACATCAGGTGTTACTGGACCAAAGACGGAGATGAGGCAATCATCGGAGAAAAGAACCTGAGGCACCTTCCTTTCCATCCCTGTTCCTGCAGATGATTTTTATGAGATACTCTGAGCAGATATGTGGCAAAGAGAAGCCTGCTTTCTTCAGTCGCTATTGATAAGACAAAAGCAATGTAACATTTCGCAGTTTAGCAAAACCACAGGGAGTTGCAATGCTAAAATAACTCCGCCTCTGCCCTTGTGTCATTTAACAGTTGCTTTGATTTCTTGTGCTCAGCATGAGGCTACCAGGTAGCTCAGACTGATATAACAGCTTCCCTGGGCAAAATGGCTTTTATTTTATTTTTCTTCCATAGGCCCTCTGCCAGGGAAAATATATTGTTTCAAGCAGTAGCAACCTAGCCAAAGATGTGGGACATGAGAGCATTTGGAGTGTGCAGAGCACCACTTGGACCTATGAGCCAGTTCGGCCTAGTGGTTAGGGAGCCAGACTCCTATCTGGGAATACCGGGTTTGATTCTGCACTTCCCCACAAAGCTAAATGGGTGACCTTGGGCTAGTCACAGCTGGGCTCTCGCATCCCTCACATGGTGTTCTGTTGTGGGGAGAAGAATAGAAAGCTTTTTTTTCAGTCCCTTGAGACCCCTTAAAAGGGTGAGACAAGCAGGGTAGAAAGGTCACCTCTTCTTCTTTTTGATGTCCCAGAACCACAGTTTGGGCCTTTTCAATCCACAGCAAACCAAGGCCCTTTCTGCACTGGGCCTTATTCCAAACTATATCCCAGACCTGGGACATGCAAACTTAAACAAACAAATGCAACCTGCTTGCTGGTGTATAAAACAGCAGGCCCCACCCGGATCCTGCTGTAACCTGCACCAGCAAACAGATGGCAGGTCCCTATTTCAAGATATGATCCCCAATAAGGCTCAGTGCAGACAGGGTGGATCAAAATACAGTTTGGGAAAAGGAAGCCCAGCCCCAAAGAGTTTCAAAGACCAGGACTGCAAAGTTCCCAACTGGGGCTTTTTCAGCTGCAAATTCAGGGCCAGCACATTTCTAGTGCCATTTCCAGATGCTTGGCCATAAAGGCGTCTAGCCTGGCATAAAAGCCTATGGGACATCCTGTCCGCCTACCCTTTGTGGACCTTATACCATCAGTAGGCTGCTGGTGGCCTGCTTTTAATCAGTCCCTTGGTGAAGTGGAATACGGCCCCTTTTTAGCTCTGTCTCCTGCTCCATGGCCTAGTCCAGTGAGGACTACCTCACTGCTATACTGTATTAGAGGGCAGAAACCTGGCCCACTGGCCTGTGCAGAAAACAGTCTAGGAGACCATGACGTAAATTCTGCTCTCCAAGGCGAAGAGAGAAGCTCTTTCTCTCCTACACCAGTCCTTAGCAATCAATCCTCAGTACTGTGTCGGTACCAAACTTCTGAGCTTTCAGCCGCTACTCTTTGCCTCTTGACAGTCTGAAAAGATAAAGCAGAAAAAAGAATATGCCAAGCAAGTTAAAGAACATAACATGAAAATCATCTCAAGCGCACGAAAACCACAACCAAAACCTGAGAACAAATCAGCTATGGCAAGACAGAAGGTAAAATAAGATGCAAAGAGCAGTCCAGTTGGGAGAGAGATACAGGAACGGTGGACTGGATAGACCTGCATCATTATTTATTTATTTTTCTTGAGCGGTTCTCTCTATAGATACATATATAGGGATGTGCATGAATGAAAATTTCATGTTTGATTCACAATCGAAACAAACATTCAAAGATCTGTTTCTTTGCTGAATCATTTGAAAGTTCAGGTTTTTGTATTCGTGGCCAAACATTTTTGCAGATTATGTTAAACTGAAAAAGACTGTTTTCACTAGTAAAATACTGAGAAGCTGCAAAAAATCAATAGAATTTTTGAATTTATGAGCTGGCAACCTTGTTCGAGTCATTCAGATGACCAGACTGGGAATGTGCATGAATATTCGTAACATTTGAAATTTGTAGGTATGTGGCCAAATTCGGACATTTGGATTTGAATGGAATGTTTTGATACATTCGTATGGGATTCGTATGGGATATCGAATACAAATCCTACCACATTTGAAGGGGATCTATTCGAACAAATACAAATCAAATTTTTAAAAGGTGCACATTCCTAATCCAGATGTTTGAGCTGTGCTCTCAATTTGATGTGAAAATTTGCAAATTCAAAAATTCAATCAGATTTTCAAATGCAAATGTGTTCAGACGCATCCTTATTTTTCTGTGACATTCACTCTAACCCAGCAGTGAAGAAGTGCCCCAAAGGTAGCTTTACTTCTCTCACTGGCCATGGTTATACCTTTACTTTAAACCTTCTTCAGCCTGTCTTCAGATCTGACTGCTCACGCCTTTTCATTTCTATCCATTTTATTTGTGGACTCCCACACTCCACAAATAAAATGGATAGAAGGTTTACAGTGAAGGTGTGATCACAGCCTGTATATAATGTGCAGTCTACATTTTCAACATTTGGCGCAGACTTTCAGAATTTGTCAGTCTAAACCAATCTTTTATCGATCTAGTTTTTATGTAAGACGTGTAGCCATTTTCCTGTTTCATTCCATGGTTTGCTTGTTCTCTTTAGGCCCTGGAATATGCCAAGACAATTCCCAAGCCAAAACTTTACGTATCAAAACCATCAGAGCAAGAGCCCAAAGAGGGGAAAAACCTTGCCCACACTTTAAACGGAGAGAACCTCCCTCCAATATCATCTCTGGAATCCCTGCAGAACAGACATGAGAAGGAGAAGAAAGTTGTAGCTGCCTTTAAAACCCTTCATATTGTCTGAAGGTCCCAAATCTGTTAAGGCTGGCGGCAGGTGCCCACCTCAGAGAAAGGAAGCCTGCTTGGGTCTGCCCCATGCTGTGTTTCAGAGGTTGTTCAGGGAGTCAAAATAGTGGTGAGCTTCTGTTGTCACAAAAATGAATGGTCAAGATGTGAAATAAGTTCCCTTTATTCACTCCACAACTTGTATTTTTGTCAGACTTTGGTGTTGGTCATTAAAGTTCTAGTTACGTACTGTTCTAAAATGGTCCCTTCTGTTTTTAACCTTTTTTTTGTTTCCCTTTGGAAATGTTTTCCCTTTTACCGAAGCTGATGACCTCCTAGGAAGAGTCCACACAGTTAGCAAGTGGAGTGCATTTATTTGTTTAATTCACAGTATTTCTATTCTTATCCTTCACCAGAAGATCTCAGAGAAGTTCACAAGAGTCAATTAAACATCAAAAGCTATGGAAACATGGCAAAATGAATACAAGGTCATCATAAATAGAATACTAAATATCTCTCCCTCTTTCCAGCCAATAAGGTAAAAATTAAAGGCCTCATTGAAGAGGTGAATTGTAAGCAAGTATCAAAAGTTACGGCCTCATCCAGACAGGGGGAATATGGTGCCACTATGGTGGGTCACCTCACATAATGGCATTATGTTCCCTCTGTCTGGGCGGGAACATAATGCCCTGTTCCCGCCCCCGCCCCCCCCGCCCCCGAAACACATTATCTAAGCCAAAAGTGGATTTTCTGAGTTAGATAATACCAAAAGCAAAAGGGTTGTCTCTTTCCTGATGCTCACTCAGCACAAAGTGGCGGCAAATCAGGATGTCTCCCATATTGAGAAGAGCCATCCATTGCTTTGACCCAATATTTTGAGTTTATTTCACCTTGCTCCTTCAGATTTTGTTTGTTTCTGCAGAATTCCAGCTTCTTGGACACCTGTTATCCCAGATTCCAGAAAAAAGGTAGGCTTTTTTGACTTGCACTCTGTGCTGGACTCCTGAGACATATTAGGCAGTGTACCTTACTGCTTCCCCTTAAAAAGCTGTGAGCAGGCCCATGTTCTGAAAAGTCTTTCTTTCTTTCTTTCTTTCTTTCTTTCTCTTTTGACTGTTCCACACACATGTATGGCCTGCAAACATGGAAACTGGTTCAGCAGTGTTCCAATGCTGTTCCTGGGAAATGCATGACTCCTTAGTTTCCCTAGAATGATGGGATTAAACTAATTTGTGCATGCATCCCATGGCTGCAAAACCCTGCAACCCAGCATCACCAGCAGGGCTTCAAAGCAGCTTTATCCTTTGTCTCCAATCTGTCTCCATCTATTCCAATTTATATCTGTGTCTCACTTTTCACCTACCTTGCCACTTCCCCCTACTCAGCTGTCCCAAAATGCAATGCTGCTGCATCTAGACGTTTCCATATATTGTTGCATCTGTTGAGACCCAGTTCTCTAGAGATGATGATGATGATAAACAACCCCTGAAACAGCAACCACTTTGGAGCATTTCTCGTCAGAGCTCAGAACGTGTTATTTGCCTGATTAAAAGTGATAAGCCTCCCCAAAATACAAAGCCTGAGAGCCCATTTTTAATGAAACCTTTAGAGATATATCAAAGAACTATTTATTCGCATCTAATGCTTTAATTAGATTATGGTCTCAATTTAACCCATTAGACACAAACACATATGCATACGCCCTTTGATGCATTGCACAGTGAGTGTTTAGCCCCAGATGCTAGAGGTAATGAATGCTGGGCATTTTGATTTAATGAGCATTTCTGCCTTTCCAGTCTGACTCTCTTTGTATCTATTTTTTATTAGTATTATTACTATTTTCCTGAGCCATAGAATTTAGTTAATTGAAGGAGTCTCTTCACCACCACACATTAAGGGCTCTAAATTAGCATCTCTTTTCTGCCCAGAAAATGCAAGCAGACATTTTGCTTTGATCTGAGGATTTAGCTGAAGTAGCCCATGTTCCCTTGAAAATGAGCTGATGGGCTTATTATTGGGATAAAATGCAAATATGGCCATGGGCTGGAAAATACTTAATGTCTTAATTGATCACCTTCTGTACCATAGCTGCCTTCTGCAAGCTTTCCGTGACACCTAGAAAACAGAACAACTTTTCTTATTAAAGGTGTATTACAGTCTTGGCTTTTAAGGATGAAACTCTTCAGTCTTGAATGATTCTGATCTTTGAACAGTATCTGAAATGATGTCTGTTGGGTTGTCTGTAGGGAGTTGGAAGGGGGCATTTGGATTGCTTCTTTACCCGCATATTTATTTATTTACTATTTATTTATTTGCATTTTTATCCCGCCCTATACCCAAGAGTCTCATGCCGGGGTACAACATATAAAATGAACACAATAACATATTAAACATATTAAAACCATGGGAGTGTTTGAATGTGGGGAGGAAAAGGCTGTTAAGAACATAAGAGCATAAGAGGAGCCCTGCTGGATCAGGCCACAGCCCATTTAGTCCAGCATCCCATCACACTCAGTGGCCCACCAAATACTCATGGGCATCTCAAGCAGAGACAAGGACGAACCTTTGCCTGTTCTCGAATCCCAGCAAATGGCCTTAGAAGCATCCCACTTTCCCCCACAGCCTGAAAGATGTACTTTCTTTTGCTTAGCCTAAGGCCAGGGTAAAAAGGTGTGTCTTCACAGCTCCTCTAAACACATAGAGTGAAGGTGCCTGATGCACCTCAGGAGGGAGACTATTTCACAGTCTGGGAGCCACCACTGAAAAGGATCTGTCCTGGGTGCCCACCCCGATTGCTGCTGTGAGCGGCGGTACAACCAGGAGGGCCTCCCCTCCACATCTTAGAGCACAGGCAGGTCGATATGGAATTAAGACAATCCTTTAGATATTTAGGCCCCAGTCACTTAGGCCCTTATAAGTCAAAGTTTTAAGTTTGGCCCCTACTCTGTATCATAGATGCCTTCTGCAAACTTCTGTGTCACCGAATGGTCCCAGGGTGGATTACAATTAAATTAAAACATCAAATAGTAAAAAAATAGTTAAAAATATAATTATATGGGTTGTGTGGTGGGCATACAGACTGCCTTCCGGTGTTGTTCCAGGCCCCTTGCTGGTGAAGGTCATCTATGTGGACAGAGTTTTTCTTTCACACACGATCCAGCCTAGAGTGATGGTTCAGTCAGTGCTCTGTTTCTTTACCCCACCCTCCTAACCTTGCACCAACAGACTCTGCTTGGGCGGAATCTTAGGCCCTTTCCACATGGAGCCTTATTCTGGGATATACCCCCAAATAGGGGACAGCCACTCACAAAATCATGCAGGCTACAGGAGCCTCTGTCTAAAGCCTGTTGTAGTCTGTACAAGCATGCAGACAGCAGGTACCTATTCCAGGATATATCCTGGAATAAGGCCCAGTGTAGAAAGGACCTAAGGCGGCCTCTACACACACTAAGGGTGGGGAGCGGAGCTCAGACATGGCTTAGAGGTGGGAATATGTGTCAACTAGGCTTCCCATCCCACTTCTAATCCACATTAAAGGCACTCTGGAAATGCATTTTCTAGCCTTTAATGTGGACTAGAAGTGGGATGGGAACAGTGGGATGTTGCAGCTACCATCTTTAAGCTGCTTTTGTGCTGTTTTTCTTTTTTAATGTGACCTTTACATAATATTGTTGTTAGCTAAGTGTCCTGTGGATCTGTGTGTATAATAAGCAAAGTAAATTTCTGAGAATGAAAAAAAGACCCAAGAGATAAATTATCAAGGCCAGCATGAGGAGCAGATAAGGATAAAACTGAGTTATGAGTAGAGACAGCAAATGCAGAAAAACATATTTTGTTTTCCCTTGGGCAGGGAGCAAATTTGAGACGTTGACTTTATAAAGCAGGTTATATAAATTATCACTGAAGCCCTGTCTGCAGTTCAGAGTTGGGGTGCCCTCAGATGCCAGTCCTTGACTAGTCTACAATCCTACCAAATTAACGTCTCTGAACAGAAACATATCATTATATAAATAAAATGATGGGATCTGTCATTACAGTGGAATGGGGAAGAACACAGCAATCCCGTTTAGTTTGTTATTCAAGAGAATAAATCAGAGTGCCCTTTTTGACTGTCACTTTCTCTCTGTTCAGGCAAAATCAGGGACTCCTTTTGTTGACGAAATATGTACAAGCTAGCGATCTGCACAAATATTCATACTATACGTTCTTTTGTACGAATTTGCACAAATTCAGACATTTGTAAATGAATCAAGTGTCTGGACATTTGTACATTAACATTCATACAAATATGAATGTTTTAGACATTCAAACAAATCATTTGGATATTTGTTTAATGGTACAGATAGGACGCATCCTGTGCGTATCCATACATATCCATACTAATATGTACCGACTTTTATACCTACAAATTAAAGCTTTGTCCCAGCCTGGTACTATGGCAGATAAAGGTTATTTGATTAGAACGTTGTTAATCATGCATTTCAGTGGTGCAAGGAGAGGCAGTGAAAACTGTGTGGAGTCTAAATAGTGGGGGAAGCACAGTACAAAAGCGTGTCATAGTGAACCACTAGTGAAGAGAGTTGTTAAAATTCTGTACAGTTTCTATGCAATGACAAGTCTTTTTCCCAAGCAAGTTGTCACGCTTATCTGAAGAAAAACCCTCATATACTTTAGTCAGCATCTGTGCTGGAGATTTTGCTTTAGCATCTGGAAAAACCGCAGAAAACCAACTACCCAGTTTATGGAATATTTCTTTATTTCCCTAGATGTGCAATTTTTATTATATTATTGTTATCAATGATAATCCCCTCCCCCCCCCCACCTTAAGCCCATGAATGTTAGGGAAACATACATATTTTAATAAGTGTTTGTCCCTTTAAAAAAATACATGGATAAGCAGAACTGATACAGATTGGAAAGATGTCTGTTTGTTGTCCACCGTGATGACAAAAGGTCAGAATTCTAATAGTTCAAAAATCAGACTCCGAAAAAGGAAGAAATTGTGAGAAAGAGAGAGAGAGGAAGGAAATATAGCTTCCAAATTATAACATCGTCAAAAGTTCTCAGAAGGGAAAACAGAGAGCTGGAAAGCAAATATCACGGTGGATTGTCCCACAACAGGGCGTGTTTTAAGTAAATGTTTCATCTCCTCCGTTTTCTTTAAATTTTCCTTGCATTTTCCAGATTGGTTTAATTCTGGAATTAAAAATCTTAACCTATTTTGCCTGATTCAAGGCAAAGGCTTCCAGAGTTTAATCGCCATTCTCCTCTCCTATTGTTGCTAAATTTCACAGCCTTCTGTCCTGAAGTCTTTCCCAGAGTGGAAGTTTTGTTCTGAACTATTTTATGTGGTGGTCAAAATTCTCCACCCTTCACTGGCATGTTGTTAACAGGAAACAGCACTGCAAATGGGGCAAGAATTTTGGGCTATGAGAAGAAACTTACTCAAGAGATGATTCGTCTCCTAAAGAGTATTACAAATTGTTCCACTGAAAGAAGAAGAAGAGTTGGCTTTTCTACCCCACTTTTCTCACCCATTTAAGGTGACTCAAAGTGGCTGACAAAGTTTTCTATTCCTCTCCCCACAACAGATCACCCTGCGAGGTAGGTGGGGCTGTGAGAGCTCAGAAGAGAGCTGCGACTAGCCCAAGGTCACCCAACTGGCTTCATGAAGGAGGGCAGAATCAAACCCCATATTCCCAGATAAGAGTCCGGCTCCCTAACCACTAGACCAAATCACAAGCCCTACTGGGATGTAAGGCAGGCCAAGGTCTCTCCCCACTATCTGTCTGGAGAGAGGGTGTTTGTAAAAATACAGGGAAATGAAATTGCAAACAGAATACCCCGCAGGCTTCAGAAATTTGATAGAAAATATACTATAAAGGTAAAGATACCAACAAACAGAGCTCAGCCCCTTCCCATTTACAAGTACACATCCATACTCTAACTACCTCCTTCTGAGGATATGCTGGGAAGGAATTGTCCAACTTTATGTCTAACTTTGAAGTCTGGGGCTGTGGTCACACCTTCACATGAGAAACCTTCAGTCCATCTTATTGCAGCGCTCACCCCTTTTCATTTCTGTCCATTTCCACCTTCAGGTGGAAAGTCCACAAATAAAACAGAAATGAAAAGGGGTGAGCGCTGTGATCAGACGATGGAGTGAAGAAGGTCTAAAGTGGTAGGTGCGACCATGGACCTAAGAGTTGGCTTTTATACCCCATGTTTCTCGCCCTTCAAGGGGACTCAAAGTGTCTGACAAACCTTCTGTTCTTCTCCTCACAACAACCCTCACCCTGTGAGGTAGGCTGGGGCTGTGAGAGCGCAGAAGGAGAGCTGTGACCAGCCCAAGGTCACCCATCTGGCTTTGTGGAAAGGTGCAGAATCAAACCTGGTGACGAGTCCTGGGCACTCCAGGACCAAAGGGGAGACAGCACTCTGCTTCTACTTTTAATAACTGCCCACACAAAAAGGGGTCAAGGCGTGGACTGCACTGTGAACTCTGTGAAGGCTGCTTCCGAGAAAGCCAGTGGCGCCTTGAGGTACCCTAGTGAGGGTGACATTTTAGCCTTGCGGTTGAGAGTTGCCATACGTTGGCTTTCACCTCCGGATTCAATCTCATTCGTAGGAGTTTTGGCGACTGCTATGCTGTTTTCCAGGTCAACAGCCCCCAAAGCCCTACAGATGAGATCTTTTGAGCTTCTTTGAGGAAGATGGGGCCATCCTAGGGGTATCTAAAACCAGTTTTTGGACCTTGGTCCTAAAGCCAACCAACCAACCAACCCGCAGGACTGTGTCCATGGAGTCAAAACGGGATCCGGGCATGGGTAACTTTACCTTTTAAGGCTGAGCCTCAGGACCAATTCCCACCCCGGGTATCAAGAATTTCTGTTTAAATTAGAAGGCTTGCTTTGCATTTTTCAAATAGAGGGAGGCGCACACACCCCTGCACGCGCCCCCACCCTCCTCAGCCCCTAAAAAGTCCAGAAGCTTAAAAGTTGGTTGTAGGAGCTTCCCGTCGGGAAAATGGTTAAGAGGGGCCTGAGTTAAACCCTCCCTGGGCCTGATCCTGCTCTTTTATTCCGGGGTGGGTGGGCGTATCGAGCCTTGGTCCTGGCCACGGGCCTCCCCTCCCCTCTCGCCCCATCCCTAACTCGACGGATCGGGGAAATGCTGGCGAGGCGACGGTTCCTTAGGGGCCAGAATGAGCTGTCCAGGGACTGGGCGGATTCCCGAGCCTGCCTGCCGTCCAGGCCGAGGAAGCTCAGCCTGTCCGCCGACGGAGAAGCCCGGAGCCCCTCTCGCAATCGGGCGACCCCTCGGCCCCCGGTGAGGTCAGCAGCTCACCCCCCTAAGCCCACCCCGTCCCGCCCGCCCGTCCGCCCGTCCGGCGGCGCTACAGGAGGTGCTGCGGTCCGCACAGCTCCGCCGCGCCCTCGATGATGTCCACCTCGTCCTCCGTCTCCTCCAGGAGGAAGGGCGGCGTGGATCCGCTCTTGCGGGCCTCGGCGGCGGCGGCGCTTTTCTCGACGGCGGCGGCGGCGGCTCCCGGCCCCGGCTCGCTTGCGCCCTGCTCGGCGCCCTCGTCCGCTCCGACGGGAGCCTTCGGGTCGTCCTGGCTCTTCCGCAGCTGCTTTTTGTGCTTCATCCGACGGTTCTGGAACCACGTCTTCACCTGCGAAGAAGCAGCAGCAGAAGAGTTGACTTTTCTACCCGGCTTTTCTCAACCGTTCAAGGGGACTCAAAGCGGCTGACAAACCTTCTGTTCTTCTCCCCGCAACAGACACCCTGGGAGGTAGGTGGGGCTGTGAGAGCTCAGAAGAGAGCTGTGACTAGCCCAAGGCAACCCAGCTGGCCTCATGGAGGAATGAGAAGAAGAGTTGGCTTTTCTACCCTGCTTTCCCCCTCCATTTAAGGGGACTCAGAGCGGCCGACAAACCTTCTGTTCTTCTCCCCCACAACAGACACACTGTTTGCTCACCGGTTTGCAGACCAGGTTGGTCCCAGAGCTCCCCTGGATGGAAGAGGAGATGGATGGGAACCTCCAGGAACGTTGCGTCGCCCCCTCCCCTTCCGAACGCTACCCGGGCTCCTGGCAAGTGAAGCCAACCATGTGGCTACCGAGACACTTCGTGGCGGGGAGGAGAAAAGAAGCCACGGGGTAGAATTTCACCCAAAGGGATGAGGGCCAAGAGTCCACTTTCCCTGGGGATCACGCGTTCCCGATTCAGGAGAGCAAAGGGAGGCTTCCGGCCGCAGTCCTAGAAGAACGCCTTTTGCACATGGCCAGAGACCCCCTTGCCTGCGCTGGCGTTCAACCCTGAAAGGATACCTAAAGGAGGGGGACCTACTCCCGGGGAAAGCTCCAGCCTCCTATCGCGAAAGCTTCCTGGGGGATCTGGACTCGCTGCGCGGGTCCTTATCTCAGTAGACTTCGAAGGGGGTCGCATGTAGCTCGGTGGAAGAGCAACCTGCCCGAGAGCCTCCGGCTCAATCCCCGGCCTCTCCCGGGAAGCAGGCAATAGGAAACCACTGGCCGAGAAAGCTGCATAGAAGCTCAGCGGTAGAGCAATCCCTCTGGAGAGCAGGGAGTTGCCGGTTCGATCCCCATCTTCTCCCCGGAAGTAGGCAATGGCAAACCATTTCTGTATCTCTGCCAAGGAAACTCGTTGGGCCCATGCAGGTGGCCGTGCAGACTACCAGGAGTTGGCCACGATTCTGTGTTACCCAGTGGCAACAAAAGCATTGACAAGGACACTTTCTCTGTCCATCCCTCCGTTCACAGCCGGGGCCTCGCTAGCCTGGCCTTGTGGGTGGGTGGGTGGGTGGGTGGGTTATTTATTTATTTGTTTGTTTGTTTATCCTTCCCATTTTCCCTGCCAGTTTGTGAGCCAGTTTGGTCTAGTGGTTAGGAGGCCAGAGTCTTATCTGGGAATACCGGGTTCGATTCTGGCCTTCTCCATGAAGCCAGCTGGGTGATCTTGGGCTAGTCACAGCTCTCTTCTGAGCTCTCACAGCCCCATCTACCTCACAGGGTGTTCTGATGTGGGGAGAAGAATAGAAGCTTTGTCAGCCGATTTGAGTACCCTTAAACTCTCTCCTTCTCCTTCTCCTTCTCCTTCTCCTTCTCCTTCTCCTTCTCCTTCTCCTTCTCCTTCTCCTTCTCC
This sequence comes from Aspidoscelis tigris stejnegeri, assembly GCA_023333525.1. Classification (NCBI taxonomy): domain Eukaryota; kingdom Metazoa; phylum Chordata; class Lepidosauria; order Squamata; family Teiidae; genus Aspidoscelis; species Aspidoscelis tigris. The sequence goes on from JALMGA010000011.1 coordinate 19,316,081, forward strand.
TTCTCCTTCTCCTCCTCCTCCTCCTTCTCCTCCTCCTTCTCCTTCTCCTTCTCCTTCTCCTTCTCCTTCTCCTTCTCCTCCTCCTCTCACAACTGACTGAAAATCTGTTTGCCCTTCAGCCCGGTTCCTCTTAAAGAAGAAGAGTTGGCTTTTCTGCCCCACTTTTCTCCCCCATTTAAGGGGACTCCAAGTGACTGACAAACCTTCTGTTCTTCTCCCCACAAGAGTCACCCTGTGAGGTAGGTGGGGCTGTGAGCGCTCAGAAGAGAGATGTGGCTTGCCCAAGGCCATCCACCCACAATTCATGGAGGAGTGTGGAATCAAACCGGTATTCCCAGATAAGAGTCTGGCTCCCTAACCAATAGACCAAATTGGCTCAGGAATTTCTGCCATGCACCCCCAAATTGTCTGCCAAGCGTCATTCCCACGGGATGCCACAATAGGGTTCATATTTTATCTCAGCCTTGATTTTTATTGTTGTTGTTGTTCTTCCAAATTCTTCTTCCTCTCTTCTCCCTCTCCCTCCTTCTTCTTAAATTCCTTTTTAAAATCACCTCTTCCTGGGAAAAGCTGCTGTCTGACCCAGTCCAGCAAGAAGGGAACACCTTTCTACCGGGTCTAACTCAGGAAAGGTTTCCTTGGCATCACATTGGGAGGCTGCTGGGTGCTCCCCTGCTCCCGGGTCAGCTTCTCATCCTAGCTCACTGGTAGGGCAAACTGCCCAGAAAGCAGAAGGTTGCCGGTTTGATCCCCTGCCTCTCCCTGGAAGTAGGGAATGGCAAACCACTTCTGTATCGCTGCCAAGAAAACTGCATAGGGGTGACCATGGAGTCCCCTTCGTCTCGGTCCCCACCCCCCACCCCGATTCCGTGGCATCCAGTGTCAACAGCAACCAGCTTCCTATCTCCCTTCTCCAATTTTGCCTTGACAAGAATAAACTAGAATAAGCCAAGCTGGTTTTCTGGGTAGAATCCAGATCGGGGTTTCTCTATCTCGAATGGGGACTTTCTCCATTACAGGTACCTAAGTTTTAATCCAGCTTCAGTCCACCTTCGGGATGGAAGAACACAATCAGCAAAGCGAACAGTCCTTTTCTCTCTGCACCATCGAACTCCGAGGTGAATTTTCTGAGTTGGACGACGCTACACGTTCTAAAAGTGACCCGAAGCCGGATTGAACTTGAGGTGTGAACGCAGCCACACAGTCTCCGGACACCCGGGAACCCTCACCTGGATGCCGCGTGGCCAGTTTGGGCACAGTCTCTGGCGGCGCGCGGGGGAAGAAGGGCGCACGGGCTCCGCTTTCGTTTCGTTTTTTATTCCTGATCCACACGGCCCGCGAGAAGGTTTTGGTCCCGGTCGGTCCCGCCTCGTCCTGTCCGCCTCCTCCCTTGCCCCGTGCCGCTTGTCCCCCGTACCTGCGTCTCGGAGAGGCTGAGCGCCGTGGCCAGTTCCACCCGCTCGGGCGTGGAGAGGTAGCGCTGGATCTCGAAGCGCTTCTCCAGGCCGGAGAGCTGCGAGTCGGAGAAGACGGTGCGCGCTTTCCTTCGACGGCAGTGCTTGCCCGGGAGCTCGGCGTGAGGATGCGGCTGGAAGAGCGCGGGAACCGGCATCCCTGCAAGGAGACACAAGCGTAGAAGCGCCGGGCAGGGAGGGCGCAGGAATCCCCACTAGGGGAGAGGAACCCGGCAGGGAAACGCAGCCGGATGCCGCCGAAGGGGCCCCTTGCGCGCAAGTTGGAAAGTCGGCCACCCGTCGCCGACTTTGCAAGCCGCAGAAGGTCTGCCCTGTTTAGGATCTGGATGGGAATCGCGCCAGCAAACCGTTGCTCTGGCTTTTGCGCTCCAGCAGTCTCTAACTGGGAAGGGTGAGCCTTGAGAAACATCTGGATCTAAGGCTTGTTAAAGCGTCCCCAAAGCCGGAAGGGTCTCCACCTTCTCCCCCTGTGGGATCGTATCAGAGGGACACCCCCCCCACCCCCCCAGTGCCATGCACCACAGGTATACATTCTGCACACTTAGTCTATGGACGCCCCCAAAGCTTCAAGCTGGCTGCCTGTTTTTCCCATCTCTTTGATTGGCACAATACCTTCCGCTGGAGAAGGCCAAGGTAGGTAGGTTTAGAAGTGACCCCGACCCATTTGCCCAATAACTCAGGAAGCGAAGAACACAACCCATAATAAGCAAAGGCAGGTCAGAAAATGAAACAGAAAAGAAAAACGAGATGGTAGAATACAAAGTGCTGTAGAATGCAATGGAGAAATGCAAGGAATGGGGGGATTAGGTCCACTTTTCCTCTAAAGAGTTCCCCTAAAGCTGTGGGCAGAATTCTTCAACTTTCTAATTCATTATCACAACAGCCCGACAAGGTAGACCCAGACTGACAGGCCAAGGGGGAGCTGAGGGGGTTTGAAGTCGAGGCTCCCAGGCTGAGATAGTAAGCTTGGTCAAGTATTTATATTCTACTTTGCTTGGCTCCCCAAACAATAGACGTGGTTTCTTCCCAGATGTTTATCAAACCCAGGCCTGGCCAGCTTGAGGAAGAAGGTGGCGTCAGACCACACTATTGATGACCAAACCCTAGGAGCACAATAGGGCTATTTTGTGTCCCCACTTCTTCAGCAACTCCAAATCTTTCTTTCTTTAGGAAACAGAATTGAAGGTCCAATTCCGTTCTCTTTAACCTGTGCGTAGAGATTATTTCCTTATGGATTATTTTCCCTAGACATCAGTGAGCCAGTTTGGTCTAGTGGTTAAGGAGCTGCACTCTTATCTGGGAGTACTGGGTTTGATTTTGCACTCCCCCATGAAGCCAGCTGGGTGACCTTAGGCTAGTCACAGCTCTCTTCTGAGCTCTCACAGCCCCATCTACCTCACAGGGTGTTCTGTTGTGGGGAGAAGAATAGAAAGCTTTATCAGCTGCTTTGAGTTGCCGTTTAAATGGGTGAGAAAAGTGGGGTAGAAAAGCCAACTCTTCTTCTTCACCATTCTCTTCCCACCACATAAAAAAGGTAGAACATGATCCTCTTGAAACATGTGGCAATCCAGGTCAAATACGAGGTTTGGGGGTTCCGTTTTTAAAGTCAGTTGTTAGTTTGCTTGAGAAAGTGTTGCTGGGTTAATTCTTCCCGGGGTCAGCAACAGAGTGATGGAAACCCCTTTTGGGGAGACTGTGTGTGTGTGTGTGTGTGTATGAGTGAGTGTGACCCTAAATTTCAGCACCAAGATCAGCTCCTACTCCTCTGCCTAAGTTGTGTTGTTTCTCAAGCTCTAAGCATCCCACTAGCTTGCAACTTGCAGAATATCTTCTAAATCTCTTCTGGTCCAAGCAATCTCTTGGAGGGTAAATTTCAAAAGTAGAATAGTGCATGGATCTAAATAAACAGTGTGAATTTTCTGAGTTTTCAAATGTGTCTCCTGCTCCGTTTTCATGTCATAGATTCGACCCCTGCCTTCATACAAGAACATATGAGGAGCCCTGCTAGATCAGCCCACAGTCCATCTAAACATTTACACTGCCATCGTTTTATATTGCCAAATGCTTCTATGTATATTGACTTTTTCTGGGAGATCTTTACAATAATTTGAAATGTCAGTGGAAATTATTTTTCCCATTGAACTCATGAAGAGTTGAAGCAAACATTTGCAGAGTGAGTTTTTGGAAGGGCTGAAATTTGAACTCAGGACCTTTAGGCTTCTGAGGCAGATTAAATCTCTCTGGATTCTTGTTGGGAACGCAAGCTTATCTGAACCCTGGTATACCAGCTGTCTGACAGAAAGTTGTAAAATCTCTAATTCTTTTTGTTTTTTGTCTTGCTCAAAATAGGGCAAAGGGAAAAAAGGGAATACGGGAGGATCCTTCAGCTGAATATAAGGAAGGAAGGAAGGAAGGAGGGGGGAGAGAGAGAAAGAAAAAGAAAAAGAAAGAAAGAAAAGTGGAACTATAAACATCTTTACGCCACTGGAGAGATTCATCTCAATTGCTCAATATTACCTCAAAAAATCCAAATTAAACCCATAAAAGGTTGTGAAACATGGTCAATACAAAACAATACAGCTACTTCCCAGAAAGAATTATAATTTGGATCAGGGTCTGAAGGGAAGGCTTCGGCTTTAACACCCAAAGATGTTCTTGAAAATAAGGATAACTGAATTTTCAGACCATGCTATTGGGGTGAGATTTTCCCTCTCTTTTCTCCACAGACCTTCTTCTCTTCTCGGCTGCCCTGATTTTTCACCCTCTGTAAAAACTGTTCGGCTGAACGACTTACATATAATTGTTGGTTCTTAAAAATAATTTTACTGAACGAAACCCTCTATGGAATTATTTATGAGAGCAAGGAGATTATAACAGTGGACATTCTAGGTACTTTTGTCTCTGCACTCAGAGCTTGGAAAATAAACACTCAATTTAACTTCTTGTGCATTCTCTACACTACAGATATGCTTGTTTTGAATAAAGCCGAATTTTAGCTTATTTTATTGTATGAAAGTCACTGTTGCCCCCATTTTCAGCCAGGTTAAGCTGGGCGTTTGAGCAAAGGCTAGGACATTACCCTTCACGCTTGTTGCTAAGAAGCTGCCCTTTCCTTTCCTATTTCCAGCTCACATTTATTTTATTTTTCATTTTCCTCTCTGCAGGAAAACATCATTTCAATACTTGAAGAAATGCGGCTTCGTGGGATTTCAAACTCTTTAATGCTTCCCCTCTTGGGCGGTAGCATCATGCCATGTGTCTTGCATTTAATTGGTTTGATACTTCTAAAGGTTATGCATTTTAAGTCCATATGTTACAATTTGTACTTTTGTCCCTTAATTCAGTAGTGACATAAATCAATATATCCATGGGGGTTTGAACTTCTTTCGCAGCTAATTTGCAGTGCTTTGGTCAGGGAAAACAAAAGAGAAACGTTTCTATTTCGGCTTAATGAGAATCTTATAACAAACCATATTCATGGTACTATGTATGGGTTGCATTTTATTTATTTATTTTTTAAAATTAAATTTAATATTTGATCAGGTAAAAAAGCAAGAAGGCAACGATTAAATAATTGTAGGCGTTAGCCATTCCTTGAAATAATAAGAAAACTTTTCCCCTCCACTGTCCACTACTTTCTTTATCTAGGAGATCTACCTAATATCCGGACGAAGGAGGGCCTTTTTATTCAGAATTTCAACATTTTCCTTCCAGTTTTAAATTCCAGTCTCAATGAATGTAAGAGATGGAGGCAGAAGCTAAAAAGACTTTTAAATGTTTACCTGTTGGCAAGCAGGATTGAAGGACCCCTCATAATTAAATTTCAGAAAGAATGGGTGGAAAGTCTCTTCTGTTTGAGAAGACTCAACTTTAATACATTGGAGACTTGATAACCAGTCCTGAGCCACTGAGGAAAAACTGTGATGCGAATGGAGATATAGACCCCGGAAGACACTAATCCTGCAAGTGTTCTTTCAAGGTGCCTAAGAACAGCACCCTTTTCTACTCTTTGGTCTAGAGAAACTTGGCTTCTAACGCCAATGACTGTGAGGACATTTATCTCCTCTTATTTTATATGAAAGAAGTTTTGCCGTCTTCTTATTGGAATCAGACTCGGAAATTGGATGCGACCACAGCCCGGAAGGGAAACCCCTACAGGAGGCTAAACTTGTCTCTGAAAGATCCCACATTCTTATATTCTCAAACCTGTGGTATGGAACACACCTGTAGGAGAAGGATTCGTTATGAAGCATAGGTGTACGGGCACACGCATCCCCACAAACTCTTCTGTAGTTTATCAAAAGCCAGCTTGCCAAAGGTAAAGAAAAGGTGCTTACCTGATGTGGTCAGGAAATAAGGGTGATGGTGGTCCGGCTTATGGAGGGGGTGATGCGGATGAGGGGCCAGTATGGCCGGAGGAGGCATCAACGGGTACCCATAGTCCAGCAAAGGAACCCGAGAGGCCAGAGGGCTGTGAAAATGATCCGGGGCGACTTCCCGCAAGGGTTTGGGTTTGTGGAGCAGAATGTCTTCAATGAAGAAAGAAGTTGGCCTCTGAGAAGACACAGAATGTGCCACCGCATGTGAAGTGAAGTTGAGGTTCATTGCCCTGTTTGTGGGGATAGATCTGGAACAAGCGGAGAGGAAATGCTATAAGGAGGGGAGGGATTGCCTCACTCACTCCCCTTCTCTCCCTCTCTTCTCCCTTTCCTTAAAAAAGCAAAAATTCAAAGCCAGGCGAAATGTCCTTCTCTGTCGCTTTCCGCCTCCCTGCCCAGTTTGGAGACACCAGGAGAGCAGAGCAAGGTGGGTCTTCGAGGGCTTTCCGGAGCCGGGTGGGGAGGTGGGGGTGGGTGGGATGGTGTGTGCCTTAGAGGGCCGGTCTGAAGGGGAATCTCCAGCGAGCCAATCGCGAATTAGCAGGGCGGAGGAAAAGACCAGGTTTGCCCGATGTCACCCAGAAGAATGGCAAGGGTGCAGCAGGGAAGGGCTGGCCGGCCATGGTGCTGAAAGCAGCCAGAGGTTGAAGGCCCTGGAGAAGCAGCCCCTAGATGGAACTGCCCAGGAAGACAGGACCACAGAGAAAAGCCCTCCATCGGCTTTATTCTCTTGTGACATGAAACATTTGCAGCGGCAGAGTAAGAAAATCATCATCTGTATGGTTCCCCTTTTTGCATTTGCTTTTACCTTGCATGTGAGAAATCATTCATGGCTTCTCACACCATCCACAATTGACCCAGGGATGACAGCCTTGCATGACAGGAAAATGTATCTTCTGTTCCTCAAATAACTAATCCTAGGGTCATGTTTTTTGGAGAAAGTCAGAGACGATCCTGGCCTACTCTGTGGCCCCGTAATTGCAGAAAGTACTTTGAAGCCTTGGAGTTGAATACATTACTAACTCAGCTGTAAAGATTCTGGAAGAGACACTATCAGGGGCTTAGTTCCGCATTGGTGGGATCCTGTTAAAAGGCTCTTTGGAAGAAGATGATAATATGCTTTGCACCTTGTTTAAAGTGTGAAAGCAGTGATCAGTCATCTCAGGCTGAGACAGCTTTGTAGCCAAAGACATGTAAAAAGAAGGAAGGAAAGAAAAAAGGAGAAGAGTAAGAAAGAGGGAGAGAGAGAGGGAGACAGGAAGGAAGGAAGGAAGGAAGGAAGGAAGGAAGGAAGGAAGGAAGGAAGGAAGGAAGGAAGGAAGGAAGGAAGGAAGGAAGGAAGGAAGGAAGGAAGGAAGGAAGGAAGGAAGGAAGGAAGGAAGGAAATTTGGTTACAGCTGAAAGGATGATAGTGATGTCCTTGGAAGTTCCAAAAACGTTTGGATCACATTGAAGATGGATTGCATCACAAGAGTAGGTCAGTAACTCTCTCCAAGTCACCAGCAGGCCAGATTGATCATGCTGACTGCTTTCCTAGCAAGAATTGTTTGAGAATACAGCTTCAAAGTTAACTGCAGATGTTTGTGTCCAGCCTTGTGTAGAATACCAATGAAATCTAAGGCTTTAGTCCTTTGCACTCTGAGAGTCAGTTGTTCTAAATTCAGTGGAAATTACTTTGGGCTTAACATCCTAGGATCAACCTCTAAGTTGCATTGATTTCCATGGAGAAAGACTAACTGTATTTTAATCTCCCAATCAAATCAATAAGGTTTCCGAGTGCTTGACCTTGATTATCTGTACCTAATAACAATAACCCAAACAAAGTCCAAGTGATACGTGATGGAAAGTGGAATGAGTTCCAATGAGTGGTTAACATTTATCATGTTGAGTGGCTAAAGGGCTCCAACTTCACAAACACAAACAAAACACGTATAAACATTGATGAGCACGTTGTTTTTATTTTTATTCACTGCCCTGCCCCCTTGTCTCTCTCTCTCATTTTCATGATAGCCAGGGCTTTAAAAAAAACACTCCATCTAGTTCTGAGTTCAGCATTGTAAGCTGAAGAGAGGTCTCAGAGTTGTGAAATGACTTCCCTTTAGGAAGATTCACTTGGTACCAACTCTGACACCTTAGGGGCACGAAAGAGATAGATAGATAGAGAGAGAGAGAGAGAGAGAGAGACAGACAGACAGACAGACAGACAGACAGACAGACAGACAGATGATGACAAATGACAGATGATAGAGAGAGAGAGAGATGTAGGGAGGGAGGTTAATTTAGAATTCGATTGGAAATTTAATTTATTAATTTCAGACTGAGCAGCAGCTCTTAGCTTGCATTTTGACTAGTGTACAGTACTTTTGTAAGTTAATATAAGAAATGGTGTCCAAAGTGATTTATAGATCTAACAAATGGACTGAAGACAATGTAGATGGTCATTGATGGATTAAGAAAATTGATAGGTTTAACCTGAAGGAAAGATGATCAGAGAGGAACATGATAACAATCCTAAAGTTCTTAAATAATTTCCCCAGAAATGAAAAACAGGACCAATACATTCCCCTTGTTTTACCAGAGGACAGAATTAGATCTGAATGAAAGCTGATGGGTGGCAGATCTTAGTTAAGGGTTTCAAAATAAATTTAAAAATAACAAATCTGACAGGCAGAGGATAATATCAAAAACGTAACCAGGTACCTAGAGTAATTGGCCAACTTCCATTAAGAGTCTTCAGAAAAAGAGTTGGACCGCCGTCAGCTGGAAGTATCCTAGATCCAGAGTTTCTCCATTGGGTTGGGGGCTGGATTGGAGAGACTGTTAAGTCTTGTGCTCCTATGATTATATTTATCAATCCCTTTTGTAGGTGAAAACAAAGAAGGAGTTACTCCACAACATACTTGGAAGATACGTGTGCAATAGCTCGGCAAACCCACAGGTAGGTTGTCTGGGCTAGATCAGGAAAGCAGTTTGGCTAAGAGACTTTTTATTCCAACATTCATCAACTACACCAACTGATTAGATGTTAGAGAGTCATACTTTGAATCTGTGTAGCAAAGCTTGTGTTTCTACCAATGACTGTGAAAAGGAATTTTCAAAAACAAACCATAATGTTCATTGCAGAGCAAAGCCATTTAGTAAAAAGTTCCATTTCCTTGCAGTTTTGATTTATTAAAGTGCATTGGGTAAATGTTAAAAAAAAATTAAAAACAGTTTTCAAAGAGCAGATGAAAACCTTCAGTATAGGATGCTTTAGCTGTTTGCTGCTTTTCTTAGACACAAACACACACAACCCTGATTTATTAAAGTGCCCGGGTTTTCCACTGCTACATTCTAACTTCTCCCCTGTTTCTGCCAAACATTACCCTCTTGGGATTTTATTCCATCTCATTCGTTTTCCCAATCTTATGTTTCACCCCCTGATGATCTCCCTCCTCCTTTCCACCCTCCTTTCTCCCTTGCGTGTTGGTGGGTTCATTTCTTTTTTTTTTTTTACCCCTCCTAATCTCTAACATTCATTTCCCCAGAGTCAATTTGCTAAAATTAGGGTGATATACCACATCATAGCTGCAATAATTTCAGCTCGCATCTCGGAAAATTGCTCTAATTATTGATGTTAAATTCGGGGAAATTAAAAGAAGGCACTTCTCCTTCGCCTCCCAGTTTTAAGCTCTAATTTGTCAAAATCGAGTTGTCATCACATTTCCAAGTCAGGGGCTGTTAATCGTCAAAATGTTTTAATAGAGCCAGAATTCTCCCAACCCATGCTATTAGATAATTAGGAGGGATGTTAGAGAGACAAGTGGTAATCCTTGGGCACATGGACAGCAGCTCCATCTGATCCAGCAGGTAGAACAAATTAATTACTAGAATCAATTAGGCTGAAAAGTACAGTTCTCCAGGAAGTGTAAACCATGCCATCCATATGTATGAGCTGGTAAATGGTAAATAAATGGCAAAACCCTGGAAATAATAGAAACAGCAATCATGACAGTTTAATGAGTCTGCAACTTGAAGAACATGAGTTAATGTTGCTCAACTCCCTCATGTTTGGCTGGAAGATAATGAAAGACATAACACCCACGTTGTATCTCGGCCTGTCCAGGGAATGCTCCCTCATGCTCCATACTGGATCGGTAATGCACACTGCTGGAATGGAAACACTGTTTTGATAGAAAAGAGGACCACGGGCCTCTGCTAAGGTCACTTTCAGACCAAGAGGAGAGGCAGATGCTTGACAAGGGAGACTTCTACTTGTCACTTATTTCCTGAACTGCCCCCCTCCTTGCATAGATGGGTTCACGCAGCTCAGGTGTGAATCTGGGATTCAAAAACCACACTGGACATGTTCAGTAACATCATGCCCAGCTCTGACATGCTCTCAGCATGCTTAGCTCCAGATGGGCTGAAGAATGGGAACTGTGTGATTAACAGGTTCTTCTTGGGTTTTTAGAACAGCCAACCCAAATTACTTGCCATTGTAATAATCATGAGTTTCATGATTCCACAGCTGCAGAATTGTTTGGGTTTTAGTACCCATGGCCATGGCATTGGTGAGTTACTAGTGAAGACTGGCATCTTGACTTGACTTTTTTTTTTTAGATAGAAGAGTTGGCTTTTCTTAACCAATTTTCTCACCCATTTAAGGGGACTCAAAGCGGCTGACAAAGCTTTCTATTCTTCTCCCCACAATAGACACCCTGTGAGGTGAGTGGGGCTGTGAGAGATCAGATGGGAGCTGTGACTAGCCCAAGGTCACCCAGCTGGCTTCATGGGGGAGGGCGGAATCAAACTTGGTGTTCCCAGATAAGAGTCCAACTCCCTAACCACTAGACCAAACTGGCTCTTAGGGGTGTCATTTTTTTCAAGTTCTCATCTTTATGGGTTTACCCAGAATGTAACCCTTGGGTAGAAAAAGAAAGGAAGGAAAAAAAGATGACTATATTTAAACAGAAGCTGGAAAGTCATCTCAATAGGTGTCTAGACTAGGTGCTTGCAATGGGCCCTTCCAAGCCCTAAAATGTTGCAAGTGGTGTTAGATTGAATTGAAGTTGATCATATGTCGAATGTGAGTGAGGTTTGTGATGCAGCTGCAAAAAAGGCAAATATGGTTTGCAGCTACAAAAATGGGAGCCATTTCTATTTGCCTGCTGTAAATGGAAAGCTAAATGAGAATCTTAGTGACACATTGTTATCAAACTATGGCGAAGCACGAAAACTCCAAGCTGTTTACTCAAACTCGGGATCTCATATAGTGGACACTGGATGCATCTGGTGTCCACTGTCACAGACATAATGTGGATAATATTGACACTGTGGGCATTGTCAGTGTAATATTACAATGTATTGTAATATTATGCAATGTGGGCATAAAGTTTACATAAAATGTGCAGATGAGGTTGAGCCGTTATCACTAAGCTATCGTTCGTTACTTACTTACACCACACCTCAAACACTTTATGTACCGTAGTTCTGGGCATCACCCACTATGAAAGGTTCAAACAAGTCGGACACAGGCCAGAGAAGGGGAAGAAGGAAGTCTTGGGAAATGGAGGTTAAGTCTTGGGGAAGGAATTTGAAAGACTGACAGTGATTAGCCTGGAAGAGGGAAGGTGGAGGAGGGATATGAAAGCCCCTTTGAAACACAAGCATACAACTCGGTGCAAGCCTCCGTGACAACTGACCCCACCAAACCAAGAGGATTCTGCACCCACTGGATTCAGACGTGCTTGAAGAAGGAAGGGAGAGCAGATTTGAGCTCCGTGCTGACAGATATGGCAGGAAGTGTGATGACCATTTTGCTGTTAAGGACCAGCTGTTCCTCCTAAACGGCATCTTCCAACTCTGTGCTTCTGTGTAGTTACGCTAGGATCAAAAGGCCTGCATTTGATGTAACCAAGGAACCAAGCTGTGTTCAACCTGATTTAAGATAAACAAAAATCAAAACAGTGGTTGCCCCTGCGTGTGCGTGAAAACTCTTAGCCTGCAGCTACTATAGAAATAATCTTTCAACTTCCAAAGCGATTTTCCACGGGACTGAGACACCGTACGGTTATTGTTCAAGAATGCATTCCTCAATGGCTTGAATCTATTTCGGTGGAAGAGGTTCTTTGGATTCCTGTTTCTCAGTTCACGGCGTGGGCAAGGAGTAGGGGAAGGAAGCAAAGACGGAGGTCAGAGTCTATTTATATCCATTTTTGAAGCTAGGGATGTACACAAATATTTGTAATATTTGTTATTAGTCTGAATTCAGACATTCAGACAGGAATCAAATGGTACGAAATCCGTACATTAACACTCGTATGAATATGAGTGGTTTGGGCATTTGTTAAACTGGGGAGGTGGGAAAGCAGGGTGTGAGCCACATCTGCGACAGATCCAGATTGCATTTGACATGGGTCAAGAGCAGTTTAAAAGTTGATTCAGGTCGGATTTGATGCTTTCAGACCGTGGATATGTTATGGATACGTATTGGATACGTATGAGTTTGTGTTGGATATGTATTCATTCATATTGGATACATATCGGATATTCCTACAAATTTATATGAATGCATTTGTATCAAATAGAACCCTACCACATTCAAAGGGGATCTATTCAAACAAATATGGATTTTCTAACATTAGATTTGTTGTGAACTGAATGTCAAAATACCCATCTGTGCATATCCCTATTTGCAGTCTCTTATTTCTTACACAGGAGAAATGCACATTAATGCAAATATCTGGAGGCCCCTCATGGTCTCCAGACCATATAACTGTATGCCACCAGATGTTGAAATATAACGTCCAGGGAAACAAACCAAACTACTGCTGAGGAGTGTCTGTCTAACCCCATCTTGGAATCCCCCAGAATTGGAGAACCTAAAAATGGCACCATGAGAGTGCTCAAAGCGTGTGGGGATCTCACATCCTGAACTTACTGAACAAACAGCCTAGACAACAGCATGTTTTCTGACAGTGTTTTTTATTGCACTGGTACCCCACCACTGTTGCCATGTGGACCTTCCACAATGCACCTATATTTCACGATGCCTAGAAAACAACTGATGCCCACGAACACTTCCTTTGCTTTCTGAAGTGGCCCTAAGTAGAAATGTCGAAGCCGGGGAAGGAAAGTTCCTTGGCTTTGTCTTTGCACTGCCGTGAAAGAAAAGAAGGCCTCTGGCCATACAAGTAGCAGTAACCACCATGGTGTGGATCCTGCCTGAGTTGAGTCTAAAAGAGGACACTTGAATCTGCTTTGTTTGTTTGTTTGTTTGTTCATTTGTTTGCTCGCTCACTCAAGGTTGGTTGGTAAAGGTTGGTAAAGGTCAGTTGGCCAGTCAGTCGGTCTCAGACATGCCATATGATTGGAGATAAAATCCAACAGAGTTATTTGGACAAGGCACATTAATGTAGATAGAAACATCACAGAAGGACACGAATCTAAGTCTAGTTCAATGTCCATTCTCATTGGAAGCTTCACAGCTATACTGGCTACAATTCAGCCTGAGTCCACCCTCACTTTTTGGTCCACACATGCTTCAGTTCACAACTGGCTATGCACCCTCTCTCACCGCCGAGTGAGTCGGAAGGGAATCCGTTGCTTTATAGTTTCTCACCTACCATCCATTGAGTGTCTACTGATCTCTGGTGCTGCTTCCTCCTAACCACTTTGCCCTTTGCTCCACCGGTTCCAAGAGCCAGCAAACACCACCAAAGCCTACACTGAAATACTTTCAGATCACTGCATTGTGGGCATGTGTATCTATCCAATAAAATGTTTACGGATTTTAGCTTTCGGTGGTTGCTTCTGTCCTCTAGATACAATGAGCGATCAGACAGGGGCTTTTTGCAGCTGCCTTCCTGCCTTTCTTTAGGATTTCAGTTTGATACATTAGAAAGCCAACGGGCTAACAAGTTTTCTCTTAGGAGCAAATGGGGAAGGCAAATGAATTAATAGTGATGAAACACTAAAAAACAGACTCATTAATGAAGCTGGCTTTCGTAGCCAGGGAGAGAGAGCTAAGCGGCTTGGCTCACCATGTCATCTAATGCAATTACTTCTCAGGGAGGGAAAGAGCTCCCTGATATTTCTCTTTTTTAAAAGAAGATTTGAAGATTAAAGAAATGGGGCCTTCAGCAAATCCTACAGCTTGGGGGAAAGAGGATGTAGGGAAAGGGGAAAAAAGCAGAGAGAGAGAGAGAGAGAGAGAGCAGCATTAAGACTAAGAACCAAGGTTAAAATGGACAAAGCTGAGTGTTCAGAGTATCAATCTTGTGTCCAGAAAATGGAGAAAAGGAAAGAAAAGTTCCTTTTTGCAGACTGGGAGACAGAAATAAAGACACTATAAGAGTGTCAGAGGGTTTCGTATCATTGAAATACTGCTTTTCACACCCACCCATGCCCTTTTTTTTTAACATTGCTGCAAATTGGATAAAATTAAAATCTTGTATTTTAAAACTTTTTTAAAAATTTAAAAAAATTCTGCCTGGCCTTTTTCCTAGTTCAAAAATCCAGGGGCAGTAAGTTTTCAGTGATGCCACTCCCAAACGCCAACACACATTGAGCTGCACAGCAGAGAGTACAGAGCTGCAGTCACACCTAAGGTTTAACCCAGCTTCAGTCCATCTTCAGACGAGCAGGGGGAGAAGCAGGAGGCCTCTAAGGCCGTTTGCTGGCATTCGAGAGCAGGAGAAGATTTGCCCTTTTCTCTGCTTGAGATGCCCATGGGCAATTGCTGGGCCACTGTGTGGGACAGGATGCTGGACTAGACGGGCTGTGGCCTGATCCAGCAGGGCTCCTCCTAGGTTCTTATGTTCAGAGAGAGAGAACTCATGAGCAAAGTGACCAGTGATTTTATTTCCATATCTTTCCCAAGAGTGAATTTTATGAGTTATTTAACACTGAAAGAACACAGTTGTCACTTTGCTCATGAGTTCTCTCACTCTGAAAGTGGACTAAAGCTGGATTAAACCTTAGGTGTGACCAAAGCCCAGGAGGCAGCATATCAGTCTAGAGTTGCACTAAGCATTTTCTACATGGATTCTAAGTCAAATTGCGGGGGTCATCGACCCCATTTTTTGCTTGTAGCTTTGATTATTACACCTCTACCTTAGTTCCTTTACCCGGAGGGGAGAAAAGAGGTACTTTTACACAGAGGTATAATTTTAAGCATCCTTGTATAGCTTGGTTACTAGGGAGGTGCACAGATCTTTTTTCAAATGTCAAAACATTCCATTTGATTTGAATGTTTAAAATCCAAATGCAACAAAACCTGATTCGAATCCAGTACATTCGAATCTATTCGCTCAAATGTTATATTTGAATTTGAAGATACGAATGTCAACACCATTTGTATTTAAAGATATGAATGTCGACAACATGCGTAGGTGTTTCGAGGTCATTAGTGCTGAGAAAAACTGGGAAGTGAACAAAAATGTTTGATGTACTGATTGCTGGAGGACCAAACGGTGCAGGAAACTGCTGAAGGATGAAGATGCTTGCCTGGTGCTCATGTCGGCTGATATGCTGCTAGAGAAGCAACTCTCTGTGCCCTTTCATTTGTATACGGCGGTCTTGACACTGGATCATTGATCCATCTCTAGTCTAACTGGCCGTGCTATCAAAGACATTTTCCGCTCCCTCTTTGTGTTCCGATGCTTCCTGACACTTATCATGCTTGCATCTGTTGTGCCCTTTGCTCTGTCTTTCATCATCCGTGTCCTTTTCCTTTGAGTTGTTGTTGTTGTTTTTTAAAAGAAATCTAACTTCAGTGTGGTTGGAAATAGCATTTACTAGTGCGGCCCAGGAAATTCAAGCTTCGAGAACTTTGTAAAGGACTTGCACAAGGCTCTACTATCTGTCATTACAGCAAGATCACCTGGTCCCCCTTGCCTGTTGTTTCTGCCCCATGGGATTCTGGGAAGACTGAATTGGAAAGCTCATGGGTTTGCTTGAAATCTGCTTTTCAATGAGATTCTTTCTTCACTTGGTGCCACAGTAATTACCCTTGTGCAACCATGGTATGTGCGTAGACATTACACGTAATATGGAGACTAACGTTATTATTAACACCTAACCCCATCTGTGCTCTGGGATCTTTGCTAATCCCTCCTTCTCTTATAGATCTTTTCCATTGTTCCCATTACCCATTAACTTGGTTATTTTTCTTTCCATTCAAGTCCCTTTGCAGTCATTCAGCACTTTGATTGACATCCGTGGAGGTTACTTATCTTTGCCACCCGGTATCCTTGACTTTTGCTTGGTGACATACAAAATGGTTTACAATGGCTGTAATTATTCTGAAAGCCCTGCTCTAGAGGTGGGTTGAAATGATGAAAATCTTCCCTTAACTATCTAAGATCACAAAGTTAGGTGGTTCTTGTAGTTCTCTTACTCACAGAGCTGTGAGGAACTGCAGCATGTGAGAGGGCTTTATCTGTGTTGGCCCCACACATGTGGAATAGCCTCCCAATGGAGGCATGCCAGGTGCCAGCTTTATATGGTTTTGGCATCTGGTTAAAACATATCTCTACACCTGGACCTTTGCGTCAGTTTGGGAACATGTATCATGTTGGGATATGTGTTCTGCACTGGAGATCGAGTGGGTGAGTGGGTGAGTGGATGGGTGGGTGAATCTGGGAACATGCATCATGTTGGGATATGTGTTCTGCATTGAGGATCAACTGTGCCTGGTGGCAAACTTTGGTATAATAGCATGCAGTGTACGCAAAAGCCTTTGGTTCCCCTCCCCACATTTAATACCAAGCAATAATTCAATTTGGAGCCCTTTCCCAGCCCCAGGCATTGCTGGCCAGTGTGCGCCTTTGAGAATAAGCACATCAAATACTGTCCACAAACAGGGAGATGTTGTAAATCAATGCACTCAAGATCTCACAATGCTTTTTAAATGAGAGAAAGAAATTGAATTATCCTCCATCCTCATACGATGGAAGAAATGAAAGCGCGCACAGCCAGAGTTCAAGTGGTTTGATCAAGTTCACAACTGCCAAGTGTTTGTCCTGTGCTCTAAGTTCCCAATCTGCTTTTTGCAACCAAGAAGGAGCGTAACTTATTTATCTCAATATCTAACATAAAAGAGGAAGCAATATTTTACATAAAATGTAATGTCTTTTAGTATTAGGAAACAATAAAGTTACGGCTTAAAATTCTAATGAAATGCCAGATGGCCATATATAACTGATACATTTATGTGAAACGGTAAGTATATCACAGAAACTTTATGGAATATTTGTTACATTCTCTGTCCACTTAATTGTTAATTTGTATCACGGTGTCAAGTGTTGCTAGCACAAAGACAGCCTAGCAACGAAGACCGCATTAGGAATCCATTAGGAACCCGATAGGTACTTGATAGGTACAGATCTGTTACGTACTGTCTGCACATAAGATCCTTTAAAGACCCCATTAGGCCCCCATTCTGAACGTGCTGTGCCCACCCGTGCCAGCAAAATCCAGATTTAATGGGATCTTTGGGCCCTTAAATCCAGATTAATGGTAGACCCCTTTAATGGTGTCTTCTGCCCTGAAGACTGGATCAGAGGCCATGCGTCCTCTCTTCTACCGGGGCAACGGGGCCCAGGGGCAGGCTTAGAGGCCGCCATTTGCAGTGGGGCAGCTCTGGATCCACTACACCACTCACTGCTACTTAGACTTGCACATCCTTCATAGCTATCTACAAACCTGAGCATAAGCTCCGGAGTAGCTACGTAGGCAGCTACGAAGCTGTGTTTCTCCACCACACCCACTGTAGCAGGAAGTGACCCCTAGCTGATGGCTACGCCAACCAATCACACTGTGCCACCGGCAGACCTTCCTGCTTGGGCTTAATCGGGCCTAATGAGAACCTTGGGACGGGTGCTACAGTTTCCACATGGCAGCCCTGTTTAGCCTGTGCATGGGGTGCTCACCTTGATGTGGAACCTCAAGGACCAGATTCATCAAGGATTGCATCTCAAAGGTCTGGATTTTCTAAATCCAGATTAATGGAGGTACATGCAAAAACAGCCATAGTGCCATTATGGTGGAGTTGCCTCACATACTGGGATGACTTGGCTGTTAGTGCTTTTCCTAAATAGTTTATTAAGTGAAGACCGGGGGCCTTTCTTCACCTGGCACTCCCAGGTGGGGTATCTGCACTTAAAAGGATCCATTTCTGACTCAGAAACATGCTCCTTCCATGCAAGGGCACACTGGGAGCTTATTACATGTGGAACACGATTATGTGCTCTATATGTGAACTACCTTTACTTTTCCCGGCTCTGATAAGGCCCATCCGCACCTCTTCCAGGTGCTGGAAAGTCACCTGATGCACAATACAAGCCCGCTGGTGCATCATGTGACCTAGTGCTGGAGCGCATGTGCACAGTGCATCATTGTTGTCCCGGTGACAGCACACATGCACCGGTACCTGCATTGGGACAAGAGATGGTGGCACCTGGACACCCAGAGACACTTAAGGTAAGTCTGCAGACACGTGGGGAGAGGGATCGCATATAGGAGCATTCACTTAGTACACACATGGGGAACCTTGCCCTTTGCTGTCCATGGACAGGCAGTAAAGGGAGGATTTCCCCTTGATGGCAATGGTGAACCGCTACTAGCAACCATCTCTGACACTATTCAAGACTGGCACAGCAACACTCATTCCTCTTGGGCAAATCAGTTCGGTGCCAAGATCTGCCAAGGGCTTCATGTTGTCTTAGCCAATTTATTCCCCTCTCTCTATATGTGCACTTGTCCATTAAATGAAATGCTCTTTTGCGGGCAAAATCAACAATTAAAAGCCCCTTTGCTTTCAGATTTTCCTCCACCCAGACCTGACAGGTTTAGCCCCTCCCCGCTCCAAAAAGGTACATTTTATTTCGAAAATCAAAGCAAAAAGATGGGTTCCATTAGCAGGGCTTGTCTATATTATGAGTTCCAGGATCAAGGGTGGGGAGCGTGTTTTAGAAAGATCTAAGCAGGACGCATTACACACATGACTTTTTTCTTTCTTTCTTTCTTTCTTTTTTTGTCTGTGTTAGATTGCATCTTGACTATTTCAACTTCCTCCGTATCTGGGCACTCTGTTTTAAGCACTCCAGAAGTGGATGACATGTCTTCAGGATGGAAAAGGCAGGTTTATTGTTCTGCACCAGGCAAATGGATCTTCAAATACAGCTTTTAAACTGGAGATTACATTTGGAAAATGCCATTTTTGTAGGCTTCTAGGAATGAGGCACTCAGGCAAGCAAGCGGGCAAGTGTTATCTTGTATGTCATTGTCAAACGGCCTCCGCTCTCAGGCAATATCACTTTCAAAGCACCCCCTCTGTTAAATGCTTCGGGATCCTGACCTCGATGAATAATCGGACAATCAACGCATAATTTATCATCTTCCTTCCACCACTCTGCGAGAAGGGTGAAAACTTTTAACTCACCCTGATTCGGTGGGGTGGCTCTGAACGAAAACAAATATGGCGCGGTTAATTTATCTCTACAGCCCTATCATGCTGTTGGCTTTCTGGTTTGTGCTACGAGCAGAAATGTCAAGCAGAAGAGCCAAACCGTGGGTTTTCCGAGTCTGGTATGGTGATCCCTGATATAACTATGGTGAGATCCTCAAACGTGCAGCATGTCCAGAACAGAGGGGACAGTTCCAGGGCTGGAAAGCTTGTTTGGTTTGGGAGGCAGAATAAAAATGCCATCCACATGGGCTCCGTTTCTCTTTCTCTGCAAACTTCAAGGTGTTTGCCAGCATGAAAGGCTGTGTTCACACCTAAAGTTTAATCCAGCTTCAGTCCGCCTTTGGAGCAAGACGACACATCAGCAAAGTGACCAGTAATTTTCCTTCCACATTATCTATCCCAAAGGTGAATTTTCAGAGTTATTTAATAGTTTGGTTATTTAACAGTGAGCCAGTTTGGACTAGCGCTTAAGGATCCCGATTCTTATCCAGGAATACCAGGTTTGATTCTGCGCTCCTCCATGAAACCAGCTGGGTGACCTTGGGCTAGTCACAGCTCTCTTCTGAGCGCTCACAGCCCCACCTACCTCACAAGGTGTTCTGTTGTGGGGACAAGAACAGAAGATTTGTCAGCCGCTTTGAGTCCCCTTAAATGGGTTAGAAAAGCAGGATAGAAAAGCCAGCTCTTCTTCTTCTTCTTCGCTGATGTATTCTCTCACTCTGAAAGTGGACTGAAGATGGATTAAAGCTTAGGTGTGACCACAGCCAAAGTGTGCACCTGGATATATGACACAAAAGCACCAGAAATGACCCTTGGAGAACCCTTTGGACCTAACTTGCCTTTTTTTTTTTTTTTTTTCAGCACCCTCACCAGAAATTCTTGCCTGATGACAAGTTGTTGTTTCATCCAGAGAAGTTTTTTTCTTTCTCCCATCCCGGTTCTGTACTCCCCATCTGCCAGTGAGCATCAGTGTATATGAACACTTCTCCTATAAATATTTACTGATTTGTATATTCTCTTTTCTATCTCACCCTATGTCCTAAGATCTCAGGGCCTTGCTCCGATAAAAACAGTGCAAGAAACACAATTAATATCCGGTTCCCTGCAACCACAGATAACAGTGCTTGAAAGGACAGAGCAAGCAATTTTTTAAAACCAAAGGCTGGCATAAAGAGGTATGTCTCTGCCATATTTCTCAGTGTGTATAGTGAAGGAGTTATGTACACCTCAGAAGGTTGAAGAGTCACAGTTCATGCCCCAAAGTGGTAAGGAAATGGATCACTTGTATGCTTGCTAGTTCACAAGCAGAACTTTCCAGAAGGTAGCATTGTGCGATAGAAGAATTCTATTAGTGCTTCCACTAAGCACAGGCCGGAGAAAAGTATAGAATTTGGACAGTTTCCATGCACATAGCAATGATGCTCTGCAGACGTGTGGGACCAATTGCATAAATGTTTTTTTGCAAATTTTCTAAAGTGTAAACAGGGCCGCCACGGTCTTGAATATGGTGAATAGATGAGTGACCATTCAATAGCAGCCATTCAAATGGATAATATGCAGATAGTATCAGTCTTCAAGCAGGTTTTGTCCATGTTGTTTCTAAATAACTTTTTTATGCCTCTTCTTCCCAACCTGCACATTAAATTCATTTAGCTTCCTGCGCTTTAATAGACATTATTCCTCTATTACCCTTAATGAGTCTGCGGTGAAAGCATATTGCAGGGCCATTGGAACAAAAGAATACTAAATGCTACTGTGGCTCTTCAACTTGCCCTCCACCTCCCTGCCTGTTTCCAAACCAACCATGTAGAGGGAAAAGAGGAAAGAAAAAGAGGGAGGGAGGGAGAGAAAGAAAAAGCCAGCCAGCAACCCTAGAGGCAGATAAGGGCTTTATTTTGTGAGACAACACTACATTAAGAATAAAACCTTCCACTTAAACACTTAAATGAAAGCATCGAGAAACTAATTTATCATTTGTAACCGCATGATTTAAGTAGGAGCAGCTTTAATTTCCTTCCCATTTCCCTCATATTTAGTGTCAGCCCACACTGAGTTTCTCTGGCTCCAATCGCAACACTTAAAGGCGCTTCCATTTTCCTCCTGATTAAATAATTGAAATTCCTCTCACTGCCTGCACTTTGCCGGTGAACAAATTTTGTGTAAAGATAAATACGCTCCCCTCAACCACCAGCAGCTCCTTCCACCGCCCTTCAATGCCTCACCCCACCCCACCCGACCCCGGTACTGTGCTCCCCCCTGGGCTCTTTGTCCCCCCACTCCACCGATGTCTCCATTTTGGCTTAATCTTAAAAGCACCCAAGGTTTAGTTTATTGATGGATCACTACGCCGTCCGACCATTTGACGGAATAATATGGCTCCCATTAAGTGATTGTTTGAGGGAATTAAGGGTGCCTATCTTTCCTAATTTGGCTATTGCGATTAGGAAATGGGGTGCTGTTAGTGGCAGCGGTTTGGACTGCCAAGTGGAACAGAAAGGAGAGGAAGCCCACATTACGCGTATACTCTTCTCTTAGCTTCCCCAAATGTATCTATCCATTAAAACCCATAATCTTGATATTGTGTTTATTTATTCCATCTTTAAGTATTTGTTCCAATTAGGCTAACAACTTTTTAATAATGCTTCCAGATACCTCTGGCAAAATGCAAAGACACTTTAGAATCCATCAAAATGAAATGGTGCGTGTGAACCTCCAGTAATGGACTGTGGCTCACAAAGGCCTGCTGATGGCGTTAAGAGTTTCCTGTGGCATTTTGTCTCGATGCATTTAAATCTGTCCTTGTTTTCCCTCCTATCGAATGTGAGGGGCTTCCACATGCGTCTTGCTCTTAGCGTCTGATGGGCAATGATTAAATATATTAACCAAAAGCTGTTTTAATCAAAATGGTGACCAGTTTCGGTCCCATGGATGTCACTCATGATTTGGTCTTTCCATGTTTTACCTTGCATGCTCTTGAACAAACATTGGGGAACAAGAAAACTCTCACTGAAGACCCCCCCCCCCCCAGAATTGCATTTTAGGTCTATAGGTTTTATCTATTTCTCATGTATAGTGTTTAGTACAATCATCTTATGGTTAGCATAATTTGCTTTTGCATGCTCAGTCAAAGGTGATTTGGCTTTATACGAGCAGTTTTGCTTTTACAGCATAGTTGTTAAAAAGTAGGGATGCCAATGAATGTTCGTAACATTTGAAATTCGGTCAAATTCGGCCAAATTCGGACATTCAAACTTGTATTGAATGTTAACGATATTCATATACTAACATTTGAGTGAATACAAATGTTTCCAGACATTTATACAAATAGTTTGGACATTCGTTAAGCTGGAGAAACATATCAGATACGTATTTATTTGTATCAGATGTGTATCTATTTGTATCAGGTACGTATCTATTCATATCAGATATGTATTGAATGTTTGTACAAATACGTATGAATAGATTTGCATCAAATAGAATTTTACCACATTCAAATGGAATCTATTCGTATGAATACGGATTTTCAAACATTCAATTTGTTTTTAATCAAATGCCAAAAAACATTTGTGCATGTCCCTAGTTAAAAGATAATTTGGATTGCTTAAGGCAGTTCAAGTAGTGACCATTGCTGCCGGGTGCACTAAGAAACTTTCATTACCACCTGATGCCAGTATCTCAATGCTGCATGAAGTCGACAGCATGGCCGCAGATCTTGCTTTGATCTGACCAGCTCTAGATTTGCCATGAGGTTATGGGCTTCACGCATCACTGATGAACATCAGGAAACACAGATGGGAGCAATGCATGATGGTAGTGTCTCCATTTGCCTGACTCAGGTCCTTTCTGCACTTGCCTCTGTTAATCCATATTAGCTAGATCTGTATAATCTAAATCCGTATTAGTGAAATCCAGATCAACCACAGGCAGAGGCATCTGCATTGGGTGGGTTTTAGAACAGCAAATGTGTGCTAAAGAGTGCTGGCACAGATGTAGACCACCTTTATCTGGTCTACCACTAATCTGGATTGATGAGGCCTTAACACAGTTCTGATCCAAATCTACTACCCCTGATCCTCAAACATTGGGTGTTTTTCCACTGTCACTAAAAGTATCCATTAAGTACCCATTAATGGGTACGTAAAGGCATTTTTGTACCCATTAATATGTACTTAATGGGTACTTCTAGTGACAGTGGAAAAACACCTTATATGTAATTTTAAGGTGCCCCCCAAACTGAGTGTGGATATGCCTCTTCTGTATTTACCACTTTGAATAACACTAAGGCTGCCTCCAGTCAGTGGCTACATATAGGAGGCAATAATGCAGGAAATCTTCCCGTCAGGATTGCCACCTCCTAGCTAGACAGTTGGCACTATCTTCACACATTTTGGGCATCCAGAATGCCCGGATGTTCTTGTCCACATGGGTGGACACCAGTTTCTGTCTCCATGCATGTGTACTGGATGGAGCAACCGTGGCATCTCCAAGCAAATGCACTATTGCACATTTTGGGTGGGTTAAAGTGGGACTATGGTGAGGTTGTCTCAGGTACAGGATGCATCCTCACAAGATCAGGGTCATAATGCCACTATATTTCTCCCCGACTGGATGGGTCCTAGTAAAGTAGTGTGTAATCCTTGACATTTTCAATAATGAGAGTTGACTTTTTTTTTAACTTGAGGCATTGTTGACTTAGGATGTGTTCCCAAACAGATTATAATGAGCTTTGAGATCATTTTGAGCACTCACCATTCCCAGAGTTTTAAAAGAATCTGCAGTTTCTGAGGATTAAAGGTCCAGAAATGTGGATTATTTATATTCAGATCAAAACCCTTTTAGAACTGGTGTGCATCTGGCTAGCTGTCACAGTCAGCAACCTGGTGGCTGCATTCTGCACTAGCTGCAATTTCCAAACCATCTTCAAGGGCAGCCCCATGTACAGCGCATTAAAGTAGTCCAATCTAGAGGTTACCAGAGCATGGATAACTGGCAGGCTGGGGCTTTTGTGTGTCTGTGTGTCTCTCTGCAAACAGCATGCTTCCCACGTCAAAGACCAGAGCAAGAGTTCCAACCCTAAAACTGGCAGGATCTGGCATTGCAAGGATTCTCACCTCATGTCCCCAAAGGCCTAATTCCAAACCCGCAATGCACTGGAAATCATGACCTGGAAAAACAAAGCCTCCAAAAAAGATTGCGAAACATGGAGAGAATCATGTGAGAAGGAACGTCGCTTCAAATAGCAAGACAAACTTCTGGCTTTGTGGTGCAAAATGTGAATTTTATTTGCATGGTTGTTTGTCAGACTTTTGCTGTGAAGTAGCTCCTAAAAAGAAGCATGCAAGGGAATTATAATATTGCTTGCACTGCAGGAAACCACGGAGATATGAAATATTTATTGTCTGCTCCCTTCCTCTATTATTTGATTTTTATTTATTTATTTATTTATTTTAAAAAAAACAAAGTCAAAGAAAACTTACTGTGAGATAAAATATAGGCTTGTGGTAGAAAATGAACAACAAATCATTTATGATACTCAGCCAAAGATCATGTCAATTTTCTGGACACAATGATGCAAAATGAAATTATATCACTGCGGCGAAATTAATCCTAATCAGAAATGCAGAGTGCAGCTCTAAATAGCTTAAGGTTGTAAAATGACTTAATAGCTAAAAAGAGGTGATTGGTCAATTCACATTCCAGCCATGTAAATATTTGGCAACTAATAATCCTGAAAATCATTTCTCTAATTGCCTATTAAGATTCTCTCACCCAGTTTGGAAATTGAAATGCCAAGTCACATTTTGCTCCTTTAAGATGAAAATGTTTTCTCATAGCAGTGATAAACACTTGAGAGATTTGCATCATCTTTGTCACATAAACCCACCATAAATGATAATACAAGTCGCCATATCAATTTGTAGGCTGCTTGTGTGTATTTAAGTGAAACACAAGAGTTCTGAGATTCCCCAATGAGAATGCAACTTTTTTAATTATTTTAAATCTGCACTTAAATAGTTGTCTTGTGCAACTTAGCAACTCAAAGGATATGTCCACATGCGAAAAAGTCTACATCTACATGTGGGGAATGTGGTCATACTGGTCCATAATATGTAGTGGCTCACATCATGCGCTAGATGTCTCGTGGATTTCAGAAAGCACTCTTTCAGTGGAGTGGGAAGAGCAGCTCTGAAGGCACCTTTATGGCGTTGAACGTGATGAGACAACATGCTCTGCGACCAGGTTCCCCTTGCTAAGGTTGGACTTGGCAGCCATAGTATGAATGGGGGAGAACCAGAAGGAAACACCAGGAACATAAGCATTATAATCAGAATGAGTTTCTGGTTTCGACAAAAACAGCTTAATAATATAAGGATTTGCTTTAAGCAGAAAGGTCCCATATTTGGAATGAGGTGGTTCATTACATTATTCGAAAGTAAAAGAAAACAAGTTGGTGGCAGGGGAGGAATAAGATAAAACAATAACAGGTGCCCTCAGAACCAGTGGTTCTCAGTCTGTGGGTCGCGACCCCTTTGGGGGATCGGTCTACCCTTTCAGAGGGGTCGCAATGGGTCTCCAGCCTTCCTGCCCCATCCTGACCCAAGCTGCCCCGACCCTGTGGTTGGGGGCTCCACGACATGAGGAACTGCATTAAGAGGTTGCGGCATTAGGAATGTTGAGAACCGCTGCTCAAAACCAACAGCATAATCTTCAAGAGGGACGTGGTCAACCCAACCAGTTTGAATCTACAAATAAGCCCATTGCCAAGTATCTGTTCTGATGGCTGTTTCCAATGCATGTGTGGACAAGGTTTGTGAAGTTGCCTTCAGGAAAGGGCACGTTATCAGAAGAAGATGCCTTG
Organism: Aspidoscelis tigris stejnegeri; assembly: GCA_023333525.1. Lineage (NCBI taxonomy): Eukaryota > Metazoa > Chordata > Lepidosauria > Squamata > Teiidae > Aspidoscelis > Aspidoscelis tigris. Next base: position 19,342,247 of record JALMGA010000011.1, read on the forward strand.
CCAGAGCTACATGTGGTTGGTTGGCGAGCCAGTTTGGTTTTGTGGTTAGAGTGTCAGACTCTTATCTGAAAGGCTCCTGGTTTGATTCCGTACTCCTCCATGAAGCCAGCTAGGTGACTTTGGGTGAGTCACAGCTCTCCTCCTGAGCTCTCACAGCCCCACCTGCCTCACAGGGTGTCTGCTGTGGGAATAACAGGTTTGTCAGCTGCTTTGAGTTCCCTTAAGGGTTAGAAAAATGGGTTATAAAAGCCAACTCTTCCTTTTCTTCTTATTTCTGCCTTTCTGCTTGCACATACATATCTGTACCAGGGGTGGGGGCAGAAATGAAGCCCCAAACCATACAGTTTCCATGGAAGGGAAACAGAAGTGCTTTGCCTACTCAACTTCATTGGGGGAGGGGGGCATTCTAGGGATCAAACCCATTAAGCCTTGTTTTCCAGGCAGTTGCTTTTCCATTCAGTTATGGTCACCTTTGTAAGCCTTACAAATAAGTACATGGTGTGGGGGGTTGGGGGGGTTGGGGGGGTAAATTAGCATTGAAAGGTAAAACTCTGCTGTCTGAATTCTACAGAATTTTACAGAGCTGGAGGACAGATTGGGAAAAGGATTGATTAATTAAATAATAATAATAGCTCACATAATTCGCCAATACATCACACAGTCCTAGGTGCTTGGGAAGTGCCCGACTAGTGATATAATACCAAATCCAGCATAGTGATCTCGTTTGCTGTGTGGATCTGCTGTTTTTACGTCATCATCATCATCATAGAGCTTTGTGAATTCTACCCACTTTCCCCTGCTTTGTCAGGATTCACCAGTGAGTGTATTGTTAATACATCATGGGAGCCAAGGTTGGAATTAATTAGGCACATATAACAAAACAGATGCTGCTATTGTACAAACAATCTTGGAATGGCATTGACTTAGAAAGCACGGTTCAGGGCAAGCTAAGCAGAATATGAAGTTAATTGAGTTCTTGCTGGTAATTCTTCACCCCTAAATGAACAAGAAAGAAGGAGATCACGGGGTCGCATCGGTCGGCGCTCCAAGTCGGCCAACTGTGCTCAGGCTTAGCAAATGAGCAATCTAATCCACATGCTTCTTCAGTGGGGACTTTTCCGTAACAGGAAAAAAGAAAAAAAATTGTAACTATTAAAAAATTAATGCCATTAAGTACCCATTAATGGGTACTTAATGGGTACTCCTAGTGACAGTGGAAAAACACCCATGTATCTGTATGCATTTGTACGGATATGTACGGGACGAAAACGGGATGCGTACGGGATAAAAGCAGGATACATACAGATGTGTATAGATGCGTACAGATGCGTATGGGCACATACAAATGTTGTTGGCATTCATATCTTCAAATATAGACGCAAATGTATTTGATTTGAACACATTCCAATTTTAAACAATCAAATCGATTCAAGTCTTTGGATATTCAATTCGAATCAAATGCCGAAAACTGCATTCGTGCACGCCAGTTATTTGGGTACTCCTTCCTTCCTCTCTCCCTCCCCCTTTGCAGCTCCCTAAAAATATCTGTTGCCGACAGATGTAAGCTATCAATAAGGAATTTAAAAACTCAGTATGAAAAGTGGTAAGAGTGCAAGTCTTGATCAACATCTCAAATAGGATTTTACCCAGCAGGAGCCGACTATTTTATAGTAGTAATTGTAAAAGGCATTTTACATTGGAATCAATTAAATGAAAATCTTTTAAACCCCTTTTAAAAGAGACGTTTTAAAGTTAACAGGTGATTTTAATTGGAACCAGGGGAGTTGCATCCTTCTCTTTATTTTTCCACCCCTCCTTTTTCTTTCTGAAGCATTCAATACGGAGACAAAAATCAATACATTTCCATCAGTGAATGAACTCCCAGTGTTTGAGTAGCAAAGGCTGGAAACTTAAGAAATACTATGGCACGCATGTCATTTTTAAATTTTATTTTTGGGTACATAGTATATAACTACATAGAATTGACATAGAATATATGCACTCCATGAAAGGGTATAAAATGTATGATTTTTCTAGGTCTTGTGTCGCACTTAGAACTTTCCAAAGGAGCATGAGTCCAGCCATGATAAAGCCCAGCAACATTAGACTGAAGATGGACCTAAATGTTCACAGTCATTATGGCTGCATCCAGATGTCAGTCTATTTTGCTGTTTTTGGACATTCTGGAATATCCAAATTATTTTGCTATTTTTGGATATCCTGGAATATCCAAATGTCTGGGTGCAGCCTAAGTTACATTTATATCACCATATCCACATATTTATGAGATGGTGTGTCAACCTTCTTTGCTATATGGGGCAAAGTGCTAAAATCCACCTATTCATGGGTCTGGGCCCAGGCTTAATTTCTATTTAGATAGGGAAAGGCAGAAAACACTTTTTTGTCAAAGAATTATCTGCGTAGGACTTAACCCTGCAGGGAAAAGTCATTGCCTTTTTGGTTATTTGAAAAACATGCTTAAACTCTACTTGGAATCTGGAAAGAAATCTCTGCATTTTTCAGTAACACATTAAGGATAGTTGCAAATTTGAAGTATAATCCTTTGCATAAATCTCCCAGTGGGTAGTTTAGATGTGACCAGAAGTCTACATAGAAACTTTGTTAATGTAAGAGTCGGCCAAGACAATGTGCAATGCCTTTATAGCTTCTAAGAGCCCTGCATTGATTCTATTCATCACAATGCATAAGGCAATTTATGTGAAGGAAAGAAAAAAGGTGATCAGATTGTTTAGGAGCCGGCAAATGTGAAGCTGTGGTTTTAAGCCTGGCAGGAACAGATTTTCAGTTAGCAACTCCCTCCTGAGAATGATTAGTTGGACACGTTTTATCTTGAACTTAGATGTTTTATGTTCATTTTGGTGAATTGATACAATCATTTGATTAATCAATAAACTCATTCATTCATTCATTCACTCACTCAGCCACCCACTGTGTTCCGAGGTCTTAGCTTTTCATGACATTTGGTGGAACCAAACTCATGCAAACAGTGAGAGAACATTTGTCATGTATTATGACATCATCCAACATCATCATCAAGAATTTTATAGAATGCATGGTGATATTTCAGGACATGCTGTTGTTGCTACCACTGGTTGATTTGACCCATCTAAGTAAGGATCCATTAGAGTTGTTCTTACAGAATTAAGGATGGGTTTTAAAAAAAATTAATAAACCAGTTAACAGTACTATTTTCCTGGCTATAAGCCCAGGTGCTCTTGTAACTATAAACTGCACCTCTCAGTCTCCACTAAGGATGTACACAAATATTTATAACATTTGAAATTTGGCTGAATTCGAATATTTGGGTCCATGTAGTTGGGAGATACCCTATCCGTGACGTGGTTGCATTGCCCTCGGAGGGACAGGTGTGTAACTTGGGGGTACTCCTGGACTCGGCACTGATGCTTGAAGCTCAGGTGGATGCCATGGCCAGGAGTGCCTGTTCCCAACTACAATTGGTGCATCAGCTTAAGTCTTTTTTGGACAGAGATGACTTGGCCACAGTCAGCCAAGCCCTGGTAACCTCTAGATTGGACTATTGCAATGCACTCTATGTGGGGCTGCCCTTGAAGACTGTTTGGAAACTGCAGCTAGTACAGAACGCAGCTGTGAGGTTGCTGCCTGGGACAGCTGGCAAGATGCACATCACGCCAGTCTTAAAAGAACTGCACTGGCTGCCGATTCACTACCAAGCCCAATTAAAGGTGCTAACTTTAATGTATAAGGCCCTAAATGACTCAGGCCCCAAATATGTGAAGGAACGCCTTCTCCAATACCAACTTGCCTATGCCTTAAGATCTGGAAGGTAGGACCTCCTCGTTGTCCCACCACCCTCAGCAGCAAAAGGGGTGGGCACTTGGGAGAGGGCCTTCTCAGTGATGGCCCCTAGGCTATGGAATAGTCTACCCTTTGAGGTGCATCTATCACCTTCACTGTACACATTTAGGAAAGCAGTGAAGATGCACCTCTTTGCCCTGGCCTTTGGTTAAATGGGGGTACACTTTCATTTCCCATTGGTAGAGGCCATTGTTTTAATACATACAGTTAACTGTTTTGATCATGTTTGATTTTAGATATTGTTACCTGGCCGGAGACCTTTGGGTATAGGGCAGGATAGGTAGGTAGGTGATAGATAGATAGATGATAGATAGATGATAGATAGATGATAGATAGATGATAGATGATAGATAGACAGACAAGACAGACAAGACAGACAAGACAGACAGACAGAGGCCACATCTAGTCCAGCATCCTGTCTCACACAGTGCACCATCCATGGCTTCTGGACATCTCAAGCAGAGGATGAAGGCAAAATGGCCACCTGCTCTCAATCCCCTGCCAATGAAACAGTTTTGAGGTTGGATTGTTCACACACTGTTCTGCCCCTCCCTGCCTCCTGAACATTCTATGCTAGAAAAGGTGGTCCAGAGAAGACTCAAGAACACAAGGCCCACACATTGTCTCTCTGAGGTGCTTCTGGGATGCCCTCATTATAGCCAAAGAGAAGGCTCTGAGGTGGGATTGTTCACCCACCAGTCTGCCCCTCCCCCTCTCTTGAACACTCTGGGCTAGAAAAGGTGGATTAGAGAAGGCTTGGGAAAGTTGAGGGCCACACACAGTCTCTCGGAGACACCTCTGAGGCACTCATTTTGTTATGCCTCAACAAAGCCTTAGAAAAGGCCCTAATGTGGGATTGTTCACCCACCAGTTTGCCCCTCCCCCTCTCCTGAACATTCTGTGCTAGAAAAGGTGGATTAGAGAAGGCTTGAGAACATGAGGGCCACACACTGTCCCTCTGAGGAAACTCTGAGGCACCCCTTTTGTTACATCTGAACATAGTCCAAGATGGTACCCAAAGCTCCCAGTAAGTGAAGTCTATATTCTTCCACTGAACTGTGGCTCCTCTCCTCCCCCCCCCCACTCAGAAAGAAAAGAAAGCTGGGCTTTGCGCACTTCTGGATGAATATTAAAGCATTAAAAACAAGCCCATGTGCTGCCATGTCCTTTGCCCCCGTCACTCAGGTGGGACGCTTTGACTGTTCTCTCCCACCTCCCTGCAACAGCGGCACCTCCGGTCTCTCTATTCCGCAGGAGACCGCCTTGCCCGTCCACCGAATCGTGACATGCCTCCACCGCGCACTAAGTGATTAGGACTTCAGGCGTAAGAGTAAAGCCCTATCAGAGAATAAGTGCTTGGTGGGTTTTGTTTATTTATTTATTAAGTTCCCTTCCCTCCTTTCCTTGCCTTTAGCAATCTAGACAAATAGGCTTTTAAATTAGGAAGTGATTTGGAATATAAGTGAGTGCATTTAAGCTGATAAGAGACGGAAAGATCCTAATGGCTGAAATATTTGTCGCCTCACAAATAAACGGAGTGTATCAGAAGCCACTAATATAACTAATTTTGACCATCTCCTTGGCTGCTCTGTGCTAGACAATGAGGTCAGTGTGGGTTGAAGCAACAGAAAATGAGCATCTGTTGGAAGGCACCAGAGAATACTGATAAAGGAGTCTACTGAACCACATTACCGAAGCGAGTAAAAACAGGAATCAGGTTGTTAAAATTAGGGCCGAGCCTTTTCAAAGTGTCCAGGGTTTTAAAAACATAAAGGTGAAAATGAATACATTGGCTTGCAAGCAGAGCCTGAATACAAATGTAGCCCTTGCCACTGGAATATGGTGTGCTGTGTGGAGTGAGGTGTTGATTTGATGCACCTAAATGCTGTAGAGAATAAAAATTCCCTGGATTTACCTGAGCATACAAAAATGACAGCATAAGGTGACATCCTAGCAACAGGAAGCCTGCATTTGGTGACCTACTTCAGAGCAATTGCGGCGTGTGTAAATCCTGCTACCTGATCCAGACTGCTGGTTGGATCAGGGCGCAAACAGAAGGCGAAAGTTTCCCCTAAAATATTTTCCACTCTCCTTTCGTAGAGAAGAATGGGATTTGCATGCTTTGCCAAGAGCGACTAGAAACTTATGGTACAACCAAAGGAGAAGAAAAAGATGATGATGGTGAAGAGGAGTCAGTTTTTATACCCCGCTTTTCTCACCCTTAAGAGGACTCAAAGCAGCTGACAAAACTACTGTTCTTCTCCCCACACTGGACACCCCGTGAGGTAGGTGGGGCTGTGAGAACTGCGAAGGAGAACTGTGACTAGCCCAAGGTCACAAAGCTAGCTTTGTGTAGGAGAGTGGACTCAAACCAGGAAACTATCAGATGAGAGTCCTATTAAATTCAGGGGTGCAGCTATGATAGGACAAAGTCAGATTGTTTTTTCCCAGGAGCGCAATAGCCCACACAAGTTGGCTCAGGTACTGTATTTTCTGGCATATAAGACTACTTTTTAACCCAGGAAAATGTTCCCAGAAGTCAGGGGTCGTCTTATACGCCACGAGTCATCTTCTTATACGGCAAGTATATCCCAAACTCTGTATTTTAACTGGAAAGTTTGGGTCGTCTTATACACCCAGTCGTCTTATACGCCGGAAAATATGGTATGTCCAATTTACTGATTGATAGGTATTCTTGGAAGTCAATATGACAGTTTTTACAACAATGGTAGGATAAGCACAGGATCTTCAGGTCCCCATGGCTGAAAGGTCATTCTAGGGCACAGGATCTGGACATACTCATGACACCCTGGACACTATAAAGCTAGGATAGAACTTCGACAGAACTCCTCCAGTGGTTTTAGCTGGATTCCAGGATCTATCCTAGATGTGCAATTATTATTATTTTTTGGCATTCTATTAGAATCGAATTCCTGAAAATCCAATCCAATTCTAATCTTTTAAATTTGAATTTAGCAAGATTCGATTTATATTTACCAAATTCAAATCTATTCATTTGAACCTTATTCAAATCTGAACATACGAATGTCAACAACGTTTGTATGTGCACGTACACATCTTCCCCACATCTGTACACATCCATACACATCTGTACACATCCATACACATCTGTACATGCCCGCATGCATCTCATAGTTCTCGTATGCAACCCGTTTTCATTCCGTACGGATCTGTACAAACGCTTACGGATGCAGGAAAGATACGGATGTTCAAGTAGGCATGGTGTACAAACCCATACACATATGAGTGTCCACCTAATTCGAAGGAATAGATCCAAAGTTCGAAATTCCATCTGAATGTTTACATTTGAATTTCGGGACATTCTATTTGAACTTGAATGTTGAAATTCAGCCCATTGAATCGGATTTCGAATGCCTGTGAATATTCGTGCACATGCCTAGTCTGGCACTCCGCTTCGGAGAGCACAAGAAAGTGGCTGACTTGTGTTGCCATTTCTTGGGCTTTCTGAAGGAGCCCCCATATAGAAGCCCAAAAGTTCCCTGGTTCAGTGTCTCCCTCATTGAGGGCAGCAGCAAGCATGAGAAGTGAAGGGGGAACAGAATGGCCTGGAACTTGACGAATTTGGCTGCACATGCCGCGTTCCAACTTCTTTAGAGGTTGTCTCCGATGCTTACCTTGAACCTGATGGGTTTTGCTCCCTTTTCCTGGTATACCTGGAAAGCAAAGGTGAAACGGCTTCTGCCCACAGCAGTTTTTTTGTTTGAATTGACAACAGACCTTGATCTTCCTCTCCACCCCCAGTCCAGCGATGGAAGGAAGGCTTCATATTTGATAACCATTAAGCAGCTTAATGAAATAATTATAACTCAGGACCCTGACCCCAAGCAATCGATAGCCATGAGCTCTGAAGCAAGAGCGCACTCCGAGGGCTGCCGTTTGTGCAGTGCTCCGCAGCGGGCAGGCCATTGGCCCGTGAATGCAATTGATGCTAAACTTGCATTAAAACCTTCCCACCGAGGGCAATGGTAGATTAAAGGCTACCAAGGCACTGCAGTTTGCCAGTCGATATTCTTTATTTGCTACATCCACCCACCCCAACGCCGGCCATTCTGACCGCCCCACAGACGGGCTCCCCTCCCCTCCTGCACGCCATTAGTGCAAGTCAATTTGCTGTCAATGGGCAGCCGAGTCAAAGGCGCATTAATGCACGCTCACACAAGCTGTGCACATGGCATTATCACTTCACTCACTTTCAAATTACGTTGTAATGCCAACTCTGGGGTAGGTGGTGGCTAGTTAGTCCGATATGCGGTTCCGGTGGCACCGGGCGGAATATTGCAGGTCTCAGGATTTCAACAAATATTTGGCGGCAGAAATAAGGCAGCAACCGTGGGGAAATCACTTCGGAATAATAGAATTTTGTATTGTTGGGAAATCAATCAAGAATCAGCCGAGTCAAGGAAAAGGAGGTCCGTATTCCACCCCCTCCCACGCCACCCGCGCGCTTTAGGTTTCTGAGAGCCCATTTGCCTCCTAATTAAATGCTATATTATTAATAAATCATACTTAAGCAGCAGAAATTAGAAATCAGCCTCTCGCTTCTCTCAAGGGGAAAGAAAAGTCAATCTGTCATTTAAAAAAAGAAAGGTAGGAAAGCAAAATAGTCAGTGCAAACATCTCCAACTTAATAGTATGTCTGCAATTAGTGGTTGTACAACGGCAGCTTATTATCTGCCTGGATTTTACCCACAATGTCAACCCACCTGAATGAGCCTTTAGTTCATCTTAGCTTCACTAGCTTTTGGGGGGCCCTAATATGGGGTGAAATCTTTCCTTTTTGTTGCCTTTTTTTTAAAATTAACAACAAAGAGTTGGAGGCTGTAAATCTAAGCACTGAGAAAGGGTTTATGTATTGATCTTGGACTGAAAGGATTGCAATAGAGAGTTTTGAGATCTCCAGCCACACCTATAACCAATATCCAAAGTGGGGTTTTCTTGTTGCTGGGAGGGGGGGGGTGAGGGAAAGGGAGGATTTTGTTTGCTGGGCAAGCGGAACTTCTGCTGCTGTGATGCTTTTGGGCAGGTGAATTAAAAAAACAGGGAGCAGGGGAGAGTTTTTGGATCAACAATCCATCCTCTGGTAACTTCCAGACTACAGTAGACTACTACAGTGTGCTCTGCATGGGGCTGCCCTTGAAGATGGTTCAGAAGCTGCAGCAAGGGCAGAATGCGGTAGCTAGAGTGCTGACCAGAACAACTAGATAGATGCATGTTAGACTGGCCTTAAAAGAGTTGCACTGGCTGCCAGTTCTCTGCTGAACCCAACTCAAAGTGTTAAACTATGAGGTCCTAAATAACTTGAGCCCCATATAGCTAAAGGAACACCTCCCATATAAACCTGCCCGTGCCCGAAGATTTGCCACTGAGAACCTCTTGGTGCTGCCACCCCACCCCATTCAGTAGCCAAGAAGATGAGGACACGTGGGAGGGACTTCTTGGTGGTAGCCCTCAAACTATGGAACAATCTCCCCTCTAAGGTGGGTCAAACTGGTGAAGACACTCCCTTTACCCTGGTCTTTGGCTGAGGGAACAACATCCCTGTCCCACACTGTCAGTTTTAGCTGTCTTATTGTATCTTTTTTATAGGTTGTATTTTGACCCACCCTAAGACCTTCAGATATAGGGTAGGATGGAAATAGAAAAAAGCATGACCCTGTCCGTCTGTCTGTCCGCACATGCGCCCGCCTGCCCTTATCCACTGTTGTCCTCTTCTCCTTTTGCCTTAAATCTTTCTCACATCAGGATCATTTCTAGGGATTCCTATTGTCTTATGACCTTTGAGTGACAGTTTTCAATATTTATACTTTCAACAAACAGTCAGGGTTGATTTCCTCCAGTACTGACTGATGTGATCTTCTTGCAGTCCAAGGGATGTCTCAGAAGTTTTCTCCAGCATTGAAGTTCAAGAGTGTCCATGTTTTGGCCTTCTTTATGGTCCAACCGTCACACGCATATGTTACTACTGAAAAGTTCATAGCTTCAGTATGCTTCCCATATGCTTTCCAGTTTTGCCATAGCTTTCCTTCCTAAGGAGTAAGCATCTTTTATCTTCTTGGCTGCAGTCTAATCCCTGTGTTGGAGTAAAGTTTCCCAGCCAGAAGCAGCACAGCATGCTATGCTGCTAATTCAGCCAAAGCGGTACAGTAATAGCAATCTTCATAGCAGATCCTTCCAAAATCCTGAATTACTTGAGAAGAGATACTTAAAGGAACATATGTATCATGAGGAACATACATGTAGATATGGCTGATCCTTGTTTCCTTTGAGGTATGATGAAATGAAAGCTGGAATCAGGTTACAGTGCTGCACAAATCACAACTGAATGTTTTCATTCCATGCATGAGTAACAGATGATTAAAAAAGAAAAAGAAATTGAGTGAGAGTGATAAAAAAACCCACCAAGGCTGTTTTAATACAGCTTCGGTCCCCTTTCAGAGTGACAGAATGCATCAGCAAAGTGAGGACCTGTTTTCCTTTGGCGTTATCTAACTCAGAACATCCACCTCGAGTTAGATAATGTGGTAACCTCCAGACTAGACTACATGGGGCTGCCCTTGAAGATGGTTTGGAAGCTGGAGCTAGTGCAGAATGCAGCTGCTGGACTGCTGATCAGGACAGCTGGCTGAATGTACATCATGCCTGTCTTAAAAGAGTTGCACCTGACTGCCAATTCACTACCAAGCTCAATTCAAGGTGTTAATTCTGACTAATAAGGCCCTAAATGACTTGGGACCCAAGTTTCTAACAGAACACCCACTCCCATATCACCCTGCCTGTGTCAAGATCTGAAGGGGAGGCCCTCCTGGTTGCCCACTACCCTCAGCAGCAAAAGGAGTGGGCACCCGGGAGAGGGCCTTCTCAGTGATGGCCCCTAGGCTATGGAATAGTCTCCCCCTTGAGGTGCATCAATCACCTTTATTGTACACATTTCAGAACGCAGCGAAGATGCACCTCTTTGCCCTGGCCTTTAGTTAAATGGGGATACATTTTTCCCTTCCCACTTGCAGGTGCTATTGTGTTAATACTGTTTTAACAATATTTGATTTTAAATGTTACCCACCTGGAGACCCCCGGGTATAGGGTGGGATAAATAGATAAACAGATAGATAGATGTGACCTCTCATTCTGAAAGTGGATTAATACGGGTGTGAGCCCAGCCCAGCAAGTCTGCATGTATCTAAAAAGGTCTCTTGGATTCAAAAACTCCTGTAACTGGGATCCCTAAATTTTGCAATATAGGAAGAAGGTTAAATGAAGGCTATTAACGGATTTCATTAGAGTGCATGTTTTCCCCCTAAGTTCTGGTCTGCATCATTCTTAGGGGAATCCAGGAGAGTTTAGGGGTGTTGGTTTATGCACCAAGGACCCTGCCAAAGAGTGATACCACACGCTCACACATTACAGGTGGTTACGCTTCAATTTGCTGGAGTAATTTACTCCTCAATGGCCATGAGCAGCCCTTTTCTCATATAGCTGCTTTCTGGATCTTAACTACACAGGGAGTGCGGATTTGCTATTAAGCCCGGATGACGCTTGCGCATGAGAATCAGTCAACAGCCAAACCTAATTTAGGATGCTATTTTCCTGTAGCCTTTTGTCCTCCCTGCCTTGCCCAGGCTAGAACTGTTCAGGCTGTAATCTAAAATTAATGGACGTGATCTTAATACAGGAGAGGGCACGGGGGCTGGATGAAGAGAAAGTTTAGATGAGATGGGGAAGGGAGGAACGCAGGAGGAGGAGCACCGGCCCGTCCAAAGCCCATTTGCCAAACACAAAAGAGAAAGTGCTGGCCTCCGTTTGCGCATTGTTTAGACTTTTGTGACAACGATCAAGGGGTCAAAATGGCTTCAGATCAAACAGATGTCTGGATCCCTCAAGGCGCCAAGCAGGCATTATCCTCATGGTGGGGGCCGTGGCAAAAACCAGAGTAGAAGTCTATGGGAGTCCGGTCAGACGGGATCCGATCGCTTCTCGACCCTCCAATAAGCGTGGAATTAGCTTCTTGCCCTCTTTAATCTGGCTGTAATTGAAGCCTGTAACACAAAGGGCAAGGGGACTTGGCTTGACAAGTAAAGATGGCACAGCAGGGAAGGAATAATTGGTTGATTCTTGAAGAAGGAAGGCACATTTTGCTAATTGTCTCCGTGCCGCCTTCTTGTTAGGGCCATTCCATGCAATATGACAAGGGACAAGGGGTCCCATCTACAGGCCCATGGAAAAGTATTTGCCCCCTTCCTGCCTTCTTTGGGTTTTGCCTCTTTGGCACACCCTAAGATCTTCAAGCAAAATGTAACATTTTTTCTTAAGGCTGAGACCTGCACAGGAACCTTCAGGTAAAGGGCTGGGATATAAATTCTCAAATAAAATAAGAAAGAGAAACTGAGTGAGCACAAAATACAGCTCTCGAATTATCATTTCATTGATTGAAAGAATACCAAAACACCTAATTGCTGTTATGCTTAAATATAAAACCATTCCTTCTTGAATCTCATGAACTAAGACATTTGGAAAAGAAGAGGGGAAAAAAAAAGAGTAAGAACAACCATCACTGTGTAAGCTCAAAACATGTGCAATTAAAAAATATGTGAAAAGTCAATAATACTGAAAAAGTAGACAATTAAAATTAGTTTAATTAAAATTAAACTAAAACTGTGCCATCAGGCTTTGCTATCTAAAATCCCAGGATGATTTTAAAGGATTAAATGATCGCAGCAGGTGGGCCTTTCTGGAATACCTCTTCTCCAGCTGGGGTGCCACTGCAGCAAAGGCCCTTTGAGGTTCCAGGTTTGATCACTACCAGTAGAGGTAGTATCAGCAACCAGTTTGGATAGCTTTAAAAAAAGAATCACATAAATTCAGGGAGGACAGGTGTGTCAATGGCTACTAGAATGGATGTCTAGGTACTGTCACTGGCTCGGAGAGTTCAAGAGCAAATGAAGGTTTCGCCCTTTGTATTCTGCTTGAGATTCCCAGAAGTAATTGGTGGCCACTATGTGAGATGGGATGCAGTATCCTACCTGTCTCTCCAGCCTGGAGGCCCATTTAGTCCAGCGTCTTGTCTCAGTGGCGCATCAATTGTTTCTGGCAGCAGCTTCTCCAACCTGAAGGCAATACCTAGACATCCATGCTAACAGCCATTATATACCTGATCACCATGAATTTATCTAATCCTTCCTTAAAGTTACGAAGGCTGGTTGCTGTCACCAGCAATAAATTCCATAAACCAACACCTGTTGTTCTGGCACTTAGAAAGCTGATACCAACAACACTGGGGTACTGCTTTTAGATCAACTTGCCTCTGCTACTGATAAAGTCCGGGCAACTTTGTCACCAAAACAAAAATGCCGCCCTTTCCCCGTAGCTTCAGATCAGCTCACACTGAGGCCTTTTAAAACACTGTAAGATAAGGTGGATTCACCTGGTCCAATGGTCAAGGCTTTAAAACAGCATTGGTGTGCCATCTATCGCTCGTTCTATGGGTCAGCCTCCCCCCATAGGGCAGGCAGAGACAGGTGCTATGTGCAGCAAATTCCAGGCCTGCAGGTCAAGTGCATGTACCCCAATTTTCACCCTAGACACAGACAGGCTCTGCTTCGAATCTACAACAGACTAATTATGGTGACACACATGCATGAAGAAGGATGGCAGAATGAAAGGGGGACATTACTCTTCTATTTGGGTCCATGATTTTAGGCACAGAAATCTTTTCTCTGTAACCAGAGAAGATTTGTGTGATGGCCACAATTCCCATCATTCACCATTAACTGGACTAGCTAGGGGCCAATGAGAGTTGTAGGTTGGAATCACCAAGGCAGCAATGGGGATGATACAAAGAGAAGACACCTGCTTTGCAAGTGGGAGCCTCCAGGTTCTATCTTCAGCATCTACCTAGAGCCCTGCAATGGCTGGCAAGTCACCTTGGTATCCTTGCCAGGAACAGAGCTCAGCCGACGTGTCTTTGACATGAAGATTCCAGAGCATTGGTGAAAGTCAGTCCATTTCCATTTGGAATCCCTACTGGAACTCAAAAGGGGGGCATAATTAGATTTTTTTTGCTTGAAGAAAACACCTATGAATTATAGTGAATTTCAGGGTTGGGGGAGAATGGAGGGGCAGCTATAAACCTGGTGAGATGTTTCTTCCAGCTTGGAAAATGAAATGCCTGTTCCATAAATTAACTACTGCTGACATCTGGTGGACAAAACCAGCATTCTTGTTCCAGTAGCTCTGAGATACATCTGAAAACTAAGGCGTGGGGGCGGTGGTGGTAAATTGAGGAAGGCCCACACTGACAACCCTTGCTTTGGGCTCAGATGAGCCTTTTAATTATATCCATTTAATGCAACAACATTGCTGTGCAGAAACTTGGGCTGAGAAATAAGGACGAAATGAGAGTCATTACCCAACTTTCTTGCCAACCTGTTTGGATCAAGAATAGTAGCAACATCCCAAGCAAATATTTGCAGTTCCTTCAGATGTAGCATTTGTTTGGATAGGATACAAAATGAAGATTCAAGATCAAAGGTTTTTGTATAGCTAAGGTTTTCAGAGAATACAGTACAGCTGACACTGTAGTCTCACTTTCCAGTGTCCAACTTTCACTGCAGAGTTGACATGAATGTTTAGATTTCTTTGGCTGCTTTATTCTGGGTTTTTCCAAAACATTGTACTGGCCAAGTGATTCACACCATCGTCTTGATAAAGTGAAATAGATTTTTAATTACAGAATATAATGGTTGGGTGTAATGTGCTGAAGGATTGTTATCTGGAAGTCAATGACATGTAGATTAATGGTGTTACTTCCATCTACCTGGTAACTTTGACTATGAATATTTAGTATTTTTCTCACCTTTTATTGCATGGATTTTTGTGCTTGCATAGTGATGTTTGTTCCTTCCCTTTTTTATATTGGTCCCTGTAGGGCTTTGTCTATTGCTTTAAGTGTAACTTGGGGTTCCACTATTTAACATGATTGTGGGTTACCAAGCTCCTAAATACAAGGCTACAGTCAGTCTAGCCAGGCTTAACTCACCTGGAAAATTGCTTCCTAAACTTATTTTTGTCCCTCTCCTCTACTAAAAAGAATGAACTACTTTTCACCTTGTGAACAGATTTTCATCCTCTCCGGATCAAGCTCTTACTTGCTTCATAGCATCTGGGATCTTCCAAGCATGAACCTCCCTTTGATTTAAAGTTTGGCACAAGTGCTGCACAACCAAAGCCCATCACAACCATTCTAGGAAACCTACCTCTCCTACTCCAGGTTCTGCTCTTAAGAGAACATCAAAGAAGCCCTGCTGGATCAGGACACAGCCCATCTAGTACAGCATCCTGTTGCACATGGTGGCCCACCAAATGCTCATGGGCATCTCAAGCAGAGACAAGTACTAACCATGAAAGGACTCCAAACCACTCAGCAAAAAGGTGGCTTCACATCTCTGGGGCCTTTGTCACCACAGGATTAACAGCAAATTCCCCTGGGTCCTAATTAAAGCTCACATATCCCTGCAGTTGTGAGATCTCATCAGAAAACTGCCTCCCAACCTAATCCATCCTTCAATGAAGTGTTGCCAAGGTTGCAGAAAAAAATTGGTAACTATCTGCACTCCAACTCCGAAATGGAGCAGGAATGTATCACAGTACACTTGTGCGTTAGGTTACAGTGTAACAACCATACTATTTAAGTGACCCTTCCTCACAAGCTTGGAAGAAATCCAATGCAAGGACCGGAAGTCTCAGGAAACAACAAAACCACCTTCAGGTTGCCAATTAAATAAGTTTATTAGGACTCAAGTTTTAGTTTTCACTTCCACTTTTACAGTTCTAATAAAGTGCATTTTTTTGCCTTCCCCTCCTTGTGCACATAATTAAAAGTATTCAAGAATGCCCTTTGTAAGGAGAGTCCTTCAAGTGTGAAGGTGGTCCGCAGAAACCGCCAGTCATCTCGGCTGGTTTAATCCACCTCCTCAATGGTTGGCCCAGATGAGGCCCCTCCGGAAGGGGGCGCTCCGCCTCCTGGGAAACCTCCAGGCATACCTCCTGGCATGCCCCCAGCACTCTGGTAGAGCTTGGTGATGATGGGATTGCAGACCTTCTCCAGCTCTTTCTGCTGGTGTTCAAATTCTTCCTTTTCAGCCGTCTAAAGGTACAGAAGAAAGACAGCAACCAAAACTTTAGACTTATCTCTCCAGATCAGCTGGACTTATTTGCAGCCTGCAATATTCCCAGCATTCAACTTCTCATGATTGTTTGCCAGCAACCCCCAAAGTTGATGGCCTTCAGGTGAGGCCCCAAAGCTACAGTTACAGCTAATACTACAGGTGTTTCTCCAGTTTTATTCTGGAAGATTTTCCAGAACTGGGACCTGCCATCCACATACTGATCCAGGCTGACAAAGGTGCCACTTGGGATCTGCCACAGTCCGCACCAGCACGCGGAAGGCAGGTCCCTATTCTAGGATACAATTCAGAACAAGGCCCAACCCAGAAGAAACCTAACTCATAACAGTTTCATCTTTTTAGACTCAAATGTGGAAAAACGGTCGCCACTGAAAGTTGGCCTCCAATCTTCATTTCATACTTGAGCCAAGTAGAAGGAAGATCTTCTCATGTCACGCTCCCCCCCTCTAGACTATGGATTTGCCCTGTTGCCGCTCAGACATCCAAGGAAGGTGTTTTTTTGCCAACACTGGTCTTTCAACCTCTGGTGGAAACTACGAATGGTTTTGGATCTCCTTCATCATTGCGGCCAGGTAACAGCCCATCCTGTTTTACCTGTCTCTTACCATCAGAAGTCAAAGCTGCCACTGAGACTAGTAAGATGAGCAATACTGATATGCTACTGACCCAGATTTTCCCAGGCTGCATTGTATTACATAGAACACTCAGGCCTTGCAGGATGGTTCATGCGTTCTAAGCCTCTGGTACCACACCACCCACAGAAAGCTTGTTCAGAATTACAAACCTGATTCTTATCCAGCCAATTGATAATCTCGTTACATTTATCCAGGATCTTTTGCTTGTCTTCATCGCTAATCTTTCCTTGAAGCTTCTCATCTTCCACAGTAGCTTTCATGTTGAAAGCGTACGACTCTAAGGAGTTCTTGGAGGAAACTTTGTCGCGCTGCTTCTCATCCTCAGCCTTGTACTTCTCAGCTTCCTGGACCATGCGCTCAATATCTTCCTTACTCAGGCGGCCTTCAAGGAAAAAGTTATTTGAAACATCACGTTAATAGTTTCTGACAAGCACCACTTACAGCTACATCACATTAGGGCAGGAGTCCGCAAAAAGATTCCTTTTCCATGGCGGGGGAGCTTACTGCAGTGGTGCCATAGACTGGCAAAAAAAAACCTACAGCCCAGAACCAATTTGCAGACCGGTGGTTGGGGACCCCTGCATTAGGGGTAAAATGGACTGGAAGGGTAAGGCTGCTGGAACAGACTAGTTTAGCCCAGCTATCACTAGGAACTTGTGACTTCTGGCTCTGAGTCATTTGCACTTTTCAACAGCAGAAATCTTGGGAGCTGTCTGGAACACCTGGGGGCCCACTGCTTCCAAGAACCGTCGCTCGGCTTTGTAATACACTGAAATTCCCCGAAATAATTTAGGACACAATCCTTTCAAAGCCCATGCAAAGAGATCAGTTTCACTGGTATCTTCTCACTCACAGCTGAATCTACTCTGGATGCTGCCAGACTTTTTTGTTTTGAAGATCTGAACACTAATAAGCTAGTTAACTTGGCTTTTTCAACGGAAAAAAGTTTTACTTTCCCGCCTACTTTTGTATCACTTTACATAAATATAAGGTAGTTGCAAAAAAATTGGTTAACGCTCATATAACATGGCGCCTTTCAAAGCTATTCCCATAACCGTACTTTGAAGTAGAATTAAGCCAAACATCAGCAACTTGCCTACTTAAGCTATTTTAAGTCGGGATTTGAACAAAGGTTATTGGTTCTTAGCCAAATGCTCTAAAACTTTAGGGACTCAATGGATTTACACCCAAGGTATACAACAACAGGTGTAGCCTCCACACTCGAGTCTACTTCCAACAGTGACACAAAAATGGGTACCTTCTACTCAATCAAAACCACTGCTACATCTCTATCGATGTTGGGCTTTAGCAGGGGTCTCTCCCAGGCCTTTCTAGACATCCAGGGGAGAATCCTGGAGACCCTGCACCAAAGAACACTTTCTCCAGCACTCACCTTTGTCATTAGTAATAGTGATCTTGTTCTCTTTGCCAGTGCTCTTGTCCACTGCAGACACATTGAGGATACCATTGGCATCGATATCAAAGGTTACTTCAATCTGAGGTACCCCTCTAGGGGCTGGAGGAATGCCTGTCAACTCGAACTTGCCCAGCAAGTTATTGTCTTTGGTCATTGCTCTCTCCCCTTCGTAAACCTAAAGGACCAGAAGGAAAAACAGCATTTAAACACCTTCCAGCATAGGTGAACGAGCACCACAGATCAACAAAACAATGTTGCTGAAGGTCATCTCAACAGTTGCAGCCTGGAAGCTAAGAGGTCGCTCAGACATCCAAGGAAGGTTACTTTAGCCAACATTGGTCTCACAGCCTCTGATGGAAACTACGAATGGTTTTTTGGAATCACCTTCATCATTGCGACCAGGCCTAGCCCTCCTGCTGTGCGTCTACTAGTGAAAGAAGTGCTATGTGCAATACCAGTGCTTGCCATTGTAAATCTAAAGCAACTCAGATTATGCTCTTCAAATAACAATGCCAACTCATTTCAAATTCCAGTTTTGTTTTGAAGATCTGAACGCTAATAAACTAGTTAACTTGGCTGTTGTATTTTAATCTTGTTTTCTATGTGTTTAGTATGGTTTTATGGTGAACAACCTAAGGCCTTTAGATACAGGGTGGCGTATAAACTATTAAATAAGTAAGTTTTAAAAACCAGGGATTAAACTTGCATTTCGGCAAGAACTAGCATGCACCCTACTCACTAGTATTCAATTTAGCTCTTGCAACTTTTTACTTTTGCCAATTGTCTTTATGTGGGTTCCGTTTCACCGTACCTGAATCAGCACACCAGGCTGGTTATCGGAGTAAGTGGTGAAGGTCTGGGTCTGCTTTGTGGGAATGGTGGTGTTGCGCTTGATCAGGACAGTCATGACCCCACCAGCAGTTTCGATACCCAGGGAAAGAGGAGTGACGTCTAGGAGCAGCAAGTCTTGCACATTCTCAGATTTGTCCCCTGACAAAATGGCAGCTTGAACAGCTGAGGAAAACAGAAAAACAAGATTAGAGATCAACAGGACTGCCACGAGACCACTGTAAAACATAAACCCACTAGTTCAAGCACCCCTAGTAAATCTTAAACAGAGAACAGCTTCTGATAAGGTAGGTCTTAAAATTTCAATTTAATAAGACTGCCTATTTCTTTCTTACCCAGCCTACTACTTTCAACGATTGCTTACCTGTTTTTAGCCTTGCATTCACCTGCGTATGTTCTAAAATCTAACTTCATAGCAATTTAATAGCAAACTGCTCAGAAGCATTTTAAATAAATATGACCCAAACAAATTTCCTGCCCTAAAAACAATTTCATCTTCAAATTGTTACCGTGCTGTTTCTTCCTGCTCACCTGCACCGTAAGCTACAGCCTCATCGGGGTTGATGCTCTTGTTGAGCTCTTTGCCGTTGAAAAAGTCTTGAAGAAGTTTCTGGATCTTAGGGATTCGGGTGGACCCGCCAACCAGAACGATATCGTGGACCTGAGATTTATCTAGCTTGGCGTCCCGCAGGGCTTTCTCCACGGGATCCAAAGTGCCACGGAACAAGTCGGCATTCAGCTCTTCAAAACGAGCCCGGGTGATTGAGGTATAGAAGTCAATGCCCTCGTACAGGGAATCGATTTCAATACTGGCCTGAGTGCTGGAGGAAAGGGTACGCTTTGCACGCTCACAGGCAGTGCGGAGTCGGCGGACAGCTCTTTTGTTCTCGCTGATGTCCTTCTTGTGTTTGCGCTTGAACTCGGCAATGAAATGATTGACCATGCGGTTGTCGAAATCTTCCCCACCCAAGTGGGTGTCACCCGCAGTAGACTTGACCTCAAAAATGCCGTCCTCAATAGTGAGGATGGACACGTCAAAAGTGCCGCCCCCGAGGTCAAAGATCAGCACGTTCCTCTCAGCACCAACCTAGGAGCACACAAAAAGAAACAGGTGAGGAGAAGATCTCCAGATGAACCCCACTCAAACCCTCCGTGAAACCCTCTGGCCTTTCAAGACTCACTTTCTTATCCAAGCCGTAAGCAATAGCGGCTGCGGTTGGCTCGTTAATGATTCGGAGCACATTGAGACCAGCAATGGTTCCGGCATCCTTTGTTGCCTGACGCTGGGAATCATTAAAGTAAGCTGGAACTGTAACTACAGCGTTTGTAACAGTCTGAAAAGGAGAAAATTAAAAGTGTGAGCACACTGAGCATTTTCAGGATACGGTAGTAATTTTACTTGTACGTAATTGGTTTTTAAATGTTCACCTTTCCCAAGTAGGCCTCAGCAATCTCCTTCATTTTTGTTAGCACCATAGAAGAGATTTCTTCTGGGTAAAAGCTTTTCGCCTCACCCTTGTAGTCCACTTGCACCTTTGGCCTGCCAGCATCGTTCACCACAGTGAAGGGCCAGTGTTTCATGTCCGACTGAACCACTGCATCATCAAATCTGCGGCCGATCAGGCGCTTTGCATCTAGGGAAACGTATTGCAACCATTAGCCTTCCAAACTGAGGTGACTATGTTTGCTAATAAACAGCAAAGTATGTAATTGCCAACTGCAACTTAAAAATAGTTATGCTGTGACCTTCTGTGCATTTCTAAACTAGAACCATGATAATTGGTGTTGTGGGCTGCAGGCAACGGAGATCACAATTCACAACCCAAACACTGAACCACCTTCACCTAGGAATTCCTGGACTAAATTCTGCTTCAAATGCAAAAATAAAACAAGAATGCATCACTTTCCAAGAACACTAAGACAAACAAACAAAAAATACAGTTAACATATCATCTGAGAACTCCATGGACAAATACACCTGAATTCTATTTTCCCTCTAAAAGGCTTTCAGAAGAACAGAATCTTATCTTTCACAGCTGTAGAGAATAATTTGAAAGGATCTAAAAAAAAATCATTTGTACGCATCCTCCTACAAGCTTTGTTTGCTTTACACCACCCCATACTGCATGCAATGCTGGTATATAGTTACACATACAAGTATCTTCCACTGTTCTGGACTCCTAAAAACCTTAGAATTTATGCATTTAAGATTTTTATAAGTTGTCAGCATGTAGGTAGGGGAATCTGGTTAGTTTACATATGGCAGATAACACCCTTTAAGGTCTGAATGACCTTGAGCAGAGCAAAAATGCTCAAATAAAGTCAATTCCTCTAACAGAGAACAAAAACTTTTAAAACCAGTTCCTGTTACATTACTTTACACAACGTGCCATTTTCCATGTGCTCTATGTGGGGCTACCCTTGAAAACAAACTGCAGAATGCAGCAGCTCTACTGCTGACAGGAATTTCTGGCCAGACTCATATCACGCCACTCTTCAAGAATCTGCATTGGTTCCTATTTGCTACCAAGCCCAATTCATTTAAAGCCCTAAACGACTTGGGCCCTGGGTATCTGAAGGAGTGCCTTCGCGTATCTAGACCTTCCTGTGCACCGAGATCTCAAGGAGAGGGCCTTCTTGTAGTTCTTCTCTTGCAGAGGCATGAGGCATAGAATATGCAAGAGTGCTTTTTCCGTGGTGGCCCCTAGGCTCTGGAACAACCTCCCCCTTCAGATTTGCCAGGCCCCTACGCTATATAATTTTTGGCACCTGGGGAAAACTTATACTTTCAACCATACTTTTGCCATTTAAATAGCTTCCTCAAGGTGCTGTCCTGCTAGGGAGGGAGTGGGTTTTAATTTTTTTAATTATGTACTAGTATTTGATATGTTTTATTCTTACTGAAACCCACACCCTGGGACATTTGGTGAAAGGCAAGATGTAAACTTAGTAAATAAGCAAATACTAAATAAATCCCACAAGCACACACGGAAATATTTAAAAGTAAAAACTAACCCCTAACAACTTACCAAAAACCGTATTGGTGGGATTCATTGCCACTTGGTTCTTTGCAGCATCCCCAATGAGCCTCTCTGTATCTGTGAAAGCGACGTAACTTGGAGTGGTCCTGTTGCCCTGGTCATTGGCAATGATCTCCACCTTGCCATGCTGGAAAACACCCACACAAGAGTAGGTGGTGCCAAGATCAATTCCAACAGATGGTCCCTTGGACATTGTGGCTGCAAACAAATAAAAGTCTTTTTTTTTAAATATACCTTGCAAAAATTCAGTATACAACAGCCCCCTTTTCCATATGCATTTGGGGAAATTCATTTGAAAAACAAGAGGTTGAGAAAACATGGTTTGCATGCTGAAAACTACCAAGGTCTTTTAAAAATATTCTGCAAAATGAAAATACTAGATTCCCCCCCCCCCCCCGGTCAAATCCAGAAAACGGCTCCAAAATGGAGGCCCAAGCCGCACTCCAAACCCCATAATGCACCAGGCGAAGACTTCCTGCCCTTTTCCCTGCTCCGCCCCTCGCGAGAGCCACGTGGCTTCTGCGCGCAGGCGCACAAGCCCCCAAGATCACCGCGTCCTTGGAAGACCACGTGGCTCGCCCACAAGGCAAGGCCCAAGCACGCGGGCGCAGCAGGCAGGCAGGCTGCCAGGGGAATCGAATGAATGACTCCTCCCAGCAGCCCCCGCGCGGCCGGCGGCGTTTGGTCACACCGGGAGGAGAAAAGAGACCGGCTTTATGCAAGCAGGAGGCAGGCAGGAAACGGACCACGTGCTGCTCCTCTGCCGGGCTGAGCACGTGGGAGACGAGGAAGGGGAAGGAGGGAGAAGGAGCCGGCTTGCAAAGGAACGACTAGCAGCAGCGAAGCCCCTCCCGCTGTGCCTCCATTCCCTCCGTCAGCCTCGCCGATCGGCAGCAAAGAGCAGCCCCCGGCACTTCCCTTTGTCTCCGCAGCGGCTCAAAGGCGGCGGTGGCCTCTCCCTTCCCCTCCGCCCGCTTTCCGCCTCCGGGGAAACCTCGCCCTCCTTCCCCCGACCCCGGCCAGCCTCGCAGAGGCAAGAGCGATGCCAAGGCGGCCCCGGCTGCATTGAGCCGGCTGAGCCTCCACCACGCAGCCCGAAGGAACCCATTTGCTGGGGGAGGGGGGCTCCCGGAGCAGCAGGCAGGCAGGCAGACCTTGCGTTTAAGCAGGCATCTCTCCCCCCCCCCCAATGGAAGAGGCCGCCCGCCCACTTAAGTCGCCTTAAAGCGCTTCCAGCCCCGGCTCTTCCCTCCCCCGCAGGCTGGGGCTGCAAAGACGCAGGTCTCTCCCGAGCCGCCATTGCGATGCCCGCCTTCGCTGCTACAGGTAGAGAAAGAAAGAGGGGGCGGGATAAAGGGTGATCCAATAGCCCTTCCCCCACTGAACGAGCCCCCGGATCCAGCCAAGGATCCATTCATCGTGATGGCATCGGCGGAACTGGGTTTGCTCCCCCCCCCGCCAACGTAAGATCCTTGTGCAATTTGCCAGCTAGCAGCTCTTTGTCTCCTTGGAACCGGGAGGGCTGCATGCATCCACGCCTATGTTTTAATACGGCTTCAGTCTGCTTTCAGAGCGGAAGAGCACAGAAAGGAAATGGCTGCTCGATCTGCTGATCTCTTCTCTCTCTCGCCCTGGAAGTGGGCTAAACCCGGATTAACACGCAGGTGTGGACGCAGCCGAGCCTGCTCTCCCCGACTCTCTAGGGCGCCTTTCCTCGACAAAGGGGAAATAAAACACAACCCAAATGACTCAAAAAGGAGACTCCCTCCCTCGGCTGCGTTCACACCTACGTTTTAATCCGGGTTCACTCCTTTCAGCGCGCGAGAGAACACGCATAGCAGAAGTGAAACCGTCCTTTTCTTGGGTGTGAACGGAAAGAGCTGCTCGCTAGCAAATTGCAAGATGATGTTGGCTGGCAAAGAAAGGACCCAACCCCCCAGGACTCCAATGCAATTATAATGAATCCTTAATTAAATCCTGACCGTCAGCGAAAACAATTGCATCATTTAAATCAAAGAGCCCCCCTCCAATGCATTACCTGATTTAGCTGCAAGTGCGCGAACAGGCAAAAAAAAGAAACAGATCTATACAAAAGCACCAAGGCGCCTAGCCAGCTCCGCCCTCCTCTGCTGCGGGATTCGAATAGCAACCGCAGCTAGCGTGGCCAGCAGCCTATATAGCCCTAGAGAACCTTCCAGAACGGCCACGCCTCTTTCCGGGCCACTGGCCAATCCCGCTCGCCCTCCTCTGTCGCTTCCACCAATGGCGGCCAAGGGGTTGCATGAGGGCCTGTGTGACGCAGCAAAGGAGGCGGAGTTAGGGAATGAGTCAATGCAAGCCGGCACAGCCGGCTTTTTTTCCCCTTCCCCTTTGCTTCCTCCTTCCTCTTTCTTTTCTAGAACTTTCATCTCGCTCTTGGCGCAAGAGGTGGGGGGAGACAGAACGCCCCGCGCGAGGAAACTGGCAGCCAATAGGACTTCTCGGTTTTTAGGGTTCATTTACATAACACCCCCCCCAGCACCATACGGTGACGGGAGGGGGGCGGCGCGGGGGACCAGGATTGGCTCGCAGCCAATGGCTGTTCGATCCAGTCCCCTGGATTTACATATTTGCTAAGGCGGGGGTGGGGGTCGAAGAATCGCTCTGGTTAAGTGAAACCGCTGCGGGGAGGACAGAAGAAGAGGGATGTAGCCAATGATATTGCAGCGCGGGCGGGCGGAGCGTGAGCCGGCCAATGGCAGTTCGAGCTGGACTCCGCGGGCGGGAAAAGAAGGATGATGACGTGAGGAGGAGGAGAAGCAGCAGCAGCCGCGGAGAGGCCGCAAAATGGCGGCCGGGGCAGCCCGAGCCTGAGGGGGCGGGTTGGTGCAGCGCGCTGGCGGAGGGCCAGAATGGAGGTTAACCGAGGTCGCACCAGATTTAGTCCGGGACACGGCGCCCTTGCTTGGCTTCGTCGGCTTTTTCTACCCTCTCGGAGACAGGAAGCGCTTTTAATAGGTTAATCTCTCGTCCCCATTGCGGCGCCGGCGGCGCCGGGGGGGGGGGGGCTTCATAAACCCGGGTCACGCCCGTAACGTCTGAACGCGGCCTGGACCCTGAACAGCCCTGCGAAGTGCCTTCTCAGTGCTGAGGCGGAGAGAAATATCTTTTTCAAAGCCAGCAAGTGGTCGGCGCGAGCTGAATGGGGCGCCCTTCGCCCGTCCCAGTTAGGAAAATTTAAAATCCCCATGGTGACACGAGAAGCGCTTTATATGGCGGTCACCTCGAAGGAGGAAAACAAAACGAAGAAGCAGCAGCTGGCTTTTCTACCCTGCTTTTGTCGCCCATTTAAGGGGACTCAGAGCAGCTGGCAAACCTTCTGTTCTCCCCACGACAGAACACCCTGCGAGGTAGGTGGGGCTGTGAGAGCTCAGAAGAGAGCTGTGACTAGCCCAAGGTCACCCGGCTGGCTTCATGGAGGAGTGTGGAATCAAACCCGGCATTCCCAGATAAGAGTCCGGCTCCCTAATCACTAGACCAAAGCCAGTCAGCCTGAAGAAATGCACCGCTGCTGCGGTATTCAGACACGAGTCCAAGGGGATGGAAATCTGGGATAATATTGTGCATTAAAACCTGTCCTGGGCCTGGTCTAGTGAGCCAGCTTGGTCTAGTGGTTAAGGAGCCGGACTCTTATCTGGGAATACCAGGTTTGATTCTGCCCTCCCCGGTGAAGCCAGCTGGGTGACCTTGGGCTAGTCACAGCTCTCTTCTGAGCTCTCACAGCCCCACCTACCTCACAGGGTGTTCTGTTGTAAGGAGAAGAACAGAAGGTTTATCAGCCACTTTGAATCCCCTTAAATGGCTGAAAAAAGTGGGGTAGAAAAGTCAACTCTTCTCTTTCTGGGCCTAATTTCTGCAACAGAAGAAGTCCCATTGGCATGGCTGGAAGGGGCCTAAGGAAGTGAGGGGGAGCTTGAGGGAAGAAAAATGGAGGTGTGTAATGGGGGAGGCGATACACCTTTTGAGTTACTCCCTCCTCCCCACATAAAGACCGCAAAATTGAATGCATTTGAGGATTATTATTTTCCTTAAGCTTTTGCATGAGAACAGCAGACTAGGAACTGTGCCACAAATGTGTATCCAGTCTCATACAGTAGCCACATTGCTGCTTTTGGCCTTCTCAAGCAGAAGGCCAAATTTATTTATTTATTTGCATTTTTATCCCACCCTATGCCCAAGGGTCTCAGGGCATATTACAACATATAAAACAAACGCATTAAAACCAATAATGTATTAAACATATTAAAACCATGGCAGCGTCTGAATTTGGGAAGGAAAGGCTGTTCCTTTACTTACCCAAAGGCCAGGGTAAATGATGCAAAACCTTCACCAGCCTATTGAATTCCTGCAAAAGGTCCCTTTAAAGGCAGCTTGCATCATGGTCTCTAGGCATAGGCTTGTTGCTTTATTAAGCCAGCTGCTGCTTTTCTTTACATACTGCACTTGAATTTCAATTGCCAGTTTTCTAGACTTTTGCTTTGCAGTTGCACATTGGGGGGGGGGGGGGGAGAGAGAAAGAGTCACTGCCAGACTGGGATGTTCTGTGGTTGTTTTAAAATGGCAGAGTGACTAAGAAGGGAATGAGGTGGTGGTAGGATTTGGAATAGACAGAGCAACAGTATTGTAGTAGGGAGAAGAGGCTGGAAGAAACATAAAAGATGAGTTGGGGTTCTAAGATGGGACCAGGGGAAGCAATAGAGAACAAACTGTATGTGATCAGCATTATCAGTTTCAGCTGCAGTTGCAACCTTTTCCTTTTCTATGTCCTAAGCCAAATAAATGAAAAGACAGGAGGAGAATAATGCATTTCCTTTTCTGGTTTGCAGACTCCTTGCTCCCAAAGTAACAAGAAACGGAGCAGGATGAAAAAGGTGCCATTGTAAGTCAAGAAAGTAGAGACTATTCTTGCCTTTTAAACCTTCATAGGTAGAGAAAATCTTAATAGAGAAGATTCAGCTAACGTTTGAAGAGATTATTTTTTTCCCTGGGGTTGTTAGTATCTAAATGTAGTTAAATTGTTATGGATAGATCCCACAAGGCCTTATTAGAGGTAAAAATAGATTCTACACTATAATGCTTTCCCCTAGAAGAACTGTGTGTTTACCAGCACAAGATATTCTAGAATGTGCGTTCAGGAGCTTAAAGCAAATATTTTGTTACAGAAATGCTTAGTTGCTTAAACTGTCGAGCTGCGTTTAAGGTAATGAAATAGGTGATGTGATACACCTTACAGTTGGGTGCACAACCTGTGGCCCTTTTGTAACGCTGGCATGGAACGCTAGGAAAGGAAGGTTTGGAGCACCATAAGTTCAGCATTCGTGACTTAACTCAGTTTGTGCAGCCTTTCCAGTGACCACTGTGAATACCAGGGGCCCCTTTGCACTTGGCTTTATTCTGGAATACATTGCAGAATAGGGGCCTATTCAGGCTACAGCAGGCCCCAGGTGTAGCCTACCAGAGTTTGCATTAGCATGTGGACAACAAACCGCTATACTGAGATATATTCCAAAATACAGCCATATGTGGACAGGCCCCAGGTCACCATGCTTGCATAGAACAGTGGTAGATTTCTTGATAACCCGTGTATCTCACAGACTCGGGGCCTCACCACACTATTTCCAACATAATTGGGGTTTTGTCCAAGGAGGACACCTCTTGAATTTAATGAAGCAAGCTTGAAAGGAACAAAAAATGTAATAGTTTAAAACTGCTGAGTTGTTGTCAGAGATGGAAATGTGCAACTTCCTCCTTTATTCGTTCTGGCATAAATCAGTAAGAACTTCCTGTAGTCACAGCTTTTTTCACTGCCTATTGGTCAGATGATGTTTGTGCTGCTCAGTTCTAAAAACTTCACTACACCATTAATATTGGGCTGTGTCCAGTAATAGCTCAGCAGTCTGCACCAGTGATAAATAGTTAATAAATAAAAAATATAAATAATAAATAAGATAAACATGGGCATTAACATAGCATCTACTTAGAGCTGTTCCTACTGTTGTGATGCGTGCCTGAGCTCAGAAACTGTTGACAGTGGTGTGGATGTGACTCCAAAGTGGAATAAGGAAGAATTTAAAATACACGTACACAGATGTATGTGTATGTTTATGAATATGAGAAGTATTGAGTAGTTGGTGAGTTGTATTGATAGGACTTACTAGGATTTGCAAGAGAAAAAATGTCTGAGTAGCAAACTATAAAACAGCACATTAACTTAGAAGCTGATAGTGGTGCTCAGCAAAATTACGACACTGTCCAAATTTGGTTTAACTGCAGTATTTGTACTGCAGCCTCTTTATTTAAAAACAAGAACACTGTATTATTAAAATCAAAGAAATCTATAATGAATACTTGTTTCCCTTTGTATTGCTCATTTTGAGCACAAATAGAAGAGGTAATCTCAGTTCACCAGTTGATAATTAAAATAGAATATTTTTGCAACAATACTAGATACTGGTACACAGGATAGTAGTAAATAAGTAGTATTTTACAAAGTAAAGCTTCGTTTTTTGAAGTATGAGAGTAGTTTCCTTCTTGAAATACAATTTAGTATCATAATTATTTTAGATGTTTTTTTCCCTTCTGGTTCATAAAATTCACAGAAGTTATTGATGGCTTTCTGCGATAATAAAACTTACGTTTTATACTGGCATGTTTCTGCTAATGAATCTAGTACCAAATGAAGTGTTGAACAATAATACACACCATATAGATAATTGGTGTCCTATTCTGTAAGAAATCATAATGTTTGTATTTGGGTTAAATAATATCTGACATGACCTAAATAGAGTCTTTGTTTAAAAAGTGACAGAAATAGCTTGGCATAAAACATAATCTAGTGACAACCCTCCTTTTTTATGTGGTAGTTCTGTCTAGTGCAATGTTTAAGTATTTCGGTGATCTGTAGACCTGGTATTTGATTTTACTGAAATAAAATGCAGTGAAATCTGCATTGTGTGGATTTGTGATGAACTGCAGAACGAAATCCTGTAATTGTTATTGGCTCAGTTTTGAGAAAGGAAAGTAGTTGATAAAAATATTGTTTTTCCCTTTTTTAATCCAATTCTATCAATATGTGCTTGGAAACTTGGTTCCTTATAGGTATTTTGCATTTGCATTCTCAGATAACAGTTCTAGTTTCCAGATTAGGTAATCTGAATGAAGCAAATAATTGGCCTACTAGTGAGCCCCCCTCCCATCCTAGTTGCTGGTCTGAAGATCAAGCACCAGCTGTTGCCCAGGTGACAAGATATTTCAGAATCTGCTACATCCATTTGCACTTTGGGCTGATCCCATCATGTGGTTCTGCAGACAGATTTGCATTCTTTAAATGCCTAGGACAGGAAAGTAAGAGTTTCCTACAGTGGTAACAGCCAAGCAGAGTTTAGGTAGGATACTGGCCTTGTACACAAGATAATTGTTACTACTATTACACATTTAGAATTGTGTTATGTCTCCACTCTAAACACATGAACAACGAACATACCTTGTTCACCACGGTGGAGCTTTGAATAAATAGGCAAAATATGGTATAACATTGTTAGCTATTCAGGCACACCTGAATTTAATTATATAGGCTTAGACAACACGCCCTGATATTTCTAATTTTCACAGCTAATACATGATCAGCTGGAATATTTAAGGGTGTGGGGAGGGAATCACTGTCACTAACAGTGGTTCCACCTTGCTTACTAAAGGGTGATTTGTCCCTTCTGTGAGCAACTAAGGTCTTAAAATGATCAGACACAGCATAGTTTACATTTTAAATAGAATCTATTATATG
Organism: Aspidoscelis tigris stejnegeri; assembly: GCA_023333525.1. Taxonomy (NCBI): domain Eukaryota; kingdom Metazoa; phylum Chordata; class Lepidosauria; order Squamata; family Teiidae; genus Aspidoscelis; species Aspidoscelis tigris. The sequence goes on from JALMGA010000011.1 coordinate 19,372,087, forward strand.
CTTATACTGTATCTTTAAGATCACATTACATTAGCAGTCCCCATGGAAATTCCTATGTTCAAGAGAAATAGTTATTAGAGTTCCATTCGACTTTGGATTTTTTTTTCTTTTGGATGAACATACATGCTTTCACGGGCTTGTTGCATACCTGAATCCTTATTTTCCCCATGTTTCCAAACTGGCCTAGAAATGTCATTAATCCTAATACTCATCGCACTCTGTATTTATAAAAAAAAACCTTTGGCAATATCAATCTAAAATAGATGCTGCTGTAGCTAATATAAAGAACATAAACACATTGTCCAAATTTTAATTCCCAATAGCACCAAACAACCAATGATTTTTTTAAAAAAAATCTTTAAGGAGAATTTGCCATCTGATTCCATATTTTAATGACCCACTATATGGCTATTTTGGCGTACGAGGAATTGTTTCTGATTATGAAGGTTCATTTAAAGACTTTTTTTACAGTGGGGTTTTGTCTGTTGTTTCAGTAATGCATACTCTCTTAAATTAATGCATTTCCACTTTGAAAGTAGACTTCTTCAGTGAACAAGCAGTTCAGAATCCCATGTTCCTTCCAGTATCTTCTTTTTCAAGTTGACACTTGGTTTTTCAGATGATGTAGCTTCTTCCTGTAGGCAATTCAGCAAAAATCTACATGCAAAGCAGCCGTCAATCCCTTTTGAAGTTGATGAAAACCTCAGTGCATACTGGCACCAAAGCTGAGAAGAATGATACATTTCATAAAGAACTGTACAAAAAGGCTTTTCTTCTTCAAAATTTTATGGGAATAGTATTTTTTTTTATGACTTAAAAATGGTTCAGGGCTCCAGCTTTCAAATGCCTGTACATTTAGCATTTTCTTTTTATATATAAAAAGACAGTTTTCTAAAAGAAAAGAAAGAAAAATCTCAACAAGAATCCTCAAGTCTGTAGCTGTACCCCAGAACAGGATTGTGCAGGAAATACTGTGGAAGTATTTGTTGTATAGTGGGCAAGTGTAAAGAAGGAAGAACATAATCTACTCTAATACAATGCTGGTGGCATATGTGAGTGATGGACGTTGCTGGAGCCTGAACAGATCGGGAGCTATCACACTGTCTGGAAGGCCCGACTCTGAGCAGGCAACATGGCTGCCGGTGTGGCTTCTGTGTTGATCAGATTGGTGTGGTTCGTTTTCTTTGGCTCCGCTTCCCGCCTGCTGTCTCTCTCTGCCTGACTGCGTTCCATTGGAGTTGCATGGGGAGTAGCTTCTGTTGATAGTGTCTGTTGGCTGCGGGAGGCACTGTTTGCTGTAGACCGGGTAGAGGAGGAACCGGAATGGGAACTCCGAGAGCCGGAGGAGGATGAGCCAGGCTTGACTAATCGAGCTTTCGGTGCCTCTGCATCTTCTCTGTAATCAAAAGAGACAGCGGAGTGAATGGCGCTAAATAATGACCAAGGGGCACATCCATGCATTATTGATTCCTAGCTGCTTCGGAAGTAGGTCAGAGACATTTGAACTGTTTGCCAAATACTCTGTAGTACCTAAGCAGTTTGAAAAGGGCCATAGGCGTCTTTCAAAAGCTTGCTTCGGTCGAAACACAGGGTTTACTGACCCTTTTTTATTCAGATGATTTGGATATTTATAAGAAGGCCAAAGGTTGCCTGCAAATAATAAAACTTAAGGTGATTAAAAAGTACTCGTTTGTGGGCAGAAAAGTTAACATGGCCTCGTGCTATAGTACAATGTAAACAGAGTGAACAATCTGGTGGAGTGCATGGAGGCGGCCATAAGTGAAACCAAATGCTAATGAAAACAACCAAAAATCTCTGCTTATGGAATCAGAACTCTAGATGTATAGAATTAACACTCCAGTTCCTCACCAGATGCTTCCCACCATTGTCTATGGTTTTTGGTGTGTATTGTGTTCTTTTACCACATTGCACAGATTCCTGCCAATAAAAGTGGTTTGAGATATTCTTCCTGGTTCGTATTGGCTGTTGATAGGGTGCACATTAGTTTCTCATTCAGACTACTTGTTCTGTGGAATGAGTCACATTGTACACTCACCCAGTCATTTGTACCATGTCACTTCTAGCTACATGTTCTTTGGAAAAGCGTGTATTAAAGGGTTGTATAATTGTCTGCCTGTGATCATGGGTACTGTTGTATTGTGCAATAATTATACCATCGCCACCACCCAAAAAATAACTGACAATTGCATTTTCTGTGTGTTGATTCAGCACATCCAGTGATCTAGTTTTCCAGTACTACCAATGCTGGAAGTTTCAGATTGAACTGAGCAGCTTGAAGCCTACTAAACAATTATTATTAAATGTTTGCTTCTAGAAGCCAATTTGCAAAAACCTTCCTCTTCCTTCCTTATTTTTACCAGACTACAGTCATTAAAGTTGCTTAAGAGCCTTCCGACCTAGTGAGTTCCATCCATCAGATTTCCAGCAGTAGCCCTTTCCTCCCTCTGCCTTCTGACTTCTGGAAGAGATGAAACAAACTTGTGACCCAGTTCCACCCAGCCCCTTTGAGCAGCTCTTAGTCAGCAGGAGGCAAAAAGATTATAATTCCTATCAAACTCTTGCTTATCTATCTTATCGAGAAACCTTAACAGAACAGGTAGTGGTGGTTGTCACCAGAAGTTGTCCCTGACCACCACCAACAAAGAGGTTTTATAAATACTAGAAATAATAAGCAAAGTCTGAGAATATGTCTGATTTGTGCCTTTTTAATGGCCTATACAATGTTTCTGAATTATAATTTAGTAGAAGCAGCTGTAAGGTTTGGACTACCAGTTGCAACTGGAATAGATAATTTGTAAATTATCCAGGTCTTAAGCTCCATCCACACACAGTTTAGTAGTAGCATCCACATGCGAGGGCCTCTAATGCACATTCAGAGCTGGAAAATACACCTTCAACTTGCATTCTCAGGCCTTCAGTGTAGATTGGGGTGGAATGGGACTATGAGCACCTACGTGTGACCACCTCTAAGGCACTTTAAAGCTTTTTTTTGACGTGATGCGAGGATGGCAGTTGGTTGTTTGCTATTTCATTGTATCCTGAGGTGTCCAGGTCCTGCTGCCCGACTTCTTTTGAAGTGCTAGAGAGTGAACTTAGAAAATGGCCCTAGGTTGTCTGTGTCAAATGGTGTGCATTTGGTAGTGTACACTACTTACCTGATTTCATTTGGAGCCTCCTCTTCTTCATATTTCTTCTTTTCTTTCCTTTTGATAGTCAGCCAGACAGCCAGGAAAACTAGGGCTGGCACACCCAGTGCGCCACAGGCTGCACCAGCAGCAACTCCAAAATTTTGTGCATCTGTTAATTTATAAATGCACATTACATTAAAAGATTTGACAGTTGAATTCCTGGCATTAGAATCCATTGTGTAACATTCTTAAATGGGATTGTATTCTTGCATCCCAAAGATTCTCAAATTGCTGTAGGTGTGCTACGCGTATAAAAGAGGACCATGTCCAACTTAATTGCTTCTATCCTATTGAACATTCATATATTACAGTTTTGGATTATTTGGAAGAAAATGGAATGGTGGCTGGCGTTCGCATTGCAAGCGCTGGCCCATCGCAAACTTTATCTACACTTACCTGGGTTCAGGTGAAGTGAGTGCAGACGGTCCCATCCAGGACCATCTGCATTGCAGTAGCAACACACATGTAATGTTTGCATAGGAACTAAGACTAAAGCCTAACTCTGAACCACAAATTTCCTTGTCATTTGGTTTTGTTTTTAAAAAATAAGGATTTAAGGATTGTTTTGGAGCCTACCACCCCTTAAAAAAATGCTGCTGTGGCCCCTGGATACATACATTGCACGGTCAGTTCCACAACACAGCTCTCTTGGCCTGCTTCATTGGAGGCAGTGCACTGGTATAACCCTGTTGCTGTCCTTGTGAGGTTCTTCATCAGAATCTGCGCAGGATTAGAAAAGTCTAGGTGGTGGGGAAAGAAGAGACAAAGAATCAGATGCCACATTGCCACATTGTTTCCTTATAAAATTCATTGTCACAGCATGTGACTTACTTATGTGTGTCAAGGGTGGCATAAGGGCCACTTTTCCCTCTTCATCTATACGGTCCCATTCGTAAATTATCGGTCTTGTGCCAGAGACAGAATTGCACTGTAAAGAGATTTCCTTTCCTTCTGATGTCTCTCCTTCTTTCCAGCATTTGGGTTTGGAGGGTCTCTCTGTGGAAGAGAGGAAAATGAATCCGAGCGCTGGGATCAGTGGAAGGCCACGCTGCAGGGCTTATTTTGAGCATCTAGAACAACTGACAGCAGCCTTACCCAGGACCTTCAGGGTGATGTAGGCCCACTCGTATTGCCCGGCGTTTTTCACTTTGCATGTGTACAGCCCAGCATCACTTGGCTGCAGAAAAGAGATCCTCAGAGAAGCATCTCCAGCCAGCAAATTGGAGGCAAAAGAAACGCGACCTTTTTGTTCTTCAATTAGGTCATTGTAGATGTTGCCTCCTGCGTAAGTGATCACCTGGAAGGCAGAAAAAGACACCCCTTCGCTTATCTTGTGTATTGCTTGCTGTCGCTGGGCTGTTGGGGAACAGCAGTAGCAACAATAAGAAGGCACTGACCTTTAACCAATGAGAAAATGAGGCTGTTTGAGGTTTTGTTCTTTGATGGGACCCTGGGCTCATATACCCTGTCATCACGTGAGCTTTTGGTTCCTATCAGCACTACCAGGCCATCAGATCTAAAAATGTGGGACATTGTGCACATTTTGCATGAGATTTACTCAGACTGTGTGTGTGTGGTGTGTTCTTTGGATAATCATAGGTAAATGGTGTGCAACATGGTGTACCCTCTTCTATGTGGTTTGCCTCTAAAAATGCAAGAGTTTCCCAACTATAGAGTAAGGGAAGCTGAGTTCTGTAGTGTTGAACTAAGGCCTGGAGATTCAAGACTGAAAATTTCACTCACCTGTGGCATGCTCCTAGTTCAGTCACTGTCTCTCAACTACAACTATCACAGGATTTTTAAGGATAAAATGTGGGGAGCCATGTCTACTACTTCAATCTCAGGAAAGCCGGACTATGAATACAATAAAGTAATAACTTTTTGCTCACTGTTGAATTGTGAACAACAGCCCATCGTTGCTGAAGTGAATATTGATGTTACATCTGCCCTGGCGAGGGGACAATTCAGTGAAGCGGTCAGAATGCCATTTTTTTTGTGTTTGTGTAAAAAAATCTAGAGTCCTTTGTAGTTAAGATCTGTGCCACTAAGGTGCCGACAGAAGGATGATGAAGAGCTTTTATAGTATGAATAGCATCAACCCCTTGATTGATGTGTGCTTTCTGGAAATGGGCTGCATCTATCGCATGTACTTGATCTTTGCTGTGAGTCATATTTTTACAGAGACAGTCACTGTGAGTCAGAATAATAGGTTTTACTGTCTAGATGCTCATTTACTCCCTTGTGAAATACAGACTCTGCAACCAAGTTTTTAGAAATACAAGGGTGTGGCTATTCGTTGATAAATCAGAATCTGAACCTTGAACCTGAGCTTTCTTTTAATGACTTCATCTTCTAAATAAAAGGATAAGAACAAAAAGATCAATCGGTTAAGTACTCTTAAAAAAAACTTACTGAAATCCTGTAAATACATTTCTATTTTTAATCAGTGTTTATGTCACTGTTTTAAAACTGCAAATATAATGTCTCATTAGACAACATAAAAAGTACAGCACCAGAAAAATTATAACTATGCAAACCAATTATTGCAAAAAACACGCAGACATGCATATAGTTCATGAGACGAATAGTCTAATGAGCCAGTGAGTACATTTCATTGCAGAAAAACCAGTTGGAGAAAAAAAAAGTGTGACTGAAGCCAGATGTGTTTTGGATGCAAATAGGGTTCTTCAGCGGCTTTCTTACTGACTGTTTTCACAGACTGATATTGAAAGTCTTGTGCCAGACTCTCAGTGAACCAAATAGTAAAAAATAAAACAGTGACAGAATGATGTGCAACTTTGCATAACTGATAAGTAGGTTGATATTGCATGTAGAGATTCTGTGAAAACACTTCAGCTTTTGGTCACTGATTGCACGATACAGGTGATTGCAGAATGCTTAGTCCATTCAGACAGATCAGGTATTCTTTTGGCTGTACGACGTCACACGAGACTCAGTAGTATAGGAAAAATGGTGATTAATGTTTTACTTTTGCCCCTTTGTCGCCTTGCATGAAGCTCCACCAAATATAGGATTTTCTCATCAAATGTTGTATTCCTAAAGGGTAAAGATGCTCAACCATGTCTACCCAGAAGCAACTCTACTAAAAATCTGATATTTGTAAAGACACCTACATTTCTGGGTTTTAGGTGCTGATCAACAGGCCTTTAGGGAGCAAATGTTTATTTCTTTCTACCGTCCTTGATTTTAATCCGGTTTTTATAGAGCTGTTATGATTTTAGCTGTTTTCATTCTCTATGTTATGTGAACTGTTTTGAAATGATATTTTAATGGGAAGTGATATATACATATTTTAAATAGAAAATGACAGCTATTCAAATGGCAAAAGCCTGAGTGAAAAGACAAGTTTTCACCAGGCACTGAAAAGTATACAGCATAGGGGCCTGGCAAACCTGAAAAGAGAGGCTATTCCAGAGTCTAGGGGCCACCCCAGAAAAGGCCTTTTTGCATGTCCCTGTGCCTTATACCTCTGCAAGAGAAGGAACTACAAGAAGACCCTCTCCTTGAGATCTCAGTGCACGGGCGGGTCTATATGGGAGGAGGCACTCCTTCAGATACCCAGGGCTCGCGTTTAGGGCTTTATATATTGTGTCAACACTTTGAATTGGGCTCGGTAGCAAATAGGAACCAATGCAGATTCTTTAAGACAGACACGATATAAGTCCAGCCAGAGATTCCCATCAGCAGTCAAGCTGCTGCATTCTGCACCAGTTCCAACATACAAACATTTCAGGGGTAGCCCACGTGGAGTGCATTGCAGTTACCAGAGCGTGGATCACTGGCCAAGTTATTTGGAGGGTTGTGGACAGGTGCTGAGCTACGGGCAAAGGATTTCTTGGCAGAAACCAGTAGATATACTATCTGCAGATCCACACTGTGTTATACACTCTCACTACTTATATGTCTGTCCCCGTTTCCAGACAAGGAGAACTTTGCGAACCTGAGGAAACCATGCATGACTACTCCGACTGCAGAAACCGATAAACTGATTTAAGCTGGTGGGACACAACATTCTGAGTCAGAAGGTAATGTTTCAGGGGTATATAGAATCAATGGGGAATGTAAATTTGTAGAGATCAGACATACCACTTTTGATTCATCTTCCGAATCCTTTAGCAGCCATTCTATGTCAAGGCTTTTTGGCTCCAGGAGATACAGCCGGTGGTGGCAAGGTAGTGTCACGTTTGCTTCAGCCACCCTCTTAAACTCCGTCTGTGCCTGTGACATCCAAGCGGAACAGAATGCTGAAAGAGAAGGACCAAACCAGATTTACCAGTGTGGTCCTGACCTAATGAAAACCTGAGTTAGCTTTTTCCTAGCAAGCTGCACTGCAGAATTGTGGAAGGCGCCTGGAGTCTTAGAAAGAGTCTCCGCTGGGTCTTGCATACTGGCCTGGCAAGCATACTAGGAGCATTCCTTTCACACATTTGGCATGGTCTAAGGGAAGCAAGAAATGGAAAGATGTTCCTCCCCTCTCCGCACACACTGCTCTGTTTCACTGGGTTTTCTATTCCACCTGGACCCTCCTATCTGTCTAGATTTAGCTTTATTGGCTTGGTGAAAATGTTGAGGCCACACCATGGTCTTTGAATAGGTATCTTTTCTTGTCCTGTGGACCATGCTTTTCTGTAATGCTGATAACTTGCTTTTTGGATTGCAGTTTAGTAAGGTAGGAATGGTCGTAACAGGAGGCTTAGCAAAGATAAGTTGTATTTTATTTTTTTAATTATGAGATCTTCAAGTTAGGTTGTTGTGGTTTGGAGTGATTTTCTGCTAATCTACCACTGGCTCAAATCTCCCCCCCCCTTTTTTTTTTTTAAAGACACCCTCCATCTGGATTTTCCTGAATGGAAAGTCCACAAATAAAACAGAAATGAGAAGTTGTGAGCAGTCAGAACTGAAGATGGACTGAAGAAGGTTTAAAAGTGAAAGTGTGACCCTGGCCTAAGGCACAGTTGTAGGTAAAGTCAATCTGCATGGTTTAAATAGATGAGCTGATTGAGTCCTTGAGCCCTTCTGCTTGGGCCATTAATTCAGGGCCCGTGTAGAAAGGTTATAGGCCACGTAGATCTGCATTGTGATACGGATCTTTGTGGCTGGGCCTTGTTGCGTTTAATGGAGCATAATCCCAGTCAGGAAGCTCTTGACTGGGAATATCAGTAGTCACGATTACTGGCTGGTCCAGCGAGCCCTAAGCCCCAACGAAAAGGTGTGTTGTGCAGAGGTATGGGTCTGTGTTTGGGACTGTGGGGAAGGGTTTTGGGTGGTGTGCCTTATTGGCCTTGAAGCGCTTGTGTGCTCTGAGACTGGTGCAGCAGGGTGGGCTGATCAGGCGGCACTAGCCCTGCCCATGCCATTCCACCGTTGGGATCACAAGGCTGCGATATTCCAGATCCACTGATTAGGGATGTGCACACACAAAAAAAATTGCATTTGAATTCGAGTCAAATTGAATGTCAAAATGATTTGAATGTTCAAAATCCGAATGCAATAAAAACCAATTTGAATCCGATACATTCAGATCTGTTTGTTCGAATGTTAGATACGAATTCGACAACGTTCATATTTAAAGATAAGAATGTTGACAACATTCGTATGTGTTATATGTATCTGTACGCATTTCGTATGCATTCCGTCTTCGTTCCGTATTATAAGCGCAAATGCGTACAGATATGTATGATATTTGTACAGAAACGTGTGTAACCCCTTCCACTGATGCTCCTGGAAGACAGTTTAGTGCAGAAAGGGTCTTTGTTGCAGTATTAAGCCTTCCTGTTTCACTTTAACACCTTTCCCCTAACATTAAAGGTCTATTATTTGCTCAGTGTGAGTTTCACTTTAAGCAACCGGGTGCAAGAGTGGAAACCTCGTATTAAGCAGCCCTACTGTATAGTGATCAATGGTGCTGCCGTCACATTCACAAAAGATATGGCAAAATGTAGAATACCTCTTCATTCCTGGAGCTTGTAATAGGAGAAAATGAAGCTTCGTTCGCCACTAAAATAGTTATGAGTTGCTCTAGAGCCAAGTGGATTCACAGTGAGTGCTTCTGTGAGTTGTTGGGTGATTTAATGTAACAGTAGATTCATTTATCTTGCTTTGCCTGAATAGCAAGTTGCTTTTTGACTAATCTGAAAGCTCAGCCCAAGAGACCTCGGTGCAGATTTTTCTCATGTTACAGAAACCTCGGAGTAAAATCTGCTGTTTAGTTTCACATACTTCTGTGCCTCGTGTGAGGAGTTCACTTGTTCCCTTTTCTCTGTTGCACAGCACTACAGTGGGGCCATGCGATGAAGCTGATGGACAGGAGAGTTAGGATTGACGAGGGGAAGTATTTTTGCACCCAGAGAGTCACCAGTCTATGGAATCTACTACCAGAAGAGGTGGTGACAGCAACTAGCCTGGATGCCTTTGAGATTAGATGAATTCATGGAAGTCCAGGGGTACCAGTGGCTACTAGAATGGATGCCTAGTTGCTGCCTACAGGTTGGAAAGACATGCAGGGGACCAGGTGGGCTGTAGCCTGATCCAGCAGGGTTCCTCTTATGTTCTAAGGAAATAGCTTCTCCCCGCTTTTAGTGTAGTCAGGTACAGGGTGGGATAAAAAAAGCAAAGAAAGAAAGAAAGAAAATATGGTAGGTGCCACATGAGCTATGGGTCACCTGTTGTCAGTCTGATACTGTTTGTTTAGGAAAGGGTATTGATCAGGCAAGACCCAGAAGCAGCCCACAAATAAATACCCAAGGGACAGCCAAGATTAGACGAAGTTCTGGTTCAAAGCCTCTTTGTGATCAGACCTATGGACACTTAGGTGACTCCCAAGTGAGTAGGCAAGAGTGTAGCTGGGAGGTCAAATTATTACCTTGTTGCATATTTACCTTCTAATCTCTGGGAGATTTAATTGAAACATAGTTTTAAAATGGCATTAGAAGGATAGTAAAAAACACACATGCATTTTGCCCACCATCAAAATCTCTGCTGGCATAAATAGATTTAATTAGATTTCAATTACAAGTAAGTAATATGGAAAACAGGAATGAGAAAAATTCTCAGGCTTGGAGGCATTGTCTTCAGAGGACCACTAGAGGGAGCCAGATTACGTGGAATTCATTTTTATAAACAAGAAATGGAGATTATTGTTGTTATATCATCATCATCATCATTATCGTGCCCTGTAGTCTCAAAAGCAACTTTTAAAATAGAGGGAGAAAAATATTACCAGTAACAGAATTAACCCCATTCCACTAAAAGTAAATTTCTTGCAAAAGAATGAGATTTCATTCTTAATTCCTGCCGTTGATTTCCATTTGTTTATTATAAAGCTGGATGGCTGCCTTGTGCTTTTGGCTCAAGTCAACCTTTCCTTTGGGGGAGAGGAGAAACAATAATGGAAGTGACACATGATGCACACAAACTGTTCTCTGCTTGCACTTACCTTTGCAAAGGACAAACCCAGGCCTCAGGGGCACATAGGAGGGTTTTGTTTTGTTTTGTTTCAGTTTTTTTTTAAATGAGCGAGCAGTTGACTGCTGGCAAGGTTGCGACAGAGGTACCCTAGCCCTGTACTTAGTTGGCACATTTTCTGAAAAAAAATGTGGTGGAAAGGAAAATACAAAGCCACTGAACACGTTAACCTCAGACAAGCAAGACAGCATTCTGTCTCCTCAGCTTAAAGGTGGTTGTTGACATCCTTCTGCTTTGCAAAACAAGGGGAAGCTCCTGGACACAAAAGGTAAGGAAGCTCTGAGAAACCAGGCACCAGAGTTTCCCCTCTTGGCCTCTCTCTGGTGAGCCAACTGAGCATAAATGTGACATTTGGCGTGGAGTGGCCTGCAGGATTGCTGCTGGGCAGAGGACTATGGTCGATCAAACCATCCTTGGGGGATCCACTCCAGATTTTCTCTCAGGGTTTATTCTCAATGTAGTCAGGCATCGCAAAAAAAAAAAAAGTACCTCTTAGATACCCCAGAAACAGCTTCAAGGTGGGATTGTTCACATACCAGCCTGCCCCTCCCCCTGTCATGAACATTCTGCACTAGAAAAGGTGGGTTAGAGATGGGATAGGAACACAAGGGCCACACACTGGCCCCCTCCAGACTGGCTGGATAACCCGCTAGGAAGCAATAATGTGGGGGTATTGCTGCTTCATCGTTATCATTTCCTAGTCAGAATAGCGCCAGCCGCAGCACATTTAAAGTGATGTACACACCTGGGTATTCAGCTGGCACCGAATGCCAGGAAGTGCCCATTGCCACTACTGTGCATATGCAGCCATCTGTTTCGGCCTCCGCACATGCAGGTAGGATGAAGTGACAATGGCGGCTCTGATCAAAAGGTGAGTAAAACTGCCATTGCTGGAAAATCTGTGACCGGCGCTTGGTTTTCCAGCAATAGTTTTTAGCACTTTTTGGAGGTGGGGGGAATATAGCAGGGCTATGGTGGGGTTGCCACAGAAGTATGTGGTGGATCCCACAATAGCGATACCATAATGACACTGTATTCCCCCTGTCTGGATGGAGCCACTGTCCCTCTGAGGTGCTCTTTTTGTCATGTCTGAGCTTGGACTCAGCCTTTTCCTTTCACTCATGAGGCAGTGAGATTCTTTTAGCCACAGCCAGGAAGACCCCCAAGAAGTGTTTGTGGCACAGGGAGGTTCCAGCTGGGGGATGCCTGAATTCTAGTATAGTATAGTGCTTTTGACCACTACACCACCAGAGGGCCACACTCTGTAGTACTATACCTACATCTGCATGTCAAGAAGCTGACTTGGTTGACAATAAATAGCCATGACTTACTATGAGAATTTTCTGTCCGAATTGGGCCTCTGGGCTCTGATATTCTGGGAAGAATGAAGAAGAAAGCCATTTCTTTGGATGGCCTGTGTACAGTATATATTTATCATAGCCTTAGTAGGTTTTTCTCTGTCTTTCCCTCCAAAACGTGCCTGTGCATCTCTTAAATGCATAAATCTATTGCTGAGTGTAGAATTGCTGTCTCTTGGATTGTGGCGGTGCTGAATTGCTCTGTGCCAGTCAGCCCTTGGTTTCTGTTTACTTCTGCTGCTTCTCTTTGAGAAGACAGTGGCTTCCAAAAGAAGGATTTTCTCTTTTTCTGCACTGGTCAAAATGTCTGTGGAATAGGATTTAGTGCATCACATAGCGAATTTCTTTAGACTCCATAACTGGTAGATTTTCATTTATTTATTCATTTCCATTTATATTCCACCCTATATGACCTCAGCAAGAGTTCCTGGAAAGGTGACATGTGGTTCGACCCACCACCATAGGAACTTTACGTGTCCTGTCAGGGTTTATTCACGTAGGCTTTGTCTTTCCCAAGCCACTCACACAAAGTAAGAAGGTAAGAGGAGCCCTCTGGATCAGGCCACTTCCCATCCTGTTCACCATCCTGTTTTACACAATAGCTCACCCATTGTTTCTAAGCTTCTCAAGCAGAAGACAAAAGCAAAATCTTCACCGGCTCTCAATTCCCTGAAAATGGCCTTTGGTGGCATCCTGCCTCTCTCGCCAACCTTGAGGTGATACTTAGACATTCATACTACTAGTTTTTGATACACCAATTCTTGAATTTGTTTAACCTTTTCTTTAAACTAACCAGGCTGGTTGCTGTCACCATCTCTTCTGGTTGGAAATTCCATAGACTGATGACCATCTGGGTGGGGGGAAAAAATCCCCATATCTGTGCTAATTCTCCTGCTCATCAACCTCGTAGAATTCCCCTTGGATCTAATGTTATGTGATAGGGGGGAAATTTTTTTTCTCTATCCACCTTTCCACACCACCCACCTTTCCACACCATGCATGACTGTTTTTATGCTTCAATCCGGTCATCTCTTAAAATGCCATCATTCAAGACAGAACAGGCCTAAATACTGCAGCCTGATGAACAGAATGCAGGCCCTCTGGTTGCCCTTTCCTGTGCATTAGTGGGTCTGTTTTATCCATAAGTTGAGAAACCCAGTGAATTTCCCCAGGAAAGCGGGAGTTCTAGTCAAGAGACACCTGGACTCTAGCCTAGTGCTCTTAACACTCTGCTACTCTTTATCGTCTTTGGCTCCTATGAAAGCCAAAAGGATACCTCTTTCAATACATGTGCACCCTGAAGTCCAGATGTATAACTACCAGCTGCTCTTGTTTTGCCAAAGGGTCTTCCTTTTGGAGTTCTTGGTTTTTTTAAGCTGTATCTATCCTTTTGGTCCCACCTTGCACAGTACGAGGAAACCATTTTGTTCTCTTTGCCAGGTCTAATTCCACCCTAGCTACTGCCCTGCATTCGTTTCTGAGACAGCCTTGTAGGAAATGGAGATTCTTTCGGTGGTTTTTAACTCCCAGGGGAGCCTCAGCATAACTTATCTTTTCTGAGCCCCCCAAACTAGAAAGGGAGTGATGTCCCTACTTAACTGACAGGAGTGTGGTAAAGAAGTGGTAGTGATCCTAACACTCTACTAAAAATGGCAAGGAACCACACAGTTGCTCCTAAAAGGAGTCGGGTGCGTATATTGGGAGTGGCGGAAAGTCCAAGGTGTTTGGACCCTTAATCTACATTGGTCCATGCAGTGAGGACAAAAAGATAGGATACTTTGCTGTAGCTTGAATAGATTTTTCAGCATTGTATAAGGAAAGTGAAGGAAGTGGCTGTGATATCAAAACCATTATCATTATTATTATAGAAGAATTTTTCATGTGGCAAATACCATGGAGAGGATGGACTTGCACCATGCAGTTCACAGCTTTGGAACATTTCAATGTGTTATGACGAATCCAGCCAAAAATCATGTCCTTTTGCAGATTTCCCTTGCAGGGGAGAAGGGAGCCCAAAGTTGGCTATTCCGGTCTGCAAAATCAGGCAGCCTCACCACTCACGCTGTGTGCATGCTGGAACATCTGCTCCTTGTATTCTTTGGCTGGCCCTGGAAGAGAGGCTATAGGTCACCATCTCCCGAGAGAGTGAAGGGTCTGAAAGAGAGACTCAGACCCATGCGCGTGATGCCGGCAACTGTCGTTTGCGGCTGCTCTGTGATTTTAGGAATTTGGTGGAGAGGCAAAAAAAGTGTCTAGAATCAACCATATTTTACTGCTGTCTGGTCCCAGAGGGAGCAGCTAGCTGTGCTTGAAAACAAAGAGGTCAGCGAAGCCCATAAGTATGAACGTAGGGCCTCAGAAGCCCTGCGTAATTTGAACCATGTGTGCTTCGGCTGGAGTTTTCCAACAGCACCAAGATAAAATGGATGCGAGTTTCCTCGTTCTGTTCACTTGGGATCTCGAGAGGAATGGAAATGAACTAAGAGCGAAAAGGGAAATCCTTGAACGATGTTCACCACCCGCCCAACCTCACAGCTAGACACGGCCGCGAGGTCTCTCGAAGTTGGTGGGTGCCACGCGGAAATGTACGCCAAGTGAATCACAGTGACAGCGAGCCTGTAGATCAGAAAGTGATGACTATTTTCCTGGCTTCCTTGCAAAAGTTGCTGTGCAAGCGCAGGAAATGCAAAAGGGATTTTGAGAGAATGCTCACACGGTTATTGTGGAGTCATTGCTGGAGATGACAGAAGGCTTTGGTCTGTCTTTGTTGTTCTCTGTTTTTGCAAAATGCCAGATAGAAAAAAAATAATAATTATCCTCAAAGCCTGCTGAACAGGCATCCTAATTAGAGCATCAGTGGTGAAGTAAATGTGTGGGGTGCAACCAGACTACTGAGACATACAGAAAGAGTCCCATGGAAGAGCTTTGTTAGAAGTCCAAAGGAGAGCTTTGTTAGAAGCCATTTATCCATCCTTCCCCCTTATACCTTATCTCAGGATCTGTAGGTGGCCACAGAGCTTGTCTCCTGATAGATCTGGGGCCAGAAAGTGAGCTTATAACTAGTTTGTGCACTATCGTTCACTTCTAGTGGTTTGTAGCAGATTTAGCTTGAAAATGTTGGGAAAGTCCTGCGTCTTGGCAAGACAGGTGCTCTCCCAACAGGCATATCAAAGTCCTTCCTGCTCTTTGTAATATGTTAAATTATAGCTTTGCTTGTTCAGCTCTGCAAAGAAACTTGACAAAAGAGCAAAATTCTCAACAGTTATAACCCTTAAAATGAGGAAATGGAAAGCCTAAGAAAGATCAGGTGGGATAAAGATGAAACAAGCAAACAAAGTTCAGCTTTGTATCTTGAAAGATCATTCCCTCCTGATCTCCTATCCCCAATTCAAGATAATTCAAGATATGAGCGTTAACTATTATTGTAGTTGATGCGGATATGTATATAAAATAAATCAAAGGGAGAAAAACAATTTCCATCAAAATTCTAATAATCTGCCTTTTATCATTCCCTTTTTTTTCTGTACAGGAAACAGAATATATGCCTGCCCATTGCCCCTTTTCAAAGTTATATCAGTATATTAACTTGCCAGCTTTCTTTTGCAATCAAATCTAGCTCAGTTTTCAATGCAAACTTCTTTCCTTGTCAGCCGCTTTCCCATTACCGTACTGAATTGCTTAGTGGTTCTCATAATTGTGAATAACAAGAAATGACATTTCACTTATCCACTACAAGTGTTGCTAATATAAGACAAAAATGAATTCCTGATACATTAGTTCCATGTCACTTTTAATATTTCCATCTATTTTTAAACATGCACACACAACACTAGTTTTCCTCCAGGCGAATATATGAGTGACAGTGAAAAGCCCTTTTCCATGTTCCTTAAAGTTTAGAGAATGTGAGTCTCTACCTTTTAGGAGTTTCCTTACAGCATAGTTAAGGATCAGTTTTTAGTACCATATTTTCCGGCGTATAAGACGACTGGGCGTATAAGACGAACCCCAACTTTCCAGTTAAAATATAGAGTTTGGGATATACTCGCCTTATAAGAAGACGACACCCAGCGTATAAGACGACCCCTGACTTTTGAGAAGATTTTCCTGGGTTAAAAAGTAGTCTTATACGCCAGAAAATACAGTACTTTCCACACTTGGGAATATCTATAAGAATACTGCCTTCTTAAGTAGTCCCCTTTGTGGTAAAATGTCATTCTCTGGTGTGTTTGTGTGTTTATTCAGCAACTCTGAAAAAGGTCATTCCAGACCCTTTCCTAGCCAAGAAGACTTGAAAGAGAATTAAGGGCTTACCTCTGGGCCACAGTCTGGGATACTCCTAGTCTCTCTGTCTGCACAACACACCAGACCTTCCATCTCTGAATGTCCCAGTGTATCCCAGACCCTCCAAACCTGTGAAGCATTTTTTTCCTGCTCCACAGCTTCACCAGGATGCAGCATCTCTGCTGTCTTCCAGTGCACATACTACAGCTGCAGCTGTGTAAATGCACACCAGACCCTTTTGTAGAAAAACGGCAATAGCCAGCACATGGCAGAAGTTGCCATGGCTGTTACTACTTCTAGTGTGGGACATTGATTGGAGTATATTAAAATGGGTGGTGTGCAGATTATTTAGGATTATTATTTTGGGATTATTTGGGTCTCACAATTTCTTCACCTCTAAAATCTTGCTCAGGTCTTTATGTTGCCGACATAGGGGCAACTCAGGCTTGAATTATTCTTATCAAAGAAAAGGTTTCTATTTGGTTTCTTATAAATCTGTCCCTCATTACAAAAAAATGAAAAATTTTAATTTCAATCTGAACTGGAAGGCAAATTGCCAGAGATATGTATTTTGAGATAATATGGACACTGTAAATGTTAAGATACTGTTTTGCACCCTTCTTTCCTTAAAAATGAATCACTTCCTCCCCCCTCCTGGTTTAGTCCTGTTTGGAGTATTTTTTAAGTCCCATTAGGACTATTTTTAATCTGAATAGAGTGCCCATCAATTACTCCAAATATAGCTGTCCCCATGCAGCTTTTTTAGACCTGGTTTAGTCCTGCTTGGACTATTTTTGGGACTATTTTCAAGCATAAAAACAGGACTTTTAAATCCCCCCCCCCGCGCAAACCCTGTCTGCAATAAAATTACCAAAAGCTTCCCCTGCCTCTAGCTGAAGGCAGTTTGAAAAAAAATCTCCCTTTTGACATTACCGGCAAATGTGCACTCAAGCAGATCAGTGAAGAACTGAGCACAGCGTGATAAAATGTATCATTGCAAAGGATTTTAAAGTATTTAAAAGCATTGCAAAGCTTCTTAAATGTATCCTTTCTGATAACAATATAAAAAAGATTCAAATATTTCCAGCAAAACTGTTTTAAAAGGCAATCAGCTCTCCCCCCTTTTTACCTCTTTGAATGAGGCTCTGGTATTGCAAGCCTGGCAAGGGAGGAGGGGAGCTTTGCATCTGTAAAACAAAACACCCACAGCTGGCTGCCATTGGCCAGAAGGCTAAACCTCCACCCTAAATAGCCCCATATCATCCCCATGGGGGTGGAAATAAGCAGACTTGGCTCCAAAAAGGGGACTGGGTCCTGTTTTCATCAGGGCTTTTTTAATCTCCTGATTTAAGCAGGATAGAGTTAAAGGGGTGTTTTTTTTACCCTTAAAGGCCTGCTGATGTCCTTTCCCACCTTTAAGGCTTCAGAATCATTTGTTTCCCCCACCCCTGCCCCATTGTGTGACTTAAGATGTTCAGCATCCATGGTCGACCTTAGATGCGCATCTGCTCAGCGCATGTTCCAAAGCTTGTTCATTTATCCCCTTTCCCACCATTTGAACCTAATCCATTTATCTTACTGAAAAAGAGCTAGCTGGCATCTCTTAGGGATCAGGAGACATTTTCTCCAATATAGATAATTGTGTTTTATTTCATGCACAGAAAAGAAATTGTTTGAATCCTCAGGCGTCTTCAGGACCTGTTATCAGATTTTTTTTTTTAAGCCAAAATTATTTTAATCCTCCTGGAAGCCTTTTTTCATGAGCTTAAAGTTCTTGCTCTGTTACTTTTAGAAGCATGCTCCTCTGATGTTTTGACTTCCAGCAAAGGCTCCTCAGGACATGGAGGGAAGCCCCAAAGAGAGTACACACACATGCACAGAGCAGAGAGAGAGGCTTTGGTCAAATAAACATCCCAGTGACCTTTGTGCAAAGGAATCAAGCATCCCTCGTTGGGCGCTTGTCCCAGTTTCAGAGGGGAAGGATGCCTCTAAGTCTGCCTGCAACTGCAGAGACCTTTTTGTAGAAAAAGCCATCTTGATATCAGTGACCTGAAACGGAAAGATGCCCCAGCTAAGAGCTATGAGATGTCACAGAGCTGTGGGGAGTGAGCATAATGCTTTCAACATGCAGAACTAGAACAAATGCTGACTGCTTGTGGGCCACAACAGAGCAGATCTACTAATTAGATGTGAAAAGGCCAGCAGTGTGATCACGGAGAACCTTCTATGAAGGTCAGAGGGTGTACAGATGTAACTCAGCCTGGAAAGAAAGGGTCCCTGTCATTCGTGCCTTGGAAAGCCTGATCTGTAAGAAATCTTTTGGAGTTCCTGTGCCCCATTTCTGAGGCCTTGTGTTAACCGTAGCTGCATCCAGATATCAGTTACTTAGGCCTCCGTATTTGGATATTTCGGAATAAAGCATGGGTATTCTGGAATATCCTAATAGAGCAGAACAAATAAGTGACGGCTGGAAGTGGCCCGTGTTAACCATTGGTCTATTTGAACTTGGCTTTATTCTGGAATATATCCTGGAATAGGGGCCTTCAGTCCACATGCTAGTGCAGGCTACAGCAGGCCCCAGGTGAGTTACTTAGTATACAGTCCACAGGCCCTTATCCTGAGATATACTCCAGAAAAAGGCCAAGTGTGAACAGGCCTTGGTCTCAAGGCTCTCAAACCTGAATTGGGTGGCGTTACTGTATTTGTTCCAACAGTGGTTGATTTGGTTCAGATCTGAGCCTGGCCCCTGAATCAAGCAGGATGTTTGCTTTGAATTCTAGCTGACCGAACCAAGTGGTTCAATTAGAAACGGTTCAGCAATGAATCAGTTCAACAGCTCTCTGACACTCCCATTTATACGCCTTGTCCTGTACCCCCAACGAACCACAGAACATCCAACTAGACCTGGCAATCACAATTGTATTTATATTCATTCTTCTGTTGTCTGCTTGTGATGAGATAGGATAGTTGGTGAGACTATGGCTGTGTTCAGACTTGTTTATACTGCGCAGTGGAATGCGCAGTCGTGATCAGGGCATCACACACGACAATCAATGGATCGTCATGGCATCACATTACCCAATCATTGCCGCGCACCTACCTTAACGCTGATCTAAGGACACTTGCTGTGCAGTAGAAACAAAATTTGATTTTTTTCCTGCTAGCCCAGGCAGAATGGCGAGAGCAACACGACGAGAGTAAGAGGGCAGCTCAGATGTGATTGGCCGCCTCAACCCATGTGGCGGTGTGCGCTGACTCAACTCTTGCAGCTTCTGATGGGAAGTTATGGAGCTGTATTTCAAGTTGGGACGGCTGGTTATTTTATCTTTAACTGCGGATTTATTCCGCGAATCTGGAGGCAGCCTACTTTGCTCAACTTCTGGTTTCAAACTTCAGGGTAGACTCATTTAAATGGTTCTCAATTTTTTAAAAATCTCTCTTAGTCCTTCCTTCCTCCCCAGAGCTTAGTTACAAAAATATATTACAGAGTCTTAAGCCTTGTTCTCACTCATGGAATAAAACGCTATGTACAATGCTATTTACAATGCTAATTAAAGCGCTTTAAAATGAAGCAAATGGGGATCTGGCAGTCGCAGTCAACCCAGAAATCTGTACCCACAGGAAAAGGATTAAAACCACTTCCAACCCCCCCAAAAAAGCGAATATTTTTTCTCCCCACCCTTTGCCCTCTCTCCCCATTGGGTTTGATTTGATGACGTGGCCAAGGGTGGGAAATCCCAGCTGCCCCTCCCTCCTGAGCCTCCTTCCTTTCTTCAAAAGCGTCCAAAGCCACAAACACTTAGGAGATCAAAAAGCTGGTGATCAAGTCCCCTCAATTTTCACACACACAGAGCCTCCTCCAGCTGAGAGACTTGTCAGAGGGTAGAGGTATTGGCAGGCATGGTGGGAGCTGCTGGAGATGCCAAGCACTCGTGTGCACAAATACACATACACACTTGTGCACTCCCCACTGAGCGAGCAGTGCTGCCACTGTGGCAGGTGGATGAGAGGGTGGGATGGACTCAGGGCTGCCACTTCCTTGCTTCTCCCAGTTCCTGCAGCTTCCTCCCTTTCCCCTTTTAAAGACCAAGGAAGGAGGCTGGGAGGGAAACAGGCAGAATTGCGCATGACCGCTTGTGAAGGGCAAGAATCCTCCCTGCCCCTTTCCTTGATCTTTAGGCATGTGTGTGCAGGAGGGGAAGCGTGGGTGGGAAAGGAAACATTGTTATAAGGTGTGAAGTGGGTGAATTGCTACAGTGAAACTGTCTGCTGTAGAGGGGAAACCTGGCATTTTAACTGACAAAGTGCTGTCCTGTAGGGTGAAATCCCACCCATTTCATGATGCGTCTGTCCCAATACTGCTGTAGTGTTCCCAGAGCAATAAGGAAGAAGGGTTTTAAAAGCAAAAATGAAAAAAAAACCCTGAAAAACAGGTGTTTATTTCAGTTTTTACCCAGATAATCCTCAAAATACCCCTGACACTGATTGGGAATGGGGACAAAGAGGATCCAAACTATTTTAAAATTGCTTTAAAGTGGCAATGAGAACTCAGCCTTAGGGCCTTTTCACAATTGGCAATTATTTTGGAATATATCCTGGCATAGGGATTTGCTGTCTACATGCTAGTGCAAATTTTAGCAGGCTTCAGGCAACAGACCCCTATCCTGAGATATATTCCTGGAGAGGGCCTTAGTTTGCATTCACTTATAGCAAAACCAAACAGAACAGGGACAAAAAACAGCAGCTTAGAAGAGTCTTGGGGATGGTGGTATTTGACCCTCATGTTCGCATCCATGTCTAATCCACCTTTTCTAGCCTAGAATGTTCATGAGAGAAGGGTCAGGCTGATGTGTGAATGATCCCGCCTTCAAACCATTTTAAGTTGTCTCCAAGACTGCTCACATCTTGCATTGTTAATCTGCTTTATTTGTGGACTTTCCACCCTCCATTTGGACTTTCCTCATGGACACTTTAATCTGAATTTGATTTGAATTCAGGAAGGAGTGTCCCCATGGCTACTGTAATTAATCTGAATTGAATCCAAATTCAGCACCTAGCATCCCCATGCAATTCCCTAATCCTGGATTTTATGAGGACTATCCTGCCTAAATCCAGAGAGAAAAAAGTCTTGATAAAAACTGGACTCCGTCCCACTTTTTCACCTGAGTCTGCTTTATTTCCCCCACATGGGGACGATACCGGCCTATTTGGGGTGGAGGGTAGTTTTTTGCAGATATAAAGCTCCCCCCTGCCTTGCCAGCCTTGCAAAAGCTCCATGCAGTATAAAAAAGACAGAAAAGGCTTGTCTTTTTTAAAGGGGCTTTAACATTTTCACTTGAAACATGTATCTTTTGAAGAGAAATGCTTAGGAAGCCTGAAATACTTTTTTGAAAATGATACATTTATGAAATGATACATGTATCGCGCTGGGTTAGACCTCGGAAAAGGAGAGGATAGAGAAAATAACTTGGCATTTGAAGTCCCTTCTTGTTTGCTTCTTGCAGGTGTGTGTGTGGGGGATTTGAAAGCCCCTTTTTTACGTTTCTTTGCAGCTGTGGAAGGGTTTAAAAGCCCTTTTTTAAATGTACCCTTGCAACTGTGGAAGGGTTTGCATGGGGATAGATTTAGAAGCCCCTTTTTTTACGTTCTCGTGCAGCTGCTAGAATTTATTTATAAAACTTCCGTTTCATTGTTTTTATTGCAGGCAGGGTTTGCACTGGGGTTGGGGGAATTTAACAGCCCTGGTTTTTTTATGTTTTGAAATTGTCCCAAAACCAGGACAAAAAAGCTGTATGGGGGTGGCTACATTTGGATTAATTGATGGACACTCAATCTAGATTGAAAGTAGTCCCCAAAAAATAGTCCAAAGGGACTATTTCAGGACTAAATTTCCTGCATGGGGACACGGCCAAACAAAATGGAAAGAAATGAAAAGGTGTGAGCAGTCACACCTGAAGGTGGGTTGAAGAACTGGTGGTGTGATCTCGGCCTGTGTTGACTCAGTGGTGCTTTTCTATTGAACGTGAATTCTGCCTGTGTCGTCAGCCTTCCAAGGATGCTCATAAGATAAAGAAACCAGAAGATTGTGAAAAGCAATTTATGCAGGGCATTTTGGTTTACTTGGCTCCGTGTTCTGTGGTGGAAGAAGAGGAGGGAGAGGTTGTTTTTCTGTTCTTTGTTCAGCCTTGTGGTAGGGAAAGTGCTAAGGGAGTTGAACCATCTTAGTTGTAATACTGTAGGTGGCTGCTGGATTTTTGCCAGGCTCATAATTTCCATTAGCCAAATCCACATCTTCTTTAGACACAGAGAGGAAAATACACAAACATTCTTTTTTAAAAATACTAAAAATAAGGCTAATTTTGGCAAAGTCAGAAGACAGTTACTCAACAGTTTCCCTGTTCCCTCCCACAACATTTTCCTTTTGTATCTTGTCTCTTTAGATTGTAAGCCTGAGGGCAGGGACCTGTCTCAGAGTAATATAATATTGTAACCCGCCCTGAGACCTTCGTGTATAGAGCAGGATTGAAATACAAATAAACAAATAAATAATAAATAATAAAATCTAAACATAATTTTGGGGTGTGGTTGTTAAGGTAGAATAAGCTCTACAAAAGGCAGAGGCTGGGTTGCTTTTCCTTGTATAAGTTCATAATCTGAAGTTTGTATTTTCATGAATTCTATTTTTTAGGAATCATAAGAGGAGCCCTGCTGGATCAGGCCACAGCCTATCTAGTCCAACATCCTGTTTCACACAATGGCCCATCAATTGCTTCTGGGCATCTCAATGTTAGGAAAATTCCTGCCCTATCAACTTTGTTCCATTCATGTGAGTATGAGTAAACAAACAAGCTAGAGACAAAAGATTTATTTTGCCTATATTGCAACACAGGAAACTTGCCTTCCAGACACCCCATCAGGACAAGTTCAGACTCTCTCACATTACAGCTTGACTTTTTATTCCTATCCCAGCCTGAGGTTTACAGTCTTCTGATAACTCACTCTTCATGCCCTCCAAAGTTAATTTGCATCTAATTTATTCACAATAAGGAGGAGAAGCACATATGAAATTTCTCTTTTGGCATAGGCAGTAAAGGCAAAGTAAGAACAGTTCAAGCAAAGTTCATGCTGGCCAGCATAGACTGGTCACTCCTTTGAAGCTGCAAAATCTGCAGACATTTTTATCAGTCTTTGTAAACACACTGGCCTCCCTAATTCCTTACATCAAGCAGAAGACAAAGGCAATACCTTCACCTGCTCTTGAGTTCCTGCAAGTAGCTTTTAGAGGCATTCTGCCTCTCTTTCCAGCCTTGAGGCAGTATTTAGGCATCCATTCTAGTAGCCACTGATGTGTCCGTCCTCCATGAATTGTTTAATCCTTTCTCAAAGCTATTCAGCCTGGTTGCTGTCATCACCTCTTGTGGTAATAAATTCCATAGACTGATGATCCTCTGGGTGAAGAAAATACTTCCCTTTATCAGTCCTAACTCTCCTGTCCATCAGCTGCATAGAGTGCCTCCTGGTTCTAGTGCTCTCTGTTTTGTTCTAATTTTTCTCTATTGATGTTTTCCACATCAAGCATGGAAGAAAGTGGACTAGATTTATTTTTCATTCCTATGTAAGGAACCTAAACAGCATACAGGAAGGTAATTTTAAAAATAGCATAAAATGCAGAAATAATTTGAACTGAAACAAGGTGCATCATACACAACTTTTTAGGCCTATAATTCTTGTCATTTGCAGCAGAAAGACAGTCTTCCACTTTTAAGTTGGCATGTTCAAGGAGATCTAGAAAGTTGTATTCTGTGATGTACTATGAAGAGGTAAGTCACAAAATCTTTTGGAAAAGGAATTTGCATACATATTTTTTTAAAGGTTTAGTTTGGATACAAAGAATAAGCATGGCCCTTTTTGATTTTGCACGCTATGGTTATAAATATTAGAGTTTGGCATTTAAATCTGTTCTTTCCACATTATCTAATCCAAAGGTGGATTTTCTGAGTTTAATAATGCTGAAAGAAAACTGCTTGTCCCTTTGCCGATGAGCTCCCTTGCTCTGAAAGTGGACTGAAGTGAGATTAAACCGTGGGTGTAGATGGGGCCTAAAAGTTGGTTGCTTGGAGACTTTGAGTAGAGTGATTTGTTTTGCTCCCACTCTGCTCATGGACCATTGTCTGCAAGCAGTTGACCACAACAGAACTGGTTTTTGTGCTGGATTGGCTGTTGGTCTGATCCAGCAAAGCGTTTCTTGTATTCTTAGGTTATTAGTTGAAAGAGTAATATGAGCATTGGAAAAGATTTTTCTTTCCTGAGCCCTTTTTCTTGCCCTGTTTCCCTGTTAAAGACAGTGGTGCATTACCTCTGGAAATCATTCGGCCTTAAATGACAGCAATCTGGTTTTAAAAATGGACCCTGCTTCTTGAAACAGGCTCACAACCCCACATCAAGCACGCATAAGGGTGCTCAATCTGCAGCGCTTTAAGGTTGTTTATGGGCAAGGGGTGAGAGGCTGGAAAATATTGCATAACTGGGTTGGAATCAAAGGAAAGACTGGATGCTAAAATGCGCTAAAGCTTGAACCCTTGAGCATTTTAGATCCCATCCAAATATCCATCAAACCCGATTAATGTTCATGTCACAAGCCTTTTAATGTCAATTACTTTTAATGTCACCGCTTTCTGTTTGCTGATAACAGCAATGTTGAATCCCTGGTGATAAATTCCACTGGAAAACTTACAAGGGCTGTGGAGGAGAAGCTCTGGAGAAGTGCTGGTCTGTGGGCTTGGCAGTGTCAAAGGGCCTTGATAATTAAAGTCAACTTTAAAGCATTTTCCATTTTATTTGTTTGTTTTATTTAACAATTTATGTCCTGCCCTTCACTGGAAGGTCCCAGGAAAGGTCACAATGATAAATAAAATATATACAATATTCTTAAACCACATTTAAAATATAACCCGCCCTCTCTCCCTGGCTGGACAGCACCCAGAAGAAGTTGAAATCAAAGGCCTGGGTGAAAGAAGCATGTTTTAATCAGGCACTGAAAACCCTATACTGTTGGCACCTGGTAGACCTCCAGAAGTAAGCTGTTTCAGAGTCTAGGGGTCAACACGGAAAAGGCCCTCTTGCACCTCTGAAATAGGAGTAACTTCAAGAAGGCCCTGTCCTTGAGATCTCTGTACTCAAGCAGATCTATATGGGAGAAGGCACTCCTTTAGATAACCAGGCCATTTAGGGCTTGGTATGTTAGCATCAACAACTTGAACTGGGCTCAGTAGTGGATGGGTAGTGAAAAGTCTAGATAATCTGAACGTGGTTTAGTGCTGGTTTACAAGTCTGTGGCTGTAGTCCTCAGAACATTAAAACAGCAAGTTTTCTTCTATTAAATTTTATTGAGACGAGGGTGGGTAATGGTTTAATGCTGTTACTTGGGAGCTGCTCCCTTCAAAGAATGAAAAGCTTGTGATACAATGGGAAAGGAATGTGTTAGAATTAATTGAACTGGAGGAGCTTGTTGTATTTTCCCACGTATAGATTACTCTGATTTTAAATTCTTTGAAATGTTCCGATCTTTGCAAGAGAAGCCCAGTTGTGATAGCAAATCCTCATAAATGCTACAAGAAATCCCGTTAAATAAATAACATGCAGGTCAGGTTGAACCTACCCACCCATCCCAAGTTCTGTTCTCAAGTCTGGGGGCCACCACAGAAGGAGAGAGAGAGAGAGAGAGAGAGAGAACTATAAATAGACCCTCTCTTTGAGATATCAGCACCCAGGCTGGTCTCTTTGGGGGAAGCCTCTCCTTCAGTTAACTGGGGCCCAAGACATTTACAGCTTTATATGCTAACATCAACACTTTGAATTGGGTTTGGTAGCGAATAGGTAACCCGTGCACGTCTAGGACTGGCACAATGATGTGCATCTGGCTAGAAACACCCACCAGCAATTGAGCTGCTGCATTCTGCGCTAGTTCTAGTTTCCGGACCGTTTTCAAGGGCAACCCCCATGTAGAGTGCATTACAGTAGTCCAGTCTAAAGGTTACCCACATCCCATTTGCACCATTTCCCGTGGAAGTTCACGCATCCATTACAAATCGCCATCTTGCTATGATATACTGGGTTGACCTTCTGTGGCTTCCTCTGCCGGTGGCAGGAAATGTCCTAAACATGGGGCAGCAGGGAGGGAGTTATATCAGGGACGAAGTCATCCCTGTCACCAGTTGTCAAAGTCTGTAGCTCATTCAAAACTGTACATGCAAAGAGGAACTCCCATCCCTCTGTGAGCTGCGCGTACTTCTTCAAGCAAAATCCTGCCCAGTTATTAATGCAATCTTGGGCATTTCCCATCCTGTTCTTCCCCACTGCAAGCCCAGGCACGGCTACCCTCATTAAAAAACATTTACTATAAATGGTAATCAGGTGAAATCCACACAACTGCCAAGAGAAATAAGGCTTCTCTTTCTGATACAGCTTGTGTATATACATCTGACAGCTACCATAGCCGAAAGAAACCTCCATTCCCAAACAGTTCACGTTTCCCCCCCTCCAGCTAAGTTCTACATCGCTGTGGTTTTGTGTATGTCTGTGTGTGTGTGTGTGTTTGAAACAAGCTGAAAAGAAAACCCATGATGGGGGTTGGACGCAGGGACCTCTTTTTCTGACCCCAAGTCCTCATCAGGCACAAGGCTCGTCAGACAAATGCCACATGCCAAGCGCGGCTTGTCTGTGCGCTTTTACATCGTGAAACAGCCGGAAGGAGATCATTAAATCTATTTGACTCTAGGGAGAGTGACGGGCTCAGCCAATCAGGGCAAAACCCAGCGATCTCCAATTATATGAAATCACAATTCAGGCAGCGTCGTCGTCGTCTGTGTTCTGCTTCACCGAAGTGACTGCGTTTGTGAGAATCCCCTTTCAAGTGGCGTTCGTTGTCCGCAGGAGTCCTTGCTTTGATTCTGTTAGGGCCTTGCTCAATGGGAAATAAGTTGCTATCAAAACGCTTCCCTTCGAGCCCTGCTTCCTAACAGTTCAGAGACCGTTTTGAATCCTCAGCATTCTAACCGTTTTTAAAGAATCAGTACTTTTTGTGGACTAAAGCTCCTGAAAAGCAGACTGAAACCTTTTGCCAAGCCCAGAGACTGAGGAGAGAGCAAGAGTCTTTAATCTTACTAAGTTAATCACTGAGAACAGGAATGAAGCTAAACCAAGCAGTGCTAGGAGCAGCAAGTATGACCAGCCGTAGGGTGCCTCCAGACATCCTTTAAAAACCCTCTTTTTACCGGTAATTCGGAGGAAAAACGGTTCACCTAGACCCACAGTTGATACTCCATGTTTTAGCATTTTTGTGACGTTGCAATGGCAAGATTCTTCTGTCCGTGTGCTCAGCCCCTCCCTGAATTCTCAGCAGAGCGTTGCCAGAAGTAGCCAGTGGCAAACCATTTCTATATCTCTGCCAAGAAAACTGCGTGAATTTGCCCATGGAGTCTGGGCGTGGCTATAGCTCAGCGGAAGTGCAAACTGCCTGGAAAACAGAGAGTTGCCACAGTTATCTCCCTGGAAGTAGGAAATGGCAAACCACTTCTTTATCTCTGTCAAGAAAACTGCATAGAGGGAACTCTTGGAATTGCCTGTGCAGTCAACCAGGAATCCGGCCATATCTTGATGGTTCCCAGCAAAAAACAGCAATTGAAATAACCAGTCAAGTTAGGTTCTGAACCCTGAAAGCACTGCAGGCCTGACTCCATTTTGCTCCAGACACAACCTTAGTACCAAACCTTGTGCTACAAATGGAAATCAGTACATATTATTATGCAGGAAATCTGAAGTTCTATAGTGCTGCAATTCTGGGCATACTTATTTTGAAGCAAGACTGACTAGAATGTGGTCTATGCATGTGATTCTCTTAGTTTATTCATTTTCCAGTCTGTTATAATTTATTTCTCCTTCTTTTTAAAGGTGCTTTAGGACAGTGGCTCTGTATCAAGTGTGGATTCCTTTGTTTGCAGGCCGAAACTTCTAAGAAGATCTTCCCTAGGGAGTACTCTGCCCACTAAGTTAGGAAGTAATGGATGCTCTGTTTTGGAAAGGGCTTGAGCAGTAGGAGGCATGAAACATCAGTAGTATTGTTGGCAAAATAAAAGAGAAACCAGCAGCTGCTTTGGAATGTTCAAAGCAAACAAAGTCCTGAATGGGAAGGGTGCAGAAACAGTTTTAAAGAATGGAAATCTCTGACGAGGAAGAAGAAAGCACTTGAACTCTGTGACTTGAAAAAGATCTGTGCGATTAAGGCGTTTAATTTGGCAAAACTGAGGGAATTAGATGTTCATCTAAACATGGACTCCC
This sequence comes from Aspidoscelis tigris stejnegeri, assembly GCA_023333525.1. Lineage (NCBI taxonomy): Eukaryota > Metazoa > Chordata > Lepidosauria > Squamata > Teiidae > Aspidoscelis > Aspidoscelis tigris. The sequence continues at coordinate 19,400,756 of JALMGA010000011.1, forward strand.
ACTACAATTTCAGAGTTCAGGAATGAGCCCAAGTTTGAAAGCGTGTAAATTAGCTGAGTCTGTAAAAGAAATAAGCAGCGCTGGTGACCTGTAATTAAGACCACCAGGGTAGCGAGAAGATTCAGGCTTTTATTGGAATCGTGCCTTTAATCTTCCCAAGCCACATATTGTTGCCTAGTGGATTTAAAGGCACTTTGGGGGAAGATCAAAGGGACATATCTTAATTGGAGACTTCCCCGCCACCCTCAAGCCTTGCAAAAATGGATCCTTGCGACAGGCAGAACCCTGAATCCAAAGAAAATCTAAATTTCAAATAGGTATTCTCCACGTCTTGCGCTGCATAAGAGATTATATAGGCATCACAAGGCAGCTAGGACTGAATTTGGTCAGTTTGGTCTTGTGGTTGGAGTGATGGACTCTCACCTGGTAGTCTCCCAGTTCGATTCCACACTCCAGCGTGAAGCCAGCTGGGGTGACCTTGGGTGAGTCTCAGCTCTCTTTCTGAGCTCTCACAGCCCCACCTACCTCACAGGGTGTCTGTTGTGGGGAAAAGAACAGAAGGTTTGCCAGTCGCTTTGAGTTCCCTTAAGGGTGAGAAAAGCAGGATATAAAAACTAGCTCTTCTTAAGTGCAGAAAAGGACTAGAGAGAACCGGAGGCCTACGGTGAACTATAGATAGGAGACAGCTTATTGTGGAAAACTTTATTTTGTTTGGGATGTGTTCAATTTGTGGTGTTGCTCCACTCCGTTGACCGAATGCCAGGATGCTTTTAGAGTCTTCTACTCTGCAAGCTGCCAGACATTTTTAGTGTCTGCAATTCAGCCATTTCACACAAAACAACATTTTTATACCAGATTTTAACATCTGGACTCTTGTTTTTTTTAGGATTTGGAAGCAGGCTTTCAGGAAGGGTGAACAAATATATATTTTCCTTATACGTCTAGAAAAGCAAGTGCCGTAAAAAAAAAAATTAGCTAAAGGCGGGGTTCTATCATAATGTTATGTTATGCCCCATTGAAAATGGGGTTTTAAAAACATTTTCATCAAAGCTTTGCTTTTTTCAGAACCTTTCTTACTGATAGCTCAAAGTTTAATGGAGCATTATAATGTATGTTTTGGAAAATAAATAGTGAACATAGTATAATGGCTTGGTCTAGTGGTTAGGAAGCTGGACTCTTATCTGGGAATACCGGGTTCGATTCCACCCTCCCCCATGAAGCCAGCTGGGTGACCTTGGGCTAGTCACAGCTCTCTTCTGAGCTCTCACAGCCCCACCTACCTCACAGGGTGTTCTGTTGTGGGGAAAAGAACAGAAGCTTTGTCAGCCGCTTTGAGCTCCCTTAAATGGGTGAGAAAAGGGGTAGAAAAGCCAACTCTTCTTCTTCTTCTTCTTGAATGCCATGCTAGAATCTAAGTCTGTGGTCACACCTCAGGTTTAACCAGCTTCAGACCACTTCCAGAGTGTGATAAAGACATCAGCAAAGCAACAAGCTGTTTTCTGTGTTGAATAACTCAGAAAATTCACCTTTGGGATAGATAATGTGGCAAGAAAATTACTGGTCACTTTGTTGTTGTGTTCTCTCACTCTGAAAGTGGTCCGAAGCTGGATTAAACCTGAAGTGTGACCACAGCCTTGGATTTGAATCTACAACTGCTGTAAAAGCCCACTAGGTGACCCGGAGCCACTTGCTGTCTTACTGTCTAACCATACCTTGCAGGGTTGTTTTGAAGATAAAATAGCAAAGAGAAGAATATTGTGTACCAACAGTCATTCTTTGCAAAAAGAATAGATATAAGAGCCATTAAAACACACACACAAACACTTGTTACAGGCTTGTAGATTCCACTATACCAAATATGAATAATGTGCAGCTGTCCAGATATTTCTGAGTCACAACTCCTATCATCTCCTTCCAGTATGGGCCTTTGAACAAATTGTGGGAATTGTCATTTCAAAGTCTCAGAAGTGTGTTAGAAAGCCCGGCTCACCAAATATTTCTTACATGCAATCTTAGGCTGCACCCCAGATGTCAGTTACTTATTCCACCATATTTGGATAGTTTGGAATAAAGCATGGCTATCCTGGAACATCCATTCTTCATTCTGGAATATTCAAATATAGCAGAATAAGTAATCAACATCTGGATGCAGCCTTAGTGGGAATACAGAAAGGTGGTCCATACTGGATGTGGTCCTAGCTCAGAGGCAGAGCAGCTGCCCAGGAAGCAGGGTATGTTTCAGGCATGCAAGCCTAGATTAGCAGGAGTGAGGACTTAAAACATACGCAGGCTGTCTCCTGCATTACAGGAACTTTAACACTTGAGCGACGAGCAATTATTATTTATTTGGTAATCTGGAACAGGGGAAAAATATATCATGCACTAGGATTTAGATTTATTGCTGTATAGCATCAGTTATGTCAGGGCTGAATTTCAGATCAATTTATTTGAATTATTCAGACATTTGTATGTGAACGGGTTTGTACACGATGCATACTTGAAGATCAACATCTTTTCTGCATCCGTACGCATTTGTGCGGATCCATATGGGATGAAAATGGGTTGCATACAGGATAGCTACGGGATGCATACGTCCGTGTACAGACACGTACAGATGTGTACGGACCTGGGGAAGATGCATACGGGCATCTATAATGTTCTTGACATTCGTAAGCACAGATTCAAATAAGAAATTAGAACGAATAGATTAGAATTTGCTTAATCCGAATCAAATTTGGTTAAGTTTGAATGTAAAAGATTCGAATCGAATCTTCAAGTATTCAGTTTGAATTGAATACTGAAAATTGCATTTGTGCACAACCCTAGTCTGTGATCTGTTTGTGTGATCCATTCAGCAATGCCTCTTAAAGATGTAGCCAGTGATTTAAAAATGAACCTTAGCAATGACTACTAGGTCATGTTCTTAGGTGAAACTGTATGCTAGATACAATGTTAACAGTCTCAGCATGATTTGATGCATCTTATCCAATGATCCTCTTTCCCTACCCCCCCCCCATTTTAACATATGAATCTGCTCGCTACATCCTTGCTGAAGGGGATCCCTCCTCACTTTTAGCCTCCCCCTGCCCAACCCAATAGAGCAGGGTGGCTGGCTCCTTTCAGCTGAGTGTTATAGGCTCTGGCAGTGAAGACACAGAAAATAAATAAATAATACATATGGGAAGGATTTAAAGCAACAAGGAGGCTTTTCCTTTTAACATGTGGAATCGGTGAGGTTAGCGTGAATTCACTGCTTTTTTGAGAATTAGCTCCCTTCTACGTCCCACCAATTTCAGGGCCTTCCTCGCCTTTAAGTGGGGACATATCGATTAACTCTATGCATAATTATCTCTTATTTTTAAGGGCAAAAAACATTCACTGCCAAGGAAAAGGTTATAAATCGAGCAGATGGAGAGAGTACTCCTAAATGAATTTCAAGGAAGCAAGGGTCTTTTGGTTTGCAATGTGTAAGGAAAAAAGAGAACACCACAATTTTAATTCATTGAAAATTAAAATGCAACACCGCAACCTTGTCAGTAATAAGAGCATTTGTTGTTACCTTTAAATTCTATAATAGAACAGTGATGAAGGCTTTTGCAAAAATAATTATATGTGGATTAAAATGCTCCCTAAATAGTGCCTTTGACAAGTATGTTGAGCTGTGCTAAATATTAAATTTATTTTCACTTCAAAGCTCACATGCTTAAAATGTGTTAATTTGGGGAGATAATGCAGCTGGAGATGTAAATTAGTAGCCCTGGTTTAGTGCTAGGATGTCTAATCTTGCGACATTGCACAATTATTTTGCTCTTGCCCTATTTGATCTGCCAAAAAAAAAAGAATTAAATAAAAAAGTAGTTTAATGAAAGTCATTTAGATCTATGCCAGTGGCATGGTGTGTGGGTGATATTAAGTGCACTTCTTGGGCTGATAGGAATCAACAAGAGAGTCTTTGGCTACCATTTGATGTGTGATTATAAGAAAGCAACAATCCCTAAAATATCCTATTCAACAAGTTATGGTTACATAGATGGGAAGCATAAAGCTCCTTAAAGTCAGAAAGCAAGGGGGAAACTTTGGCGAATTTTATACCTACTGCAATGTTTTCTTCTAATCAGAGCCTTGCTTTTTCAGAGCTTTCCAATGAATAAGCTGTTTACTTGGGCTTTATCCAGACAGCTGGGAAACAGGCAGTCTTGAAAGCTGGGAGTCCGTGGGCTTGCGGCCTGTGACGCCTTGCAGCTGTGGGACTGAAGTTTTTGACTCTGCTGCTTAATCATCGGATGAGAAAAGTAACCCTGAGAAACTCACTTCCGCTGCTAGTGCAGTGCAAGAGAAGCTGAATGTCATGCCTCGTGCCCTCTCTGACTCCTTGGGTGATGAGCTCCCTGTCCATGCCAGCCAAGATGGGGGACCCATGCCTCAGAGGCCCACCTTGGAAACTGGTTCTGTCCCCCCAGATGTAGATGGTGTGGACTCTGACGCTGAACCACGCCCAAAGCCAAATTCTCTCCAGAGAGAGAGAGAACACCTGCACCACTCCGTACACTTCCATTTCAAACAGCTGCCCTAGATGGGCACAGACAGTCTGACCCTTCATAAGGAAGTCCCACTCAGCCACCTCTGTTGCAAACAAAGATTTTCCTGGCAACCCACGGCTCATGTAACCTCTGGACTCCTGACCCTTGACTTACTGACAACAAATATCTGGTAACCTGACTCCTGGCTTGTCTGACTAGTGTGACTCTATATCCTGACTAACTCTTGGAGTTGAGTTAGCCATGTGTGTGCTTTGCTGCTGCTGTCCACTCCAGACACGACAGTGAATGGGTCTGCAATCCACCAATCCACCCTCCTTATGCTTTATCTCCTGGCCTACAGCTAGGGAGGCTCCAAGAGATAGTCCTTTTAGCCCATAGGTTCTAAAGAACAGTGGCTTTGGGGCATCTAGGCTATTGAGTTCCATTTGATTGGTTGATTTATATTCTGCTTTTCAGCTGAATAGTTCCTAGGATAACAAACAAAGGAGGATGAGAAGATCCACGTGCATGAACTTTTTGTGTGTGTTTGGCTCAAATCAAACCAAACATGGGCTGTTTAGGTTAGATTTTGAACAGCGAGGTGTTCGGTCCAATTAAAACACCTTTGAACCATGATTAATCAGGATGGGTTTGCTAAGTTTGTTAGAAAACCCTTTGCTTCAGTTTAAATTCAAATTCTGTTTGCAAACAAGCAGGGCATTTGGTTTGAACTCATAGACTTTTCGAACACCCCTGTTGGATTCAAACCAGTTCAAACCCAAACCAGTTTAGGCACATCTTTTGCAGAGTAACACTGCAGCTGATTTTCCCCCTTTCCAAATAAAGTCATCAGTGAAGGCAATCAAGGTAGTTTCAGTGCTGAAACCAGATTTCAAGTTACCAGAGGCTCTCTTTTTAGGCTGCCATTCTTCAGGTTTTCTGAGTGTAACAAATCATCATAGAAATGAGAGCACCCAACCAAACTAGGGATGGGCGTGAATTTTCCCTCCTGTTCGCTTCGCATTGAGGCAAATGGGACAGAACTTTGCATCCAAGCGAATGGAACCCTTTCAGATGTGCTAGGCTTCAGATGTGCTTCAAATCCCTGCCACTACCAGTTGTGTCTCTGGATCTGCTCCGAATCCACTCCGAATTTGCTTCAGACAAAGGCATAAAAAGCTCTTGCTTCCTGTGCAAAGGTCAGTCGTTGAAGAGAGCCAATATTCGATTCAAATGCAGATCTTCCACAGTTTGCACTACTTGCCAAGGTGATGAGCATTTTTGCCTGTCTCTGAACCAAACCCATCACATACCTTTGCTGAGAGATAAAGTGTTGCAAGTAAGATGCAACATCCTATCCTAAAGGAGGCTCTTGTGCCTTTAACAGATAAACGGAATAGCTTTGAAAGAGTCCCTTGTTTTCCCCACCATCAGAGAAGACGAGCAGTATTGGCATCTCGAGTAATTTATTTAACAGGCCAGTTAAATAAATCCCTTCCTCATGCATGAATGTTATCAACCTTCTTTCTCCTATGTTTGTTTCCTATCAGAGCTTTTCCAAGAGAGGCTTACTGAGAGCAGGAAAAGAGAGTATTAATGCAGCTTCGGTTGGCTTATTATTAGTTTTATTTCACTCGGAAAATAAACAGTAATAATAATAAAAAATAGAGCTGAAATACTTTTCAAGATGTAGATATTGGGGCGGGGGGGGGGGGAAATGCCACAAAAAGACTGAATGAATAAATCAAAAGTAATTTAGCTGTGAGAGTTATGTATCTATAAAAAGGCTAGGAACCCTTTTTGCAGTGCTGCAAGCCCACCAAATTCTTCTATGTTTCCAGTGGGGGGGGGGGGTAATCATGTTAATATTAGAAATTATAGCACCGTTCCAGTAAATAAGCTTTCAGATATATATTCCTTGAGTTTTTGAAATAGTTCACATATTTCTGGGAAGTGGGATACAGTTCACATTGGGACTACTATGCTGCTTACAGAGAAGAAAGGATGCTGGATGTCTGATTGACCACAGGGGCACAGCCACATGATTTCATCGGTAAGGTTATGAAAATAAACTGCCTCTAGCTACAGATATCTGATTGTAGGCAGCAAGTCATTTTTGGTGGTGGCCCCTAAATTATGCAATTCTTTTCCGTAGGAAATACGATTGGCCCCGCTCTTGTGGTGCTTACTGATTTTTATTCCGGGGAGCTGAGCCAGTGAATTTGCAGGTCTGTTGGGCATCTTGTTGAAATAGAAGCTGTGATTTTAACGCTCTCACACAATGGTGTGATATTTTATTGCACTCTTTCACATTCTCTCAGTCGTTTTCATTTGACAGCTTGAGAAAATGTTTTGTTGTGAGTGGCAGGTAACACATTTCTTGTGTAAATCAATACAATCTGCAGCACTCGTGCTTCCCTGCTTCCCTTTCCTCCCCCCCCCCCCTTTACCATAGATTAAAAATTGCCTGTCGAAATGCCTAGGCTGCTTCCAGAATTTGCATAATGTTTCGTCCTGCTCCTATGGCTAAAAAGCTGAATAACAAGAGTGTGGAAGACCTGGAGCAAGAAATAAGCATGCTCACTTGTTAATGGATGTGCTTACGCTGCCCTCGAAGAGCAGTCGAATGCCCAGGGCATGGCTAAACTGGAAAATGAGTTCAAGTAATTAGGGTATTACTGTGCATTACAGGATCATTAGCTTCAAAGCAAGCGACCTTGCTGTCCTCAGACTTTCTCAGGCTGGGTCCCTCCATTTCTGCACCCATTCTTTGCAATGGGCTTCTTTCTTGGCATTTTGAAATCTCAAGTCTTTTCAGTTCTTAGCAGGAGTGACAAATGCAAACGGCAGAACAGACCTGTGGGCTGCATTTAAAGAAAAATGTATTACACAGTAAATTTGGATGCCATAAAATTCACCAGGGTTCAGAGCGATTATTGCATTCTCTCCCGAACTATGCTTAACCGAAGAAAAGATGAATATATCTGTAACACAAAAAGTGAAGATAGCGACACTCAACGCAAGTCCAAATGTTCCCAAACTACAATTTCCAGCGTTCCACGACAGTTCCGGAAAGCTGGGAACTGTAGTTCAGGAAGATCTGGGGAGCTACAAACTGAGAGCCCCTAATTTAGATTTTCTTTTCCAACCCCCCCCCCCCAAAAAAAACCCAACAACCTCCAAGGAAATTAACAAATTGATTCTGCTGTTGTATGACTGGACTTTCTTCAAGTACAAGGCTGCATCCACAGAGGCTGTATCTGTGGCAACGTCAACATAGCTCTGTGGGATATGGAGATGATATTCCACAATAATGTTCTTGCAGGATTATCAGCTCCCAGTCTGGGTTCTACCCATATATTGGAAGAACTTACCTGGTCTGAACTCCTGCTCACATGATCCACCATCTTTGGAATGGCACTGGGCATGTGTGGAGGCAAACCAGGTTTAAAACGGAAGATAGAAGTGGGTACGCCATTGCAGGGGTGGTGTTTGGACAGGTAAGTTCCTTCTCTTGCTCCCTCTGTTGCCCGGCCATCTGGGTGACAAGTGATTATTCCAGAATAGCTTTTTTCCAGAATATCACTAAATAGCGGGATATTTAGGTGCCGTCTGCAGGCAGCTTAAATTTGTTTGGGAAATAAAGTGTGTCATTGTAGTGCATGTGGGGTGTATTTTCTGCAACATCACACTAAATGAGATCAAGATCTTTCTAGTAATTTATATAATATACTGCATCATGGTGTGTTTTGAAATTGCACTTTGTAATTGCGAGGATTCAGGAATGCATTCAATGAGAAGTACTCTATTATGTAGTTATGCTGCTAAGGAACAAAGGCATTAAATGAAATGCAACCTTGGTAATTTACTAAATCATTTCTGCCCATACATAATCTAGAATTTGTTCCATTTATGCTGGGATGGGAGTACTGAAAGCACCCTTTATTTCTTTATTATTTTTTTCTTAAATGGAATTCCTTAGCTATTTTAATTCTAATACATGATGTGCTGGAGATGGGTTGCCCAATAGCACTTAGATGATTAACTAAAGCCGTGATAGTAGATTGTTCTTAGATAGGTTTAGCGTCTCCTTTGTCAACTGGGCTGGCCTTTGTTTTACTTTCTTTTGCAACACCCACTTCAGACTTCAATCTGCATAAATTAATCAGTCATCAGGGAAGTGCTTGGTTCGATTAGGTTTGCATATCGGTGCAAACAAACAAAAGTAACAGGCAAGAAAACCAAAAATAGGTGACCTTCTCAGAACAGCAGGAAATTTCCAGCTGTGTCTTTGTAATTAACCTGGGCCTTGTATGAATCAAGCTTTTGTTTCCTTTTAGAGGGGGAAAGAAAATCTTTGAAATCTTGTTGCTGTTTTAATTAGTGCTCACACTTTGTGATGGATGAATGATACCCCAATTACATGTATATAAAAATAATCATAGAGCCATGGGGTTATTATGGTAGATCCCACCTTCCTGGCAATATAGCACTGATATTCTTCATTGTAGTGGAAGGAATTAATCAGCAGAGCGCAGTGGAATGGAAGCCTCACAGAGAAAGGAAGGACTAGGCTGTCTGAAGCTTTGCCATGGTCATACCTTCACTTTGAACCCCCTTCAGTCCACCTTCTGGTCACAATGCTCACACTGTTTCATTTCTACCCATTTGATCTGTGGACTTTTCCTGGAAAGTCCAAATGGAGGTTGGACTTTCCTCAGATAAAACAGATAGAAATGAAAAGGTGTGAAGATGGGTGGAAGAAGGTTTAAAATGAAGATGTAACCATAGCTATTATCCATTTTATTTGTGGACTTTAAAAGTCCACAAATAAAATGGATAAAAATGAAAAAGTGTGAGCATTATATTCAGAAAATAGACTGAAGAAGATGTAAAGTGCAAGGTGTGGCCATAACCTTTGTGTGGCGGTAAATCCGAGATCACCCGTGACCTTTCATGACCAGGTAGGTATTTGAATCCACGGGTTGTTAGATAGTGTAACACATCCCTAGATTACACTAACCCTCCCATCTGCTAGCCTGCCAAGTATGAATATCCAGTTCAAGAATGGAGGATGGGCCTTCCTTCCTTCCTTCCTTCCTTCCTTCCTTCCTTCCTTCCTTCCTTCCTTCCTTCCTTCCTTCCTTCCTTCCTTCCTTCCTTCCTTCCTTCCTTCCTTCCTTCCTTCCTTCCATCCATCCATCTTGATGCAGCATCTATCCTTCCAACGGGCCAGTCCTATTTTATTATGTTTTTTGATAGACTATTATCTGTAATGGGTGGCTCCGAGTCTGTAGATCAAGCCTTCAACACAAATTAGAACATTATCTATTTTATTTATTTAAAACCTTATATTATTTAGCTAAAGACTGCCACAATGGTCCAAGAATGCTAGGTAATAATTGTGGCTGTGGAAAACATGGGAGACAAAAAGCTCCCTAATCCAAATTATTCTTCAAATTCTCTAAAGCCCTATTTATAAGGATGCACTTTGGTCCTGTGTTGTTCAGGGTGCGAGAGACGCAGGAGCCGGTTTGGTCTAGTGGTTAAGGAACTGGACTCTTATCTGGAAATACGGGGTTTGATTCCACCCTCCTCCACAAAGCCAGCTGGGTGACTTTGAGCTAGTCACAGCTCTCTTCTGAGCTCTCACAGCCGCACTCACCTCACAAGGTGTTCTGTTGTGGGGAGAGGAACAGAAGATTTGTCAGCCGCTTTGACTCCCCTTAAATGGGCGAGAAAAGCGGGGTAGAAAAGCCAACTCTTCTTTGTCTGACCTATTGGGTCAAAAGGTGACAGAGCCATCCATCCAGTGCTGTTGATTTTCCTGTGGGTTTACATGAATGTGGGTAGCTCTCTTGCTGATATTTGTATGCCTTCCCCACCTCTCCAAGAAAGAGGAGATCTAGTGATTTTCGTTGGTGCTGTTTAAAACTGGGTCGAGATCAGTGAATTCAGAAGATTCTGCTGTTCCATTTGCTACATTTGGGAGAAATGTCCACAGCAGTGGGGAAAAACAAGCAGGAACTTCATCCAAATGCTACAGGAATAAAGAATAAACTTTACTTAACCTGTTAACCACTTTCCATTTGGCTGCCTTTCTCAGTTTGGCACGTAGTGCAAAGAGCAGCTTTATGAAAGGTACTAAAAAAAGAATAGAGTTGGGTGGCTCCTACATTGCCTCACTTTGTATTGTTAAAGGGGAACCTGAGAAGGGAACAGGGCTTGCAAATTGAGAGGAGAAGGTTCAGTGAATAATAAAGATCACTTCCCATTCCCAACTCCTGGTTTGGATAATTGTGGAGCTGGTAAATAGGCCACATTCTGGTGTTCTTTCAACAAAAAAGCTCCTATCTCAGTGTTGGATCAGGCTTGATTCTAGGTCTTCCAGCAAGCATGAGCTTGATTCAGGGACCAAGCCCAGCGTTTGTCCCTTTTCCGCCTGAACAGATAGAAATCAGTGGAGAAATTGTGCAAGGAATAGGCAATAGTTTCCTTGCAAACAGGGGTGCTGGCTCTTTTCTGGAATATTCTGGAATATCTACATGTAGGATTGTCAGGCTGAGGTCACACCTTCACTTTAAACCTTCAGCCAGTCCATCTGTAGATCTCACTGCTCACACCTTTTCATTTTTGGGTGTTTTTCCATTAGCACTAAGTACCCATTGAAGCACCCATTAAGGACCCATTTGGCTGAGAGCTGGATGACCCCATTTCCACTACAGACCCCATTAGGGACACATCTAGGGAAATCCGGATCATATGGGCCCTTCAGGACCTATAATCTGGATTTTGTGTAGACCCCTTGGGTCTACAATGGGGTCTTCAGCCTTCAAATCTGGGTTGTAGGGAGCCTGTTTCCACTACAATTTGGCATTGGTGTCTAGAGGAGGCTCAGGGGAGAGGCACCCATGGGGGGGTGCCCCAAACTCCTCTGAAGTCAGCTTCGAAATCCCTCTGAAGTTGCCTTCGGAGATTAGCAAAGGCTCCGCAGAGAAACCCCTTGTGAGAGCAATGCTGCTGTCAAGTGCTCCGGAGGATCTTTGAAGTTAGCGGCAGATTGCTCAACTTCAGAGATTGCACCCCCTGTCCCCCAAAACACCTGGGGTGACAGGGGGTAGATCCAGATTTGCAGATGGGTGCTCCTTTGTTTCCACAGCAGGCAGGCTAGCACCCATTGCTATTGGGTGCTAGACCACCCATGGAAACACATTGGGTACTTGTAGATCTGGATTAAGGGAAGTACCCATTCCTTAGATCCGAATCTTCTTAGATCCAGATTGAAGGAGCTCAGTGGGAAAACACCCTTTATCTGTTCTATTTGTGGACTTTCAACCTCTGTTTGGATTGTCCTGAATGGAAAGTCCACAAATAAAACAGGATAGAAATGAAAAGGTATAGAGCAGTCAGAGCTGAAGGATGGATTGAAGAAGGATTGAAGTGGAGGTGGGACCACAGCTGAGGAGACTTATCCCAGGAAAAGCATGAACAGTTTGAGCAATTTTGAAGAAGATAACACACCCTCCCACATTCAAATAGAGCTACCTCATTTAGATAGGCACTACTACTACTACCACTACTACTGTTATTATCATTCATTAATTACAGAACAGGTCAGAACACACAGTAAAAATACAAGCACTAAAACATGTTTAAACTATAGTTGTCCCATCTTCCCACCCTAGCAAGTATTTATAGGAAACTGTACATCAGAGGTGCCAAAAACTGTATAAAGGTTGCATTAATATGCCTCCATAGGGGGAGGCTAATCTATATCCAAGAGGCCACCAGAAAGAAGGCCCTCTTTCATGACGCAACCCAGGGTAGCAGAACTACAAGAAAGTCCTAATTTTGTAACCTGAAGAAGAGTTGGACTTAAAGTGGCTGACAAGGCTTTCTATTCTTTTCCCCACAACAGAACACTCTGTGAAGTGGTTGGGCTGGGAGAGCTCAGAAGAAGAGAGCTGTGACTCACCCAAGGTCACCCAGCTGGCTTTGTGGGGGAGAGTATTCCCAGAATAGAGTCCGACTCCCTAACCACTAGACCAAGGCACGGGGAGTCTAAAGATGGCCCAAAGACGGAGAGGGGGGAATACCATCACATGGGTCAGGAGAGAGTTGGACACTAAGAATGATGCCCACAAAGTCTGACCCTGCTTTCTGTTTTCCTCCTGTCTTTCCAGAATACCTGACCGCCAGCTTCTTCATTAAAGATCTCCTTCAGCTCAACTGCTTTGGAGCACTGAGGCAAGGCTTCGTGTTATCTTTCCTCACATCACACCAAAGCACTGTCTCCGACTTAAGCAGTTTGGGGAGTTTGTCTTTCCAAACCATGTCGAACTGGCTTAGCAGGTTTTACATAACTGAGCCATCTGTGCCGCTGAGCCGGGAAAATAGTGGGAAGGAAGATCATGCCAAGTGTGCCACTGAAGAGAGGGAAAACTACACACCTCTACAAAGATGGCCGTAAGTGGGCAAGGCCATCTGATTGAAAGTGGATGGATTCTGGCTTTCAAATGAAGTTTCATTTCAGCCAAACCATCTGGAGTAGGTTCCGGGAAGGAAACAGGGAGGATAAGAGGTTTGATTTGAACCTCAGGCTGGTTTCTGCAAATACAAACACAATTAGAAAGCCCTTTTAAGGGCAAAATCCTAACACACCTGAACCATTTTGAATCGAACCAGGTGGTGTGAACTGGTTGGATCAAAGTGCTTCCCCTAACGCGGTGCTGGTTCAGTTCACATTCAGACCAATACAACCACCTGGTTCAATCTTAACTGATTTAAAGTCAGATTGGTTTGGTACATCTCGACTAGAGACATTAAACCAGAGGCCTGATAATCCCCTCTGCACAACGATATAGCAGATTCCCACACTGTGAAGACTGGGTGAGATGACTTTCCTACTGTGACATCATTTTAATTACTGTTTCCAGCATGTTTGGCCTTTTTGGGGGCTTTGATGTGGATCACCACAGACACCCACCCACCCCAAAGCAGGACCTAATTTTTGGCTCCTGATTTTGGCAGCCAGTTGGCAAAAATTCTTTTTCTTTTGGATGTGTGTCTTGGAAGGGGGAAGCGTCCGATGTTTGAGAATCTGGCTCCGTTTCCTCCTTGTCCTTAGAATGGTGATGGGAAATAATTGGAAGTGGCACTGGAAGTAATCCGAAGTGACAGTCTTTGGGCTCGGAGGGTTTTGCTCGGAGTCTAACAATTCCCCCACCCCCAAACCAATGTTCCCCAAAACAAAAACCTAAATTTAAACAATGGAGTCACAAAGTGATTTGTCCTCCAGGCTGAAAACCTTCTGATTTTAATTTCTTTTGCATTGGAATTGGGGATAATAGACTGTAGAGGGAAAGAGTGCCTTATAGCTGCTTGATTTTTTTTTACCCCCCCAAAAACGTGGGATTTTCTTTTGTGTTCTTCCGTGGCGGCGGCCCAATGCCCGGTTGATCTGATGGTGAGTTCAGTTCTATATTAAACATTTCCTTAGCCTTTAAAATTTTCATCAAGGCGCTCCTTCTCTCTCTTTTTTTCAGATATATTCTCAGCAGACTGAGCTGTACAAAACAGCGAGTGCTTGTCTGCTTGTCTCATAAATATGCACATAATGGATGTGTGCCATCTCCCATCTCCTGATGCTTGTCTTAAGAAACAGTCAGAAAGGGGACCAGGATTCTCTCTGCTCACAAAGAGGGCTCCATTTCAGCCAGAACCGTTAGGTGGATGATAACGGCATGCTAGATGCCATTCCTTGGTCCACTGATTATACCTGAGGCTTCCAAGAAGGTGGGGGAGGGGAATGCAAATTATGATGGCCTGGAAAGCAGTGGAGAAGGACACTTGCAAGATGGCCCTGGGTGGTGGATTCTGATTCCTTTAAATATAGCTGTGAACACTCTTTTCTTTTTTCTGTTTTGAGTTTGCACCACCCCCCCCTCCAATGTTCAAATGAGACTTACCCATGGGAATGGAATGAAGGGATTTTGAGCATCTGGAAGCATGAGAGTTGGCTGGCTACAGGGATGTATCCGTGGAGCTTTTGGGGGGAAGATTCAGAAGTGCTTTGTGAAATCTGGGAGCTGAAGGGAGCTGACCCAGGACCCTTTGCTCTGCAAACAGCCACCCCTCTCTTCTATCCTTAGGGAGTGTCTACACGCACCACAAGGATGAATGGATCTGTTCCATAAGAGGCAGCAAGTGTTTTTACTACAGAGGCTGCTCTTGTTCCACATTTAGCATTGGTGTCTTTTAATTTAAATTTCGATCCTGCCTTTAACTCGAGGGTCCTGGGTGAAATTCACAAAGTGAAACATGGCAAAAAAAAATCAATAAGACCCTCAAAGTTGCAATACAAAACAGGTCATGCCATAGTGGTTAAAGACAGACAATTCCAATGAAAATAAACCCCAAAAGCTACACATTAAGAGCAGAAGCCAAGGGTCTGGGTGAAAAGATGCAGCTTATCCAGATGCTGAGAGGTATATAATGCAGACACTTGGTGGATCTCAAAGGGGAGGCTATTCTGCAACATGGAGGACGCCAGATCTCACATCTGGAATATGTAGTGTTTGAACTGTCAGGAATGATGACGGCAGAGGCTAGTAAGTGCTAAGATATTTCAATTAGAACTTGCTCCAATCAACACCTTCACTGGAAATGTCATGTACAAGATAAAGCCCGCAGCAGCAAGGCTTAGCAATTTTAGCATGAAGGGTGAGGGGAAGGAAATCTTTCATGCAGTGGAATGCTTTTCCCACAGATCTCCTCTCTAATAAATCTGTTGTTTCTGATTGCCAAGAAAACTGTACAGAGAGGTACTCATGCAGAGACACAGAGAGGGTTTGCCATTCCCTACTTCTGGGGAGAGGCTGGGGATTGAACCAACAACCCTCTGCTCTCCAGGCAGTTTGATCTATTACTGAGCCACAGCCATGGCGACCCATTGCTTTCCAGGAGGTTTGCTTTACACTGAGCTACAGCCATTCCCCCAATAAGTCTGTACTTGCTTGCAGTATTATATGCAAAATGTATGATCATAATTTGTTTTCTCTTGCCTTTAGGTTAATGGCTTTAACTTGTTGCATTTCTAGATTGACAGAACAAAGTAGAAGTAGCCATGCTCTATAGCCAGAAAACACAGCTTTCCTGAATGCAACTTATTTGTGAAAATTAGGGAAATGTTGTTTTTCTGATGCATTTCTGCAAATTTGATTGCCTCTTTAGGTGGCTAGCAACAGTAAAATACATTTCAAGCCAAAATTTAAAAACTTTGAAGTTATTCAGTTGAAAGCTCTAAATAAAATCCTGAGTAAACAATAATAAAATCCTAACAAAGTATCACAGAATAAACAGAGTGGGTCCCTGGTGAACTATTCCACATAAAAGGGACAACCGCAGAGAAAATGGACAAGTGCATTAAGATTTGCTTAACATAAAAGTAGCCCATTTGTCACATTGACACTGTTTTTAAAAGCGAGGATTTTTCAGATTATACGGAGGTACTTAAAAATTAGATTTAGTTTGCAGATCTAACTTTCCGCCCTAAACATAGCCTGAAGCTTGTCTTTATAGTGCAAATCACACTATATTCTACATAACCTCCTGGCTATTGTGTAGTGTATTGTGGTATTAATGTTTGAAAATTTTAAGTGGTTTAGAAAATGGGGTTCCTAGGAGAGGCAAATATTACATTTTGAACCTTCTGGAAGAAGAAAAAGTTATTTTAGATGTATGCACTGCAGAATTTTCAGCATTATCAGAGTAGTTTGGATAGACCTTTGTTACTTAGTATCTTTTTTGGATGTTGCCTTTTCCTGTATGTTGGAGTTACCATCTGTCTTTCTAACCACACACAGGGATTGCTTTCAAGATCCAAAGGGAATGTGTATAAACAGAGTGAGGTTTGTTGAAGGTCCTGCTATTTCCCATTTATCTAAATAATCAAGCAGTTAAGTTATATGACCCCCCAAACACACACGCCTTATTTCATCAAACCATGAATATTTGAGACCATTGCTTTGAAGCATCCAAGAAGCAATATAAAAGCACTTTCAGAATATCTCATTAGCACGCAGGTATCATCGGGTACAGGAATATGTCTGGATTTAAATTAAGATTTAGGACCAACTACGGTATTCCTATAGAAGATAATGCCAACTATAACAATTGGATTCTGTGATCTCGCATTCTGTTGTATGAAAGTATGTCATTGATCTCACATGTTTTACGATTTATGTTGTAAAGTTCTAGAGAATTTATGAAAATGTCACAGCATTCCCAGAACTTGGCAAAAATCATTATCTTTGGAGCACCTTTAGTTTTATTACTATGTCCAGCTATGGAAGTGAAAACCATTTTATTGTTGTTATTATTTTCCCACTAAGGAGATATAAAATTACAAGTGTAGAATAATGTTGGAAACAGAATGCAAACATTAACTTTGTTCACGACGATCTCATCTATATGGAAGATACAGCTTTGTTTCTCAACTGTTCAAAATTGTTCTACCACAACTGTAGATTTATTTTGCTTGTATGCATTCTGTAGAAATATGGTACAATTTTGCATTTTTAGGATTCTCTAGGGGAAATCCTCACGGAAATCAACCCAATGCCCTCCAAAAGCTTGGCGATAATAATTAAAAACAAGTAGAAAAGAAAACAAACTGTGCTGTCCACCAAATGCATATTTTTCCCAGCTATACTAATGGAGCTTAATATCTAGCACTGTTCTACTTTAATTCTCTTTGTGCCTCTGAACACTTTACATGTTTGCTCACAATGTGTGTGTCTGTTTTTGTGTGAATGCTTAAATGCATGGAAGCTGAAGTTGTCTTCCCATTACAAGAACTGTAGGACTATTGCACTAGCATGATGGCGCTTTAATTGTAATGCGTGACCAATGTTAGTATGCCTTAAAAACTAATTCAATTTTCTGCACATATTAGTATACTGTACTCTGTTGTCTCAATACAGCACTTCACTTAGGTCCATGCACAAATCTCATCTTTTAAGATCTTGCACAGTTTGAACTTTTTAGCTACCACCAGTTTTCTGCTCTGGTTCAGTGAATTACTCTGTGGATAAAATCCATGGAAAGATTTTCACTGCACCAGACCACAGATCTGCTTAAACCGGCCTCCTCCTATCCAGGGGGTTCACTCACTAACAGGAACGACCTAAGGAGAGAATTAAGGTAATAACCACCTAAAAAATAACACTATTGTATTGTCTTTTTTGGGTAATTACTGAATGTTACCATCCCAAAAACCTGTTGCATAGTCATATCATCAGCATCAGTGATGTTAATTTTCTGGAAATTTTTCCAGAACAAATTATCAGTCCTCATCTCCAAATGTTCCAGATAGTTTTCCTGTGATTACTAAACAAAGTCTTTCTTTCTTTCTTTCTTTCTTTCTTTCTTTCTTTCTTTCTTTCTTTCTTTCTTTCTTTCTTTCTTTCTTTCTTTCTTTCTTCCTTCCTTCCTTCCTTCCTTCCTTCCTTCCTTCCTTCCTTCCTTCCTTCCTTCCTTCCTTCCTTCCTTCCTCTTCTTCTTCAAGATCATCAGATGTTGTCCTTAAATACCCCAAGTATTTGACATAAATCATTTCATGCTAAGGTTTTAAACATTAAAATATTACTTAAGTGATCCTTAGTGAAATCCAAATCTTAACTTCTCCAGGTGATGCTAAACTGATATAAACCTTTGGTCCCAAAGCTGTGTTCAAACATAACTTGGGGCACTTCAGAGGTGCCTCAGAGTGACAGCATGTGACCCTCATGATCCCAAGCCTTTTCCAATGCACCTTTGCCAGGGGGAGGGGTAGACAGTTGTGTGAACAATCCCACCCTGAAGTCTTCTCTGAACTGTCTCAATGGTGTTATGGCTGTTCATGGCTTAAGAGAGATTCTGTTGGTCTCACCAGTGTTTAACTCCTATTTTGCCTGAGGCATTTAGATAAACAACCCAAGGGAGCAGATAAAATGGATGGCTCACCACCAGGTGATCAGAACCTATCTTGACCCCAGTCAGCCCAACAGTATGGCCACCCAACATCTGCCTGTTTTTTTTTTTTTAAGACAGAACTCTATTTTGCAGTAGTCAGGGTTTGCAGGCAAGCATTTTACATTGCCTTCAACACAAAGGCTACAAGAGGGACCAACACTACCTTCAACACAAATACTGTACATTAGAATGCAGCCAAAGTGATGCAGGTATTGATATGTTGTCAGCTAACCACAAACTATTGATGGATTCTTATGCATTTTAATACGGTCTCTCTAAGGATGTACAAAATAATTATTTGATACACATTAAAGCAATGAGAATTCAGCAAAGTGCATTCTCATGCCCAATCAAATGCTATGAAAAAAATGATGCAATTTGTCATTTATATTTTATCTCAGCTAACATGTTTTCATACCCTTCCTGACTTGCTGGAGCTGATAGTCATTTGTGAAAGATGTGCTACAACACTTTGGAAGTGTCGGGTTTGCCTAACACTGTGTTTACATTTGGCATCTGCTAGTTGTTAATTATTAGTTTAAGAAATAGGGGATCTCAAAGATTTCCCCCCTTTATGGAGCGTCTTCTGATATGCATAGTTGATCAGTGTGCATTAGAGCCTTTGGGGCTGTTTTTTTTTTTAATTTTGAACTATGATGTCTAAGAGCTGTGGCCACACCTAAGGTTTAATCCAGCTTCAATCCACTTTCAGCAAAGTGACAAGCTGTTTTCTTTCAGTATTAAATAGCTCAGAAAATTCACCTTTGAGATATATAATGTGGAAAGAAAATTACTGATCACTTTTCTGATCTGTTCTCTCGCTCTGAAGGTGGACTGAAGCTGGATTAAACCTCAGGTGTGACCACAGCCAGATCTATAAGTACAGGCAAAAAAAGAAAGGGAAAGGTCTTTTAATTCACAGGAGTTAGTTCATCACCCCTATGATTAAGCCTGGTAGGCCAGGACTGTTTGAATCACTCTAGCCCAAAAGATGTATTCTGACTTGATGCCAAGGCTAATGCAAAAGGGAATGTGTTTCTGCTTGCCCATTCAAGCTGGACTTTTTACAAGGTTTCTTTGGTACATCTGGTGGTCAACTGCACGGGCAATCCCATGAGCTCCTCTGTGCATTTTTCTTGACAGAGATAAAGGGATGGTTTGCCGGTACCTACTTCTGGGAAGAGGCTGAAGACTGAACAGATAACCCTCTGCTTCCCAGGCAGTTTGCTTTACCACAGAGCTACAGCTGCTCCCAGGCTCTATAGGCTCCTCTATGCAGTTTTCTTGGCAGGGATACAGAAGTTGTTTGCCATTACCTCCTTCCAGGAAGAGGCTGGGGATCAAACCAGCAACCTTCTACTTTCCAGGCTGTTTGGATTACTATTGCTCAATATATGGACTTGGTATGTGGCAGTTAACAATGGCAAAGAATATCCACCTTTCATTCATATTTCTAGACCTTCAGCTGTCCCTGTTTTGATGACTCTGCCTCTGCTAATCTACTGCATGCCCAAGAAGCATCAGCTACTAAAAACCTTCATTGTTCCTCTCCTTTTTGTCTCCTTGTGCCCTTTTTTGATACCTCGGTTGAGCGCTTTTGAGCTCAAGAGTCTTTTATACTTGAATCTACTCTTGAGTTATCTAGGTGGCGAGGAGGGAATTTCACAGAGTTATCTGCTTGTCAGTCCAATGTGGCAAGTGGAAGTGAGGGGAAAGCTCATTTCCCACCCTGTGATGTCTCTGGAGAGGTAGAAAAGGAGACTGTGGCTGAATCTGCTACAAGAGGGACCAACCCTCTCCTCTCCTCTCCTTTTCTTTTAACCATCCCCTCATGTTTCACCTTTTCCATTGCCTCATGGAATGTCTTTTATGTGGGGGCATATCTATGCTAGCTTAATTCTCCTCCTCTCTGTTAAGACATTCCTAAGAATCTGGGAGTGTTTTATTTTTGCCACTCGTAGCAAACAGATTTCCATATTTCTACCCAAGGTATGGGCAGCTCTCTGTGACAAACCCGTATCCTAGTAAACAGTTTTAAGTACACTTCCCATACCCTGCCCCTCCTTCACTAGCCAGCAGCCCCTTCACGATGCTTTTGTGCAGCTTTTGTGCAACGGGTGACAAATCTGGCTCACGGATTTCAGCAGGAGGCGTTTAAGCACCATTTCCCTTTGTAAACCTTTTAAACGTCTATGTAATGCTACGTCTCATTAAGTCCAACAGAATTGACTTCCAGCCCGAAGGGTAGTTTCTTCCCCGATCCCCTGACTCCACCTTGGAATACGGTAAGTTGTTTTCCAAGGGGCTTACTTTTGACTTTGCTGCACCTCTGGACTGTTGAGCACTGTGCTTTAAATGGAAGAGGTGTCTAAAAACCAGCACATCTGCAAGCATGTGGGTCTTACAGGTATATTCTTTGTGAAGCCATGAATAGCAGCTTCTTCCTCTCGACCCAGTAAGAAATTTGCTTTGCCTCTGGGTGAAAGAGCCGTGCTGCCGTTGCTTCACTCATGTTACCATCATTCCTGGCTTTCGTCTTCCTTTTTTTTTTTTTTTTTTTAACCTTCCATCACCTACGGCATTTTTGACCATAGCTGTTGGGCCCTTTTGTGTTTCTTCTTTCTTCTTTTTCATTTTCTCTCTGTTCTTCCACCCTCCTTCCCCTTCTTTCTGTCTTTTGTTCCAGCACTGCCTCCTCACA
The DNA here is from genome assembly GCA_023333525.1 of Aspidoscelis tigris stejnegeri. Classification (NCBI taxonomy): domain Eukaryota; kingdom Metazoa; phylum Chordata; class Lepidosauria; order Squamata; family Teiidae; genus Aspidoscelis; species Aspidoscelis tigris. The sequence continues at coordinate 19,421,990 of JALMGA010000011.1, forward strand.
TGGACTTCCATGCACATCTGCTTCTCATTTGGGCTGTCTGTGGTGTCAATTGGAAACAATGGAGCCCTTTAAAATATCAGGAATAAATCCCCAAAGAAAACCAACACGGGCGCTAAATAAGGTCCAGGATGCTGGCTGCAATTTGTAGAAGGCAGATATATAGCCCAAAGGTTCTGTGCCCTGAAAACATTTGTGTTTTATATATATGTCACTCTTGTAGGTGACCTTTAAGATTTCTTCAGGAAAAGAATGAAAAACTTCCATGGCTTCTGTGTGTGACTGTGTCTTAGAAGAAACCCCATATAGTTAGAAGAACAGAGGCTTTTAGCTTTAAGCTGCATTTATCCCACTGGAAAGGGGAGAAGGAAAAGGGATTTTAACTCCCCCTTCTTGTGGTAACCCTAAAAATAATAAAAATGTCATGAAATTGAAAACAGATGATCTTCATGCTCAGCAGACTTGGATACCCACCAGCTTTTCTTCTAACTTTTAGGACACCTCCCTTGTTGATTTTGTTTTGTTTTGTTACATTGTAATTTCACGTTTGTTAGCAAGCTGTTACAACAATATTATATATATACATACACACACACATATTTAAACAGATCTGGACAAAAATATAAATAAATCTCCAACTTACCTAGAAGCAGGATGGAAAATACAGACATTCCGTCTCCGTAAGAGAGACTTCTCTCCCCTTTTAAAAAGTTCTTTCCACTCAAGAATGGCAGCAGCAGACCTGCTCAGAATTCAAAATAACGCCTCTGGAATGTGCCCCGTGTAATTGCATCCATGTGCCAGAAAAATAACCAACTTTTCTCCCTCGCCTCTCCTGCTGTTTGTCCCCTTCCCGTGCAGCTGGAGAAAAGCTCTTTCCCTCTGTCCGCCGCTGATCTGGAGGCTGTCAGCATCTGGAAGAGAGAAGGCAGAGGCGTTGTGGCTGTGAGGCACATCTATGGCTGCTCAGAGTAATTTTGCATGTCTGGAAAGAAAAAGGAGGAAAGAGAGAGAGAGGAGGGAAAGCGCACGCAGAGCGCACGATTCTAACCACATGGCTGGCTCGCAGAGTGGTGCCCCTCCCTAGCATCAGCTAGGAGGAGGATTAGCAGCAAAAGCCTGTCATGTGTTGGGCTGCGAGTTCTGGTAATACCTTCGCCGGGGCAAAGCAAATAGAATTTTCTGGTGCCACAGAATGGTTACCGAGATGCAACCGGAAAAATAGGAGCATTCCTCGTGCAAAGAGTCAGTGCGAGAGCTGCCTTTGGAGCGGGGGTGTGGAAGCAGCAGGATTCCAGATGTTGCTGGATGTTCACACCCATCCAGCAGCAGTGGGGAGGTGCCCAGGAGGGTGGTGTGGCAGACAGCAGTGCCACTTGAAGGAAGGGGCACCAGAAGAAGAAGAAGAATCGCCCATTGCGGGTGAGATACTGGCTGCATCCGGACAGGCCCTAAAATGTGGGATTACCACAGCAGTGTATCGGAATTGCCACCCCTACCTGTGACAATCTCAACATAGCCTTGGGATATAAGGTTGAAGTGTACTGGAAAAAATCAGCTCTCAACCTGGATTTTCCCCAAGTAGCGATATGACCTACCTGTCTGGATGCTTGCTCCCAGGATCCATTGTGTAGAAAAGGGCCCTGCCTGTGCAAGTGCAGGGTTGAAACAGGGCAGAAAATGGCCACAGCGTAAGAGTGGCAGCCAGCGCTTGCACGCTTCTGGGTATTGGGATACCTGGGAGTACCCACTTTTACTAGGCACAAAAGTATAGACAATGTTGGCGGCTGGTGAACCTCTAGGAAAAGACTGTTGTTCCACAGACTGTGGGCCACTGCAGAGAAGGCCCTCCTTTGAGTGAATAACCCTCCCCCATTTGAAAGTAAGGGAGTAACAAGGAGGGCTCAAATGATGGGCAGGTGTAGGCAGAAGGATGTCCATCAGTCTGTCTCCTGCAGGCTGCGCTTTTGGAGCTCTCAGACAATTTTCAAGGGCAGCCTCGAAGAAGAAGAAGAAGAAGAATTAGCTTTTCTACCCCACTTTTCTCACCCATTTAAGGGGACTCAAAACGGCTGACAAAGCTTTCTATTCTCCCCAAAAAAGAGCACCCTGTGAGGTAGGTGGGGCTGTGAGAGCTCAGAAGAGATCTGTGACTAGCCCAAAGTCACCCAGCTGGGTTTGTGGAGGAGTGCGGAATCAAATCCGGTATTCCCAGATAAGAGTCTGGCTCCTTAGCCACTACACCAAACTGGCTCACACACATTACAGTTGTTCAACTTGAAGGTGACCAGTGCAAGAGGCAGGGTGACCAAATTGTCTCCGTACAGGGAGAGTCAAATCTGGCCTTATGAATAATGATGGAAGTTATGCAGATGAATTGATGCCACTGATGGCTTTGTGGGAAGGCCACATGGTCCTGTGGTTGCTTGGTTTGTAACATCTCTGTTCTATTTATACGTGGTTCTTCTAGGGCCATGGAAACTTGTGAGCGGCTGACAATATCAGGTGAGAAGTTTTGGATACTTTTCTGAACTGAGCTTGTTCCTACCACAAGGTAGGTATTCCCTGATGAAGTGGGGTTTCACATGCTAATGACCTCGCAAGTCTAATAGAAAAATAAACAACCGGTGGCAAAAGATGGACTCTTCCTGAGCTCTGAAGGAAGCTCTGGGAATCGCAGACATTAGGTTGTGTCGGAAGAGGAAGAAGGAAAAGAAGAAATGTTCTTGGAAAAAAACCACATTTTGATGAAAGATGTTAAAGCTGTCTGCAGCAAATGAAGAGGGAATTGGCCTGGACTATTGGATTTGAAAGACCATATTTGATCTTGGCATGAAGAAATGACCAACTATGATCCTTCCGAAGTTGCTGTAGCCAGAATGTCCACCTTTGCTCTTGAACAGAGAGGCTGAGAGTTGGTGGAGGAATAGTTAATTAAATATTGAATTAGCAGGATGGACAAACCAACAGATCTTATAAAAGACAGAACAACAGATAAGTATGTAAAAGCTTGGAAACCCTTCATTAATAATTACCTACAAGAAATTGTCATTATGGATGGCTTTGACTGATGTCTAAGTGGTCAGCTGGAAAGAAAAAAAATTATGGGAGCAAAAGTAGAGATACAAAGAGAAGATGCTGAAACATGGAAGTCATTAATAACAACAACTGAAGGATGTAATATTAATGTATGGTGTTAATGTATGGAAAGATGAAGTTTAAGTTATGAAATATATATAAAAGAAAGGCTGAGACTCATGGGAAGTGTAGTTCAGCAGCATCTGGGGGGGGGCATAATTCAATCATTCCTGGGAATTGGAAAGGCAGTAGATTGAGCCACTTGGGCTAATAGGTAAAAGGTACTGTACGAAAGCCATTGCCAACTTGGTCCTATTAAAATAGTGGAGATTAAGTGAGCGCATGAGAGTGTCTATAACTCAGTGGTGGAGCAAATTGCCTGGAAAGCAGTGTCACCGGTTCAATTTCAGTGTCTCCCAGAAGTAGATAACACCAAAACACTCATGAGTGAGAGAATACATCAGCAAAGTGACCAGTAATTTTTTTCCACATTATCTGTCCCAAAGGTGAATTTTCTGAGTTATTTAACACTGGAAGAAAACAGCTTGTCACTTTGCTGATGTGTTCTCTCACTTTGAAAGTGGACTGAATCTGGATTAAAGCTTAAGTGTGACCACAGCCTTGGAGGTGCTCATGTAGTCAACCAGAAGTTGGCCATGATGCAGTGGTACCACCACCAAATGGGTAGAGAAAACATTTTTTAAAAAAGTGGTCTATTTGCCATATAATTGATACTAATGTAAAGGGAACATACATAATAATACAGAAGGGAGGCATTTGTTATGTAAATGAGGATTTTGGCCAATGATCAATTGATGTTCACATCACAAAACTGTTTCAGGCAAATGTGTGAAGATACAGATGCCTCTGGGCACTGCCTTCCACCTCCATTTTTCTGCTCTCCAGCTTCCATCCACAACTGGGAGTCAAAATAAGAAAAAGGATTATGTCAACCATACTGAGAAGAGAACAAAATGTGGAGTTTCTTGGGCTTTCTTTCTCTTTTAATGTTAATTAAGGTAGAGGAACTTCTAGTACCGGCTCAAAGTAAGCCAAATAGAAATAGAATAGAAATGATCACATATCAGTAATATCAGGTTTTGTTTGTTTGTTTGTTTGAAGAAGAGTTGGCTTTTCTACCCCACTATTCTCACCTATTGAAGGGGACTAGAAGCAGCTGACAAAGCTTTCTATTGTTCTCCCCACAACAGAACATCCTGTGAGGTAGATGGGGCTGCGAGAGCTCAGAAGAGAGCTGTGACTAGCCCAAGGTCACCCAGCTGGCTTTGAGGAGAAGTGCAGAATCGAACCTGGTATTCCCAGATAAGAGTCTTGCTCCCTAACCGCTAGACCAAACTGCCTCACAGATGTATGTCAAGGTGAATGTCTTGTTTCTTTCCGCATAAATCCATACCTGTCTTATATTATGGGAAGTCAGAGCTATCAATGGCTATCAGCCCTGATGCCAGTAGGAAATAAGGTGCTTCTGGGGGAGTATGGACAGTGCAATCTGTCTTTGCATGTCCTGCAGGTGAATGTTCTGGTGCAGTTGGTTGACCACCATGGGAGCAAACTGTTGGACCAGACGGACCACGGGCCTAATCTAGTGGGGCATTTCATATGTTTCTATACTGACAGAGGTCAAGGCTCTCAACAGTCATTAGGAGGCTTTTGCCTCCAAAGACCAGCTACTGGGGGACTGTGGGAAGAATGTGCTCATGTCCTTCTGTGTGCTCATGTCCTGTGTACCTGGTCAGCCACTGCGAGAAGACCTTATAAACAAATGGGCCATAGGTCTGATCGAAAAGCGCAGATCATCTTGTCTTCTGCTCGAGATGTCCAAAAGTAATTGCTGGGCTACTACATGAGACAGGATGCTGAACTAGATGGGTTGTGGCCTGATCCAGCAGGGGTCCTCTTTGGTTCTCTCAGTATGCGTGCATGCAAGCATGGACTGGCACATACATGATCAAGGTTGCCATTGTTAATACTCCAGGCTACATGGTAGCCTGTTTTCTTAAAAGGGGCTAGCGCCTCTTACTTCCCTGAACCCTCTGAGTCAGTTCCTGCAGCTAGCTTTTATTAGCCAATTATTTGGGCTGAGAGGGCCTTTCAAGCCACTTTTCCACATTCTTAAGCTGCAGAAATAGGATTTATTCCAATAAAACCTGACCAAATGGTGTTCTGGACGTTTTTGGCAAAAAAAAATCCTAACAGTGTTGTCTAATTGCTTCCACAAACTGACTTCATCCTCAAAAAAGGCCTTGCAAATTTCTTGCAGCACAACATACTTCTGAACCTTTGCGACTTGGGAAACTTCTGCTGGAATGGCAGTGTGGTATAGGGGTTATTGTTTACCCCTAAGATTTGGGAGGCAAAGGTCCAAACCCTTAATTAGCCATGGAGACTTTAGGGCCCCATCAATGCTTCCGTGTCTGATCTACTCTCTTTTCTTTCTTTCATAAGAAAGAGGGTTGGTTTTTCTACCCCGCTTTTCTCATTCATTGAGGGGACTCAAAGCGGCTGACAAACCTTCTGTTCTTCTCCCCACAACTGACACCCTGTGAGGTAGGTGGAGTTGTCGATCAAACTGGGAGACTACCAGATAAGAATCCAGCACTCTTAAGAACATAAGAACATAAGAGAAGCCTTGCTGAATCAGGCCACAGCCCATCTAGTCCAGCATCCTGTCGCACACAGTGGCCCACCAAATGCTCACGGGCATCTCAAGCAGAGACAAGGACAAACCTTCTCCTGCTCTCAAGTCCCAGCAAGACCAAACTGCAAGACCAAACTTGGCTCAGGCTTAACTATACTTACCATCCTGAACTTTTCAGAAAGAAAGGTATATACGCATGTATTTGCAAGAATTTTGTATGCACTGTCATCCAATTTCAGAAGTTGCTGCTCCTTGGAACATTAGGCAGTTTTATGGACATTTGAGAACTGTTATACCAAGCGGCCTTTCTGTCTTGAGTTTCTGTTGTGATCCTAAAGCCTAGAACTACAGGCCCTGTTGGATCAGACCAATGGCCAGCCTAGTCCTGCATCGTGCCCTCACAGAAGCTGATTATGTCCTGGTTATAAGGTTCTTGTTAGTACATCAACATGACCACGTACTTTCTTCTCACTTCTTCCAACAGCTGATTTCCAGAGATGGCCTGGAGATTACATCTCCAAAATTCTAGAAGCCGTTGATTAAACTCTCTTCCATTATGAGAGTGCTGGTCTTGTGAACTGAAAAACCCTCAAAGGGCTTTTAGGAATGTCTGGGATTCCACCTTCCTGAAAGTGGACTATCCTAGCTGCAATAAGGGCTGTAGGGTAGTAGAAACCTGGCAGAGACCAGATTAAATCTTACCCTTGATCCTGTTGAGCCACGGTTTGGTCCACTATGAACCAAAATAGTTTCTCAGGACCAACGGCAAACCTCCGTCTGGATCTCTGCTCCTTTTCAGCTGCTTCAGCCTTCTGTTTCACAAAATAAATCTAACCGAAAAATGATCTTTGCATAACAGCAGCCTCACAGTCAAACATTTCTTGCTGGCATTAGATGGTACTGTACCCCACAGCTGCATTTCTCAGTTGCTAAGCCAGCTTGGCTGCAAACCTAGTGGAGTTTCACTTGGCAACCTCCAAATGGAGTGTTATCTATCACCATCAAGACAAGCTTGCCAATGCTTTATGAAATGAACCTCAGAGCTGCTTTCACTTTTGCAGGGCTCAGCTCCGCACCAAACCCTGTACAGCATCGGGCGGAGGCTTGGCTTAGAACCTATGGCACCCTCCACCCTGCCTGCTTAGCTATCACTCATACACTCTTGTACACTCTCCAAAAATGGTTAATGATAATGTGAAATGTTTGGAACCCCAAGCATATGTATATATCTGCTGATGATTGTGCTTAGAGAAGAAGAAGAGTTGGCTTTTCTACCCCACTTTTCTCAGCCATTTAAGGGGACTCAAAGTGGCTGACAAACCTTTCTATTCTTCTCCCCACAACAGACACCTTGTGAGGTAGGTGGGGCTGTGAGAGCTCAGATGAGAGCTGTGACTAGCCCAAGGTTACCCACCTGGCTTTGTGGAGGAGGGCGGAACCAAACCCAGTATTCCCAGGTAAGAGTCCAGCTCCTTAACCACTAGACCAAACTATTCACCGAGCAGAGCTTCTAGCCTACCACAGTTTCTTCCCTAAGCTGCTTTGAGTCAATTAGATGAGCTGGGATGTGAAATTGTAAATAAATAAACACACCCAAAATATCTTGCTATTAACATGGAAACACACTTAATTGTGGGCCCATTAACGGCATCACTTAGCAGTTAAGTGCTATGTCTTTCCTGCCAAAGTTTATACCTCAGTAGCCTTACTTTGCTTCACTGGGCAGGCATAGATACCAACTGAGATTGCTTGATCTAGAATATTTATCTTGTGAGCCAGTTTGGTCTAGTGGTTAGGGAGCCGGACTCTTATCTGGGAATACCGGGTTCGATTCTGCCCTCCCCCACAAAGCCAGCTGGGTGGCCTTGGGCTAGTCACAGCTCTCCTCTGAGCTCTCACAGCCCCACCTACCTCACAGGGTGCTCTGTTGTGGGGGGAAGAATAGAAGCTTTGTCAGCCGCTTTGAGTCCCCTTAAATGGGTGAGAAAAGCAGGGTAGGAAAGCCAACTCTTCTTCTTCTCTTCTTCTTATCTGTCCCGGAGGAGTCGTAAAAAGACGATGGATAAATTCTTTCTTAAAGTCCCACCATTGGCATAGGAATCTAATGTCTGCTGCAGTATCTGTGATTTCTGTCCTCTTTGCCTTCTTCCCAAACTCTCATTCTTACCAGATTGAACAGGCGTTTGGGTCCCTAGCAGTGGAATAGGAGCGCTGCTGGATTTTCAGGACAGGAACACAAATCAATGGCGGAAAATGCATTCTTTTCTCTTCCTTTCCTCTCCTCTATTCAAGAAGCACTGAGCCTGTCACTCTGCATTATAGCTCAAGAGAGACGATGTCCCTTGCTATGCCATAAATGCTACCCAAAATGCTTCATTGTTTTAATAGAATCAGTGCGCTCTGGGATCGAGGAAGAGAGGCATTTGCTCCCTGATGTGATTCCTAGGATTCATAAAAAAAATCTTGAAAGGAACATGAGAGGTGAAGCCTGCAGTTCTACATGAGTTTACCTGGGTATAAGCCTCATGCAGCTTAATATAGGGTCGCGCTGTAGGTCGAGAGCAAACGCATTGCCAGTTCCACGTTACTCAGCGAAGAGGGCGCATCTGTTCTGTGAATAATTCATTAGTGGAGGAACCTCTTTACTTCCAACTTTTCTGCAAATATCCTCTAAGTAGCACTCTCTGGAGCCCGCGAGAAGCGCTGAATGGAAAGTAGCAACATGGAAAGGAGCTTTAAAAAACCATGGCGTCTGGAAGGTAATAAGCATGGATTGTGATGGGTGCAAACTTAGGTGCGCCTTCCCTTTCCTTTGGACCTGAGAGCCCATATCTTTCATGTTCTTGGTCGTTGCTGGAGGGCTAAAATGCACTCCTCTCAGGAACTGCTAGGCAGCTTAAACTCTTTCAGTTAGTTTATTTTATGAAATATTCTGCCTGAGGGATGGGTGGCAAGGTGGAAATTAGATCTATGAAACATCTGCCTTTTTCAAAGCTATTCACCGAGCTGAAAACCTATCCACTGTGGAATGTAGCAGTAAAGATGTGAAGGCGGGAAGAGAGTGGATGTTACTAAAGCACCGGAGGTTTTGTTTAGAGATTATTGGAATGCTTGAAACAGGCTTCTTCAGGTATAGTGAAGCGATCTGTTTAGGCAGATGTAACTAATGCTTTAGAGTCACTATGGAATGGTTTTGGTGGAAGGTGCTCACTAGAAGCGTTCCTGATGCTGGGAAAATGTTATGGAGGCCACAAATACGAATTTGGCGAGACTCCAGGGCTGTGGTCACACCTAAAGTTTAATCCAGCTTCAGTCCACTTTCAGAATGAAAGAATACATCAGCAAAGTGACAAGCTGTTTTCTTTCAGTGTTAAATAACTCAGAAAATCCACCTTTGGGGAAGATAATGTGGAGAGAAAATTCCTGGTCACTTTGCTCGCTCTGAAGGTGGACCAAAGCTGGGTGAATCCTCAGGTGTGACCACAGCCCAAGAAACAGAGGAGGAAAGGAGAAGCTGACATGATGTGCTCCTTGGGGTCACAAAGAACTGAGCACTACTAAACCACAGAAAAAACATTCAAAGCAATGAGAAGATGTCAAGTTAGAATGGCTTCTGTTAGATGTGTTTTAATCCACACATTCAGTCTGTTTTCAGAATGAGATAATTCATTAGCAAAACGATTAGCATTTTTTCCTTCTATGTCTAACTCAAAAAATACATGTTTGCATTAAGCACCACAGAAGGAATACGGCTCATCTCTTTGTTGATATGTTTTCTCACTCTGAAGATGGACTGAAGATATGAAGCATAAGTGTAGCTGGGCCCTTAGACTTCCACGCTCCATTTCTTCCCTCCCTCTTTTTCTTTTCTTTTCTTTTCTTTCTTTCTTTCTTTCTTTCTTTCTTTCTTTCTTTCTTTCTTTCTTTCTTTCTTTCTTTCTTCCTTCCTTCCTTCCTTCCTTCCTTCCTTCCTTCCTTCCTTCCTTCCTCTTCTTCTTCAAGATCATCAGATGTTGTCAATATCTTGTTGGCATTAATGAAACTAAGCAAAAGCAAAAAATGGAAACAGAGACTGCACAGCTTTGTGCCTATTTGCACTGAGTGGGCAGTGATGAAAGTATCCCACATCCCCTGGCAAAAAGTATGTCTGGCACCCACGTTGGCAGGTAGCCGAAGTGATGTTTCTGCTGTTCCTGCCAAAGTTGTGACTGGGGGCAACCTCAGGTGGCTTTCTTTGGGACCAGCCCCAGTGCAAAAGTGGCCACGTGGAAGCAAATGAAACCCACAAAGGCCCTTGCCAAATCTGGGACCTAAAGACAAAGCCCTGTGCAGGTCTGCCAGTGCGTAGAGTTGTGCGTGTGGGTGGGAGTTTTCATTAGAAAGCATAATTTTTGCTTTAACCGAACTGAGTCCTGAGATTAAATGTAAGTTTGTTTCTCCCCTTTGCTGACAGAAAGTGAAACACACGCACACAAAACCCATGAAATCCCTAAGAGGCTCCTTTTGTTATATTTATAGAAGCCCAGCAGTGAACTGGAAGTCGCTTAAGCTGTGGCATTGAAGGGATTCTGAAATACGCAGCTACGGATAGATGCCTCTGACTTCCAAGCTTCTGTGGACTCATACTTTTCATTTATTCAGGCTCAGCTGGGGAAAAAAGCCATTTCTATGTGGAAACAGTCAGACTGCATTACTTCTGCATCCCTGGCCCCCATCCTCTCCTCTCCAACGGTGCCACCAGTTTCTCAGCTGTTGTGGGCATTTCCCTGCTGTTCGCTCACTCACTCACCAGGAGTACATGGTGCCGGGTGACCCTTGAAAAGAAAAGGCAAAACTTGCTGGAAAGATGGCAATAGGTGACAAGCTCTGGAGGTTTGTTTGTTTTCTTTTTGAGCTGCTTGGCCTTTAGCCCAAACTTTATGTTTGCTCTTTTGTTAATACATGCATACATACATACATACATACATACATACATACATACATACATACATACATACATACATACATACATACATACATACATACATACATACATACATACATACATACATACATACATACATACATACATAAAACCAACCAGATCAGGAAATGTATTATTTATTTATGAAATTTATATCCTGTCTTTCATCACTCCTCCTCCCTTCCTTTTGTCCATGCAAGAAGCTGAGAGCTCATGGCTCTTCCAGGGTCACCCAGGGTCTGGTCACACGAAAGTTTTAGGACAACCTGCGTCATCCTGCAGGGCGCTATGGTCAGATTAATATAAGCTAATCCGAACTCTAAGATGGACTGCAGCCCTTAGTCCGTCCTAAAATGCAGTCCCCTTTAAACAGCACTGACAGGGACTGTGCCTGGCCTGCAATTCCAATCCTGCTTCCGGTTCCTCACGTGTGGGTGGTGGAGAGCCTAAAGGAGGCAGAACTGTGCTGTGTTGGGTAGTGCCCAGTATTTTCTTTGGCCAATCGGCATGCACAGAGTTCGTACGGTACCTCCCCCTCTCCTCAATTTATGATTTCCCTCTCTAGCATTTTCACACAAATGTTTTTTTATTATTTTTTTAAAAAAAATTGCAAGAAGAGAAGCCCATGAAAAAGGGAGGGTGTGTGTGAAGGTGGGGGAGCAGGCTTTAAAAAGAACTGCAAACACGCACCCTCACCTCCCTGAGTGACATGAACAGCATCCAATAAGAAGTGCCTCTACTGAGTGGCATGAACGACATCCAATATGAAATGAGATAGGTGTGATGTAGCAAAAGGGATGGGGAGCCAAAGAATGCATGGAGGAACGCCAGGCTGAACTCTGCAGAAATGTGTGACCAATGCAGGTCTTTATCGATCCATGTCTGATGAGCACTGGTATGAATTCAATTTGAATTCATTAATAGGCCAACCTGGTTGGGAGTCGTTTGGCCAGAGCCCCAGTGAGATCTCCTGCCAGAGTGGGGATTTGAACTGAGGAATTCTCAGGTTCCAGCTTAGTGCTCTACCCACTAAACTACACTGGCTAATGGGGCATTCTGATCAGCTTTCAGAAAGCTGACTTGGGGTTGCAGTGGCAAACCGTTTCTGTACCCTTCTGCCAAGTGATGGCCAGAAAATCCATGCTTGTGGGTTGACAGAGAAATTGGTGGGACTCTGCCCCTGGCATGGGGCAAACTATGTTTTAATCTGCTGAGCACCGAAATGAAGTTTATTGAGATCAACACTCTTCCTTTCCTCTTTTCTGATATTCTAGGCTCCACAAGAAGCTCCTGTCTGTATGGCAGTATACGGAAGGACAACAAAAATTGCTGCACACAAAGGGACCTTTAATCTCCACGAGGCTAGCAACATCTCCTACCCCAGATTCAACCACACCTCCTTGCTTCCCCACAAAGGCCGTGGTCACACCTAAGGTTTAATCCAGCTCCAGTCCACTTCCAGAGCGAGAGAAAACATCAGCAAAGTGATGAGTAATTTCCTTTCCACATTACCAATCTGAAAGGTGAATTTTCCGAGTTATTTAACCCTGAAAGAAAACCGCTTGTCGCCTTGCTGACGTGTTCCTTCGCTCTGAAAGTGGACTGAAGCTGGATTAAACCCTAAGTGTGACCACAGCGAAAGAGAGAACATTCTCCTGTTTTCCCTCTATGCTTGGAACATTAAATCGATGTGGCGTAGATCCACCAGGCTCCATTTTCTAGCTTTCTACCAGGCACCTCCATCTTGCTGGAGTCTCCAGAGAACCCAACTGAGGGAATTTAGGGTTTCTCTGTGACGGCGAAGCAGCTAGTCCTACACTAACCCCAGAGGAAATCAGCTCCCTGTCCAATACCATTAGCATTAGCAGCTTAATTCTATCCCTCTGCGGGATGATTGATGAAATCAGGAGCTCTGGTGTTTTAAAAGGTTGCGCTTGGCCCACAGCTAATTGTAGCTATGAAAAAGCATTAAAGTCCCCCCCCCACATGCCCGCCTGCCCGCCCGCCGCTGCCCCCAAGACGTGGAGGAGGATAGGGAATTTCCTTTAAATATCTGCAGCCATAAAGTGCTTTGGGCTTGGTGATGAAACGTATCGCTGTTCAGCAGCTCGTGAAAGGTCCATGGTAGAACTGTGTGAGAGTCGGGGGAGAGAGAAATGTGAACTCAGCTGGATTGGGTGGGGGTGAGAGAGGCTGAGGAGCAGTTTTAAAAATAACTAGTGGAAGCTTAAAAACAATTTAAAAAAACCATTCAACAGTTGTTAATTTAATTGCCTTTCTGATTAAACTCAAAGGCAGTTTATGTATTAATGTCCTTCAGGTTGTGTGCTAGTGGTAAAGTTAGAGGAAGACACCACAGACGGTGGAATTCAAAGTATATACTGCCATTGGAGCCTGTTGTACAGTCAACACATAATCAAACAAGGGCTTTAGATTTTGCATCCCTACTCTTTAGCTTGAGATCTGCGATTGAAGGTCTACTCAAGTGGATGGTCTTCCCAAGCCGTTATCACACCCATAGTACTTGGAGACTAATAAGAGAGGGTTGGTGGCATGAGCTTTCGTAGACAAGTCTACTTCTTCAAAAGCTTGGAAGAAGAGGAGGAGGAGAAGGAGAAGTAGACGTGTCTACGAAAGCTCATGCCACCAACCCTTCTCTTGCTAGTCTCCAAGTGCTACTAACTACCTTGCTGGACTTTTTGAATAGACTAACATGGCTATTTCTCTGATATTGATCACACCCATAGTTCAAGATGACTTCTGGCCATCTTCTTGTCACCTTGTTCAGATATACATATATATATATATTGGTGGGATCATCATAGGGGTGGGCTGTCCCTCCTCAATTGCCCCTCCTTCGATTGTTTACATTAGAATTTTGGGACATTCTATTCAAGTTCAGATGTCAAAATTTGGCACATTCAATCAGATTTCGAATGCCTATGAATATTCGTGCACATCCCTACCTGAATGGGAGCTCACTCTAAGTAAGTAAATATTGTTTTCAGTGGCAGAATATCGAGGTTGGCCCACAATAGTGGGTAGGTGGCTTTGCGTCTGTGTAAAACCCAACCATGCCTGTTTCTTTCTGCACATCAAACTTGACAAACACAGACGTGCGTGCACTTGCCTTAATGCCTCATCATCTCTTGCCTTAGACTTCAATTATGTGACTGGCCTCAACTCTCTGTCAGATCAGCTTTCAAGGGCTTGATCGGTGATGATTTGTTTTCACACATGTGTGCCACCACTTGACACTGCAACCAGTCATCAAGTGATAAATATGTTTTCTGTGAGCTTTAAAATATATGGCTTGTCTTACAAAGTTGGAAGGAATCACAGTAACAAGTGGAGACCCAAGCATGTGTGGTGTTTTTGGAAGTGATTTTTGATGGAGCCATGTCTCTTTGGCTTTATGAAGTTGTAAGATCATAATAGGAGCCCTGAGGGATCAGATTCAGACCACATCTTATCAAGTCCAGCACTGCCTCCTATCTCTTCTGAGCATCTCAAGCAGAAGACAAAGGCAAAACCTTCACCTGCTCTCAAATCCCCACAAATGGCCTTCAGAGGTCCCCTGCCTGTCTCTCCAACCTGGAGGTGGTACCTACACACCTATTCCAGCATCCATTGGTACATCTGTCCTCCATGGATTTGCCCATAAGAACATAAGGGAAACTCTGCTACATCGGGCCACAGCCCATCTAGTCCAGCATCCTCTCCCACACAGTAGCCCATCAGATGGAATCATTTGGCCACCATAATCCTGTTTCCCATTAGGAACTTGTCTGATACCTTTTGTTTAAACCTCTAAAAATTAGAAGAACTTGACTAATGTATACATAATCTACTTGGTTTGGTGGCCTTACTTTTCTGATCTTCCTTGCTCTCTACCCCACCGGAATTTTACACAGAAATGATCCAAGGTTATACATCAAATGAGAAATGGCCCTAGACTAGTTTGAGAAGTCAAAAGCCTGGCTGTGATTGTGCACATTTGCAACGTGGACCTGTGACCAATATGGATGCTTACCCACATTACTACCAACACTCTCTGTCAAGTGACAAGTTGGGCAAGTGTGAAATGGAGATAGAAATTTTGGAGCAGTTTACTCCTTTCTTTCCATTTTTCCTTCTTTGAAGCTTACTGCCTTATTTTCAAAGGAGCTAAAAGGGCAGCTGAAGAATTCTGTGGATGAATTTCTGAATGAAGAAGAACCTGAAGCTCTTAAGAAATGTGCGGATAATTCTTTGTCGAGGACTTTCCCTGGCAACAGTTTGCTGCAGCCAATCAGAATTCACCATAGGGTATGTAGCGCTGGTGATTGTGACAATCAGAAGACATTAACTTCATGTCAGGTTTTTATTAATAGATCTGGCAAGTAATAAAAGGGCGCAGGGACCATAAGCTCAAAGCTAAAAGGCTCCAGAGTTTGCTATTAGAACTTGTCACCTCATGTTTCCTTTATTTGTGCCTCCACAAAACCTCCAATACTTCATCAGGCAAAAAAGCTGAAAAATGAACGATAAGGAGCCTAATTTAATTTATTGAGAGAAGATGAGAAGATCTGCCAGAAGATAGAATCTGTGAGAAGGCATTGCTGTGATGGAGGCTGGTGTCCAATTGTTTTGTGCAGATTTCCTTAGGGTTTTCCACATCAATTGTTCAGCTCTAGGCACTTCTGTTTGGAAATACCAAAACCTACCTTCGTTCCTTCCTTCCTTCGTTCCTTCCTTCCTCCCTCCCTTCCTTCCTTCTGTAAGCCAGTTTGGTCTAGTGGTTAAGGTGCTGGACTCTTATCTGGGAATGCCAGGTTTGATTCTGCATTCTTCCACAAAGCCAGCTGGATGACCTTGGGCTAGTCACAGCTGTCTTCTGACTTCTCACAGCCCCATCTACCTCGGAGGGTGTTCTGTTGTGGGGAGAAGAATAGGAAGCTTTGTCAGCTGCTCTGAGTCCCCTTAAATGGGTGAGAAATGCAGGTTAGAAAAACCAGCTCTCCTTCCTTCCTTCCTTCCTTCCTTCCTTTTTTTGAGGGGACACCTCTAAAAAATACCGACTTTGTTTCTATTTGAGGGAGAGCAAGGATGTGGTGTGGATTGTACCGCCATCCACTAAATGTGGCTGAAAGAGGGAATTTGTTGTAACTGGCAGGGATGGGAAGAGGGGAAGAAGAAAGCAGTAGTCAATGAGACAACCTAAGGCAAAGCAGTGCACCTTCCCAGAATGCCATTTCCATAGAGACAAAAAGAAATAGCCACTGACAGAGATGGACCAAGGCAGCTCATGGTGAGCCTCTCTGACTCTCCTCCTGGTTTGGCCCCAAACCAAGGCAGGGATTTGATTTCCAGCTTGCCTAGAAGAAAGTGAGGCAAACGTTGCTGGGCTTGGTGAGGTGACCCAATGAGGCCTCATTATACACTGAGGGATGCCTTTGGCATCACTTTATAGCTGCATGTGGGCCTTTATGGCCTCCATCTTGAGCAGGACATTTCACAATGGCCACCCATATTGTTTTATACTCCATAAAGAGTCACCACAGCTATAAAAATGCTAGGGTGGCCTTCTTCAGAGGCTGTAAAAGTGCTGTGAAGCAACTGTAAAAACCCTCCCATAAAGGCATAAAAACATAAGAGGAGCCCTGCTGGATCAAGCCACAGCCCATCTAGGCTGGCATCCTGTCCCACACAGTGGCCCACCAACTGCTTCTGAGAATCCCAAGCAGAAGACAAAGGCAAACCTATCACTTGCTTTCAGATCTCTGGAAATGGGCTTTAGAGGCATCCTGGCTAGCTTCCTTGGCCATCTTTTATTTTATTTATTTGTTTACATTTCTATTCCGCCCCATACCTGAATATGACCATGACCGATATCCATCATATTTATGAGAATTACATGCATGTGAAGTTCTGGATTATCTGTTATTTCATTCTGCATGTCCAAGGCAGCCTTCTGTGTAAAAATCCCAAGAGTAATCAGGGAAAACAACCTCATAGTAGCATATATTAGCTTCCGTCAGTTCTCACCATGGGGTGGGGTCAAGAATGAGTTGTGGACTGTGCTACCTCAAAGTCTTCAGAAGGTTGAATGGACTTTGCAGCTGTCCTTACAATAGAGGCCATGAAGGGGCATCATTTCTCCATTTATTTAGGAGGAACTCCTATCGTTTCTTCTCAGAGATGCCATCCATTGCAGTAACCAAACGACAGCCTGACATTTTTAGTCTCTAAAAATATTGAAGTTTTACAGCCTGTATCCCTATATAGGAAAAAGAGACAGTTCTGGGTCATTCATTCTGCAAGGCTTAGGAGATGAAGTACCTTTATCATTCTTGCATGTGAAAAAAAGGATTACGTGGTGACATTCACAGCCTGGTTCTTCTGCACATTTATTTGCACACCACTGCATGATGACTAGATAAACCAGCTGATGTAATCATAAACAGTTGCTTGAACAACTCCATTCAACCTGGTGCTTTCAGTCCCAAAAAGATGGAAGAGACCCAGGATGCCTGGAAATGGTAGCTTTAAAACCAACATCTCTGAACCTTTTTTGTCACAGTCTTACTATTGCAGAAATAACTTCTGGCCTGCACTGCTTTAGTTATTGCCAAAGAGACTGGTCATGCATTCTCCTGTAAATTAGGCAGCTGTTAGGCTGTGAGAATAGAACTGGATCTCGGCAAGTGGTCATGCTCCATTTTTTTTTTTCACAGTATCAAGGAAAGATTTCCCTGAACAATTTCCAGTAGCTTGGCCCAAGTAGCTAGGCTCTGGTCACACACTTAAGATTTCATCTAGCTTCAGTCCACTTTCAGGGTGGCTATGGTCCTAATTAAGGTTTAATCCAGCTCCAGTCCACTTTCAGAGTGAGATAATACTTCAGCAAAGTGAGAAGCTGTTTTCTTTCAGTGTGTTAAATTACTCAGAAAATTCACCTTTGGGACAGATAATGTGGGGAAAAAATTACTGGTCACTTTGCTGATGTGTTCTCTTGCCCTGAAAGCAGACTGAAGCTGGATTAAACCTTAGGTGTGACCACAGCCAAGGTATGAGAGATTAATAACAGATAAGAGATTAGATAAGGGAAATTAAGAAGATATATGTGCCAAACAATCAATAGATGCTGCTGTTTTAGAAGCAATATGATACCTGAGTTAGTAAGGTAGCTGAAATACTATGCTTAGAGTGCTGATATGCTGAAGCCTTGTTACATGGGCAGAGCTAACTTGTGCTACTGCCCCTCCTTCACTTAAAAGTTGGAGTTTCCTTTGTTCTCATCGGACAGGGACGGACAGAGACATCATGGACAGGAGGGACCGGCTTATTCCCCTGTGCCCATATGCATGCAAATAAAGACTCTCTTTCTGAATATTCCTTTGATTATTGATTCCTTGCATAGTAGCGTTAATAAGCGTTAATTTGACTGTAACAAAGGGACAATTATACTTTTATAGGGTACCTTATGTGGTGAGACATGACGTGCAGAAAAAACATTTTTTAGCTCAGAATATCTGCACAAGTGAAAAAGCAAAAGAAAGAAAAATCCTTTGCAGAATCACAATTCATACTTACTTTTGCAAGACCTTTGAGTCAACAACAATGAAAGAGCTAGTTTGAGAGGTGGGATACAATTTAATCATGCATTTTGAAATTGAGTAGATGGGATCAGAGGCTCCTTTGAAATTTCATGGGGTTTACATAGGCTTGGGGACAGACCAGGTCTTATGGAAAATATGTGGAACAATGTCTCCCACAGTGTGGCACACTAAAGATGGCCTTTGTAATATCGTAAATAAATTTATTCAAGTTAAAAGAGTCAGTTGAATGGAATATTACATTGGAAAAACAAGAGAGGCACAAATACCCAAAACATGAACAAAAAATGCCTATGCATTTCCTTAGAATGCTACTCCTAGGTGATGGAAATGTCATTGCACAAATGATCTAGAAGCTGGATACATACAGAGCACATGCAGTATGATTATAATATATTGCCTTTTTATTTCTTCCCTTGGATAATATTACCCTGGAGCCACACAAGTATTTCCTTGATGAAAGACATCTGGATCCTTCAGAAAAATACATGAGCAGTAATTTTGCTTTTTATGGCCTAAAAAAGATACTTAGAAAGGTCTGTTGTTTGGAGAATCATATTTGCCAGTGCTTTTGCAATCTTGGATCTTCCAGACTTGCAGGTATCTGGGAAACACAAGAGTGATTTCTGCTATAGCAAACCAAAACTCCATCCGCACAAAGTTAAAAAAAACAAAAAACCCTCAGAATGCCTTAGGGGAGGTAGGGTCCACATGCTAGTGACTCTAATGCATATTAAAGATCAGAAAAAGGCACTTCCAAAGTGCATTCTCTGGCCTTTAATATGGATTAGAGGTGAGATGGGAACATTAGGGTCTGTATGCCACCATCTCTAAGCTGTTTTTGAGCTGCTTTTTAAAATGTATGTGTGGACGTTGCCCCATTTTCTTGTAGAATTTCCAGTATATAGGAGACATACAAGCTGAAAAACAGGCGAGGAAGGGGAAGATTTGGCTTTTCTATCCTGCTTTTCTCACCCATTTAAGAGGACTCAAAGGGTGTGTCCCCTGCACGTTTGGTCTGGTACCGAAATCAGGTTCAGCAAGGGATGTCCCCATGCATTTTAGATTTGCTCCAATTTCCACGGTCCTGGCTTCTGTGCCACTAAGGCAGGGGGGGATTTGGCATTTGCAGCTGGCGGCACAGGGGCAGGGTGACATCAATCTGGCTTCCAGTGAGGAGAGAGGCACTGCATTGCTACCCACAAATAAATGAGAGAATCTAGGAAGGCCACAAAGATGCAGAATGGAGCAGAGCTGAATAATGGCTCAGATAATATTCTGGGAATATTTTTTTGTAGAGAGCTCAGAGAAGTCTTGCTGTTGAGTTTTTGCTTGAGGCAACAACATAAATATCCCTTATTCTACATAAAGTGATAAGTGCTGGTGTGTGGAAAGCAGATTAGTTTAAAACAGCGCCTTTGTGAAGGCAGCTGAAGGCAAAAGATCTTCTTTAATGAGATGCAAAAACAGCATCCTGCTGTAACCTGGAAAACATTGATAGGTGACGGGAGTTGCTCAAAGAAATTGGCTCTGTCTTAGTTCTGGGCCAGGTGTTTCTGGAAATGTTTTTTCCCCGTATTGCAAGCGAGTCTTGCATTAGCTGAAACTGAACTTTTAAACCCCAGCATCTTTTTCTTCTTTGCATATGCAAGGCAAGCTGAAGATAAAGGAGGGGTAGCAGAATCATCCTTTATTATTTTTAGTAATTCCTTTTGAAGAAGAAGAAGATGAAGAAGAGTTGGCTTTTCTACCCCTCTTTTCTCACCCATTTAAGGAGACTTTAAGCGGCTGACAAAGCTTTCTGTTCTTCTCCCCACAACAGAACACCCTGTGAGGTGGGTGGGGCTGTGATAGGTCAGAAGAGGGCTGTGACTAGCCCAAGGTTACCCAGCTGGCTTTGTGGGTGAGGGTGGAGTCAAACCCGGTATTCCCAGATAAGAGACCTGCTCCCTAACCACTAGGCCAAACTGAACACTTGTCCCCATGTTGTTGTTAAGTGCCACTGATTTTCAGTGGACCTCAACATGTTTCATCATGTAGCTTTTCAAGATTCAGGTCATGTCCATCCACCATTTCTGGTGCTCCCCTGGCTATGTCTAGATGGGAAGGAGGGGCGAGGATATGGTGCCATTATGGCAGCACTGTGGTCAGGTGGCCTGCTATATCCCTCTTTAAAAGTACTAAAAACTATTGCTGGAAAATTCAGCAGTGGTTGCAGGTTTTCCCGCAATAGCATTTAAAAAGAAGGGGGTAAAGAAAACCCTTGGGCATGGAGCAACCATCATAACTCTACCCACCGCACATGTGCAGGGGTTCAAAATAGATGGTTGTGCATGCGTGGGGTTGGGGATATGCGTTTCTGGTGGTGGCTGGCTTTATTGCTTTCTAGCTAGACACTCTGCACATTTTGTGCAAAGCACATCTGGGTGCGTGTGTCACAAATACAAGCAAAGACAATGCCTTGGCTGGCACTGTTTGGCTAGAAAGCAGTAATGCTGGGAAGGTCTTGTGGTTAGAGTTCTGGACTCACATCTCGCAGTCATGGGGTTTGACTCCGCACTCCTCCATGAAGCTCTTCACTGCTCTGATTCTGAGCTATCACAGCCTCACTTACCTCACCGGGTGTCTGTTGTGGGGAGAAGAACAGAAGGTTTCTCAGCTGCCTTGAGTCCACTCTAAATGGGTGAGAAAAGTGGGGTAGAAAAGCCAACTCTTCTTCAACTCTTCTTTCTAGTGGGATATCTAGCCACCGTCTGGCGGCCGCCTCTGTCTTTGTGCAAGGAACACCATAAGAGTTATGGATTCTATCTCTGCTGCTTTCAGGAAGCAATATATGCCTTGGATCCATTTGGCTTGCTATCTTTTTAAGGACAGTGATGGTGGACAGGTTTCTCCCTTTCCCCCCTTTGCCTGTCCGTGAAAATATTCATGATGCTTTAGAGAAGAACAGGGTGCAGATGAGAGTTTCAATCAATAAGTAAAGAGCATCAGCATTTCGCACAACCCTGGTGAGAAAAGTATGGTATCGCTTTACTTTTATCTCTACTTTAAAACACCCTGGATATCTTGGGTTTTGCTGTCCCTAGCAAATAATTTCTGAAAGATATTGTTTGAAAATCAGAAAAGAAAGCAAAGCCACCCCCTCCAGCTCTTTATACCGCACTGAACTTAGCAGTTCATTATGTTGGGAAGTGTGGTAGGGGGAGGGGAATGGATGCAAAGTTATGTGAATATTCTTTCCACATTAAGGAAGGATCAGACACGTTTCTGTTTGATCGGGTTTTAGGCAGCAAATACGGACGTGTGGCATCCGTTCTGTCCAAAATTCAGTTCCCTGTCTGCTAATGTTTCACTCAGCCTTGACATTTTGTAGTTTTCTCTTTGGAAATGAACAGATGATTGCCAGGTGCTGTTTGGCTGTGTGGAGAAGAAGAAGAGTTGGCTTTTCTACCAAACTTTTCCCACTCATTTATAGGGACTCAAAGCAGCTGGCAAACCTTCCATTCTTCTCCTCACAAGAGATACCCTGGGTGTTTCTGCATTGGCTGCAGAAACCATTTTAACCCACTCCCCCATCAAACCCCCATTTAAGACCCTTGTGTAGTTACCTTCCGCACTGACGACCTCTTCAGCAACCCTTCCAGGTGGCCGCTTCTGCATTTCGGCACACGAGATCCATTTCTAAAACGGGTCTCACTGCTGAAAGATAGATTAAAATTAAGACCTAAAAATTAGGTCTTCAGTCTGACCCTTTGCCTGGATCCATGTGGAAGCAGGACACTTCCACACATGGCCAAGCTAAGGGACGGATGTCCCTGCGGCTGCCATCTTTAGGATCTTCTTTGATCCGTTTCTCAGCGGCATATGCGGAAGCACCCCCTGTGAGGTGGGCTCAGAAAGAGAGCTGTAACCAGCCCAAAGGTCACCTAGCTGGCTTCGTGGAGGAGTACGGAATCAAACTTTGTGATTCCCAGATAGGAGTCTGGCACCCTAACCAGAAGACGAAACTGGTGTGGATACTCTCCTCCCCACCCTGTTCTTCTCTAAAGCTTCAAGAATATTTTCACAAGCTGTTCAATATGATCATCAACCACATAGTGAGACACAATATGTCACTTTTCTCTCTCTCTTAAAGTCAACTGGCCATCTCATGATCTTCTCCCTTGATTCTTAGGGCTTCAGGTTTCCATGCACCGTTGGAGGTACCATTCCAGCAGCATCCTGTTCTACCACTAGGGGCGCTGTGAGTAGGAAGAGTTGGCTAGAGTCATCTATACTTTGCATCCGTAGCCTGAAGCTCTGTCTTTATTTACCTTCACTGATGTAGCTAGTAGTTAATGTAAGGCTTTCCTGTCTAAATGTATCCCTAACTAAATAGTTGGCTGATCTTAAAGACATGGTCCCCATGTGGCTAATTTTCCCAAGTAAATCCGGCCCACCCCACCTGGAGATACAGTTTCTAGCTGCGCACATAATTAATGCCGCTTAATACTAAATAATCTGATTGGAGCGAACACCTCTGCAGACAGAGATACTCCGGCACACAGAAGGGGAAATAATTGCCACAGACAATAAAGGAAAAACTGTGGCAGACGATGGTTAGGTCACATTTGTATCCTGTCATCCTTTCAAGGGTCTTGGGACAGAATGGATGTAGCTATTCCAATTTATCTTCATAACTGCCTTGTTGAGTTAATTAAGATCAAATTCCCCCAGAGAGCTTCATGTGTGAGGGAATATTTGAATGTGAGACTCCAAAACCAAGACTGACACTTCTTCTAACTCACCACGTGAAGAATTTGGAAAGCATGCATTCTCAAATGCACTAGTATATGCAGTCTTGTCCAAGTTTTATCATTTATTTGTTTATACTATTTATATTCCACTTTTTCATATTAAAAAACATATAGAGCAGGGGTGTGAAGTAGCGATGCACAAAGTTGGGTTCATGTTGCAAAATTCATTCAAACAGTTCAGGATTGTTTGGCTGTGGTCACACTAAGGTTTAATCCATCTTCAGTCCACCTTCAGTGCCAGAGAAAAACATCAGCAAAGTGACCAGTCATTTTGTTTCCACATCAACTATCCCAAAGGTCAATTTTCTGTGTTATTTAACACTGAAAGAAAACAGCTTGTCACTTTGCTGATGTTTTCTCTCACTCTGAAAGTGGACTGAAGCTGGATTAAACCTTGGGTGTGAACACAGCCCAGATGTTCACATCAAATTGAACCAGAAACTCTGCAGTTCCCTACTCCAGGATGTAGTCTGGAATAAGGCCCAGGGCTTTCGATCTGATGTTGAAATAGGCATACTGAAAGGGAAGGAGGAGGAGAAGAAGAAGAGTTGGTTTTTCTACCTCGCTTTTCTCACCTATTTAAGGGGACTCAAAGTGGCTGACAAAGCTTCTATTCTTCTCCCCACAACAGATACCGTGTGAGGCAGGTGGGACTGTCTAAGGCCACCCAGCTGGCTTCATGGGGGAAGAAGAGTTGGCTTTTCTGCCCCACTTTTCTCACCCATTTTAAGGGGACTTAAGCAACTGACAAACTTTTTTCTCCCCACAACAGAACACCTTGTGAGGTAGGTGGGGCTGTGAGAGCTCAGAAGGAGAGCTGTGACTAGCCCAAGGTCACCCAGCTGGCTTCATGTGGGAGGGCAGAATCAAAGCTGGTATTTCCGGATGGGAGTCTGGTTCCCTAATCGCCTGGTATTTCCAGATGACAGTCCGGCTCCCTAATCACTAGACCTAACTGGCTCATTTTAACAAAACATTGTAACAAATCCAGCATTTGTTACAATGGAAATAATTATCTTTATAGCAGGAATTGCAAAAAGAAAAGAAAAAAAAAGGCAATTTAGCATTTGGCATCCAATTCCCAAAGTCGTTGGACTTCGTGAGCTTTTGTGTATCATGGTGATGCACTGTTTGGCAGGTGATTTGGAAACTGGATTTTAGCTGGACATGGATGCTGAGTGACAGTGAAAGCCATGTCCCTTTGTTCTGGTACAGCAGCTTTTGCAGAGAAGAAGGAGGGACTAAAGCATCGTGAGCCCCTGTTATGAATGACTTTACCTGGAGGTGATCTCTTCCACTAGGCTGACTTTGACATTAAAAATGGAAGCGGCTAGGGACGTTTTCCACCCAAAGCTCAATAGAAAGTGGCAGGTGTCAGATTTTTGCAAATTTCTAAATATAATCTACAGGCTTCTGTTGACAGGGACATGAAGGCTCCAGCCTGGAAACAAGCCAGCCTAAACTGCCACAACTAACTGAGAAATACAGATAATTCTAAAACCAGGAGAGAAAGAGAAGGTTAAAGTTTTCGTTTAAATGCAAAAGAGCACAAGGTGGGAAGAGAGGAAGGGAAAGCATAATAGTACCCATCAAGTCCTGCAACTTGGTCCTAATTTGGACAAAGGGAAATAAGAAAATGTTAAATCAGCAATAGAAGCAGTCCTGTCTGGTTTAAAGGGACTACTCCAGAACAGGACTGGTTTTGGAATCAGTCTCTGGTGAGTGACTGGGCTTAGGTTGTTGTTACCGCAAGTTCAAGCACTAGTTAACATTGGTCACTCATCTGCCCAGCTTCCCATGGCCCTGATTGGTAATTTGCCAGTAGTACTTTTTCCCATGCTGTGATTGGTTGCATTTCCTTAATTGGTACATATGAAACTCCCCACCCCAAAGAGTCACTCTTGGTGTCATTGTTTCCTGTTTAAGAAAAGGGCACCATTTTCAGGTTTCAGGTTGGGGTAAGGGAATTTTAGGGATGTTATGTTTGCTTTTATAGACCCAAATTTGCCCACAGGGTGTTTCATTGTGTGTCTTATCACAACCTTTATTACAATTGCCAGAATTCAAACTTGACTGAATGACATCTCAGAACAACTATCAGTTGACTTAATTTATGCAATAGAATATATTCAAAGGGCACTTTAAAAAAATGTATAGTATACATGTTTCTTTCTATTAAAAACCAGTTAATTGTCTTTGATTGCAGGCTATAACATAAGGAACTTTTCCTGCAGTGCCTGATGTTTTATGTTAAGATCTTCATGGAATGCAGTTACTATAATAAATGAGAGCCTAGATTTATTTTTCAGCTGGTGAAGCTGAGCTCTGTACAGTATCATAGTTGTTATTCTTCACATCCTTCACTGCACCTGTCCAGGAACTGGAGGAAATTTATCTATTTATTCTGTTGCATAAATCTATTCTATTGCATAAAGCTAACTGAAAGGAAATATCCTGGATTAATTCATCTTTTTGTGCCTAGATTTGTTGTACACATCATTGGCTTAAGAAGAAAGTGCAGGAGATGTACTGTATTTTGGATGCTTCCGTCTGTTTTATAGAAGGACTCCCACAATGCTGTGGGGTGGCCTGAAGAGCGTGGGACATGCATGTTCTTACAATCCATCAGGCCAGAAGCAATTTTTCCTGCCACCATTACGCTGACCCTTCCAAGTGCACTTCCTTTGAAGGCAGATATGGCGAATCTGCACTGGTTACCTATCCGCTACCGAGCCGAATTCACGTGTGGACGTCTACAGGTGTGTAAGGACCCGAGGAAGATGTGTACGGGCATCTATGAATGTTGTCGATATTTGTCAGTGCAAATTCAAATGAAAACTTTGAATGAATAGATTCGAACTTGCTTAATTATCAAATCGAATTTGGTTACATTTGAATTTTAAACATTCAAATCGAATTGAGTTTTCAGGTATTCGAATAGAATCGTCTCTGCCTTTTGCTCTTCTACCGTTCGGCTCTTCTCCCATCTCCTCTCCTTCACCTTCCCAGTGGAACTCACACAATACAGCCTGAAGAACCCGGTCCCCTCTGCTTGGTTACAGTAGGATGGCATTGCTCCTCGCCCTTTTTTTTTCATTTTTCTTTTTTAGTTATAAATGTTTTAGTGTCCTTTAAACAGGTTGTCACAATGCGTTACTGGGAGAATTAACAAGAATCTCCATAAACAGATTGTAAAGTGATAGCCATGCAAGAGCTGCCTGTTACTCTAGCAACAGCTCAACATGGAAAGGCTTTTAATTGCACCCGCCTTCGGTCGTGGCTGAAGGGGACAACCCATTTGCAGCTGGCGGCACATTGGCAAGAAGGTCCAGGGGTTCCAGGTAGATGATCTGTTGCTGCTCCTGGAGAATGTTGGCTTCTGGCTGTCTCTGGAGGCCGCCCACTTTCCATACTGATGCACAAGATAAACTGGCTTCAGCGAGGCAGCTCTTTCCTCGGTGAGCTTGCAGAAATGAATCCTAAGTGCATTTCCTTGGAACCAAGCCATGATGAAATGTTGAGAACTTCCAAGCTGATCTGTGCGGAATTATACTGCCGTCAATCGGAGACATGGATCTCCTATCCTCCTCCTTGCCACCATGTCAAACAGCAGTTTGGGGTAGGGTATCTGCGGGTTCCCGATGGCAAAAAGGGTGGTTTTGTGCCAGTTTTCTCCTTCCCAGACGACTCGAGCATCGTAGGTATGTGAAATTCACTTCACACTTGAAAATGTTTGCATTGGAACGAATATGCAGCAGTTGGAACATCCAGAAATTTGGTTGAACCAACCCAGTCTGTGTTCCAAACAAGTCGTGTTTCCTATGTTTTTGCCATCAAAAAGGACTTTTTTTAAAAAAAATGGAAAAATTGCATCCCTCCTTTTTGTTTTGGTTTTGAACAAGTTCAGAAACAACTGTGAACAAATACCGTATTTTCCGACGTATAAGACGACTGGGCGTATAAGATGACCCCCAACTTTCCAGTTAAAATATAGAGTTTGGGATATAGTTGCCGTATAAGAAGACAACATCCGGCATATAAGACAACCCCCGACTTTCGAGAAGATTTTCCTGGGTTAAAAAGTAGTCTTATACGCCAGAAAATACAGTAGGTGTTTGGTTTGGTGGCAAACCAAACATGCGGTTTTCATTTCTCTACATCCTTGGTGTGCAGCTCTGTTGACAGGTGCAGATCTGAAACCTGCAAAATTTCTTTGTACCTTGCCAAGTACAAGTTACTCTGTCTAATATCTGATTTAGGAGACATAAAAAATGGCCTACTTGCAGGAACACAATAAGGCTTTCTGTAGTTACCTGTTTGGGGAACTCTGGGGGAAGTCCTGCATGGACCATCTGCAGTGTGTATAATTCTGGTCACCATATCTCAAAAAGAATATCGTGGAACTGGAAAAGGTGATTAAGGGGCTGAGACACCTCCCTTATAAAATCAGACTGCAATGTCTAGGCCTCTTCAGCCTGGAAAGACAGCCTTTAAGACGGGACCTGATTGAAATATATAAAATAGTTCATGGTATAGAAAAGGTGGATAGAGAAAAATTCTCTATCATACAACACTAGAACCAGGGGGTCCTCAATGAAGCTGATGGGTAGGAGAGTCAGATCAGACAAGGGGAAGTATTTCTTCAGCCAGAGGGTCATCAGTGTATGGATTTGGCTGCTGGAAGAGATGGTACCAGCAACCAGCCTAGATGCCTTTAAAGAAGGGTTAGACAAATTTGTGGATGACAGATGTATCAATGACTACTAGAATGGATGCCTAAGTACATCAGGCTGAGGGGACAAGCAGGATGCCTCTAAGGCCATTTGCTGGGATGTCTCTCTGTTCTCAATTTGTATATGAGTGCATCCCCATGGCATGTCTTATTTCGGTTTAAGGAAACCGAAATAAATGAACGGGGTTAATCCTGTTTACATGAATTGCAAGTTAACCCGGTTCCATGGCATTCCGAGGGCAGCCTTAAATTGGAATCAATCCTGGGAGTCCAGACGGCAGCCCTGTCCTCCCGCCATTGCCCACCCCCTTTCTCTCTCTTTGGTGTTCCCTCCCAGGATCCCACCCTCCCTTCCCTTTGCGTCATCCATGCTCCGCTGGGGATTCCCTGTCCGATCCGGCCCATTCTCTCCCCTCCCCCTTCCTAGAAGCAGCAGCAGCAGCAACCATCCATCCATCCATCCTGGTGCTCCTCATTGCCTGCCGCCGCCGCCTCCCGGAGCACGCTCGCAGCGCTCGCAGCGCCCGCAGCGCCATCCATCCATCCATCCATCCATCCATCCATCCATCCATCCATCCATCCATCCATCCATCCATCCATCCATCCATCCATCGAGGAGCCCCCTTCGCCCTCCCCGCGGCGGGCATGCTGAGCCCGCCCACCCTCTCGCCTGCCCCTCGGCTCTCCTCTTCCAGCCTCGCGCCGAGGGAAGAGCAGCCAGCGGCGGCGGCGGCGGCGGCATCCATCCATCCATCCATCCTGGCGCTGCAGCGTTTGCCCCGCTCCGCCGCTGCCGCCGCTGGCTGCTCTTTCCTCGGCGCGAGGCTGGAAGAGGAGGAGAGCCGAGGGGCAGGCGAGAGGGTGGGCGGGCTCAGCGTGCCCACCATGGGAAGGGTGAAGGGGGCTCCTCGCTTGCTCTTCCCCCTGGGGCCGGGAGGGAAATCGGAGAGCGGGGAGAGTGGGTGATCGCCGCTCCGCACGCTCAAGGCCCCGGGTGGTGGTGGTGGTTCAGGGGGCTTGAGCGTGTGGAGCAGCCAGTGGCGGCAGCCAGAGGCGAAGTGGGGGCAACGTGTCTCTGGCTGGGAAAGTTCCCCGGGGACTCCAGGTCTTTCCTTTCCTTTTAAAGTTTTAAAGTTCAGAACTTGCGGAAAACTGCAACATTGTTACTAAGCTACCTCGCTACAGTGTAGCTTTGGAGGTAGTAGCTGTTTGGAGGCTGGATTCTTTGAATGAAGCAAGCTATTGGGAGAGGGAATCCTAAACACGATGTGCTTCAAATACGTATAGCCATTGGTTACAGTGCGATTGGGGGCGGGACAGCCTTAATACGGAATCTCATCCTGGAAAACGATACTGTCCACACAGTTAAAAAGGAAACACGTATCAACGCACGATCCGGAGTGAGACCTGTTGAAATCAGGATTTACTTTAAAACGGTTTAAGGTGGTTTAACACGGAAGGAGCGTATTAAGCCGAACTGCCGTCTGAACTGGGCGGAGTCAAAACATTTTGAATTTGAGATAACGACGCCGTGAAGACGCGCCCTATGAGTGTCTGAATTCAATGTACGACACTGAATGTACAAATGTCAAATGTTACGAATATCCCTGCACATCCCTGTTTAGCTCTGCTCTTAGAAGGGTTGGGGCTCACAGATGGCACACTTTCCCTGTAAACATGGCAGGATACGCTGGTGTGCAGCTCCTTCCTGTGCCCAGTTTGTGGTACCATCCTGAATGGGGCGCTTCTAAAAGGAAGCAAGTTTGTTGTCTGCTAAGGAAATTAAAAAGTCATTTGAGGTCCTTCACGTCTTCTGCAACTCATGAGTTGTGACTCTAACTTATTTTCCGTTTAATCTTTATTGAAATTACCTGTGGCTTAAGATGTGGCCATCATGCTTTGATCTCTGCCTAACTACAACAATACAAAGGGACCAATGGTTTCGTGTTTCATCAAAGCCATCAGAAGAAAGAGTCACTGCGGGTTTCTTCTCATCATGGCAAACCTAGGTTTATCATGGCATCTGCACTCGGGCAATGGGGAGCTGGCACTTGGTTGCTCTTTTCCTCTCCCCCTGTAATATTTCTTTCCTGCTCCTGCCTCCCTTGTTTCTTCTTCAGTGAATAATATTGCCGCTACCTTTGAATTATTCACCGCTGACCTTTCAAGGGGTGGAAAAGTTGCAAGTTAACCAAGATTCTTTGAAAAATGCATCGTTGGCACACAGGGCCTTTGCACTGGGGACTGAAAACAAAACAACATGGCTGGAAGATAGAAGAGCTAAAATGTCTTTCATAGGAGTAGGGTTGGATGCCATTTCCAGGTTGTCTGTTAGAGCCGTTGCAAATTAATGGTGATAATTTCATTTCATTATTATCCACGAAACCTAACATCCTAAGACAGGAACTAACAATGCAGGGGGATAAATAGCAGGCTGTTGACGGATCTGAAATGTGAGAAGGGACCATGTGAAGACATATGCATAACACGATGAAAAGGGTGGCAGTCTGGTAATAATTAGGGTTTTTTGTCATCCTTTTCTGCATTTGAAGTTGTTTTTGGATATACATTTTTCCAGTTTTGTTTGGTGGTTAGGGAGCTGGTCTCTTATCTGGGAATACTGGGTTTGATCCCACCCTCCTCCACAAAGCCAGCTGTGTGACCTCTCTTTCTGAGTTCTCAGAGCCCCACCTGCCTCATAGGGTGTCTGTTGTGGGGAGAAGAACAGAAGGTTTGTCAGCTGCTTTGAGTCCCCATAAATGGGTGAGAAAAGTGGGGTAGAAAAGCCAAGTCTTCTTCTATTTCCCACTCCAGTCTCCATGCTGAGACTGCTTTTTAGCTGTATGTGCCTATAGTGATCCTAATGCGGATCCTGTTCGTGGGAGCAGGCAAAGCACAGAAGAAGAAGAAGAAGAAGAAGAAGAAGAAGAGTTGGCTTTTCTACCCCTCTTTTCTCACCCATTTAAGGGGACTCAAAGCAGCTGACAAAGCTTTCTGTTCTTCTCCCCACAACAGACACACTGTGAGGTAGGTGGGGCTGTGAGAGCTCAGAAGAGAGCTGTGACTAGCCCAAGGTCACCCAGCTGACTTCGTATAGGAGTGTGGAATCAAACCTGGAATTAACAGATAAGAGTCTGGCTCCCTAACCACTAGACCAAACTGGGCAGAGTTGCCCAGCAGACACTGTGGCCCCAGCATACTGCTGGAAAAGTCTCAAAGGATCAGGAAGATGTTACTTTTTATGGCAACTGATAAATATTTGGCAGCTGCAGCCTTTCCACTTGGGATCTTTTCATTAATAAACATTCAGCATTATCACAGGCAGACCGTTCTGGAAATGTGATTAAAATAGTATTAATCAGCTTCCTGGAAGGCTCAAATGCAGAAGTTGCAGGGAAAAAGAAAAGAAAGAAACCCTTCATAGTTTCTTCCTTCTAGCAATCACTCGGGCAGAGTCTTTGTGGGGAAAAGAGCTTGGCTCAGGCAGTCAGCAGATATCATCTAGCCTCAACGTGGCTTTAAAATATTCACCGAGGTGTAAATTAAGATAAGGAGCCACTGAAAGGACCTTTTTGAAGCTAATGCCTGGCCTAAGTAGTGAACGGGCGATGAGTTGCCCTTGGATGTTAAGACCCCCAAATGAGGTATTTGATAATCTCCATTTAATTACGAGTATCACAGGAATAGAAAGGCAAGGAGAGGCTATTTTTGCAGTGCTGGCTACTGTGGTTTGGAGCTGGTTCTTTTTCTGCATAGGCCTCTAAAGAATTGCTGCTGTGAACTAGGGATGTACAAAAATATTCAAAACATTCAAAATCCACTTGAATTCACTCAAATTTGGACATTCAAATTTGAATAGAACGTCTATACATTCGTTTTTTAACACTGGAACGAATTTGAATGTTTTGAATCGTTCATATGAATTATTCAGAGATCTCTATGTATATGGATACATGGGCATTACATACGTATCTGTACACATCTTATTTGTATCTGTGTGTATTTGTACAGAGACGTACAGGGAAAAAACGGGATGCTAACGGGATAAAAATGGGGTGCGTGTAGATGTGTACAGGTGCGCATGGATGCATACGGACACATACGAATGTTGTCGACATTCGTATCCTACAAATAGATATGCGTGTATTTGAAACAGATTTGAATTTGGATATGTACAGTCGTTTTTTCTCAATTCTTTCACATTTGAACATTCAAAGATTCTCATTGAACCTGAAAATTGCATTCGTGAACACCTCTGTTGTGAATTCTTTGGTGCCAAACCAGAAGGAGTTATGGGGCGCGACTCCCCTTACCAGTTTGGTCTTTTTGTTAAAGTGTTGGAGTCTTATGTGCTTATCTCCCGGTTCAATTCCACACTCCTGCACAATGGCAGCTGGGTGGCCTTGGGCTAGTCACAGCTCTCTTTCTGAGCTTTCACAGTCCCACCTACCTCACAGGGTGTTCTGTTGTGAGGAGAAGAACATAAGGTTCGTCAGCTGCTTTGAGTCCCCCTAGTGGGTGAGAAAAGAGTGGTATAAAAACCAACTCTTTTTCTTCTTCCCCAAACAAGATGCCCAGTAAAATGCCTTCTGCCACCTCATCTCAATTTGTGGCAGAAGTGGGGGCTTCAAGGCACAAGAGCCATCTGAGCCCCCAGTTTCTGAGGATGCGATTTTCTTGCCCTCAATGGAAGCACATTGGAGTACTGCTTCAAATGATACCTCCTAGCTAGAAAGCGGAGGTGAGAAAGCCATCCCCAGCCCCAGGCAGGCTGCCTCCATTTTAAAATGGAGAGCCAGTAGCCTTTCTCTTGTAAGGCGTGTTCTCTGGAGGGCTTCTAGAGACAGAAACAGGCTTGAAATGAACATGCTGACAGGGGGCGATTTCACACTTCCCTTCCTGTCTGCTGGACAGGAAAGGAGTGTCATCACCTAACGTTGACTAGCACTTGCCCTTGGGAGTGCTAGTTACATACAGTCTAAGTCCTGCGCTATCGGTCACTCACCTGTGACCAATCCCAGGGCTGGTCCTCTTCAAGACACCACCATTTTGGTTGTGGCGCCCTCCGCGATTGCACATGTGTCAGCGCTGTCACCGTGACGCTGATGCTCTGAGGACACACAGTCATGCCTATGGTTGTCTCAGGTGGCAGCGTGCTTGGGCGGCATCTCAGACGATCCCAGAGCACAGGAAGAGGTGTGAATGGCGGCTACCTGGATGCTTCTGGTAAGTAATTGGGTAAGGTTAGTAAAGGTGTAGAGCACCATTTCGTGCTCCACATCTAGTGCATGTTTAGGGAACTTCTGGGAAGGCAGGGGCCACCTGGAGACTGTAATGGCCTCCTCAAGGTGTGGATGCTCTTACCCAGAAGTCCACTAATCATGCACTACAAGCTGTAGTGCAAATAGGCCTCTGGTCCAGAATAAGTTACTTTCCTGCTGAGGGGGAACCCCCAGATCCGGAAGTAGCTGTGATTACTACTAGGCAGCAATTAAAGTGTGAGAAAACTCACACAAATGCTCCATCTGAAAGGGACAGAGTCTTTGCCTTTCCCTTCAAGTCAAAGTTCCCTTCTCCGATGCCTGTTGAGACTTATTCCTCTTGACCAGGTTATTATCGTGCGGTCTTTATGGGGCAAATGCAGTGCTTGTGGAGGCGAAACCTGCTTCACACGGTTTTTGGAACTGTCAATTAACATCACAGCTGCCTAAACCTCACAGCCAGGCACGTCCTTTTGGGGTGTCTTTAGAAGCCTTTCTAAGACGAGTAAAAAGGGCTGCAGAGAGACTTTTAAGTTTCTCGCAGATAATGAGGCAGATGCTCCCAGCATATTGTGGTTTTCAGACTCTACCACAAAAGAAAAAGAAAATGCTACACCATGAATAATTTACACCTTTTGCTCTTCCTCCGACGCCTCAAAGTTAGGTCTCTGTATGTGTCAGAACTTTTAAAATTCCTGTGTATTTGCAAGTGTGCGAATATGTAGCTCTCACGTTGCGAGTACCGGTGTCTAAGTTCTCATTAAGTGGCAGAGTTTGTCTCTCACCTCATAATGGAAATCCAGATGGAAATCCAAGGAATAGAAAAAGAATTGCGACAGAATGGCTGATTTTTTGAGAGGGCTGATGGGTCTCTGAAATATGGCTTCCTCCCCAATTTGGATCTGAAGTGCCCCTCCTTAGCTTACTCTGGCCATGGTCATACCTTCCCTTTAAGCCTTCTTCAGTCCATCTTCTGATCACAGCGCTCACACCCTTTCATTTCTTTCCATTTTATTTGTGGACTTTCCAACATGAATAGAAATGAAAAGGTTTGAGTGTTGCGATCATATGATGGACCGAAGCTTTAAAGTGAGGCTACGATCATAGCCTGTCCCTGTTTTTGCACTTACCTGTGGAAATCCGGATGAAGAAGATCTGGATCTTGGAGATGGTGTCTTTGCTTGAATCCGGCCCTCAAAGATCTGGATCTTCGTGAGGGCCCCATATAGCCAAATGGGCCTTCTAGGGCCCAATTGCAATCGGTGCTAAATGGGGCGCCATGCGGATGCTGTAGCACCCAATTCCAATGCCCCATTTCACCAGAGCCAGAAGGGGCATCGGTGGCATGATGCGATTGGCCAGCACCACCATCACTCATGGTATATGCCTACAGATAGAGGGCAGGGTGGAAAGGCATGGCTTCATAGCTGCCTATGCAGCAACTATGAAGCCTGTGCCCAACTCTGTAGATGGCTGTGGAGGCCATGCAGGCCTCCATAGCCGTGAATGGCAGGGCAGAGCTGGAGCCCCTCCACTGCAAATGGCACCTGCTGTGCCCACCCCTGGACCCCATTGGCCTGGTAAGTAGTGCGGACGAGCACCCTCCAATCTGTTCTTCATGGATGAAGACCAGATTGTGGATACCATTAAAGGGGGCTGCAGGAAATCTAGATTTAAGGGCCTGAAGGATCCATTAAATCTGGATTTCCCCAGTACTCATGGGGACAGGGCCTTCAGGATAGGACCCTAAAGGGGTCTTGTGAGGGGACAGGGCATGTCAACTGGATACCGATCGGGTTCCTAAAAAGTTCTTCATGGGGTCTCCGGGGCCAGTGCAAAAACAGCCTTAGAGTACCTTATACAGTGAGCAAAAGCAGGAAGGTCAAAAAACATTGAAGCCAAAACTCAAAACTCACCACATAACGAGAAGGCAAAAGGAAAGGGGGATCACAGAGGACAGTGGTGGATAGATAATGTCATGGAAGCAACAAACATGAGCTTGTGCAACCTTCTAGAGACAGTGGAGGTCAGGAGAACCTGGCATGTCTTGGTCCATGTGGTCAGAAAGAGGCAGACATGACTAAATGAGTAAACAACAGGAAGGTTAAATGCAGGAACACCGTAGAGGACAGAAGCTATTTTAAAAGTAAGCCTTGACTACTTGCAAAGCTTATTCAACCTTACCCTAAACATGTCTCAAAATACCCAGTAAAGAGTCAATGCCTCATGCACCTTCCAAACAGTGGATTAGGAGATGGTGCCAAAAAATTATTTTACTTCGGGAAATCCTGGAGTGTTAAAAAAGAGAGAGAAAATGTGTCCCTCACCTCAGTCTCAAGTGAACCAAAGCTAACGAGTCAAAAGCCGTAGTTCAGAAACAGCCCTTTTGCTCAAAGGGTGTTAATGGAAGGAAGCCCTTTATTATGCATCATCTGTGTGACTACGGTGGGATCAGACAGGGCTTTTTAAAGTTGTCGCTTTTAAAAAAGCATCCCCTCCCCAGATGCACCACACACAAAAAGGAACAATTGTCCAGATTTGCAGCTGAGAACTTACTTTATTCAAGTCAGGCAACCCTTCCCCTGATAATCAGTGCTACCCACAGATTAGCCACTAATCCTCTCACAGTGGGAAACCCCTACTGCTCGGGTAACATAGTTTCCCACCCAATCCATCTTAAAGAAAGAGATGCCTTCGGTGTTACGAAATTCCGAATGACAAACAGGCAACCTTTCTCAGGCTTCAAGATAGGGATAAGGCAAATGCTGGTACAAACATTTTAGGCTCAAATTCACCCAGAGGACACCTCTTTAAGCCTGTCCATCATTAGGAGAGAGGGCAATTGACCTTGACCTTGAACAGTTAAGCACCAGACGGACAATTCTGTGACCAACTGGGGTGTTATCAGCAACCAGCCTAGTTGGCTTTAAGGAAGGGTTAGACAAATTTATGGATGACAGATGTATTACAATGGCTACTACAATGGATGCCTAAATAAATTGTTCAGGCTGGGGGAGAAGCAGGATGCCTCTAAGGCCCTTTGCAGGAGACGTTTTGCCCTTGTCTGTGCTTGAGATGCCCATGGGCAACTGGTGGGCCACTGTGTGCAACAGGATGCTGGACTAGATGGGCTGTGGCCTGATCAGCAGGGCTCCTCTTATCTTCTTGTGTTCTTAATTGCACCGGGCAGAAATGTTGAGGGCGATGAACTATCTGGACACACAGCGTGCCTCTTTCTTCAGTAATGGGATCATTGGATGGCCTTCTGCAGCTGTGGGGGCGCAGCTTGACCCAGGATCTTAGCACAGCGATGAGTACCCAGTTAGCCCACTCCAAATCTGCAAGCGGATGGCAACTGAAATCTCATTTCTCCATCTGAAAGTCTTGTTTTGCAGCCTTCCTTAGAAGTGTTTCAGAAATTGTGTTTTCAAAGGCCCGTCTGTCCCCACTGGAAGCTTGCGGTTTTCATGGTGGTTCGTTTGCTTTAATGGAAAATGTATTTTTTCCTGCTTCTTTTTACAACATGAAAAATACATCTGCTACTGCTAAGAGTTACGGAGGACCTTGCTTCTTCGTTATATATTGTGTTGTACATTGAAGTGGAAAATGTCTCTTCGTTTCAGTTTCTGTTCTGTCACATGGATTTTCAGGCCCTTTTGCAAAAGGACAGCAGAAAGCCCCTTTGTTTCCTCTTGTCATATCCTAAGGAAAAGGATGCCTTAATTTTAGCATGGTTTTAAAGTCTAAACAGAGAGGAGAATCGAGCAGATGTTCAAAGCCAGCATCCAAATGACACAGACTGTAAGCCAAAAAACATACCCTGATGTTCATTCCTATTCCAGAGCTAATTTTGGCAGGGAGTAAGTAGATTCAGGTAATCACATGTTTTTGTTCATCAATCTTCTTTAAGAGAAGAGGTAGCTCAGGCCATGGTCATACCTTCACTTTAAACTAGGGGTGTGCACAAATGCAATTTTTGACATTCGATTAGATTCAAATTGAATATTTGAATCTCCGAATTCGTACGAATAGAGAAAGAATTAATGTATTAAAATTCGAACTGATTCAAGTTCATTTGTAACTATTTGTACGGATATTCAAAAACGAATTTGATGATACAACTGTCAGCAACAATCGTATGTATCCGTACACATCTACACGCATCCCGTTTTTATCCCGTACTTATCTTTATGGATGTATATGGATACGAATAAAATATGCATGGATATGTATGTAATGGGTATGAATCCAAACACATATGAATGTCTGAATTATTCGAACAAATGATTCAAAATATTCATATTTGTTCGAATATTAAAAAGCTAATGTCTGGACATGCAGTTCGAAATTGAATGTCCGAATTTGGCCAAATTTGATCGAATAATGAATATTTTGAATATTCTTGCACATCCCTACTTTAAACCTTCTTCAGTCCATCTTCCAATCACAACACTCACACTTTTTCATGTCTATGGCTGTGGTCACACCTAAGGTTTAATCCAGCTTCAGTCCACCTTCAGAGCGAGAGAACAAACCAGTAAAGAGACCAGTAATTTTCTTTTCACATTATCTACCCCAAAGGTGAATTTTCTAAGCTATTTAATACTTAAAGAAAACAGCTTGTCACTCTGCTGATGTATTCTCTGACTCTGAAAGTGGTCTGAAGCTGGATTAAACATTAAGTGTGACTACAGCCTATCCATTTCATTTGTGGACTTTCCACCTCAGAAAGTCCAAATGAAGAATGAAAGGCGTTCAGCTCTGTAACAGACAGCATGGATTGGCACACTTTCCCCAGCAACCTCAAATGGAGCTGTTTCCCCCAGAAGTGGAGGCTCATACACACCTAGGTTTTAAACCAGCTTCAGTCCACTTTCAGAATGAGAGAATGCATCAGCAAAGCAACAAGCTGATTTCTTTCAGCATTATCTAACTCAGAAAATCCCTTTTTGAGTTAGATAATGTGGAAAGAAAATTACTGTTCAGTTCACTTTGTTGATGTGTTTCTTCCATTCTTCCAGTGGACTGAAGCCAGATTAAAATTTAGGTATGAACACAGCCATAGTAAAAGAACAAAAGCCCAACCAAAACAGGCCACCAGAGGAAAACCAATATTCAAGCTTCTGGGCTTTAAAATATGCATTTTAAAATTGACTCAATACAAATAAATTGTAATATATAAACAATTGAGACTGAGATACTTTGGAGTTCTAATAAAAAAACTTGCAGAGCCCCACAAGGAAGAGAAGAATGATGTCCAGTCTTTATACAATGTAATTTCAAAACCCCAATGGTTGTGAATGTGCTGTATATCTGTTGAGGGTGACTAGATATATGTAACTACAGTTTACAGATGGTTTCTTCCTTCTTCCGTGAGTTGTTGTAGCTTGCCTTTCCCGAAAATAAAGTAAAAATCCCATTATTATGTCATCTATTTGGAGAGAGTTGGCAATTTCAGGGAAAAAAAAAAACAAGTTAGAACAGGACACTTACTCATTTACTATTTCCCCAAATGAATACATTGCCACCTAAAGTATAGATATATAACTGGTTCACAGGGTTCACTTCTATGTGGACTATGTGACTTATTTTCAGGTTTTGGGTGCCTCCAGAAAACAAGAGGGAATTGTGAAATCCAATTGCAATGGCAGGAGACAGTCCCAGGTTCTTACTCCACCTGGAGGTTCTTTGCGTTACTGTTCTCAGTAAAAATACCCGGATGTCAAACTTCTCTTTGCATTTTACCCACCTCTCGCTTGCATCTAGGCACTTTGGCCCAGAACAGTAATACAAAAAGCTGCCAGATGGAGATAAGAAGGATAAGAAGTCAGTATTGCGGAAAAGCACCTGACATTTTTTCTGTAATACTGATGTTTTGGACTTTCGATCACCCAATCTAAGAATGTTTTGGAACTGCTATGGATTTGTGTGGCATTCCCAGTATAGTCCTGGGAGAATCACTGGTCTTTACTCATGTCTGTAAGCACTCTCAGGTAAGTATCTGATCGCACAGGGGAGGGGGGGGACAGCTAAAGTTGACTAGTGCTCCAAGTGTGAGCGCTGGTCAACGTTGGTTAATTGTGCTCCTTTCCTGGAAAAGGAAGTGTGAAATCGCCCAGGAAAATCTGATAAAAGGGCCACTGCAGAAAGGACCAATGCTTCTTGCACTTCAACTGGTATCAGTTTGAGAAACCTGGACAATTTTTATGTCTTTGTAAAATGATGCTGAAGCGCATTATGCTACATCTTGGTTGTTTTAAATAATGTTGCCACCTAGTGGCATTGTAGCATCATTAACAGTGCCTGAAAGTCAATCCCACCATCTTCAGAGGCCTTAAGAGGAAACCTGATGGAAGTATATAAATCATATATATGGTGGATAGAGAAAAAGGTTTTTTTCTATCGGGAGGGTCATTAGTCTATGGAATTTACTACCAGAAGAGGTGGTGACAGCAACCAGCCTGGATAACTCTAAGAAAGGGTTAGACAAATTTATGGAGGTAAGGTGTATCAAATGGCTACTAGAATGGATACCTAAGTACCACCTCCTGGGGCAATTTTACACTTCCCATCAGCAGGATGAGAAAGGAGTACGATGGGCCAACATTGACTAACACTTGCACTCACGAGCATTAGTCGCTTACACGCCATGCCCTGTGCGATTGGTTACTCACCTGTGACCAATCCCAGGGTTGGTCCTCTTCAGGGCACCGCCATCTTGAGCCCGGTGCCCTCTGCAACTGTGCATGCATCATCGCCTTCTCCATGACAACATTGATGCTCTGTGCAATCGCAGTTGTGTCGGGAGGGCAGCAAGGCAGCAAGTGCGCTTGTGCGGGAGCCCTGTTGACCTCCTCATCCAGCAGAGGTACAAATGCTCCTCTGTTGGACACAATAGGTAAGTGATTGGGGAAGGTTGGGGAGGATATGGAGCACAATTTCATGCTCCACATGTAGCACATGATTAGGGAACTTCTGGGAAGACATGCAAGATGCCTCTCAAGGCCATTTTCAGGGATTCAAGTGCAGGGGAAGGTTTTGCTTTTGCCTTTTGCTTGACATGCTCATGGGCAATTGGTGGGCCACTGTGTGGGACAGGATGCTGGACTATATGGGCTGTGGCCCGATCCAGCAGGGCTCCTCTCATGTTCTCACCTCCCTTTCTCACCATGTCCTTTCACCTTACTTTCCTTCTGTCCTGCCACTACCAACTGACAAAAGTTATCCCTAATTGTAACTGTGTTGGAAAATGTCTCTTTTAGGCTAAACAGCTATAAGTGAACCTGGAAAATTTTAAGCGCAGTTCTGGGTAGGGGTGCGCACAAATGCAATTTTCAGGATTTGATGTGATTCGAATAGAATATCTGAAGATTTGAATCGATTTGAATGTTTAAAATGGAATAAGTTTGAATCTATTCGTATGGATATTCAATTCGTATCTGAACGTATAGATGTTAACAACATTTGGTTGTATCCATCTGCATTTATACGCATCCTGTTTTTGTCCCATATGTATCTGTACAAATATGAACAGATATGAATAAGATGCGTACGGATATTTATGTAATGTATACATATCCATACACATACCAATAATTCGTACGATTGATTCAAAAGAGTCAAAAATTCGTTCAAGTGTTAAATTTGAATGTATAGAGATTCAATTCAAATTTGAATGTCAGAATTTGATCAAATTCAATTGAATTTTGAATGTTTTGAATGTTTGTGCACATCCCTAATGCTGAGGCAAATTGGAGTAGCCACAGCTCAGGAGTGGATCAACTGCTAGCCAAGCAGAGGGTTGTAGGTTTGATCCCCAGCACCTCTTTCAAAATGATCATAGCAAACTACTCCTGGACCTCCCAACAATCTTGCAACAATAGTCAGCAAGGGGAAGCAGAGGCTGAAGCTCTTTTCCCACCACACCATGGATTGTGGGCTTTCTGTGACGTTCCCAGAGCAAATGGGCTTCCTAGATGTTTCTGTGGTACTCCAGGAACTTCAAATAAAACTTGTGAAGATATGTGTGGCAGGAGAAGCAGTTCTGCTTATGCTCCCCTCACTGACTTCTGTTGGAATACTGTGTGGAAGTGTCCATGGACCTACCAGAAGTCAATCTCAGATCAACAGTAGCTAATAACTGGGACAGGCATTTCCTAACACAGCTGATCTACTTCTGTGGAAAGTTTTATAATGGAACTAACATACTTTGAAGCCCTGAAATAACGGAATCCTCAGTCTCTGAGGGATGTTTGATTAAGTAATAAATGTAAGTTTTACATGTATGGCAGATGTCAAGTGCCAAAATATACCAGACTCCAGTGGGTCTCAGTTCCAGGACTACAAGATGAGACGAGGGCCATGGTCACAGCTCCACTTGAAGCCTTCTTCAGGCCTGACTGCTCACACCTTTTCATTCCTTTTATTTGTGGACTCCGTTTGGACTTTCCTGAATGGAAAGTCCACAAATAAAATGGATACAAATGAAAAGGCGCGAGCAGTCAGACCCGAAGATGGACTGAAGAAGGTTTCAAGTGGAGCTATGACCACAGACAACATAAGAGTTGCCATTATTGACAAGAGCACAAATCTACTTCGGAGCTGGACCAAGAAGCTCTGACATAGTTCAGCCATTGTTTTCAGCTATTAAGATCAAATGAGATACAAAACAACCCCACCACCCTCAAGCTGAAGAATTTTACACCTTTCTCTTTCTTTCCTTCTTTCCTTCTTTCCTTCTTTCCTTCCTTCTTTCTTTCTTTCTTTTTCTTTCTTTCTTCCAATTGATTGATTGATTGATTGATATCTCTGTCCCACCCTATACCCAAAGGTCTCAGGGCAGGTAACAACATTTAAAATCAAATATATTAAAACAATGAGAGCATATATTAAAACAGTGTCTGCAAGTGGAAAGGGAGAGTGTCCCCCCATTTACCCGAATGTCAGAGCAAAGAGGTGTCTTCTTCACTGCCCTCCTGAACAAATACAATGAGGGAGCCTGACACACCTGAATGGGGGAGACTGTTCCATGGCCTGGGGGCCATCACTGAGAGGGCCCTCTCCCTTGTGCCCACCCCTTTCACCTCCTGGTGAAGGACAAGCTCTGAGCTACTTGGGTACTATCCAGGGACTCTGCTCCTACCTGTACCGTCCTTGTATGGGTTTTGTTGAAAATGGAGCCCACACTTCACTGATTCTTTAAAGTTCCTAATTCAATCATTAGATTAAACTGTGCAAAATACCCAATGGAAAAGGGTGTCTTGTCAGCAGTTCAAAATGAATGGAACATTTTTGAATGAGCCAGCAGATGGCATTGCAGTTAGGATTTATTCTACAGCTTCATGCTTTTCAAAGCAAACCTCCCTTAGGTCATGCTGATGTTTCAGAGTGGTAGATGTGTGGACAGTCGATAATTATGGCCTTCCGAGGAAGAAGGCAATACAACAGATTGGATTCATTTCCAATAGGAATTAAATATTTTAATACAATCCAAAGAAGGCTTGCATTGAGGGCAGCTGTTCCCCTCTCAGAGGACTGTCTCTTGGTTCTAAGGGTTTACACCTCTTTGAGCTGCCTGTATTATTTGTAAGAAGTCAGTGCAAGCAAGGGAAGCTGCCGGACATTGCTTGTCTCATGCCGCATCCAGACTTCACTTACTAGCCAGTTTGGTCTAGTGGTTAGGGAGCCAGACTCTTATTTGGGAATACTGGGTTTGATTCTGCTCTCCTCCATGAAGCCAGCTGGGTGACCTTGGGCCAGTCACAGCTCTCTTCTGAGCTCTGACAGCCATACCTACCTCACAGGGTGTCTGTTGTGGGGAGAAGAACAGAAAGCTTTGTCAACCGCTTTGAGTTCCCTTAAATGGGTGAGAAAAACACCACTAGACCAAACTGGCACTAGACATTTCCAAATTCCCAAACTATTTAGGCCCTTTCCAAACTCAGCCTTAGTTTGTCATAATTCTTGGGACAGGGGTCTATTGTCTAATGAAGACTATGGCAGGCCTCAGCTGCGCTAGCCTACACTTGCATGTGGCCAGCAGGCCCCTGTCCTGGCATATATTCCAGAATAAGGTCAAGTGCGGAAAGGCTCATACTGTCGCCTGTCGATCAGCTCAGGTTGCAAGGTGAGTTGTTCCT
This sequence comes from Aspidoscelis tigris stejnegeri, assembly GCA_023333525.1. NCBI lineage: Eukaryota > Metazoa > Chordata > Lepidosauria > Squamata > Teiidae > Aspidoscelis > Aspidoscelis tigris. Next base: position 19,465,213 of record JALMGA010000011.1, read on the forward strand.
CTGTCCATCCATCCTGCTGTTCCTGCTTTTATTTTTAGCTCTCCAAATGCTTCACTGGGGGAAAGATGCAAAGAAAATATGGATTACTTTTCAAAGGATAGCCTCTTCCTCCTCCTCCTCCTCTCAACCATGGAAAGAAAAGAATTCTAGATCATTTGTCCAATTTTCTGCTTACTGTCTGGAGAGAATTAACAGATTTCTTCAAATCTGTGCAGGATAATCATTATGAAATCTTCATGCCAGAGCCAAGAAATGTACGTTCGATCAGGTTCTGCAGCTCTCCAGAGAATAAGAATGCAAACCTTGTTATGATAGTATAATGATTCTGCAGGGGCCAAAGGACACACTGGGCTGTCATTCTGCACCCAGCCTTCCCCAGACAAAGGGAATATGAGTAAACTAATAGTGCTGCTTCAACGGAGCCTACAGCTATAATCTGTCTGGTACCATTGCTGGGATCATCTTGTTATCATCTGCACTTTTAAGTGGCTCTGCTCCAATTTTATGTCAGAGACATGTCATGAGGCATCATAATAAGCAAATGGTGACCTAGGTCTGGCTCTGTCATTCTGCAAAATGAGCTCCTTGTGATGGCTGCCCCTGGGGAAAATAATGATTAAGCATGTCTTTATTGATCTTGCAATCATTCTTCAGGGACGGATGGATGGATGGACTGATGGACAGATAGACGGACGGATGGGTAGATGGGTGGGTAGACAGATGGATGGATAGATGGATAGATAGATAGGCGGGCGGACGGACGGACAGATGGATGGATGGATGGATGGATGGATGGATGGATGGATGGATGGATGGATGGATGGATGGATGGATGGACAGACAGGTAGATGGGTAGATGGCTGGATAGATGGATAGATAGATGATAGGAAACCAAGGAATGCATCTATTGCATATTTGTATCCTGATTATTTTAAAATGGATATACAAAAGAAGCTCCTTACCAGAAACATTAATGTTCTAGTAGAGAGTAAAATGCACTACTTCATATTCTTTGTTGGATACCAGCAAGTCATGACTGACCCCTGGTTGTCTGCATGGACACCTCCGTGTAGTTCTCTTGGAAGAGACAGGGAAGTGGTTTGCCACTGCCTAATTCCAGGGTGGCCCTCTGCTTTTCAGTCAGTTGGCTCCACCGCTGCCTTTTATTTTTGATAATGGCACGTGCTGAAGATGTTCTCACAAGGATACTTCCATTTAGCAGCAATCTGTCCTTCCTGCCATTGTCGTGCTTTGCCTTTTATGCTCACGTACAAAGGGGGAGACATCCTGGAGCGCCCAGTCCCTGCAAGTGCCCTTTCCCCATCCTCAGTCATTTGACAGGGCTTGTCTCCTTTTTGCCTATTGAAGTGGCATATGAGAGGCAGTCACCGCGAGTCCCAGTTGGAGTCTAAGGGAAAAGAAATGTCCATCACCCTCCAGACTGAGGGCTGGTGGACCACATGGGAGCCTCCATGCCATTTCCTTGGTAAGCCATGCCTTCTTCTGAGGAGATGCTGAGGGTTGAAGAGGTGCCCCTCTGGTTACTAAACACTTGGCCTGCCGCTGAGTTACAGCCATTGCATGGACGCATCCATGCCGCTTTCCTGCCAAATGCAGAAGTTACCGTGGGTTAAATCGGTGCCTCCAAGATGTTGCTTTACTGCTCAGTTTTGGGCATCTTCCTCGACATGCGATGTGAATCTTAGGAGTGAATTAAAGTTCTTATAATAGCTTTTGCTTCCTGCCCTAGACCAGAGCACATGCCTGCATCCAATTAGCTAAAGCTGTTGTTGCAAAACCATTGAAGGGAGTCAAGGCCATTTCTCATTGAAATGTACACAGCAGTCAACATAGCATTATTATGTAGCCCATTCCAATAAAAAGTGCTTTTCCTCCTGCATTTAATCTTATTTTATTATGACAGCCCAAGACTGTGTGAGCAACAAATAAATAGGAGAGACAACGGAATGAGCACTAGTGGAAGTTGGTATTATTGAATACTAGGGTCGCTGGTGGTTATGAATTCTTAACCTTTATTATAATGTGATTTGCACTCTGCAAGCCCCTGTTAAATTGAAAAGCCTTCACAAAGTGTAAAAGGAAAAATTAATATGGCCAGAGGAGCTCCCACTTGGCCGTTCATCAATCAAAGAAAAAAAGAGCAAAAGAATTTCAATTGCTAGCAGCTTAGGTGACAAAAATAAAAGGAAGCCCATTTTGGCTTCTGTCACCAGCTAGAAGAGGGCTTGTCAAGTTCCGGGCTTCAGCTGTTGCCAGTCTGAACTTATGGTGTGTTCGCACTCAAGATTTAAAGAGCTTTGAAATCATTTTGAGCACTCACCGTTCCCACAGTTTTAAAAGAATCCACGGTTTATGAGGATTAACGGTCCTGAAATGCAGATTATCTATATTCAGATCAAAAGAGGTCTCACTGCTGGATTTAGAAATACTCCACACTATTTAGCAAATGGGAAGGCAAGCATTTTTTTGGGGGAGGGATCCACGCTTTAGGGGCATTCTCAGTTTCCCCTAACCCAATGAGAAGGCGTGATTTGCTGTAGTCCCCTCTCCCCCGGGTTTTTCATTGTGGGCTAAGGAAATTGGGCTGCCTGAAAGGGAGGCAGGAGGTGAAGAATGAACAGAGAGAGATTAGACCACAATGTAACAAAGAGACCAGACCATAGCAGGGAGTGAGTCAAAAGTATCTGATTTTACTTAAAGAGGCAGCAATCAAAAGGACTTTCCCCCTCGATGCCTGCCATTTTGTACTGATGTGCTGTGCTGATCCAGTGCAAAGCTGGTGAGTCTTAAAAGCCTGCCTGCTTCATCCTTCCTCCCTCCCTTCCTTGCCCATCATGATCACTACCCCCTGCCATTATAAGGAAAAAGGAGAAGTGATATTTAATGTTCCACTGCCTTGTTAACTGGAGAAAGAACTTGTGCCTTGGTGGATACAAGATAGGGAGGGCGGACAAGCAGTGAACAAAAGCTGCTGCTGAGCGACTCCATGATCTGATCCGGGGAAGGTTTATACAGAGGGTGGGGTTTGAATTGCTCATCCCAATGAAGTCAGGGTATGACGGTGCCCAATTGCTGACTGCATGGGGAGGTGGTTCTGTTGAGGGGAGGAGGTTTCTCCCCTATGAGTCCACATTATAAGCCAACAGTGGGAATGCAAAAAACAGACCTCACTGATGATTTTTTTTTAAAAAAAAAATCTGCTTAAAACCCATATCAAATTGCCCAGTGGGAACCTGGGTGTCAGAACCTAGAGTCAGAACTCCAGAGATCGTTTGGAAGAGGCTACAGCCAAATAGCAGTCATCTGATTTAGCTGTAATCCTCAACTTGTACTCTAGCTGTGGTCACACCTTCTCTTCAAGCTTTCTTCTGTCCATCTTCAGATCTGACTGTTCACACTTTTATTTTCTGTCCATTTTATTTGTGGACTTTCTATTCAGGAAAGTCCAAATGTAGAGTGGAATGTCCAAAAATAAAATGGATAGAAATATAAAGGTGCAAGCAGTCAGACCAGAAGGTGGACAGAAGAAACTTTAACGTGACTGTGTGACCACAGCTAATCTGTGTCATCTCCTCTGGCCTCCTTCTTGTTAGTAGGACAAGTGCCTTTTCACAAGCAAATCAACCGCCCAGCATTTCTCTACTTGCACTGGTGAACTAAAAGCTTCATTTCCATTTAAATAACCATCCTTCTGAAATCTGCTCCTTCTGTACACGTTGAGCGGTTTCCATGCATCAAAAGAAATATATTCCATGAAAACTTGCTTGGATAGCATTGTCTGTTGACATTTTAATGGCATCCAAACGGATCATCATTACAGAGGCAGAGAGGCATAGAAAAACAAAATCTGCCACTAGTTTAAATCTTCTTGCCCTGCACTGTCATTACCTGAATTCCTGACGTAAATCTCTGTCCTCACCCAGAGGGAAATCAATATTTTGAGACTCCCTGTCTAGGAGAGTCAGATCAGACAAGGGGAAGTTACTTCTTCACCCAGAGGTCATCGGTCTATGGAACTTGCTGCCAGAAGAGGTGGTGACAGAAAGCAGCCTAGATGGCTTTAAGGAAGGGTTCGGCAAACTTATGGATGATAGATGTATCAATGGCTACTAGAATGGATACCCAGGTAACACCTCCAGGTTGGAGAGACAGGCAGGACACCTCTAAAGGCCGTTTGCAGGGATTTGAGAGCAGGTGAAGGTTTTGTCCTCATTTGCCAATTGCCCATAAGCAAATGCTGAGCCACGGTGTGGGACAGGATGCAGGACTAGATGGGCTGTGGCCTGATCCGGTAGGGTTCCTCTTATGTTCTTATGTTTTTATGAATCATAGCTTCCATTTCCACAGTGCCATATAAAGTGGTCTCAACCAACACACAAGAGAACAGCTTGAATACACTGACATATTTTTATTATAAAGCAGAAATTGACACCATGCCTGCCAATTTGCTTATGCTTCCGGCATCTAAAACCAGATTCCCCACTGAAACAGGGTCCCTTTCCTTTCAGTGGGCTGCTGTTCTGTTGTATCCATCAGCCTGCATTTGGCTACGTGTCCCTGTGAAGCAAGTGGATCACACAAGATGGACAGAAATCCTGTATCATCAAAAGCTGGTTGTACCTGGTTCTCTTAAGGGGTGAAAGGATACCGCATTGTGATGAAATAATCAGACTCTAACCCCTGGAGGGATCCCAAAGCTGTGTCTGGTGACAAAGTGACTCACTCGGATGAAATATGCCATGAGGCACAGCTCTCTAAACTCTGGGATATGTTGTTAATAAAGGATCATGGAGTTTAACAATTCTTCTTATTCTTCGTGGGCAATTGGCCAGCAGCCATACAGGAAGAGGCAATGGTTTGCTTTTCTTCTGTGCTCTCAATCTATGTTTCCGAAATGAAATGTTACAGGACTATATTGATGAGGATCCTCAATCCAGAGGATTTGTGCACTTGGCCTCTTAGGCCCTTTCTGCACTTGGCGTCATCCTGGACTATATCTTGGGATAGGGGTCTGTTGCATGCATGCTAATACAGGCTCTGCTAGATCTCACCTGGGGCCTGCCATAGTCTGCACTAGGCTAGCATGTGGACAGCACACCCCCATTCCAAGATATAGTCCAGAATAAGACCAAGTGCAGAAAGGGCCTTAGTTTGCAATTACTTAACATCTGAGCAGGCCCATCTGCATTTGCAGGAGGCATTTAGAGCCTATAAATGGCCCCTGCCCGCCCAGATGTTAACCAGTTGCAAACTAGCAGCGGTGCATGAAATTGGGCACCACAAGCACCCCGATCTTTCCCAGTCACAACTGCAAACGCACCTGTAGTGTCCATTTCTGGTGCAAGTACCTCAGATGTCTCCTGATGGAACTGTGTATGTGCAGAGCACCATTGCCGCCATAGCAACAATGCCAGCACGTGCGCAATGACGCATGATGCCACAATCAAAATGGCAGTGCCCAACAGAGGATCGGACATGCGACAGGATCCATGGAAGTGTCTGGTTGTGTTAGGACTAGGCTATCCCGTACTGGCTTCCCCTAGTGCAAGCCCTAGTGCATTTTACTCTCTTCTGCACCTTTCCCATCCAATGAACAGGAAGGCAAGTGCAGAAACAACCCAGGTTGCTGAAACATAATCTGCTTTGTATATTGAGGCATATTGGTAAATATAGAGGAAAAGAAAGTCTTTAAAAATGGAAACAAAAAACCTTTCCCACTCCTTCTCTTGCCAGTAGCCATGTGGGTGAGGAGATATGACTCCTTAGTTTCAAATCATCAAGGAGGAAAGGAATATCATGTGTGTTTTTTACATTGGACTGTACTGTATTTACTTCTATATACTTTTGAAAAGAAAGAAATAATTATATAATTATCTTTAAGCCTCTGAAGGAAATAATTTAACTTACTGGCTAGCCAGTCAATACATGGAACTGGAATTTGGCAAGCGCAAAGCGATAATGACAGAAGGGGATAATGTCTAGGTGATCCACAATAGCCAATGTGGTGGTCTCCAGAACTTCTTAAGAATGTAAGAACAGCACTGCTGGGCCAGACTAGTAGTCCTTTTAGTACAGTGGCTTGTTCTAATAGGGCCGGCTGGCCTGGCTCATAAGCAGGACCTGGGCCCATCAACTTTCCTGTCCCATATTTTCTCAGGAGCTGGCCTGATGGAACCCAGCTCCACCAGAGCAAACCAGCAAGACTCATGATCAGGAATGGTGGGAGTTCTAGGCTCTTTCTGGACTTACTTGCAAATCTGGATCAAAGAACTGCTATGGGGTGCTTCTGCACAGGCCCTTTAACACCCATTAAGCACACATTCCAATGTGTGCCTCCGCACACGGGTCGCTAAGTAGGACACTTCCGGCGAGGTGTGTCCGCACAGCGAGCCCGTTTTTAATGTGGATTTCGGCAGCAAAACCGGTTGGCTGCCGGTGCGTCCGCATTAGCGGGGCCAAAAAAGCACACTTCTGGTGGGTGCGTCCGCACCTATCCGGACATAATGCGTGCGTAAAGGGTGTTTTTAGCACACCCCATATCAAGTGGATTTGCACTGTGAATCTGCATCCGTTTCGGATGCGGCCACACAGCGCAAGTGTGCTAAACCAGGGCCCTCCCCCGGCTCGCAATGATTGGCTCCCCGGAGCCAAGCCTGGCGAGCCGGGGGGCTCCTACCTTTTGGCTCGCCCTCGCCCCAGAAGCGGCGTATTGCCGATTCTGGAGCCAGGGCAAGCTTGCCTAAAGCCTGCCCTAGCCCACCCTGGGGGAAGCGCGGTGGATCCCCTCCTTACCTGGTCGGCATCGCCCTGAAACTGAAAGCAGTTTCTGGCTTCTCTGCCACTTCTGGGGCGAGGGCGAGCCGCGGTGGCGAGGTCCCCCGGCTCACCAGGCTTGGCTCCGGCGAGCCAATCGTGGCGGGCTGGGGGTGGGCCCTCCTTCCCGGATCAGAGATGGGTGCCGTGTGTCCACACAGCACCCGCCGCCAATCTGGATCAGCGCTGCGTGTGCGGAGGCACGGGTGCGGGGTAGATCCGCATCTCTTGGATGCGGATCAACCCCATAAAACCGGATCTACCGTGCACCCGGAGCTATTAAAACCGGTTCCCCTGGGAGCCGGTTTTAATAAATCCGGGTGCCGGAGATCCTGTTTTATTTGCCCCTGTGTGGAAGCACCCATGAACACAACATCTGCACAGCAATCCCAATCAAGGAGCTGCTAAGAACACATGGTCTGCACAGGAGGAGAATAGATCCAGATTAGTGATAGGCTACACCCATGCTAGCACTCTTTAGCACACATTTGCAGTTCTATTCAATGCAGATACCTCTCTCTGTGGTTGATCCGGATCTAGCTAATATAGGTTAACCAAGATAAGTGCAGAAAGAGTCGAAGTCTGCCCAGATCAGCAGGACACCATATTGGCTATCCCTCCTGTATATTATTGAATATATGTATTGTTGAATGAGGAATTGAAGTACAGCAACCCAAAACAATTAGAGCTGTTGTTGGGTGAGGTAAATGAAAATTAAGGTTGTATTCAAACAGTCTAAAATGTATCTCAGCACTATATTGGGACAGCACTATATTTCCCAATCACTCAACACTAGAACCAGGGGGCCCTCTATGAAGCTGATGGGTAGGAGAGTCGGAAGGATTTCTTCACCCAGAGGGTCATCGGTTTATGGAATTTGCTGCTGGAAGAGGTGGTAATAGCAACCAACTTAGATGGCTTTAAGGAAAAGTTGGACAAATTTATTGATGGTGGATGGCTACTAGAATGGATGTCTTAAGTACATCTTTCAGGCTGTTGGGATGAACAAGATGCCTCTAAGGCCATTTGCTGCGATTCGAGAGCAGGAGAAGGTTTGCCCTTGTCTCTGCTTGAGATGCCCATGGGCAATTGGTGGGCCACTGTGTGCGAAAGGATGCTGGACTAGATGGGCTGTGGCCTGATCCAGCAGGGCTCTTCTTAGGTTCTTTTGGACTAGATGGGCTGTGGCCTGATCCAGCAGGGCTCTTCTTAGGTTCTTTTGGACTAGATGGGCTGTGGCCTGATCCAGCAGGGCTTCTCTTATGTTCTTATGTACTGCCAGACTTATCTGTGGCAATTCCTACGTAGTCTAACCCAGAATATCAATATTGCAGGAAAAGAGTTCTAACTTCTAATCCTAGGTCCCCATCCCCCAACAAAAAATAGTGATATTACTTACCTTCTCCAGTGCTTGCTGCCATCCCCCCCCCCCCCCAGACAGAAATACCTACTGTGCAAGCACAGGGGTGACACTCTGATGAAAATACCCAGAACTCTGCAAGGACAGCATGTGAGCAATTGCACAGTTCTAACTATTTCACCATTGCATGTGGTGCAAGAGCAAGAAAGGGCCCAGCTTGCCCCCACAATTTCACCCTGCTGTTTGGTAAGAACAGAGAGAGGCGATTGTGAGATCTAAACAAGCCCCTGCATTCTCCTCTTGCCATCTGTAGGCAGCCTAAGAAATATTTAGTAGGGGGCCTGCAGATGTAAAGGCCAATATTAGCCACAAGGAGTGATGAGTAAACACCTGAGCTGTCTTGTTCCTTAACCTGCTGGAGCAAAAATTGACTGTTTCTCAAAGGCAGTGCTCCGTATTCCCAGATGAACTGACCTTCCTCACTCCACCATCGGCCACCTCCTCTTCTCTTCTTCCTAGCCTGCTAGATAAAATAGATGAGGTTTGCGCTCCGCCAGCCTGCTAAGAATAGATTTCCCATCAGAGCTTTTCATCCACAGTTTGGGGGCTGCCAGTGTTCCCCCCTCAGACCTTCTTTCAATCTCTGCTCCTCTTTTTGCTTTGCTTTGCTCAGATTACCCAAAAAAGAAAGGCTGCTGCTTCCTGGGGAGACAAAATTCAAAGGGGAAGACAGGGCTGAGTGGGTGGGAGAGAGAAAGAGAGAGGAAGCGTGTACAGCTGGCAGAGAAAACAATCTTCCTGCTGCTGCTGCTGCTGCTGCCGCCGCTTGGCATCTCTCAGCTATCTGAGGGTTAACGCCATGAAGAGCTCAGCCTGAGTGTTTTCTTGGCAGGGAAAGGTGGATGGGTTGCTGGATGTTTGGAAACAGCTCACTCTTCTGTCCACCAGACTCCTGTGGTTTTGCACATCCGTGTTTGGAGAACGAGTCTTTTGGCTACATACAGAAAACCCTTGTTCCTCCACAGCGTCCCTTCTTTTCACCCAGATGTAGATTCGCTGCTCCTCCTTCGTGGTTGAGATTTAACCCAGGATGCTGCTGAGAAGTTTCACCCTTTAGACAATTGTCTGGATGAGCGGACACCTTTCAGAACCTCACCAGGTAAGTCTCCCAGGTCTGAATCTTGCTGTTCCAGGTTACCTTTCTTGTGGCCTGACCTGGCGGGCCAGGAGATACTGGGGGTTTCACACCTGGGTGGCTGAAACTGGTTCAACTTCTCAGAGGAACCCTTGAGCTGCCTTGCTTTTGTTCCGATCTTTGCCTAGGATGGAGTTAATGTTCCCCTTACCTGATCATATTGCCTCACAGGAGGATAAAGCTATTAACATGGATGTACTGCAAAGGCTGTCACGTTACAAACTATTGGTTCATGATGGCTTTGAAGGAAATTTCATCAAAAAGTAGAACTGAGCAAACAACTCAGTGTTTAATGTCAAGGGTGCCAGTAAGAGACTCTTCAAGCTGTTAGCATCTTCGCATGCCCAGTGGCTGGTGAACGGGTGGGGTCAATGTTCTATCAGTTCATCAGTTTTTTAAAAGTTGCTGCACAAACTTCAAAAAAAAAAAGCCTCTCAAACCAGCTGTGTCCACCTGTGACCCCCCCATTCACTGACCACCACTGCCTCCTGCTAAGAAACCAAGCTTTTCATACCCAAGTTAAAATGGTGTAGGGGCTTCCAAAGAGTGGGATAGTCTTCTTGTGTTTTGGACTTGCACTGTTCTAAGATTGCCTTAAAATCTATAAGGAAGTTCAAACCTTGTTATTGGTCTCTTTACAAAAGAATGTAGAGCGTATCTAGCCAGGAAAATGTCATTCAACCTGCAGGCTGCAGCAGCCAAGAACTTTGATTGAGAAAAGGGTAAACAGATTAATTTTACAGAGAACCTCGGAAGCTCAAAACAATAACGAGAAAGATAGCTAAATCTATGGTCTGGGCTGAAAGAAACTTGCATTCTGTACCTCCTCGTTTTCCCCCTAATTTTAAAGGTTGTTACCCGCCCTGAGACCTTCGGGTGTAGGGTGGGATAGAAATATAAATAAATAATGTTTCATGCCCTGCTTCCTAGGTACTAACTCATCCCCCATGTACAGGAGAAAGTTTTGCATAAACAAAACAAAACAAAACCAGCTGGTGATGCTACATGCCCTGAACAGTAGGCTATTGCTGCCCCAGAACAAACATTTAATGAATTTAGTAATGGTCTCTGCATGGCTTCCTATTCCCCCGTTTATATGAGTGACATTATAAAATATCTGTCCCCCTTTCCCCTACTTTTTTGAATGTTGGAGGCAGCATTTTCATTGCTACATCCCCTCCTTTTCTTTTTCTTTCTTTTAAAAAGCAGTGTTCTTTCTCTGTGCTTTCGATTTCTTTGATAAACTGCAGCTATTCCACTCTTCTTCCCCCCCCCCCAAACTGCCCATCATAAGCAGGTCAGATCAGTATGTTCCCAGCTGTGGAAGAGTTCAGCTCGGGCAAAGCATGGAAACATGGAAACATTAGGAGGTGGTTAAAGCACCTTTGGGGATGATTGTATGATTTTTGAAAAGAACATGATCCTGACAGTGGGTGCCAATGCCACCGCTCACAGCCACTCCTGCTTCTGCTTCTTTGATCTAGCCAGTTTGGCCTAGTGGCTAGGGAGCCAGACTCTTATCTGGGAATACCGGGTTCAATTCTGCCATCCCCCAGCTGGGTGACCTTGGGTGAGTCACAGCTCTCTTCTGAGCTCTCACAGCCCCACCTGCCTCACAGGGTGTCTGTTGTGTGGAGAAGAACAGAAGGTTTGTCAGCCACTTTGGGTCCCCTTAAATGGGTGAGAAAAACAGGATAAAAAAGCTAGCTCTTCTTCTTCTTCTCCTCCTCCTCCCTCCTCTTCCTCCTCCAAAACCTTGCAATTTATAGGGCAGACTAATATGATCTCCAACACTCAAACTGAATCCTCCGCACTGTTGCCTTTGCTTTTGGAAATCAAGTAGAAGGAAAATAAGTGTTGGCTTCCTACCTGGAGGCTGATTCTGGTCCCTGTGTAATTGCATATTGTTTGGCCTTTCCCAATGACTTGGACCATGGTCACACCCAAGGTTTAAACCAGCCTCAGTCCCCCTTCAGAGCAAGAGAACGCATCAGCCAAGTGACCATTATTTTCTTTCCACATCATCTGCCCCAAAGGAGAATTTTCTGAAAGAAAACAGTTTGTCACTGGGCTGATGTGTTATCTCACTAGTTGTGTCCCCATGGGCACTTTAATAAAATTCTATTCAGATTTAGGAAGGAGTGTCCCCATGGCTACTATAATTAATCCAAATAGAATCTGAATTCGGCACCCAGCATCCCCATGCAATTCCTTATTCCTGGATTTTATGAGGACTATCCTGCCTAAATCTGGAGGGGAAAAAGTCCTGATGAAAACAGGACTGAGTCGCCCTTTTGGAGCTGAGTCCGCTTATTTTCCTCCATGTGGGGACGATACCAGGCTATTTGGGGTGGAGGTCTAGACTTCTGGCCAATGGCAGCCAGATGTGTTTTTTTTTTTTACAGATGTAAAGCTCCTTCCTCCCTTGCCATGCTTGCAAAAGCTCCGTATGGTACAAAAAAGGCAGAAAGGGGGGAGAAGCGGCTTTTATTTGTCTTTTATTTAAAGGGGATTTAAAAACATTTTCATTGGAAACATGTATCTTTTTTTCAAAAGATACTTGGGAGAAGCTTTTAAATACTTCGAAATGATACATTTTATCATGCACAATTGCCGGTAATCTCAAAAGGGAGAGATGTGAAAAAGAAAGTAATTAATAAAGTCCCTTTGTGTTTGCTTCTTTTATTGCAGGCAGGATTTGCATTGGGGGGGGGGGAGCCCAGTTTTTTGCCTTTAAAATAGCTTCCCTAATTTATTGCGCTGGGTTTAATGCCTCACAGATCTGCCATGAGCACACTTTTGCCGGTAATCTCAAAAGGGAGAGGTGTGAAAAGGAAAGTATTTGGGGCTAGAATTTCTTTTTAAAACTGTCGTTTTGCTTCCTGTATTGCAGGCAGGGTTTGCATGGAGGGTGGGGGCTAAAAGCCCTGCTTTTTACATTTAAAAATAGTCCCAAAACCAGAACTAAAAACGTTTCATGGGGACAGCTATATTTGGATTAATTGACAAGAACTCAATTCGGAATAAAAATAGTCCCCCAAAATAGTCCAAACAGGACTAAGCCAGGACTTAAAAACCTGCATAGGGATGAACCCACTCTGAAAGTGGACTGAAACTGGATTAAACCTTAAGTATGACCACAGCTTTGTTGTGTTCATTTGGGGGAAGACAGGACAGGCTGGACTTGATGTTGGCAGCATTGGTCCTTTGTGCTGAAAGCCATAAAACTGATGCAGAAGACACTCAGCAGCACAGATCACAGACTTAAACTGTGCCTGCTGCAGGCAGTTGTTCAAGTAAATGTAATTTTACGGGAAAAAATACTGGAGACTGAAGATGATACAGTGAATCTTTTGCCTCCTCCGGCTTCCCTGTTTTTAATCCTTCCTTTTCTTTCTTCAGGCATTATGCCGCTTAGCTCTGCAACGTATTCTCTGCTCCCCATTCTTGGTAATCTTATCTGCTGCACATAGCAGCCTAGATTGCAGGCTAAGTGTTATGTTCTCTGAGACTAAAGTTGGACAGCTAAATTCAGGGTGGCAAGCTGTGAACCTATTCACCTCCCAAAATTCAGAAGAAAGCTTCTGTGGGTTGTGGTTCAGAGCTTCAGGGCACTGAGGGAGGCATGGGCCAGAGGGGAAGGAAGGCAGGGTTGCCTTTCAAAGCCTTGACTCTGTTTGCCCGAAATGGCTAGTCAGTGAATTTTGGAAATGATGCAAGCAAACCAAGCAAACACTTTGGGCTATGTCACTGACCCAGTTTCTCTGCTCTGTGGTCCCATGCTGTGAATGGGAGACTTTGGCCAAATCGTGAGAGGAGAGTTGTCACTGACACACCTCTGCCATTTGGTCATTTCTTTCAGCCATAACCCTAGCTGGCCACCTGCCCAGATGCAGGAAGACCCCTCAATTCACGTAGCTTGGACTCCTAGCTGGGAATACTGGGTTTGATTCCACAGATCTCAACATAGCCTTCTGGGTGGCCTTGGGTAAGTCACAGCTCTCTTCTGAGCTCTCACAGCCCCACCTACCTCACAAGGTGTCTGTTGTGGGGAGAAGAACAGAAAGCTTTGTCAGCCGCCTTGAGTCGCCTTAAGTGGGTGAGAAAAGTGGGGTAGAAAAGCCAACTCTTCCTCTTCGTCTTCCTCTTCTTCTTCTAGTTGCTAAACAGCTGGCACGGCTAGCCAAAGCGAGAGAGAGATGATGATGGATGGACAGACAGACAGATGGATGGATGGATATTGACTGATTGATTGATTGACAGGCAGTGGTAACCTATGTAGCAGAACTAGGGGGGCAATAGGAGAGGGGTGAGGCTGTGATTGACACTTTGTCTTGGATCTCTCTGCACCATCCTTCCAGTTCCTTCCTACGCCCCTATTTTGATTGATTGATTGATTGATACCCAGTGGTAACCTATGTAGCAGAACTGGGGGGGGGGCAATAGGAGAGGGGTGAGGCTGTGATTGAAACTGTGTCTTTGATCTCTTTGCACCATCCTTCCAATTCCTTCCTTCCCCTCTGTTTGGCTTGTCTATGGAGTGGCAAGCTGGTTTCCAAGAGCTTCTGGCCTTGTGGCAAAGGTTAGGGACTGCAAGATCCCTTTCCCCTTCTTTCCTCAACACAGTTTGTTATCGACTGCAGTTTTAACCTTGGGTCTGTACAGAGAGCTGATCCAAGGCTTTTCCCTTGCATGTCCTTGAAACTACTCGCGACCAGCATAGAGTAAAGAAACCTCAGGCCATGAGATGGGCTTTGCAAATGAGCCTAACATCAACTCCAGCTTTCCAGTTAAATGCTTTTGTTTAACCTCAAAACAATAAAATTAAGGAACGAGGAATCACTTTTAAAAGACAACACAGCGTCTCCCTTGATGATTAATCAACAGCTGTCCATGAAAAAATGCCATCTACCCAGTTCTCGGCTGAGAAGTGAATTATCTTACAGGTATGGCTGCAAACACATTGTGGTGTTCAATTGCTTTGCCCACACAAAGCAACAAAAAGGTGCATTGATTTTCAGCCTCCTCCTGTACATTGTGTATCACCAGGAGAATTTTGCTTTGTAATTTCCCCTACAGAACATCTTACAAATTACAAATGCATCCTAATTATGATCTTCCTACACTGTATGGGGACATTTTGTACATATTGCTCCTAAGCAATAGGGAATCCAAATGTGTGGATCCATTGTAATTATAGTAACATTGTGGGTATGAATTGAAATATATTCAGGTTTAGTCTTCTAGGGTACTAAGCTGAACCTGTGGCTTAAGTCGTGTCTGCTTAGTTATTCTCTGAGATTTCTTAACCGTCTCCATAGAAGTCAGAACCCGAGTACTGTTGCTGAACCTAGTGTGTGATCTAGAAGGGCTTGGAAACAACTCCTGGGCTGTGGTCACACTTAAGGTTTAATCCAGCTCCACTCCACTTTCAGAGTGAGAGAACACATCAGCAAAGCTGCTTTCTTTTAGTGTTAAATAACTCAGAAAATTCACTTTTGGGACAGATAAAGTGGAAAGAAAATTCCTGGTCACTTTGCTGATGTGTTCTCTTGCTCTGAAGGTGGACTGAAGCTGGATTAAACTTTAGGTGTGACCACAGCCCTGGGCGGTGTTCACACTGAAGTTTTAATACAACTTCAGTCTACCTTTAGAGACTGACCCAGATGTATAAATACACCTGTTACACGCAAACAGGTAGAATTCTTCTTCTCTTGTCCAGTGTTACTGTAGGCAAAGAAGAACCTACTGGAAGAAGATCTCCTCCTTTTGCACTCTTCCTTACAGATCGAGAATTCAGGTCACGTACCATGTATATGCCCCAGAACTCTGGCCCTCTGCCATCTCCCGTACCAAGTTGACCACCCAGAGCGACTTCAGAGTACTTCTTCCACTTTTGTAGGAGGCCCGCTTTGGTGGCCTTTGTGGTGGGAAGTGCCCACATCCGGCATGAGTCTGCTTTCTCATCCTGACCCCTGGCTGAGCTATGTCAGTGGGAAGGCCCACGTATGGGCTGCGGTTACACCTTTACCTTAATCCTTCTTCAGCCCAAGTTCCAGCCCATTTGGTTACATCTTTAAAAGCCAAGCCATTTTTTTTCCTCTGGATTTTCCTCCCTCTATTTTGGGTTTTCCTTTAATCAGGCGAACACACCATTAACATTTTAATCCCCTTCCAGGAGGCCTCCATTCCAGCTCCACGGCTGCCCAGAGAATGATACCTATGCAAGCCTCTGCTCTGAGTCTTGCCTGTCCCCTCTCTCCCTTGCCATGACAGTGCTTCCTCTGCCCCGTTGTCACAATATCCCTCCCCTTGCCCCCATCTTGCCTTGATTTCCTTTCCTTGTTGCTGGATTTGCCTTCCTGTCCTTTCCTCTTCGGTGATTTCCTTTCCCTGTCTTCACTGCCACTGCAACGATCTCCCTCTTGCCACAATCTCCTTCCCCCCTCTTGCCCTTTCTCTTCCCACCCTATCACCACTGCCCCACCTCGATCTCCCTTCTTCCACTCGCCACCAGTCACCTCAGCCCCCCTCCAGAACGCCTCCCCATCCAGCAGACCATCCCCACCCCCATTCACAGCTGAAGAGTGCCTGCGGCAGCATCAGAAAGGTGTAACCATGCCATTCCTGGCCGAAAACGGCTTGGATACATCCGCCTTCCTGACACGGATTAAAATGGTAAGGTGTAACTGCAGCCCTAGGCTGTGCCGGAGAGCAAATAAATCAGCTGCATTTTCTGGTTTGGCCCGTGAATAAACTGCACCACCCTCCAATAGCATGGATTTCTTTTGTTCCCCCTCGCATCTTGATTGGCTGAGCAAAGGGCTTTAGAAATGCCACTGTCTGAAGAGCATTTTAGGTGTGAATCCAGGATGACTGTGAGCATCTTCCTTTTTTTGAATGAATGGAAACAAAAATCTAATGCATGAGAACAGGCTGTCATCGTCCCCCTTGGTGTGACACTCACAACTGTGATGTGTGGCGCGCTGAATTGGCCAGAGGCCTCCTATCGGAGACATCCTTGCCGGCCCCTTTTTGCTTCCAGCAAACACAGTCTCAAAGGTACAATCCACTGCTCTGGCAGCTGCGATTGCCAAGTCGGGGCAAGGATGTAGCAGTAGTACCTTGATACGAGATATGTTTCTTGAAACTAAGGGGCTGTCTGCACCCTAATTTCCACCAGGAAATTTGCCAGACTGTAGGGCAGCCTCTGCTCTCATGGGCCCTGGTCACACCTTTAGTTTAAGACGACTTCAGGTAATCTTCTGGTTGTGTTACTCACATTATTTTTATTCAATTCATTTTCCAAGCCAACTTGTCCCTGTCAGATCATTTTAACTGGAGTCCTCTTTTCCAGAGGACTCAGCCCATCCTGGCATGCCAGGCCATCTTCTCTTCCTTAGTGTGAGCGGGGGAATGGGCTAAAGGATGCTGAACTGTGCTGTGGTGGGTGGGGTCCAGTCTTTCCTTTCAGCCATTGTCTAGGGGAGAGCATCATGCACAGAGTTCGAGGCCCCCACCCACTCCCACCACCTCTTTAAAATAAAAAAGTCTGGTGGAATTGTGCAATTCTGTTTGAATGTATAATCAGACTTCAGGAAATAACGTTGCTGTCTTCGCCTGTAGCTGGGATCAGAGCTTCCTTTCCAGCCTGTGAGCTGGCTATCTGCCCCTCCATGCCAGGCATGCCTTTGCCTTGTGCTCTCATGGCTAGAGATGCTCCCTCTCCCCCAACATCAACGCAATAACCACACCACAGTTAGTGACCTTCCACCCTCTGCTGCAGTGTGTATGATTCCTCTTTCTTTCAAGCAAAGGTACTTTTTTTAAAAAAATTAATTACACGGAGAAGAAAAGCAGATAAAAAAGGAAGAGGGGCATGGGGGTGGGGGATCAGGCTTACAAAAGAACCACAAACACACACCCTCTCCTCCCTTGAGTGACAGAATGACATCCAATAAGAAAGGAGATAGATTTGTTGCAGCAAAAGGGATGGAGAGCCAAGAGTTCCATGGAAGAGGCTCAGGTCAATCACGGGGAAAGGTGTGAGCAATGCAGCCCAAAGCCAGGACAACCGGAGGACAACCTATAATGATCTAGGTGCAAACAGAACTGGTATGGCCTCCGTTTGAATGATGAATAGGACATCCTATCTCATCTAGGTGTGACCTAGAGTAGGAGAAGGCGTGCCTCTGAAGGGCAGCTGCTGGGAAGAGTCTAAGAAGGGGCCAAACTGTGTGCTCATGGTGCAGCTGGCCTGATCCAGTGGAGATGTTCCTTAGCTCCTCATTCTCACCATGCTTTTGTTTCTCATTCAATCTTACGAGACATGGCATCCTGCTGTTCATTCTTCCAGTTCCTTGAATCGTTGCTCTAAAGCATCTCTACAGAAGATGGCCGTTACCACACCTTCACTTTCATCCTTCTTCGGTCCATCTTTGAACCCCACCCCTCACACCTTTTTAGTCCTATCTGTTTTATCTGTGGACTTTCCTCCCTTCAGTTGGACTTTCCTGAGTCCTGATTTGTATAGGTCTCAAGCCGTTATAGGGTGTTAATCCATTTTCGTTTTTGGGGTGTGATCAGGGAAGAGGACTAAAGAGGGCTGGACTGGACTATAGTGCATGGATACTGCATGAATTTGCCTTCCCTTCACCCACTGTGTGATTACTTGGGGTGTGCACGAATGGTTTTCTGCATCCGAATTTGAGTCGAATCGAACGTCAGAACATTCAATTCGATTCGTATGCATCCCGTTTTATCCCGTATGCGTTGTGTTTTTGTTCCATATTATGATACGTATCTGTACATTCAAATGATTTGAATCATTGAAACGAATGTTTCGGAACACTTGAAATCCATTTGAATGTCTGAATGTGAACGTGAGGACATTCTGTTAGAATTCGAATGTCCCCATTCGAACGAATTCAATCGGATTTCGAATGCTTAGAATATTGTTGCGCATCCCTAGTGATTGCGCACTGTTACGCAGCGGTACTTCAATCCTATCAGGGCACAGGGGACGTTGTGATGGTGGCGAAGGGTGGAGATCTAAAAAAAATTCTTGTAAAGGAGTCTCAGGATGGGAACAGAAAGGTGTGAGCATAGTGACCCAAGCTGAGAATGGACTAATGATGATCGGGTATTGGGTGTGGTCAGAGTTAGCAGGTTTGAGTCCTGTTTCTTAATAAGATGGACTATTTCAGCAAGGTGTGACCATGGCCCATGAGTCTTCAAACCTCCACTTTAGGTGCATAGATCTCAGATAGCTGATGTCCAGACTGACTGAAGTCTAGCTAACAAACTATGCCTTCTACAAAACAAAACAAAAAAAAATGGATGTCAACATCTCCATACTGTCTTCAAAAGGTTTCACAGACGCTCAGTTTTTTCATCTTACTAAATTCACATGAGATTTGCACAGCCATCCTTTAGGAATGTGCGGAACCTCCTTAACGTGAAGCTAAATCAGTCCTTCTGCGGAATGACTGAAAGAGAAGCTCAGCACTATTTATTCTCAGCACTATTTATCAGCTAAGAGCCTTTCCACTGATCGTGCAGCCTGCACTTTAAATGAGCAGGTAGCAGCTGTTTATTTCAGCAGAAACTTAATGCCATGCATTATTTATAGCTAGATTGCAGGGAAAAGAGAGAAAAAATACATATATGTGGAATTTCTTTCAGAATAATACCAATTATGTCCAGAAGATGTCATCATCATATTTCTTCATTTGGAGGTAGCACTGGAAGTCCTCAGAAGAACCGTGACATTGCTAAGGCCAAGTCAGGACAGTGAGCATTGGGAACTAGGAATATTGTATTCGATTCATATTGCATCGAATGCAGGAAAATTTGTATAAATCCCGTTGAATGTGGTAGGATTAAAATTCGATACAAGTGTTTCACATGAATTCAATATGAATTGCATATGAATCCCATACGAATCTGTCTTGAAGCTCTGTACATATGTATTGAAACTTTCTATTCAAATTCAAATGTCAGTCTTTGAATGCGCCAACATTCGATTTGAATTTGAATGTCTGAATTCAGCTGAATTTGTACGAATATCTAATGTAAGGAATATTCATGTACATCCCTATTTGGGACTGGGAATTCTGCTTGATTTGATGGCAGTACACGTAGGACAATAGAGTATAGTTTGGCTACCAAACTGAGACTGTCTCTTCCACAAGGTTCCATGTTCTCTGGTGAGTGTGGTGTATGAAGTCCGGTTGAAATACAACCACCACAATGGAAGGTACAACTAATGCAGGAAGTAGATGCAACAAGACCAAATAGCCAAAGCCCAACTCAGATAGATTGGCATTCCAGAGTAAAGATCTATATGTCCACAAATGTCCAACTAGGCACAGTTTGATACACCACTTTCTGGGGGGACGACCTTTGTGAAAGACCTTCTCCAGAGTCCGTAACGCTGTACGATCTCACATTGGCTGGGTCCATATGGGTGCCCCCAGCTGATCCAGACATCTTGGGACTCTGCTTACCTGTCCTGCTCAATGAATATCACTCATGACCATTGATGGCCCTTAAGATGCTTCCCCTTTGTGGATGGAGAGGGGAGAGGTGACTTATCAGCCCGGTTTCCAGCCGGGACGCTTTTGCACCAGGCTGAAAACGGCTGATCTCCTGGGCCATTTCTGGTTCAGTGCAAAAGCAGGTCAGTCGGAAACCTTGCAACAGTGGGATTTCATTTCATCACTGAAAGAACCGGAGCTGCTGCAAAGTGCTATGTGGCTTGTTTGCTACACTTCTCACCCTGTGTGTTTGCAGTCATATTGGCTTAATCCTTATGCGCAAGGAATAATGTCAAGCTATCCTAGACCGCAAGACAGCCTAGTATATATTTTAAAACATTAATATTTATTTATTCCTGGAATTTACACCCCGTCTTTCTTCTGAAGGACTCAAGACAGTACGTTATTCTCTTTACCTCCATTTTATTCTCAACACTACCCTAGTTCAACAGATTTGTGGTTATTGTCAGAGATTTCTATGCAGATTTCTAAGTGATGAAATAACAATGCCTATGTGGAAATCTGTTGGCAACGTTCTTTAGTTTTTTAACTTGCAGGAGTGTAGAACACAATGCAAGGAAATGTAAGCTTTTTGCAGTTTTGGGTTGCTCTTCATGCCTGCTGTCTTCTGACCTTCTAAGGACAAGTAGGCCATGAGAATTCCTTGTCCTTCCTTCTGGACAGTGTGGCCATATCCCATTTGGACGCCAGGCAGGCTAGCATGTTTAGTCTAGAACTCTCCCTTCTTGATAAAACTGCGCTCGTGATTACCATGGATGATCTTGAATTCTTTTTTTCACTTCATGGCTTGTCAGACTGAGAGCTGGTCTTGAAGGACATTTCATGTAATTGAGAGCTGAGCAAACAGATTACAATCAGCGACCCTGATTTGTTTCCTCAATTCATCCAAGTGGTGGTGAATTAATGAATGTTTATTGTGGACCTGAAGTGGCTTCAGTTTATGGAGATCACACCAGAATTGGTTGCTCACTTCCTCAGTCCGCACTTCCTTGCCATAGACTAGATTTTTGCGGAATGGATTTTATGCAGTTCCAGGGCCTATTTGCACAACAGCCCTTTGTGCATAATTAGGCAGTTTCTGAGGAAGAACACCTCCACCTAGAGGAGGCTGTTACAGGCACCAGGTGCCCCTAGCCTTCCTAGAAGTCCCCTAATTATGAGCTAGGTGTGGAGCACAAAATCGTGCTCCACCCTTTCACCAACCTTAACCAATTTCTTACCTGGCGCATCCAGCAGTATCTGAACCTTTTCTGGTTCACTGGGGTCATATGAGCTGCCACACAAGCGCACTGGTATCTCGGACAACCATAGACACAACTGCACATGCGCAGAATGTCAGCATCATCATAACAATGCCGCTGACACACATGCAGTCACAGAGGACACCACAAACAAAATGGCAGTGCCCAGGAGAGGACCAACCCCCAGGTCAATCGCAGGTGAGTAACCAATCATGTGGGGGTTAGGCTGTAAGTGGCTGTAGTCAATGTTGAGTGGTTGTGCTCCTTTCCCATGTTGCTCCCCCCCCCCGTCTCTTCTCAATGTGTCTCCAGGCAGCAAGAAGAAATTGTAGAATGTAGTTTAAATCCCACAAGGCCTCTCACTGCCCCTGCCAAATGGCAAGAGGCAATTCTGGGGCAAATGCAAGCTCTTACCTTGTCTGCCATTTTCTCATGGAATCACTACGCTGGCCTACAGGCGTGTGCATGAAAACAAAACATTTGTTTCACTGTCGAATAGAAAACCCAATAATTTGTTTGTCAAATTGTTAAATTGAAAAACCAGATTTTTGCATCCTTTTTTTTTTTAACCTTTTCACGAAGAAAAAAGACCCTTTCCCCCCTGAAAAAGTCCTTTCCAAGACCAAAAACACTATGAAATGCAAATGTTCTCTTTAATTGTTCATTTTTGCAAGCAGGAAATTGGTTTCTTTTGATTGAGTTTTTGGATATTCAAAAAACTGGATTCTGAATTTGATGCGATTGTTTGCAAATTCAAAATATTCAGTCAGATTTGCAAACACAAGTTCTATTTTGCACATCTGTACTTGCCCGCTTCCCTGCATGTGGATGCTTAGCAAGATTCTGTAATGAAGCAGCGCAGAAGGTGAAAGCAATCTGGTGTGATGGAAAACTTGGCATCAGAGCTGGATATTTCATTATGCCTATATTGCCCCTTTTTGGTGCACTATTCCAGGAGTTTATTGGAATTGCCACGTACAACTGCAACTAGTGGCATCTTTAGTATGTACAGGTGTTTGTGAACACAGGCCCTATGCGGAAGAGCAGGAACAACACTGAGAAAGCTTGGTTTTCTTACGTCCCTTGTGGGTGGATCCTCTTTCACCGTTAACGTGCTGGGTGCTCTGAAATTTGAGCGTTTTCCAAAATCATCCATTTGCTGGTCTTTAATTATAGAACAATCAAGTAAATCCATGTCAGTAGTTTTACTAGGAATGCATTGAAAGTTAAAACAGCTACTATTTAAAATAAATAAATAAATAAATAAATAAATAAATAAATAAATAAATAAATAAATAAATAAATAAATAAATAAAATAAGGAATTGTGTTTCAAGGGTCTGTTTTTTTAACAGTAATGTGATCTGAATCAACAGCCTGATTTTCAAAGAATCCAGCCCTGCTGCTTCCAAAATGTCATACGTGTTTATAATTGGTGGTTTTCTCTGTTTTTGTGTTTGCTCATCTTCTATGGTGCAACAGTATTGTTTCTCTTGCTTGTGCTTAAATGGTTAGACAAAAATATAAAACAAAGAGAGAAAAACCACCTCTCTACTGAAAGAATAACACTTACTTAATCCTTTTATGCTCAAGAAAAGTGACATGAAAAGCAAAACAAAACCTAAGTAGATGCATTTAAATCGGGAATGTTTCCTAGAGAACCGCAAAATAATGATAAGGCAGTCTGATGTAAGAGGTACATAAACTTCATTGTCAGTTGTGACTGCATTGTTCTGTTTATTAGATCTTAAACTAGCACAAAGTACTGTATAAGTCCAACCGCTTGTGTTCCGAAAAGACGTCTTCACAAAATATCAGTGGTGGTTTCTGTTGAGTCCTTCACTGAGTCTTCACTGCTGGGGCAGCGCTTGAACCATAGTGGCTTTGTCATGGCTTCTAAGCTGCCTTAGAAGATGGTGTTAGGCTTGAATCCAGTATCCTTGCACAGAACCTAAGAGGAACCCTGCTGGATCTTGGGCATCTCAAGCAGAAGACAAAGGCAAAACCTTCACTTGCTCTTGACTCCCTGCAAATGGCCTTCGGACACATTCTTTAAGGTCCGTGTGCAGAGGCAGCAATCCCTTGAGCAAGCAGTAGCCATCTTGCCACACTGTGGGATGTTGTCATGTGTGAAGCAATGACCTTGACGCCATGACTTGTGCAATGCCCTTTAGGCACCAGTGATGGAACCTTAGCGTGATGCCACCTCTCCACAGATGCCCTGACATTGAGAGATGTGAAGAATGGTTGGACCAGTAAGTGTACTGGGAGCATCCCTTCTGCAATTGGTGCAGTCTAAGGAAGCCCCTTCACGACCCTGCTCCTTAGATCACTCGAAGGGATGGAGCTTCCCTTAGACCACACCCCTTAGACCACTGTGGGAGGTGGAGCTTCCCTTAGACCACACCTCTGGGGTGTTCTAAGGGGTGGAGCTTCAGACAACACACACTACCATGTGGAAGGGAGGCTACGAGTACCTTTGCTGTTCCAGTGTACTGGACAGTGCAGAATCACCCTTCGTCTCTGGGGCACAAAGGAAAGGTCAAGCAGTGATTGGCAGTTTACCCTCAACTGTGGCACACTGTGTTCTTTGGTATGAAGCAGGTTAAAAGCACCGCTTGGTAGGACCAAACGAAAAGGTCCAGTTCTTCCATCTCACCACTTTTGATGCTGCTGGAAATTTTCTTGGCCTATGCTGGAGCAATCAGTAATATAATAGAACTATTATAGAAATTTTGGCCTGGCAAACTTTGATCCTGAGCCCACCTCTCACCGAGAGATGAGTTTGAAAGACATTCACTACACACCCACCACTATGGTTACTCTGAGCGTGTGCCTCCCCACCATGTATGCCCCCTTCCCTGTGTGCAACTTTGTTAGGAGATTTAGGCTCAACATTTCCTAAAATCCAACTGTGGCAGGAGGCAA
The DNA here is from genome assembly GCA_023333525.1 of Aspidoscelis tigris stejnegeri. Taxonomy (NCBI): domain Eukaryota; kingdom Metazoa; phylum Chordata; class Lepidosauria; order Squamata; family Teiidae; genus Aspidoscelis; species Aspidoscelis tigris. Next base: position 19,489,329 of record JALMGA010000011.1, read on the forward strand.
GGAAAGGTGTGAATTCTTTCCACTCTTACTTGTTAGTTGCATCTCAGATTCTTTTTCTGGACCTTCTCAGGCTAGAAGGAAGCATTCTGCTTTTAATCCTTTCAGTCTGGTGCGCATGAATAGTCGCTGTACTTGACATGGATATCAGAGAACTGAGTCAAGGAAGGGGTTGATTCTTGTTGTTGGAACACTTCAACTAGCTCTACGAGGCTATAGCTTTAACCTCTGACATCTTGGGTTAAAATATTAACCAGGGGATTTAACATTCTCAGCACTGTGCCCTCTTGCTGACCTCGAAGCACTAGTTTCATACCACGTCCAGAATAAATAGGTAACCATTCATTCAAGAGAGTTGGAATTGAGGTTCAAATATCTAAGGCTACATTTCCACTGGTCCAAAAATAAAAATAAAAATCCAGTTTTTAACCTGGATTTTGTTTGTTTTTTTGCCAGTGCCGAGGGCTCCCTGCAGCTGTCCCGACTGCATTGGGGCACCGGTCCCCCCTGCCTCATTCCTCAATCTTTCATCATCGTCCCGTTACTTACTTTCCCCGCTGTTCTCCAACTGAAAGAGGTAAGGTGCAGGGGGAAAGGCAAGCACTGGGAGAGATGAGGAAAGACAGAGGAAAGGGGCAGGGAGGAGGTAAATGGCGGGTGGCAGTGGAGGAGATCAGCACAGGCGGTGTTCCCATTGATAAATACTTGGATTTTAACAGGATTCCGCAGCGAGTCCTGTTAAGATTTGAATAGGGATTACCCAGATCATCAGGCATACAGTCTGCAGAAATGGGGAATCCCATCAAAGCATCGGGACATTAGACTCTTGAGCTGGATTCAGGCTGGACCAAAGGGCCGGTGGAAATGCACCCTAAGTAGCCAGCCAACAGGGTCTATTACTACCTGTGTTTTTTCCAATGGATGTTTCTTGATATGCACACTGTAACTGTTAGCTCATCCTAGAACATAAGCCATTGTCGTCAAATTTATTTCAGTCTACAGACTCAAAAGATAATCCATAAACACAGATAAAAATGGTTTACAATGAGAGACAATAAAAGCAACTTAAAATATATATGATCAGTGTATATAAGTGTATTTTTCAATGAATCAAAGTATCTTTAGTCAAGGTCGCTCGACTGCAGGGTTTTGTTTCCTAACTTCTCCCTCATTTTTACAGCTACGGCCAAGAATTCTGCAACCACTAGGGCTGGGTCAGGATTGGTATCAATTAGCAGAAATTTGATGTATTCTGAATTGGGTCTGCCTGGGTATGGGCTCAGCTTGGGACTTATTAATTCTTGACAGGCAGTGTTGTAAAGATTACAAAATCAAAGAACACGTTCTACTGTTTCTCTGTCACCATTTTTACATGGACAAGTTCTGAAGGTACCAGAGATATGTTGGCATCAACCCTTCAATAGATTTGAGGGAAGAACATTTGATTGGGCCTTTGCGAAGGCAATTTTCCACCTTTTTACGTGTACTTTTTTTTTTTAAGGTATAATGGCATATTTAGTCAGTAGCTATAATTTAGGCCCATGAATAAAAGGGAGCAGATAGTATTTGCTCTTGCAATTAAATTCTGGGTTGGAACATAAGCTGTCTGTGTGTGTGTGTGAGAGAGAGAGAGAGGAGTAGGTGGGGGGCTATAAAGGCCTTAGGAGTAGTCAATTCTAGGGGTGTGTATGAATGCAATTTTTGAATTTGATTCAATTTGAATTTATTTATTTATTTATTATTTACATTTGTATCCCGCCCCATACCCGAAGGTCTCTGGGCGGGTAATAACCTTAAAACAGATTAAAACAAAGTATACATTAAAAGACTTTTAAAAAGGATTCAACAAATATAAAATGATGCACAATATGTTTAAAGTAATAGTGTCTGTACTGGGGGGAAACATAAGCAGCTCAGCCAAAGGCCAGAGTAAAGAGGTGCGTCTTCACCACCTTCCTAAATATATATAAGGAAGGGGCAAGACGCACCTCAAGGGGGAGGCTATTCCACAGTCTTGGGGCCATCACAGAGAAGGCTCTCTCCCGGGTGCCCACCAATCTCACTGTAGAAGGTGGTGGGACAACCAGGAGGGCCTCACCACTTGAATTCGTACGAATAGAGAAAACTATTTGAATACATTAGTATCTATTTGTACAAATATTCAATTCGTATTTGAAAATATCAAAATTGTGTGTGTTCGTATGCATCCGTATACATCCCGTTTTATCCCGTATCCATCCCATTTTTGTTCCGTATGTATCTGTACAAATGCATATGGATACAAATAAGATGCGTACGGATACATATGTAATGCATACATATCTGAATGTCCGAATAATTTGTATGAATGTTAAAAAATGAATGTATAGACATTCAATTCAAATTCAAATGTCCGAATTCGAATGAATTTGATCAAATTTTGAATGTTTTGAATATTCTTGCACATCCCTAGTAAATTCACCTTGTCATATCTGCTGGAATTTCAGACAGTCAAGATGTGGCAAGCGCATGAGGCTTTTTAGAGCTGGCTACACCGTTCTGGGAAATCAGCTGGCGAGGCTTGGGCTGATGTCTATCCAGGGCAGGAAGTGGCTGTTCGGAGCAATTCATCACAGAGGCTAACCCAGAATGAGTCTGTAGAGGTTTGCAGTTTCTGTTCAATAATGAATGCAGCCATTACCTCTAGTGTCCAAAGTGCCCAGGCTGGCTGCAGGAGCGTCTTGGTAATGGCAACAAAATGTTCCATTCTTCAGTCTGTCCATAATTCATTTTGTAGATCCTGCACAGTCATTGCAAGGTGGCTAGTCTGCCCACAGGGGAAAGTCAGGCCTGTGAATTATGCTGTTCACAGTTGTGAAAATGCCTGGCACATTTGGAACTGGTAATGAAGTTGGCAGTAAGAATTGGAGAGTCAGAAGTTTATAGATCGAGCGTCTGCTGTGTCACATTTAGGGCATTGCTATGGAAGAAGGCAGTGGCAAAAAGCAACAACCAGCAACTACCTTGCATGAGTGTTTCTATGGATTTATAGGGAGTTTAGCTTGTCTTAATGGTGTCTTAACCTTTTCTTGTTGTTGTGGGCTACCACTGAGTCATGTCCAACCCCTGGGTGACTGCATGGGCCCCTCCATGGGCCCCTCTGTGCAGTTTTCTTGGCAGAGGTACAATAATCGTTTGCCATTACCTACTTCTGGAGAGAGGCTGGGGATTGAACCAGCAACCCTCTGCTCTACAGGGAGTTTGCTCTACCACTGAGCTACAGACACTCCCTTGTCTGTTAGAGGGACTGTTTACCCCTGTTATTTGGGTGCCTCTTTCTTGGCACTTTTGTTTCCCATTTAGTGCTGCTAGAGTCAGTTTAAGGTGCAGTATGGATCTTAAAGGGGCAGTTGACCCAAAATGCATCCAGTGGACACATTTTAAACTTCCGAGTGGTTTGTACTAACCACAAACTCGCAATAATCACCGGCTGGTGTGAGCGGGTGCAAAGGGAAGTTCCTCCCTCAAATGTGCACCAGCTTCCAGGCTCCCTTTGAAGACCACGTGACACTGGCAATTTGGAAACTGATGGGGCTGTGTAGATATCAGGCAAAGTCCACACACAGGTGGCCAACAGGAGGAGGGAGAATTTCCATTTTTACCTGCTCATAGTGGCTACCCCTGGATCACAACCAGAGGTACCTGATTAGGCTGCCGTGAACTAAGGTAAAGGTGAACTTCAGGTAAAGGTGGACCATTTGCATTTGCCTGGGAGGTAAGCTTCCCAGAAGTGTCCATTACTGGCCAAAAATGTGAATGGTCTTCCCTTTTCCCAGCCTTTGCTAGTGCCTCCAAAGCGGGAAGTTCCACCTCCTCGCTGCTGCGATTGGCCGCTCAGATGCCACTGTGAGAGAGGAGTGATTGATTGTTCACCCATGTCATGACCGGACGTCTCTCTCGCAATTTTACAATCGATTGCCACTCCTGGGGATTGGAGGTCCGATCACGGCATGGGTGAGCGATTGATCATGGCCACGATGCCTGCACAGATGCTGCGTTCCCTGCCCAGCAAATGCAGCTAACCGGACACAGAGTGAATGGTCATGCCACTGGATGCTTCAGGTAAGCTTTTGGTAAACGTTGGTTAAGGTGTGGAGGTGGGCACGCTTGTAGGCTGTAGCAGCCTAGTTGATGTGTGTATGCTCTTCACTAGACATTCCCTACTTCTTCACTACTGGCCTAAGTGTGAATAGGCTTCTGGATTTATGGCACAGTAAAGCAGGACTTCCGTACCCCTAGCATAGCTGTTTGTAGAACTTAGTTGCCAGTTAATTTGCCAGAAAGAGATGATTAGCAGCTTTTTATATAACACATAGCTGAGAAATTATTGGATTCCATGTGTACAAACTCTCCGAAGGCATTTTGTTAAAGGGCATTGTTTCCGTTGGCCAGTGGCCACCAGCTCTTGTATTTAACCTGGCTGCTTGAGTCAAAGGAATGAGTTGGCAGTTGGGACACAGCCAAGAAGAGATGAATATGCTGCATCCAGCAAGGAAGACCTTGGGGGAATCCAAGCAAATGGCGTTTGCTTTTAAAAGGAACATCGTTGTTTTTGAAGCGGTTATTATATGACAGTCTGCTCGGCCATTTTGTGAAAGACTACACTGGTCCTTGGGAGCACAGTAAGAAAAATATTGCAAAATAGTCTGTAACTTCATGCAACTGTTTCTCTGGAAGAAATCTAAGGCCTTTTCTGCACTTACCTGCTAGTAGTCAGGATCAGTGGGTCTGGATTAGCCAGCTCCTCTGATCTCATAAGAACTTAAGAACTAAAGTGGAGCCCTGCTGGATCAGGCCACAGCCCATGTGGTCCAGCATCCTATCTCTTACTGTGGCTCACCACTGTGAGCATCTCAGCAGAAGGCAAAGGAAAAGCTTTCACCTGTTCTCAGCCCTCTGTCATTGGCCCTTAGAGGCATCCTACCTGTCTCTCCAACCTGGCGGCAACACCTAGGCATCCATACTACACCTGCCCTCCATAAATTAATCTATCCCTTTCTTAAAGCTGTTTAGCCTGGTGACTGTTACCTCCTCTTCTGACAGTAAATTCACAAACTGATGACCTCAGCCATGGGAAACTCATGTGAGATTCATGCCCATGCTCCTACTCTGGTGAAGGCAATCCTAACATAATTCCAGGATATGGGGGGAAATTCTGCAATAACTATCATGCCCCCTGTTGTCAGCGCCCCTTCCTCCGAGGATGAAGGGGCAGTTGCAAAGCCCAGCCAAGCTCAGACAGGCCAGTTGACCAGACAAAATGAGGAATGCCTGACACAAGCAGCCAGTGAACCTATAGCTCAAGATGCCAGCAGCTCAGAATCAGAAGACGCCAGGCAACACCCTTCACTGACCGGTCTAAGGCATCAGTGTGCACAGCTGCACAGATCAGAAAGAATCCATGCCTGTCACCTGTGGCAAAGGAGGTGGGACTCTGATTTGTCTATTTAAGGCAGCACGTTCTGATAAGCTTTGCTGCAGAGAAACGCTTGTAAATCTGCAGTTCTGGGATTCATGACCTTGCTTCTTGATTGATTACTGACCACTCTGACCTTCTGATACCTTCGACCCTGGAACTCTTTTCACCACACGTTTAACTCTTGAGCCCCTAAGGTACCTTGACTGGGACTTTTGCTGTGGCTGACTATTACTGCTTACTGTTGCTGCTGCTAATCTTCTGGGTGTGCTGTGTTTGTTCTCCACACCTTGCTGGCTGGAGACACGAAAATAACATTATTGCAGGAAAATCAGCTCCCAACCTGGGTTTTACTTATAAAGCAGTAGGACTTATCTTGTCTGGACATTTGCTTACATGATCCACCATCTTGGAAATAGTGGTTGCCACATGTGGGACGAATAATTGTGGCCATACACGAGGCACACTTCCAGTTATTTTAAGTCATTGAAATACCTAAATGTACGGTTCCCCTCACAGAGAGAGCAAATGTCCACACCAGTAAGTACCTCTGCCTGCCACACACTGTTGCCCTGCTCCTGGACAACATAATTTTGGAGTTGCTTTACTACAGAATATCACTAAATACCAAAGTAACTAAAGAACACCTGACCGACCTCTCTTCGTCCGAAAATATAGCTGGTGGCTTACAGAGAAAACTATGAATCTTCTTCTGCAACCCTTCAGCTGTGCCCTCAGGAGCACATCTAGTACCACTGGATTGTTCCAAGCCTTTTGTGAACGCGTGGATGTTGTCACGGACTGACAGTCAAACCCAGAGTGTGTGCCACTAATTTCACCTATCGAAATAATTAACACCTCAGTTCCTTCCCACACAAACCTCTTTCTTCTGCCTTCTCTGACAGTCAAGGTTGGTTTCCATGGAGCTTTCGCCATCCCTGGCCTAGGAAATCTTCCCCCATCACACAAAACTTTTCCCTATAGGCAGAATTTATGAGGTTTCCGTGGAAACATCTGAGAACGAAGAGGTTGAGATGCTTTGAACACGTGAGGGTTTCTTCTTGCAAGTTGTATGGAGACTTCCTGAAGTAACACGTTAGTTCTAATCTGTGCCCAAAGCGACTGAGTGAGAAATGTCCATGACAATTACCAAACAGCTCTGCAAGTACTGAAAATGACAAGTATAATAGACAGAGCTGAATTATCTGCAGCAGAAATATTTATTACACTTTTCTATAACGTGTGTGGTCAGAACCTATGCTTGTGAATGTTTTAGTCTTCTCTATTGAACATTATAACTGGATTAGTCCTATGCCCTGGGAAATTCAAATCTGCAGATTTCTTTTTTGCTGTAACAGATGCGCTCAAATGATAGGATTTCATTTTTCATTTCCATTTTATTTGTATACCACCTTTTCAAAAGAAAATTTGCCCAAGGCTGCTATGAGATTTACAACAAATAGAAAAATACACAATGCAAAATCATAATCAAAACATTATAATGAAAATACATTATAAAAATTGCACATTGTAAAATAAGCCAAACACACAGAGAGAGAGACTGAGGCAGCTGAGGCCAAATGGAGTCCAGAACAGCTGACCAAGGCCCCAGTTCCACAAGAAGTCACCTCCTCCAGGAAGAGTCATCCAGAGGGCAGAGTGGTCTAGGCTGCCACCACTAGACCACCCGCAAGAGGGATGGCATAAGCAGCTGTCCTTTATAGTCTCTGGTGTAACTGAGACCAGGTGGAGTCCAGAGCATCTGACAAGAGGGCTCCAGTCCTGCAAGGAAGCAGCTCCAAATGATCAGGGCCCATCCAGGTTGGAGAGTCATCCAGAGGGCAGAGGATGACCAGATGTCGCAAAACTACAGCTCCCATAAACCCTCTGGCCAGTCTGACCAGTTGCAAGGAATGATGGTCAGTTGTAGCAATATCTGGCCACCTTGAAGCTGTTCAGATGTTTTGACCCAGTATTCTGAACATCATTATCCCATGCAATCCCTGACCTCTTTGTTTTAGTCTGCTTGGGAAAGAAAATAAAAGTATAGGCTGTAGAATTTTTAAAAAATTTAAAGCGATGAAGGGAGCTGCACTGAAGGAGAAAAGGAGAGCCTTTGGGAAAGAAATCCCAGATGCCATTTGAGAAATGGAAGAATCTCCAGGTTAACCTAAATATATCACAGCCTAAAATAAATGAGGGATAATATTGTTTCACTGAAAGCAGGTCCAGCCTATCACTAACCAAGTTGTTGTCATCAAGAACAAAGCCAAAGGTAAAACCTAGAAATGTGCTGAACCTGAAATGTGGTGCCGTTGGTTCAAACCTGAACTTGAACCACCCCTGGCTCAAGAAGGTTGGTTTGGACACCACCTGAATTGGGAGGGTTGATCTGAACTGGCTGAAACACATGGTTGGATTCACATTGGTTCGTATTCATCAATATTTGCTCTTTAAAAGGCCTTTAAAAGCCATTTTAAACATTATTTTTGCATAGTGACATGTCTCCTTAGCTGTGTTGCCTAATGCCTGCAGACAAATTGCCAAAAACTCCAAACTTGTTGCCACAAATCAGATCACAGAGCAATTTGCTACACGCCTCAGTTGCAAGCATTTCTGATGCATTCTTCTCCAGAGCTGGAGTCATTCCTTCGCATGGCAAAGAACTTGATTTGTCTACATTTGAAGTACAGATTGGCTTTCTATTGCAGGCTCTGCCTTTACCCCCTATGCATTGCTCACTTTGTGTGAACAATGATTGCAGCGGGTGATGTGATCCAGGTGAGTGATGCTTTGAGGGCTCCTGTTTTGAGCATCCTCAGTCTTAGACCTCATGATGTTACGGGAAGTACACTCTGCACACTTGAAGAGAGCGTGAATTCTTCCTATGCTGACATTTTGACAAATAAAAGAGATCTGTTCTTTAAGAGGAGAAGTGGGAAGCTGAGTGATTCATAACTGGAGAGCAAAAATATTTTTGAGGTCAAATGATGCACATCAGGGAAAAACGAGAAGAAATGTAGAGATACAGTGGTGGGATTACCTATGTTGTAAACATACACACCAAAAATCCAAACAAAAAACTTGGGGAGGAAGAAGAAGAAGAGTTGGCTTTTCTACCCCACTTTTCTCACCCATTTAAGGGGAATGAAAGCGGCTGACAAATCTTTCTGTTCATCTCCCCACAACAGGTGGGGCTGTGAGAGCTCAGAAAGAGAACTGTGACTAGCCCAAGGTCACCCAGCTGGCTTTGTGGAAGAGTGAAGATTCCCAGCTAAGAGTCCAGCTCCCTGACCACTAGACCAAACTGGCTGGACAATAACCTGAAAAGTTTAAGCTGCTTAGAATGGCCTCAGTAAAACTCATTCTCATTGCATTTGTGGGTTTTCTGAAATGTATTTAATTGCATGTATTCACAGGTTGATTCCATTATTCCTTAACAATTCAGGTCGAAGAGACCCATTCCTGAAACTTCATCTTCTGCACAGCTTTAAAGATATAGGAATTTCCCAGAATCCTGCTTAGATCAGATGTGTGTGTTTCTGTTTTTGTTTTTCTTGCCAAAGAAATAGATTGATGGATTATATTTGCACAAGATGTTGCTTGGGAAAGCCTTGCCAGAAGTTGGTGGGTGGTTTGTTATCCTTTACACAATTGCATCCATGCACCGATACACTGACACACACTGTCTGCAAGCACAGATGGACAGGCTGGCTTGTGGAGAAAAATTCCAAGCCAAGCATGAATATAATTAGGAATTGTTTACCCGTAACTCTTTGCAGGGCTCCAGCTTGCTTGAAGTTGGCCTTCAGTGATATAGGTCGCATCCCCATACAAGCTGCTTGGCTCTGATTGGGCACACATGTGACTGGGCACGGGTCTGAGAATGGATGTTGCCCATCCCCATGCCATTCCCGGCAACATGGGCTGGTTGTGGGCCTGGGTGTGGATACAGCAAACGGCGTCAAACTCTGGCTAGGGAGAGCAGTGCCATCTTCTCTCCGCCCCTCTCTCCTCATTGGAAGCCAGATTGACATCACCCCACCCCTGTGCCCCCACTGCAAATGCCACATCACCCCCCCCCTTAGTGGCACAGGACTGAATGACAAAATTAATAATTAAAAAAACCCCAGCTGTTTTAGCAAAGCTGCTACGAGATTTGATAGAAGTTGAGTGGTTGAGCAGTTGAGCAGTTTTGCGCCCCTCTGCTCTTCCCGGGAACCACAAGAACACCTGGCAAGTGGAAAATCAATCCATTACTATGCCCACCTTGGTGACTGGGAAATGGCGGTGGAATATTTTTCATGTAAAAGGGAGAAAAATCAGGCCATTATCCTGCCTGCCTTGGCGATCAGGGAAGGGGGGCGGGTTGGAATACTTGTATAAAAGAGTCTCTGTATGCATCTTATTCAGATATGTGCGGGACAAAAACGGGATGCATACGGGATAAAAACGGGACGTGTATGGATGCATGCAGATGCGTATGAACACATCCAAACGTTGTTGACATTTGTATCTTCGGATACGAATGGAAAATTCGTACGAATAGGTTTGAATGCATTCGATTCGAACTGAATGCGAGTACATTCGAATTTTAAACATTTGAATTAATTTGAATGGTCGGAATCACATCCCAAAAATTGCATCCGTGCACTTCCCTACAACACAAACGATCTTTGCAACTGGGGAAGCCTGGAAGAAGAGAACACTTTCCCTGCGCCCTGCAGAACTCCATTCCCTTTAAAGCGCAGTGATGATGGTTAATCCCTCCCTCCCTCGTGGGTATTCCCTTGCAGGCCCGAGCAAATGAGGTCTGCCCATTTTTTTAAAAAAAATTCCGGGTTTCTCCTTTCTGCATCTCTCCTCCTGCTCCTCCTGCAGCTCTCAGTGCGCCTCCTTGGCATCTTTCTGGTGCCTCTTGAAACGCCGCAGTGAGCTGTGAAGCGCTGCAGTTTTTCCAGACAGATTAGGGACAGTTTTTATTCATGTGAACAGCGGCTTTGGAGCTGCTGCAGAGTTTATGCAACCTGAGTGCTTTCTCTTCGGGTGGCTTTGACATCAGGGGACTGGTGGAGGGGTAGGAGAGAGAGACGGGGAGGAGGGGGGATAGGTGGCTGGGTGGAGAAAGGCAAAAAGAAGATTCTTTTACCTGTTCATATTATCTCCACCACCACCCCCTGCCTGCTTCCCCAAGGAAAATAATTTTCTCCAGTTCTTAGTCACCTACCCTCTATTCCCTCCCAACCCTTGTTCACCCACAGATCCTTGTGTCTGTGCGTGTGACAGGGTACCCCTTTCGAGATAGGCACTGTAGCTTCTCAAGGGAATGGGATGAATCCGATGCTCTGCTTTAGAGGGTTCCCAGATGAAGACGGCCGAAGAGTGCCTGGGCTTTCAGCTGTTAATTTAACCCCGTAAGTGCTGGGCTACTTGTTTGTGGGAGGGGGGGGTGCGGGAGAGTGAGAGTGCCTGCAATGGCCATTTTAGTGTTTTTGAAAGATGACCAGATGCAAGCCTGGTGCCTAGAGGTTTGGTCGGTCTCTGCTTTTGTGCATGCCATTTTGGTGTTCTTCTTGTGAGTATATTGAAGAGGGAAGGCGTCAGCCTGTTTGGAAAAGCCATATTACCATAAATCACTGGAGAATTTGAAAGAGTCAGCAGAACATGTCTTGCATGTGTGTTTGGGGGCCTATGGCTATTGCTGCTGCTGCTGCTGCTTCTCCATAACCTGTGTGCTTTATAAAGTATCCGTGCGCCCTGGAGCAGCACAGCTGGCTAGAGGTTCCAGAGTTCTCTCTCAGCTTGGGTCTTCATCATGCCAGGGTGAGCGAAGAGCTGTTTAGCTTTGTTGGATGTGCGGTAGAGAAAGGAAACCCTCACCTCAAAAGAAGAACGCGGTGGAAGGAAGTTCTCTGACATACTCGGAAGGCGAATGGTGTTTCCTCCTCTTTCATTTAAAGAGCAACAGCATGATGTTCATGGAGTCACATGGCTGCCATCACAGCTCCTAAGGGTTCACCCCACGCTCCAAACTACCCCACGTTGCATCAATATCACGACATCCCGGTGACAGGAAAAAACTGCACGTGGGTCTTTCTTTTGCGACCGATCAGCCATACTTACTAGCGAAAGTAGAGAGAATTACAGTGGTACCTTGACATACGAGTTTAATTCGTTCCGTAACCTTGCTCTTATGTCAAATCGCTCGTATCTCAAAGCAATTTTTCCATTAATCCATTCCAGCTCCCAAAACACCACCTCAGTTGTTTTTGTTATGTACTGTACTGTATTTACATACTCCTATCTCAAATCTTGCTCTCATCTCAAAGCAAAATATCACTCGCTCGGTGGCTTGTATCTCAAAACACTTGTATGTCAGGGCACTTGTATGTCGAGGTACCACTGTACAGCCCTTAAAACAGAATGGGCCATTTATCCCTTAGGAAACAGCAGAGTGATCTGGCTAGCCTTCCACGACTCGGTTTATTTGACCAGAGGTTTTGTTCAGCTTTCAGGATTTTGACTGCCTACTCTGGGTTTTGTTGGCTCTGTTTGCTTATCTGTATAATGTAGCTGAGAGAGAAGCTATGGATGGCTTTGATTTTTATGAGGTACGGCTTAGGCGCAGTTACGCTGAAGAAGTGTGGCTTAAGACCCAAGTGTCTGCTTAAGGGAAACAATTCCACAACTCTCGAAGTTGTAATCCGGTCTCAGTCCACTTTCACTGGCCTGTTTTTCTTTCAACATTAACTAACTCAGAAAATTAGGTTAGCCTTAGGTTAGATAAAGTCATTTCGCCGATGTGTTCTCTGACTCTGAAAGTGGACTGAGCCCGGATTAAAACTTAGGTGTGAATGCTGCCTTTACAGGCTTCAGTCAAACCAGAGTTTTTCATTGCTGGTCTGCAGGATTAATGTGGAAGAATAAACAATTGTGTGGTGGTGAGAAAAGAGAAATGAACGTTCATAACCATCTATTTTGGTTAATCAGCAGATCATGACGTTGATTGGGAGGCTGGAGAAGGATTATAATTCTATGTTCTTTACCAGCCTCAAAAAGTGAAATTCTGGGCTATGGACTGGCTATCAAGGATTTTACACAAGGGTGCTTTCATCAAGAGACTCTTTTGAAAATGCCACTCCTATCAGCAGTTGAAGGTGCAAGGATGGGTAAGAGGTCTTCTCTGGGCTGTGGAATGACCTCCCGCCACTGCATATGCCTTAGACATGCTTTTTCTTTGTCTGTGTCTGATTACAGCCATTGTTATGCGCCAGATGAAGCTGATAGGACACACTGCCTTGTTTGCTGCGGGAGAAAAACTTTTGTCCATCAGAAACTGTCGCTCCAGCTCTTGTTAGTCATAGAGCCTTGGCATGGTAGAGCAAGCTGCCTGGGAAACAGAGGGATCGCTGATTCTATTCCCAGGCTTTGCCTGAAAATCAGTAATAGTAAAGTGCATCTATATAACCGCAGAGAAAATTGCATAGAGGCACCTGTGTGCCATGACTTGGTGGTGCCCAACAACAATGAGAAATGTAATCTCTTCTAGTTTGGAGTTTTCTTTGGCCCCTTTTTATCTAATTCTAGAACTCCTGATATCATAAGTAGAGATGCGCCAAACTGGTTTGCTTGGTTCATGGTTTTCAGAAAACTAGGTGCTTTGCACGGTTTGCATCTGAACTGAACCGCCCTGTAGTAAAAGAATGGTTTGAAGCTAGCCTGAACCATAGCATTTGATATGAAAAAAATTCACAATAGTTTCACTGTTGAATTGAAAATCTGATAATTTGTTTCATTGTTAAATCAAAAACATAGATTTTCACTTTCATTTTCAAACTTTTTGTTTTCAAGGAGAAATACCTTTTTTGGCCATCGAAAAAGTCCCTTTGATGACCAAAATCACAGCAAAATAGGACTGTTTGATCGAATTGTCCATTTTCTCAAGGGTTTGTTTATTGAATTTTTGAATATTCAAACCCCCAGATTTTCAGTTAGGTCAGTGGTTCTCAACCTTCCTAATGCCGCAGCCTCTTAATGGAGTTCCTCATGTTGTGGAGACCCCCAACCATGGGGGCGGAGCAGCTGGGAGGTGGGAGGGAAGGGCGGTGGGAGACTCGTCCCGACCCCCAGGTTGAGAACCCCTGAGTTAGGTGCTAACGTCTGCAAATTTGAGATATTCAATCAAATCTGCAAATGCAAATTCAGTTTTGCATGTCCCTAGTGTCTGAAGCTAACCTGATCCATAGCAAACCAAATGGTTCACTTGCTTTGCAGGCGATTCAAACCAATCTGTAGTTAAACAAAATAAAATTCAAAGCGAACCTGAACCAAGAGAAGTGAGTGCGAAAAAAGAGCAAGATTTAGGAAGGTGCACCACCAAAAGCTTTGCTGTGAATGTTTCATTGGAGCATTCCTATATTGTGCTATACAAGATGTTACCACGTTCGAATATTATGTGGATAGTTAGTCCTGGAGTTGGAGAACTCACGAATCTTAAATAATTCAGGGGTTCTGTACTCTATATAAATAACAACAGATGCATAATTCATTTTGAAACTTTTATGCTCTTTTAGATGTATATAAGAATTAACTGCCACATCGCCAGTCTGTTTATTAGAGTCAATGGAGGCATTGCTTTATTGGTCTTCTGAATGTTTACGGATGTCAAGTCCGTGTCTCTGGTGAGTGTAAACTGCATGGCAAACAGTCTACTGGCAGCTTTGTCTAAAATGGGTAAAATCCAACATGCTTTCAAACCCTGAAAAGTCTTGTTGATGGCAAGTGGTGGTCAATAGTTTTTCCAGGAATAAAGTAAAGGTGAAAAAGCCCTCATGCTAAGCTCTTATTGACTACATATTGATTTCTTCTTGGGCGATCTTGGAGGTTGAACTTGGAAGCTCTGCATGCAAAGGAAGGGTCTGATCACGGATTCACGTACTTGCTTGAGAGCATTGCTGGGTGCTGGCTGAGACTGGAAAAGAAGGGGAGATTAAGTTGCACAGATGTCACCCTCCAGCATTTTCAAAAGCGAGAGAATGGGAGCATGAATGTGGGGACCATAGAGTACCCCTCAAGTGCCCAAGAGCAGACAGATTTCAAGAATAGCGGGCAATATATATATAAGAACCATATATGCATATGTGTTCGTATACACACACATGTATGACACACACACCCAGTATGTATGCATATGAATATACAGTATACATAAACATATGGATGTACCTTTTGGTGTGTTACTGTATTCTTGTATTTCTCTTTCTCTCTTTTCTATTTATTTTCCTTGATCTTTAATTTCTTTTATTTAGGAGCGTTATCTAAACAAAAAGTTCTTTTTAAAAGCCTGTTCAGTAAAGCTGTTTGTCTAGAAGAGCTGCTAGATCTTTAATTTTTTTAGTGACTTTTATCAGAAACCAATAATATATACAAACAATGGGAACAATAAGAACTGTTTACAGAAATATAAACTTTTCTTTATTACTTTCCCAACCTGCAAAATGCCTATGGCTTTGGGATATATTTGTGTCTGTGTGTTTGTGTGTGTGTGTGTGTGTGTGTATTTGTTTGTGTGTGTGAGAGAGCGAGAGCGAGAAGAAAATACTTCAGTGCAAACTTGGTTGTTCTATGCAAATACTACTGACTTTTCCCATGATGCCTTTTTAGTGCTGAATTTGAGTCTGTCATTTATTATTATTTTTTGTCCTGTGGAAGTGGAATATGCAGTAACTATTGTATGGCTCATGTTTATGTTTTCATCTGCTTCCCCAAACTCCTTCCTGATCTTCCGTTAAGTGAGACTTGAAGGTAATCGAATCCTCACCTATGAGTCACACACGCTGCCACCGCCTGGCAAAGGGTGCTTGGGTTCCCATTCAGAAAAGTGCAGCTGTCCTAAGGACAGGGAAGGCAAGCAGAGCTGGTGCTATTTAAATTACTCTAATTACACGGATGCATCTTTTCGGCAAGGAAGGCCAAGAGTATCAAGTATTAGGGTTGGATGTCCCCATCTCGTAGGGGTGAGCAGCAAAGGGATGCTGTGTCATTTCAGCCATGCCTTAAATTTCAGATTTGAGTTGCAATCTCATCACCTTTTGGAGCCAGCTTTAAACAAAAACAAAAACTGGGCTTTGTTCAAGATTTTAAAGAGATGTTTCCTAATTATTTTTATTTTCATTATGGCATCTAAAGCAGGTTCAGTAGACTGTCAATAAAAAAAGGTTGTGCACAAATGCAATTTCTGGGATTCGATTTGAATCGAAAAATTGGAATTGAATGTATTCACATTAGATTCGAATACGTTTGAATCTATTTGTGTGAATTTTCTATCCGTGTTTGCAAATACGAACGTTGCCAACATTCGTATGTGCCCGTATGCATCTGTACGCAACCTGTTTTCATCCCATACAGATCCGTACAAATGCGTACAAATGCGTGAAGGATGCGTACAGGCAAGTATGCATTGTGCACGTATCCATACACAGACGAATGTCTGAATGATTCATACGAATGATTCAAAAGTTCAAAATTCATTTGAATGTTTAAATTCAAATTTAGACATTCGATTTGGATTCGAATGTCCAAATTCGGTTGAATTTCAAACGTTTAGAATATAATGGGCGCTGAAGTTCAGCAACATCTGGAGGGCTGTAGTTTGGCTAGGTCTGAATTAGAGAAATAGTCCATTTGCAGATCTGAGCTTTGCCATTTTTGCTTGGGCCATTGCTACCTCTCCATCTGTCCGAGAGATGGAATCGTGACCTTCAGTAACATTTTCTGCATGAAAAAAGAAAGGGAGGATATCTACCTTAAGTGAAATCCAAACCGCAGCTCTTGCTCAGCCCGTGATGCACATGGCTGATTGTATCTCTTGTTCCTTTGCCAGTACAGTCCGCTAACACCTACTCATAACCTCTGTCCCCTTTCAGATGCATCTAATATAGCCTGAGAACATCCTGTACTAACTAATCACAAGACAGAATATCAATGGTCCCCTTTGTCATGATTAAAACCTAGAGTAGAAGAAAGGTTGCCCGAGATAGTGACAAACAGGTGAAATGTTTTTAAGCAAAAGCCTTGGCAGATAGGAAAGGGATGCACACTCACCGTGCTGGAGGATAAAGGTGCAAGATAAAGGAATATGCACAATAGTTTGAAAAAAATAATAATTTCCTGGGGGCACGTTCATTCTTTCATCTCAGGATGTGCCAAGACAGGTGTGAAAGGAACCCATTACTTATTTAGCTTGTGTGGACATAGTTAAGGTCAAATACCATTTTGTATGTGTTTTAGAAGACTTATGTGTGACACATTAACCTTCAACTGTCTGAAGGGAGAAAACAGGTGAGCGTCAGTGTGTATTTCCTAGTTATCCTTGATAAAATAAGATCATGTAGAACAAGACCAGCTCCAGATGGTGGCTGGATATCCCACTAGGAAGTGATAATCCAACCTTATAGCTTGCTGGTCTGTCAGTGGCATGGCCAGGGCAGTCTTTCTGTGTTTTAGTGATGCACACATCTGGGTATTCATCTGGCATGGAAGGCCTGGTAAAGCACATGGCTTCCCACTATGCGTGTGCAGCCATCTGTTTTGGCGTCCATGCAAGAGTGGTGGATGGAGCAGCGATGGAGGCTCTATCCATAAGGTAAATGAATGTGCTGCTGCTGCTGGAAAACCCATCACCACCACGTGTCTTAGGAGGCATGTAGGAAAGCAATGGTAGCACTTTATCTCTCCCCCCACCCCAATTTGGACAGGGCCCAATTTTACAGCTGACACCCCCAGGGAAAAACCAGGCCAGTGCTACATACACCTTGGTGGAAAGAATTAAAAACAAAATGTGATGGGAAACATTTCCACTGTCCACAAATTGTGTGATTTTTCACCCATACTGATGAGAGTTAAAAATAATTATTGTGTACAGATAAAAAAGGGAAAGGAAAGGAAAGCAGCTGCAGGTTCTTGGAGATGTGTGAATGTTTAAGGCTTTAGTTGCCACTGCTGCTGTGTGCCCTGGGCAATGGGGAGAGGAGGGCAAAGAATAGCTGGCTGCCCGCTGCCGTTTTTCCTCCATCCAGGCAAGCGCCAGCCACCCAGCCACCCAGCCACCCAGCTAGGCTCTGTGAAGGGGTCCCTTATGGGTGGCACGTTCACGCCAGGAGGAAGAGGGCAGGGCAGCCCCGAAAAGCGGCTTTTAAAAAGTAGCCACTTGAGTCCCCCCTTGAGTCACCTACGCCACCTGCGATCCTCTGAATCCGGATCGAATGCAATTAAGTTGAAAGTAATCGGATCAGGCAAATTCGCATTTGCATCCAGTTCTATTATTTCAGTTCTATTATTTCGAATTAAGCTTATAATGGGAACGCAGCTAGTGATTGTGAGTACCTGGCACAGGTAGTACCTGCCACAGGTAGTACCTGCCACAAATCCCCCCCCCCAATAATCAGAATGATTTTGCTGGTCTCTATATTCCCAAGGATCAGTGTAATGCAGCACTACATTGAGAATGGGAATCCGGACTGAAATCCCTCTTAACCATGAAGTTCTCTGGGTGATGTTGGACCACATGCCATTTCTCACCTTCGCTTACTCCCTGGGCAAATGTGAAGATCATGCAACTGAGGTGCATCACAAGCAGTCAATCAAGGGGATAAATTGTATGGGTCCGATGTTATGAAATATGGGGCCTCAGGTAATTATGAAGATGGAATTCTCAGGAGGAGCAGATGACATGAATTTGGTAATAGTCATCTAATGGAAAGTTGCACTAAGTCTTAGGCATGGCTACCTATTAATTTTGGCCTCTTGTGGCCCGATTTAAAAGCCGCAACATACCAGACGAATTGATTTGTGTGCTGCCCCCCTTTCTCTTCATCTGCAAAATATTTCCTAAGTAGCTTTGTGTGTTTTTATGTAAAATTAACAAAAAATGACATCTCCTTTCCTCACTAGAAAACTAATCTAATCATGGAAATTTCCTCCCATTTGGTCCCTTGGCTGAATTTGTGGGTAATAGAGAAATGTGACAGATAGATATGGAACTTAGGAAACAATTTCTACATACTTAATACAAAATGAGTTTATCTGTCAGAGGTAGAAGCTGCCTGTTCCCTTCCCCAGCTGAGTGACTGTGGGGAATTCAGGCAAGCTTGAAACATCCCTGCTTATTAGCTTTGCACAGAGGGGAAATAAGAGTAAAAACTCCCTTATGGACATAGTGCGTTCATTATTTTCATACATTACTTGGCACATTTTCCGTCTCATCAGGAAAAAAAAAAAAGGCCAGGCAGTTGGGATTTCAGCTAAAGGAGGATGCTGAGAAACAGGCACTGCAGTAATTATCTGCTTGATGCAATGGAATAGAATCAGAAGGGCTGGCAAGGGATTCTGGGAGTGGAATTCTTGGAGTGGAATTCTGGGAATTATAGTTCAGGAACATCTGGAAGGCTATAAGCTGAACCGTGCAGCTGCAGGTGCTTGGCATATCTCTTGATAATGGAAGCCCCTGTTTCATCACAAAAGTGTTTTCTGAAGTGTTTACATGTAATAAATGACTCATACCAACAGGGGTCCTTTTGAACAGATGTTAAAGACATTTGAATCTGACAACAGCAGCATCAGCTTTGTGGTCTGTTAGAAAAAAATGAATAGCATTTATGTATTTATGTATTTAATTTATTTATTTCTATCCCACCCTACACCCAAAGGTCTCAGGGTGGGTAACAACCTTTAAAACAACAAATTATAAACCAATATATATGAAAAACAATAATATACATAAACACACTTAAAAGATTCAGCATATTTAAAACAATATCCTAAATATTAAAATAATAATATCTGCAGTGGGATGAAAGTATAATCACCTTAGCCAAAGGCTGGGGCAAAGAGGTGCGTCTTCACTGCCTTCCTGAACATATAGAGTGAGACAATTCCATAACCTGGGGGCCATTACCAAAAAGGCCCTTTCCCGGGTGCCCACCTGCCTCCCTACTGAGGGTAGTGGGACAACCAGGAGGGCCTCACCTCCAGATCTATGTAGCTAAACTTCAGGGTGGTCTGCAAAGGGTGGTAAAACAAAGAGGTTTAAAAACAATATATAATTAAAAACTAAAGGTGAGATAGTTGCAAAGCTCCAAAGCCTGTGCACAATCTCCAAAGCTGGCTCCAAAGAATAGCACAGGCTCCAAAGAGGACCCATGCGAGAGCAATGCCAATCCTATGGACCTTTCTCAAAGGCAGATCACTCTGGAGAATCTCTGGAGCTTATGACAAAGCTCTAGAGCTGCTCTGGAGAATCTTCTAAGAATCTCTGGAACATCTATGGAGATTGCACCCCGTCCCCCCAAAAACCTGGGGTGATGGGTGGGCCCCACATGGGTCAATCTAGATTCACCACATGGGTGCTCTGGCATTTCTACTGCAGGCAGGCTAGCACCCATTGCTATTGGGTGCTGCACCACCCATGGGGACTCATTGGGTACCTCCCTTAATCCAGATTTACTAGATCCGGATTAGTTGAAGGACTCATTCCTTAGATCCAGATCATCTTAGATGATCCTGTATGTGCTATCAGGAGTGACCCATGATACTTTATGTGCTATCAGGTGTGACCCAGGACTTTGCAGGTATCGATGATCAGTAGGATGCCTAAGGGAAAAGCGACACTTCCTTGCTGCTCTTTCCACATCTGGAATATACCGTGGATCAGTGTACAACACAAGAATGCAAATATTATTTTGTAATAAGTGGAATTGCACTACTCCTTTATTAATATTGTAAATGAAGGGAAAGATACTCTGCCAAGTTGTACATTCACTCTGATTTATTGCAGATTCTAATAACTATGTCTACACAGTTAATGTGTAAACAGGATACTTGGCATGTTCTTATGCCTTTTTGTCCTTTCTTGGAAAGTTTTTACGTAGGCAGGGCTTTGGCTGAAATCGCCAGCTCCCTCTTATGATTACGCAGTCAAGAGTACTGAATCAGTTCAAATGCAGATGGGAAACTTCAGTCCCTTTAAAGCAGAGTTTCTATGACTTGGCTTTGATTTGGCATGGTTTGTAGAATTTTGTAGGATAGAGGTTTTGCGTTCTGACTTTGCTTTTTCCTAGTGAGTAAAATCTGATTTCCTTTGTTTAACGAAATTCTGGAAACTTCCAGTAATGTGATTTATCCTCTGCGGAGCCCTTGAATTACAGTGATGGATTGCCCCCCCCCCTCCAAAGAGCAGTTTTCTAATCCCCAAGTTTTCTGTGGGTGGAAATAATTTGCATAGATGGTGATTTTCAGGAACCAAAAACAGCATTTTTCAAAGTATGACTGGGTAAGAAAAGCATTTGCAATACAGTTGAGAATTATGAAAGCAGAGAATGACTCTCAGGAAGCAGGGCCCTCTTAAACCACATGCCTACACCCAGGAATTGAAAGCAACTCTGAATCCGGCTTGTTTGTAATGCAAATGTAAAACTTGCATAAACATTTGCATTACAGGTGCTTCACTGGTGCAGTAATAGTGATGAGACAGCCACATAATTATTCTGTGTATAAGAGAGCTTGAAGGACACTTAAAGCATTATGAAAAAGTCCCAAACTGAAATTTTCAATTGAATTAGAATTTGGTTTTCAGTTGACCTGAACTCAAGATCCAATATGAGGTTTTGGTAGAATGTAGCCTTTATGGCCAGTTACAATCTCATATTTTTGCATTTTGGGGTTGTTATGCCATGTTCTATAGTTCTTCTGTGAACCTGAGCTTTTGGATGTAACTTAACAACTAGGGATGTGCACGAATATCTGTAACATTCAAAATTTGGCTGAATCTGGACATTCAAACTCGAATAAGAATGTTATGATATTCATATGCTAACATTCAAATGAATACGAATAGTTCGAGTGTTGTATAAGCTGGGGAAACGTATCAGATATGTACTGTATTTTCTGGCGTATAAGACTACTTTTTAACCCAGGAAAATCTTCTCAAAAGTTGGGGGTCGTCTTATACGCCGGGTGTTGTCTTCTTATACGGCGAGTATATCCCAAACTCTATATTTTAACTGGAAAGTTGGGGGTCGTCTTATACGCCCAGTCGTCTTATACGCCGGAAAATACGGTATCTATTTGTATCAGATACGTATCTATTTGTATCAGATACATATCTGTTCATATCACATATGTATCTGTTCATATCAGATAAGTATCAAATGTTCGTACAAATACATATGAATAGATTTGTATCGAACAGAATTTTACCACACTGGAATGCGATCTATTAGTACGAATACGGATTTTTGATCATTCAATTCATATCAAATTGAATGCCCCCCCCCAAAAAAAATGGGGTCTAACAACCCCAAAACTGCAACAAGTGAGACCCAACATGAGGTGGTTTGGATGTGTCTGAAGTACAGCTCCCATGATGCATTGTCTTCATCTCTTTTGGCTAAGAGTGATGGTTTTTATTTATTTAATGCATGGCAAATTCACATTGTTATACATTAATAAAATTGCTAAACATAAGATAGAAAACAGGAAAAGTCTGTAAAGATCACCTGGTAAGATCACAAAAATATCTAAATCTCAGATATTGTCTATTGCGCTTTTTGTCACTGCCAGGAAATCACAAACCTTCCCACTATATGCTCAGTGTTGACATTCTTCCTCAATACACTGGATTGTTTGTCTTTCCGAACCACAGTCACATATTGGGGATGGAGTCATTCCTCACTTAGAAAGAGCATCTGCGCATCTACCATGTCCTGTGCGTGCACAATTTGTAGTTGTCTGTATTGCACAGGGCTGATTGAATCCAGGTGGTTTGTCCAAAAGGCAGGGCAGACTTTGGCACTGTGGTGGGCAACTGTCTATCCAATGTTGTTTCCATGCGTTAATGGCATAAAAATCGTCTTCCATTAGGGCAGTGATGGCTAACCTTTTGAGCTTGATGTGTCAAAATTCACAAGAAAACCTAGCTTAACTCGGGTGCTGTGTCACTTCCAGAAATATCCATAATTTTGTGATATTTGTAGCTCTAGTAAGAAAGTTATATTTTTGATATACGTATTTTATTAAAAGCAAAAATGAATAATTCTTTACATTTGCTAAATCTTCAATTGAAAGTTGGTATTTCATACACTTCAAGAACAAGCAAGCACTACATGCCCAGGTGCCAGGGTGACCAGGTGTGTCACCTAAAAGGGCTTGGCGTGTCACCTGTGACACGCGTGTCATAGGTTGGCCATCACCGCATTAGGGCTTTGGCAAGAGTAACAGCTGGGTGTCTAGATTGTAGCCTGTTTTGTTCCACGTAGGCTATGTCTTTCCGTAAGGGTGATGGAAAATAAGCAACTTAAAGAAGGTTGCCTTGTGGACACCTTGATAGCATCTAAGATGGGCTCCTGTGGGTGCATATCTCATGATGCAGTACAATTAGGGCACTTGTGGGTGGGGAAACCTGCTCTCTTAGTAGCAGTGCAAAGCATATCTGCCGAAGTGGTCAGGAAAATGCCTTACAGAAGACCTCCTGAGCTGGGCTTGGCCACTCATGCCTGATTGTGATCTTGGTATGGCAATAGTGCCAACAACAGTTGCAGATGACGGATGTGCAGCTGCTGATCCGCATGATTCAAGAAAAGATTTTGCAGGCCTCTTCCTCTTTGTGTGTTGTCTCATTTTTCTTCTTCTTTCAAGGAACTGCTTCTGCAAAAGCAGAAATGAAATGAATGAGGACCTAGGATCTTTGTGGAGAATCTGTATGAAGGCTTAGAATCTGTGGACGTCAATATGCTTATGGCCCAGGGTTCTCCGTAGTCTACACTAGCATGTGGACAGCAGGCCCCTGTTCTGGGATATAATCCAGAATAAGGCCCAGTACAGCAAGAAGAAGAAGAAGAAGAAGAAGAAGAAGAAGAAGAAGAAGAAGAAGAAGAAGAAGAAGAAGAAGAAGAAAGGGTTGGTATAGGGTGGGATAAAAAAAATGCAGAGAAATCAAGAAATGAGAAAGTAAACAGCATACAAGAATGGAGACACCAGGGTTTATTATCTAAGCATCTATAAATTATACTTCTCAGTTGTACACAAGATAAACATGCATTGCTCTGGGGCAAGAAAAACATGCAAGAATAGCTGGTTCAAGGCCGCTGGCAAGACCATCTGGTGGAAAACATTTTCTTCACCTCTTCTGCCCGACAAAAGTTCCTGGGTGTCTCACAAATATTAATATCCAATATCTTCTAGACTGGTGCGTGAGATAAAAATCACTTCTTCTGCTCTGTCTTTCTTGTAGTCTGAGAGAAATGTCATAGAGGAAGACCCTGATTTCATCCTTAAATACATACAAAGAACAGGAATTGCCTGTGCTTGCAACCATGTGAGGCATACTTGTGCTACTGAATCAGGGATCTTTGGAGCTAGGATTTTTCACCCCTTAGAGACTGGAAGACTGAATTTTCTCTCTTGTTACTTAGTTTTTAGGTCCCAAAGGGGATGAGATAGAGAATGTAAGCTTTGCATGGGAGGGAGAAAGAGAAGGGGGTGGAGATGAAATGATGCTGGTTCCCCATGCAGGGGGTCAGTGCGGTTTGCATGGGGAAGAACATATTCAACACAGCCCATGTTACTGGTAATGGCATAGGATGGGCACAATGTGAATTCGGCCCCGCACTGGGGCTAAAACGAGCCCAATTTGGACCAAAAGACTTGCATGGGGACACGGCCTTAAAGCTGCTGGCAAACCTTCTGTTCTCCTCCTCAGAACAGTCACCCTGTGAGGCCGGTGGGGCTGTGAGAGCTCAGAAGCGAGCTGTGACTAGTCCAAGGTCACCCAGCTGGCTTTGTGGAGGGCTGCAGAATCAAACCCAATATTCCCAGATAAAGAGTCCAGCTCCCTAACCACTGAACCAAACCATGTCATATGTTTTCATTACTGTTTTTGGTGGATTGGTTTTATGTGGATTGATATGACCAAACGACCGATCAATAAAGATTTGTTGTTATGAACATGTTATTCTCACTCCCTTTGCCTACCATTTCCAAGAGAAAATGGCAGGCCGCATTTGGTTCTTCAGAGTTTTTCTGTATTGGTGGAATAAACTGTAATTTCTTTTTCTCCTCTGGAGCTCACCAGGGGATGATTGTATGAGACTCTGAAGCATCTTCAAACCATTACAATAGCTTTTCACAGGCAAGCTGTGGCCAGGGACAAGCTGTAGAGGTGCTCACTGACCCTGGAGAGTCGGTTGAGAAGATGAGAGTGGAGGGAAACGTTCCAGAAATGAGAATGCAGCTGTTTGCAGGCAGCATGTGTTAGATCTGACCACATTAAAATAGCTGTGCAAAGTCTTGCGAGGAGGAAATAGCATCGAATCGTATGTATTTCATCTTAATTGCATTTCCCTTTAACTGAGCTAACCGATCAGAGATCACATCATCGGTGTTGTTAGCGAAGGCTATTCTTATCTCCTGATGAACTCGCTTCCCACAAGATGGGCAGGATGGAGTGATGTTTAGTGTCTACTGAGATGGATCCGGCTCAACTAGGTTGCGTCCATTAAGTGGGTCTGCCTTGTCTTAGCTGTGCTCCTGAGGAATCGGCTCAGTGTCTTGAGCTGTTCAGTATAATTGTGCTGCTTCCTTCCTCCTATCCCAACCTAAGGTAATCTTCCTCCACCCACCCTTTGAGCCACAGATAGCACCTTAACGTTTGCCCTGCCTTTGCCTACTGTCATGTCTTACATGCTTCAGATGTCTTTGCATGCCAGCAGTGAATTTTTGAAGGTCTTTGGACAAAATATGTCATTGTGGAAGCAGCTCCTCATCAAAACCTCTTTCCCCCTTCCATGATGGTCCATGCCATGGGGTGTGAAGATAACGAAAAGAAAAATGCTCCTCTGAGCATTTCCCCAAAGTCCATCGATGTTCGGTCTCCACTCAACGGCTCAGATGTTTTTCCAAATCACAACCCTCCCATTCCAACCCCACAAAACACACACACACCTCCCTCGAATTTTGTCTTAGGCAAAACTTCATGAACTTTACAGTAGTTGAGGACACACCTGCTAAGTCTTCTGGCTTTCCGTGGATTTCAGGGGGTGCTTTATCAGAACCAAATTCTTTTCTGTTTGCTTCAGATTTGAGGCTTCTGGTGGACCTGGGTGGCAAAGTGGCAACCCCAGTCACTCCGGGGTGTTTGACTTAAAAGAAAAGAAAACCAAAGCTAGATCCTCTGGTGTTATGATAAAGACAGCATTCTGGTGTTTCTCCTAGGATTGTTGATGTATTTTCCAGCTTATTTAACAAACGGGCTCAGGGACAGAGTATCCTTCTGCAAAGAGTGCAGCGGTTTATCTAAACAGTCCCCAGCTGTTTCCCAAAGCATTATCTACATTCACCATTCGCCACTTGCGAGCATTAAGGGTCCCAGGTGCAGACTTTGAGTTCACCTGCCCTTCCCCTCTTCCCAGCTCTGGTGCCTTCCAATAAAGGACAAGGGGGAAACACACACACACACACACACACACACACACACACACACACACACACACACACACACAATGAAACAAACAAACAAATTAATACCGGCCAAGGACCTGCTGCTGCTGCTGCTGCTGCCGCTGCTACATTAGAGGTCACCCAGACTTTCGCCTCCTTTGCCACCTCAAAGGCTGCTGGGCACCAAAAGAGGGGGGCCAAGCCAGTCATCAGATGTGAAAGATTTGCTTTCATCCTCCGCTTGCTGTGTTCCGTGTGGCTGATTGGAGTAGCAGCACATTCAGTAACAGAGACCTGCCTGTCCCTGGGGGTTAAGAGTATGGTTACACTCTCAGCAGCTGCCTGAATGCATCAGCGACAGAGGGAAAACAATTCTCCCCCTCCTACGTCGTCTTTGCCAGTTTTACCATATATCACTGCTTCCTTCCTCCTTCCCCTCCCTTGCTTTCTCTTTCTCTCTCTCTCTCTCTGTCTCCGTCTCTCTCTTTCCTTTTCTCTGACTTCCTCGCAGCTCTTCGCCGGTTCTCCATACGGCCACTCCAGAGTCTGTGCAACCCAGCTGACAAGTCTTTCAGCAGAGTCCAGAGGAAACCAGAGGAAACGTCCGTCCACTAAACAAAGAGGCAAGAGAGGAACTGCTGAAAGCACGGCAAAGCAAAGGAAAGCTGGTGGTAGACAGCGCCAGCCAGCCAGCCAGCCTTGTTTGGTTTTTCTTTCTTTCCGGTTCTTTTGGTCCCCAGTCCTATTTCTGAAGGAGCTCAGCATGAGGGGGAAAGTTGCCTTCTGGAGGTGAAGAACTCAGTCCAGGCTTCAAGGGCCACCAGCAACTGGCTTCATGGATGGAGGCTTGGCCAATGAAACCACCTGAGGAACATGAGATCTCCAGCTGGAGCGGGAGGGGAGGATGCCAAGCTGGTTGAGGAGGTCAAAAGGTGGGCTCTAGTCTTCCAAGGTGGCGTGTACTGAGGCTGTGAGCCGAGGAGGAAGAGCCCCGGAGTCGATGAGGGCGGGAGGGGATGTGATACCGGACTTGGTGCCAGCTGCCAAGATGACAGAAAGCCTCCGGCTACCAGCCCTGAAAGTCCCGGAGCAGCCGGCGGGGGAGTGCAGCCACGCTTGGTCCAGTTCATCCACTCCGACCCTACGCCGGAGGCGGTTCAGGATGAGGCGCATGAGGAACGTCCAGGAACAGAGCCTGGAGACTGCCTCTTCTTCCAACAAGGAGTTCCTGCAGCTTCCCTCCATTGAAATCACTCCTTCTAGTGATGAGGACACCCCCTGGTCCAACTGCTCTACACCCAGCGCCTCTCCTCGGCGCAAGCGCTTCCTGCTTCGCAAATGGTTGAGTGTGAGGGAGAAGAAAGGATACAGTGACAGCAGGTATGTGTCCCTCTTTTACTTTTGCCCTTTCCAGCTTTCTTCCCCCTATAATGAAACCTTCAAAAACTTGGAGGTTGGCCTTGCTTTGGTTAGAACAGACAGATATCCTCCTGTGTCTTTGTCTCCCCCACCTGGTGAAGTGAGGACTGACTGAGGTTGGATGTATCCTAGGCTGTGACCAGACACTACCCTCCCCCCCCCCAAAAAAAAAGCATCTCTGAGGTTGGGTTGTTCACACACCAGTCTGCCTCTGCCCATTCTCATGAACATTCCAGGCTAGAAAAGGTGGATAAGAGAAGGCCTGGGAACATCAGGGCCACACGCTGTCTCTCTGAGGCACCCCTTTTGTTATGCATGATCACTAATTCATGATTCCACGATTCTTATCACAGGCAGTAGACATTAAGAGGAAAAACAGGGGACATAATACACGTATTGAGGGTTCTTTGTGGTCTTTAAGAACTACGGCCATAGGTAACTTTAAAACTTGCAATGTTCCTCCTGTTTCATTGGAAACATAGAGCGGGGATCTTGAGTATGCACACATGTGGATCCATAGACATAAATGTGTTAGTAGGTCGGTGTAACTAAACTACTACGAAGGAGGAAAATTGACTTTAGTGGCCCATCAGGAAGTATTTAGTAGGCTAAGGTCCATAGACTGGAGGTTTAAGAAAGTGATAGGAAATCTATGATGCAAATTTGTTTTTGTTGTCAGAGAACTTAATGGAAGAACCCCTCTTCTGTCTGTGAGATATCTGTGGCTTGAACCTTGCCATATGCCGCCTGATTCCTCTAATTTTTCAAAGGATGGCAAGGAATTCTTAAGAGAGGTTGGCGTGCCCCTAAGTGAAATTTGATGATTAAGTAGCTGAACATCTGTGTTTATTGGGGAAGCGAGCCCTATTTATTGAAACTGGATTTACTTTGAAGGATTTAGGATTACTTAAGGGGACGACAATTGTGACCATCAAGGGAGAGAATAGCTCCATTTGCTTTGTCAACTGAATAAAGTATTTTGGTTGATGAATTGGCTTTCGTCTAATCATGTGTCGGTTAATTAACACTAAAGTGCCACAGTATCAAACTGGGGAATATTCTGAGGTTGTATAATGAAGAATATATTTCCTTGATAGCTGCTAATGAAGTCCAAATCCGATCCTGCCGTTTGTAATCAAGAAGTTGATGATCATGAACAGCCCACTTCTATTTTGTCCATTTATCTTCCTTCTGCTGTTTACTTATTTTTCACTGATCTTTCCCTTGCCATCCCATTTTTTAAAAAAGAAAGATAAGACCTCTTATATACTCACTAAATATATATATTGACTTTGACACGAGATACAGTATATCATTATCTACCAAGAACATCAGTATCCTTGGTTATCTCTTTGCTAGTTTTATCATCACAATAACCCTTTGATGCCCTTTAGGCTAAAGGACAGGGCAGCCCAAGGACAGATGTCAGGGGATGTTTACCACCATTAAAACATTTTTTAAATTATTTTTTACCAAACACCCAGAAAGTATGGGTGGGACATTGAAAAAAATGTCATTGGTAGAATGTGTTCCCTTTAGATACATTGGGTCTTGGTAGGAATTAATTATGACTTTAATAAACCATGTCATTGGTAGAGTGTGTTCTGTTTTCGTACCAATGGGTCTTGGTAGGAATTAATTCTGCCCTTAATCAAACATCCCCTGCACGCAGATCCAACAGAGTTATTCAAAAATTCATTCTTCAAAGCAAAGACTCCACAGTAGGCTTTGGAAATGCCAGGGTTTGAGCTGTTCTCCAAATCCCTCTTGATTCCTTAAAATGATACCTCCTCATTTAGGTGAATTTTTGTTGATTCAGAATTGCAACTTTTTCTTCCACCTTCATTGTGATCGATTGATCATTCCATTGATTAGGATTGAAGAATGCGGATTTAAATTTGGAGTTTGACGTTTCTTATTTGTTTTTGGTTTCAGCTTGTGTGCATAATGGCTCTATTCTTTTCTTTTCTTTTTTTTCCTTTTTGCCATGGATCTCTCCCTCATCAGTATGTCTTGAGGACTTGGGAAAGTTCATGCACTAGTCAAAATCTGAGCCATTGTCTATCAACTTCATCAGTTTTCCCTTCAGGGAGATTAAGGGTGTCTCCAGATGTAGGTAAAAGAACTTAAGATTCTCCCAGGACTATATTGAAACCATCATGTATATCTGGGACTATATTGAGACCATCATGTATATCTGCAATATAGTACTGGGATATGGAAGTGATAGCAATATTAGTGGAAATCTAGCAACAACACCAGATTTCCTGAATACCATTTATTTACCTTTGTTTGTCAGCTGTTTGCATAGTTGTTGCTCTTGTAAGACACCTGGATATTAGCAGGCATAACAAACCAACAAATGAAGGAGGTGGGCGCTTGCCAAAACCCTGGCATTTTGGAAGATCTACAGTAAGAGCCCAGTATTTTCCCAGGATTGCCTCTTGCCATCTGGCAGAGGTGTTGAGAGATGACTGACATCTAAAGAATATCCTGCAATTTCCCTATATTGTCTGTAGGCACCCCAGGACTGTGGTAGCTGTAATACTCAAAAACAAGCCACAAAGGATAAGAAATGGGGCAGCTTCGTGCTGACTGGTGCAGCATTTTTCTGGAATTCCTTTTCCACCAATCAGGATGGCAGAGCTGTGCTATGAAACAGAGAAAGTTACAAAATATGAGGACTTGAAGATCAGAGTCCAGCAGTGGTCACCCCAGTGGTGATCATCACATTGGATGCCATTCCAAAAGACCTTGGACGGCATTTAAAACAGCTCAGTGTTGACAAGATTACCATCTGTCAACATTAAAAGGCCACCCTGCTGGGCTCTGCAGGCATTATTCACTGGTACATAATGTCATCTTAGGAACTTGGGAAGATCCTGATGCGTTATGAAGGACCAAAGCTGACATATGATCTGGGGGTCACCTTGTATTGTTGTGTTTTGTCAATAAGAATATAAATGAATGGAAAACTTTTTCAGCACTGAAAAAGAATCTCAGAATAGAGACCTGTCATCCTCATGTTAGTGCACACTATGGTAGGCCCTGGGCAGAGCCTACTATAATCTTCACCAGCATGAGGATGGCAGGTCGCTATCCTGAGATAGAATCCAGAGTAAGATCCAGCGCAGAAAGAGCCTAAATGTAAGGCATAGCATGAAGACTTTGGGATATGTTACAAGGCTGTACGTTATAAATGCCAGACTTGAAGAGATGTATTTGTGGTATAGTAAACAGTGAGTGAAAAACAGATGTCAGAAGAGCCAGTAGTGACCATCAGCCAGGGGTGTTCCTGGAAGGATGACCCACAGATTTATTGGGTTTCTTTGAAGCCTACAATTTGTTGAAGGTCTCTCCTTGATCTGACTTGGAATTGTGTTGGGTCACAGCAGGATTTGTACCATGTTTCATGTTTCAAAGAAGTACAACAACCCACGTGCCATGTTTCCAGGTACCTCTGGATGAACCCACTGGTCCCACCCACCAGTGACAAAAGAACAGGGTTTGTCTTGCTGTATCAGACCGAAAAAACAATCCACTGTTGTTGTTCCAACAGTTACTTATGAGATGTTTTCTGAAGCTCATCAGCTTGAATGGAAAACTATAACCTAGTGCCCACCATCCTGATCTTCAGTGCTGTCTTACCTCCTTATGACCACATAGTTGAGAGTTGGAGCTGTTCTATAATAGTGTTTTGTTGATTAACAGGAGCTTAAGGCGTATTTTGCCATGGTACCCAAGTGCATTTTTGAAATGGTGTTTGGAAAAAGGCTGAGGCAGTGCATGGATTAGGTGGAATTAGCATACCAAGACCAGCATGATACCTTGGCTCTTCATGTAGTGCAGATTTCAAATCCATCTTGGAGCAGGAATGGAAAATACACTCAGCTTTTCAAGTGAAGCTCCTTCTTCTCTCTCAAAAGTGCTATTCCCTGCTTCAGGTGTGTTCAGACTCATCTGCTTTGGTGAAAGTTTTGTGCAAAAATCCAGGGCCACATTAGACAGTCGGGTGATACTGGATATACTTTTCCAAAGCACCCAGAAAATTCAGGATTTAGCACAAATGTTGCACAAACCATAGGTGGTTTAACACAAACTCTTCTGCTGATACTGGTTGCACAGTAGTTGAGAGCACTAGGCTAGAACCCAGATATCCATTGGTTCAAATCCTTCCTGTGCTATGAAAGTTCACTGGGGCATGGTCACACTTCCAGTTTAAACCTTCTTCTGTTCATCTTGAGGTGTGACTGCTCACACCTTTTCATTTCTATCCATTTTCTTTGTGGACTTTCCACCCTTCATCCGGAAAGTCCACAAAGAAAATGGATAGAAATGAAAAAGTGTGAACAGTCAGATCTGAAGGTGGACTGAAGAAGGTCTAAAGTGAAGGTGTGACCAAGAACTGGGTCTCCCAGCTGTGGGAAGGTTAGCCTCCCTTACTTGTGAGTGCCTTGGGAAAGGATAAGCAAATAAATCATGAGAGAAAGTTTGGAACAGAACCCTTAAGAGAGTTGGATGGACCACAGGTCCTCTCTCTAACAGCTCCAGCAGCCAACTTGGAACTTAATGTTGTGTCTGCACTTCTTTGGATCACATTAGCAAGGCCTAGACAACATAGAAGACCTGGGCATCCATTCTAGTAGCCATTGATCCACATGGATCTCCATGAATTTATCTAATCCTTTCTTAAAATTATTTCTTTAGAACTTAGACGCTTTGGCATTGGCTGCTCAAAATTTTAGTACTGCATACTCTACCTCACCAGTGATTTCATTGGCGTTGTGTTCCCAGGAAGTGGAAAATGTTTTGAGAAGGCTTTTTTTTTATCCATCCACTCTGTCACCAAGTTCATCTTTGCAAACTTTACACCACGGGAAACCTTCCATCCCTTGGTGGTTTAACAGTGAAATGACTTACCACAGCAAGAACAAAACTTAACCAAACCGAAAAGTAAAACATCTATATAAAAGAGGCCACATACAGGATATAATATTTTGCACACAACTTTTTTTTTCCTTGCTTGCTTGGAAACTTATTGAGTTTGTTGACCTCCTTCAACAAACAGCAGAAAAATAACATGTGACTCTGAAGAGTTAAGGAAGACCACATAACCACTTTCGATCTACGGTTGTCCTTGGTTGTGACTCTTGGGTACCTCAACTCTTACCTTCTCATGTAGCAAGTTGGGCAGGTTATTAGTCCGAATCTTTTAAGTTTTTAATTCCATCGTTACAAAAACTGAAGCAGTAGAGTTGAGGTCGTCACTTCAGGAATTTGGCTTTTTTGGAGTGACCAGAAACTCAGCACTCTTGACAAAGCTGTTATTACACTTCATTGCCAAATTTATGATTTTTTTCTATCTTATTTGAGGGCAGAAACAGGCATCAGAAACATAAGGAACAAAGGATAATGGGACCTGAAATTCAGCAAAATTTGGAAGGCTAACACTGCCAGTTTAGCTGTCCCTGCAAGAGAAGCCTAAAATTTCTGAGCCCTCCTAGTTGTTACTAGGTGAAGAGCAAAGCTTCATCCAGACAGCACTTATGTAATCTGCATTATGTGGATAATCCAGAATAAAACATGGATAACCTGGAGTAAAATGTGTCTGGATTTCCTTTACTCTGGATTATCCAAGTAATGTGGATTAAGTAAGTGCTGTCTGGAGAAAGTACAGGAGTAAGGGTGTGCCCAAATGCAATTTTTGAGATTCTATTCAAATCGAATATCCAAAAATTTGATTCAATTTGACTCTTTAAAATTTGAATTTAACCAAATTTGATTCGAATTAAGCAAATTTGAATCCATTTTTTTGAATTTTTGATCTGAATTTGCACTTAGGATTGTTGACAACATTTGTATATGCCCATATGCATTCTGTATGCATTTGTACACATCTGTACAGGACTGTATGCATCCTGTAGTTACCCCGTATGCAACCTGTTTTTTGTCCTGTACAGATTTGTACAATTGTGTATGGATACGGGAAAGATGCGTACGTACAAGTAGACATTGTGACAACCTTGTACACATGTGAATGTCTGGGTAATTCAAACGAATAGATCCAAAATTAGAATTCGAATGTCAAAATTAGGATGAATTTGACCAAATTTTGAATACCTTTGAATATTCGTACACACCCCTACTCAGAAGTATAGCTCAGATGGAATAAGGATCCCGTATGGTTCTGGCTGAAACCGAAAACAATAATAAATAAAAATCAGTATATAATATGGTGCAGTTATTGAGCAAACACAAAGTGGAACATCTGCCAGCTTTCCTACTAGACACTTCCAGCTTCCTGCTCCAGCCACTATCCCAAGAGAGGTGAAGCTGATAAAAATACTCATCAGTCCAGGACGTAAAGGAGGGTTATTGAATGTGAGAAATCTGTGAGGATTTAGATTGATGCAACCAGCCTTTTGATCATGGTTAATTATTCCTAATGTGAACATTTCAGAGGATCTCGGTGAGTTAACAGTCAAGGAAATAATGAGCAAATCTGAGTTTTAGTAAAAGGAATTATTTAAGTGGCTTCATGCTCCATGAAGAAGAACAGGATTTGCAAGACTCTGCTCTTTATGAACCATCTGAAGGTTGACGTGGGATGAAACTTCTACCAAAAGCAGAGTGGTTTTAGTCAGATTAAAGAGGAGGCGATGTTCAGACCCATTCAGAAGTGAGGGATTCAATGTACAACAAATCCACAGTGTCGGAATCACGCAGGCATTTCCCTGCATGGTGAAGCCAGACACCTGAGCCCATCCCATCGCCACCCTCCATGCTGGGCTCCTGTAGGGCGTACAATGATTGGCACGTATGCCTATCAGTCACCAGGCAAGGTACCCTCCCCTTCCAGCCATTTATTTGGAACGTATATTTGGAATTGCCCACTTGCAGAGCCTTGCATAGACCCTTTTGTGTTGCTACATTGTCCCTATAGGAATTCTACTGGTTTCTAAAAAGACAGCTTCCCTCAGTCCAGTGTTCTGCCCTTGCCTAGACCAAACAGGAATGGTTTTTTCACAAGATGCCAGGGAGAGAGGTGACAAAACATGGCAGCCAAAGCAATAAATTCAAAGTGAAATAGAAACTTATGTATTTCACATGCCAAGTGGTCTCAAGTTGGTGTCCAGGTGGCTGGGCAAAATAGGCATTGGATCTTTCTGCACCAGGCCTGAAGCCAGCTGGGTACCTTCCCCTTCTTATAATGGTGTTTTGCTCTGATCGGTAGATCGGAGCAGTGTGAATGGCAGGGAGTGAGGCAAAAGGGGTTGATTGCATGTCCAAATAATTTGTACAAGTGATTCAAAAGATTTGAAAATTCATTTGAATGTTAAATTTGAATTTATAGAGACATCTAATTCGAATTCAAATGTCCAAATTTCATCGAATTTCATCAAATTTTGAATGTTTCAAATATGCATGCGCAGCCCTACAACAGACTCCAGTCCTAAGATATATTCCAGAATACCTGCCCGTGTCTTAAGATCTGGAGGTGAGGCCCTTCTGGCTATCCCTCCGCCTTCACCAGCTAGGCAGGTGGGCACCCGGGAGAGGACCTTCTTGGTAGTGGCCCCCAGATTGTGGAATGGTCTCCCCTTGGAGGTACATCAGGCCCCTTCTCTATGTTCAGGAAGGTGGTCAAGACGTACCTCTTCACCCAGGCCTTTGGCTAAATGCCCCCTCCGCTTCCTTCATTGCACACTCTACTGTTGTTTAAACTGTTCTTGTATCTTTGTGTGTGTGTGTATTATTATTATGTTGGATTTTTAAATCTTGTACTGGTTTTAGCATTGTTTTATACATTTTGATATGTGTGTGTTTTAATGTTGTGAACCGCCCAGAGATCCTTGGGTATGGGGCGGGATATAAATATAAATATAAATATAAATAAAATAAAATAAATACAGACAAGTGTGAACACGCCCTAACTTTGGGAGGAGGGCCAGTCTCAAAGCCCTTTTCTATTCCCTGGTATAAGAAGCAAGGCTCTTTCTTGTCTGTGCTGGTCAAAGGACCAATGTATTGGCGCATCTTAGTGCCATAATTTGGTTTGGAGGCAGGATATAAATCTTCATGACAGATGACACTAAAACTGAATCCCCCAAGACATGGGTAGGTAGGTGATTAGGGAAGAATATTGATTGGACTTCTAATACAATCAAAGAATGAGAGAATAAGAGGGGAAAGACACAAATTGGATTTTAACATTTTCCTTCTTCAATTTCATTTTCCTTCTGGCTTTTTTTGAAGCCACAATCAAAGACAGAGGCTGAACCTGAACAGAACTTCTGTTAGGCTGAATTTGGCCAAATGTCTTAATTTCAGTTTTACATCCTTCTGGAATTGCCTTCTATCCATTTATCACTTTGACATCCGTAAAGTCAATTACAATACACAGGGGCCTTAAACAGCTTCTGATGTGTGTTCTTTGGTGTTATTCAAAAATTAGTAAGTTGACTTTAAGGGTTGGGGGGAACTACAAGACATTTGTGTTTTGATTGGGATTGGGATTGGGATTGTTGGGACCAGGCCATTTGATGTAACTGTGGGCATGGCGGACCCTGTTTTTATATCAAATATAGCAATATGATATGTATGTTCTGTATTTATTTTCTAGTAATCAGAGTAGAGTAATCTTGGAGGTCTACACTAGCAGTTGCGTACAGAATAGGGATTTGCAAGAATATTTGAAATATTCGTTATTTGATCAAATTTGGATAGAATGTTCAGACATTCGTTTTTATTATTCAAACAAATATGAGTATTTTGAACTATTTGTACAAATAATTTGGATATTCATATGGGTGCGGATATGTACACATTACATACGTATTTGTATGTATCTTATTTGTATTCATATGCATCTGCATGGATACGAATAAGATGCGTATGTATCAGTACGGGATGAAAACGGGATGCATATGGAATAAAAATGGGATGGGTACAGATGCACGCAGATGTGTACAGATACATACGACAATCATATCATCAAATATGTATAGAATATTCATACGGATAGATACAAATGTATTCCAATTGGTTCAAATTTTAATACATTTATTTTTTTTTCTCTGTTCGTATGGATTCAGACATTTGAATATTCGATCTGAAGTGAATTGAAGGTCAGAAATTGCATTCGTACACACCCCTAGAACAGAATGACAGAAACAGACAGCATTTGTCTCTTGGATACATAACAGGCAACTGACTTGAAGTATACAGTATACATATTTCCCCAAACACAATCCTGAAGAGAGCATAATTCTATCACAAAATCAATAAATTGCATTGCTCACTTATATGCAGCCTCGTAAACTCTTCTGAAATATGAGTTCAATTTCTCATCTCTTGTGGATTAACTTTTGTGCATCTGTAATTGAATTGTAATGTAAAATTGCACTTCCTTGTCGCTTGGTAGTATTCATCACCTGTGCTTTCTCCCCCTGACCTAACCCTGGAAGATGAAATTTGTATACAGAGGGAGCACTAATATATAAATGACAATAAATGCATTTACCATTTTCCAAGCAGTGAAATGTAAGGGTGGCACAAGTGGATTTGGTTGAAGGAATTTTAGTCTATCTGGCTTTGTTTGCCAACAAAACAGGAAGGGTCAGGAAAGAGAAGAGAAAGATGTGGTTTCTGCTCTCCACTTTGACCCGTTCTTCACTTACCCTTAATCTGGATTAAGGAGCCTCTTAATCTAGATTATTGGCCTCCTCAGCAGGACAGAACTAGATCTGGATTAACGAAGCCTTTAATCCGGATATCTTGTGGACCCATTTAATTGGGTCGCCAAGAGGACCAAGGGTCTTGTTCTGAAACATGGAAGGCATGTAGACAGCACACCTCTATTTTTCAGGACTATTTCGGGAGGGGGGAGGTGTTTTGAAGCCACAGGAAGGTATGGGCTGGATCAGCATCATCGCTGATCCAGCCCACAGCTCCACGTGATCCAGATTATTGTCCCCTGTTATTACACTGATTGACGGCACATAAGTGCAGAAGGGACCTTTACCTCACCCCCCCCCCATCTTAATACATGCATGAATGCTTCAGGTTACCTGGACAAGATGACTTGTCTCCTTTACTTGAGGGATCCAAAGATGAAAAGGAGATGGCACTTCAGAGATTTTTCACATGGAGCAAGTGGCAAGCTGCTTTCCATAGCTGGTGTGAAGATGCAAATGGGCACCTTCACATCACCTCAGCAGAGCTCAAAATAAGAGAGCAGATTTACCTCAGACTTTCTCCCTGTGGCTACGTTAACACACAGCCCACCTCCAAACTGTTTCAATGGGGCCTTAAAGATGGCAGCATATGGTCTTCACATCCCCATCCAATCTCTCATCCACCTTTTCTAGGCTGGAATGTTCAGGAGGAGGAAGAGGGTCAGGCTGGCACATGGATGATGCCTCCTGTGAACCATCTCTAAGCAACATGGATGTGAAAGCAGGTTCTTCCTTCTTTGTTTTGATCAATGATCAGCACATCAAAATCCCAGGGGTAATGCAGCTATGATAACTAGAATATAAATCCATCCCTTCATACTGGCAAGCACCACGATTGGGTGTAGGCTGTCAAGGTGCTAACTGCATTAGTAAATGTCAGTGCAAGATCCTCTGAGGCATCTCTATGGCTAAAGATAGGAAGACTCTGCTTCCTTCTAACACAGTAGAAAGTTCAAGAAATGGGAAGCTTAGGCAGGCAATCATTTGCTTCAGGCCTGTGCAGCCTTGGATGAACTCTAGACTTGGATGAACAGAGGAGCAGATGATAAGATGCAGCTATTTTTGGGAGGCTGGAATCCCCCTCCCTTCTCTCCTTTATAATAGCTTTTGGCCTAACCATGAGCAAGAAATAAAAGAGACCATGGAGGGAGGGATCAGTCTTTTTTAAAAAAAACTTGTTTTTCTCTCTCTAGTTGTGTAGTAAAAGCATGCAAAGTTTGAGTCGTGTTCGTTTGCGCTAATAGTTTGCATTATGGCTATTCAAATTGAACCAAACCAGAGGCCTGTTCGCACTTTGCCTTCTTCTGGAGTATATCTCAGGATAGGGGTATGTGGGCCCACATGCTAATGCAGACTCCGGTAGTCCTCACCTGGGGCCTGCTGTAACCTGCATTAGCATGTGGACAGCAGGCCCCTATTCCAGGATGTATTCCAGAATAAAGCCAAGTGTGAATAGGCCCATGGTCTTGTTTGATCGAATCTAACTAGTTCCCTACTTATGAACATGAATGATTCAATTGATCTGTTGTGTTCCTGTGTTTTTGCTCTTAATTTTTTTTTTAAAAAAAAATAGAACAGTTGTGGCTCTTTTGTGTTGAATAAGTCTGAAATCAGACGTGAACAACCATTAAATGGTTCACTGGTTGGCCAGATCAATGGGAGTTCGGTTTGATTTCAACCTGAACCCATGATTTTCATTTGTGCACACTTCTAATACGTAGAGATGAGTGGGGACATGGAAATTTTTCAAACACTCTGCTTGCTGTTCTTAGGCAAAATGTGAGATAACTTTGCTTAAATAGTTTACTGACCAATTCAGTTTGGTCTAGTGGTAAGGGAGCTGGACTCTTATCTGGGAATACCGGGTTCGATTCCGCCCTCCCCCATGAAGTCAGGTGGGTGACCTTGGGTGAGTCACAGCTCTCTTCTGAGCTCTCACAGCCTCACCTACCCCACAGAATAGAAAAGCTTTGTCAGCTGTTTTGAGTCCCCTTAAATGGGTGAGAAAAGTGGGGTAGATAGCCAACTCTTCTTCTCCTCCTCCTCCTCTTCCTCCTCCTCCTCCTCCTCCTCCTCCAACCCTAAATAAAAATAAAGTTGGCTTGGGATGTGCATGTATTCTTTTTTGTATTCAATTCATATCAAATTGAATGCAGGAAAATTTGTATTCATTTGAATAGATCCCCTTCAAATGTGGTAGGATTCATATTCAATACGAATGTTCAGTCCATACACATAGCATACAAATCCCATATAAATGCATACAAATGCTTACAAATAGCATTTGAATCCCAAACAAAGCTTCATACGAATGTGTCAAAACATTTGATTCGAATTCGAATATCAATCTTCAAATGTGCCAACGTCCGATTTGAATTTGAATGTCTGAATTTGGACAAAATTCATATGAATTTCAAATGTTATGAATATTCATGCACATTCCTAAAGTTGACACATCATTATTGCAACCATTACTCAATAAAACTGCAACATATGATATATAATATTTCAACATTGTTGGTGTATTTTATCACCCCCTCATCTAGATAAGTTTTTGTTTATGGAAAACCCATTAATGCAAATGAAGCAACTTCATTTGCCTTCTTTCTCATGTATTTAACTTGTGTACTGTGCTGTTATAAAGGTGGCATTCTGGCTACTCTCTTGTGCTTCCTTTAGCAAATTTTCTCAAATATTTACCATCTACTGTAATCCCAATGAGGGCTTGTGTGATCAGGAAATCTGAGTTTTCATGTGCATAGATTATTTGCAGGAGAACTGAGAAAGATCAGTTACAGTCAGCCCAGCATCTGACTTTGCACCATATTAAACTCGAAGGTCATAAATGTGATACTTGCTCTCCTGCTGTTACTTTCCTACCAGCAACTAGTTTATAGAAAGCGGCTGTTTCTCAACCTAGCAACCTATCAGCTTGATTTATCAAATAGGCACCAAGCTTTTCCTCCTGTGTCACTTTTGCCATGCATGGAGCTGCACATCTACATTAATCATTAACAAACACACTCTTTGCAAGCAGTTTCGGTGCAGGATAGCATGTGGGTTTAACTTAATGGTCATGGATATAGCAAGTGCCTTATAATTCAGAGCTAGTCAGGACTTGGACTTGTGATGAATCTCAGACTGCTCAACCTGAAGCTATATATAGCTCTTGGCAACTGGAAAGAAATGAACAGCCGTGTCCTTGTGGTGCTGAGGGCAGTAGAATTACCCATGAGTGGGAGAAGGCATTCAGGAGTGGTGTGTCAGCATCTAAAAAGCAGACTCTGACATCATGTGGACAGAGCTGGTATTTCTACTGAAACAGCAGTAGCAAAGAGCAGTCTAAAACACCCACTTTCCTTTAATGAGCTCCATGTGTATTTTGTTGGGGGTTCAGTGAACAGAGCAGAATTAAAACAGGGCATCAGTACAAACCCAGTGCTAAGAAACTTGAAGTAGTAGTAGTAGTAGTAGTAGTAGTAGTAGTAGACGACTACATCATGTAGCCCTAGCTGCTTGGGAAGCACTCGATGTATGATTTAATACAAAAGCCAGCATGTTTGTTGTGTATTACCATTGTGTACTACTCCTGCTGCTACTACCACCACGAACAACAACAATAATAAGTGTGTTGTATAATATAATAAAAAACAGATGTGTGCAAACATGATACAAAAAAGAAGTGTGTGGGACAGCAGAAAAGTTCTGTGATGCTCTTATCAAAGTCCAAAGAAACTTGGTTAAGGATGAGTAACGTTCTTGTTAAGTCTGTGTAATGTTTAACTGGAGACTAATTTTACCTTTTACAGTTTTTATCATTCATCCATCCATTTTTTAATTCATTCATTTACAAGCCCTGCTAAATCCCAGCCAAAATTATAAAAAATACATCACAGTAAACACAAATAATAATATTATTCCCAACTCCCCGTTGTGAAAGGAAGCCATTGTCAAAGGTAAACGACGTCAAAATGGCTCATTACAGTTAAAGCATTATTAATGCACAGATTCTTACACACCCATCCACATAAAATAATGATTCCCAGGTGATTCAGAAATTCACCTTTCTCTTTCATTACTTTCAAACACGAAAGTAGATTCTTTGTAATTACTTGCAGGTAAAATAGTTGCTACAAACAAAACACTCTACTTTCAGCTGGAAATTTCCCTGTTCCCCAAAGCAGAAATGGCTTGCAGACTGAACTTTAGACAGAGCTGTGAAATGAAATGCTTCTTGGAAGCCTAGGTTTTGCTTGCCACAAGTTCATTTATTTTGGGGGAAGGTGATGGCCAGAATGTGGTTTGGCCAGGTAAAACTGGCCCAAACCATCATTTTGTCCTTCCTCTTTCTCACAGGGATGTGATGACTGTGGCTTCACTTTGTTTTCAGTGTGTGCATGTTCATTTCTGGTTTAATATGGGGAACAAGCAGGGAAAACTGGCTGTTTGATACAAAACCATGTCAAGCAAGCAAGCGCCACCTTACCAGTTTAAGTCCTTGGCAGCACAAAAATGAGGCCAATCCACTGATGTATGTCCATGGCATTTTGGAAGACAGATCCAAACTATTAAATCCTCAACGGCACTATAGAAAAGAGACCCAGTCGGTGGCTCTTTATGCACTTACCTTGTAATCCAGATCAAGGAGCCCTTTAGTTTGCATTGTCTGCAAA
Source organism: Aspidoscelis tigris stejnegeri (assembly GCA_023333525.1). Taxonomy (NCBI): domain Eukaryota; kingdom Metazoa; phylum Chordata; class Lepidosauria; order Squamata; family Teiidae; genus Aspidoscelis; species Aspidoscelis tigris. The sequence continues at coordinate 19,531,100 of JALMGA010000011.1, forward strand.
GGGACCCGTGCTGATTCAGAGCAGATTCATACTGAGGGTGCAGTAATCCAGATTAGTGGTGGGGAGTCAGTTGTATCTATTTGGCAGTGACTTCTATGCAGATAGGAAGAATTAGAAAAAAAGCTGTGTCTTCCTTCCATGTTTTTGTTTGGAGTTTTCAGAAACCACGTTTGGTCTAGTAGTCAAGGAGCCGGACCCTTATCTGGGAATACTGAGTTTGGTTCCGCACACCTCCATGAAGCCATCTGGGTAACCTTGGGCAAGTCACAGCTCTCTTCTGAACTCTCACAGCTCCACCTACCTCACAGGGTGTCTAGTAGATCCGGATTAAGGGAAGTACCCAATGCGTTTCCATGGGTGGTCTAGCACCCAATAGCAATGGGTGCTAGCCTCCCTGCTGTGGAAACATCAGAGCACCCATTTAGAAATCCAGATCTACCCATGAGGGGTCGGCTTTGAGTCGACAAATGGGTGAGAAAAGCAGGTTAGAAAGGCCAACTCTTCTTCTTCTTCTTTGACTGCCGTTCACAGTTGCCTCAGGTTTGTGGATTTGAAATCCACAAGGTTCTCTCTAGGAACCTAACCATAGCAAATAAAGAAAAGCTACTGAAGTTGTGATAAATAATAATAATAATAACAATGAGGATTTATTTATTTATTTTGAGATTGCTATAGTTCGAGGGAGCCAGTCCTGCTGGAAGACCTAATTCCTTTTATCTGATATTTTGCTTCTTTCAACAGCAGTCAACAGAGCAGTCAACAAAGCAGTCATGATGATGACGCAACCCGATTCCTGACCCCCCGAATGTGTGAAGACAGGTAGGTTGTTGGAGTGTTGGTTGAGTGTAGAGGACAGATCCGGCCTTGTTCAGCATCGGGGTACAAAACAAAATAGAAAGAGAGAGAGAGAAATCCACCTGAGCATGAGCTGTGTGTATCAGCCTGTCAATGTCCAGTCTCAGACATCAAATTCATATATAATTCATATATTTTTTAAAAGTGTATGAAGTCATGATGTTTATTAAAAAATAAAGAGATGATTCTGTGCATTGCGTTTTTGATTCTCCCCACTGACCTTTCACAAAACATATTCTGCAGATTCCAACTTCATCCCCATTTAATTCCTGATAAGGATTTTAGGATTTAAATACATAATTAGGATTTTAAGAATAGTAGCAGTGGATTAGGTGGGCCGGTTTAGTCTAGTGGTTAGGGTGTAGGTCCTATCAGGGAATTCCGGGTTTGATTCCACGCTACCCCATGAAGCCAACTGGATGACCTCGGGCTAGTCACAGCTCTCTTCTGAGCTCTCATAGCCCCACCTACCTCACAGGGTGTCTGTTGTCGGGGGGGGGGGAGAAGAATGGAAGGTTTGTCAGCCGCTTTAAGTCCCTTTCAATGGGTGAGAAAAGCAGGGTAGAAAAACCAACTCTTCTTGTTCTTCTTCCTTCTGGCCCACTAGTTCATATCTGCTGCCTAATTTGTTAGAAAAGTAATAATCTCATTTGGGCTGTACTTGGGATCAAATCAGAATGCACTTGGTGCTTTTCTCTAAACTGCTTTTCCTTTGTTTTCAGTGGTTATCTTGGGGTGATGGCAGCTGGGTGCATTTTTTTTTAGAGGGAACCATGTCATTTCTTTGGGTAGAAACAGCCTGACAAACTAGGGATGTAAAAAGTTCAGTTCATGTTTGGAAACTCAAAACTCTGTGTCCATAAATGTTCACATTGAGCAAAATATGCAGTTGATCAGATTTCCGGACATTCAGTTGAACTTGAACCAGCCTGTTGCTTGCAAACATGAACAAATTGATCAAAGAGTTTGTGTTTCTTGTTTTTTTTTCCCCCTTAAAAAGGGCTTTTTTAAATTGGCAAAAACCAATACAAACCACCCTTTTGTTCAATTAACTGCTTTGCTGTTTAACCAGTCATAACCAAACACATGATTCTCATTTGCGCACATGTGACAAATTAATCTATTGCAAATGGTTGATCTTCATATGCATCTCAAAGCTATAGCTAATACATAAGGGCTGTGGTTATCCCTTCACTTTCATCCTTCCTCAGTCCAACTTTGAACCCTAATACTCACACCATTTTTCCCCTATCCATTTTATTTTTGGGCTTTTCTCCCTTCAGTTCTACTTTTTCAAGTCCTAATTATTGCAGGTCTCAAGCTGTTATAGAGTGTTAATCCGTTTTCATTTGTTGAGTGTGATCAAGGGAGATGTCTAAAGGAGGCTGAACCATACTACAGTGGGTGGATACTGTATGAATTTGCATTCTGTATCACCCAATGGTTGATGACACGGTGTTGAATGACAGAACTTTTATCCTGTCAGAGCACAGGGGGTGTTGTGATGGTGGAGAGCAGTAGAGATCTGAAAAAAAGTCTCGTAAAAGAGTCTCAGGGCAGGAACAGAAAAGTGTGAGCAAAGCAACCCAAACTGAGGACAAACTGAGGTGTGGTCAGACTCCATGTATTTTGATTCCTGTTTCTTAATAAGATGGACTATTTCAGCAAGATGCAACCACAGCCAAAGTAGTATCCTGAGTATCGACTATACATAGTTAAAACTTTGGAATTCACTCCCATGAGATGTGGTGTTGGTGACCAGCTTGTATGCTTCCAAAACAGGTCATGGAAGTCAGGAGTATCAATGGTTATTAGCCCTTATGGCAGTAGGAGATGGTCTGCCATCAAAGACCAGATGTCCAGAGACTGCAAGCAGACCAAGCTGTGGATGTGTGTCCTGCTGCTGGGGTTCCCTGGGCAGATGGCTGGCCACTGTGACTAGATGGGCCATAGGTCCGGTCCAGTGGAGCATTTCTTATATTCCTATGTTAAGATACTATTCTATTGCTCAAGAAGCAGCCTTGTCTGAGAAACATTCCTAATGTGTTTTGCCATATTCTAAACAGGTAACCAAACTGTAGCCATGGTGGTTGCAATGCAGTGCATGATGGGTAGCTTATAGCTAGCTTGGGAGCCATGGGTTTCAAATGAGAGGACATTCAAATGTGTCCACCTTCAGAGCAGGAGAACACATCAGCAAAGTGACCACTACTTTTCTTTCCATGTTATCTGTCCCAAAGGTGAATTTTCTGAGTTATTTAACACTGAAAGGAAACAGCTTAACACTTTGCTGATGCATTCTTTCACTCTGAAAGTGGACTGAAGCTGGATTAAACCTTAAGTGTGACCACAGCCAAGAAGCTGACAGAGCATTCCCTGATGATTCCCATTCGGTGTCACCTCAACAAACAAAAAAACAAAACAAAAAAAAACGCCCACACGCTCACACTGAGACACAAATCCAGAGGCAGAGATTTGTTGAAATGGTTTTATTACTGTGTAAGAGTGCACACCACTTCAAGTATATTCTTCATCTTCAGGGTGTACTTACAGGCATCTCAAGTGGCATCTCACGGGCATTCGTGAAGCACAGAATGCTGGATTTGTGAAGATAAAACATGCCCTCAAAGAAAAGCTAAACAGAGGGTTTTTTTTCTTTTGAGAAAATTCAGGCTGTTTTGGAATCTCCCTATAATTTGTTCCTTCCAAAACAGCGGGTTCTTAAAAAGAGATGGAGAGAGAGATTCAGTTTATATATGACTCACTGACAACAACTGAGCCCAATTCATGTTAACTTTGACTTACAAGGCCCCAAGTATCTAAAGGAATGCCTTCTCCCATACTGACCTGCCTGTGCCTTAAGATCTGGAGCTGAGGCCCTCCTGGTTGTCCCACCACCCTCAGTAGTGAAAGGGTGGGCACCTGGGAGAAGGCCTTCTTGGTAATGGCCCCCAAGTTATGGAATAGTCTCCCCCTTGAGGTGCATCACAGCCCTTCTGTGTATATATTCAGGAAGGTGGTGAAGACAGACCTCTTTGCCCTGGCCTTTGGCTGATGTGATTATAATTCATCCCCCACTGCAGATACTATTATTTTAATATTTAGGATATTGTTTTAACTATGCTGAATCTCTTAAGTGTTTTTATGTATATTATTGTTTTTAATAGATATTGTTTTTAATATATTTGTTGTTTTAAGGGTTGTTACCCACCCCGAGACCTTCGGGTATAGGGCAGGATAGAAAGATAAATAAATAAATAAATAAATAAATAAACAACTTGCAGGTGCTTTGCCATTAACATCTTCTGATTTTGTTGCAGCTTTTGGGCCACTGTACCACATTCCAAAGTTCTTTGAACCTAAACTTTTGGACGTGTCAGCCATATCCATCTTCGTGGACTTTGTCACCCTTCTCATAAATGTTGGTGAATGATTGTTAGGTTGGTTGTACACACTTAATGTTGTTTTGGTCATGGCGGTTGGCCCTTTATGGAGCTGTTGACAATGAATCATTGGTCTTGGTTGTTGTCCATAAGTATAGTTCTTAATGATGGGTTGTTTTGTTGTGTAGCTGCTAGCCTTGGGCTGCTGTGCATTTCCTGTCCTGTTGAGGTTTTGTTTTGTTTTTGGAGAGAAGCTTCCAAGTATTGCTGAGGAACAGTCCTTGGTCCTTGTTAAAATTATGTGGATGGTGTTCCACTTCAGTGGCTTTCCTTGTAGCTAATTCTTGGAAACTCTTAACTTTGCTTTTTGTTTTTCTGTGTTCAAATAGAATTCTGTAATTTTCCAGTTCATTCAACCAGAAGAATGACCAGAAAAGACCAATGATTCACTGTTAACAGCCACACAAATAAGCAGAACAACACAACTGCATACAGCCAACCTAACAGTCATTTGCCAACAACTGGAAGAAAGGTGACAAGGTCCTTGACACCATCAGTTGCATTTGACTCCCATAGCAGTCATATCCTCTGAAAGTGAATATTGTCACCATTTCCAAAAGCATAAGTTCAAACCAGAAGTATGGAACATGGCATAACAATCCCAAAACTTCAACAAATGCTATGAGTATTGGGTGTGGAAGCCTCCATTCTTCCATCTTCTTGGTGTTTGTTTTCTTCTGTTTTGATGCCTCAGTCTATCATAAAGCTCTGATATCCCTGGGTGGACTCCCATCAAAGTGCTAACCAGGTCCAAAGCTACTTAGCTTTTTTGAGATCCACCAAGCTTGGCTGTGTCTGGTTGGAGTCAAGTGATGGAGAATTTGAATGAAACTAAAGCCCTGCTGCTCTTCTGTTGTTAATTTCACCCTGCTGGTGTTGAGAAAGCCCATGTGGTTCCCTTTAGATGGTGTTGGACATCAGTTCCTCTCAGGACTCAGTGATCAGTGCTGATGGAATATAGCACCTGGAAGGACCACACTCATTGTTCCTCTGCAGTAGGGATGTCCAAAATGGAATCTGTATTCTCAAATTCAATTAAATATTTTGAATTCACAGACATTTGCATCAAATCAAAAAGCTGCTTATTCCGAATATCCTGTATGCATCACGTTTTTGTCCCGTACATATTCATACAAATGTGTAAGGATATGAATAAGATGCATACCGATAAGTATGTAATGTGTAGGTATCCATACACATGTGAATGTCCGAATAATTCGTATGAATGATTTGAAACATTTGAATTTGTTTGAATGTTTAAAAAATGAATGTATAGACATTCGATTTGAATTTGAATGTCCGGATTCAAAAGAATTCGGTCGAATTTTGAATGTTTTGAATATTCTTGCACATTACTACGGTTGGGTTCTTTCCTCTGTGAGCATCTCTTCATTGAATCCCTAGTGGTTAGGGAGCTGGACTCTTACCTGGGAATACCAGGTTCGATTCCACCCTCCCCCACAAAGCCAGCTGGGTGGCCTTGGGCTAGTCACAGGTCTCTTCTGAGCTCTCACTGCCCCACCTACCTTTGTGAGCTGCTTTGAGTCCCCTTAAATGGGTGAGAAAAGTGGGGTAGAAAAGCCAACTCTTCTTCTTCTTCTCTGGGACTTACTCTGTGTACAGTTTTGGCCGCATCCTCCTGGTTTTCCCTCCACTCTGTAACGACACAGCGCACCTGGGAATGCAATAATTGGTGCAGGTGTTCCTTTGCGAAACTACTCCTTTTACATATTCCTTGCAAGGAAATTTTTAGCTACATTCCCCTTTTGCTTTTCATTTGAGGGCTTTAAGTGGTTCTAGAAATCCCTTTAACTGCTCCATTAGCCTTCCCAGTCTTATGTTAATGGTTTACCGTATTTCCTGGTCCCTGCGTAAAATTTTAGCTGGTCTTTGCTTCTTGGTTTCCTGAGACATGGGAAGAGAAAAAGAAGTTTGGGGACAAAAAAATAGGCTTATACACTTCTGGCTCTTTGCATTTGATTTATTGCAACTCCAAACTGCAACATTAGCAAAAAAGAGGTTTGGATGGGAAGGTGGTGGTGGGCAAATGGAACTGTAAAAGTGTGCATATGACTCGGCTTTGTTTCTGTTTTTCTGGCAAGGCCAGCAAAATGTATTGAACTGCTATTCCTATTTTTTTTCTTTTTCCTTTTAACTTCTGAAAGAAGTGTTCATTTGATTGCATGGAAATGGCAGATTCTCTGTTATTGCTGCACTGTAACCACTGTCAGAAGGAGATTTTCCAAATTTGCAGAGCTTGTAGTTCAGTGGCAAGGAATACTTTGCTTTCGTGCTGAAGCTGTCTGGACTTTGGATAATTCAATGCCAGTTTTCTCAGCATTTGGATGCTACAGGGGTATGTTTTTACGGAATAGTGCTGTGTGCTTTTGCCGTTGTGGTTGTTCAGAGTATGCATTGTATCATGCAGAATGTTACTTTTGCACTGTCCCCTGTCTTTTATAAAGGGTACGGTATCAATATATAGTATCTGCCCATTCTGTAACAAAGGAAAGCTGAGACATAATGGGAGGAATGGGGAAAAGAGACACCTTGGCTCTTTCTGCTCTAACTTTAGATCCAGATCAAGGAGCATCTTAGTCCAGATCGTGGGGGCTCCATCTGCACATAAATGCTGATCAAGGAAGCCATCCCTCCCCCCAATTAGTCTGGTTCTGCTTGCACAAGACAGATCCAAATCGAAATTAAGAGGGCCTTAACTTGGATCTATTGTAGACCTGTTTAATGGTTAGGGATCAGGACACTTATCTGGGAGTACTGGGTTTGATTTCACCCTCCCCCATGAAGCCAGCTCGGTGACCTTGGGCTAGTCACAGCTCTCTTCTGAGCTCTCACAGCCCCACCTACCTCACAAGGTGTCTGTGGTGGGGAGAAAAATAGAAAGCTTTGTCAGCTTCTTGGGAAACGGTGGGTGGTAGTGCTGTTCTCATCTCTTTTCTAGTTTCGGATATTCATGGGCAGAGAAGGACAGACAGGTACATGAACCATCGTACTTGCAGACTATCTCTTTATTGTCTCTACTTCACCTCAGATATCCTTAAAACAAACAATAAAGGAAGGAAAACTGCAAACTAGAAATACATGGTTATGTTTGACAACACTGAGGAAAGAAGAAGAACATGGGCCAGTGAACAGATTGAACTCAAAGAGGCTACTTGAAAAGATACGTCTGTCAGGCAGCCATCTTGTCTCTAACCAAGATACAACTTTGATGTCTATGGAAAAAGAAGAAGAGTTGGCTTTTCTACCGCGCTTTTTTTTATGCATTTAAAGGGGCTCAAAGTGGCTGACAAAGCTTTCTGTTCTTCTCCCCACACAGTCACCCTATGAGGTGAGTGGGTCTGTGAGAGCTCAGAAGAGAGCTGTGACTCACCTAAGGTCACCCAGCTGGCTTCATGGGGGAGGGCAGAATCGAACCCGGTATTCCAGGTAAGAGTCCAACTCCCTAATGACTAGAGCAAACTGGCTCACAGTATGGAAGGACCATGAGGTCTTCTTGAAGGCACATCATAGTAGTGAGCATTTGTCCACACATCCAACATGAGTGGACTAAAGTCTTTTGAATCTAGTAACCTGAAGAAGACAACATTCCCTGCTGTATCACTAGAGTTAGAATCATGAAGATGGGGTGGGTCATACCCATCCTCACACACTTGCTTGTGAAAATATGTTCTGGGATGGGAATGGTCGTTTTCTTCTTTGATCAGCCAGGGGATCCATTCTCAGCTTGTTGTCTTACAACAGGATTCACATTGCCAGTTCTTTCCCTTGTATATTCAGTCCCTGCTAGTAATTATAGTGATGTCGATGAAGTAAAAGCCAGGTAATTTTGTCTCCTTCTAAAATGAATTATGTAATCCTCTGAGGGCCAATTAATAACCCAGGAGAGGACCCGGCTGAGAATTACCAGGGGGTAGATGAAAAAAAATTAACGTTCTCTTCCATATGTTCCTGAGCAATTATTGCTGCCCCTGTAGAAATGTTGATTCTAGAGATCACAAAAGGGAATATGGCAGAAGGAGATCTCACAGACGCCAGGGCTATGTTCAGACATAAGGACAGGGGCACCTCAGAGGGACAGGGTGTGGCCCTCACGTCTCCAAACCTTCTTTAATGCACCTATTTTTTTTAAGGAGCGAGGGGAAGGACAGATTGGTGTGTGAACAATCCCACCTTGAAGCCATCTCTAAGCATCTTAATCCAGATCATGGGGGGCCTGTCCACACATTCATATAGATCACGGAAGCCATGTCCCTCCTTATTCTGGCTGTTGGCAGTGATGCCAGGGACCTATGGGGTGTTTCCTACTGTCACTAAACAGTAGACCCACCACTGAAGGCCTGGAGGGCGAGGACAGGGTACAAACCAGCAAAAGGGCAAACATTCGATGGGAAGAAAGGATCTGTTGTTGTTGTTTTTTTCAAAAAGGCAAGACGTTTAACATTTGGGTCTGGTTGCCTCACAGGAAAACAAACACATGCTCAGTTCCCCTGATGTGTAATGGGGGACATGGAGTAACTCCACGTACCTGCAGGTTTCAGACACTTGAGTTTTCAGTAGCTTTTTGCTGGGTTTCCCCCCCCCCCCCACCTTCTCCCTTTTAATTTTTTAATGTGGATGCTGCACAGAGTTTATGTAAACCATGTGTTGGGTAATCAGAGGGGAAGTTGTCCTGCCCTCTAGACATTTTCTCCCTCACAAAGAGATTAGAATTATAACTTTGGGGTCAGGCTGACCAGGTCTTTAGTCTAGCATGGTTGAGGGGGCTCAGAACCACTTTTAGCTGGAAGGCCACTTGTATCAGAAAGCAATGGGTCCAATAACTGGGAAGATTACCAAACAGAGATAGGCGGATTATTTTACAAGTTTCTGGAATGCTTCTAATGAATATCTGGATACAATAAAGCCCTTTTCTTAATTTCCTCCCTTCTTCACTGAAGGTCCAAAGGGTGTTGGCTTAAGTTCCTAAAGTCATTATCTACCTTTCTAGTTTGACCTTCCTCAAGGAGTCCAGGGCAGAATTCCTAGCTGGCCTCTCTTTCAGATAAAGATCAGAACAGAGCAGCCTTGGCAACAGCAATGGAACAAAGATCAAGTGATCATCAAGCCAATCTTGGGTTTTATAGTTAGAAGAAAAATATCCCCAACCAATTAGATTTCTGGCAAAAGTGGAAAGATGGGATTTCTGAGGTGGTTGTGGGATTTCTAGAAATATCATCATTTCAAATAAACAATAGAAGCAATGAGGAAAGTCTGCGTCTTTGGGAATTCTTCTTTACTAGATTTCTAAAAAGTTTATAGTAAATTGTAGTGCACTTTACTGGATTATGTGAAATCCTTGGTCCATCTAGATAAGTAATATTAGCACAGATGGTGAAATCTTTGGAGATCAGGATGGTCTTCCTCTCTCTTTATATGCATGCTTGCATGTATATATAATGTGTGTGTTGTATGTGTGTGTGCGCGCGTACACGTACCTGGAAATCTGAACAAGTAAACTGGGGACTTTGCAATACAAGAGCTCATCTCCTATGCATATACAGGGGCTGCATTCATACCTCACAGACGTACCCTCTCTTTTTAAAAAATCCAGCCCCATTCCAGTGTGAGAAAACACATTAACAAAGTGACTTTTGGCTTTATCCAACTGAGAAAATGTGGAAGAAGAAGAAGAAGAAGAAGAAGAAGAAGAGGAAGAAGAGTTGACTTTTATGCACTGCTTTACTAAAGCTGTGTAGATGTATTCACGAAGTCAAGCTTGACTTCAAGGTGTCTTTGATTGGCTGGATGGTAAGGAGGATTGAGGTCCTCACCCTTTAATTAAAAGATATAAGGAAAGCCTGTCAAATTACCCTGTTCAAAGCAATGATAGAACTCTGTGTAGTTCACAAATTATGCAATAACAGAAACAAAAAAATCAAAACAAAGAAAAAAATAACATCAGTGATGGAGCTGTCCAGATCTCAGTTGGAGGGAAAAGGTCCAAAGTGCAGGGGCTGTAGCCAAAAAGGCTCTGTTCTTGGCCTCGGTTCCTGGCACCTCATGAGGCCAGGGATTTTAGGATCTAAAGACTGAGCCAAGTACAAAAAATAGGTGCTGGCAGGGCAGGAGAGACAGGTTCAGATGTGTTCCAATGCTGAAGCCCATAGGGTCATGTAGGTCAACACCAACATTTTGAACATTAAGCCCAGTGGCTTCAGTGATGGTTTAATTTTGATACCCAGCCATAAACCCTGCCTGGGTCTGAATGCATTCTCCAGGGGAATGCCAGTGGATGAAAGTTCATCCTTGAAATAGTCTTGAGCCTTTCCCGACATGGACTCTCACCTTTGCACCTTTGCATTTTACATGTGGCTGCTTAGCTCGCCCAGTGCACCTGTGTGCATGCTGCTCAGGTGCTTTGCCCAGCCACTGTATTTGCTGATGGTAGCACGAAGCAAAAATTTGCGCTCCTCGAGGGAATCAATTTTCTCAGGTGCTGGGCTGGGATCTGCGTGTGAGAGCTGTGCCCCTCCCTGGAGCACACCGCCTCTGGCATCGATTGCAAGCAAAGCTGTGCAGGCGACGCTGTTTTGTTCCCTGAGAACTGGGACAGTGGGGACCTTGGCACCCCTGGAAAGGTACACGGAGCTGGGCAGGCTGAGCACAAAGGAGTCCAGAGAAAGCCTGGAAGCTGGCAAAGCAACTCTGCAAGGAAAATATCCCTCCGTGGATAGTGTGAGAGAGGTTTAGAGATGCTAACGGCGTATTTTGGGAACTCAGCCTTACCAAGAAGTCCGCCAGCATCTTCCTTAATCTGCCTGCCTGCCTTTCCTCCAAAGATGGAACATCACAATAAGGTTGCAGCCTGAAATAACTTCTGCCTTGGTAGCAGAGGCGGAGAAAATGTCTCTACCCTAAACCAGAACTCTTGGGCTGGGCTTGACTCCAGCTCTTCCTTCTGGACTCAAAGTTCTGGACCTTGACCCCTGTTTGTCTATGGGCTGTAGATGCCCAAGTTGGCTCTTGCACCTCAAAGCGTAGCTATGGTGCAGAAGCTTCACAGCAAACAGGTCTCCTCCAACGTAGCAGTGAAGCAAGCCTGCCATTTCCGAGTACGTTCCCTCAAGAAAAAGCTCTCTTTTCTCCGAATCATGTGAGTATCCTGCTTGGAAGTGTGGGAGAAAGGCAAGGCTGAAACATGGGTGTCCATCGGTTTATTGGGAGGCTTGTTGTGTGCACACTGCGTGGGTCTAAGCCTGAGCAGCAGAACCTTCAAAGGGCAGGGGAAAGTCAGTCTCTGTTGGGTGCATCTGAGAAATGGTCAAGGGGGACAAGGAGGCAAATACTTTCTGCTTTTGAAGGTTCCCTTGCATCCATTCTGTTCCTTCACTTGGCTGCCCTATCTCAAGATGGTTGATGCATCTCTCCTCCATAAATTTCATGCTTTTGAAATGGTGGAAGATTCGTGAGGTCTGGAGACAACGTAGAATATAGAGTTTTGCGCTAATCTAAATTATTTCATTGATTTTTAAGTTATTTTGCTGGATGGCATTTTTATATGTTGATCTTTCACCCTAACAGAATCTCTCTCTCTCTCTCAACATCTACCTGCCTACCTCCTGCCTACCTACCTGCCTACCTACCTGCCTACCTACCTACCTGCCTGCCTGCCTGCCTACCTACCTACCTACCTACCCATCCACCCACCCATCTCTCTCTCTCTCTCAACATCTACCTGCCTACCTCCTGCCTACCTACCTGCCTACCTACCTACCTACCTACCTACCTGCCTGCCTACCTACCTACCTACCTACCCATCCACCCACCCATCTCTCTCTCCCTCTCTCTCTCCCTGGTGCCAAATTATATGGAAGTTCACAAGCCATGCAAACTGATTCTTCGTCCACAGAGGGGTGAAATTAAGGAACAGGTCTTTACAAAGTTCCAGGTAGTCGGCTTCAGCTTTCTCCAGAAAACACCCATCCATCTTCTGCCACCTGCTCATCTGTTCCTCCCCCTCCTTCAGTAGTCAGTTTTCTGTTGTTGACAATGATGCTATCACAGAGATATGGCTGGCTCTCCTGGTTGAATGACCAGACATTCTCAGTCCTATGCTGCTAAGGGAGGGAGGGGTTTTCTTATCCTGAGCAGATCCCGGGTTCTTACTAGCAGGTTAATGTTCCCTCTGATGCATTCCTCTAAAGTTCAGTGTTCGTGCTATTGGAACCACTCTACTAGGCCAGTCTGGTGTCTGGGGATCCTTTAGCAAGGGTGAAAACTGTGCATTGAAACCACGGAAAACCCAAAAAGATGAAGCTAAACTCAGTCTTGCTATAATAAAACTAAGGAAATGTTTGCTGGCTTAGAAACGTGCTAGTTGGCAAACAGAACAGAGTAATAAAGCTGGTACAGTATATGGTCTTTTTCCTGGCAGATCTATGAACTTGGTAAGTTCAGTAATGATAATGGAATAATTTGGCTCAGGGCAGAGAAGAATACTGGGGAGTGGATATGGTAAGAGAATGGTCCTATACCAAGACAAAAAATAAAAAAATAAAAATGGAATTCCTTAAAGGGAAGCTCTAGTATGGGACGTGGCATAAGACCTTTTTTGAAGAAGCAAGCAAATGAAGTCCGTAGGAGTCAGCATTAGCTTCCTTCCACTTGGCTTCCAGTGGATCCAAGTGAAGTAGCCACGTATCATATATAAACAGTTAAGCAGAAGACCAATCAAAATCCACTTCAAGAATCTTTGCACTCTAAACACCCTGAAAGTAATTAGAGTTGTAGGAGTTTCCATCTTAATTACAAGAGTTGTGCAAAAAGAGAGACTGAGAGAAAGGAAAGTTTGGCATTGCAGTAACGAACTGCTGGCTGGAAAGAGAACAGTGCGGAACAGGGCAGAACAATGGAATTTGGACTCTTACATTTGCACGTTGCAAGTTGAGATTGGGAAATGCATCTTAGTGGCGTGGGTGGGTCAGATGTTGTATGCAAGTGTTATTTCATGGCGTTTCCTGCAAGGGAAAATGTTAATTATCTCAGGTACCCTGTGCTTGTCTGCTGCCTCTTTTATTGGAAGGGGTCATCCTATCATAGTACTGTCTCCCCCCACCCCCTACCCTGAGCAAGAGTGCTTGATTAGTTTTGTCCTATCCTTTTATAAGCCTGTCCTGTCTTTCCTAATCTTTTCCCCTAGAAGACATCATGGAACTGGGCCTAATGTCCGATTTAGAAAGGTCCTTCGAAGCTGAGGCCATGAAAGGCGAAACTGCTTCTTCTTACATTCTTAGTGGCTGTAAGGAATTTCTGAGTCTTACAGGCCAGCCTTAAGGTCTGCGGCATCCTTACCGCCTAGCATAAGCTTTCAGTTGTGCTGCCTCAGCATCCTTCTAAGATCACCTGCTTCTTCTAACGCGAGCATTGTTCCCCTCCAAGGAACCAGAGGCAACCTGTTAGTTATAGCACAGAGCACTCCAGACCTCTTTCTTGACATAGTTGAGGATTGTGGGAGATTTGACCAAGAGTCAAGAAGGCTTCTTTTTCTTTTCCTACCTCTCCACACTGGAATACGGAGGGCAACCAGAATGATCAAGAGGCTGGATTACCTCCCTGATGAAATCAGGCTGCAGTGCCCAGGCTTCAAACTTGAAAGGCAGCATTTAAGAAGAGACCTGACCGAAGTACAGTCAGACTTCCTGTATTCGCTGGGGATGTGTTCTGGTTCCTACTGTGGTTACCTGAAACTGTGGATAATCTCAAACAGGACCTCCAGTTCTGGGGTCATGCAACCACAGAACCGGAAGTGCTTTTCTGGCCTCCAGAAGGCCTATTTCGGCCTCCAGAGAGCATTGGAATAGGCATGAGATGCCACAGGGTGCCCCCTGCCCACCTCCCATGTGCTCCCTTACGTTTTGGGACAGGCTTCAGTGGTGTCATGTGCCTATTCCAATGCTCTATGGAGGCCAAAATAAGCCTTCTGGTTCTGGATGCTTTTCCCTTATGGTGCCCATGGGATTGGGGTGGGGCTGATCCAGTAACCTTGGTTACTGAATTAGTGGATATGGGGGGTCCGACTGTATATAAAATTCATGCACAGTGTGGAAAAGGTGGATAAAGGAAAAAAAATTCACAAAAGGGAAGATGATACAACTGAAGGGAGAATCTTAGAAAACAACTAAAATCTATTAAAGAGACAGAGCCAAAAGCTTTTTTCTGGTTTATTCCTAAGCACACAATAGCCCATCGTATAATTGCATCCCATCTCCTGATTTTAATCTAACAACCTTGACCAGTTCCCTATGCCCTTGGATTTTTTAATTTTCTTTTTGGAAGATTCAGAGCATGCTCTTGCCTTGAGAAGGAGTAACAGTGGGCTGCATTCAATCCCATTCCTTGTGGCACGAATTGTGTGTCTGTGATGTGTCTGTGTGAGGGAGGGGGGTTGGAAAAATGTACATATTCTTCCACTGTGTGGCTCCCTCCATGAAAAGATTAGGTTCCTTTGATTCTTCCCAAAAGTTATGAGTCAGGAGAAGTGAAATCTATGTTTCGCATTAGCACACTTTAGAACTGAAGTGTGTGTGTGTGTGTGTGTGTTATGTGTCCATGCACATGAATGTATGCGCAGGCAGATAGACACATTCTATGATCTCATTTGTAGCAGTTTTGGGGCTGTTATGCTGCATTCCAGGTTCTTCTGCTACAAATGAGATTGAATTCGGGCGCGGAAACCTTCATACAAACATTCTATGATGCTTGCAAAAGGCACCTATGGTACCTTCCCTTCTAGGGAATGCCTGCTGACCATATTTTCCCTGTCCCTTCAAGGTTATGCCTTTGTGCCAACAACGGTGGAAAGCATATTGCCACCTGCTTCCCACATTGGCACTGACTTCCTGTTAGAGGAACTGTGTCCTTTGTTTTTCTTCGACCCGCTGGCAGGACGTGGTCCAGACGTGAACATTGGAAAAGGCCGCAATGCAGAGAAGATGCCCCTTCTGAATGACACACAGTGCATTGAGGGGATGAGTTGTTACAGAAATCTAAACTTAGCATTGAATTACAGGCCAGGTTCACATCAGCAGTGAGTTGTGCCTCAATTTTCCTTCGCTTGTGGTAGCATCCATAAACCGTTGGTTGCAGCCAGCTGAGAAAGGCCCCGTTTCATTGAAATGTAAAACTCAAGGCGAAGAGTAGACTGTGTGAGTGCTAATAGCTTCAAAAAGGCATGTTAAGGGAGCTCAGATCTTTTGTCCGGGTGTCCGGGTGGGTTCTGGAAAGAGATGAGCAGTTACACCCAAAGCGTGGGGTTGGTGAACTGCAGAAGCCTATTATTTAGTATTCAGTATTTGGGTCAAAACTATGTGTTCTGCCTCCAAAAAAAGAAAAGAAAGCTTCCAGATTTGAGGCTTTGCTTTGCTGTCATTTCTATGCCCAGTCTTTAAAGCCTGGTGTTCATCAGATAAATGTCAAGCAGGGGGAGTGGAGGAGAATGTTTAACAGCTGAAGGTCCCACCAGAATCTCCTCCGTCACCCTCGGTTTCTCCCAGCAGTGCCGGTAGCCAGTTTGGCCTAATGGTTAGGGAGCCAGTCTCTTACCTGGGAATACCGAGTTTGATTCCACACTCCTCCATGAAGCCAGCTGGGTGACCTTGGGCTAGTCACAGCTCTCTTCTGACCTCTCACAGCCCCACCCACCTCACAGGGTGTCTGTTTTGGGGAGAAGAACAGAAGCTTTGTCAGCTACTTTGAGTCCCCTTAAATGGGTGAGAAAAGCAGGGTAGCAAAGCCAACTCTCCTCCTCCTTCTCCTCCTCCTCCTTCTTCTTCAGATGGAAACAGGAGGGAGAAGTGAAAGGGCCCTAGGAGTTCATCATCCTGAAATAAATGTTTGCAGGATTTGGGACTTTTAGGTTGCATTCACACCTAAGTTTCCATTCAGTTTCAGTCCACCTTCAGAGCGAGAGAATAGGGCTGTGCACAAATTCGCAGGCATTCAAAATCCGATCGAATGTGCCGAATTTCGACATTCGAACTCAAATAGAATGTCTCGAAATTCGAATGTAAACATTCAAATCGAACGTCAAACTTTGGATCTATTTGTTTGAATTACCTGGACATTCGTATGTGTACGGGTTCGTACACGATGCATACTTGAAGATCTGCATCTTTCCCACATCCATACACAGTTATAGGGATCCATAAGGGACGAAAAGAGGTTGCATTCAGACGTGTACGGATGCCTACGGATGTGGGGAAGATGTGTACAGGTACATACAAATGTTGTTGACATTCATATGAGCAGATTTGAATCAAAACTTCAAATGAATAGATTCGAACTTGGTAAATACAAATCAAATCTTGTTAAAAATGAATTAAAAAGATTCCAATCGAATCGGATTTTCGGGTATTTAGTTCAATTCAAATAGAATGTCAAAAAAAAACCCCAAACATTAGTGCACTTTCCTAGGAGGGTACACCTCAGCAAAGGGACCAGTAATTTGCTTTACATTATCCATCCCAAAGGCAAATCTTCTGGGGGGGGGGGGGGACAGCTGGTCGCTTTGCTGATGTATTCTCTTGCTCTGAAAGTGGACTGAAGCTGGATTAAGCCTTAGGTGTGGCCACAGCCTCAGAAAATCCCCCTTTGGGTTAGATAAAGCAGGGGAAAAATGATCAGTCACTTTGCTGATGTGCTGTCTTATTCTGAAAGTGGACTGCAGGTGGATTGAAACGTAGGTGTGAATGAACCCCTGGTTTAGGAAAGGGAAGACAAAAAGGGCAGGTGAGGAGGTGTATCAAAATGAAGTGTGTGGACCCTAAGCCATGGGTGGGAGCTGTCTCTCCCATTCTCTTTCTTCGCATGTTCCATTTTCGGGCTGGCAAATATACGCACAGTCCACTATGTCCAGCGAGGTCAATTTCCCCTAGTTTTGCATGGAACTCTAGTTTTAACAGTATCTTGCCTCCGTTAGCTCTTTTTATCCTGCTCCTTGATTGCGGTTTCCTTTTACCTGCCTCCAACTCCCCAGTTCCAAAACATGTGTGGACTGGGGCTAAAGGTTACTGCAGAAGCGTAGTTTAAAATGGGACATGTCTTCCAGAGCGCTGGGTATTGCAAGTTGAGGGGGGCGGATGAAAGGATTTCCAACTTCGTCTGCTTGCAGAAGTGAACTTTCTCAAGTTTCAGATCCCCTTTTGCCATAAATGAGTTTTTATCCACCTTTTTTTTTTTTTTTAAAGAGCAGCGTTTAGAAAAGCTGTAAATTACCTTTTCCATAAACAGGGCAGGGGTGTGATCTGACACCTCCATTTTGCTTTCTTCTCTTTCCATCGCTGTCCAAAATGTTCGCTCTTGACATCTCGTGTGGCGGAGTCCGCTGGGGAAAGGACATCTCCTGACCGTGAGCACAAAGAGCGGCCCTGCTCCTATGGAGAGAGAGTTTGCCAACTTTGTGCTGATTGGTTGGCTGGCCTGGAGGAAAAGCCCATCTTCTGAATGAGTCAGCAAGCAAAGAGGCAAAGGGAGAGTGCAAAAGGAGCCCTTAGCTGAAACCGTGAGATTTCACCTGGGTTAGCATCTCTTCTCTGCACTCAGCCCAGGGATGAAGGAACCTAAGACCAGAGCCAGGATTGACGGACGAATCCAGCTGCCTGAAAGGACGGATCTTTTCCTGCTAAACACCCCAGTCTCCCTCTTCTGCACTTCAGCAGCAGGCGGGCTTCCGCCTCGTTCGGCTGGCCTCGTTGGTGTCCGCTTGTAGCAAGCGCAACCCGGATTAGCATCCCTGATGCTCAGGATTGTTATTTGCTTTGGTCCCTGGATGCACAGAGGGAAGGAGGGGCCGGCAGCCCTTTAGCCAGCATCCTCATCCTCATCATGGGACTGAGGGAGGAGGAGTTAACTGGGGAACGACTCTTTAATATCAGCTAATCCTGATTCTGATTATTATTAACTTCCAAATCCTTTTGGGGGCTGATCCAGAGCTCTTCTTTAATCTTGCCGGGTTTGTATCTTATTCGGCGGTGTTGGCGGCAGCAACAAAACAAATGCAGCAGCAGCAGCAGCAGAGAATGCGCTGGGGAAGAAGAAGGCAGCTGTGTTTTTAAGCCTGGTCCTCCCTTGAGAAAGGAAACAAGCAGGGAGACGCAGAAGGGCTGCTTTTCTCTGTGCAGCGGTGGCTTCTTTTAACCATTTCACTTGTCTCGTGGCACGGGGCTGAGGTTTCAGTGCCTTACTTCAAGAAGAAAGCCTCTTTTTATTTTTTTTTTAAAGGAAAGGAAACCAAACAGCATTTTAGATTCAGCACAGTAATGACTTCCTGCCCGACTGCAATACAACTTGAACTCTGTGCTTTCTTCTGTGCCCACCTTGGAAGTGCTTTTGGGTGTACGTGCGAGCGGCCCTCAGTTTCCTTCCCGTGATCAAGCTGGAAACTTCTTCTTCTTCTTTCCCCCCTGTTTCCCTCAACCCGTTTATATTTTCTGAGGGTCTCAAGGGAAGAATCCCACCACTGCCTGTGCATTTAACTAAACGGGCAGGGCAGATGCCTACTTATGAAGTCTGGGCGGAATCTGCCACTCAGGGGCTCGGCTCTAGTCTTGACCAAACTTGTTTGCTGGTCCCTTGGAAGTCCGCTTCTTTGCGCTCTGGTGATAAGATGGCAGCATGTGTAAATCCAGTTCGCCATGCACCATAACAAGGTCAGCCTTTCCAACCACTGCTAATCATTTGTGCTTTGGCCGCAAATTCCATGCCTGCTGCATGCGCATCATAAGGTTTCTTGGGTCTGGGGCTGGTTTGGCATCCCTCTCCTTCTCTCCTCCAGGTTTCTACTGTAATCCTGACTGATGCATCAACCTTTCCCCCTACCTGCATTCTCCTTCTCCTTCTTCTTGCTATTCTTATTATTCATATTATTATTACTATCACACCATTGAATTGCTGTTTTGGAAGCCATGAGTCTCATTAGGGCAGGGCTTCAAGCAAGATCTCTTAAGTATATATACCTAGACAAAGAATGAATGTGCATTCTAGATGACATCATGGTTTCTTTACTTCTCTGGGCACTTTTCACAGCTTGGCTGATTATTTCAATGGGTACCAGGGCGGTGATGGGGAGACAGAGAATGCTTTGTGTTTACGTTCTCTGTTCAGGAGTCAGCAAAAACTTCTGTCCACCAGCGATGAGTCAGCAACAATGCTTTTGTGGGTGGTCCAGGTTTAGGGGCTGTACTGTCAGTTCAGAACAATCTGTGGGGAAAATATGTCTGGGTGGTGGTGGTGGTGGTGGAAATAATGCAGTTCAATATGGTCACCTAACAGTTTAGTATTTTTAAAATATCTATGATAATAGTGGAGAAGGATACCTTGATCATCAATACCTTAATAATAACCATAACAGATTAAGCAAAGAAATATAAAAAAAGGATGGAATCGATAAATTCATATTTTTATGTTAAATTTCCATAACTACGGACAGTCCAGACTCGGTGCTTCTTGTGACTTCTATCCTGGAGTGCCAAAATTATTTGATCACCATTTGAAAATTCAAGGTGCTAATGCAACATAGTACCTTTAAAAAGTCCAATCATCACCTTTTAGTAGAGCAGGATTCTAGCGCGTGGGATGACATGCCCAGATCTCTGCTGCAAGGTGAGCTCATGGAGATGCTTTAGGCTGAGAGTTTTGCCACTAAAGACTGTATATTCTTGTACCTTTTTGAAAAATAGTCTGCATTGACAGCTATCAATGCAAATGGGTGCTGGAGAACACAGGGGAGCTATTTATGGATGATGGAGAAAATGAGGAGGAAATATATTTATAAGCTTTGTGGAAGATTTTGAGTTCATCCATGATAGGTGACTAGAAATGTGCTAAACCCAAACCAAGGGGTGTTGCAATGAACCAGGTAAACCCTACCAAACACCAAGGGCGGTTTGTGATGGTTAGCTTGGTTTTACATGCGAACTGAGTCATTCTGCTGTTTGAAAAAAGCCAGTTCGAATCGAACTGGAGGCAAGGATAGTTGGTTTAGTGCAGTGATGGGGAACCTATGACATGTGCCAAGACCTTTTGGGTGACACGCAGTGTAACCCCAGCACATGGGCATGTTTTGCCATCTTGTAGACTGCAGGCCGCTTCTAGCTTGTGGCCTACATGATACCAGGAGCACAGGCCACTGTCTCTGCCCGGAATAAGAGGCGGGATGGAGTCAACTCGTTGTGCCAGCTCACGCACAGTGCATCTGTGCTCTCCAGAGCTAAGGCCTGTGTGCAGCAGGTTTACTCACAATTTTTCCCTCTACGTACTTTTGTGGGACCTTATTCTCAGCGTTAAGTAATATTAAAACCAATAAAAGAAACCAACTGACGGATGAAGTTAGTAGCGCTTGCTTAGGCTTGAAGTGTACGAAGATTTAGCAAACAAAATTCAGCAACAAAAATGTCACTTATGTAAATAATTATTTGTTTTTGCTTTCAATAAATACATATATCAAAAAATATACTTTTTTTTTTACTAGAGCTACAAATATCACAAAACTATAGATATTTCTAGGTGTGACACGGCACCTGAGTTAAACTAGGGTTGTTGGGTTTTTTTTGCAAATTTTGACACACCGAGCTCAAAAGGTTTGCCCTCACTGGTTTAGTGCAAAGTGAACTGCTAAATTTCAGTTTGTTCACATTCCTACAGGTGAGCGGTTAGCAACGTTTAGCTCTTCTAGGAGGCGTGAAGGGGAAGGGACAGATGTTGGCAACATTGGGTGGATGGGACCCCTAGCAATATCCTAAGAACAAAAAATAATAATTTAGCAAAAATAGCCTGAGTACATAAAGTGCATATTCCATGCATTTTTTAAAAAAGAATGTTAACATTTTAGAAAAAGTTTGCAGTAATGCCCATTATGAATTCTAAAACTCTTTCCCATCTAGCCTGCATGTCTTTGATGTTTTCCTCATGTGGTTGTATGCCTAGAACTACAGTTCCCATCAGGCTCTGGTTGTGGCTAAGACCTCTTATGGGGTTTCAGCCACAACAGCAGGGAGGGTACACGTACGTGATCAGTTTTTATTATAGAACATCCCCAAAGGAGACAAGCAGCAAACAGCTTGAAAATGCTGGTGCTGCAAACATGCTCATGATGATTTCAGGGAATATTTAACAATTTGCATTTATCCCACGGTTTAGTATTTTTATTTCTGCTCTTCCTTTTATCTAAGTTGCACACAGGCATTTCCTTTTAGATCCACTTTGTTAATTGTGATTTTCTTTCTAGGTATTCAATTATTCTGTCATCACTCACTGGGTGGCCTGAAGCCAGACACAACCCTGGCTGTAGCTCAGCGGTACAGCAAGCTGCGTGGAAAGCCAAGGGTTGCGGGTTCAGTTCCCCAGTCTCTCCCTGGAATTAGGCAATGGCAAACCACTTCTGTATTTCTGCCAAGCAAACTGCATAAAGGTGTCCATGGAGTCTGGGAGTGACTGTAGCTCAATGGCTCGGAAAGCAGAGGGTTGCCAGGTTGATCCTCAGCCTCTCTCCAGAAGTAGGCAATGGCAAACCACTTCTGTATTTCTGCAGATAGTTCAGAGGTGTCTATACAGTCAACCAGGGCATTTTCACGCTTCCCTTCCTGTCCACTGGATGGGAAATGAGCGCGATTAACCAACATTGACTTGCGCTCATCAACGTTGGCCGTTCCCTCTCCCTGTGATTGAATACTTATCTTATTTGATCCACGGCCCGGTCCTCCTCTGGGCACCGCCATTTTGAGTGTGGCGCCCTCCATGACTGCATATGTGTCAGCACCGTTGCCTTGACAACACTGGCACTCTGCACATGCACAGTCGCATCTATGGTCATCTGAGGTGCCAGAGCACTTGTGCGGCACCTCAAACGACCCCAGAGCAGCGGAATAAGAGTGAGTGCTCCTGCCCTGGATGCTTGAGGTAAGTCTCTGCTTAATGTTAGTTAGTGTGTGGAGCCTGATCAACGATTAGTACACTACTGGTGAGGGTGGGCACACTCAGAGGCTATAACAGCCTACTCCGCACGTGTATGCTCTTCACCAGAGGTTCACTAATCATGCACTAGAGGCCATAGTGCGAATAGGTCTCAGGAGTCAGACACAACTGGAAATTGTCTGTTAGAAAAACCAGCAGTTAAAATTTACCACTGTTTCTGCAGTTCTGACATAATAGCAAAACTTTTAACAACTGAAGAAAAGGTTTCAGTCCGGTCTTCATGCTTGCGCCAAAGCAGAACAGAAGAGGTGGATAAAAGTCCAAAGCTCAGGTTATACTAAACTATTTGAACTATTATGTCTGAGCTGGATCATTAGACGTTGGGCCAAGAAGTCTGCATTCCATTCTTTTACTGTTTTGTTTTATGTGATGCATACATGCAGTTTTTTTAATCCATGCTTTTAATGGTTGATTTGATAGCAGCGAGAGATCGTGACCTGTTGGGCAGGTATATAATTTTAGTAAATGAACATGTGAATAAAGCAATCTTCTTCAATGGAACTTAGGTACCTTTTATAAAAATCCCTGCTTAATTATTCATCCAACATGTGATCAAGTGTAGCCCACTCGGCATCTAAAATGGTTTAGAGATGCAGATATACATATCCGTACACATCTTATTCGTATCCGTGTGCATTTGCAGGGATATGTACGGGACGAAAACGGGATGCGTACAGGATAAAAACGGGATGTGTACAGATGCGTATGAATGTGGTCAACATTCGTATCCTCAAATACGAATTGAATATTCGTACAAATAGATACGAATGTATTTGGACTGAATGTGAATACCTTCTTATTTTAAACATTTGAATTGATCCAAATCATCAGATATTCAATTCAAATCGAATTGAATGCCAAAAATTGCATTTGTCCACTACCATCACCACCCCACTGTGTGCACTAAATCGGAACTCAGCTGTGGATATAACTCTCTTTTTCATGAACTATTTGCTTCTCTGACTTTGCTAGTTTGGATTCTCTCTCTCTCTCCCGCTTGCTTGCAACAAACTTCTAGTATACTATTATTTCTAGCCACAGCTTGAAATAAAGTTAAACATTTCTGGAGCACTTTTCAGACACCCAGAGCCCATGTTTCTTTTCTCTGTAATTTTCACACAGAACCTGCAATCTAGGCTGGTTTCCTAATCCAAAAGGAGGCAAACATTTGTCCATAATTAACCTGGAAGCTTTGCCGAAAGGCCTCAATTTGGAGCCATTTGATGGGTGCAAAGGAGCCCACAATGGGCCAAACATGGTGCAGTTGTCCGATGCGGTTTGTACAGAATCGGTGAGTGCGCCGCAGATGACAGTGGTGTGCGTAATGCCATCAAAGCTTCAGGGTTTGGCAGATCCACCGTTGGCCAAGATGCCGTCCCAGTTCTAATAAAGTAGCCATGATAAAATGGAACCAAACATCTGCACACCAAAGGTCCGAGGGCACAAGGATTTGTCTAGCTTTACATTTTGCATATTTGTTCAAGACCACTGGGAGAACGTTCCTTTGTGACCTGCCAATGGGTGGAAAGAAAGAAAAATCAGGATTCAATCATTAGATCCCATTACAGATTTCTGCCTTGCTCTTGTACTTGAAGATGAATGCCCATTTCTTTGAAGGAAAAGAGCAGATGCTAATGGCAGAAAAATGCATGCCTTCCCCAAAGTACGTGTCTTTCTCAGCTCTCGGTTGAGAGGGCAGTTCTTTCTATGTGTTGCTTTTAATAACGCTGCAATAACATGATCTCTGTGGATTTGGTTGAAACCCATGATTATCTCCTGGGCACGAGAATGTTTGCTGCATGTTTTTCGCTATCAATAGGAAGAACAGGTTGGGCTTTAGAAGCCCATTCTGTGTAAGCGTAGGATTTTGTGTCTTAGCAGTCTGCTGTTAAGGGCCTCCTGCAAACCGTGGTGATGGTGGTGGGGCTCTTCCAGGAAATGTAGACACCTCGAGAATGCACAGGCAAATCCAGTTCTGCATATATTTGAGCAAAATCAGACTTCACGGGGGAGATGCATTCTGAAAGGTGACTTAAAAGGAAGGGAGAGAGAAAGAGAAAAACGCTGCAAATTTCACCTATTAATTTTGCGTGCTAGAGAAGAGAAAGCCTGCACATCTTCTGGCAGTGAGTACTTCAGCAGTCAGGCAGCCTTCCGCTGTCTCCCCTGCTGGGTGCCATTCATCAGCTGGGTCTCCTTCCGTTCTTCCAGTCAGCTGAACTCATCCATTTTGAGAGCTGGCGGCTCAGGGAATCTACATCGATTTGTCGTAGTAAATGAGGCCAGGAGTAAGAGCTGCAGTCGCCATGAACGGGGTGAAGCCATCCTTGCTGGGCGGCAGGGAAGCTGGAATGATGAATGGGGCTGGATGAAGTCATCTCTGCTCCACCAATCGGCGAGCCCGACGGACTCAGAAAGGCAGGGCCTTCACTGCAGAGGCTGATGATGCACCCTTCCTCCCTCGCAATACTCATAGTTACCTTCAATGATGACTTGATATTTTTAGGGCCAGCAGGGCAGCCTGGGTGAGGCAGGATTCTCAGGGAAGGACCAGCCATTTTCCCAACTGGACTGTGTTAGGGGGAGGAGGGAGGAGGTGAGTGGCTTCTCCTTGTGAGTATAGTGGATCAGATCTGCACCTCTACCCTTCCTTGAACTTTCTGAGACACCTCTGTGGATAATGCTTTCCCCTACCACCACGCCCTTGGCAAATTGATGGCTTTCTTCTCCTCTCTTCTTCCCTCCCCTACTCCTTGCATCAATCAAAAATTACCTTCCCTACTTGTGTCTCCCCCAGCCATTCCATTCCTTCCCCACATTTCTTCTCTGTTTTGCAGCGCGCACTGGATGGGCATGCTTGACAATGGCCTTTCTTCCCATCACAGTGGAAGGAAGGCGGGTCACTTGCCCCTGGTCCTTGAGAAGCCTGAAGAAGGGGATGTGGACGGGCAGTGATGGGTGGTCCTTTCCCTTAGCAGCATGCTAAACCTTTGCTTATCACAAGGACAGTCTTGGGAGGCTACTCTAACCTCCCACGTGGCCCTCAGGTGTTCTCTGCCCATTGGCGCTTGGATGGTTGCGGCCAAGGGCCTGGGGCCTTCTGCTCAGCTGTCGGGTTACGGTTGAACGCTTGGAGAGCGCCATTTTCTCGCCTTGCCGCCTTCTCCTGTAGAACTGTGTGTCTTCTCCTCTACCACCACCTCATGTCTTATTTTCCCTTCTTTCCTCCCCTCCCATCTCCTTCTCAATGGTCTTGTTGACTGATAGGCCAAGCAGAAAGCATGGAGGCGTCTGATATGGCGACAGCAAAGGTAGGATGGAAATGCTGCCGGCCTCCCTGTGCGTAAGTTGCTTCGCTTGGCAAATTCTTCTTCCTTTTCCCCCCTCTCCCCTTATGTTATCTTTAGTTTTGATATGTTCTTCTTCCTCACAGCTGGGGTGGGTCTAGAGATCATGACATTCAAAGCTTGAAGGCTAAGAGAGGGATTCTTGCCCTCCTAGTGCCTTCTTGTTCTTCCACGTTTCTCCATGTTTCTTGCTCCCAGGGTAAGGGTATTGCTCAGGAGTTTTTTTTTTGGGGGGGGGAGGCAGGTCTCCACCCTCTTGGCCTAGAGCATAATCATGGTAAGTTAGATAAACTGGGAGGAGGGTCATCTCTGCTTTAGTTTTGCTTAGGCGATTGCTGTCCTGCATCTGCATGCTTATGACAGGAGCAAGAGATTTTCCTTTGTACCTCTTGGATGGCTGGCCTTCTAGATAGCAGCAGAACACTAGAGGGGGTGCTTGAGGTAGGATTCCCCTGCCTGAATTTGATATGCAAATAAGAAAGGGCTTTTGCAGAGAATTTCTAAAACATACCCCCTTGGGGGTAAAGTACAGGCAAAGTTGCCCGCTAGCATGTTATCTGGAGGTGGCTGCAAAAGCATCTCTTGAGCTGGAAGTTCTGGGTGTAGAGTAAAAAATGACAACCGTCTATCTCGACGGAGGTGCAGTGATTGCAATGGGAGATCTTGTGAGGTGCTCCATGAAATCTGACTATCTTTATTGGGTTGAGGTGTGCATCCTCCAGGCTCCTCAGAGGAATAAGGATCTTGACTTGAGAGGTCAAGGACCACTGGAGGTTAGGTGATGCAAGATGTTTCCCACTGGCTTTATTTCTGTGCTTTGAACCAGAAGGTTCTCGCAAAGATGGAGGTTTTCACAACCGGTTGTCATGCCATCTGTTCGATTTTTGGGGATCTAAAGTTGAGTTTGGAATGTAACTGTGATAGCCATCTTCAGAGGACTTGGTTCTGGGAAGAGCTAGTTTCCACTGGTCCCCACTGGTCCTTTACACCCAGCCAGGTTCTCTGGCAATGGATATCACAGATATATGGCTCAGGGGCCAAACTCAGCTTTAGATGATGGCAGAACATTTCAGAACATCTAATGCATGAAAAGTGAAGCTCTCTTTACCAACCATTTGATTGCAAAGCTGATTGATTCCTCAACAGCTAAAAGGTTAAGCTTTCTTCCTCTTGGAGTAACATTTGTTGCTTAGTTTTGAGAAACGGAAATTAAGTAATGCGACGAAGTTCCTATTGTCCCTTGATTTATCTGTCCAAGTCCTGCAGAGGCTTTGGCTGAAACTATCCTTAGGAACCTACAAAGTTTTCCGATTCTTTTATACCTTCTCTTGCTCTCTGATATGTTCTTGGTTGAAGAACACTTGAAACATGGGATGGTGCATGTGTCGTTTCCCACCATTTCCCAATCCTGATTGCATTTGTTCCCTTGCAAACTCTCCTTCACACCCTTTTAAGCAGTTTGCTTTCACGGCAATACGGCGTCCTCGTATTTATCCTTTTTGATAGTCACTGGCCCTTTCTGTTCTCTCTCTTTGCCTTGACGGGATTAACTATAACCCCAAAGAATTGTATCAGGGCCTATCATCACGGGATTGTGTTGGGAAAAGGGACTAATTTCCCATTTGCTCTTACATGTCTTACTACCTGGGTTGCAGATGAGCTCTTCTTCACTCATTCACAGCCAAATGTCTTGGTGCAGCCTTGTGCTAGAAACCTGGCTTTACGCTGGTTGCACCTTGTCAGGGGAGCAGCCTATAGCTTCACGGGAGAGGACTGTCTTTGCGTTTGGAAGGTCCCAACTTCAACCCTGGCATCCTTCTAGAAGAAGGATGTGTTGCGTATTTTGAATGAAACCTCCCTGAACTTGAAGTTGCTTTTCTCTGGCTCTTGCATGCTTTTTGGCAGACAAAGAAGATAGAACTGTAATGAAGTGATGAGTAATATAACAATGCTCATGAAAGTACTGTATGCTATTATTAATGATTGCAAATGAAGCACAGCATTTGGTTTGTACATGCATGGGGTCTATTCGAGAGCCCGAGTAAAGCACCTTCAAGTTCAGGGAGGTTTCATTCAAAATACGCAATGGGTTGAAGCTGGGACCTTCCAGACACAAGAGCCAGAGAAAGGCAACTTCAAGTTGCTTCCATGGCCTTGCCAATAAAATCACCTGGGTGCGTCCATGCAGTAACCAGGTGGACTTAAGGGCATCTTAAACGTGACTGTTGCTTTTGATTCTGCCAAATACGCCATATACCCCTTGGAAGTTTAAGGTCAGTGTTCTTGGAAAGCTGTAAATGAAAGGGCCAGAGAGATCAAGGGTGTTTTCCCACTGTCACTAGAAGTACCCATTAAGTACCCATTAATGGGTACATAATGGGTACTTTTAGTGACAGTGGGAAAACACCCCAAGAGTAGGGATGTGCACAGATGTCTTTTTGCATTCCAGTCCAAGTCGAATCGAATATCCAATCATTCTATTCAATTTGAATTTTTAGAATCTGAATGCAACAAAATCCAATTAAAATCCAGTATATTCGAATCTATCCATTGGGATGTTAGATTCAGATCTGAAGCTATGAATGTCGACAATATTTGTGCGTGTTATACATATCTGTATGTATTTCGTATGCGTCCCGTTTCCATCCCATATGCATCCCGTACTATCAGTGCAAATGCGCACAGATACGTATGCGATATATACAGGTAAGTATGTATATATCGCATATATATAAGCATACAGATCTGCACATTCGAATGTTTCGAATCATTCAAATGAATGTTTTGGGACATTCAAAATTCGTTTGTTTAAATTTGAATGTGAAGACGTTGTATTCGAATCTGAATGTCCACACTCGATCAAATTCGATAGCATTTTGAATGTTTAGAACATTTGTGCACATCCTTAATCAAGAGAAGAATGTGCCTGGCTTGGGGAAACGGCCTCAGAGTCAGTGGCAAACTAAGCACCGTTGCATACAGGGCACAAAGGCCCTTCATGCGCACTGCTGGTATCAGGGCTCTTTCATACACAAACTATATCGCCCACAAGGGATCCCAGAAGCATCACAGGAGCAATCAAGGAGATGATGTTATTTTATAGCATTGCAGATGTGGAGGTGCTGATGTACACTTAGAGGTTCTCAGAATGCCCAGATGTGCACAACAGTAAAACATGTGGAAAGAGCACCAGCTTCGGCACTCCACGAAGCCAGTTGGTTGACCTTGGGCTCATCACGGCTCTCTTTTGTTCTTCTCCCCACCACAGACACCCAGTGAGATAGGTGGGGCTGTGAGAGCTGGCTTCGTGGAGGAGGGCAGAATCAAACCTGGTATTCCCCAATAAGAGTCCTGCTCTCTAACCACTACACCGAACAGGCTCACTAAAGTGACAAATTGTTTTCCTTCGGCACAATCCTACTCAGAAAAACCACCTTTGGGTTAATCACTATCCTGATGGTTTCTCTCACACTGAAAGTGGATTGAAGCTGTCTAAATCTTAGGTGTAAACACAGACTTGGAGGAATTTTTGAGGGGAAAAAAAACCCAAACTGTGTAAAATAATAATAATAACTGAGCCAGGTCTATAAAAATGCTGTATGTTAAGTGCTACGAAATTAAGCAGAGGCCCTGTGACTGCTTTTCCTCACTCCTGTTTTCCCCTCCTTTCCCTTGCTTGCTTACTTAACGTCCTTCTCAGCCCCTTTGCCTCAATCTTCGCCTTGAGGGAGGCGTCTGATGTTCTGACAGCCCTGCTTCCTTCCTTTCACCTTCCTTTCCCTGGAGCATCTGTCCTGACAATCTCCGTGACCTCCAAAGGGCCCTTTCCAAAAGCACATGGCTGCCTGCTCGCTCGGCGCCTGGCCTTTTCTCCTTCCCCTCTTTTAAACGTTTCTGAATTCTGTGTAATTCTGCAGTCGTTCCTTTGTCCCAGATTTCGCCTGGCTTGCAGGTCTTCTGACCCATTTTACGGCATTGCAGCTTTTACCCTGCACTTCCACCCCAAAGGGATGCAGCCTCCTAGGGAGACAGGCAAATCTGGACACAGCTCAGAGCATGGGGTGGGGTGGGGGTGTTGATTTGCCCCTGGAAGAACCTTCAGGCTATTAGAGACGCAATTGATTTTGCACTCATTTGATGCTTTCCTTCCTACAGAAAAAGTGCTGCCTGTCATCAAAGGCATCAGAACGTGTCTGCATGTTGCAGCTGTAGGGATCTATTTTAGATAATGTCTCACTTTTAAAAAGTAAGCTTTGGGAGAGAGATTTAGAGCACCGCTTTGAACAAATGAGAATTAAGGTTATATAGATATACTGTGCGTGATGCCACCTTTTGCATGCTTTTGGGCAGAAATATAAGATAGAACTGTAATGAAATAATGAGCAATATAACAATGCTCATGAAAGTACTGTATGTTATTATTAATGATTATAAAGGAAGCACAGTATTTGGTTTGTACATGCATGGGGTCTATTTCGAGAGCCAGAGAAAAGCAACTTCAAGTTCAGGGAGGTTTCATTCAAAATAAGCAACCCTGCCCCAGATCTGAATTATTGTTTGTATAGGGGAGTGGACTTTTTTTTTTCTCCATAGGCTTCCCATACAGTTATTATCCTTTATTACATGCAATTCTAATAACTGCAAGGTCTTGGTATCTGTGCCCGTAGAATTGTCATAGGTTTGGTTATCAACTCAGATATTTGCAAGATACTCTCAGGAACTGTGTGGGAGGTTTCTGCTACCCTCAGTATTTGTAAGGCTTCATATTCACCTGAGTTTTGTAGTAATTGAAACCATCACAAATAATAGGAATGTGCATGAAATCTTTCCCACCTTCCATTCTTTCCTTCTCTCCTTGCTATCCAGTGCTGTGAGCATAGCTCTTGCTTTGTAAACAATAGCCCTGGTTTACCTGGATATAAACAGCAAATGTAAAAGATAACCCCCAAATTTCACAATATTCGTTTTATATTTTTGTTGTTAGGTGCTGTAATCCAACCTGAGACCTTTTGGTGTAGGACAGGACAAAATATACAAAGGAACTAGTAGATACATAGATAAATAATGTTGGGACCACTTATATAGAATTTGCTTCCCTATGCTAGCATGCAGTTTTCATTGTAACCCAGGCCTGGAGGACATGTACTGTTGTAAACCAGGGCCACTGTTTACAAAGCAAGAGTCATCTACATTTTTCCATGTGCTGCTTTCATAAAAGCAACTTTTGCATGGTGTTCTTCAGACCCATTTTCTGAGCCACACCAGGAACATAAGAACATAAGAGGAGCCCTGCTGGATCAGGCCACAACCCATCTAGTCTAACATCCTGTCCCAGACAGCAGCCTACCAATTGCTTCTGCTGCTCTCAAACCCCAGCAAATGGCCTTAGAGGCATCCTGCCTGGCTCCCGAGCCTGGAGGATGTACCTAGGTATCCATTCCACTAGCTGCTGTGACTGTATCTGATGCAGTATCTGATGCACCATGCTCCCAAGTTGTCCCCGTGAAGCCATGCATTCTGTAGTGTCCACATCTAAGTTTTAATCCACTTTCAGAGAGAGGAAACATCAAACAAAGTAACTAGTCATTTTCTTTCCACTTTATGTAACCCTAAAGTGAATTTTCTGAGTTAGATGGTGCTTGGAAAACAAAACAAGGGTGTTTTTCCACTGTCACTAGAAGTACCCATTAAGTACCCATTAATGGGTACAAAAATGCCATTATGTACCCATTAATGGGTACTTAATGGGTACTTCTAGTGACAGTGGAAAAACACCCCAAGTGGACCAAAGTCAGATTAAAACATAGGTGTGAAAGCAGCATAGAAGGCCCTCTACAAAAAAAAGTACCTCCTCCTCTCTTTTCAGGCCGGTGCTTTCCTGATTTTTTTTGCATTGATAAAAGCAGCTGCCACAAGTCCCATGTCTTAAGTACTTTAGAAGACAAGGTTTGGCTCCTGCCTCCCGCCCAGACATCACTCCATCCCCTTCCCCTTTGCAACCTGTTCATGGGATTATTAGGGACATCTGTTCCCAGAGCAGCTTTAGGAAGGAGGGTGGACCACAAGGTGGCTTTTCAGGGTGGTGGATGGTAGCCCGAGATAGAGCATGGAGAGATCTCCAGGTGTGGCCTGCTTTGGGGACATATCACAGCAGAATGAGTTGGTCAGTTTGGAAACATGGTGGGAAAGAGTTTATCTGACCAGGCTTTGGGCCAGTTTCACCAAAGTCTGTGATGAGTATAGAGCGGACCCTCCTTTGGGCTGGATGTAACCGAATGTAGTTTTGTTTTCCACTCCACCTCCTGCACAGGTGGGATGGATACAGTTGCACAGTGACTCCCATGGCTACTGTTTCCAGCCCCAGGAGGCAACTCTGGCTTTTTAAAAATGGTCCTCCAGCTCCTCCCATAACTTATGGAGCCTCCACCTTTTTTCCTAAGGGTGCTGAACTATGGCCCTTCGGAGATCCCTGAACTACATCTCCCAGCATTCAACTGCCTGCATTTGGGGACAGGCACAGAATTCCATGAAATGAATACTGGAAGTTGTAGTTCGGGGACATCTGGAAGGTGGCAACTGAGTGGTCCTGATTTCCCTGCCCTGATTTCTCTGTATTTGTGGAATTGTGAGTTTAAGAGGTTCTGACCAGCCCTGGAACTCTAGGATACAGAGCAGAAGGTGAGAACAAATAACATCTCATCATCATCATCACTGATGATGATGATGATAGGAAAACTCGGCTTTGTCAGGCGCCTGCACCTGCCGCCCTGCTCCCTGCACAAGGTCAGTCTTCTGGTGCCAACAACTGCCCTTCCAATGGGGGCGTTTAAGGCCATTTAGACTGACCTTCTGGCCCAAGGTTTGCAGGACTCCAAACCAAACCATCTCCAGCCAAGCCCCGAGGAAAGACGCCACCAGCCCCCCACACAGGAACTTCTGTTGTCCAGAGGTTTCTTCTCCCATTGGAAATTCTGCCCCGTCCCCCAGGAAAGCGCGTGCATCCCTTGCTCGGGCTGTAGGAAGGCGAGAGATCAGGAGGATCCCCCGTCCGCTCCTTCGGCCCCCCTCGGGGCTTTGGTTTGCACCCCGATCTCTCTCAGTTTGAGTCTGCTGGCGCCCCAGTCTCCGTGATGCTGCCTTCTGCGGGCGAGCTGCTCACATCCATCCATCCGTCCGTCCGTCCGTCTATCTTTCCTTGCTTCCATCCATCCATCCTTCCCTGGTTCCATCCATCATTGCTACCATCCATGCTTCCTTCCTTCCTTGCTTGCTTCCATCCATCCATCCATCCTGACTCGCTCTCTCTTCTCGTGCGTTTCGCCCCTACGGTCAGCAGCGGGGAAAGGACGGGGAGAAGCGGACAGCCATGGAGCTCAGCAGCCGGGCGAAGGCTCGTCTGAGCTAAGCCGGGCCGGGCCGGGCCAGGCCAGCGGTCCTCCCCCTGCCCTGCCCTCCCCGCTGGGGCCGGTGGCAGCACGGGCAGGGCGCGCGCGAGCGCTCGAGCCTCCTCTTCGCCTGCTGCCTGCGGCGAGCGGGCGCTTTAAAGGGCGTGCGCACTGCTGAGCGGCGGCGGCGGCTGCTCCTCCCCGGTCCGGCGTGGAGAGACTGGCGCGGTGGCTCCTCGCGCCGGCCGGGCCGGAGACGCGTTCGTCGGCGAGCAGAGGAGCGCCGTAGCTTGGAGGGGGCAGAGGAGGAGAAGCGCGGGCCGGGCGGCCGGGCGAGCGGCAGGACGACCCGGATCGCGCGGGACGACGACGCCGGCAGCAGCAGCAGCAGCAGCAGCGCAGGGCGCCGAGGTCATGGCATGATCTCCGCCTCGCTGGCGCGCCCGCCGCCGCCGCCGCCTGGCCCGCGCAGCAGCTCCTCGGCGCCGCCGCCGCCGCCCCCCGACGGCCGCCGCGCCCGCCGCCGTAGCAGCCCCGCTAGCCCCGGCACGAGCGCCGGCTGCTGCGGCGGCGGAGGAGCCGCCTGGGCCGGGGCGGCGCTGCCCGCCGTGGCCGCCGCCGCCGCCGCCTTCCATGGTGGGAGCGCCGCCGCCGCCGCCGCCGCCGTGCGCCTCCGCCTGCCCGGCCTCCTCCACTATGTCTTGGGAGCGGCGCCGGAGCCAGCAGTGCGCAGCCGAGGACGCGCCACGCCGCCGCCGCCGCCGACACCGACCCCGCCGCGGCTGCTGCTCGCCACCGTCCTCATGAAAGGCTTCAAGCTCGCCTGGTAACGCGGCCGGGGGTGGGGTGGGGGCGACGGGACGGGACAGCGGGCGCCACGCCGCCGCCGCCGCCAGGGGGAGCTGCGCCGAGGTGGCCTGGGATGGGGATGCCGCCGCCAAAGGCGCAGCAGCTGGCAGGGGGAGGGAGGGAGGGAGGGAGGTGGGCGGGGGGGGGGGGGTTGGCCGGCCTGCGCATCGGGGTCTGCGCCTTTCCGTGCCCAGGGTGGAAGGGAGGGAGGGCGGCGGCAGCAGGGCAGAGGCCCAGCCAAGCGTTGGCACCGGTGGGCGAAGATGGTCCGCCCGAGAGAGCAGCAGCCTCTCTGCATCAGAGCAGATGGTGCAGTGGTGGCGCCTCTCTCTGGCCTCCCCCCCTCCTCTCAGCCTCCCCTCCCCTTGCCCTGCCTTGCCCTGCCACGCCACACCTCTCTCTCTCTGCTGCTGCTGCTGCTGCCTGGCCGGCGTGCCATCCGCCTCTGCCGCTGCCCCTCCGCAGTTGCGCGCTCGCGCCCGGTCTGTGCGCGGTAGAGCAGTGTCGGAGGAAGAGATGCGAGGCTTCCAAGTGGGGCTTGGCACTGGCTGGCGGGTGGAGGAGAGCAAAGCCTTTCCCTCTGGGCTCAGGGACGGCCGGCGGCCGCATCCTAGAGGTGGGATCTGGAGAGATGCGCCAGTGCGGTGCCGACGCAGCTGCTTTGCGTCGCAGAAGTCCCGGGGAAAGGAGTGGCGCAGCGGAAGACCTCATCGCCTGTGTCTCCGGGCGATCTGCAGAAGCCCAGCTTGACCTGCCTGAGGTGGGAAGGTCTGGGCGTGGGCTCTGTCCAAACGATGGTGGCAGAGCGCTGCTTGGATCACTGAGGTGGCTTCGGTTACCTCGGATCTGCTGGGAGTTGGAGCGTGGTCTAGGACGGGCCTGGGGCTTCGTCTCCTCTGGTTTGCTGGCCACCACCGGAGGTTAAGATGTTGGAATGATATCCAGGATTGGCTGCGTTTGAATCCCCACTCGGACC
Organism: Aspidoscelis tigris stejnegeri; assembly: GCA_023333525.1. Taxonomy (NCBI): domain Eukaryota; kingdom Metazoa; phylum Chordata; class Lepidosauria; order Squamata; family Teiidae; genus Aspidoscelis; species Aspidoscelis tigris. The sequence continues at coordinate 19,565,982 of JALMGA010000011.1, forward strand.
ATGGGACTTTGTTGGGTCAAAAGGACCTTAGGAAGATTGCCTAGGAGGGATCAGTATAATGCAGTGGTTCTCATCCTGGGGGTCGGTACCCCTTTGGGGGTCGAAGTACCCTTTCAGAGGGGTCGCGACAAGTCTCCCACTGCCCTTCCCTCCCAACTTCCAGCTGCTCGCCCCCATGGCTGGGGGTCTCCACAACATGAGGAACTCCATTAAGGGGTCGCGGCGTTAGGAAGGTTGAGAACCACTGAGCCCTTGGGAAGAGAGGTGGGGTGCAAAGACACACCATAAGTGAACAGGGACCGGTGGGCAGCACCTTGCCATAGCTGGCATCTTAAGAGCCTGAGGCTTCTGTTCTTCTTGCCTTCCACTCTCTTAGTGGGCCTGGGATGGCCCCCATGCTCTACATTCATTGGATTGGTCTTGTGGCCTAAGGCTGTTTTGCATGTGGTTCTGCTCCCAGCTCATCTTGGCTGCCCTATCCTTCTCCTCCCCCAGACTCTGAGGACATCTGGACGACCAGTATTACTTTGTATTACACTTTCTGTATCTGTAGTTTGACGACTAGAAAGCTTTGTCTGTTCTGTTCCCAAGAAGACAAGGCCTGCGAAGGGGACACTTAAACCAGCTCTCCAGTGTATTTCTCGCTAAACATTTCTCTCCTTCACTTCTCAAGGTGGCCCACATAACGCTCCTTCTTTTCATTTTCTCCTCACAGCAACTCTGTGAGGTAAATTAGGCCGAGAAGCTGTGGTGGGCCCGCGGTCACCTCAGAACACTTCTGTGGATGAGTGGGAATTTGAACCCAGGACACCACACTGGGTCTCTGGCTCAATTTACACTTAAATTTTAATCCAGTTTCAGCCCACCATCAGGCTGAGAGAACTTACAAGCAAAGTGACAAGCTGTTTTTTTTAGCCCGAACTCTGAAAACCCATATTTGGGTGAGATATTGTAGAAGGAAAACTGCTTGTCACTTTGCAGTTTGGTCTGGTGGTTAAGGAGCCAGACTCTTATCTGGGAATACCGGGTTTCATTCTGCACTCCTCCAGAAAGCTAGCTGGTGACCTTGGGTGAGTCACAGCTCTCTTCTGAGCTCTCACAGCCCCACCCACCTCACAGGGTGTTCTGTTGTGGGGAGAAGAATAGAAGCTTTGTCAGCCGCTTTGAGTCCCCTGAAATGGGTGAGAGAAGTGGGGTAGGAAAGCCAACTCTTCTCCTCCTCTTCCTCCTCTCACTTGGAAGGTGGACTGAAGCTGCATTAAAACCTAGGTGTAGATGGGCCCTTTAAGGAGTGTGGATGGGATATAGGAATTCTGAGTTACATGAAGTTCTTCACCATGTGTGTGAATGGGGAAATCCAGCCTATGGTGCCTATGATGACCGCAGTGCGCATGATGCAAATGGTCCGTTTTCCCAAAGAGACAGAAGTTGTGGGATACTGAAAATTACCCTAATTATAAGAATCCTTTTTCCCATGGTACTTCTTTAGCTAGCATAACAGTTTCCAGGCCTGAACCTGCTATTTCTGAAATGTAAATAGCTTAGTTAACAAACAAACACCTAGAACTTGCCATAATCTTTTTCATGCGTTTTCCCAAGAATGTCACGAAGTATCACATAGAGGCATTTAATAGAGATTTAATGCGTATAAGCCACTGTTGGCCGGGAATGATGGGAACTGTAGTTGAATTGAGCACCCCAGGCTTTCATTTGTGGCTTAAGGATAATTTTAGTTCCTGTCCCTGTAGATGCAAAATCCACTGTATAAGAGGTACCATTTAGATAGTTCTGGTAACACGAATCTTCCTTTCAGTTATGTAAAGGTTGAATAGGAGGGAATTCACACATACCCCTGCTGCGAGATTCTTCCCTCTCTGTGAGAGCGACATATTTCTTAATTTATTAAGGTGATAAGCTGATATATTTAATCTAGTTTCCCACCAGTTAATCGTAATCTCCATTTGCTCTAATGGCTTCAAAGCAGGGGTTTGGGTGCTTGTGGGCGCATCTGGAATTTTGATCTCATAAGAACATAAGTGGAGCCCTGCTGGATCAGGCCACAGCCCATCTAGTCCAGCATATTGTCTCACTTAGTGGCCCACCAATTGCTTCTGAAGATCTCAGGCAGAAGACAAAGGCAAAACCTTCAACTGCTCTTGAATCCCTCCCTGAAAATGGCATCCTGCCTTCTTCCCCAACCTGGAGGATGTACCTGGGCATCCATTCTATTAGCCATTGATAGACCTGTCACTCATGAATTTGTCTAACCTTGTCTTAAAGCCACCCAGGCTGGTAGCTGTCACCACCTCTTCTGGCAGCAAAGTCCATAGGCTGATGACCCTCTGGGTGAAGAAACCCTTCCCCTTGCCTGATCTCACTCTCGTACCCATCAGCTTCCTAGAGAGTCCTTTGGTTCTAGTGTTGTGTGACAGAGAAAAGAATTTTTCTTGATCTTTTCTATACCAAGTCATTCCTTGGACACCATGACATCTGGTTGTTCCTTTTTTCTTGGACAATGCTTACTCTCCAATAAGCAGAAAAAGGCAAACACGTAGAAAGAAAACTATTCTTTCCAATAGCAACTGTGTAAAAGTTAGTCCCCATACAATACAAAGTAAGTTTCGTGTCTTAACAGCACAATGATTTGAGTAAAACAGTTGTAGAAGGACATTTCGAATTATGCTGTGTGGCAGGGCTGTTCATCTATGGCTTTCCAGATGTTTCTGAATATAGTTCCTACATTCTGTCCCAGAATGATGGCAGGTGTGGTTCCGAAATCCTTATGAGTGCCGCCATTGGGTGCTTCTTCCCGGTTGCTCAGAGCACTTTTAGCTTCCTTCTTTTTGCTTTCTGTACCTTTCTGTGAGCCACTTTGGTCTAGTGGTTAGTAGGGAAGCGCAAGAATGCATTTTTTGCATTCAAATTTGATTCAAATCGAAATTTGAAAATCTGTATTTTTGAAAATCCAATTCGAATTGAATGATATGAATGTTGGGAACATTCATATCTGATTTTCGAATTGGTTCACATCCCATTTTTTCGTGTTTGCATCTCATTTGCATCCCGTATTATATGCGCAAATAGACCCGATATTCGGATGCGACATACAATGTTGAATCCAGTCGAATCATTCAAAAATCCGTATCGGATTTTCAAAAACCCATATCTGATCTGAATTTGGAAATTCGGATTTTTGAAAATCCGATTTGAATTCACATGTTGATATTCGTCAAATTCGAATTAGATTTTTCAAATTTTTGAATATCTGTGCACATCCCTAGTGGTTAGGGAGCCGGACTGTTATCTGGGAATACCATGTTTGATTCCCATCTCCTCCATGAAGCCAGCTGGGTGACCTTGGGCTAGTCACAGCTCTCCTTCTGAGCTCTCACTGCCCCACCTACCTCACAGGGTGTTCTGTTGCGGAGAGAAGAACAGAAGGTTTGTCAGCTGCTTTGAGTCCCCAAAAATAGTTGAAAAAAGTGGGGTAGAAAAGCCGACTCTTCTTTCTCCTCCTCCTTCCTCTTCCTCCTCCTCTTCTTTCCAAGTTAAAGAGGTGTGGCAGAGGGCGTCTTCAGAAATAGGGATGTACACAAATTTTCTTTTGTGTTCGATTCGTATTGTGATGGGATTTGAATTTGATACCAATGTTCAATCCCATATGAATCCCATACAGATCCCATAAGAAGCATCATACGAATGTATCAAAACATTCAGTTTGAATTTGAATGCCAATCTTCAGCCAAATTCGTATGAACTTCCAATGTTAAAAATACTTGTGCACTTCCTAGAAGTATATCCCTAGGGATGTACATAGACAAAAAATAGTTTGCCATTGAAACAATTCATTTGTTCAGTTTGATGGCAAACCGGTTAAATCGGACAAACAAATTGTTCGTGTTTCTTTCCTCAAACTTTTTTGAAAGTAAAAAATACACCTTTTTCCCACTGAATTCAGCCCTTTCCAGTGGCGTAAACACAGCCAACACAAAATGTATCAATTGCTTTGTTTGTCTTCCCAAGCAGCATACAGTTTCAGTTTGACTGAATTTCTGAATATCCAAACAACCTCATGTTTGGTTGAACGTGAACATTTGTGAGTACAAACTATTCAACTGAGTTTTCAGATGAAACCAAAACATTCCTACCAGAAGCTTTATGGACACTGGAAGATCCCCTGAAAGTTGTTCCTGCCCAGGCGCTAGGAAATGTGATACTTTCAAGATTAGAAGACATAAGAAATAAGCATTTATGAGAATAACATGGAATTAACTCATATAAACTTCTTGCTTATTTTAAGGGCTTATGGCTGTCTACCTATCTTTATATTTTTTATTATTATTAATATTTCTATCCCACCCTATACCCAAAAGTCTCAGGGTGGGTAACAACCTTTAAAACAGCAAATTGCAAGTCACTATAGATTAAAAACAATAAAATACCAGTACATAAAAACACTTTTAAAAGATTCAACATATTTGTAAATTCTTGTCTCTTTAGATTGTAAGCCTGAGGACAGGGACCAGTCTAAGATTAATACCTGTATAATATTGTAACCTGCCTTGAGACCTCTGGGTATAGGGCGGGATAGAAATACAAACAAACAACAAACAAATATCCCAATTATTAAAATAACATAATGAATTAAATTAGCCAAAGCCCAGGGCAAAGAGGTGTGTCTTCACTGCCCTCCTGAGTATATACAGGGAAGGGGTGTGATACACCTTGAAGGAGAGACTATTCCATAACCTTGGGGCCATTACTGAAAAGGTCCTTTCCCGGGTGCCCACCTGACTCCCTTCTGAAGGTGGTGGGACAACCAGGAGGGCCTCACCTCCTGATCTTAAGACATGGGCAGGACGGTGTGGGAGAAGGCGTTCCTTTAGATATCTGTATGTAGGAAATAGGAGTATATTGTTAGAGCTTTATTTGGAAACACCTAATTCATGCCACTGGGAAAAGGTGCTTTAGTCATTTCTCAGTCTGCCGTCTAAAAATTAGCAACAACAACCAAAAAATGGGTTTGAGCAGCCAGGCATTGTATTTCTCAATGAATGAAGGTTAGAGAAGTACATAATAGCTTAGCGGTGTTTCCTGAGAAGCCAAAAGCTGTGTTGTGCAGGCTGGGAGTAGTTAAATTGTAGTAATCATGTTGCGTTTGTGTGCCCACTCGCTCCTGTGATTTCCTCTTAATTATGTAATAGTGTGATAAGTTGGCTTTGAAACGCATATTGGAAACGACTGAAAATAGGCTTGTTTTCCTCTCTGCCTCCTACGAGGCTGGGAAGGGCGACTGGGCAGAATCAGTTTGTGCTTTCTGGCCTTTGTAAATTCTTACTCCACATTCCAGGGAAGGAGTGCGGATGCTGACGCTACGTTTCTCTTGGGGGTGGGGGTGCTGGCAGCGCTGCGATAATATGCTCTGAGGTTGCTAGAGGGCACTGCATCACTACCAACAGCTGTTGTGTGGCAGACGGAGCAACTCCGGTCCCCTGAGTTTACGTCGGGACGGAAGTCCTGCCTTTCATTTAAGAAGAAGGAGCAAGAAAGAAGCGTCTGGGACCTTCTGCCTCCTTTCCTTCTGCATTCGCAGTCACAGGGAGCTTGCCTGCATTTAATTCTGTAAGGATCCTGCTGTCTGTTTGGTTTCAGGAAATGTAGATTCAGTAGAGAGGGAAAGCAGTTCACTGGGAATTTCCAAGCACCACTGTTCATTAGTTCCCAGAGGAACCATTCCAGAGATGGTACCAATGTCATACGTAGCAACTTTTACCTCCCTTCCCGTTTTTGCTGAATAGCAAGTTGTCTAAAACTGTTAGTTATTGCAATTCTCTCTCTCTCTTTACAGGGGCTTTCTGCTCTCTTTTGCTCCTGTTAAGGGCAGGAAAGCAAGCTCTCTGATGAAGTCCGGCAACTATCCGTTTTCTGGTGTTACTGGTTATTATCTTTTTATTCTTAGTTCAGCACTGGGAAATCCATTATTTATAGGGCTGTTATTATCACTGAGCTGGTGGGTAGGAGAGTCGGATCAGGCAAGGGGAAGGATTTCTTCACGCAAAGGGTCATCGGTTTATGGAATTTGCTGCCAGAAGAGGTGGTGACAGCATCCAGCCTAGGTGGCTTTAAGGAAGGGTTAGTCAAATTTATGGATAGCAGATATATCAATGGCTACTAGAATGGATGCCTAAGCACGCCTTTCAGGCCATGGGGGCAAGCAGGATGCTTCTAAGGCCATTTGCTGGGATTCAAGAGCAGGCGAAGGTTTGCCCTTGTCTCTGCTTGAGATGCCCATGGGCAATTGGTGGGCCACTGTATAAGACACTATGCTGGAATAGATGGGTTGTGGCCTGATCCAGCAGGGCTCCTCTTATGTCCTTATGGTTGTAGAAATGTGAAATCTCCAGGTTTCTGCTAGAAAAGAGCAGCAGTCAGTTTGGGAGAAGGTGATACGGATTTATTCCAATCTCCATATCTCGTCAAAAAACCTGAAACCAGCTGTTTGTGTGTGTGTATTAAAAAAACATACACGACTGATTGAATTTAAAGTGCCTTGTCCCTAGAAGTTGTATTTGATGATCTGAAAATGGTGTGAGTAAAAATACCTGGAAAGCTGCATCCCATGAGAACGCTTTTTTAGTTTAGAGCTGGTTTGAGAGCCTGCTGACTTATAAAACCCATTTCAGGCGATGGGCATTTACTTATTTACTTATTTATTTACAAGGTTATCTAGGTGCATGGCTTACATGATCATCTAAAAATAAATACATATCATATGTGTATACGCACACACACATACACACTTTGTAATTAAATATGTCATTAACGTAGTTTTAGATAGTTTAAAAAAAGTATAACCAGGAGGCTGTTGCAAAGCCTGTACAGTATGCCGCCACTGAGGCGGCTTTGTTCTTTATAGCCACCCACTTTGCTTCACATGGCAAGGGCACACAGAGCAGGCTGTCTTTTGAAGATCTGAGGCTACAAATGGAAATACGTAGTCTAAGATGCTCCTTAAGGGAAAATGATCACAAAATATTTAGGGCTTTAAAGGTTTAAAACAAGCACCTTACATTGTTCCTGGAAATGGACTGGGAGCCAGTGCAGTTGACTGAACACTAGTGTGGCGTGTTCAAAATGCCCTATCACTATGATCAGTCCTTGCAGTCTTGTTCTGGATCAACTGGACTTTCTAAATCACTTTTTAAGGCAGCCCCGTGTTCAATGGTTTGCAGTAGTATGGCATCATCTAGTCCCAGTGCTAGCTTCTAGAGGTCTATCATAATGGGTGTGATGAATGATTCTGGTTTGAAAAGATACAGGGTAAATATGTAATGAATTCATTGAGAAACATAAACAGATACTTCTTGAAGTTTGGGAGCTCAAAATAAAATCTACAAGCCTCACAACCTGACTCCTATATTAGTATTTGGGAATTGTGTTTTCAGTGTGTTTTGAGAATTATAGAGTTGTTGTTGTTGTTGGATCAGGGCTGCCCAAATATGACTTCATATATGTTGCTGAACTGCAGCTCCCATCATCCTTTGCCATTGCTCAGATTGCCTGGAGCAGATGGAAGTTATAGTTTGGCAGTATCTACAGGGTCTTCTGTTTGGCCAGACTTCATGAAGGAGAATGGAGATAGACCTGGTTCCTGGCGAGAGTGGTATGAAACAGAGAAGCGCTTCTCCGGCTGTAGCTTGCAAGTTTTGAACATTTGATGGATGGGGTCCACTTTCTTTGCCTGAGGAATCTTGAGGGAAAACTCAACCCAAGCAACTGCTGGCTCTTTCTGTCTATGAATCAGGAATGGACTTTTCAGTTGGAATGTGGCAGTTAGAGACCAGGTAAGGCTTTCTTCTGGGTCGCTTGGTTTCAGGTCCTCTCCAAAACAATGGCCAAAATACTGTAGCTGATTGTCTAGGGGTGTCCTTGTGAACTCAGAATTACAACTGAAGTCTGCCTGAGACTCTGTGAAAGTGGGAAAGGTCCAATGTTTCCTTATTTAAAGTAAAATGTGGTTTAGTTAGGAAATTTGCTTAGGGAGACAAAGATCTTAAGATCTTTGAAGACCCTTTTTAGGAGCTTCCACTTTCTATCTATCTGTCTGTCTGTCTGTCTTTTTATTCCACCTTATGCCCGAATGTTTCAGGCTGGGTAACAACATTTAAAATCAAGCATATTAAAACAATAACAGTATATATTAAAACAACAGTGTCTGCAAGTGGGAAGAGAAAGTGTAACCCCATTTAACCAAAGGCCAGGGCAAAGAGCCAGAGCTTTTCAGGCATTTCAGCACCTGGCCCTTTCCTCTGGTTTGCCACCTGTCCCCAGAGTGGCACCTGGTTAAGACAGTTCAGCATATAGATGCACAGTATGGAGGCTTTCACAGCCAGATTGGCTCGGCCAAGAGCAAAGACCTCTGAAGATGGACATCGCAGCTATACCCGAAAGCTTGCGTTCTCAGAAGAAGAAACCTGGAACAGGGCATAACAGCCCAAATACTGCTACAAATGAGGCCAGCTTATAATTGATCAACCAAATGGTTGATCTAAATATATGCAAATTTACACAAAGGGTAGTTGAGAGAAAAGGCCTTCAGTTCTTGTAGCACAGGATTTCTCAAACACCGCTGACCCCTAAACTCCTTAAAAAGTCCATAGACAACTTTATAGCAGCAATAGACTCTCCTGAAAGGGAGAGAGGGGTCCTGAAGGTAGAGAAATATGGTGATCCGCTAATGCTCGCTTTAATGGATTTCTTAGAGCGTGTCAGCAACGTCAGATTTGCATCTAATAAATCAGGGTGCGTGGCTACAACTCCTTTGGGCCTGAAAAACTGGGGGAAATATCATTCTGTAATGCTAACTCATGAATATGCACATTGACAAGCCATGTACAACTCTGCACAAATGCTGAAACTTTGAACAAGTGAGACGGACTGTAGATTCACTCTCATTTTCATTTACACTGAGTAGGAAAGCAAACTGCATGGAAAGCAAAGCGTTTGCCAGTTCAATCTCCAGCCTTTTGTCTGAAGGGGGCAATGGCAAACCACTTCTGTATCTCTGCTAAGAAAACTGTGCTTAGTTCCTGACAATCTACAGTGGCAGCATCAAGCGGGTTTCCCTTATGGATTTCCATTCTAGTAGGATTTTCAAACTTTTCAATGCCGGTGTCCAGATCACACTGGGAGGCTACAGGAATTCTCAGGGGGTAAATAATTTCTATTATTTCATTGGAAACAAAGTGGTACGAAAGTTCCACTCAGCCGCATGCATCTGTTTCATTGGTAAATAGAAAAAGAGTTGGCTTTTCTACCCCACTTTTCTCATGCATTCAAAAGGACTCAAAGCTGCTGACAAACCTGTTCTTCTCCCCACAACAGACACCCTGTGAGGTAGGTGGGGCTGTGAGAGCTCAGAAGAGAGCTGGGACTAGCCCAAGGTCACCTAGTTGGCTTCACGGAGGAGTGTGGAATCAAACCCGGTATTCCCGGATAAGAGTCCGGCTCCTTAACCACTAGACCAAACTGCCTTAGAGGTAACAGTGACGTGCCCGTCAAATCCCACACAGAAGATGCTGCTTTTGGAACGAAAGTAAGGAGTTGCAGATGCCTCTTTAGATGCCCAGTCCTGCATGATGATTCAGTTTTCTTTCCTTGGGAACAAAAGCCAAGGCAGATGGAAAGTCATAAGGAATCTGTTTGCTGCGAAGCTAAGAACTGTCTGCTAACATCTGTTGGCCATTAGAAAAGGCCATAGTCTTGCTTTGACGGGTGTGACTTTGAGCTGACTACTTTAAGAAGGATCCAAGTAGAAAAGTACAGAATTTCTCCAGACCTTAATTTCCAGGTTTGAAAGGAAAGATGCAGAAGTGAGACTTAGGCTGCATTCATACCTAAGTTTTAATCCAGCTTCAGTCCACTTTCAGAGTAAGAAAACATGCATTTTTGATAAGGAGGGAGTGTGTTCTAAGCCAGTCTGGACCCCAGAGTAGGTCAGACATTCTAGAAATACAGTTGCTGAGCCTGTGCAAGTCCATTGTCTGGTGATTTTCTCCTCTCCCTCCTCCTGACAAGGCTAATAAGAGAGCAATATGGTCACTAGATGGATTAATAAGTGCTGTAGGATATTTTTGTTTTGTGTTGCGTCAAAGGGGTTTAATAAATGGGGATGTCACCACTGCAATTCTATGGGAAATACAACTTCGTAAAGGAAGCACCTTGCAGATTAGAGGCTTATGCATTTTCAGCAGTACCAGAAAGTACTGGCATGCTGGAAAAAACACAGATACAAAAAGAGTATTTGTATGTTTTTCATTTGCACAATGTGTTCTCAGTGCAAGCATAAGCACAACACCGCACAACACTGCAGAACAAGTAATTTGTGCCTAGAGGTGGCAACTCTAGAAGGAGACAGAAAAAGATTTTGCATTTATATTCCTCCCTAAACCAAAAGACTCACAAGGCTGGGTTAACATTAATAGGACACCTTTCAAACTAGAACAAGATTGTGAAACGTACTACACTTGATCTTAGCCGAAATGTAAAAATAAAAAGTCAGTCTCGTAAAATTCCAAAGCAAAATAAATTCATCAATAAAGCAGTGTAAAAAGGAAGAGCAGTGTAGCTTTGCCAAAGGTTTATACACTTTAAGTTGGCAAAAGTGGGTATGTTGGCTTCTGCTTCAAATGCCTTTTCCTTTTCCATTAAATGTTGGCTTAGGGCTACTATGTATGCGCTGCACAAATCTGGACGTCCACTAGATGGCAGCAAAGAAATACAGAAAGCAAACCCTTCTTGCTCTCGTCGATAGGATGTGCACAAAGTTTGTTTTGTATTTGATTCATATTGAATCGAGTGCAAGAAAGTTGGTATTTGTTTGATAAATCCCTTCAAATGTGGTAGGATTCACATTCGATACAAATGTTACATATGAATTCAATATGAATGTTAGATACAAATCCCATATGAGTCCCATATCTGTTTGTACAAATATTTGATTCCTATTTGAAGATACGCATGCCAACAACATTCGTATGGGTCCGTACGCATCCGTACACATCCTGTTTTTATCCTGTTTTTGTCCCATTCGTATCTGTATACAAATGCGTATGGATACAAATAAGATGCATTCGGATACGTACGTAATGCGTACATATCCGTACATATACAAATGTCTGAATAATTCGTATGAATGATTCGAAAGATTCAAAAATTCAAAAATTTGCGTGTTTTGAATATTCATGCCCATCACTACTGGCTAGGGCCCATGGGAGCTGTAGTTCAGCTGTAGTTAAAAGGCCATAAATTGGACAGCTCCCTTTTAGTTTGCTTTTTAGTTTGGGTGCTTTTGGATTGTATTCTCGTGTTTGACATTATTCACCCCCGTGAACTTCAAAACAACGCATGAATAAAATAAGGGGTGACCTTGGAGAAATAATTTATTTCCTAATTGTTTCGAAATGTATTCCACATCCAATGCAAGTCCCAGCTAATAGTATTGCGTAAACAAAAAGGTAAGTTTCAAGGGCAACCTGGTGTAAATAACTTACAATTGGTGCACGAACAGATGACATTTATGGAGAGAGAGCGTTGGAGTCGGGGACAGGGCTTGATGGTAGCGTTAATCCATATGATAAATAATGGGGTCAAAGGGATCCTAATGAAAGAGATGCGAGTCCCCCCTGTTTCCAGTTCCGTGGTTTCTAAATCTATATTAACACGACCAATAAGGAGAACAGTGAAGCTTTTCCCATTGAGGTTAGCTATTTTGGAATTAGAACATTGCAGTCCTAAGCATTTGGAATGTGCAAAGTGAACGAACAAGCACGCGGCGTGCCAACGGCGTGCAGCTTAAACACGCTAATTGGCCAAGACCCTTTATTGTGTATCTCCTAGAACCTAATGGAGAATGAGCAGGATCCTTCAAGCTTCCCGTCTGGAACTTTCTGTCTCTCTGTGATTGCGTGTGCAGTATTTGGCCTGGTGTGTGTGTGTGTGTGTGTGTGTGTTTTGCATTGTTAAGGAGACCTAATTAGTTCCCTTTAGCACAGTTGCCTTGCGGAGGTACCTGACCTCTTGTTAATCCTAGATTAAGTTCTTAAATGCAAACTAGCGCTTTGTGTGTTCCACTTCAGATGCTGGCACTCATTTCTCGAAGGAGCTCTCCTTTCTTTCCTGCACAGGGGACTTGTTGACTTGTCCAGTCCTCCTCCTCTTTCCCCTATGGATCCATGTCTGCTGGCTGCGTCCATTGCTTGAAGCAGAACCACCACCACCAGCGCTCACAAAGTTTGGTTCACGTTGATCTCTCTCCGAGACCTAACTGGCAGAGGGGACGATGCAAATTGTCAGGCCGCTGCCCTCGCTTGTCCAAAATGATTTTGATAGTAGCAGCGCACGGCAATTTCGGGCACATCCTTGCTAGCTACTTTTATATTTTTACCTGGAGATGGATAGTAGGTATGCACAAATACAGTTCTGAACTCGACCCATAATGAATCGAATATTCAAAAATTCAAATTCTTGTTTGATTCAGATATTGTTCATATTATTGTTTTTATATATATTAAAATTAAAATTCAGCACATTAATATATATATATTAATGTGCTGAATTTTAAGTGTTGTTACCAACCCTAAGACCTTCGGATATAGGGCGGGATAGAAATGCAAATAAATACATAAATAAATACATAAATAAATGCATAAATAAATACATAAATGCATCCAAATAACGAAAAAATGAATGTCCAGACATTCAATTTGATACGAATACATTAATATGTATTCATACTAATAATTTGTACATTTGTGTCTCTACAGGTACGCACACATCTTGTACATAACTGTACGCATCCTGTATGCGTCCTGTATGCATCCCATTTTCATCCCGTATGGATGCGCACAGTTGCGTACGGATATAGATATGGATGTCCAAATTATTTGTACAATTAACTCAAGATATTCGTATTCATTAAAATTCGGAAATCCGAAGCTTAAGACATTTGATTCTTATATGAATGCCCCCAGGCTTTGGAACAGCCTCGCAGCGGAAGTACCCCGGGCACAAGGGTTAGGTAGATTTTGGCACCTGGTTAAAACATACCTCTTCACCCAGGTTTAGCTTCCACTATTGTGGTTCTGCCAGGAAGGAAAGGTTATAGTGTAAGTGTGTTTTATCAGTCTGTTGATTATACCAGATGTTGTGACCCAAATCTGTACCTTTGGTTGAAGGGTAGGATAGGTGGAAATCCAGAGAAGTACCAACCACTTATGCTGTGGGCATTGGGCCCCAGAGAGTATATGAAACTTAAGGACAGAGCAAACAGGAAAAGGTGAAGGTAACTCTTGAGACGCTCACCTCCAGTGGAAATTTATGGCCTTGATATTCTCCATGCTACAAATGCCAAGCCGTGACTGTTGCTTCCAGTGCAGTAGGACCCTTACAGACCTGACCGCCAAAGGGCTGGTCCAGCTCACCTGCTTTTCCTGTGAACCTCAGGCTTTAATTACCTGGTCAGGTGAGTCATTCCCCATCAACGGCGGGATGTAATATTAAGAGCAGGGCTTGAGTTACAGTCGGTGGCAGCCAAGCAGAGATCCTGGCCAACAGTGAGAAAACAAGCCTAGGTGCCTAGGGGGAAAAAAAAGGTGATGACAATTCCTGTTGCTTGTGCAAATGCTAAAAATCATATAGTAATAGCAAGTTTAATTCCTGTTTGGTGCTAGGACCCATCCCAACTAGGGGTGTCCACAAATGCAATTTTCTGGATTCGATTCAAATTGAATACCCTAAAATTCAATTCGATTTAGTGTTTAAAGTTTGAATTTAACCGAATTCAAATGTCGACAGCATTCATAGATGCCCTTACGCTTCTTCCCCGGATCTGTACACATCCATATGCATCCGTATATGTCCATATGCATCCTGTACTTATCCCATATGCAACCCGTTTTCATCCCATACAGATCTGTACAAATGGGTACAGATGCGGGAAAGATGCCGATCTTCAAGTACACATTGTGTATGAACCCGTACACACATGAATGCCCAAATAATTTAAATGAATAGATCTGAAATTCAAAATTTGAATTGAATCTTTAAATTTGAATTTAAGGATATTCGTTTTGAATTTTTAGAGCACGTCGCTAGTCCCAGTGCATTTTTAGGCTTGCAATTTCCATCAGAAATGGGAGGCACAGTTCATTGGTCATAAATATATGCTGTTTTAATATATACTATTGTTGTTTTAATAGTTGTCTGATTTTAAATGTTGTTACCTGCCCTGAGACCTTCGGGTATAGGGTGGGATAGAAAAACAAATAATAAATAAATAAAGTATGAATAATTATACTTGCCATGTGTAATATTGTATATTATAGGCAGAGAGAGAGAAAGAGAGAGGTTTACTTATTTATTTAATTCACATTTATAACCCACCCTATATCAGAAAGTTCAGGACAGGTTACAACAGGTAAAAGCAACAAGGCAGGTTAAAAATAGGACTTCATAGTGTTATCACAGTTGCTGCTCCTGTTATTAATATCATTGAGGGGATTTTTTTTTTCAGAATGAATGGACGTGGTCTTGGCTGTTTGTCACAATATGAAATGAGTCAAATGTTACTTGCCATCCAGTCTGTATGTTGTTTCCCCATGAACGTAAATATAGTTCAGAAGATTACCATTTTGGCTACCTTAACACATTTCTGTCCTCTGAAGATATATTGTCCTCAAAAGAGCCAGTTTGGTCTATTGGTTAGGGAGCTGGACTCCGATCTGGGAATACCAGCTTTGATTCTGCACTGCTGCATGAAGCCAAATTGGTGACCCTGAGCTCTCACAGCCCCACCTGCCTCACAGGGTGTTCTGTTGTGGGGAGAAGAACAGAAGGTTTTTCAGCCACTTTGAGTCCCCTTAAGTGGGTGAGAAAAGCAGGATAGAAAAGCCAACTTCTTCTTCTTCTTCTTCTTCGTGCAAGCCAGTTTTTCCTGGTTCCGCTATGCATCATAAATTGTATGGCACATCTTTTCGGTTCGGATTTTTATTAGTTGAAAGGGGAAAAAAACATCCTTCAGTATCATGGAGCAATTCTCATTGCTGAATATTTTTACTGTCATAATATATTTTGTTGATAATATTTTGATCTTAGGGTAAGATCTTCCCTGATCACAGGGAATAGTTTGTCATTTGGGCTCAGGCGCTCAGGAGTTGCAGCTAGAAACCGCCAGTTTGGCTGGCTGCTGATCTTGGTGCTTATTATGGCACTCTGAACATGCTTGTGATATCAGCCTGCACTTTACGGTGTGTGTGTGTGCGTGCTTATCTTGCTTTTCTTTATTTTGCATTTTGTGTTGGCATTAAGGCACTAACCCTTTCCTGGAAGCACATATTTTTGCTTTCCTCAGAATTAGCATCTACTGTGGTTGTTTCCATCACAGTCTAGATTTCGAGGGTAAATGCACATATGTGAATGGGTGATTGGCATCCTTCCGTGCTCATAGTGGGAAGCATGTAGCGGTCTGTCTAGCCATGTGCTCGCTCACATTTGGTTGGCACTGATGTTAACACTCATATCGCCAACGTTTGGGGGCACCAGGCTGCCTATGGAAGTCTGAGGACATATGGTGTTCCCTTCTCTGTGTTACTTGCTCTCCATTACATAGTGAGACTGAAGGCAGGCAGAGGTTTGGGGAAACCCACCAGAATGCAGCTGGGTGGTCCATTGGCCACGACATCTACTATAGATGATGTGGGTGCCGTTGAATGACCTGCGGTAAAGGCCAAGAAGGCAGGAGTGAGGTGGTGATGGGGGCTAGCTGGGCCGCTCATGGTGTTTTGTGCTGGCTGGGCTTGGCAGGACAGAGGCCAAGGCAGGAGACAGAAGAGGTACCAGGGTTCAGAATATGTAGGACTTACGGGTGATGAGACACTAGGTGGCTGCAGTTTTAGTGAAATCCACCTGAAAATGGGTGCCACCAAACCTAGTGGATCGTGCGCATGTGAACCAACTTGGATCTGAAACGTGCATAAAGAAAGAAAGAGAGAAAGAGAAAGAAAGAAAGAAAGAAAGAAAGAAAGAAAGAAAGAAAGAAAGAAAGAAAGAAAGAAAGAAAGAAAGAAAGGGACAACTTCTGGATTTGGGGCGATCCGTGTTGGCCTTAAGGACCGGCTGCTGTTATCCCTACAGCCTTATGCCCTGCTGATAGAATCCTCAGTGGAATAGACCTGTGTCAGGTAGTACCTCAAGAAGAAGTTTAAAGGAGCAGGGGAGGGAGGGAGGGAGGAAGGAAATCAGTCCAGCACTGTGCATGCTTGGCAAAGGCACTCCCTCACTCCTTCCTTCCCTTCCTTCTTTCCTCCTTCCTTCTTTCCTCCCTCCCTCCTTCCTTCCCTACTCCCTTTCTTTCCTCCCTCCCTCCCTCCCTCCGGTTTGCCCTCCAAGTATTAACCACCCCCAGTGCTGCCAGGGAGTGGCGAGTGTGAGCGGGAGCCCCCTCCCCTCCCCTCCCTTTCCGCCCACCCCGCGGGAGGCTCCCTTCGGAGCGGCTGGCATTATGTAAAGCGGCCCCGCGGAGGCAGTGCGTGTGCGTGTGCGCGCGTGTCTGGGTGCCCGCCGCGCCGATGCCGGTGCTGCCAGCGAGGCGCGGGCGCGCGCCCGGCTGCTCCTGCTGCTCCTGCTGAGTGGCAAGCCGAGGGAGAGCGAGAGGGAGCGAGGAAAGGGGGCGCACGGGCGGGGGAGACCTCCGCGCACGCGTCTCCCGCTGCCGCCGCCGCTGCTGCTCTGCCCTGCCTGCCCGCCCGCCTGCCTGCCTGGGCAAAGGCTCCTGCACCGCCGCCGCGATGGCTGCTGGCGACGAGCCGGTCTGCTGCCGTCCAGCAGGCGCGAGAAGGGGCTCCCTGGTGGTGTAAGCCCCCTCCCCTCTCGCCCTCCCCGGGGGAAGAAGGGCTCCAAGATGGTCCGGGAGGGGCAGGGCCCTTCCACCGCCTCCTCCCTGGCTCGCCCCCCTTCTTCCCCCACCCTGCCACCCATCCGCATGAATGAATGAATGAATAGACTACGGGCCCCTAATGGCTTCCAGGTTAGTGGCGCTCTGCTCGTCCTTTAGCTGCTGCAGCCGCCTGCGCCTCTCTCTCTCTCTTTCATCCTCTCTCTCTCTCTGTGTCCATCTGTCCGTCCGTCCATCTGTGTGTCCGTCTTGTGTCTCTCTTACCTCTCTCTCTCTCTATATATATATATATATATATATACATAGATATTCCCGCTCTGCGCCTTCAAACAGCCCATGTGCCGTCATGGGGCTCCTGTGTGTCCATGGATGCGCACTGACTTCTTTCTGGGCTGGGGGTGGTCTGATGTGCAGAGAGCGGCAGAGGCGAGAGAGCGAGTGTGCGCCTTGCCAGGAGCATACATTTCCTGCTTGGACGAATCCGGAGTCCATGTTGTTGTGGTGGCGGCCTCTGTCCTCCGATCTCCTTTGCAGAAACAACAAAACAACAACAACCACCACCCCCGAAAAAGGACAGGAGGGAGAGAGGTAGAAAGGGGAGGCTGAGCATGAAAGCTCGCCGCGTGACGTCATGTTGCAGAGGAGTGTTGCTCTTTTGGCTCCACTCCTCCCATCGCTGCCGCCGTGGGCACCGCCGCCACTTTGAGGGTGGGGTGGCCTTGCGAGCCCCCCTCTGTGGCTGCCTCCATGACCCTTTTGTGCCATAGGGAAGTGAAGGGGGTGTACATTAACGGGAGAGGTTATGAAAGGAGCCTTCTGTGTGCGCATGCATCTGTGTGTGCATGAAAGAAAGCAGACGGCAACGTCTTTCTGCCTCCCCCCCCCCCAAACCCGTTGACACCTGCTAGGAAGAAAAAGAATTGGGGGGATCGTGTTGGTAAAGGGGGTCGATCTGAATTATCGGTGCGTCATGCTGAGGCCGTTGGACTGGCTCTGCGCATTTGCTGGGCCCGTGCGCACTTGGCTCCTGTGCTCTCTCTCCTCCAGGACCGCTTTTATTCTTGTTTCCTTCTGCAGGGCTCTGTTTCTTTGAATGATAGGAAGAGATGAGTGCATGGGGGTGGGCAGAAGGCCCAGGGGATCATGGAGCCATGAGCCCCTTTCTCCTCACACTGTGATTTGTGATGCCCGCCATGCTGATGACAGAACTGTCAACGGTGCCTAGGAACCGTGGAGGAAAGGAGGTGTGTCTGTGTGATTCCATTGACACCCCCCCCCCCCGCCCTGTCCCTCCCTGCCTGCCCTCCTTTGTGTGTGTGCGTGTGTGCTCTCTGTCGCCTTCCCAGAAATGAACACATGCTCAGTGGCTTGCGCACGCCCCTTTCAGCGGCTATAAATGGCCCAAGATGAAATAATCATAAATCTCAACCAGAGAGAGAGAGAGAGAGAGAGAGGTCCTCAGGGGGGCAATTCAGCTTCAGCCCCCAAGGAATGGAATTAAAACGCCAGACAATTCTGGCTGTGAATTTCAGGGGCACAGAAGTCTTTAGGCTGCGCATGGCACCTTGGGATGCCACCGTTAACGTCTACCCTGCCTCCTCCGCCCCAGTCGAAGTAAATAAAGATGGGTGCACTGGGTGGGGGCGGAGGAGATTGGCTGTGCCTTCCTCCCCCCCCCTTCCCCAGGTTTCTCTTGCTAGGCAAAATATATTATCTGTCTTAGTTTCAGTTGGGTTTTATGGGCAAGAAAAAGAAAACCTGACTGCAGAACGCAAGGAAGAGGATGCAGAAGGTAGGGGCAGGGAGAAAGCAGGGAGAAAAAGCAAGAGGGGTCAAGTAACCTCCCCAAAGGGAGTCGAGTTGATCCTGCTTGCTCAGCATGGGAGATCACCATGTCTTCTGTTAGCCTGTGAAAGCCGATCCTGCCCGAGCCGCCGTGAGCGAGTGGAAGGTTGTCAGATGCTCGCCGCATCTGCCTGTTCGGAGAAAGACAATCTCTGTCCCTCGCCACCCACACGGCGGATGTGGCACCATGCACCTAGGAGCCCTCCCAGTTAAGTAACAGAGCAGCCATCAGCTGGAGACCTCAGAGGTGTCCTCAGACAACTGGCAGAGCATCAGTGCTGGAGGGGATGCGAGGGGAGGAGGAGGAAGAGGAAGAAGAAGAAGAAGAAGATTGGACTGCTGGGTATTTTCTTTTATGGAGCAGTAAAAATAGGCTGGTGGATTCCCAATGCTATATACAGCTGGTCTTTCCAAGTACCTTTCATGGATCTATTTATGGCATCTATATCCTGCTTTTCTTCCAAAGGGCTTAGCACAGTGCACATTGTTCTCAGGTGCTTTGTTTGTTTTAAACTTCACAACAGTCCTGTCGGGTAGGCCAGGCTAAGGGATGGTGACTGTGCTCCTGGCCATCTAATGGATCGCCACAAGGGAAGCCAAACTCTGTGAATTCAGAGGTTCTGGATTCTCTAGCGACTACATTCCTCTTGGTTTTGCGGGTCAAGTTGCCTCCAAATGAGTTAATGTGTGGCCAGTTGCTTGAAGGTGCTGCAGAATTCTAGGTCCAGTTCACACCCTGTCTTTTTTCAATCCAGTTTCCTTCCGGAGTGAGAGAACCCGTTAGCAAAGTTGCAGGCTGTTTTCTTTTGGCGTTATCCTAGCGCGCAAAAACCAATCTTTGGGTTCAATAACGAGCAAAGAAAAAGAACCGTCTCTTTGCTAATGTGTTCTTCTGTCCCTCTGAAGGTGGAGTGAAGCTGGTTTAAAACTGCGGTGTAGGTGGGCCCTTAGATGGCAAGGAAGAAATCGTTATCTAGTGGGCCACCTACCTTTACCCAAAGTGTTGGTTTTGCAGATTGGCTTTTGGAAAATGTCCGTTTGTATTAAGTGACCTTCAGAGAACACTTAGGCTTTAATGTCAGAAGTGCTTTAATTGACATATGGAAGCTGTTGTGTTTGGACCCTGCAAGAATGCGCCATCTGTTCCTGGAGCTTTCAAAGTGACACAAACCTGTATGTGTTTTCATGACAAACGAAATCAGGCTCATGGAACTTCCTGACATTTTCAGTAATTCCCTGGGACTTCCTTCCTTCCTTCCTTCCTTCCTTCCTTCCTTCCTTATTTATTTATTTATTTATTTATTTATTTATTTATTTATTTATTTATTTATTTATTTATTTATTTATTTATTTATATTTCTATCCCGCCTTATGCCCGAAGGTCTCAGGGCGGGTTACAATATTATATTAATCTTAGACAGGTCCCTGCCCCTCAGGCTTACAATCTAAAGAGACAAGATACAAAAGGAAAATGGTGTAGGAGGGAACAGGGACATTCTTAACGATAATAATATCACATGCACATTAAAATGAGGTTCTTAAAGATCTTAACTTGACCAGATATGAAACAATTAAAAACCTTTAAATGTGTGTTGAGAAAAAACACACTCGGGATTTTAAAAACACGTTTGTCCCTCCCAAAAGGAGACTACTTGAGGTAAAAATAATAAAAACCCCATGCTGCATAGATAATGCGGATAGTTCGTTGTCTGGCCAACAGCAAAAATCAGGTAATTAAGGTCTTCAGTTCTGATTCTTCAGTTCATTTCTTATTGCTGGAATTTCCATATTCTCTCTTTTTTATTTTTTTAGTTTCTGTTATTTTACATG
Organism: Aspidoscelis tigris stejnegeri; assembly: GCA_023333525.1. NCBI lineage: Eukaryota > Metazoa > Chordata > Lepidosauria > Squamata > Teiidae > Aspidoscelis > Aspidoscelis tigris. Next base: position 19,586,608 of record JALMGA010000011.1, read on the forward strand.
AATTTCCATATTCTCTTTATTTCAAATTTTCTCTCTTCATTGATGACTAAACCGAATGATGGTAGAGACGGTAAGCTGGTGTTTACTCAGCCCTGCCCTGCTTGGCCTCAGGAGCAGGCATGCTCTCAGCTGGTGGATCGACTCACCTTGGTCTCTTTGCCATCTTGTTGTTTAGGGTTTTCTTGGCATCGGCATTGGAAGTGGAAGTTGCGTCCTTATTGATTTTGAGGTGGCTGCTGCCCCTCATCAGCCTGGTTCTCTATACCTTCGTTGTTTTGGTAGTTCTGATGGTACTTGCTTGGAGGTCTCCGGTGCTGAGGATACTGGCTGTACTGGCTGTAGTTGCTGCATCTTCGAGGTTTTAGAAGGTAGCCTTGCAGTGACTGTGTTCCCTTGCAGGGAACACGTGTGACTTAGGGGTGTCACAGACGTGAGCAGTTCTTGTCCCAGAATGGCTGCCCTCTGGTTGACAGTTGACAGTTCAGGCAAGGAAGGAGCTTCAACAGAACAGGTATTTCTTTGGCCCAGAAAAGTTTTAATAATTTTCCTCTTGCTCTTTGTTTTCTTACCATAAGCTTGCTTTCCTCTTTAGATCGCCTATAGAGGAAAGTTTGTCCAAGTGGATGCCGGTTTTTTGGTTCTCCGCCGTTACCGATTTAACCTTATTTTTCTTCTTTTCATTACCCTGCTTCTGTGCCATTTCTGGCAGCTGTTTTAAGACCTGCTCTGGTGAAGTTAAATCTCCATAGTGATTCAAGGGTTGTTGTTGTTGTTGTTGCAGAGTTTGAACAATGAGCTAGAACCAGGAAATCACTAAGGTTGTCTGGTTGCCGCACCTTCGAGGTTTTAGATAGAGGCCTCATCTTGACTGCCCAGGGAACATATGTGACTTAAGGAGCATCATGGACACATGCAGTTGTTGTTCCAGAAAGGCTGCCTCTGGTTGACGTTTGAAAGTTCAGGCAGAGAAGGAGATTCAATGGAACAGGTCTTTCTTTGGACTGGAAAGGTTTTAATAACGTTCCTTTTGTTGCTATCTAACCAAAAGCTTGCCTACCTCTTTAGATGTTATGTAGAGTAAAACTTCTGAAACAACAGCTGCTTGTAGCAGACCTGAGAGAGATGTTATTTATTAATTTACATTTTTATACTGCCCTATACTTGGAGGTCTCTGGGCAGGTAACAACATTTAATATCAAACATTATTAAAACAATGACAGTATGCATTAAAACAATAGCATCTGCAAGTGGGAAGGGGAAAGTATATCCCCATTTAACTAAAGGCCAGGGCAAAGAGGTGAATCTTCACTGCCTTCTGAAGTGTGTACAACGAAGGTGATTGAGGCAACTCAAGGGGAAGACTATTCCATAGCCTAGGGGCCAACACTGAGAAGGCCCTCTCTTGGGTGCCCACCCCTTTTGCTGCTGAGGGTGGTGGGACAAACAGGAGGGAATCCCCTGCAGATCTTAACGCACAGGCAGGTCGATATGGGAAGCCAGGGCGGCATCAGACAGGGGGTGTGGGGAGGAGAGGCGGTCTCCCCTCCTTGCTCACACACTCACTTACTGGTTGTGTCTGCTGGTTCTCGCCTTCTCCGGCACTAAAATCCAGGCTGGATTGGAAAGTCCTCTTCCCATCCAGGGTTTTCCCCCCTGGTTTTCTGCGGAGTTTCTCCAGAATCCCTGGAGGGAAAGAACTGGAATGGGAACTAGCCTTCCTGGATTCGGACGATTGGCCGATTTAATGGAAGCGCTCATTCCCGATTCTGAATCCAGTCTGGACTTTAGTGTCTTTGGGAACGCACCCACTCTGGATTATATCCTGGAATAAGGCCCTGCTGTCCACACTCGCATGTAGACAGCAGGCTCCTAATTGGAGATATAATCTAGAATAAGGCCCAGTGGAGAAAGGGCCACGGTTCTGCAACTGTGGGATAGGGAGTGATACTAAATCACTAAATAACTTTGGCAATAATTTATTTTACCCCCTTTTAGGCACTTTCCCTACCAAGTCTGAGAAGATTGTTTCCTCTTTCCTTATGAGGGCCTGCAGTTATATATTTAGGTACATCCAAAGAGTTTCCTTTTGACCCAAGCCTTCTCTTTCTCACCCAGGTTTTAAAAATAAAATTTATTTATCTATTTATTTATTTGTATTTTTATCCCATCCTATACCTAAGGGTCTCAGGGTGGGTTACAGCATATAAAATGAACATGCTAAAATCAATAATGGATTAAAAACATATTAAAACCATGGCAGTGTCTGAATGTGGGGAGGAAAAATGTATTTACCCATTGATTACCTTTACCTATTTTCATTATAAATTCCTTTAAAGTTTCAATAAGAGGTTGTTGTGCATGACTCCTCTTTCAACTAATAAATAAATGAATAAAGGATTGTTGACTTATCTGTACTGTGCTCAGAATTCAGTGAAAGACGATCCTTAAAATAACACAGTGGTGTAAATGTTTTGAGGAACCAACTCTGCCTAGTAAGTTTGTATCTGTAGCAGTGATGAGATTGAGAAGCTGGGAGGAAAAGTTACAATGCACTTTCCCCCTACAGAAAAGTAACAGCCTTTGCATAATGAATTATCTAAATCAATGGGGTGTTCTATCCATCCATCCATCCATCCATCCATCCATCCATCCATCCATCCATCCATCCATCCATCCATCCATCCATCCATCCATCCATCCATCCATCTCATAGTCAAACACTGGATTTCTCTATCTTATGGTGTCATCCATCCATCCATCCATCCATCCATCCATCCATCCATCCATCCATCCATCCATCCATCCATCCATCCATCTCATAGTCAAACACTGGATTTCTCTATCTTATGGTGTCATCCATCCATCCATCCATCCATCCATCCATCCATCCATCCATCCATCCATCCATCCATCCATCCATCCATCCATCCATCCATCCATCCATCCATCCATCCATCCATCCATCCATCCATCTCATAGTCAAACACTGGATTTCTCTATCTTATGGTGTCATCTGCCAGCTCAGGAATTGTTTTTTATTTTAAAGAATTTGGATAGGGATGTGCATGAGTGGGGTTGTTGTTGTTGTTCAATTTGTATCTAATTAAATGAAAAAAATTGTATTTGTTCTAATAGATCCCTTTCGAATGTGGTAGGATCTGAATGTGATATGAATGTTCAATACGAATCCGATTTGGGTCCCTGCTATGAATGGCCAAAGAATCCTCTATATATCCCCTTTGAATCCCTATGTATCCCCCACATATCTGTTCTGAATGCATGAAATCCCCTCTTAGTCTGCCGGAACCCACTCTGAATGTGCTTTGAATCCACTCTGGAGGCATTGGAGATGTGACTAGAGCAGCAGCTTCCCCATCTCCCCAGGTTCACAAATGTAACGAAGCTTCGTACGAATGTATTGAAAGATTTGATTTGAGTGTCGATTTGAATATGAATGTCTGAATTTGGACGAATTTCAAATGTGACGAATATTCGTGCGCGGCCCTAGATTTGGATGCCTTTATAGGAGTTAGAGAAATCAGTGGCTGTTAGTCGTGATGACAGGGTGAGTGTCTTGGCAGTGGAAGCCAGTGCACTGCCGAAAACCAGCTGTTGGGAGGCTGTGAGCAGTATAAGCTGTGAGCTCCAGTGCTGCTGGTGGTTTTCCTTATGCAACTGGTGCAGAGGCTGCTGGATTAGATGGGCCACGGGTACAGTCCAGAGCCCACTTCTTATGCTCTCCAGTAGATTTAGAGATCTCCCTGCACCATAGAAACGAAACGGATCTTTTGAAATAAATAAATAAATAAATAAAAGCAAGTCCTGCCAGTTTAGTTGTGCTAGACTATGGAGGAGTGGTCAGGACAACTTGCCAGTTTCTCCATTGCTATTTGTAGCCATCTCACTTTGTGTGAAATGGAGCAACTCCAGCTGAGCTGTTGATGTGACAGTCTGCACACCACGCAGACAACATCCTACAAGCTTTGTGCCTTGAGTGAGACTTTGCAATCTGTCCTTCCTCTGTTCCAGGTTTGAAATCCCAGCTCACTAGGCATGGGCTTCCCCACCAGTCCCCCTTGATAGATCTTCGAAGAACCAGCTGGCCCTGATTTGTCCCTAATGCATCTGAAATATTTGAACAAGCTGAATGTTCTTTTTCTCAGTTTTCTGTGGGCCTGTTCACGCTTATCTTTCAGGAGCAGTTCCAGTCACCCCTGGGGCAGTTCATCTGCATGCTGTGCCACTGCCATCCAAGACATTTAATTTGCCCCCAGTCTTTAGTAGCCGTAGACATCTTGTCTACAGCTTGACAGGGAACAGCTAGCACCCTCCCATGTGGGAAACGATGAGTTGGTGCAGTGGTGGCTGCGCAACACATTCTGACCACCATGTCAAAGTTTGGGCGTACGCCAGATGTCGCTGCAGCCATTGCCGTGCCGATCCAGCCCCTGCCTGGGAAAGGCCATCCACACTTCAAGTGCCGGTGATACAACTTGGGACTATACCAGCACTTGAAGCGCAGATGACTGTCTCCACACCTGATTTTCACCTCACTGAAGTCGTATTATGATACCATTCCAATGAAGGAAGTGAGAACAGGCCAAAAGCCGTAATGACATTGATTTAAAAAGAAAAGCAGCAAGTGAAAACGAAATGTCTTAGAATCCACAGTAGCGCATCTGCTGATATTTGTTAGAATATGCTGTTGCGTAGGGGGGGGGGGAAAGTTATGCAAAAATGTGTAAAAATCATGCAAAAATCTGTGTAGCCTATTGGCACTTGAGGTATTTAAATATGAACTTGTTCATATAACAGAAGGAGGAAGATCTCCCCTGATTTGGCCATCCTGGCTTTCAACCTTTTTTTTTTTTTTGGACAGCAAAGATCTCTTTCCATGCATGCTGACATGGGCATGAGCTCTCACATGTCCCCACATGCACACGTGCCATCAATAAGTGACGCAGATGTTTCAGTTGCTAGTTTCACTCTCTGTCCTGCAGTCTGAAGCCATTCACACAAGCTGTGTCTGTCTGCTATTATTTGTGCCAGCTAACAACTTATCCTTCTCAGAAGGGTCATCTGTCATTCTGAACATAAAGCATTATAATGCATATATTATTGTTATTAATATTATTTTGCCCCCCAAAGTGGGTCAAGCTGTTTTGTTATTTCAAGCGTGGATTCCTGGTTCTTTTGCAAACCCTGGTTACTATGGGGACGAGGGAGGGCATTTGTCATGGTTGTTCTTGGGTCAGATTCAAAACTCTGCGATTGAACAGGAACAGCAAAGGTTTTGAAAGGGGGGGGCACTTGGCGAGGCAGGCGAATCAAAATTGCCATGCCCGTCGGAATGCGATGCCACGTTCTTGTCTCCTTGTTAGGCAGAAGATTAGATCGACTTAATATTCACATCTCATAAGCTGCACTGGAGCGCTTCTTCTGGGTAGGAATTTGGAGCGTTTGACAGGCAATCAGGGGGAAAAAAAAGCTCTTCTGCTCCCAGCAGCCTCAGCAGTGGCATTTAGTGACATGATGCTTTGCTTCATTTTAAAGCACTGAAGCTCCTCAAAGCCACCTTGCTTCGTGGCCACAAACTGATCCGGCCGGCCTATGCTTATCTAATCCTCTTTTAAAGGACCATGTACAGTGGTACCTTGACATACGAGTTTAATTCGTTCCGTAACCTTGCTCTTATGTCAAATCGCTCGTATCTCAAAGCAATTTTCCCATTAATCCATTCCAGCTCCCAAAACACCACCTCAGTTGTTTTTGTTATGTACTGTACTGTATTTACATACTCGTATTTCAAATCTTGCTCTCATCTCAAAGCAAAATATCACTCGCTTGGCGGCTTGTATCTCAAAACACTTGTATGTCAGGGCACTTGTATGTCGAGGTACCACTGTACTAGGGACCCCGGACTTGGGGCAGCAAACACCAGCATGGTGGAGTCGAAAGGGACAGACCCTGCCCCATGCCCAAGTGTTTTGTGTTAGAATCATAGCCCTGTTGGCATAAATGTGCTGGTGAAAAAGGAGCATTTAATAGATAGTGCCTGGCATGTATAGAGAGGCGGATAGACAGTAATTATACTGCAAGGAGCTGCATACAGATACTGATTATTTACTCTGCTAAATTTGGAAATTCTGGAACAAAGCATGGATATTCCAGAATGCCCAAATATAGCAGAATAAATAACTTTCATCCGGATGCAGTCATGTTCTGTTGCACAAGGGATATGTGACTATCCAGAGATACGGCATTGCGTGCCATAAGGGTGCCCCCAGGAGAGGGCCTTCTTAGTGATGGCCCCCAGGCTATGGAATAGTCTCCCCCTTGAGGTGTGTCAGGCCCCTTCACTGTATATGTTTAGGAGGGCAGTGAAGACACACCTCTTTGCCATGACCTTAGATGGGAATAGACTGTATCTTCCCATTTTACAGATGACTGTTATTGTTTTAATATATACTGTTGTTTTAATATATGCCTGATTTTAAATGCTGTTACACCCCCCCCCCCCCGATAACAATATGCCACCGACTCAGGCATAAACCAGCAAAGGTGGTCCCAATGGTTCTTGGCACACTGGGGTCAGTGCTGAAAGATCTTGGGAAGGGCCCGACTAGTGATAACAGTTACCAAAACCAGCGTAAATATCTTGTTTGCTGTGTGTTACTGTTGTTTTATAAATCAAACGATCAATCGATCAATCAATCAGTCAATCAATAATAATAATAGCTGCAGTGGTTGTGATCTGGTATTCTGAATTGCAGTAGTCTTCCTCCACTGAAATGCATTCAGAGAACCAGTGGCCCATTAAGGTCAGTCCAACTGAAGGCAAACCCCATGCTGCTTCCCAAAAAGTCAATGGACTATGTAAATCAAAGGAATTTTGGGGACAAGTTTCCGTAAACCTTAGTTCTACCTTCAAGTCAATTGCTTCTTATCCACTGTTTTGCTGTGCGCAGCAAACGGCAGTATATAAGAAAATGGATCCTTACCTCTTTCCCATCTTCCTTGAGTCTCGATTCATGCGCAGCTATGAAGTCAGAGAAGACAAACACTGAAAGACTTTGGGATTCATATTGCTATACATGTATCTGTTTTTGTGTGTGTCTGATTTTTGTTGTAACATTGCACATGTTTTTATACATGTTGTTGAGTTTAGCTCTAAGTTGAACTATTGTAACAAATGTTTAGCTTGATGTGGCTATAACCACTTTTTGTGTGTGCTTTTGAGCAATTTGGGATCCTGTTATGGTCCTGAAGCCCCTTCTGTCCAAACCTCATCTGCAGTGGCCTGTGGTAGCAACTCTCACAAAGACTAAAATATTGATCAAAGAAACCCTAGCAGAATAAAAACTGCATATGAGATTCATCTGTTGCCTATCACCAGTTTGCATTTGCATTTGTACATGTGTTTTATTCTAGAAACTTTAAAATACTTGTGCCAATTGCACTTTGATCAGCGGTTCCCTGTAGACCTTAAAATTAAGTTGGAAGATTCAAATAACTGCCCATAGATCTGTCCCCACAAACCCACCTGCAGCACTTCCATCCTTTATGGCTAAGCCATCAGCTGTGCCCATCTTTCTTTTATGAGTTAAATAGTTAAAAAAGAAGAAGGGTTGGCTTTTCTACCCCGCTTTTCTCACCCATTTAAGGGCACTCAAAGTGGCTGGCAAACCTTCTGTTCTTCTACCCACAACAGTCGCCCTGTGAGGAAGGTGGGGTCATGAGAGCTCAGAAGAGAGCTGTGACTAGCCCAGGGTCATTCAGATGGCTTTGTGGAGAAGTGAGGAATCAGACCCCGTGACTACGAGATATGAGTCCGGCACACTAACCACAAGACCAAACTGGCTCATTCTGACCTGTGAAGTTTTGGGGTGGGCTTAAGTAATGGGGAGAGGAATAATTAGTGATAATTGGGTTTTGGCACCCAGGGGTTTATTTATTTCTTTATTATCTGTATTTCTATCCTGCCCTATACCCAAAGGCCTCAAGGTGGATAACAACATGGGGAGTGGGAAGAGAATATATTCCCATTTCACCAAAGACCAGGGCAAAGAGGTGCATCTTCACTGCCCTCCTAAACATATACAACGAAGGAGCCTGACGCGCCTCAAGGGGGAGACTATTCCATAACCTGGGGGCCATCACTGAGAAGGCCCTCTCCCGGGTACCCACCCCTTTTACCACTGAAGTTGGTAGGACAGCCAGGAGGGCCTCTCCTCCAGATCTTAAGGCATGGGCAAGTTGATATGGGGGAAGGTGTTCTTTTAGATATCTGGGGCCCAAGTCGTTTAGGGCCTGATCAATCAAAGTTAACACCTTGAATTGGTCTCGGTAGCGAATTGGCAGCCAATGCAAGCTGTGATGTGCGTGAGACCAGCTGTCCCAGTTGCTATGCTGCCGGTCCGCATTTATTCTGGACACTGAATTGCCTCAGGCCTGGCACCTGCCTGATTTATCACTTTCAAGGGCCCCCTCTTGGCCACAGCAGTGTACCTCTATGGCGCCATCTTCTTTCGGCAGCTGTTGACTCCTCTCTCTCCCCTTTTCCTTCCTCCCTCCAGCACTGCCAGTAACTCGAACCGCAGCACTCCTGCTTGTTCCCCTATCCTACGCAAACGCTCCCGGTCTCCAACGCCACAGGACCCACAAGGAGACACCATGGTGGAGAAGGGCTCAGACCACGCCTCAGACAAATCCCCTTCTACGCCAGAGCAAGGTGTGCAGCGGAGCTGTTCCTCCCAGTCCGGTCGTAGTGGGCCCAAGAATTCCAAGGTGAGTCGGGTGACGTAGAGCTTTGTATCTCTCTCAGGGCAATTCCGCACTAGCTGGTGTTACCAGATCACAAAGCATGCTAGGCGCCTCCGTTCTCCACACTGGTCTGCTCTAAGGAAGGCCCTATTCTCAGGGGAAGTCTAAGGGGGTGGGATCTAAGGGGATAAGCCCTCCTGTAGACCATACCAGCGCGTAGAAGGGCGACTTCTTGTGCTCTTGCTGTTTCTGTATACTGGCCAGTGCAGAGTCATGCTCAGTCTCTCCCCATATGATGCACACTGCTTGTCTAATACAAGTCCGGGTTTTCCAGCATGGTGCCCGTAGGTGGCCATGTGCTTGCCGAGGGGCTTCTTAACGCCTGTCAGGAGACCAAGTCTACTCAGGTCTAGTTGCACTCCAGGTTAGGGTCATTATCTTCCCTTCTCAATGCTGGTCAGAAGTGAAAAGCCAGAGGTTGTTTTATCTTCCCTGGCCCTTTTGTTTCCCACAGTGGCTGTTTTCTTGAGGTGCAGGCCTCCCGCGTGGTCACCACCGTTGTGTTCACATCTGTCTACCTTTTATTTTCATTGACATCCTGTGATCATCCCGTCTTTTGCCCTCTGCTAAAACAGAGTCAGTAACTAAAGTGGTTGATCCTTGAGGGAGTTTGCCTTCATGCTTTAAGTTTCTCTTCCTCTTCCTCCTCCTAATTTCCTAGCATCTATGGTGATTCCAGGAAATGAAGGCACCTGAACCAGACTTCACTGCTGTGGTGATGGTTAGGTGCCACTGAGTCAGGTTGAATGCCCGGGGATGGCAAGGCTCACTGATTGGGAGGGGTGCTCAAATGCAGATCTCGGGAAGATTGAAAACTATAGCTCCCATCAACGACAGCCAGTTGGAGGCCTTTCTGCACTAGGGTCTCTAGTGCATAATCAGAGAGCCTCTGGGGAAGAGCACACACATGTTGAGTAGGCTATTACGGCCTCCAAGCGTGCCCTCCCTCCCCACAAATGCACTAATAGTTACCTAATTACTTACCTGAAGTGTCCAGGGGCATGATCATTTGCTCTTGCCGGTGCTCCAGGGTCGTTGAGGTGCCACACAAGCACGCTGGCACTTTGGATGACCGTAGAAGCGAATGCGACTGGGTGTGTGCATAGTGTCAGCATCATCAAGACGATGGTGCTGATGCACGCGCAGCCGTGGAGCTGTCACTGCCAAAATAGTGGGACCCAGAGGAGGACCAGGCTCCAGGACTGAATAAGGTGAGTATCCAATCCCGGGGGAAGGGATTGGGTAAAGCTGACTAGTGCCCCAGTGAGAGCACTAGTCAACGTTGGGTCACCATGCTCCTTTCCCATCCAGTGGACGGGTGATAACTGAACCTGGCCAGTATGGTCTTCCGATGTGCCTTGGAGACAGCAAGGTTTTCTGTCCAAAAGAAATGGCTTTGGAAAGAATTTTTTAAAGAGTCAATAACCTAAGATCAGACCCAAGTCCAATTTCTCATATCCCATGCTAAATGAAAGCCGGAAACCAGGATGCAAACAATCCTGAATGTAACATGTGGCCGTGGAGTGTTTTAGAACCAAGGGTGATCCCATACTCGATGGTATATTAGACTGGCAAGTGTGTTAGGAGTTTTCCTTCTGCCTTCTGGGGTGGTGTAAAGTGGCCCTGAGTGGGAGACACCTGCCCAGGTCCTGCCATAGCCTGCACTAGCAAGTGGGTGGCAGGTCCCTGTTCCAACATATAATCCAAAATAAGGCCCAGTGCAGAAAGGGCCAAGCACTCCTGTAACTTTACCAGAAACCTGGCAAGGAGGTGCCCGTGGTTCTGATCATCCCTAAATATTAATCCATCTCCAGCCCTCTTTCAGAATCAAACAAACGAGTAGCAAAATGACCAGTCATTTTCTTTCCACGTTATCTAACCCAAAGATGGATTTTCTGAGTTGGATAATGCCAAAAGAAAATGGCTTGTGACTTTGCTTATATGTTCTCTCACTCTAAAGTTGGACTGAAGCTGGATTAAACCTTAGGTGTGAACACAGCCCGTGTAGCTATCAGGAGATGAGCTAAATTCAGTGGCACCTAACAACAGCAACAAAGCTCTGAGTTGACCACTCAGTATAGCTGTATATAGTTTGTTTTCTCTCATTCCACACATTGCTTCAGTCAAGAGAGCGAACAGAATTTAGAGAGGTAACCCAAGTGGGCTTTTTCTCCCTCCTTCCTGCTTCCAGTAGTTCGTGCGCGTGATGAGGGATCTGACCCATCTTAAGATTCCAACTATTGGTCAATGACCATTAAAGTTTCACTCATTCGAGTACCTTATTGCTTCTATCAGCTGGGCTGTGCAAAATTCAGATACTGACTATCATGGATAAGCAAAACAGGATATTAAAGCAGGTATGTGAAACTTCCTGCTCCATCTAGAAAATATGCTTGTAGGGATTTCCAGTGCCCTAGATGAAGTGTTTAGCAGACTACAGAGCCCGTTTTCCCCTCATTCTGACTCAGTCAGATGTGCTGATGCTTTATTGTTGGTGCGCCTCCTGCAAGACGCACAAAAACACACCTTTTCCTATTGTCCTTGGCCCATGTTGGCCGGCTCACAAAGAGCCATGGATTGAATGAGTCACAAAGCCTCTAGATTCCTCTTCTTTCCAAACAAAGAACCCCAAGGTGAAGCACAAAGGGTCAGCGGTGGAAGCTGGCCTTCCTTGAGCCTGTGGTGTTCCTGGTTCCCAGAGGGGAGGCTTTGGTCTCTGGTTCCAGGAAAAGGAACATGTTTCATTGCTTCAGGGTTTTTCAGAACAACAAAAGGGAAGGAGGTGGATTTCCTGGTTATTTGGGGACTGTTTCTTCTTGATAGGCTAACTTTTCTTTCTTTCTTTCTTTCTTTCTTTCTTTCTTTCTTTCTTTCTTTCTTTCTTTCTTTCTTTCTTTCTTTCTTTCTTTCTTTCTTTCTTTCTTTCTTTCTTTCTTTCTTTCTTTCTTTCTTTCTCATCTGTTCCTGCATGCTTTAATTTTGTTCTCAGTCACACAAGCGCCTCTCCAAAGTAAGCTCTTTTTGCTACTCTTTGGTTTACCCCATTGTAGACCTGATCCTTGGTCCCTCTGGGAATCTTCCATGTGCTACTATGGAATCCTCTTCTTTGCCTCCCCTCCCCCCACCCCCCAATAAGGCCTTTTCCCAGTGTTTTGGTAGAAACATTGACAGCTTCTTTCTTCCCTCCTTATCTTCTCCAAATGCTTTTGAGCTGTACGTCTTGGTTTTACTTGAAGCCCCTGGCATTTCTGTGTTTCTATATTTATTTTCCCCCTCCATTCCTGAAGAAGTCAAGGCATTGTAAATTATTGGCCCCCTTTCCATTTTATTCTCAAAAGCACCCTGTGAGGAACGTTGAGAGGCAGCAGCTGGCCCCATGGAAGGACTCAAACCCTGGGACTCCTGTTTCCTAGCCCAGCCTACTAGCCAATGAGTTGCACTAGTTCCTTTTATTAGATACTTTGACGTTAGCTTTCAGTTGAGCTTGGTTTCCACTGCTGGTCCCTGGAGCATGAAGCTCTAATGTTTGCTAGATAATACGGACACCTTACAGAAAATCAGTTTTGTAGTGCCGGACTCCTATATGGAGGTCTCCCAGCTTGATTCTGCACTCCTTCACGAAGCCAGCTGGGTGACCTTGGTTTACTCACAGCTCTCTTTCTGAGCTCTCACAGCCCCACCTACCTGAGAAGTGTCTGCTGTGGGGAGAAGAACAGAACTTTTGCCAGATGCCTTGAATCTCCTTAAAGGGTGAGAAAAGCAGGGTATAAAACCAACTCTTCTTATGTACTGCTTATGATGGCATCTCCATTGTGTGGCCCAAGTGACTGTCTTTTCTCTTTCTGCTGGGGTTTTTTTTTTGGGGAGGATGGGATAAAGGTGACAGCACCCCAGGTGGCTACCAAAAGCACCTATAAGGCCTGTGCACAAGCAGTGACTCCAAGGTCATCATCACCTTATGCACTGACAAGGCCTAGTTGCCTCACCACACCTCATGGGAATGACATGGACAGGGAGGACAACATTGTCTTCTACACTCAGGTGCAGATGATGTGAAGTGTGGCCTGGCTAGGCAAAAAGGGACTCACCTAGTGGCTTCCCCAGCTGGGCGGCAGAACCACGTCTTAACATCCCAGAGAAACCTAGATTTTTTCCTCAGGAGGTGCCTTTCAGACGGTGTGAAGATAAAATGGAAGGAGGGATGAGGTTCACCACCTTGACTTCTTCTGAAGGAAGACAAAATGCTCTGCTTATAAATTGGCAAAGACTTTGAAGCAGCTGCTTATTTTGCCATATGCTAGGCCATCACTCCCCTGCCTTTCCTCATTTTGATTTACCAGTCATGGCCCAGTGGCTTCAAATGAACCTGGCTATTTCCCCTGTTCCCAGCCAGTGCACTGACTTGTGACTTGCCCTTCCCTCAGTTAATCTTAGGAACTGATGGTCTGTGAACGTAAAAAGTAATCGCTGGGTGTCTTTTCTCTGGAAGGTCTTCTTTGAGTCATGGCAGTGGTGGCATTCAAGGCAATCTGAGCATCAGCCTTTCGATGCCTCAGTTACTCATTTCGATTTCTCTAGCCTCTCCCACAGTCAGCCTTTCTTTCTGGACTCCTCCTGTTGGTGCCTGTTTGCATATCTTCTGAAAATTGTTGATTGGCATTTAAGAGGTGGCCTGATTGAAGAATATCAGATCATCCATGGTGTGGAAAAGTGGGTAGAGAATTAGGGTACCTCCAGACATGTGCTGTGCTGAGCTGCCCTTGCGCAGCTTTTTTAAGCCCACAGCTGAGTTAACAGCAAGTGTTGGAGCTTCCTGTCTGGTGGACTGGAGGCCACTGCGAAGGGGCACTGCAGCATCCGGTCCACCCGTCTGGTGGAACGGAAGCTGCCACGAAGGAGCATCACAGCATGGCACCTGTCTGGAGGTACTCTTAGTTGTCATTTACACCGAGGGATTGAGGGGAGCTTGTTTCCTAACTTCAGAAAACAACTATAGCAAGTTTAGGTGATACTAAGCTGTTGGGAACCTATGGGATGCACTTTCCTTTCCAAACCAACCAATCTCTTATTTATTTATTTGTGTGTGTGTGTGTGTGTGTGTGTTACGAAAAGGGGTCATTTTCAGTCCAGAATAAGGCATTTATGGCCCTTCCACCCAGACTGTCGAGAAGTTAGGCACCCATGGCTTTTTCCTTGTGTTTCTTGCTGCTTGCCAATGTCTAAAAATATTGTGTCTCATCGTATTTTGCAATTGGACGGGGATTCTGAAACAAATTCAGTTAATTGGGTTTGTTAAAATAAGCAAACAAATAGCCTTAAGCCTGTCTCCTCCGCCTTTCCTCCGTCTTCTTCCACATCAATGAGATACGATGTGGCTTTCAGAAATGAAAGGGGTTGTTTGTGATCAGTGAAATAGAGGGATTTGGTACCCAGTAATGTTGACAGGACTGTGACTCTGGTCGCTGTTCACTCCTATCACCACCCAGCGTGGATAGCTAATTCAGTGCTGGGAATAATTAGGAAAGGAATAGAAAACAAGTCCGCAAGTGTCATTTTGCCTCTTTTGGTCCAGTGGTTAGGGAGCTGGACTCTTATCTGGGAATACTGGGTTCGATTCCACCCTCCCCCATGAAGCCAGCTGGGTGACCTTGGGCTAGTCACAGCTCTCCTCTGAGCTCACACAGAACCACATGGTGTTCTCTTGTCCCCTTAAATGGGTGAGAAAAGCGGGGTAGAAAAGCCAACTCTTCTTTTTATAATTCTATGGTGAGGCCACATTTGGAATATTGTGTACATTTCTGGTCAGCACACCTCAAAAAGGATATTGTGGAACTAGAGAAGTTGCAGAGAAGGGCAACCAGAATGATTAAGGGTCTGGAACACCTCCCTTACAAAACCAGGCTCCAACATCTAGGCCTCTTCAGTCTGGAGAGATGGCGTTTAAGAAGGGACCTGATTGAAGTATATAAAATTATGCATGGTATAGAAAAGGTGGACAGAGAAAATTTCTTTTCTCTATCACACAATACTAGAACCAGGGGGCATTCTATGAAGCTGATGGGTAGGAAAGTCAGATCCGACAAGAGGAAGTATTTCTTCACCCAAAGGGTCATCGGTTTATGGAATGTGCTGCCGGAAGAGGTGGTGACAGCTACCAGTCTAGATGGCTTTAAGGAAGGGTTAGACAAATTTATGGATGACAGATGCATCAATGGCTACCTAATTACATCGTTCAGGTTGCGGGGATGGGCAGGGTGCCTCTAGAGCCATTTTCTGGGATTCGAGAGCAGGAGGTTTGCCCTTGTCCCTGCTTGAGAAGCCCATGGGCAATTGGTGGGCCACTGTGTGGGAGAGGATGCTGGACTAGATGGGCTGTGGCCTGATCCAGCAAGGCTCTTCTTATGTTCTTATGCTTATCGGCCTAGTATGGTGTAACAATGCCATATCAAACGAGTAAGGATCCAGCGTGGTGACAGCGAATCGCCAAACTACAAGCACTAAGTAGCCCTGTACCTGGGCAGCAGCACTTGTAGTTGTGAACAGTCAGCCCAGGTCTGCCCAGAATGCAAAGACAATGTCCGAAGCAACATCTGGAGAGGGCAAATTTAACCATGGGCAATCTGGTAACACTGCAAACATTTGAGCAGCAACAGTCATGCAGCTACATGTCATGTTGCACCTGGAAGAGCATGGGAATCCACCTCCCCAGGAGTGACCCAGCTGTTTCTGGGCAGACGGTGGATTGCTTCTTATCAGTCTACAGCTGGATCACTCTGGGGAGGGGTTATCCCACCCTGGGACAGTTGCGGAGGCAATGCAATGCGGATGCGCCTGCCCAGCAAGCAAACTGAGCTCAGGTTTCTGATCACCTTCTGCGGCTTCTTCATCACCCATGGGGAAGGCTGGTGTCACCAGGGTCTTTCTCTTCTCTTCTTTTTGTCATGTAATTATTTTATTTTTCAAAAGCGTTTTCCAAGCATTTCAACAACTGTATTCCCCGCTTCCCCATATTACAATGCTTTGATATTTTCTGTGTGACTTCCTCCGTTCTTCCGACTCCCGTTCTTATATTCATTTAGTTCTTTGCTCCCCTTATATGCTTTTTATTCTTTTCCATGCAGGTGAGCCAAAGTCCAGTGTCGTCACCTCCAAGTCCTGTAGTTATTCAATAAGGGGACTCCAGTCTTCTAGAAACACATTCACTGTTCTGTCCCTTAGTATGTTTGCCAGTTTATCCATTTCAGCCATTTCGATCAGTTTAATTATCCAGTCCTCCTCAGTAGGAAACTCTTCATCCTTCCATTTCTGCGCATATAACAATCTGGCTGCAGTCACCATATATAATATCAGAGTCTTTATGGAATTCAAACTATCATCAACTATTCCCAACAGAAACAATTCTGGTTTAAACCTAATATTACTCTCCTGTTATCACCCAGTACTTTCTTGCTTTTTCACATGTCCACCACATATGGTAAAAGGTACCCTCTACTTTTTTACATTTCCAACACTTCGTAGACATATTTTGATACATTTTGCCCAACTTATGTGGTGTTAAGTACCATCTCTACATCATCTTGTATACATTCTCTTTCAATGACATACAAGCTGGACCGTCACGTACCATCATGACACAGCTTGGTCATTAGGGGGAGCCCTCTCACTTGAGTTCCCCAAACGGACACAAAATAATCATTTCTTGATCCTTACAGTACAGCTTCGTTCACACACAGTTAACATGAAAGTGGCTATAAAGCAGCTTAAAGGTGTAGCGTCCACACACTAGAGCCTGAATGCATTCTCTGGCTTTTAATGTGGATCAGAGGGGAGATGGAAACATTAGCATCTGCACCTACCATATCTAAGGGTGTGTCCAGACTGGGAGATACTGCACATTCTGATGCGCTCTTGGTGCATGGGTGTCACACCTGACGCCCAATACTATGTAGTGGTGGCGCATTATGTGGTGAAATTATCTAATACTCACTCTGCGGTATTAGATAATTTCAGAGTTTCCCGCCATCCTGACGGTGAGAAGCAGCCAATGAGAGCTCAGCCTGCACCTTGGCTCCCATTGGCTGCCCGACCCCACGTGACGTGCACCTCACTGCATGCGCCATGAAGTCCCGCGGCTGTTGGGGAAGAAGCCGCGGACCTCCGTTCGGAGTGGGGACAATGCATTGTGACTTTGCAGCCAGGTAACGTGTGAATTTTCACATAGCTGTGGATTTTTATCCACTAGTCTGGAAGGGACCTAAGACCACTTTTTGGACTGTTGTTTTAATGTGCACCAATGCAGCCTTTGTGTCAGCTATACAGGAAGAATAAGCCTTTCAAAAGTAACGCCAAAGAATATTTCACTTGAGCCTTCGTTTTTGGAAAGCCATAGATAATTGTAGTGTGCAGAATTTTTGAGGAAGGCAGAGGTCCTGGGGCCTAGAGTTGGAACACAGTTCAGCCCCCTCATGCCCTAGTTGAGGACTGAATAATTTAACTTAAATTGTGGGGCAAGCTAGGCCACTTCTAATCCCCACCCCATGTGTGTTACCTGATTTTCTTACACATTTGCAGCATCAGCTTGTGGCCGTTCCCAGCTTCTGTGCATGCTCAGTCTATCGTGCTTCTTGTATGCAGGATTTTAGCAATCCTCAAAGGCAACCCAAAAAAAGATGGCGGCTGTGACAGAAGGGAAGGTTGGCAAGCCATGACTCTTAAATTGCTGCTGATTCACAGCTCCCATCATGCCTTGCCTTTGGCTAGGATGTCTGGTGGACTCTTGGGAGTTTTTAGCTCAGCATCACCCAAAGGGTCAACATTTGACTTGTTCGGAAAGACTTGGGTGCTGCTTTCTTAGTTCTCTTCTTGACAGATGCATTTCTCAGTGTTACACGGAGCCGCTGCTTGTTAAGAATATGATCCTTTTCTTTTCCCTTATCTGTAAAACTGAGTAGAAGCATCAGTGTGATGCCCTTAACCATTTGCACGCTTGTGCATCAACCTGAGCTTCATAATCAGGTTGTTCAGTCTTGGTTAATGTAATACCGACAACTTATCTCACGATAAGCCTGCACACTGGCCACCTTGCTTGTAATGCGTTACCTAAACTCTCTACGCCCTGTGCCAGTCCTAGGGATGTGGAAAACTCAGTTTGCCTTTGCAAATTCAATAAAATGTTTTGTGTTTGATCAAGCTTTTGTGCTTTGTTGTGCTTTTGTTCATGAAAAGTGGTTTTTTTAAAAAAAAGAATATTGTATTTTTCTTTCTGAAAAAGTGCAAAGATGAACGCAAAAACTGATTTTTTGATCTAAAACAAATTGGCAATGAAACAGGTTTTCGTTTCAACAGCAAAATGAACATGCAATTTTGTGTGTGTGTGCAAATCTCTAGTCTTCAATGACAAGCATGCAGTACTACAAATCCTACGATCCTTTGTAACGTCTGGAGAGTTTGACGTGAGTCAGTTCAGCTGTAGCCAATGCACAGGATTCAAGTTGCCTATTTCCTGCCTAACCTTCCATCACTTGGGTGATGCCTAGACTGGAAAGGTTTTGATGGTGATAGCAAAAATGCCTCTAGGGGGAGGTGAAGAGTCAAATATATCCAAGAGAATTCTCTAACTGAACTTTGGTAAAAGATGAGAATGGAGAAAGCTGTGAGAATGTTCTTTCTCTCCATGCAAGCACTATTTACTACCAGGACTTCTTGTTGGTTTGCTTTTTGGTTTTCCCCAAAGCCTTTACAATTTTCTTGGCAGAGAGATGGAATGGTTTGTCATTGCTTACTTCTAGGGAGAGTCTGGGGATGGAACAGGCAACACTCTGCTTCCCAGGGAATTTGCACTACCACTGAGATAGAGCACACCCAACTATGCCAACAGCAATTTAGTCATGAGACATGTCCCTTTGCTGCTGATATCTACTGATGCTGCTTGAGAATCCAGGCACCAGAAGGTTTCTTGCTTTTGGAATTCATTGGGGGGGAGTCCCCAAAAGACTTATTTACTTCTCCACTGTCACTCTACTGTGACTCTACTGAAGTGGACTTTAAAAGTGCGATGCAAATCAGGAATAAGCGTCCGCATGAGGCTCAGGAAAATGCATGTTTTTAACGCACCTTCCGTCCCCATAGGATCCCTGTTTTCTTTGCGTGCATCTTTTTCTCCCCGCCCCTGCTCTTGTTCATAGGGTGCAAAGGAGAAACAGCAATCGCCTCTCTGTTCGTCTCCCAGATCTCTCCCCCCCTTAAATGGCTTCTCGTGCTGGAAAACATTCACTCTCATCACTTTCCCTGTTTTTGCTTTCAAAAATCCACCCTGCCCAGCGCACGAGCGCTGACAATCCCTGACAACTCCAAAGGAAAAACAGCGATCGGCTCTCTGCCTCTCCCCCCCTTAAATGGCTTCTCGTGCTGGAAAACATTCACTCTCACTACTTTCCCTGTTACTGCTTTCAAAAATCCACCCCCTGTCCAGCGCACGATCGCTCATTCACTCATCACTTTCCCTGTTATCGCTTTAAAATCCACCCCTAGCAATAATCCACCCATTTCACACCTCACAGTGATTGCAACAATGTTGCAATTCTGCGTGATTCTGGCTCTTTAGTTCTGAGCTTTAGAAAGTGAAGCTGTTTTTGTGTTTCTGCTGTGTGTGTGCAGGCGGCAATCCCCGCCCCTTTTGCCACGGAGCCTCCTCAAGGTAAATGTAGCGAGGAAAACCCGCGACTTACAGAAAGAGCGCTGGAAGAGTTGTTTAAAGTGCATGTATTTTGTTGTGCGATTTCCACGTTTTGTAGCGCTGGAACCTCGCTAAAAACCCTGGCTTGGGGACGCTCAGAGGCAAAAGGAGAGTCTTGGCAGACTTTTTATTCCTTGGGGACAAGCCCTGGGTTGCTCAGAACTGCACTCTTTTTAGCCATAAAAATAAGGGAAGGCCTCCTCTCATACAGATCTACCCGTGGTTTAAGATCTGCTGGAGGGGGGCTCCTCTCTGTCCCACCAGTTAGAGATATCTGCTGGGTTGGGACATGAGGGAGGACCTTCTTAGCCAAGGCACCTCATTTATGGGATGCCCTTCCCTTGGAGGCCTGATTAGCGCCAACCCTTCTAACTTTTAGGCACCAAGTAAAGACCTGGCTCTTTGTTAAAGCCTTTGGACATTAATTTTCTCAAGCACTATTTTAACTTTAGCTTTTAAATAACTGTGCTGATTTTTACTGTCTTAATGGGGTACGTATTTAACCTT
The DNA here is from genome assembly GCA_023333525.1 of Aspidoscelis tigris stejnegeri. Taxonomy (NCBI): domain Eukaryota; kingdom Metazoa; phylum Chordata; class Lepidosauria; order Squamata; family Teiidae; genus Aspidoscelis; species Aspidoscelis tigris. Next base: position 19,606,673 of record JALMGA010000011.1, read on the forward strand.
TTGTTTGCATATAGGTCTTTTACTGTAAGCCTCCCAGAGATCTTAGGATACGGGGTGGGATATAAACTTTATAAACAAACAAGCACACACACACACACACACGCACACACACACACATACATACATACATACATACATACATACATACATACATACATACATACATACATACATACATACATACATACATACGACTGTTTTTCTACCTGTTTGGGTTATTCTTTTTCTCATCAGAATAACAACAATATGGGAATCCTTCACTTTTCTTCTCTTCCTGCTTCTTTTTCATCAGCAGCAAAGATCTGTTTGGAGATGTAAGATGAGGATAGCCAGGATGGTACCCTTCTGTTCCTGTGGAACGCTATATTAATTTCTGCCATCTTTGGCCAGCATTAAGGCTAATTGGGTCACTTTGGTCTAGTGGTTAGGGAGCTGGACTTTTATCTGGGAATACCAGGTTTGATTCCGCCCACCTCCACGAAGCCAGCTGGGTGACCTTGGGCGAGTCACAGCTCTCTTCTGATCTCTCACAGCCCCACCCACCTCACAGGGTGTCTGTTGTGGGGAGAAGAACAGAAGGTTTGTCAGTTGCTTTGAGTCCCCTTAAATGGGTGAGAGAAGTGGGGTAGGAAAGCCAACTCTTCTTCTTTAAATAAATGGAGGCTGAAAACAAGTTAACAGGGTTAACTACTACTGGGAAACCTTAGTGAAGTTTGTAAAATCATACATGGTGTGGAAAAGGTGGATAGAACAAAAAATATTTTTGTCTCTATTGCACAACACTAGGAATGAGGGGCTCACTCCGTGAAGCTGACAGGCAGGGAAGTCAGGACTGACAAAGGGGCTCATTAAAAAAAAACGACAACAGTGTGTTAGGGTTATTGGTCTTTGGAATTTATTACCAGAGAAGATGATGGCAGCCACCAGTCTGGATAGGGTTAAGAAAGGACTAGATAAATTCATGGAGGAGAGGGATTATCAGTGGCTACTATAATGATGGTTAATTACTGCCTGCAGGCTGAAGAGGCAAGCTGTTTGCAGAGACTCTAAAAGCTGTTTGCAGAGACTCTGGAGAAGGTTTTGCTTTTGTTCTGCTTGAGATGTCCAGAAGCCCTTGGTGGTCCGTTGTGCAAGATAGGATGCTGTACTAGATGGGCCGTGGCCTGATCCGGCAGGGTCCTTCTGATGTTCTGACGCTCAGTTGATCCTGTTCCTCTGAGTAGGAAATCATAACCCAAAGGAACCTTTAAGGGACCATCTGATAAATGAGTTGGACATATGCTGTGGGTCTAGCTGAGGTGCCCTTTGCTTTTCTCATGCACTGTACATTTTGTTTCATCCCCCTGGACAGAAAGGCTGCAAGGGTGGGCCAAGAGAACCCTTCCTTCCTTGCGTCCCCATTGAGAGATGCTGCCTAGCTGTAGAGCTGTGTGTGCAGTGACGTCACTTGTCTTTTCACCCTGGTCACAGTGTAGCTCAGCACTCCGCTTACCCGCTGTAACCTTCCTTTGCTTTTCTTTTTGTAAAAATGCCATTTGTTTTATAGCCAGTGCTTCTAATTATTTCTTTTTCTTGCCATTCTAATGTTTCACGGTTTTCTTTTTCCAGTATGACAGATTAAACCTGATCAAAGTAAGGACATCACTCTTCCTTGTTTGCTTTCTAACCCTCCACCCGGTTCTCCTGTATGTCTCCCTCTGGCCCATCATCTTTCCAACCTTTGCAAAACAGAAATAGTAAATGCAGCAATGTGGTATCTGAGCTGGAAAGCCTCACATGGGTTTTGGCATGCAAAAGTGGTTCCTGGAAAGCCAGTTTGGTCTAGTGGACAAGGAGCCGAACTCTTATTTGGGAATACCACGTTTGATTCCGCACTCCTCCATGAAGCCAGCTGGGTGACCTGGGGCAAGTCACAGCTCTCTTCTGAGCTCTCACAACCCCACCTACCTCACAGGGTGTTCTGTTATGGGGAGAAGAATAGAAAGCTTTGTCAGCTGCTTTAAGTCCCCTTAAATGGGTGAGAAAAGCGAGGTAGAAAAGCCAACTCTTCTTCTTCTCTAAGAACTTCCTCGTGAACATCTTGCCTGGTCGATCTCCTGGTTTCTGTCCTTTCTCACTAGCATCACTTTCTTGTAGTTAAGATTCCCCAGTAGCTTCATGCAGTCATGCCTTGGAACATACAAGGATTTGGTTCAGTATTTTCAGGGTTTCCCTCCCCCCTTTCCTTAAATTGAGCTCTTATTGCTGAGAGACTGAGATCATTAATGACCAGTCTTCTTATACTAGAGTCACTTGACACATTTTTGGGCTATTGCCTAGGGTATAATTTATCTTTAATTTGACCATCAAGAGGCAGTGCAAGACCAGTTTCATTCTTATTGGAACTTGTCAGGCACACACAACCCACATGAAGCTGATCTGTTATTCTTCCCTTCACCGGGATTTGAACTCATAGCCTGATCCATTTATGCTGGTTAATGTGCACTTAAGTTGTTGAGCCATAGTGGCCCTGGATATCCACAGCTTTCAGGAATCCCTTCGCATAGCATAAGGTCATGCAAACAATTGCCACAAATGGAAAACTGAGGATTATGGGAGACTCAGGAACCCATCAACCTGTTTACGCCCGTGGCACTGCAGGCCTGGTCTACCAGCGATGTAAGTTGCTAGGACCTCAGAAGCCAGGTGATGTTATAGAAACTCCAGGATTAAAATTTATCAAGTGAACCCCAGTCATGTAGTATGTTATATGAGGGATGGCTGTCATTTTAGCTGCTACTTTCTGTAGGTTTGTCCCAAGTAGGGATGTGCATGAATATTTGTAGGCATTCGAATTCAAATTTTGAACTTTGGGTCTATTTGTTTGAATTATCCAGACATTCGTATGTGTACAGGTTCGTACGCAGTGCGTTCTTGAAGATCCACATCTTTCCAGCATCCATATGCATTTGTACGGATCCGTACGGGATAAAACGAGTTGCGTACAGGATAGCTACACGATACATATGGACATGTACAGATGCGTACGGATGCGTATGGATGTGGGGAGGATGCATACATGCACATACGAATGTGTGCATTCATTGTTGACATTCGTATGTGCAGATTCGAGTAAAAAATTTGAATAAATAGATTTGAATTTGGTAAATATGAACTGAATTTTGTTAAATTTGAATTTATAAGATTCTAATGGAATCGAATTTTCGGTTATTCGATTTGATTCTAGTAGAATGTCAAGATAACATTTGTGCATATCTCTAGGGCCAAATACTAATCATGTCTACGGCTGGCGAATCCCTGAGTTGGAAGCCGGTTGAATTTTAGAGATTGTGCCCCTTTCACTGCTCCTGAAGGAGTAGGGTAAACATATCCAAAGAGGAAATACCAAAGTCCTGGGTGTAGCTACATAACAACAACAAGAACAACATTCTACCCATTGTTCATCAGTTATCTTTGATAGCAGCAGGTGATTTTAGTCCCAAAGAAGGTTCATGCTCAGAGAGATTTCTTTTTGAGGGAATATCGTTGTTTTGAGCTGTTGTAGCCTTTGGAGTTCTACATTTGCACCTTGAACTGACTGCAGTATTTTGGGCGAACTTGTCCTTTCATAGGGAGTGCTGTGAAGCACGCTTTGGGTGGTCCAAGCAGAATTATTCATTTATTTGCATTTTTATTCTACCCAATGCCAGAAAGCCCCAGGGCAGGAGAGAGCAATAGGAAGCAAAATATAAAATGAACATATTAAGATAATAAACTGGATGTCAAAATTCGGGCAGACTCGATCAGATTTCAAATACCTTCAAATATTCACGTGCACCCGTATTCCTGATACACCTTGGGTGGAGACAGACCATTTCATAATCTGGGGGCCACCACCAAGAAAGCCCTATCCTGGGTCCCCACGCCAGCGCCAGCTACTGAAGAAGTTACTTTACAAAGAAGCTACCTACTGTCTGAAAGTGAAGGCATACCACCTTGCATGCTACCCTGTCTCGTGAGCATCCTCATTCCCCCATAAATCGGGTCTGCATAAGCAGATAAGAACGCTGGAATGCCTGTCAGGGGTCACCCGATCAGAGAATAAAATGAGCAGAGAGTGTAAATGTCCTGTATGAGCCTACCCTAGTTTTATGTTGTACTGGAGAAAAATAGGAAATGCTTGTGCATTCCAGAGACTTGGTGGAAAGAGATCTGCTCTTCTAGCATTGAAATAGCCATTAGGGACTTTTCTGTGCTTTCCATTGAAATGGGATAGCCCAGGGGCTGCCCATTTTCTGGGCCCTCTCTTTTTTAGGTGGGACTGGAAGAGAGAGGCCTCTCGCTCTCCCTGGGATGCTTCATCTGCATTGGGATGGGAAAAGGCCACCTATACTGGGACTCAGACAGACTTGTATTTATAGGTCTACTGGTGTTCCAGGGCCCTGTAAAAGAGAATGGGAACTGCATGGAAGGGCAGGGGGTGTTTTGGAGGCACGCCAGGTTTCTCTCTCTCTCTTTCTCTCTCTCACCCTATACCTGGAGGTCTCTGGGCAGGTAACAACATCTAAAATCAAACATCATTAAAACAACAACAGTGTGAATTAAAACAATAGCATCTGCAAGAGGGAAGAGAAAAGTGTATCCCCATTCAACTGAAGGCCAGGGCAAAGAGGTGCATATTCACTGCTTTCCTAAAACGTGTACAGTGAAGGCGAAAGACGCACCTCAAGGGGGAGACTATTCCATAGTCTAGGGACCATCACTGAGAAGACCCTCTCCTGGGTGCCCACCCCTTTTACTGCTGAGAGTGCTGGGGCAATCAGGAGGGCTTCCCCTCCAGATCTTAAGGCATAGGCAGGCCAATATGGGCATAGATGTTCCTTCGGTTGCACTGCCGAAATGAGTACCCAAGAGGTACCGAGGCTAGAAACTTCAGTTCCTAGCCCTTGCCAAACCCAGAAGTGGTTTTGGAGATGTTATGCTCTCTGGAGCCAACATGGGGCACTTTTCCGGAATAGGCTTCCAAATGTGAAAGGCCTAACCTGAGACTTTGGAGCAGTTCCTGCCATCAGAAGGGTTCCACGCTGGATTGGTACTGCTGGATCTTTCCCACAAGGTAAGTCCAGAAGTGGCCTAGGGCTAAATTTCCCATGATCTGCTGTCTCTTCAAATGTGTGGCTATGAACTGAACGTCAAATCCAAAGGATAGCTGCTTGGCAGTTCCAGGTTAGAAGTAGCATGAAAGTTACTGTATCTATGACTATACTATCTTAGTTTTGCACAGAAAGGTTATTCAACACTCATTATGGGTTACAATGTAGTTGTCTTGGGATGATCTTTTTTTAGAAAAAAACCCTTTGGTGTTGCATTTTCTCTCCATTTTTTTTAAAAATGATTGTCACCAAAATTCACCCTAACACTTCTGAATTCCCTTCCCCCTCCCTTCCCTTCTCCTTTCACATGATGCCATGTTCTACAAACTAACTTTCTCTTTTTATTTTATTCTTACAGAAAAGCCAGAGTTGGTACAATGTAAGTATTTTAATTTTCTGTATCTCTCAATACATGGGCATGAGGAAGAGAAAGAGTTACAGTAGCTAAAATGTGGCCTTACAGTGTTACTGGGAAAGATGTTATACTTAATTGTTTTTATAATAACATGTGACGGTTATAATCTGCAGGCCAGTGTAGCTCCTATCTAAGAACCTAGGAACTCTAAAGAAACTATTGAAGATCTGCATCTTTCCTGCATCTGTACGCATGTGTACAGGATGAAAACGGGTTGCACATGCGTATGGGCATCTATGAATATTGTCAACATTCGTAAGAGCAAATCTGAATGAAAAATTCAAACAAATAGATTCAAATTTGCTTAATTCGAATCGAATTTGGTTAAACTCAAATTTAACAGAGTCAAATCAAATTGGATTTTTGAGTATTTGATTCTAATTGAGTTGAATCCCAAAAATTGCATTTGTGCACACCCCTAGTCTTATTCTTTCTGCATTCAAAGTGGCTTGCTGAGGTCATTTCCTAGACCGTGTGCCATTGCCTCTTAGAGCCCAGTTCCTATTGGTAACATTGCCCGTTGTTAATTCCAAAGCTTCCCCATTTCAATTTGCAAGTCTCGTTAATTTGATTTACTTTTTTTTTAAAATCCCTTTTCCGCTCAGTTCTGCCCTCTCCTAGTATTGCCTCAACTGTGAAACAAGCATATTTCTTTTCTCCAGGTGCAATATCCTGGCATAATGTTCCATCTGGTCTTTGGTTTATATTATGAAATCCTTCAACTTCTTTGACATTTGCAATTTGCTGTGATTCCTTTCTGTACCGTATGCTCTCAGAAGGGTTTCCTTTCCCACACCTTGTTTGCAATTGTCATTCTGTAGGGTTTTGTGTTTGTGTAGTTTTTTTGCATGGAATCAAATCCATTATTATCTATTATTTTTACAAAGAAAGGTATTGAACTTCAGGTATATGTTGGTTGCACAGTCCATCAGATACAGGTTGCATCTATGTACAGCTCCTTTCATTAGAAGAAGAAGAAGAGGGTCTCAGATGAATATCCAAGGGCTTTTTCTTGACCCACTGAAGTGCCCAAAATGCTTCTGAAGTCAGAGACAGCCTACAGTCTCTCTCTGTGACCTCATTTGCAGCCAATGTAGAAGTTGCAAGTTTGTTTGTTCAGCGTACCAATGTTTATGGGCATTTAAACATAAGGGATATACATTGGAAGGGGCAGCGCTTAAAACAACAGCAGCTTTGCAAGGAAACGTTAGCTAGGAGTTGAAATGCAAATAGAAATCAGCTTGGAGAATCCTGTCATCCCACTGTGGTTGTAGATACAAATGCAGTACAAATATTTGTCACCACAGCGAGAGAGTACAGTGTTAAATCCATGTCAAACTCTTTCCAAATAGGGAGTAACAATCCCCATCACAGATTATTATTATTTCCTATTGGCCTCATCGCCATGCACTCTGTTTAGTCTGAATTGGACTATTTTTAGTCCAAAAGTGAGTCTGAGTTCGAATTGTGAGGGCCAGATGACGCTGCTCATCGCTGCATCTTTACCTGTTAAACTGCTCAGTTCGTTTATGTTCTCCTGGCAGTTGGATCATGGAGAAAGACTCGTTTCTGTTCTGCCACCATTTAAAAATGCCCAGCAGTTGTGATCCCCAATTCACAGGACAGGAACAGTGTGACACCCCACCTCCTGATGACACCAGAGTCAATCTCGTCCCCAAATAGCCCAGGACTGTCCCCATGCATGGCCTCGGCTCGCAAAATGGTGCGGACTTGGCTCCCAAACCGTGCCGAGAAGAGTTTTCTTCAGGGCTAAATTTAGTGCGGATTTGGGCAATTTGGCCCACATATAAGACGTTTTCGCACGGGGCTGAACGGTACGCGTGGGAGACAGCTGCGGACACGGCATACGCATTGCCCGAGCGGGGCTTGCGCTCCGATGTGTCCGGAGCTGTCTTCGGCGCGTTCGAAATGTAGAGCACTTTAAAGTGCTCTACATGCATTCGAACGCGGACGAGCCGCCCGCAGGCGTTCGGGAGGAGAAGCATTCGCGCCTGCTTCTCCCTCCCTAACAGCTGCGGGCTTGCCTCCGACGCCGGCGCAGGTTTGGCAATCAGCTGTTTGACAATCAGCTGATTGCCGATCTGCCTCCGCGGCTGTCTCCACGCCCCTGGCCGGCCTTTGCCGGCCAAGACAGCTCCCGGCGCTTTCACCTTTCGCACACAGACGCGCCGGTACGCGTTCCGGCGCGTCTGTGTGTGAACGCTGAAAGCGCCGGGAGCTGTCTTAAGCTTTCCGCCTGAACGCGTTCCGTTTGGAACGCGTTGCAGTGCGGAAAAGTCTATAGTCTGGTTAGGGGGCTTTGTATGGGGATGCTCCTTACCAAATTTGGATTTGATTCAGATTATATAGTGCATGGGGACGTGACCATTGTGTCCATGTGTAAAGTGAATTAGGCATCATGCTACCCCATTTAGAATAAAGTTGGGGGTTTTAGAATTGGCCGAAGGAGGATATCATGCTTCTAAGGAGAGTCAGAGACATCTGAGCTTTAGGGATCTTGGTGTCATTTCATAACCTGGCCTTGTTTGCATGACCACCTTACGGGGTTTGTGGCTCACGCGCACATGTATGCATGTAACCTAATGTTGGCATGCCCTATTTTATTTTGTTTTTGTTTCTGTTTCTTCTCCATGTATTTTCAGCATGAAAGACAACACATTCGGAGAGTAAGCACCAGCTGTATTCTTCTGGATTATCTTGTCCTAGTTCTTCTAGATGTTTTTACAAGGTGAAAACAGTAATGCTGGAACAGGGCTGCCCCCCCCCCCCCCAAGCCTACAACACGGGCTCATTGCTATTCTGCCTTTTGGATATCCCACACTGAAGACAGACTCAACTTTACCATCTTCTCTCCCTTTGTTTAATGCACAACTTGGCCAGGAAAACAAAGTGATTGTCCTTCCTTTATCCCCTTGCCTGCAACCATGGTGTCTTCACCAGCAAGCTGTGCTCACCTTGGTTCCTCTTGCATTTTGAGACTTTGTTTTCTGGAATTCTAAATTTATGCCAGCAGAGCAGATTTCCCAAGGCAGACGGCCCTCTTCCAACTCATAGCAGGTGTAGGTGAGAGCAGGAAGCGAATCCATTTACCCGCACTTTCACCGTCATTTAAGCGGACCCCAAGGTCAAATGGATTCTACCTGCTGATGAGAAGAAGCCTGCATTGAGAGTCATTCACAGGTCTTTTAACCTTTGTGCATAAGAATAGCTGCCAGTCAGATCTTAAGATGAGGGATCTACATGGATGAAAGTCATGTCTTTGGTTCAAAATTAAACTGAGGACCCATTTTTTCAGCTCAGTGCCAAACCATTTGGTCGAATAAATGGTTGTTCACATTCAATTTCAAACTTGTTTGGAAACGAAACAAACCAAACCAAACAAGAACTGCTCCATCTAATTGTGATGTGTTTCTGGATATTCAAACAACCCCGTGTTCGATTTGATGGCAGCAGCTTTGAACCCAAACTTTTTAGATCGAAGTTTCAACCACAAATTGAACTTTGCACGTCTTGTGCGTAAGAGATTTGTGTAAACAGTGGTTGCCTGGGCGAAGGAGGCTCCGGTCCTATTCCAGCAGGTTTTCACTGGTTTTCTTGTTTGTCATCAGCCTTCCTATGCTGATGTCACACCCTTTCTTTAGCAGTTATTCCCAGCCTGCATCATATCCCTGTTGGTCCTCTGGGGCAGAAAGGGCACTCCTGCTAACGCTCTATTTTCTTGCTTACTCATTGCCAGAGTAGACCCTGCCTGTCTGCCTTTGTGTACAAAACTCATTGCCTCCATCCCAACAGTTGCTTCTTAGTCTCCTAAATGAGCTCTTGAAAGTAGGTTCGGTTTGCATGCCAGGTGGGTGGATCCAACCAAGTTCTAGGTGCCATTGATGGAAGAAACTCTTTTCCTCATTTGATAACAGAACTACCTAGCTATCCATTAGTAGACAGCAGTAGCAAATCCCCTTCCTAGCCTGAAAGCGGGGGTGGGGAGAGGGCTAAGGGGAGACCACCTTAAAGCTTTCTCCTAAGTAGGGACATGCACAAATATTTGAATGCATTTGAAATTTGATCAAATCAACTGGATTTCAACATTCAAATTCAAATCAAATGTCCTTAAATTCAAAGTTTTGATTCGAATTTCAGATCTATTCTTTTGAATTATTCGGACATTCGCATGTGTACGGATTCGTACATGATGCGTACTTGAAGGTTCATATCTTTCCCACATCCATACGCATTTGTACGGATCCGTATGGGATGAACACGGGTTGCCTACGGGATAACTACAGGATGCGTACGGATGTGTACAGACCTGGGGAACACGCATACGGGGATCTACAAATGTTGTCGACATTTGTAAGTGCAAATTTGAATGAAAGATTCAAACGAATAGGTTCAAATTTGCTTAATTCGAATCTAATTTGGTTAAATTTGCATTTAGCAGATTCGAGTAGAATTGAAATTTTGGATATTCTATTCAAATCGAATCCCAAAAATTGCGTTCATGCACACCCCTACTCCTAAGTGTTTCCAGGGGTGGGTGAGACCACCATCCGGGTCGCTTGATCTGAGCCAAGATCACCCTCCGTGGCCCAGAGTAAGGAAGTCACATCACTGCCTCTCACCCTCTCTAGGTTGTTGTGAGTATAAAGCAGATGGAATTAGAATAATGTGCATAATATCATTTATTTATTTAGAAAATGTATATCCTGCCCTTCACCAAATGGTCCCAGGGTGGGTTGCAGTGAGATTAAAACATACTGAACAGTAAAACATAATTAAAAATATAACCCCCTTCCTCCCACCCCATCCCCACCTTACGTCCCTAATAGAACAGCACCCCAAGGAAGCTGTTTAAAAAGCAAAAGCCTGGGCACTGAAAACTATGCAGTGTAGGGGGCTGGCGAACCTCAGGAGGGAGGCTGTTCCAGAGTCTAGGGGCCACAACAGAAAAGGCCCTCCTGCAAGTCCCTATGCATCATATCTCTGAAAGAGAAGGAACTATCTGAGGGCCCTTTCCTTGAAATCTCAGTGCCCGGGGCAGGTCTGTATGGGAGAAGGCGCTCCTTCAGATACCCAGGGATTTATATGTTAGTGTCAACACCTTGAGTTGGGCTCGGTAGCAAATAGGTAACCAGTGCAGATCTTTTAAGAACACCATGATGTGAGTCCAGCCAGAAACTCCCATCAGCAGTTTAGCTGCTGCATTCTGCACCAGTTCCAACTTCTGAACCATTTTCAAGGGTAGCCCCATGTAGAGCGCATTACAGTAGTCTAAACAAGAGGTTACCGGAGTGTGGATCACTGTGGCCAAATCATCACGGTCCAGACAAGGCGTAAAATGGTGTGCCAGATGGGGAAAATGGTAGGCACTCCTGGAAGTTGCTGCCACTTGGGACTCAAACAACAGCAATAAATGCAGAAGCAGCTGATTTTTCTGGGGCAAAAATTGGATCCTCCTCAACTTCCTGGACTAGGGACCCAGTGAGACACAGTACCTCCATCTTGTCTGGATTCAGTTTCAATTTATTGGTCCACATCCAGCCCATTACTGCTTCCAGGCAGTGATGGAGGTCCTCAGCTGCCTCAACTGAAGGAATGGAGAGATTGAGTTGGGTGTCATCAACATACTGATGGCACCTGACTCCAAAACTCCCGATGACCAATCCCAGAGGCTTCATATAGATATAAAAAAGCAAAGGAGACAAGACTGACCTCTACCTTGATTTCATTGAAATGTATATTAAAACAAACAAACTGAAAGTCACAAATGAATGAATGAATGAGTGAATGAATAGGCACATAAAGAAATGTGCTATATTTCTTTGATGTTGGAAGTTGGGTATTATAACTTGAGCCTTGGAATTCACTGTGTCAAATCCGTCACAAGTTTTAACTGGATGAACCTAGTGAGGGCTGTCATTTTCATGGTCTCAGGGTTTCTCCTGTGGCCTGCCACAAACCTTCCTTTGGAATGTCGCATTTAGTTTTTTAGCTCTGGACACAAGGATTCATTGTCTTTACTTCCTGTCCAACTTCGCCTACCTAATTTGCAGTTCTCTGGCCCCTTATTATTAAGACCACAAAACAGGTGTGTTCTTGTGTGCGGCTGCAGTCGCCAAAAACAGAACACCCCCGTCTCGAGCTATTCTTAGAAACAGTGGGCCTCACACAACACACTGGGCCTGAGTTTTGCAAACATAACAAGTCCTCTGTGTTGGAATATCCTTTAGATGAAGAACATTAGGCCTGAAACCATGTGTGCCATCATCTAGGTGAGTTCCTTAGGGAAGCCAATTAAACTCAAGCTTAGGATAAGTTAAACCAGGTGACAGAATATATTTTGTGCATATATTATCAGTTTTGTAGATATTTTAAAACTCCTTGTTGTGTCTGTCTGAATGCAATGAAGAATGCACATAATTTCTGATTCCTTTTTTTTAATAAAAAAAATAACCCTAATAATAGAAAAGAGAGGAAAAGTATGTTGCAAAGCATAATGCGACCAGAAACAACTGTACTAATAGTAACACAGTTGTCCATTACTAAGTGGGCCAGTTTGGTCTAGTGGTTAGGGAGCCGAACTGTTATCTGGGAATACTGGGTTCATTCTGCATTCCTCCACAAGGCCAGCTGGGTGACCTTGGGCTAGTCACAGCTCTCTTTCTGAGCTCTCACAGCCCCACCCACCTCACAGGGTGTCTGTTGCGGGGAGAAGAACAGAAAAGCTTTGTCAGCTGCTTTGAGTTGCCTTAAGGGTGAGAAAAGCAGGGTATAAAAACGAACTCTTCTTCCTCCATGAAGCCAGCCTGGTGACCTTGGGCTAGTCACGGCGCTCTGCTGAGCTCTCACAGCCGCACCTATCTCACAGGGTGTTCTGTTGTGGAAAGAAGGACAGAAGGTTTGACAGTCACTCTGAGTCCTCTTAAATGGGCGAGAAAAGCCATCCTCTAGGGCAAACTCTATACAGTTTGCCTTCGGAAATGGTCCCAGGCACCACGCAGCTATGGTTCACTCTGTGGATGTGCTAAATGTTATGCTAAAGCCCCTGGATCAATGTAGGTGTGTGTCTTGTGTTTCTCTTTCTCTGCTTTCTCTCTTCCTTGTTCTTCTCTTTTTATTTTCAGTCTCTGCTTTATACAGTGGGCTCCGTCTCCCTCCTGCCAATATTTTTAGTTACCTTCTTTTGCCTTCTCGGCAGTCAGCCTGGATTCCTGACCAAAGATTTTACAGTGTTTTTTTTTTTTTTAATCGATTAGTTTCAATGAAAGTTTTGTCACTGTGAAACCCCCATACCACCTACTTCCTGTACCATTCTGTGCCGGTTCCCTGTGTTTACAGTAGGGTTAATGTTTATCAAACCGCCTCCGCTTTTCTAGGTGTTTTGTCTTTATCTTCAGCGAATAATCATGGCTAGCCAGAGATAAGAACATCTTCTTGATGTTTATCTAAGGGTCTGTTCGCTTTGGCGCTGGTGGTGGTGGTTCTGGCGGTCAAAAGTGAGTGGTGGAGGACACCTGGCATAATATATCCAGAGTCCCATTTTTACTCCGTGTGTGTCACGCACATCTAGCCATGTGACACACCTCTTGCTTAAACTGGGCACCATTGGTGTATGATGCCCTTTGTTGCACACTCCCACTCAACTTGTGTGGAAGATTATCTCTTGTCCTTCAGAAGGAAAGGGTCCATCTGTACTGCAGCTGAGGGTCTACCTTTGTCTTCTGCTGGAGATGCCCAGAAGCAATTGTATGAGACACAGTGTTGGGCTAGATGGGCTGTGTCCTGATCCAGCAGGGCTTCACTTGGGTTCTTATAGGGTTGGACAGAAATTGATGCCTAGGTACCCTGTCCAGTTTGGAGAGAGAGTCAGCATGCCTCTAAAGGACATTTGCAGAAAGCAGATGAAGGCTTTGCCTTTTCCCTCTGCTTTAAAATGGCCAGAAGCTATTGGTGGGCTACTGTGTGAGACAGGATGCTGGACTAGATGGGCTTTGGCCCGATCCAGCAGGGCTCCTCTTATGTTCTTAAGTGTGTATCTGTCCTACAGCTGATGGCTTTGCTTATGTGTGCACCCCATGTGATAGGCAGCCCCTCATTCATAAAAACTTCTCTGTTGGTTACCTGCCTGCACCATTTCTAACATCACTGGTAGGCAGGCCAGGTACTTTCCTACAGATCAGGCTATGGGAAAGTCCACTATAAAGATAACATAGGCATGTTGTTTTCTTTTCTTTCTTTTTAAAATTCCACTTCCTATTTGGGATCTTACAATGGTTCACAAAAGAAATAAGAATGACCAGTAAATATAAAAACTGTTAAAAATGATTGGGGAAACATTCATATTGGGCCGCTTTGTTGTAGGTTCCCCATGAATTTCAGAGAGGGGAGCATTCCATAGTTTTGGGGCTACCACAGAGAAGGCCCAGCTGTGCTTCTGGAGTCCCATTGAGTGTAAACAAAATAATTTCAGTGAAGAGAAATCAGAAAATTAATTTTTCCTCTCCTAAAAGTTAATTCCTGCCAATTGTGGAAGTGCATAAGAGGTAATTGTTGTCTTTCTCTGGCCCTCCTAGCCTCTTGGTTACCTCAGAGGAAGCCAGTTTTTGCTTCTATTGGCTGCACTAGAAATCCATTCATTGTATTGGAATAAATGGAAATAAAGAAGCCTGTTAAATATATTTATTCATAATCAGCAACACGTAAATTTATTTAGCCTTTATCATCACAAAATTACAGTGAACAAAGAAGTCCCACTGAGTGCTGAGTAGATTGAAAGAGGAAGGAGGGAAGGAAGGAAGGAAGGAAGGAAGGAAGGAAGGAAGGAAGGAAGGAAGGAAGGAAGGAAGGAAGGAAAGTATTATGTATCAATTGTCAATGCATCTATCAGGCCTTTTGCTGCATAAAATCTGCTGCTAAATTCCTGGTTGTTGCTACAGAAAAAAGAAAACAAAGCCCAACATTTCTCCTTTCAGTTGAGATTTTTTTGCCTGCTGACTTTAGTTTGACACTGTTTTATTTTATTTCCTTGAATTTTTATCCCACCCTACACGCAAAGACCTCTCAGTTTTATATTTTTGGAATGTACTGTTGGGTCTATGTGGCTGAAATAAATTCTGATGGATATTTGAAGGAGCTACAGGTGTTCTGCGTGGTCAATTAAGCCAGCAGAAATGACAAATCATGACAATTAATCAAGACAGAGTGAATTAAAGGATTAGTAATCAACATTACTCATTTCCTGAAAAGATAGTCAACCCCTGAGTTTGCTACAGAGGTTGGATCAGGGAAGAATTGTGAGTTGTAGAACAGAGCTTAAGCAGCCATTGAAATATCCCCTTTGTACCACCACCATGCACGTATTTGGATCTTTCTGTTGCCTTCAATGTGTCATCCACCTTCCAAAGTTGCTGTGTTTTGGCGCTAAAACCAGTGTTCGTTTCCACATCAATGACACCTTTTTGAGGGATACCTGTTCAGGTAATTTCCTCTTTTTTGTGGTGGAAAAAAAGTGTCAGCATTTAGCGGGACTGATGTTTTCCCAATTTGCCAATATCTGTGAATCTATCTGAATATTTTTTGCACATTCTGAGGCCTCTTTGGACATGTTGTATAGTGCGGTATAATGGTTACAGCATTGATCTACAACCTGTGAGAATGGCGTTCAGATTTAGTTGTGGAATGTGCCTGGTGATTGTTTGTTTGTTTGTTTGACTGATTGATTATATTTCTATCCCGCCCTATACCCAAAGGTCTCAGGGCAGGTAACAACATTTAAAATCAAATATATTGAAACAATAAGAGCATATATGAAAACAACTGTGTCTGCAGGTGGGAAGGGAAAGCATGTCCCCATTTAACTGAAGGGCAGAGCAAAGAGGTACATCTTCAACGCCTTCCTGAATATATAGTATGAAGGAGCCTGACACACCTCAAGAGGGAGACTGTTTCATAGCCTGGGGGCCATCACTGAGAAGGTCATCTCCCTGGTGCCCACCCGTTTCACTGCTGAGGGTGGTGAGACAACCAGGAGGGCCTCCCCTCCAGATGTTAGGGCATGGGCAGGTCAATATGGGAGGATTTTAGGCTAACCACTGCCTCTTGTACGGGTCTGTATCCCCAGGCTATCATGAAGATGAAACTAGGATCACTATTATGTGCTGAGCCTATAGAAGGAATGGTTTTGTTTCCTAAGGAGCCACTGCAGCTGGGCGGAACAGTGTCTGCTTAGCCTACAGAAGGTTCCAACTTCAATTTCTGTCATTTCCTTGGAAGAAAGTAACGCTGAACTGTTTCCATACTGATGTCAAGAAAACCGTGTGGATGTCTTTACCTTCATCATTCCCTCCGTATCCTGTTTTGGATTCTGCAGGCTCCACGCCGGTGGTGGAAAATCTAGATAGTGCAATGATGGAAGAGAAGAGTATAGAGGATCTGATATCAAAGACAAGCCAGAGTCGGGGAATAGAACTCAAACAGCTTTCCTTAGTGCATGTATAAACTTTACTGCTTTACTACAAGCACAAGGCAGGGAGATCTGCTGATGAGTGAGAGTACGCTGGGTTTCGTGTGGCTAATTTCATAATCTCTGTGCTCCTATAAAATTGGTCTCTCCCTCCCTCTTTCCTTTTCCCCACCCTCCCAGCACAAACTCTGTCCAGCAACTTTGCATTACAGGAAACATCTGCCTTAGGGGAGGGCGAGGGCTGGGTTATGGGTTACTTCAGGACATTGA
Source organism: Aspidoscelis tigris stejnegeri (assembly GCA_023333525.1). NCBI lineage: Eukaryota > Metazoa > Chordata > Lepidosauria > Squamata > Teiidae > Aspidoscelis > Aspidoscelis tigris. The sequence continues at coordinate 19,622,970 of JALMGA010000011.1, forward strand.
CCAGCAGGGTAACCCGAAGACTGAAACTCTTAAAAGTGTGCACAAGGCATTTCAGTATCTTTTTCTGTCTCCTGCTTACCCAGTTCACACATGCCCACTCAGAGGGAAAGCTAAGCGAGAGCAGAGGAAAGAGACAGAGCGAGGAAACTCCGGGGGGAGGCTGAATTCCACTAGGGGCGTCTTCTGCCCATCCTGCAAGGAGTGGTACTTGGTTGAATTCTTCGCCGCTCCAACAATCTCAGCAGGGTCTGAGGATCAACAGATGGATTGATATGAAGCTTAAGGATCCGAAGCGCTACTAACATATTGCCCTTTTGGAAGCCAGGACCGTTGCGGCTCTGCTAAATCCCGGATCGGATTTCTATAGTTGCTTCCTCTTGAATGCACTCCCGTGAATGGTTGAGTTTGTAGTGTTGTTGTGACCTACCACAGACAGCATTCCTCAGATTTCTTCAGATGAAAATACCCCGACGGACCACAGTGGAACAGGAAGGCGAGAGACTGCGCCAGCCAACCAACAAACTCTGTTTCAGAGGTCTGCTCTTCCAGGTGGAACCTCCCTCAACTCAGTCCTGCAGAACCAATGGTCTGGTGAAGAAACAGCCTTGTGTCCTTTCTGAGTGAGCGCCTCCCATTTTATTGAGCATCTTGTATTACTTCTGGCCACTTCTCGGGAGGAGAATGTGGTGAATGAGGTAGGGGAGGAAAGCGGATGGGACATCATGGATTCCCTGACAGAATGTGGAGCAGTATGGAATCTTCTCCTGAGTTTGGAGGACAGGCGTCTGCTGTGGTACCTGGAGCAACTCCATGAATTTTCTGAAGATTATGGCAACTTTGGTTGGGAAGAAGTTCCAGCTGTGAGTGACATCCTGCCAAAGCTCAACTTTTCTCCTGCAGATATTCAAGTCTAACTTTTCGATGTGGTCTTCAAACATAGTTGAGATGCAGGATCCTTTGCCGACTTTAGCTCTTATTTTACTTCAGCGTGAAAGTTTTTGAACTGTCCGCTTTCTCTGGTAGGATGTGTCGCTTAGGTGTGCATATGAGGTAACTAATATGATGGATCCCATTTTGGATCTTAGACGGTAAGGAAGTTAGGGCAGGGAACCAGTTGGACGCTCTGTTTTTGTCTGCCCGGACAGCTTTCTGATCTGTGGTGGACAGAGTGCAATTTGGGTAGGAGAAATTGAAGCCTCCAAGAAGGGCTTCAGTTACATTTCAAGATGGGATTTGTAAGCTATCCCTGAGTTGCTGCCAGTGAAAGCACAAGTTCAAGATTTCAAGGCTGTACCCTCTGTCACCCTTTTATTTCCTTTCCTCTTACTTATTTCACCCAAAGTTTTGGTCCATAGAAATAAATCCTGGCACACTTAGCATCCTGTTGACCCACAGTGTCTAAAGATGTAAACTCCTGGTAACTTTTGATAACTTTCTGAGCCAGAGTTTGAGCAGAGAGAGGGAACAAATGGGAGTTGGAACATTAATGCTGTGGATTCCTCTCTGCCCAAAATCCCTATAAATGAATAATAAATAAAACTTTCATTTAGATCCTTACTGCCTCGGGGGTTTCAGAAAAAAATAAATCAAAGAGAGGTACTTGTGCTTATGTGGCTGTTCTTAAAGAACATCCAAGCTGAGGACTCCAGAGTTTTTGCAATACCCTAGGAGTTGTTCCTGACTGAAATTTATGCTCCCAAGAACTCCATACCAAGTAGCTGCTGAACTCTCCAAAGTTTTAAATCAAAGTGCCATCCCTTGCTGCTCTTCAGGAGATAGGGCACACTTCTTGTGAAGCTTTTTAGTTGCATAGTCGCCCAAAAGACCAATGTCTTTGGCACATAATTCCCAGACTACAATATGCTGGCGGCAACCAGCCTACTAAAGGGAACTATCAGTAGAGTCGGATTTGAAGGAAACCGAATTTGACCCATTTGGGGTAGCGGCTCTGTGCTTGGCTCTGCTAGTACTATGGGTGGGCATGGTTGTTGTTGTTGTTTGCATTCAAATTCAATTCGAATTGAATGTCAAAACATTTTGATTTGAATGTTTAGAATCCAAATGCAACAAAATCCAATTCGAATAGAATGCATTCAAATCTATTTGTTCGAACGTTCGATTTGAATCTGAAGATGCGGATGTCGACAGCATTTGTGTGTGTCATAAGTATCTGTACCCATTTCATACCCAAATGTGTACAGATACGTATGAGATGCGTACAAATACGCATGTGTACATTCGTATCTGTACATACACATCTGTACATTTGAATGTTTTGGAACATTTGAAATTCATTTGAATGTTTGAATTCAAATGTGTAGGCGTTCTATTCAAATTTGAATGTCCACATTCGATCACATTTGATTGAATTTTGAATATTTAGAAGATTCGTGCACATTCCTAGCTAGTACTTAACCAGCTAAACTTCAGGTCTCTTCTTACTTGCCGAAATGGCAGAGTGATAAATGCCCTTTCAGCATTTGGGCTTATACTTTCAGTCCATGGGCTTATACTTGACCAGTTGAATAGCTTTGTTTTTCTACAGGATGCTCTAATGTTAAGAATGTGGTTTGCCATGTTTCCAGTGTGAGGTGATGGAAGCAAAGGACTCTGGGGTACAGCACCTCATTTTTATTTTTATTTTTTTTAGATCTTGATTCTCTTTGCCAGTTTAGGTTGAATGCTTGGACTGTGGAGATTGTCATAAGTTAGATTGTTTTGTCATGGACTTAGTGTGGAAAAAGTGGATTGAGAAAAAATAGTTTCCCTATTGCCCAGCACTAGAACCAGGGGACACTCTGTGGAGCTGATGGGCAGGAGAGTTAGGACGGACAGGGGAAGTATTTTTTCCCCATCTAGAGAGTCATCGATTTATGGAATTTGCTACCAGAAGTGGTGACAGCAACCAGCTTAGATAGCTTTAAGAAAGGGTTAGACACTTTCATAGAGGACAGGTGTATCAGTGGCCACTAGAATGGATGCCTAGATATTGGCCCCAGGTGGAAGAAGCCAGGAAGGATGCCTTTAAAAGTTATGTGCAGGGAATTGCGAGCAGGTGATGGTTTTGCCTTTGTCTTCGGCTTGAGATGTCCAGAAGCAATTGGTGGGCCAATGTGTGAGATAGGATGCTAGACTAGATGGGCGGTGGTCTGATCCACGAGGGCTCCGCTGTCAGTTCTTACATTTCTACGGCCTGTCAGTGCATTTTGACAATGGAAAGTAGCCTTCATATAAACATCTTTCAACACTATCCCTCCCCAGTTACGTTTGCCCTCAAAAGCTAAGCAGTGCTGAGCACGGTTAGTCATTGGAAAGGTGACCACCTAGAAATACTTAACGCTAATAACCAAAGTAATAATTGGAAGCCCAAAAAGCTGTCTCAGAAGAAAGCATCAGCAACCCACATCTGTGAAAACTGTAGAGATCTTCTGTTGAGTCGGGGGCAGTTTTACCCTTAGAACTCCACTGTGTTTCATAGCAAGTCTGCTGATGACTTCTATTATTTCTTGTCTTTCAAAAACGGCTTGTGATCCCAGGTCTGTGCATTATCCATATAAACGGGGACCTCCGTAGAATGTAGCATTTTAAAAAATCCTTATAGTGCAGTACAGTCAGTAAATTATAATGGTAATTTTGGTCGGAGCTGCTTTTTAAAAGGGAAAAGGAGCCTCGTTTGCTCAAATTTCTTCCTTTACTATCTTTGACTGTGTGCACATGCAGTGAAAGAAAGAAAGAAAGAAAGACTCCAATATATGACCACCACTGGCCCAGGCAGGACACGACCGGTAGTAGTATGAGTAGTAAACACATAGCTGCTAATATTCCCGTACTACCTTCAATCTCCATTAAATGTGCGTTCGATGTGCATTTTCTGGCCTTTAAAGATGGATTAGAGGTGGAACATCTAATGCCTGACATCCCCTATGTCTAATCTGCTTTTGCCCCCCAGTTTTTTCTTTGTCCTTTCCTATGTGCGGATGTGTCCTTGGTCTTTCTCTCTAAATGCTTCCTCCAGTATTCAAACACATCAGATTGTTCGTTGATTTTTTTAAGCCCTTCTGTTTTTCATGGTTTCTTGGGAAAACGTCAGTGTCCCAGGTAGCACATTTTGGGGAGGCTTTTGATGCTGACCGCACCCTATCTGCTGTGAACCGTGTTGGGATCTTTCTGTAATACTTGTGGAATGGTCCGACCGTTTTGTCCACGCGTCTTTTAAAGAAACCAACCAACCCATCACTAATGCCACAAGTATTTATGAAGGTCTTTCGTTCTTTCCCTCTGCAGCTTCTGTAGTGTTATAACAGAGCTCACTTTTCTCATGCTTCATCTGACATGTTCACCCTTCCTGCCGGTAGAATTCCTCTCCTTTTCTCTAACGCACCCTCCACCGTTTGTAGGTGCTGAGTCCAACGTACAAGCAGCGGAATGAAGACTTCAGGAAACTCTTCAAACAGCTCCCGGACACAGAGCGACTCATAGTCGGTAAGTCCCCGTCTGGCGTTCTCTCTGGTCTCCTGTGGGAGCTCAGATGTTTGCCGGAATGATTGGACTCAAAGGATTTGCTGGGGCAGCCAGAGGTCTTTTTGGCATTTTCTTTTTCTGATAAAAAGAGAACTATCAAATGTGATGCCAGCATGGTTGCTGGCCACATTGCCTGCCACTTTCTGTTGTCACTGGGGTCACACCACCTGCCTTTTTCTGGCATCGCTGCCTGTGATGCCAGATCAGCGATGCCAGAAAGTGGCAGGCAGTGTGACCAGCGATGCCAGAAAGTGGCAGGCAGTGTGACCAGCGATGCCAGATCAGCGATGCCAGAAAGTGGCAGGCAGTGTGACCAGTGATGCCAGAAAGTGGCAGGCAGTGTGACCAGTGATGCCAGATCAGCGATGCCAGAAAGTCACACTGGTTGCCATTTTCTGGTGTCACTTCAGTGTTGAATTTAGTTTGACTGGGTTCCAAAATCAACTGCTGCCATAAAGAGATCAGCCATCTTGCAAAGTGGATTTTCAACAGCTGATTCTCCAACAGGACTTTTGAGGCTACTACAACAAAGAAAGGGAAAATAAATTCTGGCACGTTGGCACAATTCTTTGAATATATTTATGAACCCTCCATATGATGAATTATTGCTCAGCAATTGAAGGCAAGGAAGCGTGTGTTCAAATGAGCCATTTTTCCCGACAGCACGCAGATCTTGTTGCCCTGTGCATCGGAAATGACGTGCAAACATCTCAGAAGACTTTTATGCGCAGCCAGCAACAGTCTTTGGGATGAAAATTCAAGGCCTGATATGCCGCTGATCTGTCTTTTATTTATTTATTTATTTATTTATTTATTTATTTATTTATTTATTTATTTATTTATTTATTTATTTATTTATTTATTTATTTATTTATTTATTTATTTATTTATTTATTTAATATCCTGTCCTTCACCAAATGGTCCAGGGCGGCTTACAATAAGAATAAACATATTCACCCCTCCCTCCCTATGCCTCATACCCCTGCAAAAATGGAACTACAAGAAGGCCCTTTCCTTGAGATCTATATGGGATAAGGCGCTCCTTCAGATACCCAGGGCCCAAGCTTTTTAGGGCTTGAAAATGTTTTTGTGTTTTAGTAGCATTGTGTCGTCCATGGGTACCTCTGTTCAGTTTTCTTGGCAGCGATACAGAGGATTGAACTGGCAACCCTTTGCTTTCCAGACAGTTTGCTCTACCACTGAGCTACACCCACTCACAGACTCTATGGACAGCTCTGTGCAGTTCTCTTAGCAGGGATACAGAAGTAATTTGCACTGCCTACTTCCAGGGAGAGGCCAGGGATCGAACCAGCAACCCTCTGCTTTCCAGGTGGTTTGCTCTGCCACTGAGCTACAGGCATTTCCCCTACAGCAACTACAAAAATAAATTCTCCATATGCCTCAGCAGCTCTCAGATCAGCAGAGGATAGTTGAGGACCATACCTTAAAATAACATCTAAATGTTATTTCTTTTGTCTTAATAAAGGATGTTTTTTGATTCTGCTGCAAAACATGAACCAGCACAAACAGAAGTAGATGTTTTTCAATACGAAATTCTTCTGAGGGCTAAATTAGATTATGAGTCTTTGCACAATGGGCAACTTGTGGACATAACATTTTATTTACAGTATTTATAGTCATGAAGTAACCAGTTCTATTAATCTCATCACCCGGGCATGCTGTACCCCAAAAGGCCCAGAGGAAGCAGATAATTCATTTACACACAGGAAAAGCAAATCAAGGCAGAAATGGGTTTTTCCATCCTTGATTTTATTTAAGTATAATTGTGGTTTTAGCTGCTTTTATCTATATCTGTCTGTCATCCATCCATCCATCCATCCATCCATCCATCCATCCATCCATCCATCCATCCATCCATCCATCATCTTGTCTGTCCATCCATCCATCCATCCGTCCGTCCATTCATTAATTCATTCATTTGTATTTCTATCCTGCCGTATACCTGAAGGTCTCAGAGTGGGTAACAACATTTAAAATCAAACATGTTATTTTTTATATATGGCTATATTTTAACATGTCAATTTTTACATGCTGTTACCAACCCTGAGATCTTAGGGTATATGGCAGGATAGAAATGTAAATATAAAATAAAAATAAATGAGTATACGTGTTTTATAAACAGCTTCTAGATTATATTCTTAAAGGAAAGCAGTGCATAGGTATTTTAAATAAATGAAATAGCGTTTTTTCCAAGCTTCACAGAAATTGTGTGTACTAGTGTAGGGTGGAGAGAAGTCTGAGCTGCAGAAAAACGGAAGATTCTGCTATTGTCCCTTACCAGTATTTCATTTTCTACCGAACTACAAAAGACACAGAAGCCCTGAATTCGTTTTGAACTCTTGTCTGGGGGACCATATTTTTTTCAGCAGGGTTGGATTCCATTCTGCATAAACTCGTTTATCCAGCCGTCCAACTATTTCAGGAATTAAGCTTCAAAAGGTATTAAGGAATCGAAGCAAAGTCCTCTGCAGATGTTTATGGTCTCGAAAAGGGTATATTTGATTGGTATCTACTTAATGAATACAATATAATCATTAAGAATTCCTGGGTGGAGTTATAGTACTTATGGATTGATAAGATTTTACGCAGGGGTTGTTGTAGCTCAGTGGTAGCTCAAACTGCCGGAAAGTGGAGGGTTGCATGCTCTGTTCGTTAAGTAATGGTAAAGCACATCTGTATCTTTGCTGTGAAAACTGCAGTTACCCAAGGATTCAGTCGGGAGTTGGCCACAACTCAGTGGTATTTAAAAATAGTGATAACGTTCTATGCAAGGCCAAATAATGGGATCCATCTCACAGGCCCTGTGCTAAAGCAACAAACATGTTATATTCACTGGAAAATGAAGTTATTTGCAAAAACAAAATAGGAAAAGAAAAATGAACAGGTGAATCTATAGAATAAATTCCCAGGTTTTTAATAGAGAGAGAATGGCAGAGAAGGAGAAAGGAAGAGAATTGGAGGGGAGAAAGTCCTTATATTTACAAAAAAATTGTGTTTTTTTATGATTCTGCTGAATTCATCCACAAAAAACCAAAAATGCCCATCAGTCTGTTGACTGTCTCAGCTCCTATTAGAGCCAGTTTCGTCTAGTGGTTAGGGAGCTCCACGAAGCCAGCTGGGTGACCTCGGGCTAGTCACAGCTCTCTTCTGAACTCTCACAGTCCCACCTGCCTCACACCGTATCTGTTGTGGGGAGAAGAATAGAAGCTTTGTCAGCCACTTTGAGTCCCCTTTAATAGGTGAGAAAAGCGGGGTAGAATAGCCAACTCTTCTTCCTGGAAGATTAGGGTATAAGAAATTGTTAAAAAAATAAATGGGACCAATGGATGCCACAATGGAATACCCTTAACATCATAAAATGCAAAGGAAATGCTTCCCATCCCTTTACGGCCTTTATTGCAATAGCCCCAACCAGGTATTTCTTTTATCTTCAGATTACTCATGTGCACTTCAAAGAGACATTCTCCTGCAGGGTCGCCTCTACCTCTCCGAAAACTGGATCTGCTTCTATAGCAACATTTTCCGCTGGGAAACATTGGTGAGCCTCTTTTCTCCTTTTGCCTCTCCTTCAAGGTCTTCTCAGAAGGATCTGCCCTAGCTCCACTGACCATGTCCTCTCCTCTCCTCTCCTCTCTAATGTATCATGTTTTGCCTAGCTGACAGTTCGTTTGAAGGACATCTGCTCCATGACCAAGGAAAAAACTGCACGGCTCATTCCTAATGCTATCCAAGTTTGCACTGACACAGAAAAGGTATGTGCTGTTCTTGACCCTTGACCCTTGACCCTTTGGCAGCCGCTGAGCATAGGAGGCATACTGCTGATCTCTTGTGGGTTGCGAAACTGATGCTGCATCCAGGCGTTGCTTACTTATTCCATTCCTTTTGGATGTTCCAGAATTAAGCATTGATGTTCTGGAATATCCGTAAAGAATTCTGGAACATCCAGACATAGCGAAATAAGTAACTGATGTCTGGATGCAGCCTGACGGGTATTCTTCAGGGCCTTTTTAGTACCACAGTTATGATAATGGTGATGGATCATGTTCTGTCTTTGGGGCGAGGGGGTGGTGGCCATGTCTACATACGGTTCTCAGACCAAACTTCCCTGCATTTGTCTGCGTTGTTTGTATGTTCATTACAAATGTACATAGGTAGCATGCTCTGGAGCTTTTATGAACAGTGTGTTAACACCATCTTCTTCTGCATTACAAATGCCTTGGGGTGACTGCCGAGTCCTGGCTGTTAAATGTGCCATTTTGTCCACGTGGGAAGAGCACCATTTGTTACGGGAGCATGGTCTGATCTGTCTGAATGGAAACAATTCCTGAGCATGGATGGCTCTAGGCTGCACCTCCCAAATTCTCCATAGAAACCTCCTTGTGTCCCCCACTTTTTGTAAAAAAACAACAACCCAAAAACTTATGTTTTTCCACAGCACTTTTTCACTTCCTTCGGTGCCCGAGACAGAACGTACATGATGATGTTCAGGCTCTGGCAGAATGCTCTTCTTGAAAAGGTATGGAGATTTAGGGGACACTCTTCCATAAATCTTTCCTATTCTTTGTGTAGGACCTATTCTTATTTCCCAGATACTAGCATGATACCACAGTATATACCAGTTCAGTGTGCCCAGGGGTGCTCCATGAGGATGGCGGGCCCTAGGAGAGAAAATTATTTCTTTGATTTATCACCTAACCTCGCAGAGCCATGGCTTTGTTGATAGAATTAATACTTAGCATTTATTTGGCAGCTTTCAGGCAGAGGGAAATGAGTTCAATACCTGGGATCTCCCCAGAAGGAAATATAAGGCAGAGTGCTGTCAAGATGCGGTTGGTGGGCCACTGTATGGGATGGGCTGTGGCCTGATCCATCAGGGCTTCTCTTAATTCATGGAGGACAGAAGTGTCAATGACTGCTAGAATGGCTGCCTAAGCACAGCCTCCAGGTTGGAGAGACAGGCAGGATACATCTAAAGGCTATTTGCAGAGAGATCAAAGCAGGTGAAGAGTTTGCCTTTGTTTTCTGCTTGAGATGCCCAGGAGCAATTGGAGGCCACTGTGGGAGACAGGATGTTGGACTAGGTGGGCTGTGGCCTGATCCAGCAGGGTTCCTCTTAATTCATGAAGGAAAGGTATATCAGTGGCTATTAGAATGGATGCCCTGGGCACTACCTCTTGGCTGGAGAAATAGGATGGCTATAAAGTCCATTTGCAGAGATTTGAGAGCAGGTGAAGGTTTTGCCTTCTGCTTGAGATGCCCAGGAGCAATTGGTGGGCCACAGAATGCTGGACTAGATGGGCTGTGGCCTGATTCAGCAAGCCTCCACTTAATGTCTTATTTTCTTGTGTTCTTACTTTTTCTCAACCTGGACGTTTCCCCATGAGATGCCACATTGAGGTTTTGAATCTCTGAAACTTGCAGCAGGATGAAAATGCAAGGTTTTCCAGCCAAGCAATAAGTTCTTATTGTGCATGGGATGGAGGGCTGATGCATTTGGGGCCATTAATTTAGCAGAGGTTTGAATTGGTTTTGTTATTCAATTGTTGGGCCTAAACATTTTGAATACAGTATTCTAGAGGTAGAATCAAGCAATGCTTGGCTGAGATGCCGCCTGGAGGGGAAATACTAATTAGCATCGTCTCCTCTCTCCAGCCCCTCTGCCCAAAGGAACTTTGGCACTTTGTCCATCAGTGTTATGGTAACGAACTGGGGCTAACAAGTGATGATGAAGACTACGTGCCTCCCGACGATGATTTCAACACGATGGGGTAAGCTGAGCTGGCGGGACATCACAAGCAACAGTGTGGTCAGTTGCTTCATTGGCCTCTGGTGAACTGCTTCGGGCAACCCGTTGAGCCAGGAATGCTAGACGGGGCATGTAAGACAAGCAAAACCAGAGTTTCTGCCTCATGCAGAATAACATGAGATCATATCTCTTTTGCAGTGCTATAAGTATATAATAATCACGGTATAATACTGTGTGGTGCTTTCAGCGAAAGGTGGAAATGTTCACCCAGGGAATGTTTCACCTGCACTTTCCCTCTGTTGCAATCACCATCATCATCATCATCTAAATATCCTCATCCCATGAGGCTTCTCGGGATGTTGGGTCTGTCCAGAAATATTAGGCCTTACCACGTATCTTAGGGACAGAGACCAATCACAAAGCAACAGTGTTTCTCCCAGAGGTGGTTAAGCTAACTCATACATTTTGAGGTCCTTCCTGTACTTGCAGTTTGGTCTAGTGGTTAAGGAGCCAGACTCTTATCTGGTAATACCAGGTTTGATTCTGCCCTCCTCCGCCAAGCCAGCTCGGTGACCATAGGCTAGTCACTGCTCTCTTCTGAGCTCTCACAGCCCCACCCACCTCACAGGGTGTCTGTTGTGGGGAGAAGAACAGAAGTTTGTCAGCCGCTTTGAGTCCCCTTAAATGGGTGAGAAAAGTGGGTGAGAAAAGCCAAGTCTTCTTCTTCTTCTTCTTCTTCTTCTTCTTCTTCTTCTTCTTCTTCTTCTTCTTCTTCTTCTTCTTCTTCTTCTTCTTCTTCTTCTTCTTCTTCTTCTCCTCCTCCTTCTCCTTCTCCTTCTCCTTCTCCTTCTCCTCCTCCTCGTCCTCCTCCTTCTCCTGCCTTTAATTTGCACTAGTGGGTTTAGAATAGCCGAGCCATGCAGCTAGCATTCTCCGTGAGATCCATGGTTGTCCCACAGGTCAGACCCGTCAAGGCCCTTCTTATGTTCTTGAACACACACACATAGAGTCTGTTGTTCTACTAGGTACTGCGAGGAGATCCCGGTGGAAGAGAACGAGGTGAACGACAGCTCCTCAAAGAGCAGCATGGAGACCAAGCCTGAGGCAAGCCCACAGCTTCCCAAGAAGTCTGTGACCAACAGCAGCACAATGACGCCTATGGGAAGCAGTGAAGCTCCGATCCCCGTAAGCGCGTTGTCCTTTCCAGTGCGGCATTGCTGACCAGCTCCACGCAGTTCCCACAGAGTAGGAGCGTGCACAAATGGAAAATTCATCAAATAGTTCACTTGAATGTTTGGACTTCACAACCAAACATTTTCACAAAGTTAAAAAAAAAAACCTTTGAAAAAGCCTGTTTTCAAAAGTGTGAAACCTGGATTGGATTTTTATTATTTGCAAGCTGGGAGCATTGTTTATTTTGTGTGAAAGTCCACACTAGGGATGTGCATGAGTATTCATAGGCATTCGAAATCTGATCAAATATGGTGAATTTCAACATTTGAACTCAGATAGAATGTCCCAAAATTCAAATGTAAACATTTGAATTCTGAACTTTTGATGTATACAGGTTCATACATGATGCGTACCTGAAGATCCCCATCTTTCCCACATCTGTACACATTTGTAACGATCCGTACAGGATGAAAATGGGTTGCATATGGGATAACTACGGGATGCATACGGACGTGTACAGATGCGTATGGATGTGGGGAAGATGCATATGTACACATACAAATGTTGTCAACATTCGTATGTGCAGATCAGGATAAAAAATTCAAATGAATAGATTCAAATTTGGTAAATACGAATTAAATCTTGTTAAATTCGAATTTTAAAAGATTTGAATCAAATCTGATTTTTGGATATTTGATTTGATTTGAATAGAATGTCTAATGCCTGTACTTTTGTATAGATGTGAAATTTTTGCAAATTTGATTGACATTTTGCATTCAAATCTGTTCATTCACATCCTTACCACAGAGGCCCCTGCCATTGTTGAAATCTATATTTAATCAATTTTAAATGCTTTTATCCTTGCCTCTAATGATGTGAGATTTCATTTTTTTTAATTAAGAAGGGGTAGATAAATGTTTTAAATCAGTAAAATTAGTGACCATTTGGACACCTGAGAATGGAAATTGTGGTTCCTGAGAACTGACGGCCACTTGTAAATTCGTAGGACCATGAAAATATTTGTTTTCCCTCTTTCAGTATGAAGGGGTAGTTCCCGAAGAAAAGGAGGTCATTGAACCCCCCACAGAGAAGGAGCTGACAATTACAAATCTTATAGGTGACAAGATAGAAATCATTGCCCCTGTAAATTCCCCATCCTTGGATTTCAATGACAATGAGGACATTCCAACGGAGCTCAGTGACTCCTCAGAAACGCATGATGAAGGTACGTCATCCCATTGGTCCATTTGGATATTGTATCCAAAATTTCTTGCCCACGTAATCGTACATTCTTTAACCTGTTTGTGTTCCATTTCGATTTGAATTGCCTAGAGATTTGTAGGACTCTTCCTTTTGATTATGCAAGAAGGATGGAAGAAACTGAGCCTTTAAATTGCCTTTAAATTTTAAATGCCTCCTCTAGATTACGGCTTTGATGAAAATTTCTGAAAGGGTCCCTCAAACACCTGTGCACCAACCAGATTGTTTGCTTAAGGTCCTGCTTGGGGTGAATTTGGATCAAAATGCTTTGATGGGCTCCTCTGCTGGGCTTCCCCCTAGGCCTATGTTAAAGCAAAGAGTTTCACAACCTATCCTGTGAGTCTAAACTTGTTTGTATCAAGATAGTCTCACAAAAATGACAAGGATGCTTCTCATTCTGCAGGAGAAGTCCAGGCCTTTTACGATGACTTGAGTGGGCGGCAGTACGTGAACGAAGTCTTCAATTTTAGCGTGGATAAACTCTATGATCTGCTGTTCACAGACTCCCAGTTTGTCAGGGACTTCATGGAGCAGCGGCGGTTCTCAGGTAAACTTGGTTTGTGCCTAGCCATAGGTTAAAGCTGGCATTGTCTCCAACAGAAGCATACATAAGATCTAAGCGGTTGTCAAAATGATGTGTGCCATCTTGTTTTTATTTGTTTTTTCAGTTCAGGTGTCTAGCAAAGAACACATTTTCATTATTTTAAACCTTAGCCAGTGAATTAAAATTGAAAAATTAGGCTACACGATTATATCTTTTTTACACTATGTGTAATTAGTGCATTTACACTTTCACTTGGCTGGGGTACAACAAGCTAACAATACTATCCTACCTGATTTGTGTTCTTTAATCTGTTCTTATCTGAAGTTTTGCCCCAAGAATCTCAATTCAATGTGATGGGGGAAATGGCTGTTACCAAAACTTAGAAACCTTCCTTATGAACCTATATGGGACATCCTCATTCCATGCTTGGGCCGTGTCTGCAATTGCAGGGGGTAGAGCAGCCTGCCTGGAGTGGTTTCAGGCTGAAGTGGTCTGTATGGCTTCCAACATGGCTGTCTGCACTTGGATGGCCTGTTCTGGGCCAGGCCCTGTGCTGCCCAGCTCTGAAGCTCATCCAAGCTTTGGAGCCTGCTGTGATGTCTTGATGTCTCCAAAGGGCAGAAATGAAAGATTGTGGCCCCTGCAACACCGGCTCACAGAAATCTTCAGCCTTACACAGACCTCCCTGGGCAGGTATAGTGGCCTTTGGAGTGTTCGTTGACCTGTTAAAACAGCTTTACTGATAGCCCAATCTAGGCAGCCATTTTGGCCACCCAGGCTGAACTATAACAGGGGGTGAGGTCTATCTGGCCCTGGTCACACCTATATAAGACAGGACATCCTATTAATCATTCAAATTGTGATCGTACCAGCTCTATTCATACCTAGATCATTATAGATTGTCCTCAGGCTGTCCTCACTATGGGCTGCATCACTCACCCCATTCTCCACAATCGACCTGAGCCTCCTCCATGGAACTCTTGCACTCCACCCCTTTTTCCACGTGAAATCAATCTCCTTTCTTATTGGATGCTATTGTGTCACTCAAGGGAGGCGAGAGTGTGTGTTTGCGGTACTTCTTTAAGCTTGCTCCAGCACCTCCATGCCTCCCTTCCTTTTTTACGTGCTTTTCTTCTCTATGCGACTAAATTTTTTAAAATAATAATAATAAATCTGTGGGAAAGCACAAGATAGAGGAATCATGCACATAAACTGAGGAGAGAAGGGGAGGTGCCTCACGAACACCATGTGTACACAATGGCCAAAAGGAAAGACTGGAACCCGCCACCACAGCACGGTTCAGCCTCCTTTAGCCTGTCTCCCCGCTCAGAATGAGGAATCGAAGATGTCCTGGGATAGCAGGATGGACTGAGACCTTTCGAAAAGAGGACTCCAGTTGGAACGGTATAATGGGGATAGGCTGGCTTGGAAAATGAGTTGAATAAAAATAATATGAGTAATGTGACCTTATGATGACCTGAAGTCGTCCTAAACTAAAGGTGTGACCAGGGCCTGCTCCGGAGTGCCTAAGAGAAGGCCCCTCAGAGCACCAGGCCTCATACTGGCCTGGACTATGGTTAAGTACAGACAAAGCGTTGGTATCCAGAGAGTATTGAATGTGTAACACTCTAGCAAAACCTTGTCAAGCTTATCAAAATTCTCCTAATATTTTTGAAGATCTCTGAAAAGTTGGTGCATCCTCACTACACTGCCTTTTTTTTAAAAAAAGTGTAGATGTGGGAACCCTATGGAATTCACAGAACTTCTTTAATTTTCAAACTGAGTAAATTTAAGCAGCAGCTCTTCTGACGACCTCCTCACTAGTTTTATCAAGTTCTTTTTAACACACCTCCCTCTTCCCATAGATAGTTCAGCCAAGCCAGAGTGTCCCATGTTCCTAGAATTGTGGGAAAGGAGAGAGAAAGCCCATTGTTTGGAAGGATTAGCTGTAAATGGGTATATTCTTCATATTTCTCCGAAGGCACCAGTTGGGGCTAGAATGAAATTCCTTGGCTCCAGCAGCATGAACTTGAGAAAGACCCAAGTTCAAATTCTTTCCCTGCTCTCGGATTGCTGTTCTTTAGACTCTTATTTCCTGTGTTTTTGTTTTTAAATGGGAACCTCTCATAAATGAGAGGGAGCATGAATTAGCTATGGCCAAAGTATAGTGTGGATATATGGTGAACAGAAAACCTTTTGTGTCCTTCCTGTTTGAAATACTCACTAGGCGAAGGCAATGGTTGACCATAACCCTCAGTCATGTGAGAATTCTTGTTTTCTCTGCCTGAGAACTGAACTATATCCTGCTTTTCTCATTTATTTATTGATTTATTGATTTATTGATTTATCTATCTATCTATCTATCATCTATCTATCTATCTATCTATCTATCTATCTATCTATCTATCTATCTATCTATCTATCTATCTATCTATCTATCTATCTATCTATCTATCTATCTATCTATCTATCTATCTATCTATCTATCTATTTATTTTCTATCCCGCCCTATACCCGAAGGTCTCAGGGTGGGTAACAACCTTTAAAACAACAGATTTACAAACAGTACATATTAAAACAATAATATACATAAGAACCCTTTGAAAAATCAGTGTATTTAAAGCAATATAGTATCTGCAGTGGAGGGGAAATATAATCACATCAGCTGAAGGCCAGGACGAAGAAGTTTGTCTTCGCTGCCTTCCTGAATATATACAAAGAAGGGACATGATGCACCTTGAGAGGGAAACTGTTTGATAACCTGGGGGCCATTACCAAAAAGGCCGTTTCCCGGGTGCCCACCTGTCTCACTACTGAGGGTGGTGGGACAACCAGGAGGGCCTCCCCATCAGATCTTGAGGCAGTGGTATTGCATTCTCACTAAGTAGCCTTAACAAACAAACAGCCCAGCTCTCTCTCTTTTCAGATGTTGTCTTTCATCCCTGGAAGAAGGAAGAAACTGGCAACCAGAGCCGTGTTATCCTTTATACCATCACCCTCACCAACCCTCTGGCCCCCAAGACTGCCACTGTCACTGAAACTCAGGTGAAATGATCCTTGGAGCTTAAATACCTTTGACCTCATCACTCTAACCAGAGGCTCCTTAACTAAAAATGCACAGGCCTGGTTTAATCTTCTCCCTCTTTTCTTTAGACGATGTACAAAGCAAGCCAAGAAAGTGAGTGCTACGTGATAGATGCAGAGGTGCTAACTCATGATGTCCCCTACCATGATTATTTCTACACAATTAATCGTTACACATTGACTCGCGTTGCCAGAAATAAATGCAGACTCAGGTTTGTATTGCGTGACTGTGATATTAATGAAGAAAGGGCAACCAGAGTGATTAAGGGGCTGGGATACCGCCCTTATGAAATCAGACTGCAATGTCTAGGCCTCTTATGCTTGGAAAGACTGCGTTTAAGAGGGGGCCTGTTTGAAATATACAAAATCATGGACGGGTGGATAGAGAAAATTCCTCTGTCACACAACACTAGAACCAGGGGGCATCTATGAAGCTGATGGGTAGGAGAGTCAGATCAGACAAGGGGAAGTATTTCTTCACTCAGAGGGTCATTGGTCTGTGGAATTTGCTGCCAGAAGAGGTGGTAGCAACAACCAGCCTAGATGGCTTTAAAGAAGGGTTAGACCAATTTGTGGATGACAGATGGATCAGTGGCTACTAGTATGGATGTCTAGGTACATCTTTCAGGCTGGGGGGACAAGTAGGATGCCTCTAATGCCATTTGCTGGGATTCAAGAGCAGGAGAAGGTTTGCCCTTGTCTTTGCTTGAGATACCCATGGGCAATTGGTGGGCCACTGTGTGGGACAAGATTCTGGACTAGATGGACTGTTGCCTGATCCAGTAGGGCTCCTCTTATGTTTTTATGTACATAAGTAGAAAGATGCTTCTATGAAGATACATGCATGGTTTCACAAATACAGGCCCCTTCTGCACTAGACCTTATCCCAGATTACATCCTGAAATAAGTACTTGCCATCTGTATGCTGGTGCAACATTCGCTAGACTCCCTATTCCAGGATATAACTCAGAATAAGACCAGGTGCTAGTCTGTACCAGGATGCAGATGACAGGTACCTTATTCTGGATATAACCTAGTAAAGTCTAGTGTACAAAGGACCTTAAGTCCCAGTCCTACTTTGTAATTTCAGCCCAATTGTTGCTAAAACTCTTGACAGATTGTTACACATGGCTTGTAAAAACTACGTGTGATATTTGCAAGGCTTTTGTAATGCACACTTTTATCAGCAAATGTGATGTGCAGATTATCCTTTCCATAAAACTTCCAGTGTGGAACAGGGTTTTGCAGCTATAAATGGTTTAGTAGGGCTTGTCAGTATGGTTGAGTAGGGATGTGCAAAAATATTCAAAACGTTCGAAATTCGATTGAATTCATTCAAATTTGGACATTTGAATTCGAATTGGTCTATACATTCATTTTGTGGTTTGATCCAGTTGGTGGACTGATCAATATACTCATTCACTTATCGGGTGTTTTTCCACTGTCACTAGAAGTACTCATTAAGTACCCATTAATGGGTACAAAAATGCCATTATGTACCCATTAATGGGTACTTAATGGGTACTTTTAGTGACAGTGGAAAAACACCCATTCACTGTATAGGTTTGTGGCAAAGATTCAGAACAACTCAGTTACAAAATAACTTCACCATTTATAGATTGCAGAATTCTTCACCTGTATCAATGAGGGTTAATGGCATTCAGCTTCCACTAAAGGCCTTAGAATCTAAAGCAATATAACTCAGATTATTAGGACTCCATTCATCCATTGATAGAATAATACGTTGACCTTTCTTTGAGAGATGAAGGCAGAAAATGTCTAGAATGTGGACTGGGGGAAAATGTTAATAACTCTTTGCTGTTCCATGTGCATGTAATTTCCTTCCTTTTCTTGTGCAATTATTGTTTTGCAGCCATCAATTTTCTAGGCACCATGCTTTAAAGTCCAGAATTTTACAGGATGTCTTCCTTTTTTCCCAGGGTTTCTACGGAGTTACGATACAGGAAACAGCCATGGGGGCTGGTAAAATCTTTCATTGAAAAGAACTTTTGGAGTGGCCTAGACGATTATTTCCGTCATTTAGGTGAGAATATGGAGAGACCGTCCCAACCATGCAGGACTTGAGCTCATGACAGCTATACTAAGCATATCCAGGGCTAAACCATAAAGGAGTTGTAGTCCTACAACATCTAGAAAACCTTAATTTTTATGTGTTAAAGCTCTAGGAGCAAACCCTAGGTCAGTGATGGTGAACCTTTTGAGCTTGGTGTGTCAAAATTCGCAAGAAAACCTAGCTTAACCCAGGTGCTGTGTCACATCTAGAAATATCCATAATCTTGTGAATTTTGTAGCTCTAGTAATATTTTATTAAAAGCAAAAACAAATAATTCTTTACATTAGTGACTTTTGTTGCTGAATTTCGTTTGCTAATATTCAATTGAAAGTTGGTATTTTGTACACTTCAAGAACAAGCAAGCACTACACGCCCAGGTGCCAGGGTGACCATGCGTGTCGCCCAAAAGGGCTTGGTGTGTCACCTGTGACAGGCGTGTCACAGGTTGGCCATCACCGCCCTAGGTTTATCTGTTTGAACAAATGGACGGCATGAATTTGACACCAGGATAGACATAGCGAGCTTTAAAAAGATCTAGAAAGCATAAACTCAGTATTTCAATTGCGAGTAGATGCTTCCTAGCATATGTATTTATTCATGTATTATTTATATTTTTATCCCGCTCTATACCCGAAGGTCTCAGGTCGGGTAACAACCTTTAGAATCCAGCATGTGAAACAAAATGATATATATTAAAACAATAAACGCCACCACAACATTTAAAGTCCAGCATGTTAAAACAAAACAATATCAACTAAAAGAGTAGTGTTTACAGTGGGGGAAACATGACCAACATTTAGCCAAAGGCCTGAGCAAAAAGGTGCTCCTTCACCACCTTCCTGAACATAAGCAGAGAAGGAGCCTGACACACCTCAAGGGGGAGACTATTCCATAACCTGGGGGCCATTACTGAGAAGGTCCTCTCATGGGTGTTCACGTGCTTCACTGGTGAAGGCAGTAGGACAACCAGGAGGGCCTCCCCTTCAGATCTTAAGGCATGGGCAGGTCAAAATGGGAGAAGGTGTTCTTTTAAATATGTGGGGCCCAAGTCACTTAGGGCCTTATAAGTCAGAATTAACAGCTTTAATTGGGCTCGGTAGTAAATTGGCAGCCAGTGCAGCCCTTGTAATACTGGTGTGATGTGCATCTGGACTAGCTATCCCTGATCAGCACCCTAGCAGCTGCATTTTGCACTAGGTGCAACTTCTGAACCGTCTTCAAGGGCAGCCCCACGTAGAGCGCATTATGTACCCAGGCATATAGGTTTGTTACTGTTATTTGGTACTATTGATCAGGATACATCCATACAGAATCAGGACACATCCGTAGCAGAAATGCTTTATTATAACCTTCTACAGATACAATGTGTCTCACACTAGTAACTGTCTGCTTTCCAGACACTCATTGTAGTGCCGAGTTATATTAGCTCCTTATCCTCTTAGTGCACAGGACTAATTTAGGCCCTTTCTGCACTGGGACTTATTGCAAATTAAATCCTGAGACGTGGGTCTGCCATCTACATGCAAACTACGGAGGGCTCCTCCTGAGACCTGCCATAAGCATGCATGTAGTAGGTCCATATTTTGAGATACGATCGGGAATATGGCCCAGTGCAGAAAATACCTTACTTGCTTTTGGTTGCAACTAGGGATGTGCACGAATATTCTAAGACATTTGAAATTCGATCAAATTGTCCGAATTTTGACATTCGATTTCAGATCAAATGTCCATAAATTCACATTTAAACATTCAAATGAATTTTGAATTTCGAATCTGTTCATTCGAATTAATTGGGCATTCGTATGTGTACAGGTTTGTACACGATGCATACTTGCATGTACACATCTTTCCCCCATCCGTATGCATTTGTACAGATCCATATGGGACGAGAACGGGTTGCATACGGGACAACTGCAGATGTGTACGGATGCGTACAGGATGTGTAACGATGCGTACAGGCACGTGCAAATGTTGTCGACACTTGTAAGTGCAAATTCGAACCAAAAATTCAAATTGAATTTGGGTAAATTCAAATTGTAAAGGTTTGAATCGAATTGAGTTTTTGGATATCCATTTTGAATCGAATCCCAAAAAATGGCATTCGTGCACACCCCTAGTTGAATCCACTGATTTTATTATGCTGTAAAAAGTTGACAGCTTATTTCTCTCTGATGATAGGTTGTCTTTCATATCAATTGTATGAGTTTAGACATACTTTTCAATATTAATCTGCAGCTGTTATGGCCCATCATTGCAATAAATGAAACTTGACTGATGATAAAGATTAACTAGATTTTGATTGAGGTGGAAATCTTCTCTATCTGTTTGTCTGTCTCATTCTTTCTCTTACTTTCCCTCTGTCTCTTTGGACTTCTTCCTGACAGAGAGTGAATTGACCAAAACAGAGAACGCGTACCTAGCTGAGCATCACAGACAATCCCCCAAAGAGAAAGCGAGTAAACAATCTACGGTGCGCCGGAGGAAACGGCCCCACACACACTTAAGGGGGCCACACTTGGAGGAAGTGCTGAGTCCTGTAACTACTCCTACCGATGAGGAGAATGTGAGTCGTATCAAGCGTGTGGCAGGTATGGAGCATCGCCTGTCATGTCACTGGGCTAATAGGGTAGGAAGGAAAGAAATCACGTCTCACTGAAATTGAATGAACATTTCTAGAAAAAGATGGAAGTCTGATGCTGTTTGATCTACCCCTGTGCTTCCCACCCAAAGGGATCAAACCATTTAAGCTAACAAGCAGGTATTTGCAGGGTTTGCCCAAAGGACAATTTATAACCACGTCCTAAAAAGACATGTCTATAGGATTCCAGGCCGTATAATCACCAGTACTCAAGGGTGTTGGGACAGAAATCCACCCCATGAATTTGGACCTAAATTTGGAGATCCATGGGTTTTAGAGAGTTATGACCATAGTTCTTTTTGGTGCCTAAATCTGTTTACATTGGTACAGTTTGGTGCAAAGTTCAGAGCACCTATAGAACTTGTAGAACATCAGAGGTTCTATGCAGTTTTAGAGAAAGCTATAATTGGGTATTCCCAAGGAAAGAGACCGTGTAGTGTGCACTAACATGGTTGTGCCATAGTTTGTGTCAGCATATGGATACCTTTTCCACAGATCCCCTTTGGACAATTTCTGTCTTCCAGGTTCCACTCAAACAAGGCACATTCCTGAAGAAGGTCCCAGTGGCTTCCATCTTCAGAGTGTCTCCAAGCTGCTCCTCATTATCAGCTGTGTGTAAGTGATTCCTTTTATTTCATTGTTTTGAGGATTTTTCTTCCCAAAGCAAGAAGGATTGTGGGGAAAAACACCTTAATTGTTCCTTCTTAGAAGGTATTTTGGCATGCGTTGTTGACTTTCAAGTTTTTGAGACATCTGTTGTCCTCACCTGGCCTGGGCCTGATTATCTACCCTCATTGGAAGTTGGCAAGACAAAACCAGAGCTTGGGCATGGATCTTTTAATCACTGGATTTTTTATCAGGGTGTGTGTTAAGACCTTCCTTTGCCCTCAGTTTTTGGGTACAACTGGAGTTCTTTGGTATAAACCAGGGTTTCCCAAACTATGGGTTGCGACCCACTGGTGGGTCGCGAGCGAATATTGAGTGGGCCCTGGCTGCAGAACAACACACCAACCGACCGAGCCTTTATTCATATTGGTAATGGTTAAATTTCCTAGAGGTGGGTCCCGAGTTGGTAAACTTAGATTAGATGGGTCGTAGCCCAGACAACTTTGGGAACCACTGGTATAAACAGTTCCACTGTGATATTCAACATCGCCACCTGCTGGTGGAGACCTTCGGCATCTCATTTTATCTATAAGCTGAGCCTTTCGATGCTGAGAAAGAAATCAAACTCTTGCCAGTGGAATAAATAAGGATTATGAAGGTTACCTAACCGCATTTTGAACACTGATTGATTTCTGCATGTGCAAGTCAGGGCTTGAAAAACATATCCACCTGATTCCCCAGTGGTGACCAGAAAAACTAAGGCAGATCCGATCATGTACACATCTTTGCGTTTCCAGAGCAGGGGAAAGTGCCTCTTTTTCCACTGCCTAGGCAGCATCGTTGGTTGAATATCCCCCTCCCCTCCCTCCTGCTAGAGCAGTGAGAGTAAGCACTTCTCATTGACAAAAAAATGGTGGCTAAAATTGTCTAAATCCAGACAAGACAGAGGTGCTGTATGTCATAGGGTCTCAGGTCCATGTAGTTGGGCAACACCCTGTCCTCGATGGGGTTGTAATGCCCTGGAAGGGACCGGTGAGTTAACACAACCTGAAGATGACCTGAAGTCATCCTAAACTACTTGTGTGACCAGGGCCTTGAAGGAATGGTCAGGATCTGGAGGAGCGAATAGCCATGCCATCCTTTCTTCTTGGAAAGTCAGCCCGGCCCCTTGTTCCCATCTTGTTTAGTTTGGGGCACAAATTTGCATGGGGGGGGAATAGCCTCAAAGCACAGCAATACAGCATTTGCAAGAGGAGGGTCACGCAAACTGCAAGGAATGGGTGTTACGAGGTTGCATGTGTGTGGGGTGGGGGCATGAAGACCATGGGTACCCTTGCCAATTTGGCTTGCATGATTTTGCACATCAACATCAAACTGTGAACTAGCCCATTGCAAAGAATGGGGCCAGGGATCTAGGCCTCTGGGCATCAGCTGGGCACATGGCTGACTAATGATGTACCCATCTCTTATTTCCTGTGGTTGCAGCGGGTCTGTACCTTTGTACCAGGAGCCCAAGGCACTGGTGAAAAGGCTCCACCACATTTTTATTTTCCAAAGAACCCTGTGAAGTAGGTTAAGGCAGAAGGGGAAGCAAGGGCTCACGGTCACCTTGAATGGAGCTCTGAACCTCAGACTCCTGAATTTGCCACTCCAGCTGAAGTCCACTGATGGCTGGCTTTCAGCTCCTGTGCTTTGGGGCAACTGCTTTGTCTGCCACCTCTTGGCTCTACAGCTGCACCCCTTTCCTGCCTCTCGCAGTGTCCTGCAACCCCTCTCCCCGGTACGTCGTGTCTGTATTCTTGATGAGAACTTACCCTGTGATCCCCGCCCCTTTCTCTGTAATCTGGTGTGCTTCTAACCTTTGCGGCCTCCGTCTTTTCTCTTCTCTGCTCCCATTAGGATTTGTTTCAGGTACTGTGTCTTCTTCCTCCTGCTTCTTCTTTCGTGTGTCTCTCACCTGTCTGTCACCCGCCTCCTGCCGCATCCTAATTAGTTGGGTCTGTCCTTCAAAACTGTGCCTCTCATCTGAGCTCCAACTATCTCGGTTTCTATTCTCCACTGATATTCTCTATGCCCTGCGCATCCCATTCTCTCCTTGTTCTGCAGCCCTCCAGTTCTTTCGCTCTGCCTCCATTTTATAGGTCAAAGCAGGACAATATCTATACCCCACCCCAGCCGTTTCTCTTTGCTGTTCTTTATGCTTTAGAAACCACCTTTGGCATTTGAAGTCCTTTCGGCAAGGGCTTGCTCCAAACGTAGCTCCTCATGAGGCCCTAGAAAAGGATCTCATGCATAAGCCAAGTAGGCTTTAAGGAGGCTTCATGTACCTAGTGGTGATTAGGTGTGTGGAAAAATGCCATTTTGTGTGCTTTCCAATTTTTTCCAAGTGGCTTTGACTCTCTTGCATGGAAGCAGAGTTTGCCAGATGAAACATCTACCAAATACGACCCTGGAGCAAGTGAATGCTTACCTTAGCTTACCTTGCTGCTGACCACCCCACCTGGATTTCTCAGAGCCTGGAGAGAAGAAGAAGAAGAGTTGGCTTTTCTACCCCACTTTTCTCATCCATTTAAGGGGACTCAAAGTGGTTGACCAAGCTTTGTATTCTTCTCCCCACAACAGATACCCTGTGAGGTAGGTGGGGCTGTGAGAGCTCAGAAGGGAGCTGTGACTAGCCCAAGCTAGCTGGGTGGCCTTGGGCTAGTCACAGCTCTCTTCTGAGCTCTCACAGCCCCACTTACCTCACAGGGTTTGCTGGTGTGGGGAGAAGAATAGAAAAGCTTTGTCAGCTGCTTTGAGTCCCCTTAAATGGGTGAGAAAAGCAGGGTAGAAAAGCCAACGCTGCTGCTTCTTCTACTCCTACTTCTTAAGGTCTAGATGGAGGTAGTCAGGTTTCCTGGTTTAGGCTACACTGGCTTTACTGCTACAGCAGCCATGGGCAGATGGTACTTAAGTACGTCCTCGTCTAGTATTCCACCTAGGAAAACCCTCCCCATGTAAAAGGTTCATGACTGTTTCAAATGCCTTGTAAAACACCTGAAATATCTTTTGCACACCACTATTTACAATTGTTATATGAGGTTTGTGTGAACCATAGGGAAATGGACCATGAGGTGGCATGACTCCTGTTTTTTGTTTTCCCCAAATCCAGAAGATTGGCATGGTGGGCCATAGGTTTGACCAAACCCCAGAGCTACAAGATGCCTTCAGAACTGGCAAGAATCAGTTAGCAGACATTTCTCTCTTAATGTTTGAGCTTTTGTCTCAGTTTTGAGGAGGAAGCTAGCTGTAGGCCGCATTCGGCTCAGGGATCTTCATTGCTGACCTTCTGGTGCTGGATAGATGTGGGCTGAAGGGTTAATCATTTCTCATAGGGTGGGTTTGTTCCCCCAACATGTACCTTTATTCTTCCTCTGCAAAGTCTCATTGTGGCCTACAAGCAATATGCCAGTCGAAGATGGCCAAAACACATGTACAAGATTCAATTTTCAGGGTACCTTTTTCTTATAGTGCTAAGTGTGTCATCTTAATTTTGAAACCTATATGTGTTGTCCGTGATTAAGATGTCAAGGTTGACCTACTTGGTGTTGAGGCACAGAATGCACAAATTTGTTGATGTTCATTTCACAGTAAAACAAACAAACAAACAAACAAATAAATAAGGCCATGTCCCCATGCAAGCCGTTTGGCACACTTTGGGCGCTGTTTGGGCATGTATGGGCCGGGCGCGGGACCAGGAACACATGTTGGGCATCCCCATGACGTTCCCGGCAACGTGGGACAGGTACAGGTTGGGTGTGGATGGTGGTGTCCCCATGCAAACCGTGACGAACCCTGGTATGGCGAAGCAGTGCCACCTCCTCTCCACCCCCTCTTTCCTCATCGGAAGCCGGATTGACGTCAGCCCACCCCGGTGCCACATCCTCCCCTCCCTTAGTGGCACTGACGGTCAGGACTGGGGTGAGAGGCATGGAGACAAGTAAAAATAAAGCTTCATTCATAAAAATAACTTTTAAAAAAATTTGAAACGCCAAAAGCCGCAACGAGGTTTAGTGGCAGTAGACGCTTGAGCACCTCTGCTCCACCAGGGAGCGCAAGAATGCCTGTAAACTGAAAATCAAGCCTTTATTTATGATCGCCTTGCAGATCAGGGAAATGGGGGTTCCAAAAGGTACAAAAATCAAACCATTTTGCAGCCTGCCTTGGCATTCTTGAAACGGGATTGGAATTACCCCCGTGGAAATGGCAGAAAATTAAAAAACCAAACCGTTCTCCAGCCTGCCTTTGCAATCAGCATTTTAAAAAGGCAGCGGCTGCAATCTTCAGTGGACAGGGCAGGGACAGCAAGCACACCTCACCTCCCAATGACGTGAGCGCCAATCTCCTCCCCGTTAGCCCACGAGCATCCCCATGTGTGTTCCTGGCTCGCTAAGCAATGTGTGCTGGTCCCCCAAACCGTGCCAAGACTTGTTTTTTCAGGTATCAAATTTGGCACCCTTCTGGCACGGTTTTGGGGGGATCTGGTACGCTTTTGGTACCATGGGGACAAACCTTACCGATCCCGCACTCAGAACTGCACCAAACGTGCATGGGGACATGGCCTAAGAGCATCTGGCCAATATATTTCAGAAGGGGGAGCTTGTTCATTGGGTGAAAGTGAGGGCTTAAATGCCAGTTTTTCTTTCTTTAACAAGCTGGTTCTTTTTCTCCCCAGTCTGGTGCTTTTGGTAATTCTCAATATGATGCTATTCTACAAACTTTGGATGTTGGAATACACCACTCAAACCCTCACAGCATGGCAGGGTCTGCGGTTACAGGAAAGGTAACTCAAAATATAAGTAAACCTCCTTCTTGTGGTGGCATGGGTTGGGTCCTTTTCGTGTTCTGAGGACCTTGCACAGACACAACCAAAGGGGCACTTCAGTGGTGCCTCTGAGAGACAGTGGGCCTATTCGCACTTGGCTTTTTTCTGGAGTATATCTCAGGATAGGGGTCCGTGGTCCACATACTAATGCAGACTCTGGCAGACCTCACTTTGGGCCTGCTGAAGCCTGCACTACCATATAGACAGCAAGTCCCTATTCCAGGATATATTCCAGAATAAAGCCAAGTGCGAATAGGCCCAGTGTGTGGCCCTCATGTTCCCAAGCCTTCTCCAACCCACCTTTTCTAGCACAGAATGTTGAGGAGAGGAAGGAAGGCCAGACTGGCAGGTGAAAAATCCCACCTTGAAGCCTTCTCTAAGCCACCTCGGAGGCGCCTCAGAGAGACAGTGTGGGGCCCTCATATTCCCAAGCCTTCTCTGGCACAGGTTTGTGTGAGGGGCAGACTGGAGGGTGAAGAATACCACATCAGAGGTGCCTCTAAAGCTGTATTCAGACATAACAAAAGGTGCCTCAGAGGCACCTCAGATAGTGTGTGGCCCTCATGTTCCCAAGCCTTCTCTGGTACAGAAGGTTCATGTGAGGGGCAGACTGGTTTGTGAACAATACCACTTGAGAGTCTCCTCTAAGGCTGTATTCAGACATAACAAAAGGCCCCTCAGAGGCAACCCAGAGAGACAGCGTATGGCCCTCATGTTCCCAAGCCTTCTCTAATCCACCTTTTCTAGCACAGAATGTTGAGAGTGGGGAGGGGCAGACTGGTGGATGAACAATCCCACCCCAGAACTCTCTCTTAAGTTTCTTTGTTTTTGTTTTGCCGTGTCTGATCATAGCCTACATTCTATTTTAACTAGAAGGTTCATATTCAAAGCTCTGCCCATGAACAGTTCCCTCTTCCCTCCAGCCCTTTCACTGTCATCGCCAAAGTGGAAGAATCACTAGGAAAGCACAGAATCCATTTATTTTACAATTTTGCTCACCTACCCAGCTCACTTCTTGTTTCTGCCATATTTCTAATTTAAGAGGGCAAATAAGTTGCAAGGTAGAAACTGATATCTGATCTAGCCAAGCATATGTTGCTAAATGGCTCCTTGCAAACTTATAATTTTGGAAGTTAGATGGTTGTGGGGTTGTAGTATTTCTGTCCTTCATTGCAATGCCTCTGTTGCGCAGTAAGGTTTTAGACTAAAGGAGCAATGATTGGGAAGGTCTGGATGGGTAGATCAGGGTGTTCCTCATAACAACTGTCCAACTGTTTTGTCACAAAGCCAGTAGCCATTTCTCCTATTTGGGGATGTTAGCAAACTTCAGACTGCTACGGTTGCTTCTAAGGTCCATCTTTGATTCTTTCTTTCAACAGGCTACCCCAATCCCAAACTGAATGGGCCCAGTTATTAGAGTCCCAGCAGAAGTATCATGACACGGAACTTCAGAAGTGGCGAGAGATCATAAAATCATCTGTGATTCTCTTAGATCAGGTAAGAATCGTATCTGGCACCTAGAACCACAGCAAAGAGGCATTCTAGGTCACATATTGTAGGAGAGAGGCAAAGGGAGCCCAACTCTGGTAATCCTAATCTTTCTCAGTGGTTTTTGATAGCTTTCAAAAAGGGTATTTTCTCAGCGAACTGGGATCATTTCAGACTTTGGTTTCTTGTCTTTGTTTTGCCTTTCAGATGAAGGATTCACTGGTCAACCTACAGAATGGCATCGGGTCTCGTGAATATCAAGCAGAATCAGACGAGAAACGGAAACGGTTCCATTAGCAGGCAGAAACACAAACGGCCAGAGGATTGTGTGCAATATATGTACATAGAATTATATATATATATACTTATATATATGTATATATAAACACATATATATATGTATATATATATATAAAATACACAATTATATAAATATATATATATATATATATTATATATACAGATTTTAAAAAAGAGAAAAAAAAGCCTATGTACTGAGAAGAAAGTGACCTCCGGCACTGGATGGAATGGAGTGTCATTAGGGTAGGGATGGGATATGGCGAGGCGATGCTCCCACAGCACTGAGGCATTGTGGGAAAGCGCAACCTATGCCATCCTGGGCCCATACACCTCTCTTGGTTATTTTCCTGGCTATCAGTCTGTCTGTCTGTCTGTCTGTCCATCTGTCTGGAGAGTTTTAATTACTATTATTATGATTATTATTATTATTTCACCCAAAGGGAAATCTCAGAAGGACAGAAATCCCACTTCCTCCCTCTTGAACCAGAGGCTAGCAAATCTTTGAAGGAGCCGCCTTTGTTTTTGGCACTGGGGCAGTTTCTGAGGACAGTCTTGGCACTGACCTTTGACCTCTCTCCCACGGCAAAAGCCTTGCTGGCAGTCTCAACAGGAAATAGTTGTAGTCCAACAGGAAGCCAAGATTCATTTCCCATGCCTCCTTTTGCAGGGCTCCCCTTTCTTTAATCCCCAGTCTGGTTTCTCGATGCATGCTTTCTCCTGCGCTTCCTTCCATTTTATCCAAATACTCCCATGTAAGATCTGGCACGACGGCCTTATGCCCCAGAATGGGTCTCTTTGACAGGCCTGGTAGGGTTGCTGATGGAATGTCCCTGCATTCAGTTTGGTTCGCGGTGCTCGCTTCCCAAATACATTTCCCCTCTCTTGTTTTTCATTGGGTGGTGGCAACCCTCATCACTGTGTACGTGCCACCTTCACCCTTGCATCTTGTAGAGAAATGCTGCTCACCAAAAGGGCTATACATGCACACACACACACACAAATACATATCCATGCTGGGCTGCAGGAAGGAGTCCAAACGTCTCTTATTTGCCTGACATATTTTCACGCCACTTTCTCCTCGAAGATGAAGAAGAATGTGAAACGGGACCAAGCATCCAAACTTCCTGGGTCAAATGTCTGCTCTAAGGTCATGATTGAAGTGAATGAGGGCCTCTTCTGTGCTGAAGAGGAAAAGGCTCAACAACAGCTCATACGTGGGGCCTTTTCTACTGCTTGGTTAAGCATGGGCATGCATCTGCTTTGAGAGACTCTGCTGCCTTCCGCTCGCATGGCTGGGACTTGGATGTGTTGAGCATTGAATGTTCTACCAGCCCGGGGGCGGTGGGCAAATTAGGGTCATATTGGCCAGCAGGCATGAATCATTCTTTACATGTTTTGGTGGCAAACCCTTTGGTACTCTTCAGCAAGTCTAAATAAGCCCTGCAGTGATGGAGGCTGAAAGCCAGGCAGCCCTGGGAAATAATTTTTAACAATCAGATGCATTTGGTGGCCTCTGAGCTCCAGAACGAGGACATGGAACCAATGCTGATGTTAAAATGTTGTTGCTGTTGTTGTTGTTGTTTTAATGTCTGCTCGAGAGGCTTGGAATTCCCAAAGTCAATCTGACTGTACTGTATTTTCTTAGTTTTTAAAATGCTGGCTTTGTAAGTCCTCTATGAGCCAGGTTACCAGGCAGCCTGCAGCCCATGGGGACGACTCACCTAATCTATCGTATTGATGCATTTCATGCACGGTCATTCTGTGGCATCCATTTGGGAGAACCAACCCGTTTGCTGCTTCTGTGGAATCCACAAAAGCCTCCAGTTATCACAGTAAGGAGGGAAAACATTGCCTCAAGTAGCCCCTTGCAGGTCTGGAAGGTGTGATGGCACGCACAAGGCTTCACATCCTCATAAGGGCTCTTTATTCAACGTATGCATTGAGATGTTATTTAAAAGGAAAAGAAAAACTTAGGATTTTTCAGGATTGCTGAGATGCTCCTAGTATACTTTCTGGTCCAGTTCACTGGCCAGTGTGG
The DNA here is from genome assembly GCA_023333525.1 of Aspidoscelis tigris stejnegeri. Taxonomy (NCBI): domain Eukaryota; kingdom Metazoa; phylum Chordata; class Lepidosauria; order Squamata; family Teiidae; genus Aspidoscelis; species Aspidoscelis tigris. The sequence goes on from JALMGA010000011.1 coordinate 19,653,327, forward strand.
AACCACCCTTTAACATATCCTTGTTAGCAAGAGTGCTTTGCAATGGCTTTGCAGAACACGATCCCTGTATGCCTGCTTCTTCTTCTTCTTTTTTTTTAAAAAAAGATGTGCTCAATATTTGTAATTTTCACTGGCCAAACAAAACTCCCCATGTTACAGTTGGTAGGCTGTTTACATGCATTTCTTATAGGTGTCAGTATCCAAGGGGGCAGAAATTCTGGTTGCCAAGTGGCAAAATCCTCTTTCCTATACATGCAACTGCATGGAAGATCCTCTTTTTAATATCAGAGCAAACAGCATTATTTTTGCAGGTGAAGGAACATTCATGGGTCTCCGAGAAATTGCTCTTTTAGAGGGACTTAGTTGAGGTATATAGCCGGAGGCCCTGTAATACTTTCGGTGTCACAAAGACATACTTTTTATTTATTTATTTTAGATTGTCTTTAAGCCAAACATGGGGAACTTGAGGTCTGCCAAACAGCAGACACCAGGCCATTGGTGACATAGCACTGGAGTGTTATGGTCCTGCGCCATGCTTTCTGGCCACAAATATGGCCGACTGCTCCATGGCTGTGCCAGCTAAGGGTGTCCCATGGACATCCAAGTCGTCACAGCAAGGAGGAAGCATTGCCAAAGCATGTGGAGAGTTTAGGATGCTTTCGGTGCTTTCCGTGAGTCTGTTTGATGGACATATCAAGGAAGTGGATGCCTGCTGCGTTTCATGGCCTCAGATGGACTCCTCACGTTAGTCCAGGAAAAGAAGGTGACGGAACTCTTAATATGACAATTATCACAGGTTCCCCATGGTACACAAAACATTATGTTTGGTTCAGTTGCATTGAGTTGGAGTGTATCTATGGCTTGGTGGATTTTTTTGGTTTTGTTTTTTAGTTTCATAAGGGTGGAAGTTCTTGCTTTCCTAAGTTCTTGCACTCAGATCTTGAGGAAGAAGATCCTTAATGGTCCGAGTTGCACTGTCAACCAAGAGTCATATATTTATCTCCTCCATTGGTTTCACATTGTACTTGCTGTTGAGTAATTCCAGAATATCTGCAGTAGAGGCCAATAAGCATTAGGAACAATTTGCACTTGGAAGGGTGGGGTGGATCAGTGAACGATTAATTCCTAATTTTCCAAGTTGGCTTCTCAATTATATAAAACCTCTTCCTCAAAAGTAGTACAGGGTTTGTTTTCTTTTTTAAAAAAAGAAAGACAAACACCACACACTTGTACTGTATACCAATTCCAGATCTTAGTGCCCGGCCGTCCAAATTATTCCGATGGTACTTTTTTTTGTTTCACCAAAGGAAAGAGGTTGTCGCTCCTGTTCATTCTCTGCTCCTTAGACATCTGCCACATGCTTATCAGAAGCACAGGTGAGCCTACTGTTGTGCCATAATTCTCCCTTCCTTCTCTCTAGATAAGCACATCAGCCAAAATGGAGGTGTGAACATTTGGTCGGACGTGGGGAGCTCCATCCCCATGCTTCCGTTTCTGAGATAGGCTGCTAGTTTCCCCACGTGCAACTTTTTGCCCAGTTTTATCTGTGACAAAGCGGCAAAAGCTGGTAGCATCTCACCTTCCTAGGCATCCTCACCTAATCCACCTCCCCTTTGCCCAAGGTATGGTACAATCACACTCTCTTTTCCTCAGAATCCCAGGCTCTTGGCAGCCTACCTGGGCTGACCTGGTGCTAAACCCACGCGCCCCTTTTCCTTTGCATGGCGGCAGTGTGCTCATGGGACGAATGTGTTTTCCTGTGGTGATGAAAGCAAATTTCTCCTTTCTTGCAAAGGAATGAAGTTTGCGTCTGACTCAGAGCATATCTTCTCTCTGACTGTTGTTGTTGATGTTATTATTTGAATTACCTCACTTTAGTTTGGTCAGTTTTGTGGCTGAGGTTTGATGGACTGGCTCCCCAACCTGAGCTTCATGCTAGAATTGTGGGGTTTTTGGGGGGTGGGTGGGCGGGCATCGGTACCAGTGGTGGCAGCATAGCTCTTACGACTGGGAACTGCTTGGGGGAATTTCTCCATTGTTCAGACTCTTCTAGCTGAGTCCTGGTGACTGGCTTGGTTGCTACTGCGTCGAGCAAGAATGCTGGAGCCTGGTGGCCTCATGAAGAACATCTCATCTACCATGTTGATGGTCAATGTTCCTCTGGCCTTCTCCTCTTCCTCTTAAACCTGGGCATCTGGCATAGACCCTCACAAGTCTTATTCAGATGCACAAGTTTACACAACTACATTTTCAAGTCCTAAACAAAGGAGGGGAGAATTTTCTTGGGTGGGGGGGAGGGAGCAGAGACTAAGCTGCACAGCCTCAGATTTGTTCACATCTGAAAAGGTCTGCGGTTGCAATCCAAATTTCTAGAGGTGGACCACCAGCAGAAGGATCCCTGGTTATGTCTGTAGGAGTTGCCTGGCTGTCTGTGTGTCTGATTCTGTAACTAGAATAAACTTTGCGCTGTGCGCAAGGTCCAATACAAATTGATTTAAAAACAAAACACAAACTTGACTGCTAGGACCTAGGAGTTATAAAGGCTACAAAGCCAAAATCTTAATGTAAAGTAGCTAGGAAAAAAAATGGTTTAAAGTATGAATAAAATACAATGAAGAAAAGACACAGTTTTATGTGGACTATTTGCTTTTTATTTTTTTGTTTCTCTGACAAGTCTCCTGTGCCTCCCTCCCTCAACACAGCACCCCCACAAGGCTGAAGACACCCATCTTTTGACATACGGTCAGTTTACAAGTGTGGCCTTAGTGTTTAGCCAGGAGAGGTTGCGTTGGTTGTTGGAAATGCTGCATATAAGAACAGACTTTGAAGATGGGCTCAGGAGAGCATTTCAAGGATAAAAATGGGGAGAGGGGAGACTACAGTGAGGAGCGAAATAGCAAATGATTTCTCTTCACTGTTGTGTCCATCGGAGATTCCTGCAGACGTCCAAAGGTAAGACTTTATTGCTCCACATTGGAATTTGTATTCTTTTGGGTGGAGAGGGCAGTGACGGCGCCTAAACTCAACCTTGGATAAGCAAGGCAAGTCTTTCCCAAAGTGTCCAAGTGGAGGACATTCTGCCTACTTGCCTAAGCACAAAATGGTAAAGGTTATTTTGCCTGTACGTGAAGATCGGACACGAGTTCTTCTGCATGCAGTGATGAGAGAGACATCTGGTCACTATTTGGAACGTGAAGCCTTCAGCCTGGAATATGTGGAATGGAAATGAGCTCAACTGTACATGCTGAGTGGCATCAGCTTTTTAATTTTTTTGTTCTTGTTTGGGGGTGGGCAATAACAAATGCAAAAAAAGAGCAAAATAATAGCAGGACAGCATAGACATGCGCTGAGCAAAACCATGTGCATGATAAATGCTAGATGATGCACATATTTAAAATCAGAACTCCAGGGGAAAGTGCTCAGTTTGCTGTTTGCTGATAATGTACATAGTAGCTATAGTTTAATTCTATGTGCCATTTGCCTGCTCCGTAGGTGCCTGTCTTTCTTTCTTTCTTTCTTTCTTTCTTTCTTTCTTTCTTTCTTTCTTTCTTTCTTTCTTTCTTTCTTTCTTTCTTTCTTTCTTTCTTTCTTTCTTTCTTTCTTTCTTTCTTTCTTTCTTAAAAGACTTCTCAATAGCTCTGGGTTGTTGGACTCTAAGAGTTGCAGCAAGTGAGATATGTCAGCTCCTTTGAGGTAGGATTGCCATACGAAAAAGAGAACTGATGCCTTTGCGCACTTTGCCCTGCAGTCGCCTTTCAGTTCACTCCCAGATGGATCATCTGCACTTGAAGGAGCCGTTTCCAACACAGGAGTGCACTGGGAGGCGACAGAGCCAGTAAGGTTCTGGACACTACATCCACACCTCTTCCGTGTGCTGTAGGGTCATGTGATGTGCTGTTCCAGCACACTGGCATGTCAGGTGACCTAGAACATGAGTGCACATGTGTGGTGCATTGCTCTTGTCTCTGTGACAGTGATGGTGCACGTGCACTGGTGCTGGCATCCAAACTAAAGATGGCAGAGCCTGGGCACACGTACACACCTAAGGTAAGTATGCAGATGTGTGGGGACGAACGCGTGCACTAGCTAGTGCAAATGCTAGTACAAACGGAGGCAAATTTTCTTTCATGTCGCCCAGCCAGGACGGGAAGTGCAAATTTGCCCCTGGATAGCTTTGTAGAAGAGGGACTGGTGCTTCCTGCTTGCCAAGTGGCACCTTCTGAAATCCCGGGCATGAACCCGGTTCCCTTTCTTTTCATATGGTCATTGCATTTCAGGAGAGGCTTCTCAATATCGTTGTTCAACATTGTTCTGTCCTCTGTTAGGGGCAAACAACGGATTCCTTTCCCTGACCATGTGATCCTGACTAGGTACATGGAGAAGGCTGTTTTGAATGCTTTGCAAATCATCCAGAACAGCCCACCATCGGTGGACCTAGCTCCTGGATGCTTCTGCTGAGCCAGTTTGTTCTAGTGGTTAAGGAGTCGGTCTCTTATCTGGGAATACTGGGTTTGATTCCGCGCTTCTCCACAAAGCCAGCTGGGTGACCTTGGGCTAGTCACTGCTCTCTTCTAAGCTCTCACAGCCCCACCTACCTCACAGGGTGTTCTGTTGTGGGGAGAAGAAAAGAAAGCTTTGTAAGCCACTTTGAGTCCCCTTAAATGGGTGAGAAAAGCAGGGTAGGAAAGCCAACTCTTCTCCTCCCAGGATTTTTTCTCATGACACTGGGCCACGATCTGATGGCCTTGTAGAGATTTCCTCCTTCAAGTTCTGCAGGTCCTCTAAAATCAGAGGTCTGGCAGGGGCCAGGAGAAGCCTGAAATCACACTGGGCCATGCAGTGGTCTGTACTAAGGAATGGGATGAACCAACCCATCCCCTTCAGATGCCTGAAGAAAGCCAGGTAGAGCAACCATGAGCCAGGTGTGCTGGAAGAAGGGTTGAACAGCTAGGGCAGAGTTTGCTCAGTGGAGCAATGACAGCTATTCAATATTCTATAATCGCACTTTGGCCTTTGCCAGCCTGGATCGTGCCTCCATGCCCAATTGCAGAGAAGTAAAAGTTCATCTGCCCACCATATGACAAGCCAATCTCCTGTCAAGCTTCTGAGATGCCTGTTTGTTACAATGCCGTACTGATGAGAAATGAGATAGAGCTTGCACCTGAGACAGCCATGAAACTGGAAGCCAATCCAATGCAAAGAGCACGGTCTTTTGTGTGTATTCAGAGCCCAATTCAGTTTAAAGCTGGGTACCCTTTCTGCAAAAATTAACTTTGACTTATAAGGCCTTTAATCACCTGGGCCCCAAGTATCTAAAGGAGCGCCTCCTTCCATATCAACCTGCCATGCCTTAAGATCGGGAGGGCAGGCCCTACTGGTTGACCCGTCACCTTAAGCAGTAAAAGGGATGGACACCCAGGAGAGGGCCTTCTCAGTGATGGCCCCAGGCTATGGAATAGTCTCCCCCTTGAGGTGCTCCAAGCTCCTTCACTGTATATTTTTAGGAGGCGGTGAAGACGCACCTCTTTGCCTTGGCCTTTAGTTAAATGGGAATATACTGTTTCTTCCCACTTCACAGACACTGTTACTCTTTTAATATATACTGTTGTTTTAATATATGTCTGATTTTAAATTATGTTACCCACCCTGAGACGTTTGGGTATAGGGTGGGATACAAATACAAATAAATAATAATAATTAACCGGCACATGGTGTAGCACAAACTATTATGGGATGTTTGCTGATATCATAGGGGCTTGGCACAGCAGAGAGAGCCTATTTATTTTTATTTTATTTAAATTCTTACCCTGCCCTATGCCCCAAGGTTTCAGGGTGTGTTGCAGCCTTAAAACCAAATAACATATTAAAACCACAACAGTGTCTGTTTATGTGGGGAAGAAAAGCTGTTTCCTTATTTAACGAAAGAGGTGCATCTTCACATCTCTCCCAAACACTTAAAGTGAAGCTGCCTGACACACCTCAGGAGGGAGACTACACCACAATCTGGGAGCCACCCCTGAAAAGGCCCTATTCTGGATCCCTACCCCTTTTGTTGCTGAGAGTGGTGGTACGACCAGGAGGGCCTCCCTTGCAGATCTTAGGGCGCAGCCAGATGAGGTCAATATGGAAGAAGGCGTTCCTTTAGATATTTGAGGCCCAAGTCACTTAGGGCCTTATAGGTTCTCTGTTATTCTGGCATGCAACAGAAGCATGCTATCCCAGATGGACTATGGCTGCATGAACATTTCTTTTATAAGATTGTGTCTGGTTCGACAGTTGCAATATGGGTCCGCTTTGTAATTCTTGATTTTTACAACAGAGGGCACGTAACACATGCTTACAGGAGGAGCATTCAGGAAAGGAAAAGGAAGTAAGGGAACATTTAATGGTCCTTCGTTTATGGATAGATCCATGCAGTTCCCCAAGCATGGGCTAAAGAAGTGGTTTCCCACTGCATTCTTGCTTTCTGTGTGGTTCCCTGTTTTCTGTGTGAATGCTCTATCCTTGGGCTATGCCCACATTCAGTATAGTTTTCTTCGGGGATAACAGAAGTGCCTTTCTATTTCTTTCCTCTGGGGAGGTAGTACAGTACAAGAGATCTGTCTGAATAGTGATAACACAGAGCAAATAATTTTAAGTAAAAGGTGGAAGAGAGCAAGGAATTCATGCTGTGGGGAAGGAGGGGTATCATTTGAAAGGGGAGTCAAGGCAGGGAAAAGGATTAGCACACAGCTTCGAGATCCAAGAGAGCCACAGTCATAGCGCCTAATATTTGGCAGTGCCATGTAAGCTGCTAACAGCATTGTTAAGCTAGGAGAATCATCAATCTGACCAAGATAGAATTTCCCACTCTTGTTCCAAGGCCTCTGAAGGATAGCCCAAAAGCTACAACCACAAGTCTTTTCTCTTCTGGGATGATTTTTCTCATCCTAAGGAATTTTAATTTCAATCAAGTGCACATCAGCTGCAGATGTTCAGCAATTGGGTTGCTTGCAATTCCCACCCAAAACTTCGTGGAGCCTAAGCTGTAAAGTTTTCTGCCAGACATGGCTAAATCCTTGGATCCCCAACCGTGCTAATTATCCTTGCTGGAGTCACACTGCAGCCAAGTAGACCATGGAGAGCTGCGATATGGAACCAAAGCAAAGATGCAAAGAGAAGGTACTGCTTAGTGTCTCTAATACCCTTACAGTACAGACTATAATATATTGCTGCACCCACACTTGGTGCCTTGCCAATCACCCTGGCTCTCTCAGCCCTTTTCCTTTTCCTTTCTTCTGTCTCACCATTGCATGGAGAACAAAGTGGCTTTATTAGTGCTCCTTCCCCTGCCCGGTGCGGCATTTGCTCACAAAGGAATGGCCACAAACATACTGGCTCTGCCCGTTGCCCCAGGAGTAGACAGAGCTTTCTGTATCACCACCGGAGCATTGCTATAATTGGCAACAGAAGCAAGTATGAATAACTAAAGTATTGCTTGAAACGGGGCAGCTGCAATGGCTGAACGGAAAGTCTGCAGTCGTGGGAGATGAACTTGGTGAGCATTTACAAAGCTGTTGAGATGATGGTGATGGAGTAGCTGTTCCAAGCCCACCCCTTTGATTCAGCATGCCTCAAAGGAGCCTCGTGAGCAAATGGGCTGGTAGCTCGCGGTGGGAGTCATGAAGTCAAGGCTGTGTGACATCCCAGAAAAACGGGAAACAAGTTTACACTTCCCCACGGTTCCTCTTGGTGGCATTGAGCTCCCACAAACCTGGCTGCAGCTACGGTGACATGGTTCCTGGTCTGCCGAATCCCTGGAAACAAGAAGCAGGCAGTGTGTTGGGCGGAATCCTGCTCTGATTAAAGTACCCCATCTGAATTACAGCAGCCAGAACATTTGCATGCACTGAGCTGGATCCATCTGGAATCTGGATCCTCAGATACTTGTTTGTGGACCTCTCCAACCCTTGCCTTTAAGTATCTTTCAAAGCTGAGTAGCTGAGTGTAGGGGTGGGCACAAGGCCCGTTTCCCACATTCAATTCAGTATGAATGATATCGAACCTGGGAAAAATTCACCTTTGGCCAAATGCCACCCCCACTTGCTTGTCCTTCTTGTCGCCAACACCTCTGTACATTCTTGTAAGGCAGTTCCAGGTCTGTGCACACAGAGCTGGAAGCACCTTTTTTTTTTTGCAGACCCTATTGGTTCAGCAACAATCCTATGAATTTGTACATATTTGTACAAATTCTGGATGTCATGAAAACTCACACACATCCCTAGTTGAGTGGGTTTAGCTTTTAAAAAGAGAAGACTGAAGAGGCTTAAGATGAAGGGCTACAAACAGCCCAAAGGCTTCTACATACAAGAACGTAAGACCATAGGCCTACTGGATGAGGCCACAGCCCATCTAGACCAGAGGCCTAAAATATTTTCTTTTCAGGCATACTGATTTTGCTGAGCATTTTCAGATCAGTGCTGCCATTTCCTTATGCTGGCCCAACATGCTCCTGCCTGAATCCAGGCTTGGCTTTAGCACCCACCCTCCCACACATGTGCTCTTCCACGGAGCGTGTTGCTTTCACCTTTGTCTAGCAAATATTACTTGCACACGCTTTGCTCTTCTACTCTTCCACAGGCACGGCGCAGTTTTCCTTGTTTTCGGAAGGGATAGCGAGGTAGTCGGTCCTGTAGACCAAAGTGAGAACATTACTTCAAGTGATATCCTGAGCATGTTGTTTCAAGAAGTATCCTGAATGCATTTTTAAAAAGCTTACTTGAGAAATTACTTGCTTGATAGGAAAAGCTATGCACCAAGATTAGTCACACATGTTAGAGAACAAAGACTAGGTGGAGTCTGTGGCCTACGTAGGTCCTGAGAATAATCTGTCTACCATTGAGAAGCAAGCAGGATTGAAGCAGCAGCAAGAAGGCACTCCTTACTATATGTCTCCAACACTGCTCCTAGTCGTCAACAAGATGGAAGATACTCAGAGTTGCAACTTTAATGCAGCGTCTCCAACATCTTGTTTGGCTGAGAAGGACCTCTGCTAGATGGTTCTCTTGCCAACTAAACAGGAAAGCTGAAAAACCTGGGGTAAAAGTAGGCTGATTTAGAGCAAGATGCCTATGGAGACTTGTGGGGCAGAGAGCAGAAAAGGTCAGAGAAAGTTGAAGTACAATAGCGAATGAATCAATTCAAGCCCTGAACTGCTGGATGCAATGGAGTGCCGGTCTTGTTGCTTTTACAAGAGTGGCCAATAGACTGAGATCCCAGGGGTCAAGAAAAAGCAAGGTTCCTGTTGGAATTCTTTCTTTGATCTCCTTGATTTACATTTCAACCTGTTGGCTACCAATATGTGGCTTGAGGAGATCAGAGGGAGGTTTCCAAATAGTGTCTTTCCTACCTTCCCAAGATCCTGATCCATAGGCCACTGCAGCTTACGATCCAGCCATTTCTAGACCCACCTGTGAGTGAATGGATGTCCTTCTACACTGTGGTGGTTCATTCATAGACCTACAGATGTTTCAAGGCTACAGCTTCTTTGATTCTTTGACATTGGCCAAATTGGCTGAAGCTCAAGGGAACTACAGTTCAACAACATCTGGGCAACTATAGTTTGGTCAACCCTGGCATATGTGAAGCCATTTTGTGAGAACATCACTTATTCCAGAGGAAGTCTTTGCACTGAAAGATGGAGATGAATATATAGTGAAGAGAAAAGGGAAGTCCTGGTACATAGAGGACATGTAATTCGCACAAGCAGCAAAACTGGAGAACTCCCCTGGTGCTCCTGTTAGTACCATCAATTTCTGCTTTGCTTTCACCTCTTATCCCATATTGAGGTTCCCATTTTTGTACCATCAAACCACCAAACTCTGATGAGCACACAAGCACACCCATGCTGCCTTTTTGGTGGATAAAGGAATGCTTTGCCTTTGCCTCCTGATCTAGCAACCCTCTGGTTTCCAGGCAATTGCTCTACCCCTAAGCTATTGTCACACACCCTTAAAGTGCTGATGGTTTGCAAACTTACGCATTTTCCTGGGCAGCCTCTTCTGCTTTGGAAACTTTCCTGTAACAGTACACCATTTCTATCAGCAGCCATAAGGTGAGGAAGACCAAGAGAATGTACATCATTATTTCAGAGATGACAGATGTAAAGTCTTCTCCAGCTGTGTAGTGGACAAGAAAAGAAAATTAATGCCGAGATCCATACGAGCAAAAGTATTCTCAGGGCGCACATGGCAAGCTGCTCCCTACTTTAGTGCTAATTCTATGGTAGCTGTTAACTTGTCTGACTTTCTCTCCTTGCAGAAACTGAGTTGTCACCCTTTCTTGCTTGACCTGAAGCAGTGACTCAGTTTGGCTGGCAACTGTATATCCAATTATTCTTACAGAGCAGAATGTTCTGGCTGGAAGATTACAAACCTTTGGAGCCTGGAGCCTAAAATGAACAGTTTCCATTCACAGGAGGTTACCAAAAGCTGCCAATGCCTCTGTGTGTTTTGTCTTCCAAAACTGCCCTCCCATGGAGTATATACAGTCTTGATGAAATGTGCACATTGAATATGCTTTTAATGAAACATACATTGAGATGAACTATGTACTTCCAGATACTCAGCAGATTAGACCTTTGCATAAGCAAGCAAGCAAAGAAGCTAGGGAAGAAGAAAGTAGTGGTTTCAGATATCCACTGGAAACTGGGCAAGACAACTGAGTTCTCCTCTCTTTCAAAGACTTAGTAATCTCACCCATCCCACCCCCTTTACCTCTGGCAATAGGCTAGGTGCATGATTTGGTAGGTGCATTATTTGGATGTTTGCTTTAGCGCATGCTCAGACATGCAGAGTCACTCCAAGGACCTACTTCACTTGGAACCAAGAGAGTCATCCTGTCTATGCCCATCCTGGAAACTGAACAGCCTCTCTTTGCTTTTCTGCTTCTTTAATTTTCCCCATCTGTAGATGTTCTACATTGAGCTGAAGACAAGGAAACAGAACCACCAGGGGATGGAACCCAGCTCGGGGAGGCTCTTCAGCAGGGATAGAATATAGAGGGTGGGACCACAGAGAAAGGGGAATCAAGCTGTTGGGAGAGGGGAGAAAGAGAACAACACAGACAGAAGATAAGGGAAGGAGCCATCCTGTAATTCAACAATCATTTGCCTCTGCAAGGAAAACTGAGACTTTGGATGCATTCCCATGGGCATTTTAATCCAAATTGAGTCCAGATTCAGAAAGAACGGTCCCCACAACTTCTGTAATTAATCCTAATAGGATCTGAACTCAGCGCCCAGCGTCTCCATGCAATTTCTTATTCCCGGATTTTTTGAGGACTATCCTGCCGAAATTGGATTTAAATTGGATGGTACCGGGCTATTTGGGGTGGGAATCTACAGTAGTCTTCTGGCCAATGGCAGCCAGCTGTGGGTGGAATTTTACAGATGCAAAGCTCTCCCACTCCCTTGCTAGGCTCGCAATGCTAGAGCCCCATTTGAAAAAAGGCAAAAAAAGTGAGAGCTGCTGATGCAGATTTGCCTTTTAAAACCTTTTTGCTGGCAACATTTGTATCTTTTCTGATGCTTGTTATCAGAAAAGATACATTGTAGAAGCAGAAAGCCTTGCAAGGATACATTTTATAAGTTCCAATTGTGCTTTGCTTTTGCACTGCTGATCTGCTTGAGTGCACATCTCCCGGTAATGCCAAAAGGGAGAGGTGTGAAAAAGTAATTACAGTTAGAATTTTTTTTAAAAAAAATCCCAGCTTTTAATTTAAGCTCTCCAGCTTCAGCAAGAGTGAGGGGGAAGGTTTTGCTTCTTTTACTGCAGGCAGGGTTTGCACAGGGTGGGTGGGTTAAAAATCCAATTTTTTATGTTTAAAAATAGTCCCCCAAAATAGTTCAAATAGGACCAGGACTCAAAAAAGCTACTTGGGGACGGCTATATTCAGATTAATTGACAGGCCCTCTATTTGGATTAAAAATAGTCCCCAAAAATAGTCCAAACAGGACTAAACCAGGACTAAAAAAGCTACATGGGGACACACCCTTTCTGGGGAAACCACTGGAAAATGATCAACTGAGAACATTTCCCCCTGCTGAGCCCAATTTGGATGATACCTTATCAGAAAATATCTTGGATGATTAAAGGGAGCTGGAAAGAAGGAAATCACCTTATGTAAGAACCAGTGAATCATCATGCAAGCTAAGACTTAGAACTAATTCAGTTGGTCTATGCTATGGGCATTCAAGCTGTGACCAATGAGATGCTTTGGAGCATCAATTCCCATCTGCCACAGCTAGTCTGGCCAATGGCGAGGCAGAATGGGTAGGCATTGTCAATCAACAACCTTAGAAGGCCACAACCAGCGCATGTTGCTTTAGAATGAACAGTTGGGTCTCCCCAGATACTAGCACTTTCTGAAGAGAAAGTAATTGCTATCTTAGTGCAAGCAGAAGCAAAAAATTAAAATTAAAATAAATAATCCAGCTTTATATTAGGAACACATTAGATAAAGGACTGTTGCTCTCTAGATGCTATTGAACTTTGACTCTCGTTGGACTTGGGCAGCATGGTCAATGGTCAAGGGTGATGGGAAATGAAGACAATAATATCCAGTATGCTTTCCCCAGGTTTTAATTCATGCTTGCACATCCTATGTGGAGTGAGATGCCCAATACCACATCCTACGGCTTACAAAGTATCCTACAATTATAATTTTATTATAGGACTTTTGGGCTCCTTGATAGCTCTTTCAGGGAGTAGTGGCTGAAGGGGAAAGGCAAGGAACAAGAAAAGGTTACAAACTAGTGCATGAAGGTGAACATGTGTCCAGCTGGCCCAAGGCAGAAAACACAAGTGTGCAAGATCATTTATCCTGGACTATTGCCAAAAGGTGTTAATTTTTCCAATGGCAATAATTCAGATTAAAGCTCTATGTGGTTGGGACAGGTGAAGGGAGGGAGAAGGGGGCATGCCCTGCTTCTAAGGATGCGCACAAACTTCATGTTCACCTTCATGCACTAGTTTGTAACCTTCCCTCATTTCTGTTTGGTTCCAAACAAAACAAATGGGGCTGATTTGGCTCGAATTTGAACATTTTTTCTTTGAACAGCAAGGTGTTTGTTTCAATTAAAAGACCCTCAAGCACATTTGGACCTCAGTCAAACAAGCTGTGTTTGTTAGGCTTGTTGGAACACCTCTTTGTTCAGTTCAAATTCAAGTTCTGCTTTCAAACAGGCAGGTATTTGGTCTGAAACCAAATTTTCAGACCCCTCAGCTTAATTTGAATCACTTCAAATGTGAACTAGTTTGGCACATCTCTACCTGGTTGCTGTTAACTCTGAATTCCCTTATGACACCAAAGCTGTGAATTAGGGATTTTCACGAATGGGTTCTTTGCCATTTGATTCATAACAAATTGAATGTTAGAACATTCATATTTGTTTGAATAGATCCCCTTTTAAATTGGTAGGATTCTATTTGATACAAATGTATTTGTACAAATACCCAATACGAATGCATGCTTTGCCTGGATATAGATCCTGGATGCGGATCCTGCATAGGGATCCTATGCAAACGCATGCATATTGGATACATATCCTATACCAACGCATACGTATTGATACATATCTGATACATATCCCCAGTTTAACAGATACAGATATCCCAAAACATTCGTATTCGTACGAATGTTGTAACATTTGATTTGTTTACAAATGTCCAAATTTGCACGAATAGTGAATGTTACAAATATCCGTGCACATTAAACCAGCTGACCAAATGCAGGGACGCCTTTGGACTGGCTAAGGTCCCACTTTCAAATGGGTTTTTGGTAGAACTTCGAGTTTCCACGACAACGACAGATATGCAAGAGGAATTACTTGAGTCCAGAATAGATTCCTTCCCCATTCCCTATTTATATATATATATAAATAAGCAGGACAATTGCCAAGTTTGATTGCGAAAGAGATAACAATTGATTGACAGGAAACACTAAAATTAACTCTTAAGAGCCTGCCAGGTTGCCTACCCTCCTCCACCACTGTCAGATGGATCAGTGTGGACTTGGTAACAACGGGACGATGCAGCTCAAAGTTGAATTCGCGGCTGACATTGCAGGTGTACGTCCCTGAATCATTGAGTGTGACGTTGTGCACAGAGATGGAGACGTCTTGCATGTCTGAGCTTCCTTCCCACTGGAGCCGGCCACTGAAGCGACTGCCAAACTCACGCTTCTCATTCTGAAACTCATAGATCTGCAAAAACAAAACAAAACACAAAAAAGATTAAAAAATAGGGCCACGTGTGGTCATTTCCAGAGGTTTGTGGGGTCCTCACACTTCATGACCATTTCAACTGAAACGGCTTGAAATCGCTTATATGGAGATACCAACATTCAAACCGATCACATGTCAGATAGTGTGTTTACTGCAAAAAGAGCAGTAAAAAATAGGGGGAGGGGACCTACTGCAGATAATAGAAGAACAGAAAACCATAGCCTATCAATAAATCAAAGGTCTGATTTCCAAGGATGGTCTATAAATATAATAATCTTTTCCAATCACCTTACTAACCTTACCTTTTCTATACTCTGGCTTATTAATAATAGTATATTTTCCTAATGATGTGTATACATTTGCATCGTTTTTGTAGTATATGTAGCCACTTGCATCCAGAAATCTGCTTCTTTAGAACATTCACCATGTAATGCTGTAAACCACATAACCTTCTATCACTCCATGTGCTCCCTTTAAACAAGGTGCTGACAGCACAAAAATGCACAGCCTGCCTGATGTGGAGGAGCATTGGCATCTGCCCACATCTACAGCAGCCTTCGTCTCAAAGATGCTGAAGGGACATCAGTGCCCCTCCGAGGTGCAAAATGTTCAGTATATGAAAACCAATTATGTGGCACAATGTGCCATTTTTGCATACAGGCTGGGGTGTGCGCGAATGCAATTTTCGGGATTCAACAACGACTAGAATATCCAAAAATTCAATTTGATTTGAATCTTTAAAGTTCAAATTTACCCCAGTTCACTTCGAGTTAAGCAAATTTGAATCTTATTTGTTTGAATTCTCAGTTTGAATTTCCACTTGCGAATGTGGACAACATTCATATGTGCCCATAGGCGTTGTTATGCGTCCCCTTATACATCTGTACACGTACGTACGTATCCCGTACAGATCCGTACAAATGCTTACGGATGTGGGAACGACGCGTACGTGCAAGTGCAGGCCAATTCAGGTACTGCAGCCTTGGTGATGGCCATGGAGCTGTCATGCTGCTTGCTGAAGATGTTCAAACCCATCACACCAAAGCCCTGCTGGCAGGCATCTCTTGGTGGCTCAGAGGGGACACCCCCCAATCCTGCCCTCCCCTTATCCCAGGACAAGAACCATATAGTCTATCTCCCAAGCTGCCATTTCTCACTGCACACACACAAGGCTTCCATCCATCCATGGAGACACTTACTGGTTCATCTTTGCCTCCTTCAGCCTTATAGTACCACTTGACCACAGTGTTGGCAGAGACTTCCTCCCGCTTCATGCAGGAGATGCATAAGAGCTTCATGTGTGACCCTTGGACCGCCTCTGTCTCGGACGGCACTTCGACGCAGACTGCAGAACAGACACCGGCTGCAAAGCAACATGAGACAAACTGAGCCAGAACACGTTTGTACACTTGTATGATTCGAAGAAAAGAAGACATTCAGGAATGGAAGAAGAGGAGTTATTGTAGCTCATTGATAGAACAAACTGCCTGGAAAGCAGCCTCTAGCCAAAAGTAGGCAACAGCAAACCACTTCTACATCTCTGCTGAGAAAACTGCTTAGAAGAAGGAGAAGCTGGCTTTTCTACCCTGCATTTTTCACCTAGTTAAGGGGATTCAAAGTGGCTGACAAAGCTTTCTATTCTTCTCTCCACAACAGAACACCCTGTGAGGTAGGTGGGGCTGTGAGAGCCCAGAAGAGAGCTGTGACTAGCCCAAGGTCACCCATGTGGCTTCATGGAACAGTGCGGAATTGAACCCAGTATTCCCAGACAAGAGTCTGGCTCCCTAACCACTAGACCAAACTGGATGTGTCCATGGAGTCTAGCAGCGGCTGTAGCTCAGTGGTAGAGCAAACTGCCTGGAAAGCAAAGGGTTGCCGGTTCAGTCCTCAGCTTCCCCCCAGAAATAGGCAGTAGCAAACTAATTCTGTATCTCTGCCAGGAAAACTGCCCTTTTAGTCAACCAGGAGTGGCTGTTCAGCAGTACCCATAAACAGCAACAATGAATGAAGGAAAACAAACATAAATGCAGAAGTAATACTGGAGCAAAATAGATAACCATCTGCTATCCAAAGCCCTTATATTTCTCAGTGAAAATAAATCTTATAATTCTTCATTGGAGTTCATGGAAAATGGATTAAATAACAGGATTTGCTAAGGCAGACTTCTGATCTCCGATGCTAATCCATATTTAATAAGAATTGGCTACCACTTATTAGGTTTATGGGATGTCTCCCTCCATTCTTCCAATATTGAAATCACAATGAGCACCTTTTGAAATGCCAGGTGCAGCCTAGATCTCAATTTCAATATCTGAGCTGAACTTGAACTTGACATTTTGGTGTCTGGACAGGAGTAAACATATTGCTAACCAACCACATGTTATATAATCCAGAAGTGCCAATTTTCATTGTGATCCTGGAGGACAGCTGTTACCTTTCTGAGCAGAGCTTTGGAGATGAAATAATATTTATGAAAAAGTGTAATTTTAGAACCCTCTGTAAATATTTCATTCTAGGCACAATTCTTTCCATTAATTTTTTCTCAAAGTACACAAGGGTTTTTTTCTTTATAAAAAATAGAAACCTAAAAGCTTACAGTATTTTTTAAAAATAAGACTATATGGGCATTGGACAGCACATGCAGTCCTGAGGCCTCAAAGGGAATGAAATGAACTTTATTGATTAGTCATTTGACCATATCCAGATTACAAAATATAAAATCATATAAAACGTACAAGGGTAAAATTAAGAAACAAAATAAAAATGGCATCATCATTTGTCCCCATCTTCCTTACAAGACATCCCATTCAACTCAATGAATGATTTCCTAAGTTGGACAGCTAGTTTGGTCTAGTGGTTAGGGGACAGCACTCATACCTGGAATACCAGGTTTGATTCTGCCCTCCTGCACGAAGCAGCTGAGTGACCTTGGGCTAGTCACAGCCCTCCTTTGATCTCTTACAGCCCCACCTACCTCACAGGGTGTTCTGTTGTGGGGAGAAGAATAGAAGGTTTGTCAGCTGTTTTGAGTCCTCTTAAATGGGTGAGAAAAGTGGGGTAGAAAAGCCAACTACTACTACTACTCCTTCAAAAACAAAGCTACCCTATATGTCGCCTGGATCTTTACTCCCTGAAGAGTGTAAGTCAACTTACGTTCTGCATTCCAGTGGGACACACTTTGTAAACAGCAGGCCCAAACAAGTTATTCAGGTAAACAAGATATGAAAAAGGTCTTCAACCATTGCTGCGCCACAAACACACAGTCTTTCTTCATAAGGTACCTGATAGTGGTCTCAGAAAGTTATCCCATCACCCCAATAGCCTTACTTTTTGTTACTATGCCAGTAGTTTTCATAGCATTTGTATCTAAAATGAAGTCCACGTGTCAGCTTGGCAGATGAAACATTGTTATTTACAAAGTAAGAAAACCAAGGTTGAAAATCATGCCACGGACCCTCTCGACAGCTAACATCTAGCAATGGTATATTGCTTTGAGCAAACTAGGGTTCTAGGATGCTACCAGTGTCTCCAGAGATGCTTAAGAAAAACATAATGGAAGGTCCTTGCTTTGAACTTTCATTTACACTACAAGGCATTTATTGTTTCTGAAGGTGTGCATTCATGTGTGTGTGTTTGCGTGTGTGCAATGTTTGCATAACATTTCCAAAACGATATCGCGGAGGAGCCCTTTTGGAATGACGTAGTTGAGTCAATGTTGCTTACATATTCCGCTATATTTAGATTTTCCAGAGTAAAACAAGGATATTCCAGATATCCATGCTTTATTCTAGGATATCCGAATAAAGCAGAATACGTAGCTGATGCCTGTATGCAGCCTTATTGAAAAAAGTTGGAGAACCGGGCAAAAACTCGCACTGAGTGGATAAAGGAAATCAGAGTGTGAAAGTTCTCCCAAGTTCAATGGAACCTCAGATGCAAATGTATTACTTGAAAAATTGCCGTGCAATTGTGCCCCACCCCAACCATTCAGTTTACTTCACTGTATTTCCTGATCTCAGTCCCTAATAAAGCCTAATCAGCCTTTTTAATGGTACTTTCCTTCCTAAAGTCATTTCCAATCCCTGGTTAACGGTTTTATAGCTTTTCCCTTTCAGGGGTTCTCAATCACTTGCATTGAGTGGTTTGATTGTGGCAATGAAATTCAAACTCTGGATCTCTGTTTTTGTGCTGCATTCTAAGTTTTACTCTTGGAGCCCAGAATCTCATTGCAAAAACCATCCCAGGGAAACAACTTCTACACCCTGTGCTTCCTAGTTTGTACACAGGTGCTTAAAATATATACCACAGATATTAACTCTTATTTACTGAAGGGGTGGTGGAATAAAGCTAATACAGGACTGGTTGCAGCATGCTTTTCTACGGCTTTCCTCCAGATTGTTTCATTTGTGCACAAACACACCATTTTACACTTTTCGACTGTCAGACCTTCAGCCTCAAGGTGACAAACAACTCTGTCTCGAATTATTGTTCACAAAACCTTGTCAATACGGCTCCTTTCTCCCCAGGTGCCGCTGAAGCCACAGGGCACCTTAACAATTACTACTAACCACTCCAGAGCCAGTGGAGCCTTCTCCAGAGCCCTCGGCTAATGAGAAAAGCTTGCCTTCTCCTTTTCTTCCCTCCTTCTCCCCCACCCTTCCAAAACGAACAATTTGTTTGCAAACCAGACTGTCTCCAGGTGTGAAGGGGGGTGTTGGACTTACCCCAGAGGACCACCAGCAAGGAAGAGGCACAGGCCACCTTGGTCAACGCAGCCATGGCTCCTGGCGAAGGACGTCCGGCTGGCTCCCGCTGCTCGGTCAAGGCTCCCTCAGTCGCCGTGCGACAGGATCCTTGGAGGCGGAGGGGCAGAGAGAAGCAGGTAGGCGTCAGGGTGCTGTCTAGGAAATGGGGTTCTGGGAAAGGAGGTCGGGCTGGTCTTCGGAAAGCCCTGGAGCTCAGCGCCGCTTCTGGGCTAGAGTCCCCGGGGAAGGCGCTTCAGCACCACGGAGAGCGCCGGCGGGGCCAGGCGCTTCAGCACCATGGAGAGCGCCGGCGGGCCGACGCCTTTGGGCAGCTCGGCGAGGCAGGTGGCGGCGCGCGGAGGGCGGGGAGGCGCTTACCTGCCGGAGGGCGCGGGAGGCGGCCCGCCCCTCCCTCCCTCCCGGCCCCGCCCAGCTGCTGCTGCTGCTGCCACCTCGGTACCCCGCTCCGATGCAGGGCGCCAGCCGGGGGGAAGAGCTCGGGTCGGTGGGGAGAGACAGAGGGGAGCGCAGGCCGATCGCCTCCCCTGGGGCCTCTGCAAAGCAAGCGCTCCTGCTCCTCTCGGCTGCTGCCTGGACAGCGAAGCGTTGGCCACGGCTGCTGCTGCTGCTCCGGAGCCCGGAGGCGCAAGGCAGCCGCCGCCGCCGCCTATCACTCGCTACCAGCCTGGCCGCAAGTGAAAACAATGCATGTCGAGCCGCCTGCTGGAGCCCAGCCTCCTACGTGGGCTCGCTCGGGCTGGCGGGGGACGGGTCGTGGGCCTCCTCCTCGCGCGAACAGGGCCGGCTGTTCCTTGATTTCACCCCCCCCCCCCCAGCCCCGCCGTTAAGCATGCGCAGACTTTTTGGTGGCATCAGCAGCGGCATCAGAGGACGCCCCCTTGCCACAAGCCTCCTCCTTTCCTTGCAAAGTGCGAGGGGCGGGAGGAGGAGGAGGAGGAAGAGGAGAGAGAGATCCTCTCCGGCAGCTTGGCAGAGCGTGCGGGAGAAGGGGCTTCCTTGGCAACCAGGGAGCAGTCTTCTCTGGAAATATCTCCAGCAGTTACGCGGGGAAGGGCACAGGAGGGCACAGATGAGCAAGAAATCCTGCTGTGGAGCAACCCAGCTGGGGTCAGCCAAGCGACTTTTCATCTAAGCCTGATCCAGACAGCACAGAAGGTGGAG
Organism: Aspidoscelis tigris stejnegeri; assembly: GCA_023333525.1. Taxonomy (NCBI): domain Eukaryota; kingdom Metazoa; phylum Chordata; class Lepidosauria; order Squamata; family Teiidae; genus Aspidoscelis; species Aspidoscelis tigris. Next base: position 19,673,517 of record JALMGA010000011.1, read on the forward strand.
TGGGGCAGCGCATGGACCTCTGGCTTCCAGAACCTAAAGGGCTTTGTAACCTCATCCTGCGCCTTCTAGTAAATCAGAGGCCAGCGGCTCATTTCGCCCTGCAAAACTTTCAGGGCCCGGCGCAGCTAGGCAAGGTCAGAAGGTCAATGGCTGGACACCACCACCACAACCACCACCCCTTCCTCCTGGGCATGGTGCTGTCAGGATGAGAGTCCTTAATGCTGACCTTTGGAAAGCACCAAGGGTCATTTTTTACAGCTGGGATGGCAGAGAAATCTGCTCTGCTCTTCTGTCTGGCTGGCGACCAAAGGTCTTAGTGGCAGGAGCTGGCTTGGACCTTCCACTTGGAGGGCAGCCATCAGCTCCATCGCACGCAGCTCCAGCCCTACAGGGCACTTGCAGTCAATCACAACTGGATTTAGAAAGAGGCATGAGGAGCTCTGCTGGGCTTCCGCTCACATACTTCAGCTCTTTCTCTCCTTGGGTAGAAGTAAGAAGGGCTCCTACCGTGCGGAGGGATTGTCCCTATTCTTGCTTGCACAAGATGAGAGGACTAGAAACAATCAAGGTAGGGAGTTCTCCTTCACTGGAGGTCTTCAAGCACAGGCTGGACCTACATATGTCTGGGATGGTTTAGGAAATCCTGCATTGAACATGGGATTGGACTCTGAGAGAGAGAGAGAGGAGTGTCTCTCTCTCTGTGTGTTTCTCTCTATGTGTGTTCATGTTCCTTTGGATCAAAATGTTAGGTCTCCCATTGGATCCAGCCAAAAGATGGAGCTATTCTTGGAAACCAAAGCACACTCAGATGTTGCTCCATTTCAGGTCAATCTTGCACATCAAAGGAACCAGAAGTTGCTTATTGTGATGCCTGGAAATCTTTCCCTGGAAAGCAGTTGGCTCAGGCCACGTGAGGCAGAGTGTTTTTCCTGATCCCTATTAACTCTTGGAGAGCAGTATTTCCTCCATCTCAGTTCCTCCATCAATTTTGGGAAGGGTTTGTAAACAGATTTATAGATGGGCATTGCCTTTTGGGGTATGCATTCTCACAAAGTTTGCCTGGCACCTTGTAAAGGAAGGCCGCTTAATCTGGCTGCTTGTTACAAGTGCAGAAGTTGCATTTTGAATATTAGGTCCTATGTAGAGATGTGTCAAACCTTTTTGGTTGGTTCAGAGTTTGCAGTTAACTGGAACCATAAGAACCTAAGAACCTAAGTGGAGCCCTGCTGGATCAGGCCACAGCCCATCTACTCCAGCGTCCCGTCGCACACAGTGGCCCACCAAATGCTCATGGGCATCTCAAGCAGAGACAAGGTCAAACCTTCTCCTGCTCTCGAATCCCAGCAAATGGCCTTAGAGGCCTCCTGCTGGTCCCCACAGCCTGAAAGATGTACTTAGGCATCCATTCTAGTAGTCATTCATACCAAATCACCCTGTTGCTCGAAAAGCCAGTTTCGAATGGGAGCGGAACCAAAGGGTTGTCTAATGGACCAAGCAAACCATGGCGAACCAAGGTGACTGGTGATTTGCAGGTCATTCACTACCATTCACCGGGTTTTGCATGTGAACTGATCCACCCTGTTGTTCAAAATACCCCACTTCAGACTGAACCAAACCAGGAGCAGTTCGGTTTGATTAAGAACTGCACCCACTCCATGTCAGTTTGTGCACAGCCCTAGATCAGAGCGAAAAATACCACCGTCTTCCTGAGAACCCAGAAATGTAAAGAGGACGTGTTTGAAGTGTTTTGCTGGCTGCTGAGCACGCTGCTTATTTATCATTGCACTCTGTGCATGTTTTGCTCTCAGTCTGCATGGCACAGGGGACTAACTTGTGTTGTTGTTTTTCCCATTGGGCTACTTCACCTTAACTTGCTCCACCAGATGGCGCTGGTCTGTAGCTCCATCATCCTTGCTCATTTGCTATATTTGCTGAGATAGTGAGGATCCATAGTCCAGCAGCACCTGGCTAACCAGAGGCTCTGTACACTGGAGCAGATGATCTTGAGAACTTAAGGTGTGTCTTGTTAGCCTGGACCAATGGCACATTTAATCCAGTGGAGACCTTCCAAGCAGAGCAGCAATATGATGGAGCCCTTTTTGTTAGAAAGAAAAATACAGTAATCATTGATAGCCTGGTCTCCCATGATGTTGTCTGGTTCTCTTCTGAAGCCATTCAGCTTTGGAGGCCATCACTAACTTTGGTGGCAGTGAATTCCATAGTGCTATTTGGAGGAATATCCTCTTAGGTCCTGAAGCTTCCAGGAGTCAGCTTTGCTGTGAGAGGTTCTATTGTGTTGCAAAAGGAGAAAAAACATTAGCTGATCTCCTGTGACCGCACCATATCTCACTCCAAACGCTGCCTCGGGTTCCCTAGTTCTTTTCCAACTCCATGGTCATTTGTCACCGAGACCCTTTATTCCACTGAATGTCTCTTAGGCTGTGTCTACACCCAAGTTTTAATCCAGCTTCAGTCCACTTTCAGAGTGATAGAACACATCAGCAAAGTGGGAAGCTGATTCCTTTTAGCCTTTTCTAACTCAGAAAATGCACCTTTGAGTGAAATCACCTGGAAAGAAAATGACCGTTCACTTTGCTGGTGTATTCTTCTGCCCTGAAAGTGGACCGAAGGCAGATTAAAAGCTGGGTGTGAATGCAGCCTTAGTCATCAACTTCTGCAGTGCTAGAGCTGGCACGAAGGCTAAATAAAGCCAAAGGAGGATATGATAGTGGCTTCTCCCTAGAGTTTTGTCCAGTAGGCGGATGTGGCCCTGTGCTACTTTCTGGATCATCCCAGTCTGGTAAACAGGGAGTTTTACTCCCTTGTCTAATAGCCTTCCAGTAACACAATCCGTTTGCAGCCAGCCAGGTGCAGGTCAGGAAATGCAAGCATCAGGATGTGGGAAGCTTTTTAGGTCAGCAGAGTGCCAGTGCTACTTACTCCTTGAGCATTCATCAAGGCAGGGAGATGAGGACAGACCATTTTCACAAGAACACATGATTCGGAAGGAGCCTGGGCAGTGAGCGCTGACTCAAGCACTACAAATGACCTACTTTCTCTTCTTCCTCTCACTGGGTGCCTGGCTTGCCGTCTTTGCCCCAAAGATTTCCCTCATTCAAATCCCAGCTTTAGTGGGTGAGAGGAGAGAACATTTTTCAAGTTCTGTCTAGCCTTGGGCTTCATTATCATTGAACAAGCCTGTGGGTGGGTGGGTTTAGCTAGCTAGCTGATGGCTGATGATGATGATGATGATGAAGAAGAAGAAGAAGAAGAAGAAGAAGAAGATGCTAGGCAGGGAGCAGAAACAGGGAAGGTGACAAGGCATTTTGGAAACTTGCCCCAAAGCTACTGTAATGCATGGGGGCTGTATCCCAGTGGCTGATGGGTGTTGTGGTCCACAGAAGGATTTTTTAGAAACTCCTTTCTGACTGTGGTGTGAGCTTGTTAGCACTCTCTGTCATGGGCTGGGGATACCCTGGGCAGTATAACACTGTGATGACATTCGAAATCATACGGCAGGAAGTGGCACTAGTTTTGACATCGAATGACAGAAGAGCCGGATTCCAAACTGCCTTGTCTTTTTAAAACTAGCCGAGGGGCGCCAGAGTTATGACCTGCTAATTCCCACAACAGGCAGCTAATATATTCTTTCTGACAGAACACTCGGCTGCTCTCACAAATGAGGTGCCTGACGGTGCTTAGGAAACACTGGGGCGTGATGGGAACAGCCTCCAGCCCCCCACTACAGTGCAACTGTCCCTAAATGTGTTTAGAAATCCAGAAGCATTCCACAGCAATGCACAGACCCAAGAAAGAACACTCAGGCATGGCAGCTCATTTCCTGCAATTGCCCCATCATCATTAATATGGTACCCAGTTGGAGAAAGGGAGACCAGGCCTATTTCTGCAATATTAGCTAGATACGAATTAGCTAGATCTGGAGCAAGCACAGCCAGAGGAATCTGCATTGAGGGGGCTTTAGAACAGCAAATGTGTGCTAAAGCGTGCCAGCACGGATGTAGACCACATTGATGTAGTCTACCGCTAATCCAGATTAGTGAGCCTCTAGCGCAGTTCTGATCCAAATCTACTCTGCTCCCATGCAGATGATGCATTGATCCGGATCCACAAGTAAGTGCGGAAAGGGCTTAGCTTCCCATGCCTTTAATAGTAGGGATGTACAAGAATATTCAAAACATTCAAAATTCGATCGAATTTGTTTGAATTCGAACCAAATGCCTATATTCGTTTTTTAACATTCAAACAAATTTTGGATGTTTCCGTCTGAATTATTCGGACATATCCGTACACATTTGTATGGATACATACGGGATGAAAACAACATTTAAGGAGACTCAAAGGAGGCTTTTACTGACTGACTCCTGTTTTAATGCCGAGATAATAGGTCTCCGTTTGTTTCTGCCCAACTGAGGTTCTTCAGAGAACAAGCAAGAGAAGCTGCTGTACTCATTTCCCCTGGCCTTCTGGACATCAATTAAGCAAATGTTATTTTAAAAGAGGAAAAGAGAGGAGCCTGGCATTTTTTCTAATTTTTATTTTATTTTCCGAAAAGGCAAAGGGTTCTTTTGTACCTGGCAAAGGCACAGGCGATCTGAGCCCTCAAGCCAGAGCAGGAAAGGAAAGGAAAAAAAGAGAGAGAGAGAACATTGATGAAAATGAATTGTGAAGGCTACAGAAAGCACGGCTGTTCCCCGCACAGCGGTTGCTATGGGAACATGAACAACCAGGGCAAGAAAGGGAAAAAGAGAGAGGGAGAAGGAGAAGAAAAAGGGGAAAGAAAAAGAAAAAGAACTGCCATTTTTGTATCAGGGGAAAAAACCAAACAGATTGGGAGATGTTATTATTTTTTTAACCCAGCATGTCTCCAATTTTCCATGAAAGCTGTGGCTTAAAAGGAACTCCTAAACAAGATTTACCTGTCTTTGGAATATACGGCAGTAGTAGAAGAAGAGCTGGCTTTTCTATCCCACTTTTCTCACCCATTTAAGGGGACTCAAAGTGGCTGACAAACCTTCTGTTCTTCTCCCCACAACAGAACACCCTGTGAGGTAGGTGGGACTGTGAGAGCTCAGAAAGAGGGCTATGACTAGCACAAGGTCACCCAGCTGGCTTCGTGGGGGAGGGTGGAATCAAACCTGAGGCATTTCCGCACTGAATCGCGTTCCAGACGGAACGCGTTCAGGCGGAAAGCTTAAGCCAGCTTCGGGCGCTTTCCCCGTTCACACACAGACGCGCCAGAACGCGTGTAAACGCGTTCCGGAGCGTCTGGGTGCGAATGGTCAAAGCGCCCGAAGCTGCCTTAGCCGGCAAACGCCGGCCAGGGGCGCGCCGGCAGCCGCGGAGGCAGATCGACAATCAGCTGTTTGAAAAACAGCTGATTGTCAAAGCCGCGCGGCGTCGGAGGCGCGCCGGCAGCCGTTCGGGAGACAGAAGAAGCGCGAACGCTTCTTCTTCCGAACGGCTGCCGGCGGCTCGTCCGCGTTGGAACGCGTGTAGAGCACTTCGAAGTGCTCTACATTTCGAACGCGGAAAAGACAGGTGAGGACACGTCGGAACGCAAGCCGCGCGCGGCCAATGCGGATGACGTGTCCTCACCTGTCTTTTCCGCGTTCCGTTCAGCCCCGTGCGAAAACGCCTCTGGTATTCCCAGATAAGAGTCTGGCTCCCTAACCACTAGGCCAAACTGGCTCACGGAGGGCTTGCTGGCGGCACTCTTATGTCTAAGAAATCATCTCCCCAAATGGAAGCCTCCTGCCCAAACTGAAAAGCATCCCCCCAACCTCCTTTGTTCTGATACAGAGGGCTTGTCCGTATTGCGCTGGTGGGAGACACCTTGGGGAAGTGCTTGCATCAGAAGAAGCTGCTCTCTCAGTCTTTGGGTGGCCTTGGCAAGGACCTTGGTAGCTCCATTGCACTTGATGAGCCTGTGAACAGAGGACCTCCTTGTCTCTGAGCATAGGGATAGCAAGTTCTCATGCAGACATAACACACTTTGCCCCATTACAAGAGGAGCAACCTCAAAGTTGTTCTTCATGCACTGAGCATTCTATGCCTTGAAAGGTCATCCAAGTTCTGGTGAAATGACTGACTTGGATGACCCTCCTAGGCATCTTCCACATCTTTTGGAAGCCATAAACACCTGTTCTTTTCACTACATCTTTCCCCCTCTCTCTCTTTTTTTTGCTTCTCTGGCACTTGTCCTTTAAAAATGCTTCTTAAGTAGTCATAAGGGATCTCATGCAGCATTCCATGGCATCTCCATGAAAGATGGGGGGAATGGAATGCTGGGAGATGTAGTTTCAGAAGAAACTGGAAGGTCAATAAATCAAGCAGCCCTCCTAGCGTGCAAATCCTCCTTCCTGCATTTGCTCTCGCCCATAGCTCCATCGCACAAGGCTACATTCTTTGTTATCACCCAAAGGAACCTTGATGCAGTTCAAAAAAGGAAAGAAATATTTTCCCCCCAATTCTACCAATGATTTTTGGCAAATTCTGGCCTTCGCTAGAGAACATTTGAAAAGATGAAAAGAGGAGGAGGACTCAGTGTTTCAATCTGTGTCCTCTTTATGTGTGCAGACAGATGGACATGGAGACATTTTTGGGAAGAGGCAGAGAACAAACACAGCATTTTGTGCTTTGTACCATGTGAGGTTTTAATGGGGTTAGGACACTAAGAGTCCATCTGTTAGAATTCCTAGTTCCATCTCCTGATCCTTCTAACAAAGGTACATTCTTGGTGCTGGTAGGACCAGCTGGGAGGGGGTAGGGGGGTCCACGAATGTATTTTTTGCATTTGCGTTTGAGTTGAATCAAGTATTTGAAAATTCAATTCGATTCAAATTTTAAAAGTCCAGATTTTCCAAAATCCAATTTGTATCCGAATATACGAATGTCGATAATATTTGCATCTGTTATATGAATTTGCATGAATCCATATTTATTCCATATGCGTCCCATTTTCATCCTGCATTATATGTGCAAATACGTATAATTTTCATGCGCATTCGTATATGATCGATATGGATCTACTCATTTGAATTATTTGAAAATCCCTATCAGATTTTCAAAAATCTAATTTCATCTGAATGTGTAAATTTGGATTTTCGAAAATCCAATTCAAATTCGAATGTCGACATTCGACAGATTTGAATCAGATTTTCAAATTTTCGAATATCTATGCCTATCCCTAGGAGGGGGTCATCATCCAAAAGAAGATGTCCTCTGTTGTTCTCTTTTGGGGTTTGCCTTCTTTCCTTTTCCCCTTTATGTGTGTTTCAATTCAGGGTTGACTAATGGGCCCCTAATCCACTATTTTAGTTATTTATTCACTTATATTTCAACGCACACACACCATAGTTGATGGTCTCAGGGCGGTTCACAATAAAATCACACATCTATCTCTGGCTGCACCAAGACAACCTCAAAAAGACTTTAGTTATTTCTGAATAGTTTTTGATTTTCCAGACATGATTGTGGTGCCCCCAGTACAGTTCCAGAGGATAAACCTGCTATCCCAGGTTTAAGGCATTGTGTCACTGCCTGACATGGAAAATGCAAATTTTCTACCTAATGTCTGAGCAAGGGGAAGTAGTCCTGCCAGTGCTTTGTTTTAAAGGACAGGTAAGTGACATCTGGTGGCTACTTCAAACTATTGACTCAATGGATCGTATTGCTATCATTAGTTAATAAATAGTTCTAACTAATCTTTTTTAGAGCTTCTATTTAGCTGCTTTGCCCTCCACTCTATCAAATCTCACGGCCTCTGCCCACCACCACTCAACTATGCTGCCTGGTGTTGAAACCACATTATTTATTTATTTATTTATTTATTTATTTATTTATTTATTTATTTATTTATTTATTTATTTATTTATTTATTTATTTATTTATTTACTTACTTACTTACTTACTTACTTACTTACTTACTTACTTACTTACTTACTTACTTACTTACTTACTTACATTTTTGTCCTGCCCTATACCTGGGGGTCTCAAGGTGGGTAACAACATTTAAAATCAAACGTTATTAAAACAATAGCATCTGCAAGTGGGAAGGGAAAAGTGTATCCCCGTTTAACTGAAGGCCAGGGCAAAGAGATGCATTTTTCGGAGACTATTTCATAGCCTAGGGGCCATCGCTGAGAAGGACCCCCCCCCTTAGGTGCCCACTCCTTTTGCTGCTGAGGGTGGTGGGACAACCAGGAGGGCCTCCCCTTCAGATCTTAAGACACGGGCAGCTCGATATGGGAGTAGGCCTTCCTTTAGATACTTCGGGGGGGGGGGGGCAAGTCATGTAGGGCCTTATAAGTCAGACTCTACAGCAACTGTTGGGCTGACAGGTTGAAGCCAGGCTTCTGTTAGCTTCCTCCGAAGCTGCTTGTGTGTTGGGATATCATGGGGGGGGGGGGGCTTTTCTAGTTCCTCCTACCTCAGAGGTACAGGGGTGAGGGACACTCAGAAGAGCCTTTTATGGGGTGACCCCCAGCCTCTGGAATAGCCTCCCTCTTGGGGTTTGCCAGATGTCTATATTATATGGTTTTCAGTGTCTGGTTAAAACATACATCTTCACTCAGGGCTTTGATGTTTAGCCCCCTTTGGGTGCTGTCCTTCCAGGCAAGGTGGATGGGAGGGAGGAAAGGGGAGAAGGAGGATTATATTTTAAATATATTTTAATGTTTCGTATATGTTATTATTTTTTTTAAACTATTGTGACCTGTCCTGGGACATTTCAGTGAAGGGAAATTAAATAAATAAATAAATAAATAAATAAATAAATAAATAAATAAATAAATAAATAAATAAATAAGTATTTAGTCAACAAATATCACAAGAGGCCTTTGCCACAGTCTTCGGAAAGCCACATAAAACCAGGAGAAGATATAAGATGTCAACATGTCAAAGATGATTACCCCACTATGCAGAAAAGACTGTATGGAAGACAAAAAGAAGAAGAAGAAGAGTTTGGCTGACTGCTGTTTCTAATCTAGCTTTGCCTGATAACCTGGAGAAAGATAAAAGAAAATAAAATGTAAAAAGCTTCATTGCAAAGTGAAATTCAGCAGTGGGTCACATGGGGGCAGTACTGAGCAGCAGAGAAGCCTGAATATATTAAGACATGCCAGTTCTGCTACTGCCACAGGGACTGAAGTCAGAAATCAATGAAAGAGATTGTCAGGGAGCGGGTGGCCTTGGAAAGAGAATCTCTGAACTTTGCAGCAATAAACCTTGAGGTGCTTTTGGATGCTTTCTCCAGGCATGCCTTTATAGGAATGCCTTACTTCCTGATCTCTGCAGAAGTTTATTCATTGTCAGAGCGCTGAAACGAGCCTTTTAAATGAATCTCCATTGGACAATCTACAGCTACCCATAAGTACAAAGTTGGCGGCATTCAGTAACTCCTGGATCTTTCAGTTTTATAGTTAGCTACTATTTGCACAAGTCCCTATGTTCAGCGGAGTCAGTTTTTATGTATGTTTATGCAGAGATTCAATTTGGGTGCTTTTTGTTCTACCTTTTTCCGGTCTCTAGTATAAGCAGCCTCTAATTCCAAGTGCCTTTTTCCACTAGGGCTTGGAAACCTTCTAAGACCCCATTAGGAACCCAATTAGTACCTGATCGGTACCGATGGGGAAGGCCCTGTCCTTACCCGGACCCCACTGAAGGCCCCATCTGCAAGGCCCTGTCCCCACAAGGGCAGGGGAGATCTGGGTTTAATGCATCCTTCAGGCCTTTAAAACTGGATTTCATGTGGTCCTGATTAAAGGTGTCCACAATGGGGTCTTCAGGCATCTTCAGGACAATAACACATGCTCTGAAGTAATTTGCACACCCTTAGTAGCTAGGGTACTGCCTGGCTGAGAATTATTATTTTTTCTTTTAAAATTGTAGATTAGGGTGGTCTGTCTGTCTGTCTGTCTGTCTGTCTGTCTCTCTCTCTCTCCATCTATCCATCTATCATCTACCTACCTACCTACCTATCATCTCCCACTCTGTATCCAAAGATCTCAGGAAAGGTCACAATGAAATATTTCTTTAAAAGATTTTAAAAATGACTACAACAATGAGTTGTGCTGAACTCTGCTGGTAAGAAGAGTTGGCTTTTATAATCCATTTTCTCACCCTTAAGGGGACTCAAAGCAGCTGACAAACCTTCTGTTCTTCTCCCCACATCAGAACATACTGTGAGGTAGATGGGGCTGTGAGAGCTCAGAAAGAGAGCTGTGACTCACCCAAGGTCACCCAGCTGGCTTTGTGGAGGAGTGCAGAATCAAACCTGGGGACTTCCAGATAAGAATCTGACACTCTAATCACAAGACCAAACTGGTAAGCTATTTTTGCTTTATTGCAAATCCTGGAGCATCCTTACAAGAGTTTGATGACCCACTTCCTTGAGGTTAGTGGATGGCAGTCTTATCTTGATAGGAAACCTGTCCTAAACAGGTTTCCAGTAAGCACAAAAAGAGCAATGATTGACACACACACACACACACACACACGAGAGAGAGAGAGAAAGAGGGATGCATACAGAGACACACAGACACTTTTCAGCTTCTCTGCCATTAAACTCATCCTAACCTAGCTCCAACCACCTGTTCCTATCCAAATACAAAGGCTGTTGTGTTGCATAGCCTGGGAAGGTTGCTCTGTAATTGTATTAAAAATAGATTGCACACCGCATACAGTAACTAAACAGTATGAGACACACCTTTTAAACCATCATTGGCTGGCCACATAAAACATTGTCTTTGTCTATAGTTAGGCAACGTGATGCATCTCAAAGAGTGAATCATGAAGTGCTGATATCACAGAGCTCCTTGCTTCCTGCACTGGAATGGTCCATTGCTGCTTCTCTTCTCTTCTCTTCTCTTCTCTTCTCTTCTCTTCTCTTCTCTTCTCTTCTCTTCTCTTCTCTTCTCTTCTCTTCTCTTCTCTTCTCTTCTCTTCTCTTCTCTTCTCTTTCCTCACCAGTTTGATCTAGTGGTTAAGGAGCCAGACGCTCATCTGAGAATCCCAGGTTTGATTCTGCCCACCTCCATGAAGCCAGCTGGGTGACCTTGGGCTAGTCACAGCTCTCTTCTGAGCTCTCACAGCCCCACCCACCTCGCAGGGTGTTCAGTTGAGGGGAGAAGAATAGAAAAGCTTTGTCAGCCGCTTTGAGTCCCCTTAAATGGGTGAGAAAAGCGGGGTAGAAAAGCCTAGTGGTATAGTGGTTAAGGAGCCAGACTCTTATCTGGGAATACCGGGTTTGATTCCGCCCTCCCACATAAAGCCAGCTGGATGACCTTGGGCTAGTCACAGCTCTCCTCTGAGCTCTCACAGCCCCACCTACCTCACAGGGTGTCTGGTGTGGGGAGAAGAATAGAAAGCTTTGTCAGCTGTTTTGAGTCCCATTAAATAGGTGAGAAAAGCGGGGTAGAAAAGCCAATTCTTATTCTTCTTCTTCCCTTCCCTTCCCATTTTTATTTTTTCCCTTAAGGCATAACCACACAAGCATTATCAGTGGCTTGCAGAGATGGCAACGCCCCCAAGATTCCCAAAGAATAAACAGGATGAAAATTTCCCATGACTCATACTTGATAGCTGTCGATTTTAGAGCAGGTAGGTAGGACAGTCAACGGTATTTAGGTCATTAGTTCAGATCAAATATATATTGGTGGCCACAACAACAACAGAAAATGGTTCCCTTCAGTTCATACTATGTGGCCTCTATGATCTGAGTGGCAACTGGGTCAGGGAGGCATTTAGTCTTTCATCACCACAGAAGCTCTTAAGAATAAAAAAAGTGATTCTACAGATGGTGCTGGGATCTTGGCTGGAGATGCCTTCCTCATTCATACCTTCGCTCCTCTTTTGCAATGGTCAGGAGAGAGAAATATCCTGATATCCTGCTCTGGTGCTTTTGTCATCTCCTCTTTGAGCCAGTTTGGTCTAGTGATTAGGGAGCCGGAGTCTTGCCTGGGAATACTGGGTTCGATTCCGCCCTCCGCCATGGCGAGTCACAGCTCTCTTCTGAGCTCTCACAGCCCCACCTACTTCACAGGGTGTCTGTTGTGGGGAGAAGAACAGAAGGTTTGTCAGCCGCTTTGAGTCCCCTTACATGGGTGAGAAAAGCAGGGTAGAAAAGCCAACTCTTCTTCTTTGGACAAGGGACTAGAGTTGTGCACCAACATTCAAAACATTCAAAATTCGATTGAATTGAATCGAATTGAATGCCTCTACATTTAAATGTAAACATTGAAACAAATTTCTAATCTTTTGAATTGTTTGTACAAATTATTTGGACATTCGTATGTGCATGGATATGTACGCATTACATACGTATCTGTACGCATCTTATTTGTATCCATATGCATTTGTACGGATACACGTGGGATGAAACGGGATGCGTACGGGATTAAAACGGGATGCTTACGGATGCCTACAGATGCATACAAGTGTTGACATTCGTATCTTCATTTTATTCGAATCGAATATGAATGTATTCGATTCGAATAAAATGTAAATACTTTCAAATTTTAAACTTTCAAATCAATTTGAATCTTCTGATGTTCGATTCAAATAGAATCAAATGCCGAAAATTGCATTTATGCAAATCCCTAAAGGGACTCCTTTGGCTGACTTTCAAATTCCCCTGAGCAAAGATAGTCTTGAGATTTTGCTATAAGCTATTTGCTATAAAGATCTTTTAGCTCTTTATTGTTGTTATTTATTCATTTTAAACATGCATACAGCATCTTTATTGTTATTATTTATTTCAAACATTCTTTGCCCTGGCCTTTGGCTGAGGCGATTATATTTTCCCCCCTCCCCAGCCACAGGCACAACGAACACAATACGGAGTGTACTGTTTTAAAATTGTTGAATTTTTAAAGTGTTTTAATCTGTATTCTGTTTTTAACGTGTATCTTGTTTTAATGCCCATATTGTGTTTTTAATCTGTTGATCAATCTACTTTTACCCGCCCAGAGACCTTAGGGTATGGGGCGGGATAGAAATGTAAACAAACAAATAATAAATAAATAAATACAGAATATGACATGAGAAATTGGACGTGCATTCAGAAATTCAAATAGTTAATGTTTGCAGATATTCATATTGAAACAAACAGGGGATTGTTGGATATCGAAAAATTTGATCCAACCAAACCAGTCTCCATTTGCAGAGATGAACAGTTTGATCAAACATTAGTGATCTGCTGTGGTTTTGCCTATGAAAAGGATTTTTTATTTCAATGGAGAAATATTATTTTTCTTTCTTCTTGAGCCAGTGAGAAATCAAATGCGAACAGCCATTTTTGCAATTGAATGGCTTTGAGAGCAGAATGAACAAATGTGTGTTTACTTTGATGGCAAGACAAAGATATCTAAAGGAGCGCCTTCTCCCATATCGACCTGCCCGTGTTCTAAGATCTGGAGGGGAGGCCCTTCTGGTGATCCCTCCGCCTTCTTTAGTTAGACGGGTGGGTACCCGGGAGAGGGCCTTCTCGTTGGTGGCCCCCAGGCTGTGGAATGGTCTCCTCCTTGAGGTGCATCAGGCCCCTTCTCTGTTCTTATTCAGGAAGGCGGTGAAAACGTTCCTATTCACACAGGCCTTTGGTTAAATGTTCCCCACACTTCCCCTCACTGAAAACCGCTGATGTTTTTAACTGTTTTGTACTTTTAAAACTGTATTTTTAAATTTGTTTTATTTTTGATACTGTTTTTATACATCTGTTTTAAATGTTGTGAGCCGCCCAGAGACCCTCGGGTATGGGGCGGCATATAAATTGAAATATAAATAAATAAAAAATAAAAAACACACTAGGGGTGTGTGTGAATAGTAGTGATGTTCATCATTTGCATAAAATCACATGAATTAGTATGACTTCGGACATCCATATACGAATTGAATGTTATGGCGTTCATACATTGACATTCATACGAATACGAATGTTTCAGAACATTTGCACGAAGCTTTGGAACATCCATGAAATGGGGAGGTGGGAAAGCAGCTGTGCCAGTCACATCTGCAGTGGGTCCAGAGTGAATGTGACGTGGGGTGTTTTTCCACTATCAGAAAGTACCCATTTTTGCACCCATTAAGGACCCATTTGGGTGTGAGCCGGATGATACCATTTCCACCACGGCACCCATTTGGGACCCGATTGTTTCGACTGCTGCTGGGGAAATCCGGATCAAATGGGTACTTTCTGCCCTTTAATCTGGATTTTCTGTAGACCCCATTAATGGGGTCTACAATGGGGTCTTCAGCTAGAAAATCAGATTAAAGGGAGCCTGTTTCCATGCTTGTGTGGCAATGGGGTCTAGAGCAGGCTAGCGGGAGGGGCACCCATGAGGGGCACCCATGGGGTTCCAAAACCTAAGCTTCAAAGTCATTTCAAGGTCATTTCAAAGTCACTTCAAAGTCTGTGCAAAATAGCTCCGGAGCATCTTTGAAATCTGTGCTGATCTTCAGAGTGAACTCTGAAGTGACTCTGAAGTTCACTCCGAAGATCAGCACAGACATCAATGGAGCTGTTTTGCACAGACTTCGAAATGACTTCAAAGCCACTTTGGAGACTGCACCCCCTGTCCCCCCAAACACCTGGGGTGACAAGCAGACCCCTCATGGGTAGATCCAGATTTCCAAATGGGTGCTCCGGTGTTTCCATGGAAGGGAGGCTAGCACCCATTGCTATTGGGTGCTAGACCACCCATGGAAACACATTGGGTACTACCCTTAATCTGGATCTACTAGATCCAGATTAAGGAATGTACCCATTCCTTAGATCTGGATCTTCTTAAATCCGGATTAAAGAAGCGTGGTGGAAAAACACCCATGGTTTGAGAACAGATTCAAAGTGGATTCAGGGCAGGTTTGATGCTTTCAGAGTGTATATGTTACAAGATATGTATTGGATAAATTTCACCTAAGTATTGGATGCATATTCCTCCCTGTTCCCTCCCACACCATTTTCCTTTTGTATCTTGTCTCTTTAGATTGTAAGCCTGAGGGCAGGGACCTGTCTAAGATTAATATAATATTTTAACATGCCCTCAGACCTCTGAGTATAGGGCTGGATAGAAATACAAATAATAAATAAATGAATAAATTTATATTTATTTGTTTATATTTATATGTATATCCCATCCCATACCCAAGGGTCTCTGGGCGGCTCACAACATTTAAAAACAAACATATCAAAACTGTATCAAACAATATTAGAACCAGTACAAGGTTTAAAAATCCAGCATTATATACTGTTTGAAAAACAGTAGAGTCTGCAATGGGGGAAGCATAGGGAGCATTTAACCAAAGGCCTGAGCGAAGACGTACGTCTTCACCATCTTCCTGAACATAAACAGAGAAGGGGCCTGACGCTTCTCCAGGGGGAGACCATTCCACAGCCTGGGGGCCACTACCAAGAAGGCCCTCTCCTGGGTGCCCACCCGCCTAGGTGGTGAAGACGGTGGGATAACCAGGAGGGCCTTCCCCCCAGATCTTAAGATATGGGAGAAGGCACTCCTTTAGATAAATATGAGTTTGTATCGGATACATATCAGATATGTATTGGATATATATGAGTTCACATCAGATACTCATCCGAATTTGTAAGAATACATTCAAATAGAATAGAATCCTATCACATTCGAAGGGGATCTATTCGAATGAATATGAATTTTCTTACATTCAATTTGTTACAAATCAAATGCAAAAGAAACCCCATTTGTGCACACCTCTAAAACACACAGATTTCATTCGTGCTCATTCCTACAGCATCCTGCTTTTGATGGAAAATCTCAAATCGATTTTTTATCAATGCCACAAGCTATTTGGAGGAATGGAATGGAATGAAAAAATATTTCCTTGATTAATGAAGATTGGAGGATCCTTCCATTGGCCTTCCTTCTTTCTCAATACTTTAAATACTTACTGAAGTTGCTCACCAACAACCTGACTTTTATTCAGAGAAAGTCAGAAAGGGGGGGGGGAGTGATAACGCCATGTGAACAAATAATGAAAACCCACTAATGTTGTTTGGTTCTGAGGATCACTGAGGGAGGTAGAGAAGAATTTCATGAGGTATGCTTTGGTAGATTTTTCTTTCCTTATCTCCCTTTTCTAAAATTAATGCCTAATGCTTGAAGACACAAAAGATCCATGCACTTATGGGTTTTTTTGTACTTTATTCACATTGAATCAAATGCAAAAATAACTGTATTCATTCAAATAGATCCTTGTTGAATGTAGTGGGAGTTGAATTAGATAAATAAATAAATAAATAAATAAATAAATAAATAAATAAATAAATAAATAAATAAATAAATAAATAAATAAATAAATAAATAAAAATGTTCAACCCTTATGAATGCATACTAATCCCGTACGTATCCTGTATGACTCCCATATGACTCCCATACGAAGCTTCATACGAAAGTATTGAAACATTCTGTTCAAATTTAAATGCCAGTCTTCGGATGTGCCAAACTTCAGTTCAAATATGAATGTCCAAATTTAGCCAAATTCATATGGATTTGGAATGATACGAATATTCGTGCACATACCTAGTGCTTATGCCTTTTATTGAAGTTCTACAGGTATCACAGGTAGAGATAATCAGCTGTAGCCAGGATTGTGTGTAGCCTAAAAGACGCACTGAATGCACTTCTAGCTGATAAACTTTGGAGTTCCCTGGAGCTGGTTCTCCTTCAGAGATGAAGTCTTCTCATAGTTCAGGTAGAGAGATACGGAAGAGGGTGAGACACCTGTTGGGAAACCAGCTGCTCTATGTAGCCACCTGTGCAGGTATGCTGCAGATGAAAGCCCCATTTCGCTGGAGAGCATCCCAATTACTTGTAGCAGACCCCGGCATTAGTCTCAACAACAGGAAATGGAGGCCTGTTTGTTCCCATTGAAGCGAGACCTGATTTTTGCTGGCATTTCCGATTGTCTTCTCCACCCCTGCCTGTAGCAATCAAGTTCTTGCTTCACGTGCCTGGTGGCCTCTTTTCAATCGAAGCTCCCAGGGGAGGGGCAGAAGCAAGCCTAGAATTCCCTCTCTTAGCTCCCAGCATATTAGCTCTTATGCTATTGCAGCAAGCAGGCTGAATCAAAGCTTCCACGGGCCTCACAGCACTGATTCTGGAATGGAAATGAATGAGGCTACAGAAGGCGAGCAGGAGTAAATAGGACAGGCCACACCCACAGTTTATAAAGCTAGAGGATGAAGAAACAGAGAAGGGGTGCAGAGCCAGGCTGGTGTAGTGGCTAGAGCGTTGGCCTAAGTCTCAAAATCCTCTGAGTTCAAATCTTTGCTCAACCATAAACACTCAATGGGTGATATTGTGCAAGTCTCTGCCTTTCTGTCTAGCCTACTACCTTACCTGGGAGAGGGCCTTCTCAGTGATGGCCCCTAGGCTATGGAACAGTCTCCCTCCTGAGGTGTGCCTATCACCTTCACTACACATTTAAGATGGCTGTGAAGATGCACCTCTTTGCCCTGGCCTTCAGTTAAATGGGGATGCACCTTCCTTTCCTGCTTGCAGAGACTGTTATTTTAATATATACTGTCATTATTTTAATGATTCCCATACGTGTCGCGTTTTCATCCTCTACGTATCTGTGCAAATGTGTATGGATACCAATAAGATACGTATAGATAAAAATAATAAACAAATATAAATAATATCTGTACACATACAAACATCCAAATTATTCATATGAATGATTCAAAATATTTGTATCCATTCAAATATTAAAAATGGATGTCTGGATGTTCTATTCGAATGCGAATGTCTGAATTCGGCCGAATTTGATCGAATAACGAATATTTCTAATATTATTGCACGTCCCTATAGGAGACCCAGTTTTCTTCTTAGCATGATTCCAGGTAAAATTTGCATGATGTAGGACTAGGAATATTCAATCCCATTCTGTTTAGAACCTAATGAGAGGGGTGTGGGGGCCTTTGAAATCAAACCAAGTCCCCAAGACAATTTGAGGCTTCGGTTTGTTACCAGAGAAATCAGGGGTTATATAACTGAACTCCACCAACTTCCCTGGTTCATACTGAGTCAATGGGAGTGTTTTCACTTCCAGGATGTGGAGATTTGCAAGGGAGCATTTATGACAGAAGTTAATCAATTTCCCTTTGCTGTTGGCTCCTGTGCCACTAGAGCAAACTTAATGCAACGGGAGGAATTTCACTATTTTACAAACATTCTATAAAACCAGGGCAGTATTTCAAAGTTTATTCATAACCTGTTCACCCACAAATGTGAGGTTTAGTTCCACTGAATCACAAAAAGAAAATGTTTATGTACATCCCTATTCAGGATTGGAAAGTCCTGAAGATAGTGGAACCCATCATGACATTTGGTTTGTTCAAAGAGAACACAGTGTCCTCTTCCTCTTCTTTCTTGTATTCTACTGTACCCTTGCATTTGGTATTTATTTGTATGCTGACTCCATAGAACTCGCTATATAGGTCAGATGCACAGGCTATTGAGAGAAGAAAACAGCATATATTTTTCCCTAGACACAAGAACATGGAACTCATGTGGTGTGAAGGTGCTAATGGTGACCAGTGTAAAATTCTTGGACAACATAAATACCTCCTAGCAGGTACTTGGAATTTGTTGCACCACCAGATTGTTTAAGGATGTGAAGAGCTTTTGTCTATCTCCTGAGCGACCTACATAAGGGACCCAAACAAATTAAAGAGCTGAGTAATAATCTCTTTGAACGTAAGAGGTGCCATTGTCATGGGTTGCTTCCTGATTGATGTACCAATTTAAGCTGCAGACAATATAGATTAGGTGAAAAACAGATGCATACTTAAAACAATGGCTCGGGACATTAAGCTTTTGGTGGTGGTGGGTCCTCCACATTCAGGCTAGTCCTCTGTGATTTTCTCTGATTGCAAAAGCTAAGCAAATTCAAGACTGATAAATATGCAGTTGGGATTCTACTTAGGCCCTGATCACACTAGTAGTTTAGGACAACTTCAGATCATCTTCAGGTCTTGTTACTCACATTATTTTTATTCAATTCATTTTCCAAGCCGGCCTACCCCCGTTAGATCCTTCTAACTGGAGTCCTCCTTTCCAGAGGACTCAGCCCATTCAACATCCATACACATACTGCCATCAGCAAAATGCAATGTCTCTCAAATGCAAAAGACTGCATCTTGCAAAATTTTATCATATCAGCCATTGCTGGCTACAGAAAGCCAGGATTTGCACAACACAAATGTTTGCTGCAGCCAAGTGTTAAGGCACAGATGTATGTTCCTTCTTTCTTGACATATTCTTTCATTTTTTTAACTGATCACCGTTGTATTATGCCAACCAAATGCATGTTGCAGAAGGTGGAGCAGCAAGCGACCCAAAGGGATAGCCAAAGAGAAAACATAATACCAGAGCCGCATGTTGGATGAGAATGGCAGTCCAATGTATATATTATTCTGATTCTATTCCGATCTCAGAAGGCATTATGAAATTTCACCCAGAAGATCAAGACAAAGCCCTGATTTAAATAGCAAGATAAAACCAAAACGCTCATCTTGTGTTTCCTCGACAATACCCATCCTGAGATTTTGGATCAGAAATGAAAGGGGCTATATGGAATAGTGAATTCTAGACATTTGTTGTGGCTTAGAAGGAACTCTTTTAAAACTTTTGACCTCATTCTGGCCTGGGTTTGCCACCTCATGGAAGGCAAACCCATTAGTCTTATTACCTATTCTAAGCATTTGCATCAGTATAGGAATTTCTGTAATGGCGCAATCATGACTACTAACTTTATTATATAGGATTTTGTAGCAGGAAGAGACTGAACGTCCGTTTATGCATAGGAATAGAGCGCTTTTCTTCTTTTGACTTTTAGGTGCCATTGGGTTTGGCTAGCCAGCTGCTGGTCATTGTACAAGCACTAAAGATGTTCATAAACGTAATTTGGCTGTTCAGATCAGGTAGAACAAAACACCCCTTTGTTTGCTTTGGATGTGGACTTTTTTCTCTGAACAATCAGGGTGTTTGGTTCAAAGCAAAACCTTGAAAACCTGTGCTTACTTTGGATGCACTTATAACAAAATTGGAATGATATACATAAGATTAGCTTGGCCTCTATGAAAGGGTGACACACAACTTTGTGGAGCATTCCATATATAATGATGATGATGATGATGATGATGATGATGATGATGATATCACCATTGTTGAAAAGAAGGGGTTGTGGTTCATTGATGTCACTATACCAGGAGACAGCAGGATTGACATGAAACAAACAGGGAAAATTACAAAATCCAAGCAAGGACCTAAAGATTGATGTTCAAAGACTCTGGCGCAAACCAGAAGTGGTGGTCCAGTGGTGATCGGCACACTGGGTACCATAGCAAAAGGCCTTGGATGGCACTTAACATTGACAAGGTCACCATCTGTCAATTGCAATTTGCTTGTTTGTCTGGGCATCTTCTTGGGAAGATCCTGATGTGTTATGAAATATCAAAATTGACAAGTCTAGTGATGATGAGGATGAAGATGACAATGACCTTGGGTGACACTTGAAACAGATCTGTGTTGACAAAACCACCATTGGTCAACTGCAAACAGCCACAGTGCTCAAATGTGCCCACATTATAACCAATACATTATGGCATCCTAAGTTCTTGGGTAGAACTCAATGTGTGATGAAGACCAACTCTGCACTGTTATTTTGTGTGTAGTATTATAACAACAACAACAACAACAACAACAATAATGTAAACCTTTCAGTCATGAACCTTCCAAATACCTTGAATGGAACAAAGTATGTGTGTGGGTTCATTTGAACACCCCTTTGTTCAATTTGGCTCCAATAATTTATTTGCGCTCTACCCAGAGCCCAACGCACATGGCAGGATAGCATGTAGCTACCACAAACTTTCCCCAGAGTTGTTGTCATTCATGCTTCTACTTTAATACTTCCCAGAGAGAGTTTTTGTGACTGTAAAATGAAGCAACCGTTACAGTTCTATGTCTCAACATTTGACTTTCCTCCAAAGAGTTGGAGATGTATTTATCTGGCCTCTGGATCCCATGTTTTAAACAACCCGATTTGTTCTGCAAAAACGCATCTTGTGCCTACAGCAAATCCTGTGATAGGAATGCCGGGCAGAAGGAATATTCCAAAGACTTGAAACAGCTGGGAATATAGCGGATGCCCTTCCATTCTCCTCACTTGCTCAATACAAAGAGAGAGTACAATTAACAAATGATTGTTAATTGACTCATTGGGTGATAACATCCCAGTGAGACTGGTCACCTGTGATTCCTCTCCAAGCTGTCAGCCCCAGTTTCCACCCCTTATCGAGCTTGACCTAAGGATCGCACAGGACAGTGGATAGTTGCAACAGAGAAAGACTTGGGTGGCCTGCGTTTTATCTGCCACTTATAGTGGCGGCATAGGTAACAGCAAAACCCCTGCAGATGATGGGTGCCAGCAGTGTTTGAAATCAATGGCATGGTGGTAAATCACTCTTTGATCTCGCCCTGTCAAGGCTGGATCAAATGGTGATTTCTCACAGAATTGTAATGCTGTTGAGCTGGCAAGGCACATGAGAGTTCTGGGTTCGAGATATACATGTAATGAGAAGTGTGAGATCAGTTCAAACAGCTGTTTGGTTTCGATTTCAAACTTGTTTGCAAACAAAAAATGCCATTTTTTCCATTGAGAAAGTGTTTTTCCAGGTATACTTGCAGGCATCGGCTGCCACGGCCTTTCTCGCATCCCAGTAATGAAGGCTAATTTTTTTGTGGTGGCAAAACCAGAGGTGGCCAAATTATGTTCCTCTGAAAATCACTGGAAGATCAGTACAGATCCTATACACTCTCAGACCTGGAGTTCACTATCCCTTTGTCCTTCACACACGTGTGTTCCAAATAAGTTTGGCTCATGGGTAGAGAATCCACTGTGTTCAGAGTGGTCAGTTTTCATTGGCACGGAATTATACCCTCATTGCATCTCTCTTGCCATTGGCTCTAACTGTTCAAACTCTTAGCAACCTTTCACCTGATTTGTCCTCTGACCCAATGCGCTCCAGTCCCAAAAGCCAGACTGGTCCGAGCGTTATAGGTTCTCTAATTCACCAACATCTAAAGGGCCACAGTCTGAGCTTTTCTGCCTTATACTAACGGATATAAAGTGATACTTTTTACATTGCAATTAGTTATATTTTGCCACATCACCAATTCATTATGCAATGTGCCTTTATGTATGTAAAGTGCTGTACAAGTATTCATTCCACCCACACACATAGAGCTTGTGACGCAAGGTTGGCCGTGCAATTTCCTTGTTGCAGGCGCAGCCAAGATGGGTATTACGGTTTTGGGATGTTCTTCCTCCTGACTGAGTATTCTTTTTTTAATTTTTATTCATTTTAAATGCAACATAACATAAAAAGAAATTTTAAAAATCTATCATACGTCTTGTATCTTCTCTTGATGTATTGTTATATTGCCTTGATATTCTGTAAGACTTCCCCCGTTTTTCCAGCTTCTCTTCTTTATATCGCTTGTTTCTTTGCTTTCCCCCGCAATCTTATTGTTTTCCAGCTGCCTTCTTAGTTTTTAGTCAAAACCTTCCGTTATTACCTGCAATTCTCATAGATAGTAAATAAGAGGGTGCCAATCTTCTAAGAATTTATCTGTTGTTCTGTCTTTTACCAAATTCGTTAGTTTATCCATTTCTGCCAAGTCTACCAGTTTAATTAACCATTTATATCCAATAAGAATCTCTTTCTCCTTCCATTTTTGTGCATATAATAATCTTGCTGGATAATAATCTTATCCAGAGTATTATCTACTATTCCCAGCAAAAACAATTCCGGTTTGAATAAAAAATGCATCTTTAAAATTAATTTCATACTCTTGACCACTAAAAGAATCAAAAGCACATTATTAGAGTACTTCCATACTTATTAATGATGGGGTGTCCCTTTGTAAAAGGTCCCTTTTTTCTGGGAAGCCTTAAAGACCCCCCCCCATATTGCCGTGTTACTGGAGAAGCCAATCTTCTGTAGGATTTAAGATGCTCATCTTGATGTAATCACCTCAATTTTTTTTCCTCCAGTACAGTCTAGCTAAAGAGTTACAACCTAACACCATCTTAAGAAGTACAACTGCAAGTTCCCTTTACAAGAGCCTACGGAGGGAGAAGAGATTTCTAGATCTTCTGAAGGAGGGGAGGCCACAAGGGGCATGCCACCAAGCAGACGGTGCTGGTTTGTCAGCCACTTTGAGTCCCCTTAAATGGGTGAGAAAGGTGGAGTAGAAAAACCAACTCTTCTTCTTCTTCTTCTTCTCCTCCTCCTCCTCCTCCTCCTCCTCCTCCTCCTCCTCCTCCTCCTTCTTCTTCTTCTTCTTCTTCTTCTTCTTCTTCTTCTTCCTGTTATTTCTGCCAAGTGCTTTTTAGTTAGCCAGTTTAGTCTAGTGGTTAAGGAGCCAGACTCTTATCTGGGAATATCGGGTTCGATTCCGCCTTCCCCCATGAAGCCAGCTGGTCACAGCTCTCCTCTGAGCTCTCACAGCCCCACCCACCTTGCAGGGAGTTCTGTTGTGGGGAGAGGAAGAGAAAGCTTTGTCAGCCGCTTTGAGTCCCCTTAGATGGGTGAGAAAAGTGGGGTAGAAAAGCCAACTCCTCCTCCTCCTTCTACTGCGCAAATCATATTTCTCCATGCTTTTTCCTCAGTTTAGCTCCCTTTGTTGTGGCTGCAAGCTGCTACCAGTAAAGACATGTTTCTTACTCCACAGGTTGCTGATGAAATATTTTAGTTCAAACAGGCCCCAGTCCAAATGTGCAAAAATAGCTTGCTTGTTTGCGTTAAATTCATAACAAATTGGATATTAGAAAATTCATATTCAAATAGATCCCCTTCGAATGCGGTAGGATCGTATTTGATACAAATGTATTTGTACAAATTATTACGAATATCCAATGCTAATGCATACGGATCCTGGATACAGATCCTATATGAACACATATGTGTCGATACGTATCCCCAGTTTAATGAATGTATGAACTATTCATGCAAATGTTCTGGAACGTTCATATTTGTACGAATGTTAATGTGCGAATGTCATGATATCCGATTCATATACGAATGTACAAATATTTGTGCACTGCCCTATGGTGGGGTTGCCACATGTACTGCGAGAGAGGCCACCAAGAGTAGCTTATATAATACAACTAGCGGGGCTATGGGGCTATGTGAAGTTCTCTGTGGATAGAAATGCATTTGAGGGAGATCAGTGGCGAGATTCCAGTTTATAGCTAATCCTCCTCCACCACTCCATCTATTGCATATCAGGCAGAAGCACTAAATGCTGCAGTAGCTTGTTAGTGGAATAACGCTGCCGTCTAACAGATGTGGCTGACCTATAAATCGGCATCCTATTAAACCTAGCTGTGCCAAATCCAAATCTCCTCTCCCTTTGTTGTGATGTTTCTATAATTGATGCCTGGGTACTTACAGGCAGAATGCTCCCAAAGGCTGTTTGCAGGGAGTCAAGAGCAGGTGGATTATTGTCTCCTGCTTGAGAATATCCTGCAGCAATTGGTGAGGCACTGTGTGAGCTGGGGTGCTGGACTAGATGGGCTGGACCTTATGCAGCAGTGAGCCAGTTTGGTTTAGTGGTTAAGGAGCTGGACTCTTATGTGGGGGTACCCGGTTTGAACCTGCCCTCATCCGCAAAGCCAGCTGGGTGACCTTGGTCAAGTCCCATTCTGAGCTTTCACAGCCTCACCTACCTCACAAGGCGTTCTGTTGTGGGAAGAAGAACAGAAGGTTTGTCAGCCACTCTGAGTCCCCTTAAAGCAGTGGTTCTCAACCTTCCTAATGCCGCGACCCTTTAATACAGTTCCTCATGTTGTGGTGACCCCCAACCTAACCCTAACCCCAACCCCCAACCATAAAATTATTTTTGTTGCTACTTCATAATGACCCCTGTGAAAGAGTAGATCGACCCCAAAAGGGGTCCTGACCCACAGATTGAGAACCACTGCCTTAAGGGGTGAGAAAAGTGGGGTATAAAAACCAA
Organism: Aspidoscelis tigris stejnegeri; assembly: GCA_023333525.1. Lineage (NCBI taxonomy): Eukaryota > Metazoa > Chordata > Lepidosauria > Squamata > Teiidae > Aspidoscelis > Aspidoscelis tigris. The sequence continues at coordinate 19,698,593 of JALMGA010000011.1, forward strand.
CTCTTCTTCTTCCTCCCTGAAGCCAATTGGGTGGCCTTGGGCTAGCTACAGCTCTCTCTCTGAGCGCTCACAGCCCCACCTGTCTGACAGGGTGTCTGAGGTGGGGAGAAGAACAGATTTGTCAGACGCTTTGAATCCCCTTAAATGGGTGAGAAAATCAGGGTAGAAAAGCCAACTCTTCTTCTTCTTCTTCCTCTTATGTCCTTATAGACAAATTAATGGAGGACAGGTGTATCAATGTCTACCAGAACTGATGCCTAGGTGTGACTACCAGGTTGAAGAGAAGCAGGCAGGACACATCCAAGGGCTGTCTGCAGGGAGTCAAGTGTAGGTTCTAAAGTTTCTCTCCAACCATGTTACTGAAGCCCAACTTCAGGTCTGATAAGAAAGAGGCCACCAACAGTACTGTTTTACTCCTAAGTGATCTCACTTACTTTCTAGCCTTTTCCACCCTCAAAAGGGGCTTCGAAAGCGTAGGCCAAGTGCAACTTATCACAGGGTAGGAGAAGACACAGTTTCCAACTTGCCATTTTGTAGCGGCTTTTCCTCCTGGCTTGCCTTTGCCAAGCACCCAGACAGGTTTTGAGTAGCAGTCGGTGACAATTATAATAAATCAAATTGCAACGTGAAGGAAGCAGGCGAAAGGTCACCCCTAACTGATTAGTCATTGTATTATTTAACAAAGCTGCATCACATAAACAGGGGAGAGCCCGGCAAGGACAGAGAGAATGAAACTCTGGTGCAAAATGAAGAGGCGAGAGCTTTTAAAAACCGCTTAAAAGCGCCACAAACATGCTGGCCGTCGTTTCGTGTCTGAGAATGCTCTGCCTGCAGACTTCCCTGCCACGTTCCGGTCAGACCAAGGAGTTTCCTCTTACGCTTGCCAGCTGAACTCTCATCATCTCACTCGTTTCAATCCTTGCGAGTTTGACTGGCAGCCGGTGCAAAACTATGATGCGGCGCTCTGGAATTCCGAGCTCCTTGCCTGCATGAGCCATGCCCGTGCCAAGGAGGTGGTTGTGCTGAACTCACAGACCTGCAGAGGTCGGATTACAACAACAGCGGCTGCCTGTGATGGAAAAATTAATTATCTCTGTCTTTTACCCCAATTGGCCTCCTTCTTTTCCCACCCTCTAATAAGAGGCTGAAAAAAATAAAACCCAAGCCACCCCACACACCTGACAGACAGCCTAAATGGATTAATTACTGTACAGACCCATCAGGCACCCACACAGAAAGTTTCGTAGCAGGATTTGCAACACTCATCAATGGGAAAAAATGGCCTTGCAGAAAGCAGCAGGAGCTAGCGCCTGGCCTACAGAGGCATGTTACTGTACATCGTCAGAGACACCATTGCTCAGGCTGGCAAACCTGGAAGAGCATACTACGGAGAGGGTAAATGTGGACATTATAATTATCCCAGATTCCTACCATTCTAGGTAGACCCTGAAAGCGCAGAGGTCTATTTGCACTACGGCCTCTAGTGCAAATTGTCCAAAATTCTACTCCACATCTGGTAACCATTACTGAACCTCTGGCGAAGAGCATACACATGTGGAGTAGGCTGTCATATGCGGAGTAGGACTGAAATGGGTCCCCCAGAGGCTCCAAGGCTGGAGACATTTGTTCCCAGCTGTCAGAGCCCTCAGGGGCTGCCTCCAGAACCGGTGTGAGCTTTGGGGCAGGGCTAAAACAACGTCACCATGCGGACAGCACTGCTCCAGATTCAGGCTTTCTGTGTCCTGGACTACCCATGGCCCAGACCCACTGGACTGGATTAATGCTGAAACACACATCATGCCCAGCAGTGAGGCAGAAGGTAAGGCAACTACAAAGTAGTGGTATCAGGTATCACAAGCAGATGGGCCACTTTGGAGGCTGCAGTTCTATTCATCTAGAAAGCATTTTGCACCTGGTTGATATTAAGACTAGGGTGGCCAATACCAGCTAAAGTCAATCCCTAAGATTATAACATAATCGCTGACTCACATTGCACGTATGATGAATCAGCATTTGCATATATGTGTGAGACACACAAATGACAACCAAAAGAAGAAGAGTTGGCTTTCCCATTTAAGAGGATTCAAAGCGGCTGACAAAGCTTCTGTTCTTCTCCCCACAACAGAACACCCTGTGAGGTAGGTGGGGCTGTGAGAGCTCAGAAGAGAGCTGTGACTAGCCCAAGGGCACCCAGCTGGCTTCTTGGAGGAGAACAGAATCGAACCCGGTATTCCCAGATAAGAGTCTGGCTCCCTAACCACTAGACCCAACTGGCTCACTCATTATAAGCTAACAGCGGGAATGCAAGAAACCAGACCTATCCAAATTGTCTATCCAAAACCAACCCCTGATGGCTCCATGAAGTCCCTCATACAGTTCTCTTGGTCACAAATTAGAAGTTATTTGTAATTACCTTTGGCTCTATTTTTAGTGCAAACCTTTCTGGGCCTTTACACACTTACTTATACTGGCCAACTGGAGGCCCCGCCCTCTGCTAGACTGTTCCATCCACATTGGATGGCACTTAGTCTGGTCTAGAGGGTGCTAAACCAGCCCAGAAGGCATGCAGAAGGCTGCACGCATGCATGCTTCCATGGGCTGGTTTAGCAGGGGGGCCGCTGGAGAACATGGAGGCTGGCTCTGAAGTTTGCAACATCTTTGGAGCCGGCATGACCTCTGCCCCTAAAAAGTTTTCAGGTGCAGATGGCTTGGTGGCTTGTTCCAGGACAGTTGAACAGTTGACCTGCTGGACCAGGCAATCAGGGAAATGCAGAAATAACTTCTGTTCAAGAAAATGAACAATGCCACCACTAGCTTCAGGAGAAGAAAGCCTTTTGAGCTGTCATCCCATGAGAGTTTGAGATGAAAAGACATCCTGCTTGTGAACCCATCACTTCCTAGCTGTTAATCTCTGGACTCCAAGAAGAATTATTATTACCTTTCCTTCACCTACTTTGCCCACTGTCTTAAAAATTCCAGAAGGGAAAGATTGGATGAGATCAACAGACCTTTAGATCCATCCAGTGAGGAAATCAAGTCAACGGTGCCTAGATACTACACTCCTTTTTCTTGTTCTCTTCCTTCTTCCTCAAATTCCTTCCGACTTGTTGCTGCCATTAGCTGCTGTTGCATCAGGAAGAATGTGCTAAGTTGAAATAACCCAAGACGTTTTGTCCCTGAGGGGGAGAAGATAGATACACATTTTTGGAGATGCTGGTGGTGGTGGAAGAGAGGCCCCCTTGCCATCCATGGAACTAAAGCCATCAGAGGGGAAGGAACGGTGATAACAGCCCTCCTTTTACAGCCTGAACAGATGCTTAGGGTAGATAAAAGATACGGTGAAGAGAATAATACTGCCAGTCGACTAAGTTCAGGCGTCATTTGAGCCCAACAGTCAATATAAAACACTAGGGATCAACTTTCAGTCAGGCAAAATCAGAGTTCAGTGATATTCTGAAAGCCTTCTAGATGTTTTCAGGAAAATCACAGCAAAAGAATGGCTAGGCATTGCTAGGCCTGCACAGATGGCCAGTTGAGGCCAGGCAGGTGCCCGGCCAATGAGGGGCTGCCCCACGAGCATGTGCAGAATGTCACTGGCCTATTCCAGCCAGAATTGAGCCGGCAGCAGAAGGTAAACAGCGTTCTCACATGCATGCGACCCCAGGTCCTTCTTTATTCCTATGGCACTGGCAAGCTCCACCATTCCCACATTCTGTGTGGCTGTAAAAGAGCACTGTTGCAGGATTTCCATCCTGAGCACCCACCCCTCATGGAACACCAACCCTGCAGTGACTTTCTGGGTTCCCTGTTAATCCTCCCTCATGCCATTCCTTTGCTTGTGTCATTCTGCTCCAGTCTGGAGCACCAAGCCTGCATGGAGGTCTGGTCTAGGGCCGCAGTGACACCTGGCATTTAAGTCTGCTTCAGGAAGGCAGTCATAGTCAAGCCATTTTCAGCCTGGAATGGCTTTGTTACACCTTCCTAAGGTGGCAAGACAGAGGGGCGAGGGGTGAGGGCAAAGGGGGGTGCAGGGGCGGCAGTGGCAACAGGGGTGGTGGCAATGCAGTATTGTTCTTGGGCAAAAACCCTAGCAAAGAAGGAAACAGCCTGATCTCCCTTCTCTTTCTTTTTAGAATGGAGGTTTTGCGAGCAGCGCGTAATGGCGGAGATCACGGTGAAAAGGGTGGAACATCAGAGGAAATCAGCACTTATAAGAGGAAACAGAGAGAATGCACCTAAAAGTACACTTTCCTCCCCCAAATGTCCACTTTGCTGTTCCCATTGTAGAAAATAAAACGAATTTGATCCTGAGAACAGCACTGAGACTTCTTTTAATCCACATAGAGATAGCCTGCTTTCCGGGAGCTTTAGTCCACAAAAAGCACTGATTCTTCAAAACTGTGGGAACACTGAGGACTCATAATGGTCTCTAAACCAATTACATACTGCTTGGGAACAGGACTTCAGAGTGGGAATGCCTGAGTGAACAAATACATTTTCAGTTGGGGCCTAAAAGGTGTGTTAGTAGCCACCTCACAAACATCGATAAGGAAGCATTCCAGAGTTTGGGTGCCACCACAGAGAAAGTTCTGCTGTTGAACCCTGCAAGGTGGATGCTCTGTCTAGAAGGTAAGTGGAAAACCTAAAAATGCTACTGTGGAAAACCCATGACCAGCGCTGGGTTTTCTAGCAATAGTAAAAAGTGCGTTGGAGTTTTGGTAGGATTGACTATGGTAAGTGAGGTACCTCCCTCCCCCATAGCTACATTGTAATGGTGTGCTATATTTTCCCTGTCTAGACAAGTCCTGAAAGTTGCATGATGTTCACTTATCAGCAGGACACACAAACACAAAAGGCACACAGGAACCAAATAAAGGACCCCTTCTCTTTGGCCGTGTCCCCATGCAAGCCGTTTCGTTCTGATTGGGCTCGTATTCGACCGGGTGCGGGACCAAGATCAAATGCTCCCTGTCCCCATGCCATTCCCGGTAACACAGGCTGGATGTGGGCTGGATGCAAATAGAGCCGTCCCCATGCAAAGAGCACCAAACCCCAGCACGGGGGAGCAGCAGCATCTCCTCTCCGCCCCCTCTCTCCTCATTGGAAGCCAGATTGATGTTACCCTACCCCTGTGCTGCCCACTGCAAATCCCGCATCTGTCCCCCTTAGTGGCACAGAGAAGCCAGGACTGAATGGCAAAAATAATGATTACCCCCCCCCCCAGCTTTTTAAGCAAAGCTGCTATGAGGCTTGGCAGCAGTTGAGCAGTTTTGAGCATTTCTGCTCCACCTGGGAACTGTGAGAACATTCAGCAAGTGGAAAAGGGAGGAAAATCAAGCCATTATCTTGCCTGCCTTGTGATCGGGGATGGGGGGGTGGAATACTTGTATAAAAGAGTCTTGTTGGGCAGCGAAGGCCATTCGACCCCCTCATTGTTTTGGCTTTAACACTATTCATTGCCAAAAAATCTCAGCAGGTGCGATCTCCAAAGCACAGGGCAGGAATGGCGAGCACAGGACACGAAACCCCATCTCCCAATGACGCGAGCACCAGTCTCCTCCCCAGATAGCCCGGGACGGTCCCCATGCGCAGGCTCAGCTTGCAAAGCCATGTGTGCCGAGTCACCAAACCATGACAAGAACAGTTTTTTTCCAGGACCAAATTTGGTCCTGGCTTGGGCAATTTGGTCCGTGGAAATCTGGTCTTAAAATGCATGGGGACGCCCCTTCCCGAATCCGATTTCTATTTGGACCAAAAATGCATGGGGACATTCTGTGCTTAATTTTATTCCATTTTGTTTTCATTTATAATGCCTGCTTTCTTCACGTCTTCATTTTTGTATTGTGGATTTCAAACATATCAGACATCTTGCAATTCTATTCTGGCTTCAGCTTATTTGCTCAATAACTTATATAATTGATTCTAAATCTTTTCAATACTTTACTGAAAGTCAGTGCCATAAATGTTAATAAATGTCAAGAAAGGACCTTTCCTATGGATAATCTGGGAATTTAACTACATACAAAACCAATATTTTCACAGGGGACACTTTTATCCACTCACACATTTGGCTTGCACCATCATTTCTGCTGACTCATTCTGAGAGAATTAGGGAAGTGTGACTCGAATACTGGGAAACATTAAAGGGAATCCAGCTTACCGTCATTCCCTTATTCATTCATGCACAATCTGCTTATAATTTACTTTGTGCTAATTATATTATGGATATACCTTGATTTCACTGCTACCAAAATCAGCAGGTGTTTCATCAGAGAAATGAAACTCTATGGCGTGCATGAGAGGGAAAGAGAGAGAGAGAGAGAGAGGGAAGGAAGTTACCTTACTTCGAGCTGATCATTGGTCTATCTAGGCCAATACTGCCTACACTGACCAACAGCTATTCTCTAAGTTATCAGAGAGAGGGACCATGGTCATATCTTCACTTTAAACCACCTTCAGTCCATCTTCAGGTCTCCCTGCTCACACCTGTTCATTTCTATCCATTTTATTTGTGGACTTTCCACCCTCCATTTGGACTATCTTGAATGGAAAGTCCACAGATCAAACTGATAGAAATGCAAAGGTGTGAGTGGTAAGACCTTAAGGTGGATTGAAGAAGGCTTAAAGTGAAGGTGTGATTGTGGCCAAAATGTCTCCAGCGGCATTACTTTGAAGAAGCAGGAAATGGTATCTGAGATCTTCTGCAAGTAAAGCACAAGTTATTTCACTAATCTGTGTTGTCCATGGTGGGTCACAGCTTCCACTTCGGAATACCCTCCAAATGCTATTTCTGTGCATGCTCAATATCTCTGTGTGTCTTCTCTGTGGCAAAGAATATACCCACGGTGGGCAATATTACCTCTTTTCGTTCCCAACTGTGCAATCAGCTGATTAGAATGAATTCTGTTCTTGAGTCGGCAGCTCATCTGGCCACTTCACTTGTTTGCTGACTCTTTTTCGCCCCCGTTTTTCCTATTCATCCTCATAACTTTTTGCTCACCCCTGCCACCTGTTCGCTAGGTTGCAAGCTACTGAACAGGATTTGGAGGGCAAGGAAACAGCTGGCAGGCTAAGAAAGCTGCCGGAAAAGTGTCGTGCCCACTCTGCAGTGATTTGGAAACTCTCATTTTACAAATGCATGCAAAGCTAATGTTCAGTTGTTCCTAAATGGATATGATGCTTCCTCCCCGCCCCGCCCCCCTTCCCAGTTCCAGGATTGCCCAGGCACTATTTTACATGAAGCAGTTGTTTTCTAACGAGGAGTCAGGGGCAATGATGTAAGTTGGCACTGGAGCTGGAAATTAAAGTTACAGAGTCGCGCCAGGTGAGGCTGTTAGGTAAAGAGCTGAAGGAAGGGATACCCAGGGAGGCAGGATCAAAACGACTCATTCACCAGGGAGGTAGAGCTGCAGTATTCCACTGCAAACATGAGGTGGCAGTGTTTGAGGTGGAAATTGAAGAGCTTTGGGGGGGGGAACTCACTTGGAACAAGACAGAATTGGATCACTTGGGTTTAAAATAAGAGGTGTTTTTTTTTTAAAAAAGAAAAATCATGGTAGAATCCTAAAAGCCCCCCAAAGCATCACCTCTACTGTGACATATGTTTGTTTGTTTATTTATTTATTTGTATTTCTATCCCACCCTGTACATGAAGGTCTCCTAAATGTATACAGTGAAGGAGCCTGACACACATCAAGGGGGAGACTATTCCATAGCCTAGGGGCCATCACTGAGAAGTCCCTCTCTCGAGTGCCCACTCCTTTTGCTGCTGAGGGTGGCGGGACAACCAGAAGGGCCTCCCCTCCAGATCTTAAAGCACAAGCAGCTTTATATGGAAGAAGGTGTTCTTGTAGGCATTTGGGCCCCAAATATCCAGCTGCTGGGCTGATAGGCATGGCATCTTACTTTCCAGGCTTTGAAGCTGGGTGGAACCTTGAGAAGTTTGAAGTGCTGAAGTTTGGACCTTGCGCAATTAAGTGAGGGGTAGGAAGTAGTGGTGGAAGTCAGCCATATTCTCTCCAGTGCTTAACTGTACTGGGAAGAACACAATCAAGGGCCCTTTCTGCACTTACCTGTTAATAAGAGACCTATTGGCAGGAGGGCCGGAGGAATGTGTGTAGGATGCCTTAGGATGGAGCATTTGCTATGCTGGGCCAATGGTTCCGTTCGGAACCGCCCCAGCCCGTCCCAGAGCACCCACATGCATTCTGGGTGTAGAGCATGAAATCATGTTCTACACCCTGTCCAGGGCATTTGCTATTCCGGAGGGAGCGCATTTGCACACTCCCTCCCTAATAGCCCCGGTCCCTGCCTCTGGCTGCCCCAATTGGGCAGGCCGGTTGCATACCTTCCCCGGTTTCCTGTGGGTTCTAGGGGACCAGACTGGGTCCCCTAGGGCCTGCAGGAACCCCCCTGGGCACCACCACCCCGGGCACAGGCTTACACGGGGACGCACGTGCGAGGCACTTACCTCATGCTTGCCCGGTCCTGAAATGGCGAGCAGGGCCGGCAGCACCATTCGGCTGTAGTGCCAAGAAGGCTCCTGGATCAAGGAGCTGCTAAGAACACATCATCTGCACTGGGGTAGAGTAGATCTGGATCAGAAATGTGCCAAGGGCTCACTAATCCAGATAAATGTGGTCTGCATCCCTGCTAGCACTCTTTCACACACATTTGTGAATCTACAGCCCACTCCATGCAGAGGCCTTTGTCTGTGGGTGATCTGAGACGTTTTCGCATTACTCCCGTTCCATTTGGAACGGGAGTAGGACGGGAAGCTTAAGACAGCTCCCGGCGCTTTCCCCTTTCACACACAGACGCGCCAGAACGCGTGTAAACGCGTTCCGGAGCGTCTGTGTGCGAATGCTCAAAGCACCGGGAGCTGTCTTAGCCGGCAAAGGCCGGCCAGGGGCGCGGAGACAGCCGCGGAGGCAGATCGACAATCAGCTGATTGTCAAACAGCTGATTGTCGAAGCCGCGCCGGCGTCGGAGGCGAGCCCGCAGCTGTTCGGGAGACAGAAGCAGGCGCGAAAGCTTCTCCTCCCGAACGCCTGCGGGCGGCTCGTCCGCGTTCGAACGCATGTAGAGCACTTTAAAGTGCTCTACATTTCGAACGCGAGAAAGACAGCTACGGACACGTCGGAGCGCAAGCCGCGCTCGGGCAATGCGGATGCCGTGTCCGCAGCTGTCTCCCACGCGTCCCGTTCACCCCCGTGCGAAAACGTCTCTGGATCTAGCTAATACAGATCTAGCTAATACAGATATAAGTAACATGGATTCACCAAGGTAAGTGCAGAACGGGCCAAGCTAATTTGTCCATGCCACCGCCAGCCAGTGGCACGGACGGTAGAGAACACCAAGTGCCCCCAAATTGTTTCCCACATTCTTTCCACTCCTCAGAGGGGGGGCTGCAGGCCAGGTGGGGGTACTGAATAGGGATGTAGATGAATGGGTGTTTCTGCATTTGATTATATCGAATTGAATGTAAGAAAATTCGTATTTGTTTGAATAGATCCCCTTTGAATGTGGTAGGATTCTAATCGATACAAAAGTGTACAAATTTGTACAAATATCCAGTACAAACACATACATATCCCATACGTATCCCGTAACATATCTGCTCTGAAAGCATCAAATCTGCCCTGAATCCACTTTGAATCCGCTCTCAATCCATGTCCGATGTACTTTGGATCCATTGAAGATGTGACTGGTGCAGCCGCTTGTCTCACCTTCCCAGTTCACAAATGTAACGAAGCATTCATAAGGGCGCTCTCAAACGTGTTCCATACATCTTGCTTTCTCATGCTCTGGTTCCCTCTCTGCCTGCAGAATGTGCATCCACAAAACTTTCACAATGACAGACTGGACATTGTACAAGGTCCCTGTGAGCATCACCAGGAATTTATGATTTACAGTATAGAGTTCCAGTGCAGTTACCGCAGAGATGAACAAATAAACATTCTCTAAGCATCCCCATTCAAAGACTTCTGCAACTCCCTTCTCTAACACAGGCTGCAGGCATGCGCATCAAGAAGCATGATTTCTCTTAAATAGCAGCAGCTAGCTGCTTAAAAAGTAGTTGAAGAAAAGACCAAACATGTTAAATTGGGAAGTTATTCAAAATCTCAGACCCAAAGATAGACTGCAAGTTTAGTAAGGATTCAAAGAAGCCCATGTGGATACCAGCACAGTTAAATAAGGAAGCTATAAAGGGCAGTAAAGCTAAAGTTTGGCTAAGTTGTTAAAAAAAAAAGAAGAAAACAAAATAAAAGTTTGGAGCAATCAAACTTAGGATGATAAGAAATGAAAATGAAATGAGGAAGAAACAGTGACATCAAGTCAATAAACAGAAGGCCATATGGGCCAATAAAAATATGAAAGGAATGGAGAAATGGGTTGAGGAAGACTGATTAAGTCCCATTGACTTTATTGGTTGTTTCCACACTTACCTTGCCTGGAGCAGTCCAACTATTTCCATCCACAGGCAGGATGCCTCTAAAGGCCATTTGCAAGGATTTCGGAGCAGGTAAATGTTTTACCTTCGTCTTCTGCTTGGGATGCCCAGAAGCAGTTGGTGGGTCACTGTGTGAGACAGGATGGTGGACTAGATGGACTGTGGCCCGATCCAGCAAGGCTCCTCTTATGTTCACACTATTCTGGGATAAGATGTGAAGTGCTTTCAGCATACAGAATATGAGGATGTCCTGGTCCTAAACTGGTAACAATGTGGATATGTCATAGCTGTTCCAAACCACAATGTAGATGTTCCAGAGATGTTCCAGACCACATTAACTATATCTCCATCTGAGGCTCCATCTGCCTTCTACGTCACTTCTGCTGCACAAGAACAGGTTGAACAGAATGGTCTTCAATGGCAGTGCTCCAAACCTCCAGAGTTCGAATAATGAACTTCAGAGAAGGTGTTTAGGCTTTGAAGACAGGGCTATGGCTGGGATGAATGGGTGCTGTGATGTTGCATCTAATCAGAAATGAGGCTGTTTTCCTTAGGCATTTTCGCACCACACGCGTTCCATTTGGAACGCGTGTAGAGCGGGAAGCTTAAGACACTTCCTGACGCTTTTACCATTCACACACAGGAGCGCCGGAATGCGTGTAAACGCGTTCCGGCACGCCTGTGTGCGAATGCTAAAAGCGTCAGGAAGTGGCTTAGCCGGCAAAGGCCGGCCAGGGGCGGCGAGATGGCTGCCAAGGCTCCCGCAGCCGGCACGGCAGGCAATCAGCTGATTGTCAGCCAGCGCCGGCGGGAGAGGAGAGCCCGCGGCTGTCAGGGAGAAAGAAGCATGAGCGAACGGCTGTGGGCGCTTCGTCCGCGCCGGAACGGATGTAGAGCACTTTAAAGTGCTCTACATCTCGAACGCACGCAAGACAGCTCCGGACGCGTCGGAGCGCAAGCCCCGCTGCGGCAATGCGTATGCCGCGTCCGGAGCTGTCTTGCACGCGTTCGAAAATGGCGTGTGCGAAAAGGCCTCTTGTTCTGGAACATGTTCAGAAGCATCAATGAACAGGATCAAGCTGATCTCTAGTTTGTATTCCAGCCCAGAACCATCCTAATGGTCCCTATCCTGATTTACCAGTAACCTTAATTGAAGAGGTCTAAAACCATCCCATGCTATCTGTTCTACTCCAGTCATTAATGCTTCAAACCAAACAGCAATTTTTACCTTGTGCATTTCCCTATTAAGAAAATATGGGTGTCATGGAAATTATGGTCAGAAAGGTTTCTCTTTTTTTCCCTAAATGTATCAATTTATTTATTTCCTTGATCCTAAGGTCTCAGTCTGGGTTACATCGTTTAAACCAGGCAAGTAAAATAAGAAAGAAAAGTTTTTTAAAAAACAGTAAAAATTGAAAGTGTAAAAGTTATACTTTCTTAACTTTATAATTAGGAGGAAAAACAGCTTGCAGAGCTAAAAACTGAACCAAAACTTGGGTTAACCCATTGAAATCGATTTAGAGCAGCGTGTGCAAAAGAAAGTTATTTACATGGAAGAAAAAGAGTTTTATACCCTGCTTTTCTCACCCATTCAAGGGGACTCAAAGCGACTGGCAAACCTTCTGTTCTTCTCCCTACCACAGACATCCTGTGAGGTAGATGGGGCTGTGAGGGCTCAGAAAAAAAGCTGTGACTAGTCCAAGGTCACCCAACTGGCTTCGTGGAGGAATGTAGCATCAAACCCCATGACTGCAAGATGAGTCCAGCACTCTAACTACAAGTCCAAACTGGTTCATTCTACCAGACAGTGTACAAAAGGAAGTACTGTGGTATTCACATGATTAAAAGTTTAAGAGGAAAAAGCTACAGTTGTGTCAACAGAACTGTAGTCTGAGGAAAATAATTTCTTTTCTATTTTCCCAATCACCAAAAAAGGAGGGAAAAATCAGTTTCTCTCTCTCTTTTTTAGGCATTTTATTTCATGAACCAAAGCTCTTTAATTTTTTCACTGCATGTGTATGGCAGTGTCTTGCTTGTCATTGTCTTGCTTAGAAACTTATCTTTTACTTGATTTCTGATAAAAATCTCAAGCTTCAGAAAGTGTAGTAAATCTTTCTCCCCTGAGCAAGATGCCATTTTAGAATGCTACAAGAGAAAGACCTAAGGATTCTGTGTCGTTGTTGTTGTTCTGTCTTTTAAGATTTAAAGCTGGAGTTCATATTCCCTGAGGTTGGACGTGTGGCACAAGAAATCCAGTGGTTTGTGAAATCCAGAGTTTCATAAAAGCAGAGATTCCAGTAGAATGGCGAGGGGCTTTACTGCTGAACCCATTGAGAGGATGTGTGGCAGTCAATACCTCATAAATCCATCCCATATCTTGTGTGAACAGATCTGAGAAGAAAGATAATAAAACACATAGATGTAATTCTTTTAAGAAGGAGTTGGGGACAGAACTCCATGGAGATACCAGGACAAACTGAGGCTGTGTAAGACACAGCAGAAGAAAAAAGACCATCTCTGAGGTGCCTCTGAGGCAGCTTGGAGAAGGTTTTGAGGTGGGATTGTCCACACACTAGTCTGTCCCTCTCCCTCTCTGTGCTAGAAAAGGTGGATTAGAGGAGGCCTGGCAGGACCACACGAGGACCACACACACGGTGTCTTTGAGGTTCCTCTGAGGTACCCCTTTTGTTTTGTATGAACATAGCTTCTGTGGATCTTGCTTCTTGGTTGGAAGGAGTGATGGCTGTCAAAGCATAATTAGAAACTCTGACCTGGAACTTGTATGCCCATTACTGTGGTATTTTTCCACCTACTAGTTTGATGAAGCAGAGACTGGGCTGGCCTCAGGAAGGCAAGGAGGTGTGGCCAGGCAACATTCATAAGGACCAGCAGGCAGCAGGTACTTCCCACAGGCTCTGAAAGGTGAACCTGTCCAGGCTGAAGGATGCCTATGTGTGTGTAGGGATGATTCTACCTAACCTGTGAGGTATTTTAAGGCAGCTGTTTTTCATAACCTCAGCTGGGTTCTTTTTTTTTTTTTTTTGGTCATTTTAATACCTCTTCTGACTCTTAATCCAAGCACATTAGCTTGGGATAGTCTTCTTCTTCTTTTTGCTGGGGGAGAAGTCCATCGATTCACGTGGTCAAAAGAAGACAGACTCCACCATGGGGAAGGTGAGTACATTTGATATCCAATAGCTGATTTCTCAGTGTTTTGGAAGCATCACGTTTTAAGATCAGAAATAGCACCTCTGCTTTTGTTCCTTATCCGAATCTTCTTAAAAAGGTGAAAACCAGTTCTTCTAACTTGTAGTATTAAAGAGAAATAATATTTCATACAGAGTTTTGAAAAACTGAACTTCTGTCTTCATTTTCTGTTGATCAGGCCTGTAGATCTAGTCCTCTAAAGTCCCCTAGAAGTTGGGTGCGTTTTTTCCTTGGTCAAACCTGCGGTATCTCCATCCCCTGGCCAGTTTGGTCTAGTGGTTAAGGAGCCAGACTCTTATCCGGGAATACCGGGTTTGATTCCGCACTCCTCCATGAAGCCAGCTGGTTGACCTTGGACTAGCCACAGCTCTCTTGGGTTCCCTTAAACGGGTGAGAAAAGTGGGATAGAAAAGCCCACCCTTCTTCTTCTTCCTCTCTGAGTGAAAGGGAACAGGACCACACGTCATCACACCATGTGATGGTTCCATTATGGGTGGTCTCATGTTCTGGGCTTGAGGACGTCACCTCATCCTGTGTCAGCCCTAGGAAGCTTAGAGAAGAGTGCTGAAGATGCAGTGGGTTTGCCCAGGTTAGGTCTCCATCAAGTTGCTGGACAGGAGGTAAAGGTGCCCTGGCATGCCTATACACCAGCATTCCAGTAAGGAGGGCATGGTACTCTTCCAAATTACTTCAAACTGAATTATGTTCAATGCTAATATTGCATTTCCTCCAAAGATTTAAGGCAGCGGAACAACTCTGTTTCTTCTCTCTTTATCAGCCGAAGAAAACTGTGAAGTTGGTTTATACCAAAAGTAATCACTGACCCAACTTTAGCTAGTGGGCTTCATGGCAAAGTGGGGATTTAGAACTCTATTGTCCAAGGTCTTGATGTACAGCAGCTTTCTCTATAAGCTGAATCCTATGTACAGTTGCTTGGCAATTGCCCCCTACAGAATCTAAGGCAGAAGAACCTTATCCCAAGTCAGTTTGGTCCACTATTTGTCCACCCGGTTCTGAACTGTCTACTTTGATGAACAAGTCTTTGCTGAAGTTTCCAAAAGTCCCTCATCCTTTACCTCATAAAGGAAGGTGTAATGAGCTGGAGCCAGGATCCTCTATATGCAAAATAGGTGTTATGTCATTGAGCGGCTGTCTTTCTCTTGAGCCCAATGAAAATAATTTCAGAATATATATGTATCAGATTATCTTGCACGTCCCATTTCAAAATCAAATGTCCTCAAAATAATTCTCTTAAAAACTTGAAAGAGGTCTCCTGGTTATCCAGATATTACAATATATTGTTTACCCTCTGGGATAGCTGATATTCAGAGTTGTTAACATCTATTTGGTATATCTCTAATGAATCATATGGTTTGCTAATCACTATGCAAAAAAGTAGTAGGAGGGGAAATAGATACATACATGGATCCCTCATTGACAAGGAACAATATGTATATATTTATACACAGAGAGAGAGATATCGTTCCTTGTCAATGAGGAATCCATGTATGTATCTATTTCCCCTCCTCCTACTTTTTTGCATAGTGATTAGCAAACCATATGATTCATTGCTCAGGAGTGACTGTAGTTCAGTAGTACAGCAAGCTGTCTGAACAGCAGAAGGTTGCTGGTTTGGTCCCCAGCCTCTCTCCAGACGTAGACCCTGCCAAACTACTTCTGTGTCTCTGCCAAGAAAAATGAACAGAGATGCCCGTGCAGTCAACCAGAAGTTGGCCATGACTCAGTGATACCCCAAACCAGCAACATGATTCGTTGCTCTAAGATACCAGATACAATTAAGAATTCGTTCAAGTGCATGTATCCAGTGACCTCAGAAAACATCTTAATTGCATACAACGTAAGGCCCATTACTGCCAACTAAAAAAGCAAAGAGCATCCCTTAGATGCCTCTGTGTACCAAAGTGATGGTATGCAGGCTCAGAGAGTGCCAGGTAGTCGTGGGGCAGAATCATCCGAGAATGTCATTTGAAGGGGCGAAATGGGGAAATGGGTGCAAGTGTCTCAGCTGCTTTTTGGAATGCTGGCAACACCTCTGAACCCTGACTTGGACATGAAAGCTCACTGAGCAATCTTGGGGCATTTTCACACTCCCCTGCCCATCCGTTGGACAGGAAAAGAGTGCAACGACCCAATGTTACTCACTTACAGCCTAAGCCCCGCGTGATCGGTCACCCACCTGTGACCGATCTGGAGGCTGGCCCTCTTCTGGGCACCACCATTTTGGTTGCGGTGCCCTCTGCGGCTACATACACATCAGTGCCATCGCCATGATGACGCTGACACTCTGCGCATGCGTAATCGTGTCTATGGTTGTCTGCGGTCCTTGTGTGGCACCTCAGACAACCCTGGAGCACCAGAAGAGGTGTGAATGGCCACTGTCTGGACACGCCAGGTGAGCTTTTGGGTATCGTTGCTTGAACATCCCCAGAAGTTCCCTAATCATGCACTACCAGCTGTAATGAGAACAGAACTCTGGTCTAGTCTTTGCCATGGCTCATAATCTACCTGGTCCAGTCCTTGCCTTGGCTCATAATCGACCTGCCAGGGTTGTCATGAAGATGAGATGTAGGCCAAGGAAGAGAACGGTGTCCACCACCTCAGGGTTCTTTGGAAGAAAGCTGGAAATGCCATAAACAAAACAAACAAATGTCACGTTGCCCTCTATATTGAGACCTATCTAGTGAAAACTGACATAGGGTTTTGAGCAAAAAGAAGATAGCAAGTGATTTATTGCAGCAAAAACTAAGCAACCAAAAGGTATACATGTTCAGAGCTAAATTTTGTGTCAATAAGCAAGTTGTGGCCTGATCACCATGGGTGACTTATATGCCTGCAAACTGTAATATAATCCTCAAAGAATCTGGTCTGGAATGAGGTCAGCCAGTAGATGACCATTCTGTAGAATGGCATGTGATTTATAGGTCAATTATTACCTGGAAAGTTATGTATATAAAAGTGGATCAGCTTGCACACACACACACACACACAACAGGAAGTGTGCGGAAGAACAAGCTGTTGGGGAAAGATCAGAAGGGAACAACAGCTTATCTAAATAACCAAGTTAATTGGAACAGGTGGGGTTGATTTTACAATAAGTGGCATTTTCTGCTAGAGGATTGCGTTCATTCTTGAACAGTACGGAAAAATAAATAAGAGCAGTCTGCAAGAAAATAATAATTATTAGCAAGAATAATAATTAGATATTAGCTAAATAAATAAATAATAAATATCATCATCTTGTATTTTCTCATGGGAACCAGATAGGCCATCCCTTCTGACATCTGACTTGCTGGATACTTTAACAAGGATTACAGAGACATTAGAAATGGGCATAAGCTCTTGAGCTATGATAGTGCCATATATACAGTGGCTTGCTATCCAATTCCACCTAAAAATTCTGATACTGGGGGCAAGCTGTTGTGGGATTGTTTCTTCACATTCCAGAAGGGCTCCGCCTTCCTAGAGCATATGTGAGCATCTTACAGTCTGCGCTCAGGAGTCAGCAAATTTATTTATTTAACTATTTATTTCCTGCCATTCATCAGAAGGTCCCAGACAAGACACAACAATATTAATATAAAAGTATGAAGTTTACCTGAAACATATTTAAAATAGGGATGGGCACGAATGTTTTTTTTGACAGTCTACTTGAATCGAATTGAATACCCAAAAATCCAATTCGATCCATATCTTTTAAATTCAAATTTAACAAGATTCAATTCATATTTACCAAATTTGAATCTATTTGTTCAAATTTTTGATTGGAAACTGCACAAGTGAATGTTGACAATATTCGTATGTGCTCATATGCATCTTCCCCATATCCGTACACATTTGTACGCATCCGTACACGCCTGTATGTATCCCGTATGCAACCCGTTTTCGTCCCGTACAGATCCGTACAAATGCGTACAGATGCGGGAAAGATGTGGACCTTCAAATACGCACCATGTTATGAACCCGTACACATATGAATCTCTGGATAATTCGAATGAATAGATCCGAAGTTTGAAATTTGATTCAAATGTTTACATTTGAATTTTGGGACATTCTATTCAAATAAGAATGTTGAAATTTGGCACATTCAATCAGATTTCGAATGCCTACAGATATCTGTGCACATCTCTAATTTAAAATATAACCATCCCATCCTACCTCCTTGGCAAAGGGAACACTTAAGAGGAAGCTGAGCACCCAAGGCCTGGGTGAAGAAGCTGGAAACCATGAGCACCTGGCAAACCTCCAGAGGGAGTTGCTCCAAAGTTGGGGGCCACCACAGAAAAGGAACTACAAAATGGCCCTCTCTTTTAGACCTCAGTACTCAAGCCGGTGCTCCTTCAGATAGCTGGGCTTTAGGGATTTTGGTTAGCATCAACACCTTGAATTGGGTTTGGCATGAAACAGGAAGAGCCAGTGCAGGTCTTTCCATGCAGATCTTTATGTGCCACTATTGCTATAGATGTGGCGTAGTCTTTATTCAATGGTGCTGTGTGTGCAATACTACAGTCATAGTGCAGCAGTACTGTATGCATCGGGACCATGGCTAGGCATGGGAAATGGTACTTACCTTCCATTCCTTAGTTTAGGCCACTGTTGTAGTGTAATCAGCGATATGCAGGGAGTTAAGATTTTAGGCTTGGATAAAGTTGCTTCCAGATGTTACGGTTCCAAATCTATGGAACTATAAACACCAGTGGGAGGTCTTCTTCCATGGGGCTGGTGGGACAGCAAATAACACAGGAGAAGAGACACTGGAGTCAGGACAGCTTGAGCAAATGGCAGATGAGACGCTGAAATCTGACATAAGCCTGCATGGAAATTGCCCCGTTCATTGACCATGGTGGATTCCTCATGCAAGGACCTGCACACCCTTATGATGCCACTCCAGTGGAACACGTCATATTGTTTGAAAAGTGGTGCCTCCCGCAAACATTTCGCTTTCTGGTTTTGTTTGCTTCTTGACTTCTGAGCTGATTAAATCCCTCAGCATTGTCACGCATGACATAGAAACGAGTGCTGGTATGATCATGTCATTGAGAGATTCCAGGAAGTTCCACCAGAATGTAGGCTTCTGTGATATTTCTTGGCTAGCTGTAGGCATGACTCTAGATGTCACATGGAAAAGATGGCTGGAGCTTCTCCAGTTGTAGCACAAAGGAGGCTGCTAGACTTCCCTTAGTTCATGTGAGTTACGCATTGGATCAGACATCTGGAATTTGCTGCGCCATCCCTTTTTGTCTCATCTTTTGCCTGTGCACAGCAGTATTCTTGGATATCTGACCTGATCGCACCAGACAGTAGGAATGTTCACAAATATTCGAAACATTCAAAATTCAGTCAAATTCGGACACTCGGATTTGAATCTAATATCTCTACATTCGAATATAAAAATCTGAATAAATTTCAAATCTTTCCAATCATTTGTATGAATTATTTGGACATTCATATGTGTACGGATACGTACGCATTACATACATGTCTGTATACTTCTTATTCTTATCCATATGCATTTTTACAAATATTCGTACAAATGGATACAAATGTATTCGATTTGAATTGAATGTGAGTACATTTGAATTTTAAACATTCAAATCAATTCAGATCTTTGGATATTCATTTTGAACTCAGTCGAATGCTGAAAATTGCATTTGTGAACACTCCTCCCAGACAGTGGCAACACAGAGGCCTGGTTCCCATTACAAGCTTAAAACGGTTTTCCTAAACTGAAATAATAGAACCGGATGCAAACGCGAATTTGCCTGATC
Organism: Aspidoscelis tigris stejnegeri; assembly: GCA_023333525.1. Classification (NCBI taxonomy): domain Eukaryota; kingdom Metazoa; phylum Chordata; class Lepidosauria; order Squamata; family Teiidae; genus Aspidoscelis; species Aspidoscelis tigris. The sequence goes on from JALMGA010000011.1 coordinate 19,718,039, forward strand.
CCATTACTTTCAACTTAATCATGTTCGATCCGGATTCTGAGGATCGTACGTGGTGTACGTGACTCAAGGGGGGACTCAAGCGGATACTTTCTAAAAGCCACTTTTCAGGGCTGCCCTGCCCTCTTCCTCCTGGCATGAACGCGCCACCCATAACCGACCCCTTCACGGAGCCTAGCTGGGTGGCTAGGTGATTGCCGCTTGCCTGGATGGAGGAAAAATGGCACCAGGCAGCCAGCGATTCTTTCCCCTCCTCTCCCCATTCCCCAGGGCACACAGCAGCATCGGCAACTCAAGCCCCCCTCGCCTGCTCACCTCCACAGCCGCAGCCTTAAACATTCACACATCTCACTGAAACTTCAGCTGCTTTCCTCCCTTTTCCCTTTCTAAAGGTCAGAACTTTTAGAATTGTGCAGAATTGCAACATTGTTATCAGGTGTGAAGTGGGTGGATTGCTACAGTGTAATGGCTGCTTAGTGGGTGGATTTTTACAGTGAAGTCACTATCTTTGGAAGCAAGCTATTGGGGGAGGGAAACCCTAAACATGCATTCTCATCCCACTAAAACTGTACCATTCCCACAGCAAGAAATGTAAAACATCTCAAGTGCATGAACCGGAGCGAGACCTGTTGAAATGAGTGTTAACATTTACAATGCTTTGGGGCGATTTAACAAGCGGAAAGTGTGTTAAGCCAACCTGACGTGGGGACTGCGAGGATCGAAACCATTTCGAAACCATTTTAAGCTTGTAATGGGAACGGCCTCTGACCCTTCCCAGAAGGCGCAGGGATTCCGCAGACTGCAAAGCACTCGCAGTTCTGGGGAAAGAGCTGGCACAGGCCTGACACGGCATCTGTCAGCGTCACCAGGACACTGGAGCAGCATCAGCACTAACAATGAATCTGGCAACTCCCAGAGAACCTGCATGTGAGCATTTGGGAGATAATGAGTGAAGGAGACTAGAATCCATGCCAGCGGAGTCACTGGAGGATACAGTAAGAATAGCAGTTCAAAACAAACAAGCAAAAGAAAGAAAGAAACCTGCCCACTTGAAATTCTTCAGTAGGGACTGCTTCTCAACCCTCTGGACCTTTACTTTGTAGGGATCTCTGCCTTTGTCTTTCCTCTATCACCAAGATGAATGAGTCAACCCACCAACCACCAATTCAAAGTTCTTTTTTTGTCTGTCTCTTTGTAAAAGTTTGCGTCCCTCTCCCGGGTGCCCACCCCTTTTACTAATGAGGGTGGTGGGACAACCAGCAGGGCATCCCCTCCAGATCTTAAGGCGCAGGCAAGTTGATATGGAAGATTCTGTTGGAGCAGGCCAGTAAATGCGGAAAGGCCCTCTCTAACCTTGAGCAGTGTTTCAGGGAAATAGGGAGGCTAATTTCTTGTGTGCCTTTGCCTTAGAAAAAGCCTGACATCTACTCAGTGGAGATCAATGGAGAGAAGGACTTCGAAAAGGAAGACAAAGGGGACGAGATGTACAAAGATCTTAAAGAGAACAAGAAAAAAGGGAAGAATGCTGACGACCTCAAGAAAGAGCTGGAGCTGGTAAGTTTCTTGTTTCACATTCCTTCCATGTAGCTTGTGAGATCAAATCTTTAATGGCTTGTGGCTTTCTTTTGAAACTTGGTGCACATCATGTATGCTGACATTTTCGGGCTTGGGCATGAAATTATTCCTGTATTTTTCAATGAAGCACCATTACAATGAATGAATGCACTACATTGCAGCAAATACTAAATTGGTAATTTGGGGGGATATTTGGATACTGTTAAAAAGAGAAAAGAAAAGAAAGTTGCTTTAAGTAACTTGACTCTTATTTCACTTGATAGACAGATAGTGGGTCTCTTGTTTTTGTTCTTGTATGCTTTTGTTTAGAAACTGTGATAAAACGTGGTTGAATTATTTACAAAAAAACCCCCAAGCAATTGCAGTTGAGCACTTAATTTAATAAGTAGAGAAATGTCTCTAAAAACTGCTGAATGCAGACACAGCCCCCTTCATGTAAGGGACCCGGGATTCCTGTGAAATTGTTCTAGTGTGGAAGTATCAGATGGGTGTATCCATTGCTACTAGAATGGATGCCCAGGTACATTGTTTGGGCTGCGAAGACAGGCAGGATGTCTCCAAAGGCTATTGCAGGGATTCTGCTTGAGATGTCCAGAAGCAATCAGTGGACTACTGTGTGGGACAGGATGCTGGAATAGATGGGCTGCGGCCTGATCCAGCAGGGTTCCTCTTACATTCTTATGGGAGCAAGTGGCTTCTCAGATAATTCAGTAGGGTTATTGACCCAGCGATTAAAGTGTTGGACCAAGATCTGGGAGTCCAGGCCTCCAACCCCCACCTAATTATTGAATCCTACTGGGTAACCTTGGGTAACCTAGTCAACCTTATAGGGTTGTTGTGAGCATAAGATGGAGTGGAGAAGAAAAATCTTCAGCACCTCAATCTCTGTGAAATAAAAAAAATGCCTATAAGTCAAGGAATGCAATATAATACAGTAACATCCCGTCTTGCTAGTGAGTGAAAAGTCATGCAACAGGTAAAGAGAGAGATGTCGCTACACCCAGCTGCTGTTACACTTTTCCTCTTTCTAAGATATAATAAGCCCTGGCTAATTACCTTTCAATTACGTAGGCAAATATTATTGTTCGCATAACCTCATTTTATTACATCCAGCCCCAGGAGTCTCTGCTTTTATGGCTTTAAGTACCAAAAGAATTTATTTCCATGTTGCTTCCTGGGCTTGGAAGCACCATTAGATCAGCAGGAGAAAAATCAGAACAAGCAACACAACAGGTATTAGGAATTTCCCTTCCCCCCCCCTCCTTGTCAGGCATTTGGAAATTGGGAAGTCAGGAGAGAACCATCATTGCCTTTAGCAACCGCATCATGGAGTAATACAAATGAGGGTATACATTATAATTAAGCAGTCAAAAAAAAATGTCCCGGGCCTTTTTCACCCTGAAAAAAAAACACCACCTTTGCAGTTCTTCCTCTTACTTCTCTTGTGAAGAAAATTATCACTGTGATCTCTCCTTTGCCTCTTACTTCATGCCAAGTCCTGTCTCTCTCTCCTAAGCTACGCCCAAGATATAATCACTAGGATGTACCATTTGGACGGAAGCCCAAGGGGAGGTCAGAAGAGATGTCAGTTTCACATCTCAGCCCTTTCAGCCTTTACCTCAATGGTCTGATCCTCTTGGAACAGGATTACGTTGTGGTAACATTAGAAAAACATAAGAAGTTCATACTGGGACAGGTACCTCTGGGTAAGGCCAACGGCAATGTGAAATGCAGCGCCAGTATAGAGACTTTTGCAAGCACGGACCTGTGAAACCTTTGCACATTTATGCTTATGTATATTGTGTTCACATCTCAGTTTAAATCCAGCTTCAGTCCACTTTCAGAGTGTGAAGAGACCTCAACAAAGTGTCAAATGGTTTTCTTTCAGCATTTTCTAACTCAGGAAATCCACCTTTGGGTTAGGTAAAGCGGAAAGAAAATGACTGCTCACTTTGCTGATGTGTTCTCTCACTCTGAAAGTAGACTGAAGCTGGATTAAAATCTAGGTGTGAACACAGTCCATGGATCTTTAAACTGCATTGATTATCCAATTTAAATAATCACTCCTCTTCCTCCTCCTCTTGTAGAACTATTTCTATTCATTTATATATATATAAATTTTCCTAAATTTAATTTTCAATATTGCAAATATATACATATTCATTATACTTTGCAACACTTATATATATCTTTACAAACATATCTATACTGAACTTATTCTTACATATCTTGTTGACAAGTAATCAATTCTGTGATGGCATACTCCACTAACTTATGATACCACATCTAAACTGTTAAATTGTCCTCCCCCCCCCCCCAGTTCTTAGCAATAATTTGTTTACTAGCCAAAAGTATAAAATGTAACAATATAATTTTAAGTTTTAAATATTGTGAAACCCACAATATTCTGAAACCCACAATTGCTCTGAGCTAGTTCCTCTCCAGCCCTTAATCTCTGAGCAGGGTCTCCTCTGAATGTTCTAAAGAGGAAAGTTTCATGCATAGGGATTTATTGCCTTTTTGGATCTCTTTAGCTTGCTGGATTTCAAAGCCTGGGTAAGCCAAGAGCTAATGCTCCCATACTACTGAGTTCAGGGAACGAATAAGAGGAAAATAGGTACATATCACTGGTCCTTTTGAATTTCATTGTGTGTAGGTATCCTTTTAAATATCTAGGATTTTCTCAAGGATTTCGCCTTTCCTCACTTAGCAACATTTGCCCAGCCCTTTTCAGACCTCATTTTATGTTATGATTATATAACTTTTTTTAAAAAATAGCAGAACCCCCCCCCCCCTAATTCTATGAGAGATGAGGAAGAGTTTTAAAGCAGCAAAGCAGCATTTCAGATAATGTTGTTCTTAATCCTGGTAAATGTGCTGTTATTAAAATCTAAAACATGGACACCAGGGATGTGCACGAATGTTTTTGTGTGTTTTTTAAATTCAGTTTGTATCAAATCGAATGCAAGAAAATTAGTATTCATTTAAATAGATCTCCTTTGAATGTGGTAGGATACATATTCGGTAAAAATGTTCAGTCCCATGCGAATGCACAAAAATAGCATACAAATCCCATATAAAGCTTCACATGAAACTTCAAATGAATGTATCAAAGCATTTGATTCAAAATCGAATGTCAATCTTTGGATGTGCCAACCTTCGTTTCCAATTAAAATGTTGGAATTTGGTCAAATTCGTATGGACTTTGAATGTTACGAATATTTGTGCACATCCCAAATGGGCACTTAACTGTGTCCCTCCACACGCTTCTGAACTAGACCTCCAATCATATTTGCACACCAGTCATGCAGGGGAAGGATGGCATCATGAGCCCCAACCTCCCAGGCCACTTGCTCTCACAATGGCATGAAATACCCAGTGGTGTGAAATACCCAGAAATGCTTGATCACTGCCCCATGCCTCAGCCAAAGTGTGGTGGCTATTTTCAAGATGGCACTTCCCAGAAGCACGCACCCAGACAAGTAAGCCAGCATCACTATTCCAGAAATACCCAGGTTGGGAGGCATTTTTCCTGGAATAGCAATACCGTGGGATTTCCCCCTTATATCGTGAAACTATGTTGGGATTGCCACATGGATGTGTAGCAATCTCAATATACCCACAAGTCAATTCCACGTTTGAGGCCTTGTCTGAATGCAGCCTCAGAGTTCTCACATTCAAGATCATTTGAAGGGCTGCAAGTTGAGCAGCAACTCCTGGAAGAGGCATATCTGTACTGCTCTAGTTAAAAGCTGTGAACTAGTATCTAGCGCTAAACAATTTGCGCAGCTGGGTCTTCTTTAACTGGACAGATCTCAAAAAGGTAAACAGGGTGATGTCTGGCTAGTACTTTGATGGGAGATCACTGGGAAATCTCATGGTTGTAGGCTAGAATTAGATGGTTGAAAAGGCATCCTAGAAGAAGACAACAGCAGACCAATTTGATATATTCCTGGAAAGAGCAATTTGTGAGTGTCTATTTTTACCTGCTTGGGTAATATGTTAGCAGACGTCACAGTCACAGAAGAAGTCTGAGCTAAGGTTGAGCAAGAATGTTTTTAGACATTCTATTTCAGTCAGTTCAACTACTCAAAAATTCAATTCTATTCGAATTATTTAAATTCAAATTTAAATAAAAGTCGATTCAAATTAAGCAAATTTGAATCTGTTTGTTTGAATTTTTGATTTGAGTTTGCACTTACAGATGTCAGCAACATACTTAGATGCCCGTAGACATCTTCCCAATGTCTGTTCACATCTGTACACGTTCATGTGCATCCCGTAGTTATCTCGTACCCAACCCGTTTTCATCGCGTACAGATCCGTACAAATGCGTATGGATGCGGGAAAGGTGTGGATCTTCAAGTACACATCGTGTACGAACCTGTACACATATGAGTGTCTGGATAATTTGAATGAATAGACCCGAAATTAAAAATTTGATTTGAATGTTTAAATTTGAATTTCAGGACATTCTATTTGAATTCGAAATTTGGCACACTTGATTGAATTTTGAATGCCTATGAATATTTGTGCACATTCCTAGTCTGAGCTAAATAGATTTGAATTATTAGAAGTTATCAGATTTACTTCACTGATAGCTGGACTGAACTTGATTGATTGCATTTCTTTTCTGCCCTTAATGAGAATGGTAAAAAAATGAAACAAGGTGAAAATATGAATAAAAACACTGACAAAATTATGGGAGTGTGTTACAGAATTGGACTTTTGATAACCATGAGGTGATTAATGAAGAGGAAATAACAACTTTGTTTCTCTTTTCATGTTACTTTAGGAAGATCATAAACTCAGCACTCAACAACTGGAAGAAAAATTTGGGTCAAGCATCACCAAAGTAAGTTCACATGGACAAGCGTCAAAAACATTAAAACAAAACATAATTCAAAATAAATTTAAAAACAAACAAAAGATAAAACTACACACCCATTATTTGACCATTATTCTATTCCAAATTCAATCCATTTTAGCAGTGCAACTGGCTCGTGTTTACTGCATTTGATAAAAATAATTTGGTTACAAGGTGAGTCAGGCCACACAAACAATATTTTATTATTTTTTATACATCATTTTATGATTTTACTCTGACTGTAAACTGCACACAAGCGCCCATAAAAGAATAATCCAGTAATTCCAAACAGATAATAAAGGTAGTAAACAGATAGTAAACCAGAAGCAATTGCAGAATGGCAACCCTTCATCCAGTTTTTATTAAAAGGTCTGGATGAAAAGGTGGGTGCCTAGCCCCTGACTGTATTCTGGTCTTCAGAATTCTTTGACAGCACACTTTATGTGCCAGTAGATGGCAAACCATTCTATTCCCTAACAGTAGGAGTCACCAGAAGATGGAAGCCACCACAGAGAAGACATTGCTGTGAGATTCAGTCAGAACCAACTTTGAAACAATCACTGCTCTCCTTTACAGGTCTGATATTTTTGCTTCATACTTTGTTTTCCTTCTAGGGCCTGACAAGTGCAAGAGCTGCAGAGATTCTAGCTCGCGATGGTCCCAATGCTCTGACTCCTCCCAAGTCGACTCCTGAAATCATCAAGTTCCTCAAGCAAATGATAGGAGGATTTTCCATCCTCTTGTGGGTTGGAGCATTGCTCGGCTGTATAGCCTTCGGGATACAGTATATGCAGAAAGTGGACTCCGCGTTTGACAATGTAAGCTAAACACTTTTCTTGTGCAAGCTTCTGCATTTCCTTTGAATATCTTATGGCTTGGATGTGGTGCTGGACCCTTATCTGGGAATACCAGGTTTGATTCTGCACTCCCCCACGAAGCCAGCTGGGTGACCTTGGGCTAGTCACAGCTCTCTTCTGAGCTCTCACAGTTCTACCTACCTCACAGGGTGTCTGTTGTGGGGAGAAGAACAGGAAGCTTTGTCAGCCGCTTTGAGTCCCCTTAAATGGGTGAGAAAAGCGAGGTAGAAAAGCCAGCTCTTCTTCTTCTTCTACCTTCAGATAACAGGAATGGTCCTCAACCAGTTATATAGACAGCTGAGTGACATTTTGCAAGTGCCTTTCCCCTACACAATTTGCTTCTCTTCCATGATGTGATGGGTCACTCCCCAACCTCAACAGGAACCATTGCAAAGAACTAGAAACCCCACTTTGGATAGCAACTACAAGCATTTGTTTACCCTTAGAGCCATCTTCGAAACCACAGATCTGTGAGAATTAATGCATTAATTGTGCACCATAGTAGGGCATGTTCCCATTATTAAGCATTTCCTTAACATGCTTTTGCAATCTTTCCCGCAGCCTGAATACTCATTTTATTGCAGCGTTGTTTAACAATTTGTGAAGCAGTTTTACTGTTACTGGCACAGCCACTGTCCTTGCCTAAGTAAATATATTCTTTATAAAAAAGAAAGGAAGGAAGAAAAAGTAACCTCGGGAACCTCCAGCAATAGTTGATGCACAGTGGTGGGGTGGATGGTAAGGCAGCTAGAGAGAAGTATTTCCAAGGGGCCAGAAAAGGTCAAGATAAGGACAGGTGAAATATGACTAAGGATATGATCAAATCCAAACAGAAATGGACTCACTTGCTGTAGTAGGTTTTGCACACATAAGCCAACCCTGAATCAAAGCTTGCATTAAATAAAGGAGAAGCAAAGGTGCAAAAGTTAAAATTGCATCTTCAGTTCATCGCTGAATCAAAAACCTGTTTATTTGACTCAACAGCAAATCAGTTAATTAAATGATTGTATTGCTTTGAGAAATCATTTTGGGAGGGGAATCCATTTAAAGAATCCCTTTGTAGTGACAAAAAAAAAAACAACACAAACCACCAGGGATAGGGATGTGCGTGAATATTTGTCACATTCAAAATTCATCCAAATTGATCCAAATTCGGGCATCCATGTTCACATTGAATGTTGGTATATCCGAAGATTGGCATTCAAACTCAAATGTTTTGATACATTTATACGAAGCTTCGTTACATTCATGAACCTGGAGAGGTGGGAAGGCAGCTGCCCCAGCCTAATCTGCAATGGATCCAGAGTGGATTCAAAGTGGATTGAGAGAGGATTTGACTCCTATGTTTCCCCTCTGGATGAGTCAAATCTGCTCTCAGCCCACTTTGAACACACTCTGAACCTGCTTTGAATCCACAGTATAATGCAGAAAGAGGATTTCTGGATTCATAGGGGATTCATAGCAGGGATTCAAATCGGATTGGTACTGAACATTCGCATCGAGTTTGAATCCTACCACAATTGGAGGGGATCTGTTTGAACGAATACATTTTTTTTTTGCATTCAATTTGATATGAATTAAACACACACACACACAAATTGTGCACATCCCTGCACATGTGCAAGTAGCAGACAGGTTACGTTTGATGAATGTCTGGATATCTCAATAACCACATGTTTATTTTGAGGTGAACATTTGCAAACATCAGTTGTTTGATTGAACTTCCAATTGTGAACTGAATGTTGCCCATCCCTAGACTCTAACCAGTTGATGTGTTAGACATTGCTCACCTTTTGGTCTTGTAGTCTATAGACCCCTAAAACCCTGCTTTGTGTGCCAAATGTCCCAGGGCCCTTGTCACTAAATCTGCTGAGTACCTTCTGGACTGTGTAGCTATCTACCTTGACATCCTGATGGGTAACCCGCTTGGGTTTCCCTCAACTCCTCCTTCATCATCACTTTTCCATTAGTATCATGTTCTCCACAGTGGGGCCAGAGTGCACTGCAATTAAATGCACAGAGTTAATGATATCATTATCTCTGTGCATCCTTAAGGGGGTACCATTAAGGCTGCTGGTCTTTGCAGACCCATGTGAAAATATCTCTGTGAATGTAGTGGGCTTGGCACTTGTTAGCCGACCCTGAAAGATGCAAGAAGGAAAGAAGTGTGCCAGGGGCCCAGCCTCCGATTTAATGGACAAGGTGGGACACTCCTCACGTTTGGTACCAGCTCTTAGCTTCCAAAGAGTTAGTAACCAATCTATTGGAATGTGGGGAAAATGTAAACATTTCAGCAGGGCATTTCACACCCCTTTCTGTTCTACTTCCTGGTGGAATTTATGGCTAGGCAATAAAAAACTATATCTGCCTCTTTCCCCTGTTCTTTAGAAAAGCTCATCATGTGATGATTTCTTGAGAAACATGCAAATTTGTTTTACACAAGTTGAGATGCTGTACTTGTTTTTGGTTCTCTTATTGGCTAACATGCATTCTCTCCCCCCACCTTTTTTTTTTTCCATTTAGCTGTACCTGGGTGTGGTTCTTGCCCTGGTGGTAATCCTTACTGGAATGTTTGCTTACTATCAGGAAGCTAAAAGCACTAACATCATGGCCAGCTTCAGTAAAATGATCCCACAGGTGAGTATCAATTTCAGGTACATCCAGAGTTTGGGCAAATTCTTTCCCCTGGGCTACAGAGTAAAATAAAAATAAAAATAAACATGCATAGCAGGAGAGGCAGAAAATCCTGGTTGCAGCTAGATTTGGCCTTCCTCTTTGGTTGAACTTTAAGGCAATTTGAGCTGTAGCAAGATTTGGAGTTCTCTCTGGGCCTATTGGGCCTGGAAGGGATTGAGCTGCCACAGAGTTTAGTATAATTGCCAATTTTCCCTTTCACTTTTCCCAGGTTGGGAAGACAGGCAGGATGCCTCTAAAGGGCATTTGAGAGCAGATGAAGGTTTTGCCTTGAGTTCTGCTTGAGAATTCCCAGAAGCAATTGATGGACCTCTGTGCGAGATGGGATGCTGAACTAGGTGGGCTGTGGCCTAATTCAGCAGACCTCCCCTTTACGTTTTTATAGACAAATTCATGGAGGGCAAGAGTATCAATAGCTACGAGAATGGATGTCTAGGTGTTGCCTCCAGGTTGGAGATACAGGCGGGATGCCTCTAAAGGCCATTAGCAAGGATGTGAGAGCAGGTGAAGATTTTGCCTTGACTTCTGCATGAGATGCCCAGAAGCGATTAAATGCCCACTGTTATCACCCACTTTGGGGGTGGGATTCCATAGCTCTCTGGAAATGGAGGTGGGCCATTTCCAAAGCCTGGTAAGATGGTGCTGGATTCCATGCATTGCACACTGAGGTTTATACACTCTCAGCTGTTTTCTTGGTGGCAGCTACAGTGTCTCATGGCCTGGAAATGGAAAGGATGCCACTTTAAATCATCTCCCTCTGGACCATTCTCAGGTGTGGTTTTCACACTTGGCAGTGCTCCAGCTGTCATGGGTACCCTGGATGCAGACGCTGCTGGAACTGCCCAAATGGACAGTGGTGGAAACTGCCCAAGTAGCTCGGTTATCTAAAAATGTTCTCATAGACATTTTCTAGACCATAGAAAAATCGTTGCTCAGCCAGGTCTTTCATCTCATCTCATTTCATTTCCTTCTCTCCCCAACTAGCAAGCCCTTGTGCTCAGAGATGCTGAGAAGAAGGAAATTCCAGCTGATCAGTTGGTGGTTGGAGATATTGTGGAAATCAAAGGTGGTGACCGAATACCAGCTGACATCCGAATAATTGTCAGCCAAGGATGTAAGGTAATTTGTGTATATATATGTGTGTGTGTGTTTATAAAGAACCCTTATTCTTAGCCAAGAAAGAAACAAAAAGAAGCATTCAGCATCTTCTGGCAAGTCAGGGATGTAAAGAGGTATGATTACATATTCAAAAACTCAGGAGCCAAATCAAACAGAGAATAAAAATAGACACTGTTTTTGGATTCTTGCAAGAAAACACCTTTTCATTGAATTATTCTTGATTACTTAGGACGGCAGTCATCAGTATAGGGGGGTGAATGTCTCTTCTTTCACCCTAAGAATGAGAAAATAATGTGATGATTTATTCCAAATCTTGTTGACATCCGCTGTGATCACACTTAAGGGTTAATCCAGCTTCAGTCCACTTTCAGAGTGAGATAATACATCAGCAAAGTGACAAGCTGTTTTCTTTCAGGGAGAAGTCAGAAAATCCACCTTTGGGATAGATAATATGGAAAGAAAATTACTGGTCACTTTGCTGATGTGTTCTCTCATTCTGAAGGTGAACTGAAGCTGCATTAAACCTTAGGTGTGACCACAGCCATAGGAATTATCAGTCAGTTCAAGGTTTAAATAATTAAGCCACACGTAAGCATCTCCTAGATGATGAAGAATTCACATTCTGCTTGTACTTCCACACTTTTGCAAGAAAAGCCAAAATAAATATTTCATTCAGATAGAGGCACACAGCTAATACCTCTGCATTTTCTCCATAGGTTCAATAAATTACTTCATTGCTAGATTGGTATAGATATTGGAACTTGTGAATAGTAAGGGAAAAAAGAAAATGGTGGTGCTATTTTCTACCTCTCTCTCTCTTTCCATGGCCAAACTTACAGATACATGAGGTGACTTACAATCACTAGAAAATATCACTAACCTATTTTTGCAAATACACATAGCTTGGAGTTAATGAAAGCATGAATAATGAAGGAGTACAGTAATTACAGATAATGGCCAGTAAAATCACAGAAGCTGCAGCAGTGTACATGCTCAGCTGACTTTCCTTATATATGGTTTCATAGTGTGCATGGCTTTGGTTATGTATAGTCAGAAAACCTTATCCAAGCTTCCAGACTTACTTTTATGCACAGTTGGGTTAGAGGAAAGCCCCAGGGCATTCTGGGAACTTTCTTTTTGCCCTTGGAGCTATTTCCCCACTTCCTTTCAGAATCACCATCCATCGCTCATAAACATGGCTGGACACAACTTCAGCATGTTCTCATGCTTCATTGCCATAAGTGAATGTGGAGATTATAGTCAAGCACTAGCTATAGGAAGCATCCCAGTTTAGTTCAGGTTTCCATGCCTCCAGCTGGGAACATAACTCAGCTCAAGGTTCCCCAAACAACCTTTGTTCCCAGGCTCTATTACCTTCATAACAAATCAGACACTGGAAAGAGAAAGCATTGAGTCTTTGAGGAAAGCAAGAAAACACAGCTGTGGCCATGAAGCGGACAAGGATGGACATAACACTTTCTTTTTATAGCAAAGAAGACCTTCAAGAAACTTGAGAGGGAGGGAACAGGTGATATGTATAGTTTTGGGATTTGTGTTAGGAGGAGGTGGCATTCTTTATTTTTCAGGGGTGCAGCATTGCAGTCCATGAGAGAGTTTGCCTAGGGTGATATGTTGCAGGTCATATCCATATTGCTCCAGAGGTGTGGGATATTAAACAGCCAAGGAGGTATTGACTAGGTTGGTTATGACATGGCACTTTGAATGCAAATAGCTTTCCTATCTTGATTTGCTGCAAAAAGGCTTAGTTCTCAATGGCTGTGTTCACATCAAGGTTTTAATCCGGCTTCAGTCCACTTTCAGAGCAGAAGAACACATCAGCAAAGTTGCCTGTCATTTTTCCTTCCGCATTTTCTGAGCTAGATAAAAGCCAAAAGGAAACAGTTTGTCACTTTGCCAGTGGGTTATCTCACTCTGAAAGTGAACTGAAGCTGGATTAAAATTTAGGTGTGAATGCAGCCAATGAAAAGGGATGGGCAATGAACATCAACTGGGCTTTTAAATGTGGTTCCCCTAACCCCCCCCCCATTTCATCTCATAGATAGTTATACCTGGCGCATTGCACAAATCAAGCTGCAGCACGTAAGGAAGGAGATTACATAATACAAGTCTTTTAGAATAGCTAGAATAGTGAAGCTGCAACTTGATCTCATATGGATTATTTTGTCTTCTATTAACAGGTGGATAATTCATCCCTTACTGGAGAATCAGAGCCACAGTCCCGCTCTTCTGAATTCACCCATGAAAACCCACTGGAGACCAAGAACATAGCTTTCTACTCTACAACCTGTCTAGAAGGTTTGTTGGTGGTGCTATCCCAACCTGGTTCCCAAATAATAACCTGGTAACATATTCAGGAGGTTTTAAGATCGGACCATATGTAATTATATCCCCTCCTCCCTAATTATATCATCTTCATTCTAAAAATTAGCTTCTTTATATATACCTTTCACTCTGGTGTTATTTTGGATTGAGCAGCAGTAAAGCACCACCCATGTGCTTCAGAGGGTCTAGTTTATACTAGGGATGTCCACATTTTTTTTTTTTTGTGTGTGTATTGGATTCATATCAAATCAAATGCAAAAAAATTAGTATTTGTTTGAATAGATCCCGTTCAAATGTAGTATGATTCGAAATTGATATGAATATTCAATCCCATACAGATCCCATATGAATCCTATACAAATTCCACATAAAACTTCATACAAATGCATCAGAATATTCTATTCAAATTGCAACATCAATCTTGGAATGTGCCAGCATTTGATTTGAATTCGAATGCCCGAATCCGGCCAAATTCGTACAGATTTTGAATACTTACGAATATTTGTGCACATCCCTAGTTTATCCCTTAACATCATCAGCTTGGTTCCTCAAAGACCTGCAAATGAAAAATCCAACCTGGAGAAGGTGGGGACAGGCCACCTTTGTTTCTTCTTGTTTGTGACGGCCATTGATCCAATCCCCTTTTTTCTTTTTCCTAAGGAACCGCAACGGGCATGGTAATCAATACAGGGGACAACACCATTATTGGACGGATTGCGTCTTTGGCTTCTGGTGTTGGGAATGAGAAGACCCCCATCGCCCTTGAGATCGAGCACTTTGTCCACATCGTGGCTGGGGTAGCGATTTCCATAGGCTTGCTTTTCTTCATCATTTCCGTCTCCATGCACTACCACATCTTGGATTCTATCATCTTCCTCATTGGCATCATTGTGGCCAATGTCCCTGAGGGTCTACTAGCTACAGTTACGGTAAGTAAATGAAACCAGGGCTGTGCAGTGTTCAGATATCCAGATCCACACCAACTTTCCTTCCCCAGATTGGCAGGGATCAGTGCTAGAGATCTGCATGAAGTGGAACTTACATGCAAATTGAACGTAAGAAAATTTGTATTTGTTCAAACAGATCCTCTTCAAATGCTTATTTATTTATTTATTTATTTATTTATTTATTTATTTATTTATTTATTTATTTATTTATTTATTTATTTATTTATTTATTTATTTATTTATTTATTTATTTATTTATTTATTTATTTATTTATTTATTTATTTATTTATTTCCATTTCTATCCCGCCCAATACCCGAAGGTCTCTGGTACGTATCTGATATGTATCCGCTACATATCGGACATGGATCCCGTAACATATCCCCTCTGAAAGCATCAAATCCACCCTGAATCCACTTTGAATCAGCTCTCGATCCATGTTGAATGAACTTCGCCATAAACTCTGCACATGGATGCCAGAAGAGATGCTTACCTGCCTCTCCTTTAAGGAAGGTCCAGGTCACTTTTGCTTTTGCAGGGCTTGGCTCAGCACCAGACCCTTCTGATCCACCTGGAGAGGCCAGTGTGTGGCTAAACCACTATGCAACCCCCCTATTCCCAGATATCTAGATCATGTGCAGCTTAAGTAAACCTATTCTGCGTTGAGTAGTGCTCTCTCTCAAGCATACAGTTATATATGCAGGCATGCTTGCATGCAGGCATGCAGTTCTCCTTGTAACTGATAATTGTGCAGCTTCATGACTTCAGCCGTGCAGTTTTCCTGTTAGTGATGTGGAACTCATTTGCCATGCCTTCCTTTGGTGGAGATTCTAGGGGTCAAATCTGTGACCCTCTGCTGTAACACCTTTGTCTTGTACATCACAAATCAGAAATAAATAGGTGTGCCTGACACTGCTCCCAAATTCACATTTTCCTGAAACTGTTGATGAAAAGTCTCCCCTGTGTGAGTCCCACTTTGTTTGAAAGTTGGTGCTATGATGAATGGAACAAAAGAAGGGCAAGACTGACTCAATGAGCCAGTTTGGTCTAGTGCAGAGGTGTCAAACTCAATTTTGGCAAGGGCCGGATTAAAAAAAAAAGTACAGGCAGGGCCAGGGGGCGTGGCCGGGGCCGGGGGCGTGGCTGGGGCGTGGCTAGGGCCAGAGGATGGGCTGGGGGTGTGGCGGGGGCGTGGCTGTCCATGGTGGCGCCCGCGCACTCGGGCAGTGTAGGGTCCCGCTGCGTGCACGCTCGCTCGCCTCACCTCGCCTCTCCTCCTTCGCGCCCAAGGAGGACGGCGGCGGCTGCGGGCGGCGGCGGCGGGCGGCGGCGGGCCGGATTCATACAGCCCGCGGGCCGCATCCGGCCCACAGGCCGTATCTTTGACATGCCTGGTCTAGTGGTTAAGGAGCCGGGCTCTTATCTGGGAATAGCGGGTTTGATTCCGCCCTCCCCCATGAAGCCAGCTGGGTGACCTTGGGCTAGTCATAGGTCTCTTCTGAACTTTCACAGCCCCACCCACCTCACAGGGTGTCTGTTGTGGGGAGAAGCACAGAAGCTTTGTCAGCTGCTTTGAGTCCCCTTAAATGGGTAAGAAAAGTGGGGTAGAAAAGCCAACTCTTCTTCTTCTTCTTCTTCAGACAAAGTTATGCCGTTTGCATAGACTGCTCCAACTGCAATCTGAACATGAAGGATTTTTTTCTTTCCTCTTCGGCACAAATGTTGCACATGATGAACGAAAGTCATGTTCATGTTTTGTAAAATTTGCCACAGAAGTATAAAGTTATAAGGATGTGCACTGTTGAATTCAAACTGTACCGAACACCCCTTTATTCAGTTCCAATTTGAACAGTTTTCCCTCTGGGCAGCAACTTTTTCACTTCAGTGTCAAAGTACCAATAGTGCCGTAATTCATGGGAAGTGGGGAAATTATTTTGGAGCTTTGGATAGAAGTTCCTTCACAGTCTGAGAGCCTCAATTTCATTTTGTAATTTTCCTCCAATCTATCTATTAGTCTTGGTTAATTTTACGGCACTTTCTATATCTGTCTAGCTTTAACTCATCACTGTGTTTCTTCTACACTTAAACTCTCCTGAGTGTTGTTATTTTTGGCTTTGCTATTGGCAGATCTCATGTCTTTGTATTATATAATATTTGATGATACATGCTGTGTGAAGGGACCTCTTTGGCACCAACATGCTCAGCAAATACTGTTATTTGAGAAAAAGCCACCCCTACGTAGCCAGAAAAGCAGGCCAATGTTTGTCAAAGTAATGGTTAGATCCTGATCTTGCCATAAATCTGGAACAATTCTGTTACGGCTAATGTTGCAGAACTGAGATAAAGCTATTTACTGTCAAGATTAGAATCTATATTGACTTCTCCGCCTACTTCTGCTCAATAGAGTCAGATTAATGAGCGCTGTGGTTTTCCCTACACTGCTCTAGGTCGCCTTGTCTCTGACCGCAAAGAGGATGGCCAAAAAGAATTGTCTTGTAAAGAATCTTGAAGCTGTGGAAACGCTGGGCTCAACCTCCGTTATCTGCTCGGATAAGACTGGGACTCTCACACAAAATAGGATGACTGTAGCCCACCTCTGGTTTGACAATGAGATCTTCTCAGCTGACACCAGTGAAAACCAAACAAGTAAATAATCACACATTGTTGTGGAATGGATGCAGAATATACTCTTCCAACATTCTTTTTAGAATGTGGAGAGCCCACATTTGAAATGTTTTTGTTCTTAAATGACTTCCACACACTTTTCTTCATAGATGTAGACATTGTTCACTTTTACTTTTCTTCAGAGTGCTGGACTTAAGACTGGTGAGCCAGTTTAGTCAACTGGTTAGGGAGCTGAACTCTTACCTGGGAATACCAGGTTTGATTCTGCCCTCCTCCATGAAGCTACATGGGTGACCTTGGGCTAGTCACAGCTCTCCTCTGAGCTCTCACAGCCCCACTTACCTCACAAGGTGTTCTGTTGTGGGGAGAAGAATAGAAAGCTTTGTCAACCGCTTTGAGTCCCCTTAAAAGGGTGAGAAAAGCAGGATAGAAAAGCCAACACTTTTTCTTCTTCTTCTTTCAAGACTTTTGTTGTGCCTCTGAGCTATGGCCTCTCCTTGTAAAATACCACACTGCAATTTTTTGTTGACTTTCTTTGCAGCACAATCCTTTGATCAGACATCTGGAACATGGAAAGCATTGTCAAAAATTGTAGCCCTGTGCAATCGGGCAGAATTTAGGCCAGGACAAGAAAATGAACCTATTATGAAGGTATCCATTCTGTTTTGTTTTTGTTTTTTAATGAGTAGCTGGTGGGTCATTTTGTGATTTTTGTTTAGAAAAATAATTGTTTGCTCACTGATCCAATAGTTGCATCAAAATATTGCATTTTTGGATATTCCAGAATAAAGCAGGGATATCCAAGAAAAAGCATTCTCAGGAGTGTTTTATTCCGGAATATCCAAAAATAGCAGAATAAATGACACCTAGATGCAACCAAAGTCACTTCCTTCTCCTCCTTTTAAAACAACTTTAGAGACAATTATTTCATTGGGATAAAGACCTTCTAAGGAAAATATCTAGGCTTTGAACTCATAGGCAGTTATTTGCCAAGCAACTGTTCAGAAATATTCCTCAAGCCATTTTGGTCCAAGCAAATCCATAACTGTCTCTTCTCATTTCTTCTGTGGAAGGTGAGATATGTGAACAGTTCAAGAGAAGACATGTCTGTCTCTTAAATTTCCTGTCAACTAATGGTTCAATTAAAGAATGGTTCAATTTCCTGTTCCCTCCCACACCATTTTCCTTTTGTTTCTTGTCTCTTTAGATTGTAAGCCTGAGGGCAGGGACCTGTCTAAGACTAATATAATATTGTACAGTGCTGAGTACATGTACAGTGCTTTAGAAATAATAATAATAATAATAATAATAATAATAATAATAATAATAATAATAATAATAATAATAATAATAATAATAATAATAATAATAATAATAATAATAATAATAATAATAATAAAGTTTCCGGAAGGTGCAGAGAAATAATCCAATGAGCTTGTTGTGGCATAGGAGGTCAACGTACTGTATTATTTTACTGTTGGCTCTTAGCTGTACCCCATTAAGATCACAACTTTGTGTCAGACATTATTTTATTAACAAAAGTAGAAATCCTTTTTCCCTGAGATCTATATTCCATTCCATTCCATTTTTATTTGTATACCGCCTTTCCAAAAAACAAAATTTTGCTCAAGGCGGTTTACAAGAAACAGAAAAAAGGAATACAAGGAATACAACAAATCAATACAACAAGTAAATAAAATCAATCTCAATAAATAATCATCGCATCAGGGAATACAACAAATCAATACGAGTAAAAAAAAAACTTGGTAAATAAGAAATCAAAAACATATCATAGACTGAATTATGTTACAGGATATAACTAGAGAAATAATTTATATAATACAAAACTATGCCCAGTTTCTAGACTCATAGAGTCATGGAACTGTTGATTTGGAAGGTATCACACAGGTCATCAGGCTGAATCCTTTTGTATCATGTAACTCATACTGAAATTCAATTTTCAAAAATATCCCCAGAGGATCGTGGTTGGAGATGCCTCAGAAACAGCTCTGCTAAAGTTTTCTGAAGTTGTTTTGGGTAATGTAATGGAAATACGGAAGAAAAACAGGAAGGTGGCTGAGATTCCTTTTAATTCCACAAATAAATTTCAGGTAAGTTCTTTCTTTTATATATAAGAGACCGATTTACTGAAGTGTTGTGGAAAAACAGAGCCTCAATAAAACTTAACAGTCTCAATTACTTTCAAAAAGAAAGAACTGCAAACTATAGTCTAAAAATTCTAATGTGTGGAAGAAAGCTTTGCAGAGTTGGCAAATTAGAATGGATGAAACAATTCATTTGACAATGTTAAGATTCTGTTTGGAATGAAAGGGTGAAGTTAAAGCTCAGGTGGCAATGTTAAAGCCTAGCTTGAATTCTCATAGTGTCATTGCTATTCTTCATGGCCATATTGTCACCTGACAGAGAGGCAAAGGAAACCATGTGCACTTTTCATGTTAGGCTTGTTCACACTCAGAAATAGAAGCATAAAAATCATGCTGACCAAGTGCCGTGTTTTGAGGGCCCAAATAAAAGTTTGGGAACAATGCATTTCCTCACATGTGGTTAATATCTTTGCAGTCTCCTTCACTCTGTTTGACATGAGAATTACTATGTTGCAAGTGTGTCATGCTACAACATTTGTGATAGGACTCTGCATTGCAGATTTCATGTAACGAATGAAAAAGAGCTAAAAAGAGCCACTGGACCTTGGCTAAGTCCGGACCTGAGTTTGTTCAGCATGGGCCATGGTGCGCATTTTGACATTGTCTCCATGAGAGGCTGTTGTCCTCAGATTACCAGGCCCATGCTCTGAATGAACTGAAGGCACATTTCTCCGTACTGATGGTAGGGTTGAGAAATGAAGGATCAAACTATCTTCGTCTGGACCTACCCTCCACAGAAATGTCCGTGGCCTTGAATGCTGGCAACATTTGTTTGAAGGAGGTATATTTAAGCCTCCATGAACAAACCCTCAGAAGATGCTGGCAACCAGAGTTATATGGTTTGGGCTGCCGTATTGGCTGGTCTCTGAGCTGTTTTGGGGTTCTCTTTCTGAGAGTGTCAAGCCACAAAGAATCTTTGGAAGCCCTAAGGGATATATTGCATGTGCTCCATCTTCAGCTTTCAATCCATGAGACCGATGATCCTTGCGACAAACGCTTCCTGCTGGTGATGAAAGGTGCCCCTGAACGGATCTTGGAGCGGTGCAGCACAATGATGATCAATGGAAAAGAGGAGCCACTGGATGAGAAGAAGGCAGAAGCTTTCCAAACAGCATATATGGCCCTGGGGGGCATGGGAGAGAGAGTCCTTGGTAAGCTGGTTGTCTGCAAAGCAACTCAGGGAGAACAATTCAGTGCCTGTAGTCCGGACACTGTGTTTGTGGGGGTGGGTGGGAAAAAAGCATGAATGTATATTAGAAGGAACTAAAGCAACATTAAAGCTCAGAATTTGGGACTGCAGCTTCCATGACCCTCAGCTGTAATTGCTGTTGCTAAGGATTATGGGAGGCATAGTCCAAAAAGAGAACATGAAAAAGGCCTGATTTGGCTTGGACTTCCCCAAACATGTTAGAACACCAGAGACGTTTTCGCACGGGGCTGAACGGAACGCGGAAAAGACAGCTGTGGACACGTCATCCGCATTGGCCGCGCGCGGCTTGCGTTCCGACGTGTCCGCAGCTGTCTTTTCCGCGTTCGAAATGTAGAGCACTTCGAAGTGCTCTACACGCGTTCCAACGCGGACGAGCCGCCCGCAGCCGTTCGGGAGAAGAAGCGTTCGCGCTTCTTCTGTCTCCCGAACGGCTGCCGGCGCGCCTCCGACGCCGCGCGGCTTTGACAATCAGCTGTTTGTCAAACAGCTGATTGTCGATCTGCCTCCGCGGCTGCCGGCGCGCCCCTGGCCGGCGTTTGCCGGCTAAGGCAGCTTCGGGCGCTTTGAGCATTCGCACCCAGACGCTCCGGAACGCGTTTACACGCGTTCTGGCGCGTCTGTGTGTGAACGGGGAAAGCGCCCGAAGCTGGCTTAAGCTTTCCGCCTGAACGCGTTCCGTCTGGAACGCGATTCAGTGCGGAAATGCCTCAGGACTCTGCATTTCACACTCTTTTCCTTGTTGGGCACAGTCTATAGATGGCATGTATTAAGATGTCAGTCCTAAACTCATGAAGAAAGTATACAGATAGGGAAAAGCCAAACAGCAAAAGCTAAGTCTGTATGTTTGTGATATAGGAAACGGACCAAGTCCCACTGTTTAAATTTCCATGCCAAAGTTTCAGAGAGACAAACCAAGGTTTCCAGCTACTCATTTCCTTCTTCCTTCCACTTTCCCTGGTTATGATTAACGTATGTCTTCTTTTTAAATAAGAAGAAAAAGAAAAAGTGAGTTTTAGAACATCTATTCCACAAGTGTTAGCAGCTCTTTGAAACCTAGCTTCTTGGAAAGCACATTAAATTCAACTCTCATCATATAAATTCATTGTCATGCACACACCCATACTGATATAGCTAGCTAGCTAGATACATGGGCGGTGGGCAGTAGGCATTATACACAAAGAGAGAGATTTATTTGCATATGCATTTATTATTTGTTACTGTCGTATCTTCCCCCAAATATGTATGATCCCTCATGATCTGTTTTCTCCTTGCTTCTTCTTTTGAGTTATTCTCTTCTTCACATATTCCAGGCTTCTGCCACTTGTACCTGCCAGAGGATGAATTTCCAGACACCTACCCATTTGACACGGACTCCATGAACTTTCCTACTTCCAACCTTTGCTTTGTGGGCCTGATGTCAATGATTGATCCACCTAGGTCCACGGTGCCAGACGCTGTCCTCAAATGTCGGAGTGCTGGAATCAAGGCAGGTTTTCCTTTCAGAATTCCTTTCTTTAGGGGATAGGAGTAGGGACCTGCAAGAATATTCGTAGGCATTCGAAATCCAACATTCAAACATGAATAGACTGTCCCGAAATTTGAATGTAAACATTCGAATGGAATTGCAAACTTTGGATCTATTTGTTTTGAATTATCCGGACATTCATATGTGTAGGGGTTCATACATGATGCGTACTTGAAGATCTCTGTCTTTCCTGAATCTGTACGCATTTGTACAGATATGTACGGGACAAAAATGGGTTGCATATGGGATAACTACGGAATGCATACCAACGTGTACGGATGCGTACGGATGTGTATGGATGTGGGGAAGATGCGTACGAATGTTGTCGATATCCATATGTGCAGATTTGAATTAAAAATTCGAACGAATAGATTCAGATTTGGTAAATACGAATTGAATCTTGTTAAATTCAAATTTAAAAGATTCGAATCTAATTGGATTTTCGGGTATTTGGTTCAATTCAAATAGAATTCAAAAAAGCCTTTGTGCACATCTCTAGATAGGAGTGTTCACACACACAACACCCTCCTCAAATTCATTTGCTATCAAATCGACATCTGAAAATTCAGTTCAAGGTTGAAACATTAAATTAAAAGACCCTGGATTTTCCCACTCGCATTCAAATGTTTTATGAACTTTTCATAACTCCCCCCCCCCATTTAAAAAGTCCTTTTTACCACCAACAACCTAGTAAAATGAGAACGCTCCTTTTCACAAACAGGACCTTTGTTCACTTCCATCAGGTTTTTGAACTGGATTTTTGATTCAGTGTGGATGTCCATGAATTTGAAAAATTTGATTGGATTTGAGGATTCAGATGTCATTTTGCACCTCCCTTTTGGGAGAATTTTAATATGTATTTGTAAAATGCATGCCTCTTTGAGGCAATATCTTTATATACAATGAATCACCCTACTTCATTCAGATGTTTCTAGACTTTCAGTGCTCAAAGAAAGAAAGAAAGAAAGAAAGAAGACTGGGATCCTAAATGTTGCAGGGTTACTAAGTATGTGGGAAAGGAGAGAGAGAAAGATGATGTGGCAAGCTCTGACTCCCAGCAACTCCACAGATATAGTCATAAAGTTTTCTTGGCAACTATCCTCAAATTGGATTGCTGTGACTCATGCCTTCCTGTATGCAGAGCAGATACTTTGTCATCACGCTACAGCATGCTATAAGCTGCATTTTAATACTGAACACTTCCTTCCTTCCTTCCTTCCTCTAGGTGATCATGGTCACGGGCGATCATCCAATCACAGCTAAGGCAATTGCCAAAAGTGTGGGGATTATTTCAGCCACTGGCGAGACTGTGGAAGATATTGCCAAACGCCTGAACATTCCTGTTGAGCAAGTGAACAAAAAGTATGGAGGACACATGGCCATAATGAGCAACATCCCCCTGCTTCTCCTTCCCAGTTTAAATATACAGTCAATCCTGGTGCTTAGAATGTTCTTAAGCAGAGATGGGCATGGACTGAAATGTAGTGGTTTTGGTTGAATCCAACCAACTATCCTTGGTTCGAGTTCAATTAGATCCTATTTTTCAGACCAACAGGGTCTAGTGGTTAGGGAGGTTGGTCTAGTGGTTAGGAAGCTGGACTCCTATCTGGGAATACCGGCTTCATCACTTCTTCATGAAGCCTACTGGGTGACCTTGGGCTAGTCACAGCTCTCTTTTGAGATCTCACAACCCCACCTACCTCACAGGGTGTTCTGTTGTAGGGAGAAGAATAGAAAGCATTTTCAGATGCTTTGAGTCCCCTTAAATGGGTGAGAAAAGTGGAGTAGAAAAGCCAACTCTTCTTCTAACACCCCTTTAGTTTGGGTTCAATTTGAGCCACGTTTTTGAACAGTAGTGTGGTTCAGTTTGCATGCTTGTCATGCAAACACCCCAGTTTGCTGTGAACCGCAACACAACCAAACCAGTTCATCACATCTCTTCCATTAAAATGTTCACCAAGTGTGCTTTTGGCCATTTGTCTTTCTTGTTCATAAAACAAGCCCTGGGGTTAGCTCCTTTATCATGTTCTGAAGATACACAGTTCCCATGCTCCTTAATGCCCCATATCGTACCGACTAACCTGTGTTGACTTATCCACCTCTTGGTTTTGAGCTCACTGCAATGCCAATGTTTTTGTTTGTTTGTTTGTTTTTTGCAGAGATGCCAGAGCTGCTGTAGTCAATGGCATGGAGCTGAAAGACATGACTTCCGAACAGCTGGATGAAATCCTGAGCAACCACTCTGAAATAGTATTTGCTCGTACTTCTCCTCAGCAAAAACTGATCATAGTGGAGGGATGCCAGAGACAGGTAAGCAGTTGACAGAAGCGGAAGGGATACATATCAGATACATATCCTATACAAACGCATACGTATCAATAGATCAGATCCAAAACCACGCACAATGATAAATAAGCCAGATGAACTGGATATCCCTGGCTACATGGCCAGTAATGGTGGCCACTTGGCAAAACATCCAATCTTACCCAATGGTATTTCTGACTGTTATTTACAGTGACTGGCATCTTTGTCACAGATTAAGGAAAAAATAGGAAATAATTTTTGCATCTTGTCTGCTTTATGGTCTTAGGAGCATTTTTTTTTAAAAAAAACATTATTAGTCACAAAACAGCAACCAGCAAAATAGCTTCTGTCCTATTTTTTGAAAAGCCTCCCTCTTTTTTTTAAAAAAATATATTTTTACAGTTTTATCAACACCCACATCCAAAGCAATATTTAGCTTTGTAAAGGATGAGCACTAAAGCAGCAGAAATGTGCTGCATTCCCAAACTATATTTAGTTCCTAGATCCTATAAGCTGTTTGGCACAGCATTATTTATAACCAGTTTCAATGCATTAAGTCCTCCAAGAACAAAATACCCAGCATTTGCTTTAATCAGTTTTTCCGGGTTTTCTGCCCACTTAATTCAGCACACAATATTCTATATTCCTTTACACTTAGGCAGTCTGACCTTACCCTAATAAGGACGGTTGGTTACATAAATCTCACTGAACAGCTATGGATTTTGCCAATCAGCCTTCTTAGCCTTTTGCTTAAATCCAGTCCATGTTATCAAGGAACAAATGTCATTGAGCAATTTCAGACTGTCACTGTAGAGCTTAGGAAAAGCATCTCTAGCATGAAACTGAGAAAATATGATGCTTGGATATTGATAATTCCCTGGCGGTGCAAGTTATATGTTTTCTGTTTAATGTATCATGCTACCAGTAGTCCTTGGTTCTTTAATGATTTTGGTCAATTTGATTTGATTCAAATCTTTTAAATTCAAATTTAACAAAATTCTATTCAAATTAAGCAAATTCAGATCTATTTGTTTGAATTTTTCATTTGAATTTGCACTTATGAATGTCAACAACATTTGTAGATGCCCGTACACATCTTCACCAGGTCTGTACAGATCCACACGCATCTGTATGCATCCTGTAGTTATCCTGTATGCAATCCATTTTCATCCTGTATGGATCCGGACAAATGCATACGGATGCGGGAAAGAAGCGGATCTTCAAGTACGCATCATGTACGAAATCGTACACGCACGGATGTCCAAGTAATTAAAATGAATAAATTCACATTTTGAATCAAAACTTTAAATCTGAATGTAAGGATATTCAATATGAATCTGAATGTCGAATTTCGGTCGATTCGAATATTTGTGCACACCCCTACTGTCTGCTAAAATCTGTGTGATGAATGCCAACCAAAGATTACACTTCTTTCCCCACTTTACATAGGCAGAAGAAAAAGAAGTGTGGTTTCATTCCATAAAGTTAGCACAGATAGCTTAAGGCAGCTGTAGAAAGAGTTTTATGAGGTCAAACTGACAGGGTCCTGAGTAGAAATGGGCCAAACCAGTTTGAAAATGACTTGATTCAATTTGAATGGGGGGGGGGGGGGGTGTTAGATGGATATGAATTCAAACCCACCTCCCTGAGGATTTTTTTTTTTTGGGGGGGGAGGGGGTTGGTCAAATGGAACATAACCAGGGGTGTCCTTTAGAACTAATCCAACACCCCAGCTCAAATCGAATTGGTTCATGGTTGTTACCTAGTATAACCACTCCTGAAGTGACTTTGGATGACAGATGTATCAATGGGTACTAGAATGGATGCCTAGGTAGATTCTCTGTGCTGGGGTGACAGGCAGGGTGCCTCAAAGGCCATTGGCTGGGATTTGAGAGTAGGCAAAGGCTTTGCCCTTGTCTTCTGCTTGAGATGTCCGTGGGCCGCTGTGTGAGACAGGATGCTGGACTAGATGGGCTGTGGTCTGATCCAGCAGGGCTCCTCTTTTGTTCTTTTGTTCTTATCTCAGGGCCACAAAATGCAACCAAAGGAGGAGGATACATGCCTTCTATAATATGTTTCTCATGTTTTCTAGAATGCTGTGGTTGCAGTGACTGGAGACGGTGTCAACGACTCCCCAGCTCTGAAGAAAGCCGACATAGGAATTGCTATGGGGATCTCTGGATCAGACGCAGCTAAGAACGCAGCAGACATGGTCTTGCTGGATGACAATTTTGCTTCTATAGTTACGGGCGTGGAGGAAGGTAAGATGAGGCATGGCAAAAATGAGCCTTTTAGCCGTGAAAGGCAAGGGGTACAGGTTAAGAAATTAGGAGAATCACCTGAAGAGACATTAATGAAAGAACTGAAACATTCTTCTGAAGAGCCTCCTTTGCATGTATGTTGAATGCTTTGTGATAAGCAGGATAATGCAAAGGAAGGTTTTTCACAGGTGCTCTTCAGCGAATGTAGCCCAGTGCACCCTATGGTTTGCACACCTTGCCCCTTACTGTATGGGAACACTGAACTCTCTGTGTGCCAGTCATGCACATATAGGGATCAATACAACGTGAGTTTCATGTACAGCCTGCACATCTGTCATGTTGCACGTGCTATGTTCCAGTATTCATAGACAAAGGAAGCAGTTTTGATTTAGACACACACATTCTTTTGGCAAAGACTTTCTGCAACTGGAACCGGCCTAACAGAGCTGCTAGAAATGCAAGAACGAGTGTCACATCATGATAGCATGAGCATGTGAAGTGACACCACAGAGATTTGCTCCAGCACTTTTCCAGAAGGCCTGCAGAAAAGACAAAGGGCCTGATAAAGTCATGTTGACATCTCAAAATACCAGGGTCTGCTTTGATGCTGTTTTAAACATTTCAGAACAGCAGTTTGCACAACCCTAATTTCCACTAGGGATGTGCACTAATGTTTTTGTTTGTTTGTTTGTTTGTTTGTTTTGCATTTGAATTTGAGTCGAATTGAATGTCAAAACATTTGATTCAATTTGAAAGTTTAAAATCCGAATGCAACAAAAACAAATTGGAATCTGATACATTCGGATCTATTCGTTTGAATGTTAGATACAAATTTGAAGATACAAATGTTGACAACATTTGTATTTAAATATAGGAATGTCAACAACATTTGCATGTGTTATACGTATCTGTACACATTTCGTATGCATCCCGTTTTATCCCATATGCATCCCATTTTCATTCCGTATTATAAGCTCAAATGTGTACACACACATATGAGATTTGTACATTCGAATGATTAGAATCATTCGAGTGAATATTTTGGAACGTTTGAAATTCTTTTGAATGTTTACATTCAAATGTGAAAACATTCTATTTGAATTTGAATGTTCACATTCGATCGAATTCGATTAAATTTCAGATGTTTAGAACATTCGTGCCCATCCCTAATTTCCACTGTTTTCTTCTCCCAATGACTTGAACTTCTTATTTATTGCAAAGGAAGGGTGTTTTTTTTTTTAATGGCAATCCTGAGCCAGTTTGGTCTAGTGGTTAGGGAGCTGGACTCTTATCTGGGAATACCTGGTTTGATTCCACTCTCCTCCATGAAGCCAGCTGGGTGACCTTGGGCTGGTCACAGCTCTCTTCTGAGCTCTCACAGCCCCACCCACCTCACAGGGTGTCTTTTGTGAGGAGAAGAATGGAAAGCTTTATTAGCCGCTATGAGTCCCCTTAAAAGGGTGAGAAAAGTGGAGTAGAAAAGCCAACTCTTCTTCTTCTTAGGATTTTGCATGCATCACCTTTGTTTTTCAAAAGCAAGAGAATGGCTAGACTTTATTAAAAGGGTTCGGCAAATAAGGAAACAAGCCTGTCTTTTATTCTGCACTTTTTTGAAATAACACTTTATAAAACAGAGAGAGAAGGCTATTTCACCATTCCACCTCTTTCCTCCACAGGTCGATTGATATTTGATAACCTCAAGAAGACCATTGCTTACACCTTGACCAAGAACATCGCTGAACTCTGCCCTTTCCTGATTTACATAATTACGAGCATCCCATTACCCATTGGCACAATTACCATCCTTTTCATCGACCTTGGCACAGATATTGTGAGTTCTTTTGCAAGCCAGAGTTTTGCCCTTGCAAGAATGTGTGCTTTACTACTTAATGTATATATTATATAACATGATGGGAAATCAAAACATTTTTTACTTCCAATCCTGTTGAACCAGAGCAATATAATTATCCCTTGTTATTACTAGCTTTAATAAGCACATTTTTTTTGTATATCTGCAACTTCAGAATTATATGAAGTTTAATTCAGGGAATAAAAGAAAGCAAAATATAAAATAATCCCTATTATTATTATTATTATTATTATTATTATTATTATTATTATTATTATTATTATTATTATTATTATTATTATTATTATTATTATTATTATTATTATTATTATTATTATTATATTACATGTCATTACTAGACTAGCATGCATTTGTTTCTGTGCCACAAGGCACGTATGATTAACAAAGAAAAAAAAAAGCACATTTGCTTTTATTTTGATGAGGAATATATGTTTTTCTCCTAGATCCCCTCTATTGCTTTGGCCTATGAAAAAGCTGAAAGTGATATCATGAAAAGGAAGCCCCGTCACAAAAAGAGGGACCGGCTAGTCAATCAACAGCTTGCAGTTTATTCTTACTTGCAGATTGGTAAGAATTAATGAGAATGAGAATAAAGAGTGGTTCTTATCTGGGAATACCGGGTTTGGTTCCAACCTCCCCCATGAAGCCAGCTGGGTGACCTTGGGCTGGTCACAGCTCTCTTCTGAGCTCTCACAGTCTCACCTACCTCACAGGGTGTCTGTTGTGGGGAGAAGAATAGAAGCTTTGTCAGCCGCTTTGAGTCCCCTTAAATGGGTGAGAAAAGGGGGTAGAAAAGCCCCTGGGCGTGACCACAGTCTGATAGTGGAATACTGAGAATTGGACCTCAGGTGGACCTCAGCTTGAGAACCAGCACCAAATTTGTGTCTGACTCTTTTCCTCTCCTGCGAATATGTCACTCACTGTTTCCGTTCTTGCTTTTCTTCCAGGTATTATACAGACTATTGGGGCCTTTCTCACCTACTTCACAGTTTATGCAGAGCAAGGTTGGCTTCCTCACTCACTGCTCAATATCCGAGTGGACTGGGAGAATCCATCTATCAATGATTTGGAAGACAGTTATGGGCAACAGTGGGTAAGGGATCTTAGAATATCTCTAAAAGGAAGGAAGGAAGGAAGGAAGGAAGGAAGGAAGGAAGGAAGGAAGGAAGGAAGGAAGGAAGGAAGGAAGGAAGGAAGGAAGGAAGGAAGGAAGGAAGGAAGGAAGGAAGGAAGGAAGGAAGGAAGACTCTATCTGTGACCTTTCTTGATGATGGAAGTGTAGAGCCACCTTACAGTTATATATAGTACAAGCTTAGGCTCACCTGTATTGCTAATCTGGAACAGGGCATAAAACTGTGTCAAAATGTTTGCACTTGCTGCCCAGGTGTGTGTTGCCTCAGTGTGCTTTCCCACCCATCTACTGCCTCCAGGTGTAGAAAGTGCCATCAGAAAGCATGAGGCCTCCTAGAAACAGATCTAAGGCTGTAGGACTTTACTGACCACTCAGCAAAGCTGGGCTGTGTGTATTCCATACAAACCAGGATCATGCTCTGGTGAGACCTGTGTCCTGAGATCCTGCAGATGCCCCATGAGTGTTGTAGTCAAGGGTCTTTCTGCTTTGAAATGTCTTCTGCATTGCAGTCTTCTTGACTTTAAATAAGACCTGCACAGTGCCTAGTTTGCCAGACTACCAGTGCAGCTCGATATGATCATGTCTGAATAAGTGAAACCTAGGAG
Organism: Aspidoscelis tigris stejnegeri; assembly: GCA_023333525.1. Taxonomy (NCBI): domain Eukaryota; kingdom Metazoa; phylum Chordata; class Lepidosauria; order Squamata; family Teiidae; genus Aspidoscelis; species Aspidoscelis tigris. The sequence goes on from JALMGA010000011.1 coordinate 19,748,134, forward strand.
CCTTCTCAAACACCTAGCAACCTGTCAATGGCTTGAAGGCCTTGTTCAGCTTGTGGTATTCCAGGTTGGGTAACCTGTTTTAACTGCAAATCCTGCTCCCCTTCATCTTTTGCAGACGTTTGAGCAACGGAGACTCCTGCAGTACCATGGCTACACGGCGTTTTTCGTGAGCATCACCATTGAGCAAATAGCAGATCTCATCATCAGGAAGACACGACGGAACTCCATTTTCCAACAGGGGCTTTTCAGGTTGGTATTAAGAGCATATTATTGGCCCTGGGATGTAGCTCAGGATCGTGGTCTGGTGTCCGCACACTATTGCAGACGATGGCAGGCCTCGCCATAGCCTGCATTAGCATGTGGAAGTGGGCACAAATGAAGTTTTTGGGATTCAGTTCATTCAAATTCAGTTCGATTCAAATAGATTTGAATCTATTCGTTTGAATTTTCAATTTGAATTTGCACATACTGTGTATGTACCCATACACCTATGAATGTCCGAATAATTCAAACAAACATATTCGAAAATCCAAAATTCTTTAGAATGCTTAAATTTGAATCTATAGACATTTGATTAGAATTTGACTATTCAAATCTGAATGAATATGATTGAATTTCAAATGTTTTGAATATTTGTGCCCATCCCTACTCGTATGACCTCAGAATAGCCTCTATCACCTTTCTTTCCCACAACACACACCCTTTGGTATTGACAACCACAAGCTTTTTGAAAAGCTCAGGACAAAAAGAAACTGTGGCCAAGATTCACCAGAGTATTTCTGCTTTTGTTGTTGTTCTTCCATTTTCAAAATGAACAACCTGAAGCTATGTGTAGATTAACAACTCATGATTGAAACACTGCAAATGGTTGAATGGAATGGTGACCCACACCAGCATCTCTAAGGCCCCTCTGTTGGTGCAGTAGTTAAGAGCACTAGGTTAGAATGCAGGGCTCCCTCAGCTCAAATCCCTGCTCTGCTGTGGAAGAGTCTTTCCAGCTAGGAGTAAAATAGCTCCATTGCCTTGTGAGGATCTTGGGAAAGGCAAAGGCCAAAAGAGTAAACCCTCTGGCAGAAGATTCAGAGTGGGATCCCTCAGGATGTTGGATGGGCCACAGGTCATCTCTTTGACAGTTCCTCACTGCAACTCTCTAGTGGTGCAGGGGTTGTGAACACTCAGCTAGAACCCAGAAGTCTGTTGGTTCAAATCCTTGCTGTCCCATGAAAGCCCATTGGGTCTTTCCAGCTATGGGTAAAATAGCCACATTCCTTTATGAGGGTCTTGCAAAAAGCAGAAACTAAACAAAGAAGCCCAGAGTGGGACCTCTAAAGTGGTTGAATGGACCAGATATTATCTCTTTGCAGCTTCTGTAATTGTAACCTGTCCTGAGCCTGTCCTCTGCACTGTGACTTATTCTGGTTTATATCTTGGACTAGGCACCTGCCATCCTCATGCTGGTACAAAATACAGCAGATCTTGCCTGGGGCCTCCTGTTGTCTGCACTAACATACGGATGGCAGGTCCCAATTCCAAGATATAATCTGGAATAAGGCCCAGTACACAAAGGGCCCATTTTTGTAAGGGAGGGATATCAATGTTAATAAATAAGTGCTTTGTGTAATGAAACATGACTTCAAATAGTACACTAATCATCTGCTCATCAAATTCATTTTTTCCCTCCCAAATAGGAACAAAGTCATCTGGCTGGGCATATTTTCCCAGCTAGCAATTGCTTTGATTCTCTGTTATGGTTTTGGAAGTGTTCATGCTCTGAATTTCACACCTCTCCGGTAAGTTCACCTTCTTTCCTTCATGCTGTTAATGTAAATTATGATGATTGTAGAAGAAGAAAAAAAAAGACACTTGGAGAACCTCTTAAGGCTGCATCCAGACTTCTTGATGCTGCACAACCAAGATCGAGCCGTCACACACAATGGCTGATACTTCACAGTGGCGCTGCTTTATAGCACCACTATTGTGGATTGACTTAATGTTGATAAAATAGCACTCACTGTGCCGCATTAAGTAAATTTGAAGCTTCCTGCCAGTTCAGAGAGGACGGCAAGAAGAGCCAATGAGAGCTGAGATAGCAGCTCAGCTCCCATTGGTTGCCTCATCCCACGTGTTGCGCGCCTCACCCCATGACTGTGCGCGCCACATGGAATTCTTGCAGTTCCCCTAGTAGGAAGCTATGGGGCGCTGCTGCAGTCTGGATGCTGGACCGCCACTTCGCAGCAGGTAAGCTGCGAATTTTTAAAATATTGCAGACTTAATCCGCTGATCTGGAAGGGACCTAAATGTGTGGTTTAGAACAACAACATCAAAAATGTAATTAGTAATGGGTGCACCTAAGTTTTAATCCAGTTTCCGTCCGCCTTCAGAGTGAGAAAACCCATTAGCAAAGTGACTCACCATTTTCTCCACCTTATCTAACTCAAAGGCAATTCCACACAACTGTGCCTGACCTAAAAACCACCATTCCACATCCTTTCCCCCTCCCTTTGGGGGAATCTCTAAATGCTTATTATCACTTTAGGGTAAGCAATGTGAGCTTCTAAGTTGTGGTTTACTACTTTTGTGTGGAAAACCCATTAAGATTAAAGTGCTGCAAATGAAAAAGATTTAGCTACTTTGAGCCATTCTAGAGCACTAATCATACTGGCAGGGAGATCAGGAACTGTTGCAAGTGTTTATTTTGTTTTTTAAATACAGCTTTTCCTTAAAACACATTTTCTTCTTCTTCTAGGTTTCAGTATTGGTTTGTAGCTATGCCTTATGCCTTCTTGATCTGGGTCTATGATGAAATCCGCAAACTCTTGATCAGACGGTTTCCTGGAAGTAAGTAGCGCAAATCTCGTATATAATATAGCTTTGGTTAATGTTGGTTTGATCAATGGACTAATCAATACCTAATTCTATTTATGTACCATTAGAATTTAAGTTGGAAACACTCTGGTGGCATGGCCCTCAAACTTGGAGCAGAGTCTTCTGAGAGGATTTCTCCATTTTCAGGGGGACTCCTGAGTGTTTCCCAGCTGTGTGCCAAACCAGGCATCTACCATGCAGATGGCTGGACTGACCCAAGCTGCACTCAAAAGCCTGGCATCAGTACGCGGGATCCCAGAAACATTTGTGACATGCAGCCAAAATCTCCTTCCCACCCCAACCTCCAGCATACAATTTCTGTGGCTGTAGAACTTTCGCTTCCTGGCCTCCAAAGCTAGGCCAGGTCTGGCAGCTGATGTGTGGATAGCTGCTGGTCAACTGCATACTGTCTCTCTCTTCCTGTGCTGAATTATTTGTTCCAGGAAGTGAGCTCCACTTTCCGCACCAACGTGCCCCAAGTATAAGCTGCCTATGCAGTTGTTGGGAGAAAGAAGTCATGAACACCTGAACTAGGGGTCTGCATGAATATTTGAAATATTCATTATTCGTACTTTAGTATTTGTATGAATATGAATATTTTGAGTTATTCATATGAATAATTTGGATGTCCGTATGTGTACGGATATTTATGTATCACATACGTATCTGTGCGCATCTTCTGCATATCCATATGGAAAAATACAGAATGAAAACGAGATACATATGGGATGAAAACAGGATGTGTATCGATGCATACGAGATTCGTATCATTGGATATGTATTGAATATTCAAACTAATTAATACGAATGTATTTGTATCAGTTTGGATGTCCAGACATTCATTTTTCTTTATTCAGATAGACTATGGCAGACCAAAGTGTTTGATTCTCTAGAAATGCTAGATTATTAATTTTCCGTTCTCTTCTCTGTTACAGGCTGGTGGGATAGAAATATGTATTACTGAGTTTACTCATCTGTCCATGCTGGAATGGCCTCTGGGCTGCCTCTCCTGGTGCCAACTGCTTGAGGGTCCTGTCTGTGCAATATCAATCGAATGCAAGGAATCAGAGCAGAATCAAGGGAGGAAAAGGAGCGAAGGACACAAGAGAGATCTGGACTGTGCTGGAAAAGAGTCCTTTGCCCTTGTTGTTTAAACTGTACAAAGTCTGAAGGAAAGAAAAATCCTCTTGTATATAGAAGAAATCTCATGCTTGCTGCAATAGTAATGTCAGGCATCCATGTGCACTAGATTTCTTAAAAGTTGTGGGTTATAAATTAATGTTGTCAGGGACGATCCAGATGTGATCTCTTATGTGTTTACCAGAGGCAAGTTGCTTGGGTCAACACTGTGGAAGGACAATTTGTTAATAAAAGAACTCTTTTTACAAAATGCTGTGCGTTCCAGGTTTAATCAAGGTATGAATGGATAGGGGGGAAAATGGTGAGTGGTGGACCATGCTAAAGGCTCAGGTGGAAACATTCTTTTGTTGTTCCTTCAAATGACTACCCCATACTTCAAGAATATGAAACATCCTTCAGAAACAGACCAAAGGCTCACCAAATCCAGCATCCTTTTAGCACCGTGGCCACCAAGTTGCAGATAGAACTCACACAACTAAACATAAACAGAAGAGAGTTTTCTTGGTTAACGGTCCACAGCGGATGGTCTTTCATGGGAAAGCACCACTGGGAAAGCATACAGTCATCGTTGCTAATAGGCTGATATCAATCACTGCCATGCAGGATCAGATCTGTGGCCCATCTAGTCCAGGAGCCAGGAGGAGGCTTGCACTTTGATTCCTGTTCATGAGAAGCAAACTGTGAGCTTGCTGCATTTGCGAATGACTAGTACATGCAATCCATCCCTGCATGCGTCTGGGCACTCACCTTCAGTACAGACAGTCTATTTGAACTGAATAAAGGGGTGTTCCATTTGGTGTGAACTGAACTGCCAATTTCAATCCACGCACCTTTTGATAGTAGATGAGTACACATTAGCCAAATCTGAATTGCAAATGCCTGAAAGAGATGGGCAGAACAGATTTAAAATCTGAGCTATTAGGTAGGGTGAAGCACTGTCCACTTTGCCCTTACTGGCTAGCTTTCATCCGGAGGAGGAGACATTGACAGCTCTGTTCTTCATGGACTGATGAAACAGAAATTTTTTAGACAGTCCTGTTTCTTAACCAAAATTTAATGACAGTGCATGTGGCTTGATCCCTCTTATGACAACTATAGGGTCCAAGTTTGCTGCAGTCACTCACTCTACGCCCCAGGGACTTAGCTATCTTTGTCATTGTGGCCCTTTCCAACCAGAGTTTCAGAGTTTCTGGGGCATTAGGAGGCAGCGATCATGTTATCCTTGAATTCTGGATAATAAGGGAAGGAAAGCATGAGAGGACTCAGACTTCAAAGTTGGACTTCAGAAGGGCGGATTTTGATGGACTCCGGAGGAGGTTAGGAGGGATCAAATGGTTAAATGTACTAAAGGATAGAAATGTCCAAGAAGGATGGGATATTTTGAGAAATGCAATATTAGAAGCGCAATCATTAACAATTCCTCAAAGAAGGAAGAATGGAAAACATCTGAAGAGACCAGGGTGGATAAACCTAGAACTTAAAAACTTGATAAAAAAGAAAAAAGAAATGTTTAAGAAATGGAAGGAGGGATACATATCTAAGGAGGAATATAATGAAATCAGTACAATCTGCAGGGCAAGTATCAGAAAAGCTAAAGCTAAAAATGAACTGAGGCTTGCAAGAGCGACTAAAAACAATAAAAAAGGGTTTTGGGGATATGTCAACAGCAAAAGAAAAGTCAAAGAGGTTTTGGGAAGTCTGCAGGGAGAGAATGGAGAAGTGATCGAAAGTGATCTTGAGAAGGCAGAGATTCTGAACTCCTATTTTGCATCTGTTTTTTCCAAGAGGGATAATGTACATGCAACAGTCCTTCACTGTACTGATGAAGGACTAGGAGAATCAAGACACAAAATCAACACTGAGAGAGTAAGGGAACGCTTAGCTAACTTAAACGAATTTAAGTCCCCGGGTCCAGATGGATTACATCCTAGGGTACTGAAGGAATTAGCAGAGGTAATTGCTGAACCACTTGCTGTAATCTTTGAGAAGTCATGGAGAACAGGAGAAGTCCCAGACGATTGGAGAAGGGCAAACGTTGTTCCTATCTTCAAAAAAGGGAAGAAGGTAGACCCAGGGAACTACAGGCCTGTTAGCCTGACTTCAATACCAGGAAAGATTCTCGAACAAATTATTAAACAACACATATGTCAGCATTTGGATAGGAATTCAATAATTAACAGTAGTCAACATGGGTTTGTATCAAACAAGTCATGTCAGACTAACTTGATTTCATTTTATGACAAAATCACTGAATGGGTTGATCAAGGAAATGCAGTAGACATAGTATTTCTTGATTTCAGCAAAGCATTTGACAAAGTATCTCATGCGATCCTCATTGAAAAATTGATCAAATATGGGTTTGACAAGGCAACTATAAGGTGGGTTCAAAACTGGCTTAGTAATCGTACTCAAAGAGTGGCTTTAAATGGCTGCACATCCAAATGGAAGGAAGTGTCAAGTGGAGTACCACAAGGTTCTGTCCTGGGCCCAGTTTTGTTTAATGTTTTTATAAACGATCTGGACGAGGGAGTTGAAGGGAAACTGATCAAATTTGCTGATGACACAAAGCTAGGGGGGATTGCAAACACCAGAGAAGAGAGAGAGAGGATTCAAAAAGATTTAGAGAAACTCGAACAATGGGCCGCAACTAATAAAATGGTATTTAACAAAGAAAAATGCAAGGTTCTGCACCTGGGCAAGAAAAATGAAAAAAGCACATATACAATGGGAGGAATTCGGCTGAGCAGCAGCACATGTGAAAAAGACTTGGGTGTCCTGGTAGATCATCAACTGAACATGAGTCAACAGTGCGAGGCAGCTGCAAAAAAGGCAAACGCAATCCTGGGGTGTATTAGGAGAAGCATAGAGTCCAGATCACGTGAATTTATTATCCCCCTCTACTCTACCTTGGTCAGACCTCATCTGGAGTACTGTGTCCAGTTCTGGTCACCCCAGTTTAAAAAAGACACTGACAAGCTGGAGCAGGTTCAAAGGAGAGCTACCAAGATGGTGAACGGTCTGCAAACCATGTCCTATGAAGAACGGCTTAAGGAACTAGGAATGTTTAGTCTAACAAAAAGAAGACTGAGAGGAGACATGATAGCTGTCTACAAATACCTCAAGGGTTGTCACAAGGCAGAGGGATCAGCCCTGTTCTCACTCTCTCAAGGAAGGACTAGAAACAATGGGGTGAAACTGCAGGGGAAAAGATTTAGTTTAGATGTTAGGAAAAAATTTCTAACAGTAAGAGTGATCAACCAGTGGAACAGGCTGCCACGGGAGGTGGTTGGTTCCCCTTCGTTGGAGGTCTTCAAGCAGAGACTGGACGGCCATCTGTCTGAGATGGTATAGGAGATCCTGCCTTGAGCAGGGGGTTGGACTCGATGACCCAGGAGGTCCCCTCCAACTCTACCATTCTATGATTCTATGAGAATTATTTTAAAAATTCAAATCCTATATGAGGTGCGGTGGGCGGTCATTGCAACCTGGCCGTGTTGCCTTCCTGAGTTCATTGCCACAGTATCAGGCCATAGTTACAAAAGTTGGTGCCTCTGTAAGGAGAGGAACCTTGGTCTCCATGTCCAGATGCCACAGGAGCTTAAAAGGAAGCCCATCAACCTACTCTCTGCAGGGTCAGGGACAGATGGTTGCATTCACCTCTACAAACTGCCACTAGATCTAAGGCTGTGGTCACACCTAGGTTTAATCCAGCTTCAGTCAATCTTCAGACTGAGAGAACACCTCAGCAAAATCACCAGTAGAGGTATGCACAAATGCAATTTTTGGGATTCAATTCAATTCAAATATCAAAAAATTGGATTCAAAACCGATTCAAAACTTTAAAATTTGAATGTACCATATATTCCAGCGTATAAGATGACTGGGCATATAGGACAACCCCCGACTTTCCAGTTAAAATATAGAGTTTGGGATATACTTGCTGTATAGGAAGATAACACCCGGCATATAAGATGACCCCCAACTTTTGAGAAGATTTTCCTGGGTTAAGAAGTAGTCTTACATGCCAGAATATACAGTATTCACATTCGATTCAAATCGAATACATTCACATCTATTTGTGTGAATGTTCTATTTGAATTTGCACATACAAATAACATTCATATGTGCTTGTATGCATCTGTACACATCTGTATGCATCTGTACACATCTGTTCACATCCTGTATTTATCCCATATGCATCCTGTTTTTTGTCCCATACAGATCCACACAAGTGCATACGGATGTGGGAAAGATCGTGTACATATCCGTACACATATGAATGTCCAAATAATTCAAACGAATAGATTTGAAAATTCAAAATTCGTTCCAATGTTTAAATTCAAATTTATAGACATTCAAATTTGAATGAATTCAATCGAATTTCGAATGTTTTGAATGTTTGTGCACATTCCTAGTCACCAGTACTTTTTCTTTCCACATTATCTATCTCAAAGGTGAATTTTCTGAGTTATTTAACACTGAAAGAAAACAGCTTGTCACTTTGCTGGTGTTTTCTCTCACTCTGAAAGTGGACTGAAGTTGGATTAAACCTTAAATGTGACCACAGCCTTAAGAAATGGAATTTGTGAGTTTTTGAGTCTACTTTTAGCATGACAAAAAAGAAAAAAAGTGGTGTTCCAAATCTATGTCGAGATAATAGAATTATATCATCTTTTACCTGATCCTGCAGGCCAAAGAGTCCCCTAAGTAATGCTCTTTTAGCGGCTGCCTCCGGTCAAAAAAAGCCCTACTTTTACTGAAGTGGAAATATTTCACTTCACACTTCATGCTTTTCCCTTCTTCCCAACAGCAAGTTTGCTGACGTAAACACAGAGTAATAAAGAGGGGGAAAATGAGCCATCAAGTGCAATTATTGGCCCATAAATGCTGTCTCTCCTTGGGCTACTGAGGTTTTTATCTTATCACCCGCACAGCTGCTGAGTGGGAAGGTGAGGAAGTTATTTCACTGTGATTATTGATAGGACAAGTGCTTGTCTCATGGTGTGATGCTGACTTCATTGTGGGCAACCTCCGCGATGCACTCCTCATCTTCAAAGCAAATGACTGAAGAAAGGCGCCTGGTTTCACAGGACAGCATGACGATCCCAAGACTGTCAGTGCTTGAAGAAAGAAGCGCCTGGAAGACAGAGGGCCGACGACATGCACTCGAAATTTCATACAGACTCATGGATTTGCAAACGGTCCAGGGTTCATACTTGAGATTTTTCTAAGATTTAAACTGAAGCATGTAAGGTTCAGTTCAGTTCAGATGAACAGTTTAACTATTCATGCATGTCTCAAATACAGTATGACACTATGAGAACTGAAATAAAAAGGAAAGCGAGTTAAGTTCAACATTTCATGGTTGGCATTCATAGCATTTAATGCCTCCCATCTACCAAGTTTGCTAACCCAGCCTAAAATTCAGCAGCAAGAGAAATCCAGCAAGGGAAGGGAGTTCCCCAAAAATGGCAATCCAAGCTGGCAGGGCTCTGGCAAATTAGTTTCTGTGGTTTATGATGTGAAGGAAATTCAAGCGGCTCATGGTATAATCAGTGATGAGAGTAATTAAAAAATAAAGAAGACATTCTTTCTTTAGTGCAGTGACATTTTGCATGGATTTTCCTAAGGAGCACTTCTCTTTGCAAGATCTGTCTATGCACATGGCCACATGGGAGAGATAATAGATGCAGATACAGATACAGATATATATTTGGACTCCTACATCAAGTATGCCCAATACTGTGTCATTCTAGCTGCAGAAAAACTTGTCCAACCTGTTTTGCTGATATTATTGCTCATGTTTGACTTTCTTGATTTTCATCCTTCAGCTCATGGTGTGTGTGTGGTTGTGGTGTGTATGCAAGAGAGAAAGAGAAAGAGGTGTGTGTTCCGCTTTGCACTGGGATGCTTAATGCACTTTTCTCAATTCACCTCCTTTTGTTATTGTTGCTGCTATATTATTATTGTTGTTGTTGATGATGATGATGATGCCTTCATCTCAGCTTGAGGATGCCCAGAAAACACTTGATGAGCCACTGTGTGAGTTGGGATGCTGAACTAGATGGGCTGTGGCCTGATCCAGCTCCTCTTAGGTTCTTATAATGAAAGTCACGGAGGACAGATGTCTTGATGGCAACTGGAATGGATGCCCAGGTACTGCCTTCAGGCTGAGACATGGGCAGGGTGCCTGTAAAGGCCATTTGCAAGGACCCAAGAGGAGGTGGAGGTTTTGCCTTTGTCTTCTGATTGAGATGCCCAGAAGAAATTGGTGGGCTACTATGTAAGACAGGATGCTGGACTAGATGGGCTGTGGCCTGATCCAGCAGGGCTCCTCTTATGTTATACTGTTGCTTTTGGTAGGAAAGCTTCCTCCAAAGAGTCATTTGAATCACTGATGCAAACAGACAGCAATATGACAGGGATGTACAAAATTATGGACTTTGCTCTCAAGTGTTATTTATGTCAGAATCATGCACTCAAGTATTAGTCATGTCAGAACCATTTCTCGAGGCCTTATTCAAAGAACATGGGTAGCAGTAGTTTAATCATGCTTATTTGATGAAAGATGACAAAGGGTTAAGTTGGACACAGAGTAAATATCAAGCACTCTGTTCTCACCTGGTCCCCACAACTCATTCTACGTATGGCTTGGAGTTCTCAAAATGTCTAGCAATTCCCAGCAGAATGCTATCATTGTGTATAAAGCTTAACCACAACACCGAGGAAAGGCTGCATCTATGATAAAAGCCAACAGAGATGGCTGAGTCAGAGAAAGGGACAAAGATGGCAGTGCAGTGGGTATGTTGACAGCGCTGACAATTCAGGCAGAAAGTCAGCTGGTAGATCACCTCGACTAAGTTCTCCTGATCACTACCACCATCACTACCTCAAAAAGAACAAAAAACAGAACTGTGCAGAACTAAACAGACAGCTCCCCTCTCTTTCATTATATTAACCTACATGAGGAAGCAGAAATGTATCTCCTTTTTAAGGCAATCTTTTCCCTCTGGTGTAGGCAGCTACAACTGACCTCCAGTTCATGCACGGAAGGGGAAAGAAGAGCGGGTCTCCTTCCAGCAGAGATTATAGATCCAAAGGGCTCCTGCTCTTCCAATTATCAGTTCTTTCCTACCCTGTGTAACCCAGAGCCCAGGTGTATCTGTCTACATTAGTGGAAGGAGACAACCATTAAAAAAAAGGTGAATGTACATTTTTCTCATCCAAAAATTCTGGGTGGAGTTGTAAAATGTATTGTCCTGCATGTGGGCCTCAAGGTTAACTTGTGGAAAAACAGTGTAAAAGAGTCTGAGTGATTTTATCAGAACAAGACAACAGCCAGGGAATACCTTGCATTTCTACTTGTCTCTAAAGAAACTGACCAAGGCTGCTATTAGGTGTATCTTTTCCATCTTCAGTTGATTTGCAAGAGTTTTTGTAGACGTAGGCCTGTAATGCAGAAACCTCCAGGCCCTTCTACTCCTGAGTTGTGGTGATACTGATTTATGACGTTGCTGGCATTTCTGAGGTATTGTGTTATTCAGCTCTGGCTTGTGGTGCAGGTCATCTTGGTATTTTTTGAAAGTGTTTTGAGACCCTCAGAAGTCAATGTCATCTTGCGGGTGGAAGGTCTTGTGGTCTTACATGGCGTCAGGAAGCAAGCTGACCCTTCCCTACATCCGAGGAACATTTGGAAGTAGAACTATGGACAAAGGGGGCTTTTGGAAAACGCACCTGAGAAATTCCCTAAGTGGAGAGAGAGAGAGAGAAATACAGCTTGTTTCTAATGCTCCCAAGCCTACGGGAGTCATTACCAACCAGATGTAGAAGAAGAAGAAGAAGAAGAAGAAGAAGAAGAAGAAGAAGAAGAAGAAGAAGAAGAAGAAGAAGAAGAAGAGTTGGCTTTTCTACCCCGCCTTTCTCACCCATGTAAGTGATCTCAAATCACTTCGTATCTTCGGATATTTGAATTGAATTGAATTGAATGCCAATAACTGCATCTGTGCACACCCCTAACCAGCATAAAAGCAGGACCAGAACTCAAACAAAGTGTCAAAAGTTCTGGACTGGTTTTGAATCAAACCAAACCAGGAAAAAAAAAATCATTCACGCACATCTTTTCTCCCTGACTGTGATGCTTCTTCTTTCAGAGGAGCATGCCATGGGTAGAAGGACGTTCCAGATTCTGCCTTCTGAGCTTCTTTTGCATGCACGCACCATTTGTGCACCACACAAGTAAGGCCTCATTTTGCATTGAACCGGGAAGGAACAAAGCTTGCATGGTACAGAGTACAAAAACATTCCTCCTCACATAAGCACGTGAATCACAGGCGGCTGCACAATTCTGTATCACCATTTCAAAGTCACCAAAAAGTCAGGATTGTTTGCAGGCGATTGTGATAGCTCTACTGCAGTGTGATTCAATATGTATCCAATACGTATCCAATACATATTCCGTAACATATCTGCTCTGAAATCATCAAATCCACCCTGAATCCACTTTGAATCCACTCTCAATCCATGTCGAATTCACTTTGGATGCATTGCAGATGTGAATGCCCGCAGCCACTTTCCCATCTCCCAGGTTCATGAACGTTCTGAAGTATTTGTACAAATATCCTGAAATATTCATACGAATATGAATGTCAGTGTACAAATGTCGTAACATTCGATTTGTCTACGCATGTCCTAATTCATATGAAATTGTATGAATACTGAATATTATGAATATTCATGCAAATCTGTACACTGTAGCCCTCTACAAAATAAACATGTCCAGCAGCAGCAGCAAATCAGAATTTCTTGCTTTGTTTTGGTGACGCATTGGGTGTCCTCACGTGGCTGCTATGAGATGAGTGATTCCGCAAGCCTACAAGATAAAAAAAAAATCCAATTCAATTTGAATCTTTTAAATTCAAATTTAACAAGATTCAATTCGTATTTACCAAATTCGAATCTATTCGTTCAAATTCGTAAGCATCTTCCCCACGTCTGTACCCATCTGTGCCCGTCCATACCCAGCCGTATGCATCCTGTAGTTATCCCGTATGCAACCCGTTTTCATCCCGTAGAAGTGCGTACAGATGTGAGAAAGATGCGGAACTTCAAGTAATAAAAATAACCATAAAATCGGGCAACATAATTAGTGCTTTCTTATAAGAGCAGACAAATTATATTTATTTATTTATTTATAATTTATAATTTATATTTCTATCCCGCCCTATACCCCAAAGGTCTCAGGGCAGGTATCAACCTTTGAAACAAGAAATTAAAACCAATATTAAAACCAATAATATACATAAAAACATTTAAAAAATTCAGCATATTAAAATACTAAAATAATAGTATCTGCCGGGGGGGGGGGAGTATAATCACGTCAGCCAAAGGCCAGGGCAAAGAGGTGCGCCTCCATCGCCTTCCTCAATATATACAGAGAAGGGTCACGATGCACCTCAAGGGGGAGACTATTGAATAACCTGGGGGCTATTACCGAGAAGGCCCTTTCCGGGTGCCCACCTGTTTCACTACTGAGGGCGGTGGGACACCCAGGAGGGCCTCAGGTCCAGTTCTTTATGGGTGTTTTTCCACTGTCAAAAGTACCCATTTTTGCATCCACTTAGGAGCCATTTGGGTGTGCTGGATGACCCCATTTCCACTACAGCACCCATTTGGGACCCGATTGTTTCCACTGCCGTGGGGAAAATCCAGATCTTTTTGGCCTTTAATCCGGATTTTCTGTAGACCCCATTAATGGGGTCTACAATGGGGTCTTCTGCCAGAAAATCCGGATATAAGGGAGCCTGTTTCCACTGGAAACAGGCAATGGGGTCCAAAGGAGGCTAGGGGGAGGGGATGTACCTTTGACCCCCCCCCAACATTGGCTTCGAAGTCACTTCAAAGTCACTTCGAAGCATGAGCTCAACTTCGAAAGTTGAGCTCATGCTTCGAAGTCACTTCAAAGCTGACTTCGAAGTCACTTTGAAGTCACTTCGAAATCACTTCAAAGTTGCTTTGAAGACTGCCCCCCCCTGCCCCCCAAAGCACCTGGGGTAATGGACCGACCCCTTGTGGGTCGATCCGGATTCCCCAGATGGGTGCAAAACTCTTTCCACAGCAGGGGTGTTAGCACCCATTTCTAATGGGTTCTACACCTCCTGTGGAAACACATGGGTGCTTCCCTTAATCCAGACCTACTAGATATACCCATTCCTTAGATCCGGATCTTCTTATAGGACAACAGTTTTGAAATTAATAGAGCTGGGGTTATCTACTGTTATAAAAAGTTCTTGTGAGGATAAAAGTTAGAGTCATGCAGTGTTCATAATGAACCCGGCCCTCTCCTTTGCTCCGTCAGCTTACCTTCAGCTGCTGCGATATCCAGAACTGTCCTTCTGTGGGTCTTCCTGGATTTCATTTTGGGAGAGGGAACCTTACGTTCTTGCCAGTTCCCTAGTTTAGCTTCCAGTAAAGAAAAATGCAGGCTCATCAGAAGTATTGCCAACTGGAGGTTCATTACTACAAGTCAACAAATATCTCACAAAGTAAATCACCCTCAATAAACTGGCAAGGTGGTACCTGCAGGAGATCATGATTAACTTCCCTTTCCTCCCATGGAAAGGAAAGCCCATCACCAGATTTTTTTTCCCCATGTGGCATTTCACAAGCAGAACTTTAAATTACTGAATTCTACATAGCACAGATGTGTGCCAAACCAGTCAACACAAACTGGAAGAGTGTCAATTTTGAAACAAAGTTTACCGATGCAGACTTTGGGCCTTTCCGCACTGGCTGCCGAAAAACGGATCTTTTCAGATCCGTTTTCTGGGGATCCAGGCTTTCCAAGGATTTGTCCCCAAGGGAGCCAATGGGTAAGGCTGGGGGAGGGGCCCAGTTGTCAGAGAGGGAGAGCATGCACATGCTTTCTCTCTGTGCCAGCTGGGCATGCGCCGGGAATCCGGCTCTTCCCCGGCCATTTGTGGAAGCATCCTGCTTCCAAAACAGTTTGAGGGGAAGGGCCGGATTAAGACCTAATTTTTCAGGTCTTAAAATAGGGAAAGAAACCAGAAACCAGTCTTGCATGCCGAAATGCGGAATGAGCTTCCACAAACAATCCCTAATTGGGTTCCCAATGCAGAAGCCAAGTCTTAATCTTTCCTCAATCTGGCTCTAAATCCATTTTTAGAGCCAGTGCGGAAAGGCCCTTTGATTAGAACTTAAACCAATGAGGGCTTGAATAGAACTATCACATTTCACAGGTACGTAAAAGGGTTTTTGTTGTTGTTGTTCGGTTTGCTTTTTTTTTTTTTTTACTCACCTAGGAACTTGGGGTTGATAATATTGTCATTTTTTAGTAGAGGATTAAATTCTATCTGTGAAGGTTTTTCACCTCCTGCAAGGATAAGAGAAGAGAAGCAATGCCAAGCAAATTCATTCAAATAAAACATGACAGCTCATTAAGCAAACCATATGTTATTTGTCAAAGTGATTTCAGACTCATGAATAGCAGTCTTTAAAATGATTCTTGTATCTGAATATCAGAAGCAAAGTGTTTGGAATAGGATTTTACATAGTTTGCCAATATAAGATGCCATAATCGTCTCCTTTCCAGGCTGCTGTTCTATTTCTGTGATGAGTGGTGTACAAGAGCAAATATGAACATCGACAACAATGAATCTATTGCCTTCCTGGGAATGTGAAGAACTGAACCTACTCGCCACGCCGATGAGAACATAGGTCTCGCGTTCTCCAAGAAGATCAGCTGCACTGCAGTGTTTGTTTTGGATTAAATTCTTTATTTGGCCATGTTCATCAGCCAGCTCTATTTCATCTGAAAGGTACAGAAACAATCAGGATTCAGGAGGAATTTAAAAGGAAGTAAGAAAGTTCCAGGGATTGATACAAGGCGAGAATATTCTTCGGCAAATATTCACAAAAAATTAGACTGTTCCCGGAATAGACCCCGAAAATGTCAGGCAATTTTCTGTTTACTTTTTCATGTTTTGCATGATATTCACTGGAGAATGTACTTGAGAACATTTCCAAGAATATTCTTCAGATGTTTGTCCATGAGAATTATCCAATATAAAATATAAGGTGAGATTTAAAGGTGAAACAAGAACTTAGACATTTATCAAACATTTTCAGGAAATATTTTCCTTTCTCTGAAGAATGTTCTTATTTCACCTCACTATATACAACAAAGAGCAAGGAGAGAACTGGGAGAAGGTGTTGTTGTTATTTTATTATTGGGATTGCAAACCCTGTTGTGACTGAGAAACAAGAGATGTTACAGGAAACTAGTGGCAAGGTCTCCATTAGGTACACTTTTAGGAATTTGGCCATCTTTCATTACTCGAACATGACCAAGGCAGCTTATGTGTCACTAGGGTAGAAACCTTGCCATGGATAAGCGTCCATGGACGCTTATCTTCAATGACTGTACTTGTGGATCACTTAAAAAGCGGTACAGTTTTTATCGAGATGGCCTCTAAGCATAAATTAGACATGGCACTTTCTTGTGATTTACTGAGGAGATGAAAGTAGAAGGATGAAGCCAGTGATTTTGTGTGACAATCAAAGCAAGAAGCTTGAGAACCTTTGAAGGCCAGGTAGTAAAACTTGTTCAAGATCTGGTAGCAAATGGTTTAGCGAACAACAAATATTTAAGCTGGCCTGTGATTTTGTTTAAACATGCTCACACGAATATGAGTGACACTGGTTTCATCATGATGACAATGCACCATGGCTGACAAGGAGGAAGTGAAGGAATCCAAAACCTTCATACTAGTTAAGCAGAATATTTAAAATTGTAAACAAATAACCAGGTACAGAGGTTCCCAAACCTTTTTGGCATGACACTACTTTTGTGGTTGTTGTTTTCAAATTTAAATTAATTTTTCACCAACATATAATACAAAAATAATAAAAAACAAAAACAAAAAAAGTGATTGTTCAGACACCCATATGTTCCTCCATCAGTTGAAAATCTCATTTTCTTCTGCTTTGGTTGGACCAAAGAAATAGTCTCGTTATTTCCTTTCCCAAGAATTCTGGTGTTTAGGGTCTCGTTGAATAACACAATAAGTCTTTCCAATTCTCCTCCACCCTGGAATGCAGTTTCAAGCCTTGGCTTTGAAATCTTATTTTCCATATTTTTTCAAATCTATACACCATTTATCAGATGACCATTTTGTACTATCCTTCCAGTACAATTGTAGATACTGCAGCATGTATCATTTCATCGAATAAATATTGTTCATCTATTTATTTATTTATTTATTATTTGCATTTCTATTCCGCCCCATACCCAAAGGTCTCTGGGCGGGTAACAACAGATTAAAATATGATATACATTAAAAGACGTTTAAAAAATCAACAAATATCTACTCCTAATCTCCTTGTCAACACATCAAATAATGCTATTTCAGGTGTTAATTCCACATTTATGTTTAAAATATTATTAATTTGAATCTGGATACTCCTTCAAAAACTTTTGATTCTAACGCATTCCCACCAAATGTGGAAATATGTTCCTCTGTGTCCACATCCATGTCAGCATTGTGGTGACAGTCAAGGGGCCTATTTGCACTACAACCTGGAGTGCAGGATTAGGGCACTTCTGGGGAAGAGCATCCACACCTAGAGGAGGCTGTTACAGCCTCCAGGCGCCCCCTGCCTTCCCAGAAGTTCCCTCATCATGCACTAGGTTTGCAGTATGAAATCATGCTCCACAGCCTCCCCAACCTTCCCCAATCACTTGCATCCATCTGGGGGAGCATTTGCACCTCTGCTGGACAAGGTCAACAGGGCTGCCGTGCAAGCACGCTGGAAGCCCTGCTGCCCTCCTGACATGACTGTGATCCTTCAGAGCACAGCCAAAATGGCGGTGCCCTGAAGAGGACTGGCCCTGCATTCAAGGTAAGTCTTCTGTCGGGGGGGGGGGGGAGGCTAACATTGACTAGTGCTCCAAGTGTGAGCACTAGTCAACATTGGTTCATCACACTCCTTTCCCATCCAGTGGACAAGAAGGGAAGTGCGAAATCACCCAGGAATTGTATGTGATAATTGAACTGCTGTTGTTTTTAACTAAATTCTCACGCTCCATAGTTTCTTAAATGAAAATAAATTTAAAATCATGCCCAATTGGGGTTGATTTTTTTAAAACTAGAATTGGCCTTGGGGATGTCCACAAATGGATTTTTGGACATTTGATTAATAACGAATTGAATGTTAGAGAATTTGTATGTGTTCAAATAGTTCCCCTTCAAATGTGGTAGGATTCTATTAGATATGAATATACTCATACAAATTCATATGAATATCCGATACAAACATATATTTATCTGATACGGATCCAATATGAATGCATTAGGGATGTGAAGAAATGTTCTAAACGTTCGAAATTCGATTGAATTCTATAAAATGTGAACATTCAAATTCAAACAAATTTGAACATTCAAACAAATTTTGAATGTTTTATTTATTATTTATTGTTTATATTTCTAACCTACATGGGCGGGGGAGGGGTAACAACCTTAAAATCCAGCACCTCAAAAAACCTATATTAAAGCAATAATAACCACCACAACATTGAAAATCCAAAATGGTAAAAAGAAAATGATTCGAAACATTTGAATGTACAGATACATACGTATTACGTAAGTAAACACATAAACATACATACAGAGGTTTAATTACTTAATTAGGAGTACCACTATACCTTCTTCTTCACAGTCACAGCGGTGCTTGATAGCATCTAAGAGAAGCTGGATTTTACAGTGAATGTTAAAAATGTCAGCTTTGTTTTCTATGAAAGAAAAACAACAACACAAAAACACTATTTTGTTTCTTTTATTCGCTTTTGGAGAGTTCTGTACCATATTTTGGTAGAACACCCACCAGACGCACAAAAAGTCGTCGCGACGTGAGGTAAGCTGGGGAAAAGCAACATTTGTGCTCTGACAACCATTAATTTAGACTCACGTGCTGTATTGAAATTGAGGCAGCAGTTTGAGATTATATAGCTTCTTGCTTCAGTACAGAATCATGGTTTGTTATTACACAGAGTCCAGGACACCTCACGGTGACTAAACAATGTGAAGTCATTTTGAAAGATACAAATGTGACTTGCCCTTAACTTCTTATTAAAGGATGCCAAGAATCAAACCTGTGACCCCCTTCCGCCCCCAATCATCCAATCTAGCTAGCTAGCTCTCTTCTGAGCTTTCACAGCCCCACCTACCTCACAGGGTGTTCTTTTGTGGGGAGAATAGAAAGCTTTGTCAGCCAATTTGAGTCCCCCTAAATGGGTGAGAAAAGTGGGGTAGGAAAGCCAACCCTCCTTCTTCCATTGAAGCAACATGGGTAAGAACACACCCAAGAGTCTGGCCAAGGCAAAAGATGTCATTCCAACTTCCATTTTCATTAAAATCTTGCCCTTCCCAGGAGTCCCAGGACAGCTGAGTCAATAAGATCTTCAGGGAAAGCCCCAAAGGCCACTTACCTCCATGAAGCACTGTTATGAACATCGTGGTTAACCTGAAAAGGGGGGAAAGAACAATGGGTCTGTGAGATCAATACACTAAATAAAAGTGGAGCTGCACTGATGCCACCAGTTTTTTGCCGAATGGTAAAGTTGCATTTCTTGGCATTTGAGTTTTTAAGGATATTTTATCTTAATATTTTGAACTTCCTACTTTATCCTTTTCTTTTTATTTCTGTTTGCATTGCTGCCCTGCAGTACAGTGCAGGATATAAATAAAAAGAACATTACGGTGTTTCCACACTGGCTGCAGAAACCGTTTTAACCCCCCATTTAAGACCCTTGTTTACTTACCTTACACAATGGAACCACTTCAGCAACCCTTCCAGGTGGCTGTTTCCACATTTCGGTGTGCGAGGTCCATTTCTAAAACGGGGCTCGCCACCGAAAAACAGATTAAACTGACGACCTAAAAAATTAGGTCTTCAATCTGTCCCTTCGCCTCGATCCGCGTGGAAGCGGGATGCTTCCACACATGGCCAGGCGAAGGGATGGATGTCCCTGCAGCCGCCATCTTGGGGAGGGCAGAAGCAGGCCGGTTTGCCTCCTTCTGCCCTCCCCCACGCACCACGTGCCGCCGGAAACATGTGGTGACTGGCAGCTGCATGCTCCAGTCCCATGGCTCTGGGGGCAGTTCCAGTGGCTTGGGAGGCTGGATGCCCTTTGGAATGGGTGCTGCGGCTTTTGCGCAGCACCCAGGCGATCTATTCGCCTGATCTGGCCTCCCCACAAGTATGTGAACATGCGAGGGCCCTTCAGATCCGTCTGAAATAGGGACGGATCCTCAAGAGGTCGGATCGCTGAGAAACAGCTCTTCTTTGAGCCATTTCTTGGTGGCAAATGCAGAAGTGCCCTTAGATAAAATAGGAGTAGAAGACTTATCTTTCACAGGAAATTCACTTGAACATTTCTGCTGTTTACCAAAAGAGTGACTCTCTCTCTCCACCCATCCACCCACCCACCCAACTACCACCCCTCCCTCCCTCCCTCCCTCCCTCCCATCCATCCATCCATCCATCCATCCATCCATCCATCCATCCATCCATCCATCCATCCATCCATCCTAGAGACTAGACTCTCTCTCACCTATACAGTGAGAGAGTTGGGAGCAAGTCCTAGTGATATAAAGAGCAAAACAAAACAAAACAAAAGGATGTAGGCACTCACCTATCCCTCAGGAGTCCAGCCTGCCAAAGCCTGATGGTCTAGTGATTACTGATACCACCTTCTCATGATAAGAAGACAAGAGCAAGCTGACTCTTATCCAGAAAGATACTATTAATGTATCCACACTGCACAGTAAGCCCAGAAAGGCAAGAATGTTCAAAGATGTTGTTTTGCTCCCTAAATTCTGACTGGGCTTTGCAAATGAGATCAATAAGGGAGCTATTTTGTTCCCGGAAGCCAAACTGTGTTCCAAAGTCTTGGTTGCTGCAACTACGCATGTTTGTTTAACTCTCCAAGGGTAACACATTGTTGGTTCTATCAAAAGGCCTTGTAAACATTCCTAATCTTTGGCAGCAGCATGACCAGAGATCTGTCTTCCTTTACTTCCACTTGTTGCCCCATTGTTCTCAAATATGCAGGATCTGCCTGCTTTTATTATGCCACTGAGTCGGCTCCTAGTCTGAGGGTATTTATTTTTAACTGTACTACCTCAATGAGGATCTAAACAAATAGTTGGGCTGCTTCTAGACAGGGTGTTAAAGCTGGGATTATCCTGAAGCTATGTTGGGATTTCTACACATGCCTTTGGCAATACCAGTATAGCCCCAGGATATTGGGTGGATATGCCACAATAACATTATTTCAGGATAATCAACTCCAAACCTGAGTTTTACATAGAAAGTGAGAGCACTTACCTGTCTGGACGGCTGTTTGTGTGAGTCACTATTTTGGAAATGGTCTCCTTGCACGTGCAGGGCTAAACTCAGCCAAAAATGGCAGTCATGGATGCACGTGAGACAATGTTCATGCTCTTCCAGGTATGGAATGCCTGGATGTGCATATCGCACCAGTGAGCAATCACACTGGTAAACGCCTCTGCTAGCCCCTACAATCTGGGCGACACACAATAATTCCGGGACTAGGATACTCCATAACCTCACTAAATAATCTGATAGAGTGTAAAAGTCTGGAGGCAGCCTTAGATTAGAGGAAATGCTTGATTATGTAAATGGATCAGAACAGAGACAGGAAAAGATAAACACATGTGTTGATGACCATAATTATGTTTTCACAGTGGATGCCAAACTTCAGGATCCCTTCATTCCAGCTGGGCCCCTTTTGTCCAGTGTCCCAGTGTGTGTGTTGATGGATTGATAATTATTATAGGGACTACAGGGTGCATTTGTCTACTATAAACTTGAAATGGAAGGCACTGTCACATCCCTAATTCTGTGAATGTTTTGAGTATTTTGATAGGAACCTTGTGTTTTCATCCCATTTCAATCCCATCTTTCATAGCCTACAGTGTTCATAAGAGGTGCAGAGACAGACTAGTGCATGAATTATACTATCTGCAAACCATCTTTAAGCTGCCTCAAAACAAACTTCTGGTGAAGACAACCCATGTTGTTGTGTTGTTGATATAGGAAACCAGTGCAGGGTCCCTCCCACTAACAAAGTTCAGAGAGACAGGATACTTTGGAGATTGTTTCATCTGCTTTTTCAGTATATTGTTTCATTAAATGCCACTGGGTTGTATCCAGTTCTTAGAAACTCTACAAGCAAATATCTGGAAATCCCTTATAGCATTTCAAAGTAGGGATGTGCAAAAATGTTCTAAACATTTGAAATTTGATCAAACTCAGTCAAATGTGGACATTCGAGTTTGAATAGAATGTCTACACATTCAAATTTAAACATTCAAACGAATTTTGAATCATTTGTTTGAATGATTCAAAACATTCAAATGTACAGATAGATACAGTGGTACCTTGACATACGAGTTTAATTCGTTCCGTAACCTTGCTCTTATGTCAAATCGCTCGTATCTCAAAGCAATTTTCCCATTAATCCATTCCAGCTCCCAAAACACCACCTCAGTTGTTTTTGTCATGTACTGTACTGTATTTACATACTCGTATCTCAAATCTTGCTCTCATCTCAAAGCAAAATATCACTCGCTCGGCGGCTTGTATCTCAAAACACTTGTATGTCAGGGCACTTGTATGTCGAGGTACCACTGTATGTATTACATACGTATCTGTACAAATCTCATACGTATCTGTACGCATGATAGCACGGGACGAAAACGGGGTGGATATGGGGATAAAATGGGACGCGTACGAAATGCATACAAATATGTATAACACATACGAATGTTGTTGACAATTGTATATTCAGATTCGAATCTAACATCCGAACGAATAGATTTGAATGTATTCCATTCAAACTGCATTTCGTTGCATTCAGATTCTAAACATTCAAATCGAATAGAATGTTTGGTTATTCTATTTGAATCAAATTGAAATGTAAAAAAAAAATCCCTACTTCAAAGGGAATTCCAGTGGTCTCTTTGAAGCCATCCGGCCATCCTATCCATTGCAACCAAATGTTTCAATATATATATTTATGATATGTATTATATCATTATAATATATCATTGATATATACATGATATCAATCTATATATGATATACTGTATATTCTGGCTTATAAGACTACTTTTTAACCCAGGAAAATCTTCTCAAAAGTCAGGGGTCGTCTTATACACCAGGTGTCTTCTTCTTATACAGCGAGTATATCCTAAAATCTATATTTTAACTGGAAAGTTGGGGGTCGTCTTATACGCCCAGTCGTCTTATATGACGGAATATACGGTGTATATATATATATATATATATACATATGATTATAAGAAAAGGCCGTTTTGTCTTTATAAGTAAACTCTGAAATCTGCAAACTTAAAAATCTTCAGCTACAGATTGGTAGGAACGAAGGAAACCTGTTATATGACATTTTCTGAAATCAAATAGCAAATCAAATAACTAATAGGAAACAAATGCAATGTAAATCTGTTTGCATTATTAATTTTCCACAAAGTATGTTTTTTTCCCTTTAAAACACAGTCCACCCACTTGAAATACATTCACAAGGAAGTTTGCAGCCTTTCACGTGCTTTCCTTCTTTAGCCTGTCAGCACGTGCTGATCTAACACAGGGCAGCAGCTTTTTGCTTTACTGGAAATGAAGTCACTCCTAAGACCATCTCTTAAACCAACATTTCCCTCTGTATATCCCACAACTCCAGTTCCTCATACCTTTTGTGCCAACAGTCATTCTGAGACAGAACTACTCACTTCTTTTTACATTTCATTTTTGCAATCTGTAATGAACAAGCCTTGTTTTCAGCATCTAATTCCCTTCTGAAGATGTTTCTTATAGTCATAGAATCATAGAATCATAGAATGGTAGAGTTGGAGGGGACCTCCTGGGTCATCGAGTCCAACCCCCTGCTCAAGGCAGGATCTCCTAAACCATCTCAGACAGATGGCCGTCCAGTCCCTGCTTGAAGACCTCCATCGAAGGGGAACCAACCACCTCCCGTGGCAGCCTGTTCCACTGGTTGATCACTCTTACTGTTAGAAATTTTTTCCTAACATCTAAACTAAATCTTTTCCCCTGCAGTTTCACCCCATTGTTTCTAGTCCTTCCTTGAGAGAGTGAGAACAGGGCTGATCCCTCTGCCTTGTGACAACCCTTGAGGTATTTGTAGACAGCTATCATGTCTCCTCTCAGTCTTCTTTTCGATAGACTAAACATTCCTAGTTCCTTAAGCCGTTCCTCATAGGACATGGTTTGCAGACCGTTCACCATCTTGGTAGCTCTCCTTTGAACCTGCTCCAGCTTGTCAGCGTCTTTTTTAAACTGGGGTAGTCATTTGAATCCGTCTCCTGCAAAGCAGCAGGAAAAACATGAGACATCACTGCATTCTCCAGGATGTCTGTGGCTTGTCCCTTGCTTCCATAGTTTTACTCTGTGGCTGGTTGCTAAATGTCAATGAGTGGAACCACTGGATTCAGTCTCCAGAGGCCATCTGGGAACACAAAGATGATGACAACAATGCCATCACATGACTGTAAGGGGTGTGTAGAAAAAAACCCTACATGCTCCATTTTAACAACTGTGGGTGTGCCCAGATTGGGGGATTCTGCACATTCTGATGCCCAGTCAGTGCGTAGGCGTCACACCTGATGCCCAAATACTTTGTATCAGCAGCAGCACATTATGCTGCAACTACCACGGATTTACCTACTGCGGGACCATCAACACTCGCTCCCCAGTATCAGGTAATTTTGCAGTTTCCCCCTGTCCTGACAGGATGTCGAGAAACAGCAAACAAGAGCTCAGCCTGCACAGATGCAGGGAAGATGCGGATCTTCGAGTACGCATCATGTACGAACCCATTCACATATGAATGTCCAGGTAATCTGAACCAATAGATCTGAAATGCAAAATCTGATTTGAATGTTTACATTTGAATTTCGTGACTTTCCATTCGAGTTAGAATGTTGAAATTCGGCACATTCTGTCGGATTTCGAATGCCTACGAATATTCGTGCACATCCCTAGTACATTTTGGAACAAAAGACTGATTGCCCTAACAGGTCCAGAAGACAGCACATTGAAAACATTTCCCTGCTGCATGGTCACCCATCAAGTGTGGAGCTGGTGGCCACTTTTGATTTTCAAGCAGTAAGCCAGTTCAGTTTCAACATCTTTGATCCACCGTGCTATTATACTCCTTTTAATTTCCAGCAGCAGCCTTTGATCTCTCTTGGCAGCCCAAGATTCAAGATGCTTTGAGGCCCGCTCAATTTCTCCCTCAGAAAGACTGTTTGGAGACTGTAAAATAAAAGGAGAAAGGAAGATGCAAAATTATGCCGCTAAATTCTGAACATAACTGTAATAGTGGATATGGGGAGATATTGAAAATATCAGTATTGTAACTCATTACTATACAGCATTTATATTTATATTCTGCCCTATAACTAGTGAGCCAGTTTGGTGTGTGGTTAGGGAGCCGGACTCTTATCTGGGAATACCAGGTTTGATTCCACCCTCCCCCATGAAGCCAGCTGAGTGACCTTGGGCTAGTCACAGCTCTCTTCTGAGCTCTCACAGCCCAACCTCACAGTGTATTTGTTGTGGGGAGAAGAAGCTTTGTCAGCCACTTTGAGTCCCCTTAAATGGGTGAGAAAAGTGAGGTAGAAAAGCCAACTCTTCTTCTAAGGAAGGTGATCTTGGACCACAACTCCCATCATCAGTGTGGTTAAAGGCAAAGAATGATGGGAACTGGTGTTTCAGCACCTTTGTCTTAAAGTCTCAGGGAATATTAGACTGTGATGATAAAATAAATACAACAATATACTTTTAAAACAAACATAAAAGATATATAAGATACTTTAAAAACTAAATAGCCATAACTGAAACCATATCTAGATAGAACAGGAAGGTTACAAATGAACCAGGAAATCTGGATTCCTTGCCTCCAACATTGAAAACTCCCCTGTTATATTATGACTATATTCACACCTAGGTTTTAATTCAGCCTCAGTGCACTTTCAGAGTGAGATAATGCACTGGCAAAATGACAAGCTCTTTGATTTTGGCCTTCTCTAACTCAGAAAACCTACCTTTGGGTTAGGTAAAGTGGAAAGAAAATGTCTGGCCACTTTGCTGATATGTTGCCTCACTCAGAAAGTGGACTGACACTGGATTAAAACTTAGGTGTGAATGCAGCTAATGTGTAAATGTCATGTGTGGGGCTGTTGGCAGAGATTCAAGCTGCATCACTCACACCACTGTGGATGGCACAGAGGGTAAATATAATATAATTGCTGATTAAAGAGTTGATCATGAGTCAAGAGGTTAGTTATAGGTCAAAGATGCATTTTGCTGACTGAGCTAAAATCATATATGAGAGGACTGCACATAAGGGTTTCTCAGGGGTCTTTCCTGTGTAGGTAAGGAGAGCAGAGGAAGTTCTATTGTTTTTGCAAGAAGAAAGCTCTTATCTATAAGATCCAGGTGCTGTCTACGCGAAGGAGGACAGAGAAATTGACGTAAGACACAGCAGGCCTATAGAATTATTTCAGTTTCCCATATTTGGTTAAAGGGGAAAAGGTATGATTTTGGGGTTATTGTATAAAAGTCTGAACATGGGAATATTCTGGATGCATTTCTTTGTGAAGTTATTCCATTTGCATCTGCTAGTGGATTGTCCACTAGTGTGAATAAAATGTCCTTTCCAGAATTTGGTTTCAGTCTCGTACTTCTGCACTAATGACCCACACGGGCCTGGAAATGTCCACATGCATTTAAAATAGGAGGGCAAGGAGGAACCCCTTCCCAGCGTGTGATCAGAGAGTGCCTTCTTAAAATTGTCCCTTTAAGGAAACGCGTGCCACCCACACCCAAATGCACACGCACCAGAGAAGGTATTTTCAGGGACTCTGCGCCCTTCTATGCCTGATGTGCCCTTCTACGTGTGTTGTTGTGCCTGTACACAGTCTTAATACGAACTGTATTGTCAAGGAGTTTGTGCACTTCAGTGCACTCCCAAAAACGGAGGTCTGCATGAATGTCATATGAAATGTGCCATAACATTCAAATTCCTTACATTAATTTGAATTCCCACCAGGCCCAAGTTTTTAGCCACCCCTACTTTTAACCTTCTGCAGTGAAATGATGGACTAAAAGCGCTTACTGTCAGTGGGGCACATTCCTCCTGGTTCCTCAGGTCCCCATCCAATTCTTCCTCCTGCTGCTGCATTGCCAAGGCCTGGACTGAGAGCCGGAAGAACTCCTCTCTCATGCTACCCAGAACTTCCTCCAGTTTGGCAATCTTATCCTGGAGGACAGAAGACTTTAAGAGGGTTGGCCAGCCAGGAAGAACAAGTCTGTTGTGCTTAATGTTCTACATAGAAGAATGTGAACTGACAGAATTAGCGGGTTTATGCGCTTATTTTGTTTGGGTCACACAAAATACCTGGAAGCCAGCAGGCTCTTCCTTTTGAGTTGTCTTTTCATTGTCGCCCATCTCCTCCGTGTTTTGCCCTAAATTCTCCGTTATATTTTGAAGTTCGGTTCTCAGAAGGAAGCTTCCATAAAGTTGTAACCTGAGAAACATGAAAACAACAAGAGGAATTCCCACAATTCTGCATTCCCTTGCTTTTAAAGGTCAGTTTCCAACTTCCCTACTTTGCTTTTGGCTTGATAGGACGAAAACAAGGAGAGGGGAAAGAATTCAGATGAAGATCATTATGAAGTCCTTCCTAGATCTACAGTGAGTTACTTCCTTATGAAAAGAAATGGGAAGATGTAACAGATCTAATTGGTATCTGATCTATCTTCAGGTGTTGAGACATTTCTGAAAACGAGTGTGAGAGATCTTATGCTCATTTATTCCATCAGTATTAACCATAGGGTGGGAATGATTATAACCAATAGAGGAACCATCTTGGTCCAAGGAACAAGGCACCAACCAGAAGGCTGGCCTGCTCAAAGTGGCTTCTCTCCACAGTAAGATCTTTCCATGACCTGAGACCAAAAGACTGATTGTGAGATCCTGCTCTTTGGTATACAGTGCCAGTTTGAACCCAAACCAGTTTGGCACATCTCCAGTGTGGGGCACTATGGAAACATGACAACTCCGGTGCACCTCCAAGATATCTTCTGCAGACCATGGAGACCTGGCCTGAATTTGATTCGGTGTCCTGTGAATATGCTGAATAGAAAACAATATCCTCCAACAGCCTGGACATACATCTAAGTGCAGAACGCCAGATGAATACTTGCTAACCAGAATTTTTATTTAAAAGGGATGAGGTTGCTGATAAGGAAAACCTTCTGGTTTGAAAATAAACTTTAAAAAAAGTTTTATTCTTGGAACATTTGCATCAGTGTTAGCATCATATCATCCCTGAATGAGTCATTGGCACAAGTTTAGAAGGAGAGAAATCTAAGATGTGTACTAATTAAACATATCAATTATGCAATTTAAAGAAACCCTCTCCTGTTCTTGAAGTATCACTATTAATATCTCAAAATGCAACAGTACATCAGGATCATTCCTTGAATCAATCCCCAACCAAGATAGCTATCCCATTAGGACAAAGCAGGGAATGTCCCACCAGATCCAGCAGCTCAGAGCAACTTCAATCCAGTTTCTCTTTCTCTCTCTCCTTCACCCACACATTTCAGTCCTGAGCTAGCTATCATGTACACAATCAGGATCAGAACTGCAGCCTTACCACAGTCTCATGTATGATTAGCGCTACCTATTATAAACCCCAGAAGAAAAAGAAGAAGATTTGGCATCTATATCCTTCTTTTCTCACCCATTCAAGGGGACTCAAAGTGGCTTACAAAGCTTTCTGTTCTTCTCCCCACAACAGACACCCTGTGAGGTAGGTGGGGCTGTGAGAGCTCAGACTAGCCCAAGGTCACCCAGCTGCTTTCATGGGGGAGTTTGGTGTGTGATTAGGGAGCCAGACTCTTATCTGGGAACACCAGGTTTGATTCCACCCTCCCCCATGAAGCCAGCTGAGTGACCCTGGTATTCACAGATAACAGTTTGGCTCCCTAACCACTGGACCAAACTGGCTCATTACCAGTCCCAATTCACTCCCTTGCACTACCCCAAGCCAATCCCAACTGGATCCATCCCTTGTAGTCTCTATTACCTTTCCTGTGCATGTTTTTCAAGGAGTTTGGAGCCAGGCCACATTTGGATACTCAGAAGGTCTTCAAAAACTGTCCGAGTTGCTAAGCAAATAGGTGAGTAATTTTTCAGAAGATTCTGGAAAATGAAGCCCATAGAAAGAGGGACAGGATAAGAAATTTCAAGCTCTCAAAGAACTGGCTGACATTTTTCTTGAACTGGCTTTAAGATGGCCTTTGACTTCTCTATTTACTATTCAAAAGCTGGAAGTTGAAAAGCAAACAAAAGCTAAACAGGAGCCAATTCGAAACTTGTGAATCTCAAATTCTTTCTTACGAATCCTCTTTACTTTTTGTCTGTTGTTATACCCAGTAGTCTAATTCTTGAGCCTATTTGCACTTGGCCTTTTTCTGGAGTATATCCCAGGCTAGGGGTCTGTGGCCCAGATGCTAACGCAGACTTGAGCAGACTTCCCTTTGGGCCTGCTGACACCAGCACTAGTCAATGGACAGCCAGTCCCTATTCCAGGATATATTCCAGAATAAAGCCCAGTGCGAATAGGCCCCTTGTTAAGAACTGATCCGATCCATGGATTCTGGACAAAACTGCAATTTCAATAGAATTATGCTTTTAGTTTTGTGTATCTCTGTGTTTTGTGATAGCAATCTAAAATCAGTATTAAAAGGCCCCCTTTGGGGTAAAATATGCACTGAAATGCATGCATTCAAAACATGCAATTTATGTAGGGATGTGCACAAATATTTGTATTATTTGTTATTCATATGAATTTAGCCAAATGTGGACATTTGGATTCAAATCAAATATTGGTACATTCAAAGGCTGACATTCAAATCAAATGCTTCAGGACATTTGTACGAAGCTTCGTTACATTTGTGAACCCGGGAGGTGGGAAAGTGGCTGCCCCAGCGCATCTGCAACGGATTCAGAATGGATGGATTCAGAGCAGATTCAAAGTGGATTCAGGGCAGATTTGATGTGTTCCAAGTGGAAACTTATGGGTTACGTATGGGATTTGTATCTAACATTCATATCAAATTTGTATGGAACATTTGTAGAGGATCAAATCCTACCACATTCAAAGGGGATCTATTCAAGCGGATATGAATTTTGTTGCGTTTGATTCAAGCACCTCCCTACATTTATGCATGAATTTTGATGGAGCTTCTGGTTGAAAGGATTCATAGATTAAAGTTGAATAGACTTAGTGCATTAGGACATGCAAAGGTAGATCTTCCAAAAACAGATCGACCTGTCTAGCCTTAGTGAAAGGAAGATATACTTTTTCAGTACAATCCCGAGGGAGCTATGAATAAGTTGTTTACTCAAGGGTAATATGTGCCAGTGCAAATTATTATCCTAAGGGCTGTCCCCCAGGTATGTCTATTATACATCCTGATGATCTCAATTCCAGTGCCCATAGATGGAAGTCTCTTTTGGGACCCCTAGTGGTGACTCTGCACACGACTCGTGGTGATTTGAGCTATGTGCACATTCTTCTAACAGACAGGCTGGATAACTTTAAGAAAGGGTTAGATAAATTCTTGGAGGACAGGTGTATCAGTGGCTTCTAGAATGGATGCCTAGGTACCATCTCCAGGTTGGATACACAAACAGGATGCCCCTGAAGGCCATTTGCAGGGAGTCAAGAGCAGGTGAAAGTTTTGCCTTTGCCTTCTGCTTAGAGAGCGCCCAAAAGCAACTGGCACTCTCTTGGCCAGAAGCTCTGGAGATATGCATACCTTCTCTGCCATCTCTGCTGCTCCCCATGAACTCTGGAACAGAGCATCAGCAAGAATTTCAATTGCAGTATTGAGTTCTTTCCAAAAGCCAACATTGGGAGGGATGGCCTCTTTACATCCTAGATAAAAAAAGGTTAGAAAGGCATTTCTCAGTATTTATTTATTTATTTATTTATTTATTTCCATTTCTATCCCACCCCATACTTGAAGGTCTCTGGGCAGGTAACAACAGTTCAAACAGCATTTAAAAAAACATATTAAAAACAAGACACAGGTAAAAAACTGGATGATTAAAACAAGGTATTAAAAACAAGGCACAGATTAAGCTAAGGTATATAATTAAAAGTTCTGATTTAAGCCCTACATCTAGTGGTCTGTTAATAAAACTGGAAGAATCAGTAAAGGAAAGCCGAACAAATCAGAAAGCTAAAGCCTAACAAAGAAAAGGGAACTTCTGCTTACCAATACAAAAACGTGCTTAAATTATCATGTGGTGCCAGTGTGGCCCAACCAGCACATTTGCATACCAATCCTGTTCCTCTTACAAATATGGGATGAGGCATTGACAAGGAAGTGACCGGACTTTCGCAAATTATACAATGCAAATCTAGTTCTTGGTGTTATATAACTTCATATTTCCCATTGGTCAAATTATTCTACCCCTGGCTTTAAGACACAGGACTCCAGCCTAATATGGATATGAGTTATGGTTTTAATGTGTTCATTTTATATGTTGTAACCCACCCAGAGATCCTTGGGCAAAAATTTAGATAAATAAATAAATAAGCAAATATCATTTTAGTGTAATTAAGTGCAATAGGTCTACATTTGATATAAACTAGGCATGTGCACTAATGCAATGTTTGACATTCGATTCAATTTGAATAGAATATTCAAATGTCCGAATTCATATGAATAGAGAAAAATGAATGTATTAACATTCAAACAAATTTGAATACATTTGTATCTATTCGTACAAATATTCAATACACATTTGATATGAATGTTGACAACATTCATATGTGTCTGTACGCTTCTGTCTGCATCCCGTTTTCATCCTGTATGAACCCGTACAAGTGCGTAGGATACAAATAAGAAGCATACTGATATGTATGTAATGCATATGTATCCACATACACATAGGAATGTCCGAATGATTTGAACGAATGATTTGAAATATTCATATTCACTAAAATATTAAAAAACAAATGTCTGGACATTTGATTCAATTTTGAATGTTCAAATTAAGCCAAATTTGATCGAATAACAAATATTTCAAATATTCTTGCTCGCCCCTAATATAAACACATGAACTTTTACAAGCAAAGCAAATTGGGGAAGTAGAATCTGGTTAAGTGCTGATCAGAGTGATTTACATTTAAGCTGCACTGAATTTCATGAAAGAGAAGTAAGCATGTAACATGTTGTTAGGTGTGTGTGTCCCCCCCAACTAAATGCACACTAAGGGTATTGCAGGAAGCTGGGTGTGTGCAGAAAGCCGCTTTTCACATTTGATTTGGTGGGAATCGAATGTGGAAAAATTCTGCTTCCGCCGAATCCCAACTCCACAAATGTGGGGGATTCGTATGTGTGCACAAATATTCAAATGAATATGCGTGCACTAAATGAACGCAACCTGGCCCACCCCTCCCTTCCTGCCCCCAAACTTACCTGTCCTCCTCCTCCTCACCACCACCACCACCACGCCTTCGTCTAGGGCACTTCCAGGTCTGTGCACGCAGAACCGGAAGTGCCTTCTTGGCCTCAAGAAGGCCTATTTTGGCCTCTGGAGAGTGCCAAAATAGGCCCTTGAACAACACTGCAGGCCCCCCAAAAGTGAGGGGGAACATGGGAGGTGGGGGGAGGGCTCCGGTGGGGTCCCGAGGTCTATTTCAGCACTCTCCAGAGACCAAAATAGGCCTTCTGGGGGCACGCACTGACCCGGAAGTGCCTTAGACAGATACCTGAATATCCGATTTGCGGATGAATATTCATGCACATCCTTACAGGAAACTATTCTGATACCTGTAGAAATTTCCTCAGAACGCTGTCTATGCAAATCTGCTTATAGTGAAGTGAGTATGAACTGAGGCATTAAATTCTATCTAATTTCCAGGTTAAAGGACAATAATCAACAAAGAGGCAGAGAGAAGGAGATCTTTTCATTTTCTAGTATTGCTTAAGGGGAAAAAATAACACAAACCACTAAACAATAACACAGTGAAGGAAGTAGTGTGCCACGTGAGTGCTACTTCAACTGAATTAAAAAAAATTCCCTTCGCCCAATTA
Organism: Aspidoscelis tigris stejnegeri; assembly: GCA_023333525.1. Lineage (NCBI taxonomy): Eukaryota > Metazoa > Chordata > Lepidosauria > Squamata > Teiidae > Aspidoscelis > Aspidoscelis tigris. Next base: position 19,781,398 of record JALMGA010000011.1, read on the forward strand.
TGCGGAAAGAATATTATCTGATGACAGGGTGCAGCAGCCTAGTTTGAGTTTGACAAGACAGTGTCAGAATTTCATCATGATATCCAAGGGCATTCAAATCAATCTTAAGAAATACAAAACAGATGGTTTGAATGCAGGAAGTCCTAGGATCAGACAATGACACCTGTGATTAAAACATCCAAGAACAAAGGCCTTTCTGGACTACAGCGGGATGGCTGTAGTGCACTAAGGCTGGCACACGCTGGGGACAGCTGTACCATTTGTGTTGGCTAGTAAGGGACGTGTGCTCAACCCACCCCTTACCGGCCAAGATGTGAATGGCACAGCTGTCCTCAGCATGTACCAGCCATGCCTGCCGCCCTCACAGGGGCTGGATGGCCCACCCTGGGCTGCCGCCATTGGCCTCTCTCAGCCCACTGGCTGGTAGACCGGGATGGGGGCATGTTGGGGTTCTGTGGTCTCCCACCACCCCGTTTGGGCTGGCATCAGCCAGTGGGGGCCTTCTAGGTGCCCACCCTCACCCAGGGTCCATGCTGCACCCCTAGCCCCACGCATCTGTATGGACATTTATGGGATAAAACAGGATGTATACAAATATACACAGGATATATATCACTGGATACATATCAAATATTTGAACAAATACATATGGATGTATTTGTATCAGATCAAATGTCTTGACATTAGTTCTTCCTTATACGAACAAATCCAGATTTTCAAATATTCAAATCATTATGAATTGAATGTCAAAAATCACATTCATGTGCACCCCTACAGTGTATCTTTTGTCAGCAGTCAGATTTCACAACACAGGGCTAGACGGACAAAGAGTTTCATAACTTCACCCCTCTTCTTTACTCCACCTGCTTTTATATGGGCCATGGCATTCAGCAAGACTGCCACAAACCCTCCAGCATTCTCAATGTGTGATGAGTGCACATAGAGGAACCTGTTGTTCATATCATAGTAGCAGTCTCTGGAATCCTGGACCCCCACAGGGCTTCGTTTGGGAATTACTTCTGCCAACAGGAGCACCAGCGATGGGATGGAAAATGCTTTCCCAAGCAGGTGTGCCACTCTGCAGCCAAAATGGTAAACCACAAAATGGCGAGGGGACAGGCTGGCCAGATCAGTGGGCACCAAGATATCGGCACTTGTCTCTGGTGGAAAACAGTTGCCCTGTGTGTTTCCCCCTGGAAAAAGAGAGAGAGAGAGAACAATGGTTTGGCATTTAACATGGAAAGCAATCCGGTCATTATGTAACCTTATCTATACATTAGAGACATGGATAAACTTTTTTGTTTTGTTTTGTTCAGTTCAATTTGAACCTTTGTTCGGCTCAAATTTAAGCTTTTCTCTTTGAACAGGCATGGTGTTTGGTTCAATTGAACCCTGATCAAACAGGATGTGTTTGATAGGCTCGTTTTAATCCTCCCTTGTTTGAATTCAAAATCTGTTTTCAAACAGGCAGGGTGCTCGGTTAGACCTTTTTATTTATTTATTTATTTATTTATTTATTTATTTATTTATTTATTTATTTATTTATTTATTTATTTATTTATTTATTTAATTCTATCCCGTCCTATACCCGAAGGACTCAGGGCAGGTAATAACATTTTAAATCCAATAGATTAAAGCAATAAACGATCTATATTAAAATGACAGTGTCTGCAAATAACTACTTGTGGTTACAAATAACTACTAATGGCTGCAAATAACTACTAATGGTCTAGAGATGTGATTTAGAACAGCCCCCGTTCAACGTGAGCCACTTTGAAGTCAGAACCAGTTCAGCAGGGCTCTACTACAGACTCACCTTTCTACCTTTAATGTGTAGGACTATAGGCAACTGAGGAGGCATCCTTGGGGGATGCAGTTTCTTTAGGATACTGGCACAATCCAGTGGCATCCTGGGAACCAATGCACTGGCTGCTCTCAACCTTTGCAGGACTGTAGATCTCCTTGCTCAGAATCAATCACAGCAACTAGTTGGGCGTAGTGGGTTCTGCATACATTAGCCAGTCTTAAATTGAAACATGTGCAGGGAGGAAAGGGAGAATGGGTTCAAGTCTTGATGTGGTTGTATGCCGTCCATTTCACTCTGCAGTTCTTGCCCCACATCATTTTTTAACAGTTCTTCTGCAAAAATCTGCAAATTACTTTGTTTTATACGGAGAAGATTTTAATACCCAGCCTAGGCTTTCAAAAGCTGGGGAAGCTAACCCTAAACTCTCCTGATGTTCCTTCTTTAGAACATCCAACTGATCCAGTCACCATGACTAGAGATAAAGTATAGTGGAAGCTGTAAGTTCAGCGAGGTTTGGAGGCCTAGGCGTTCCTGATTAGGAATGTGTGCAAATGGGGGTGTTTTTTACATTCAATTTGTATTGAACTGAATCTAAGAAAATTTGTATTCATTTTAATAGATCCCCTTAGAAGGTGATAAGATTCTATTTGATGCAAATATCCGATATGAATGCATATATATCTGATACGTATCCACATGGATCCGATACATCTCCGATACGTATCACATAAGATATGTGCTCTGAAAGCATCAAATCCGCCCTCAATCCACTCTGAATCCACTCTCAATCCATGAAACAACTGACTGGTGCGTGTCTCTGTGCGTACATGCCTTGACCTGCCAATTCCATGGTGTCTTCGCTGCATCCATGCAGAGAACTGCTACCAGCAGGAAGGTGAGAGAAGATGCCATTGTCTTCATCACGTGGAGAAGTGAGCAAATGAGGAGGCTGATGAGATGTCTCCAGACGCTGCTTGATTTCCTGTAGGGTCTTGGCAAGGGGAGATGTTGCCATCAGGGCTTCCATTTCCAGCTCAGTCACACAAGCAAGGACACTGTTCTTCTGAGTCTGCAGAACCGACCCTGATGAGGACAGACAAGGCATCTCAGCCTGCGGTGGCACTCAGGGAAAGATGATGGCTTCATGCAGATGACTAAACAGATGGGGGTCTATTACATAACATATTGTCAGAAGGGTCACTGCCACAGTTTGGAAAAGCCCCCCCCCCCCCGTGTGTAACACAGCATGTGGCCTATGCTGCCACCTACTGGCAGCCTAGGAGAACTGAATAATCGGTGGCAATGTTTCATTAGACTAGCTGGCTACTTCGAATGATATAAAAGCAACATTCAGGAATCAGTTACTCCCTCTTTGTTAAAAATCCAAGCCACAGCATTAAGCACATGCATTTAAAAAACAACAGTTGTGATACTGGTATACAAGCATCACTGTTAGATCAGAAACGGGGTGAGAAGGAAGGAAAAAGGAAGGAGAGAGGCCAGAGATTGAACCAATGACCCTCTATTTCCTTGGCAAATGCTACACCACTGCTCTACCCTCACTATGTAGACATCAGTGGGTCTTTTTTTTCACAGATACCCAACTAGTTTCCCACTAATGTTTGCTAGGGAGAAGCTGGGGACTGAACCTGGGTTCATAGCCAATCCCTGAACCATTGGTCCTCATAAATAAAGCTTTAGGCAACTGCATGCTACTGAGCTATGACCACTTCCTGGTTTGAATATACTTATAGTTGGAAAGATGGTGGGAATAAGAGAATGAACAAATGGTAGAGAGCATGTGCTTTATATAAACATCCATATGCAGATGGGGGGGACAGGCAGGATGCCTCTAGGCCGTTTGCTGGGATCTGACAGCATGTGAAGGTCTTGCCCTTGTCTTCTGCTTGAGATGCCCATGGGCAGTTGATGGGCCACTTTGTGTGACAGGATGCTGGAGTAGATGGGCTGAGGCCTGATCCAGCAGGACTCCTCTTATGGTCTTGTGTCCTTATAGACAGGTGGTTGTACACATAAAAAGGATGGGCTGATGTATAGGAGACAGAATAAATGCAAATAGATAGATGTGTGGCACAGTGAGGAAGACTAGGAATGTAAAAACATAAGAGGAACCCTCCTCAGTTGTGTCATGACTCATCTAGTTCAGCATCCAATCTCACCCAGTGGCCCACCAGTTTCTTCTGGGCATTATCAAGTAGATGTCAAAGTTCTTGCTTTTGATTCTGGTCCCCCAGACCACCTCCTAGATCCCTGGCACCCCTGGAGAAAAGAAGGTAAGTTCTATAACCAGGAAATAGACCCCTTACCTTGATCTTCATGGCCATGAGAGCTAAGGGAGACTCTTTTGCCCATGGGAAGTAAATGCTGCTGCAGCAGGCTAGCACCCTATGGGGGACAATAGTAGGGAATCCTTAGGATGGAGGAAAGGAATCCCCAGGATGGAAACATCAAGTGTGAGTGGTCATCATTCTTACCAGGCAGCTTTGCTGAATTCCTACTTCCTCTTGGGTTGCTAGACCAGAGCCCCCTGTTTCACTTGGTCCATGTGTCTTGCCATGTTTCATAGCCAACTTCCCACACTGAATTTTGCGTAGCAAAATCTCTAGGGTTTTCATCAGCTCTGTTGCCTCCTTCCACTCAGAGCCTGCAAGAACCCATTAATGCACTTAACCCCAATAGACACACACTAATACACGTACTATTTAGTATCATATCATTACGGTGTAAACTATAAGTAAGTAATCATATATAGAAGACAAAGGAGCATGGAAATATGAATAACTTCTAGTCAAGAAGTCAAGAAGCAAAATTAACGGTTGAGAGAGATGACTGGAATGACAGTTTGGTCTAGTGGTTAAGGAGCCGGACTCTTATCTGGGAATACTGGCTTGATTCTACCCTCCTCCACAGAGCCTGCTGGGTGACCTTGGGCTTGTCACAGCTGTCATCTGAGCTCTCACAGCCCCACCTACCTCACATAGTGTCTACTGTGGAGAGAAGAACAGAAGGTTTGTCAGCCACTTTGAGTCCCCTTAAATGAGTGAGAAAAGCAGGGTAGAAAAGCCAACTCTTCTTCTTCTTCAATTTTCAGAAGAAGTCTGAAGAGGCGGTAGATAAGATAGGTGGCAAGAATAGATAATCACCAGCTGTGACGGGGCAAGGAAATCAAGGCAAGATAGGGGGTAGGGGGCAGGAGATTGAGACGAGGGGCAGTGGAAGGATGGTCACAGCAAAGGGAGGGGGATGAACAAGACTCAGCTCAGAGGCTTGCATATATACCATTTTTTTGGATGGGCTGAATGAAGGAAAACACAAATAGAGGGAGGAAAATCCAGGGGAAAAAACAGCTTGGCATTTAAAGATGTAACCAAAGGGGCTGGAATTTGAGCTGAAGAAGCATTAAATAAAGATGTAAACATGCCCCCTAACTCTCACCTGAGTAAGCCATGGCTTGCATGGTTCTAGAAAAGACTGCTGGGGAGTTCTCACTCTGTTGGATGTCCCTGGATGAATTGAAGGTGACCTGCGTTCTGTTTCTAGGTAGCCTGGCTTTTTCAAGGTGCCTCAGTTCATCCATGTCCAGTGCCTGTACCATATCCTACAAAAATGGAGAAACATTCAGAATTCCTCTGAAGGAAGCATGGTGTGTAATACCCTGTCGGTGGCCTTCCATATGCCAACAGCTGCCAGTAGATTGCATGGGCTGTAGCTCCAATGCAGAAGGGCCATTCCTGCTGCTCTTGCATGTACTGCAATGCAGAACAGCCAACCAGTTTAATGGCTAGAATGCTGGATCACAAGTCAAACTGACCATCAGTCATGAAGCTCTTGGGTGACTTTGGACAAACTCTACCTCTCAAGCCTGTGTTGTTAGGTAAGCTGGGAAAAGAATTTTTATGGGGTCTTCTTCATGCAACATTTTCAGCCACATGGCTAGGGTATCAGTGCTGACCACCCATAGATCAAAAACAGCCTCCATCCACCATACAACTGCAGAGGGCATTTTGCCCCATGTTTTGGGGAAATAGTACATCCAGGCTTTCCTGCCATAGGCTTGCTGTGGCCACCTTCCTTATGGACACACATATTTTATTTGTCAGCAACCTAGAACCAAATTGTCGTACCACCATGGCCTCCTCAATGGGAAATATAAGGCAGGTAGAAGAGAACAAAATCTCAAGAATACAATTGCCTGAGCACAGTTCCTAAATTGCAACACTGACCAAAAGACTCTGGACCTTCTGGCTGATGCCTCGGTAGAACTTCAGAACATCTGACCGATGTTTTGCAAGCTGTGATGCAAGATGCAAGTTCTGGTCTTCCAGTTTGTCATACAAAGTGCGTACATTGAAGTCTTCCAGGTTCCTCGTTGCAAACCGCTCCCCTGAAACAAAGATTTAACCCGCTTTCCATTTCACAGGGCCGTACACAGCAAGGGGAAGGGTTTTATCCTTCTAGTGGATAATGAATATAGCACTAGGAAATGTAGCAGTAGATCCTTGCTTGGGGATTACAGGTGCCATCAGACACCATGGGGAAATGTTGACTATATAGAAGAAATTTGACATTTCCTTCTAGCAGTGCAAAAGATGCCAAGGCTGCCTTTTGACTGGCATTTTAGTCTGGCCTGAATTTGGCTCAAGGCCCCGGTGTCCCGATACTTTTGAAGGGATTCCCCATTTCTGTGGACTAAATGTCTGAAAATCCTGGGAATCCCTTTTTGGATTATAACAGGACTCACTGCTGAATCCTGGAATAATCTGAATATCTCTTAATGGGAACGCCGCCACCACACTGATCTTCTCCACCGCCACCTGCTGTTTGCCACCCCTGCCCTGTTCCTCCATCTGTCATCATCTCCTGCCGCTGTTTGCCCCCACCCCATTCCTCCATCCGAGGTCCTCTTCCTCCATTTGCCTTCCTCCCAACCCATTCCTCCATTTTTTGGAGAATGGTGGGGAAGGCAAATGGTGGGATGATGATGACAGATGGAGGAATGGGGCAGGAAAGGCAAATGGTGGGGGGGGTGGAGGAGATCAGCATGTCTGTCGTCATCTCCCTCCCACTGTGGAGAGTGACACTGCCACCGCTTTCCTGCTGCCACAACGCGGTCAGGACGGCTACAAGGAGCCCTTGGTGCTGGTAAAATAATAATAATAATAATAATAATAATAATAATAATAATAATAATAATAATAATAATAATAATAATAATAATAATAATAATAATAATAATAATAATAATAATAATAATAATAATAATAATAATAATAATAATAATAATAATAATAATAGTTAAAAAAATAATCAAGTTAAAACCCGGACCTTATTGACCAGTCAGGACAAGGCCCAAGAGATCTGTGTCAACCTTCTAGAAATCTAAGGTCTATTTCATTTTTCCTGTGTTTTTCCCATGCTTCAGTAAATTCATGGATGGGCTACCTGGGACTGTGCTGGTGCATTTTTGACATAGTGCCAAGATTTATTGGAAAGTGCAGGAAAGAACATCAATGTTCTGGCATTTTCTGCCTGCAAATGGCTAAGGAACATCAACCACAGTCAGAACCTTCTCTCTCTCTCTCTCTCTCTCGTGGAGGGGGGGGGGAGGGAGAGAAATAAACTGCAACACTTCGTCCAAGTAGGTCAAAATTGGAAGTTTGCCTCCAGGACACCACAGCCAATCTTCCGGAGACACATTTCACAGCATCCTTAATTGAGGTGCTCCGGATATTTTCAAAGCCTTAATTATCAGCTATTATTAGTCTGAACTTGATGTGCAAGAGCATTTAGGTTGATCTATATCCCAAAAGCAGCACGTTTTAAATCCTCCTTACTTCTACTGTTTCATACAGAGTGAAGACAGGAGCAAGTAGCAGAAGCAGCCATTCCATAAAGAGAGTGTGAGTTGCATCCTACCACATCAAAGCACTCAGACCATGGGGCCACTTTTCCATCCTCCTTCAAGCACCTTTCCACCCAGAGGTGGATTGTATGTGCGTGTTCCATCCACTCTAGTCAACATTCATATGGATTTGCACAGAAATGCAACCGTATTTCACTTCATCTCTGTACAATCGCGTCCACTCCCTTTTAGCTGCTTTCTCCTCCATTCTACGATCCATCACTGGGATCAGAAAATACCATTGGCTTCATTTCAACCTAGATGTGGTCTACCACTATGGATAGTGCTGGGTGTGAACAAGAAGCACATGGATTTCCACTACAATTTAATGATTTCTATAAAAGTCCTAATGTAGCTAGCCATGGGCCTTTCTGCGCATGGCCTTATTCTGCAATATATCCCAGGATAGGGACCAGCTATCTGCATGCCAATGCAGACTATGGAAGGCCCCAGGTGAGCCCTGCCATAGTCTGCATTAGCTTGTGGCCAGCAGACTGCTACATTCCGGAATAAAGCCAAGTGCAGAAAGGTCCCATGACTGAGATCTAAGTGCCAAAGTTATTTGTAATGTTGCATGAATATTTGCAACTTTATGTGGTATTACTAGTAACTAAAACAGTAGCATTTGCAATGTTACTTCATTCTACTTCTGCAAAATGTTACCAAAGCAGTTAAAATTAAATAGTAACATTACCAACTAGGGGTGTGCACAAATGTTCTAAATATTCAGAATTAAATCCAATTAGATCGAATGTGGACATTCTAATTTGAATAGAATGTCTAGATATTCAAATTTAAACACTTGAATGGATTTTGAATGTTCCAAAACAATCATTTGAATACTTCAGAACATGCAGATGCAGATACGTATAACACACATGAATGTTGTCGACATCCATATCTTCAGATTCGAATCTAACATTTGAACAAATGGATTTGAATGTATTTGATTCGAATCGGATTTTGTTGCATTCAGATTCTAAACATTTCAATCCATTTGAATCCAATTTGAAAGCAAAAAGAACATTCATGCACATCTCTTTTGCCACCTTTGACTTTGAAAGAGGAACAGTTCGTTGTGTTGTGCTGATCTATGCAGCAAATAAAGTGGCATGCAAAATAAAAATGGGAGGGCAAGATTAAATAGACAGCTGTCTGGGACCTTTGCACGTCCCTGCTCTGAATTTAATCTTAGCATGTTCTGTAATGCCCTGGACTGTAATGTTAGGAGTTTGAAGTGCAGAGTTGGCACTGTCATTTTCTAAGTTTGCAAACAGCACCATCTACTGATCACAGCTCTACTTGCACTATTGTTGCCAAGAATTTCTGGCTTGAAGATCTTGTATGCTCACTATGGGTGTTTTCCACTGTCAGAAAGTACCCATTTTTGCACCCATTAAGGACCCATTTGGGTGTGAGCCAGATGATCCCATTTCCACCACGGCACCCATTTGGGACCGATTGTTTCGACTGCCTCTGGTGAAATCCAGATCAAATGGGTACTTTCTGGCCTTTAATCCGGATTCAGGAGAACATACCGAGGAGGACTCAGAGGTGAGCTGGACGGTGAGATCCAGACCACGCACCCAGTCCATACTCCACAACATCTCTGCACAAATACACCCATCCCTGCTTCTGGTTTCCATTACAGCACAGACCTTGTTTCGGGTTCTTTCTTGTTGAGCAGTGACTTTGGGAAGCTTGTTTTGGGCCCAGAACTTTCCAAAATGAAGAGCTACCCATTCTCTGGCATTGTGGGCTTAGTATGAGAAGGTGGGAGATACCTTCAGGTATGGGGCGGGATATAAATGTAAATAGTAAATAAATAAAATAAATAATTCTTTTATAATGTTTTTGTTTTATACTTTTTTTATTGTAACCTTCCTTGATGCCTTCTTGTATTGGGCAGGACAGAAGTATAAGAACCTTCTTACCTAAACGAGGAAAGTCTCTTTCACCACCATCAGGTTCTTCTCCAGCGCCTTGAGAACCAAGAGCTTCATAGAACTGAAGGCTGCAAAGATAGTGAGGACCACGTATGTCTCAGCAATTTGTTATGAATCAAATGCCAAAAACCCCATCCATGCACAACCCAACTCCTGGGTTGAAACAGGACAGCATACTCAGTGTCTTGCCTTCCCACTGCTCCATTTTCTAGGAATGAATGCAGAGGTTCGCTTGTGCCTTTATTTGGAGCAAAACACAAAATCTGGATGCACGTATAAATGAGTAGTGCTGGGGCAAAGTACCCTTTCCATAGTATGTGTACAAAAACAGTAATGTAGAATTCATCATCATCATCATCATCACCATCATTTTTTAAAAATGCCCAAAACAAAAGCGAACGAGACCAAAAAAGAACACTGATGAAATCTCAAATGGGCAGATGTGGCTGGTCCATCTATTGCTGCCCTTCTTGGCCACAATATTTTCTAGTGCACACACACACACACACACACACACACACACACACACACACACACACACACACCTCTCCTTAATGAGGACATATTCTGGCGGGATGTGTGGTTCTCCCAGGCTTCTCCACCGTGGTTTCCAGCTCTTCATAGGGCTTGGGGTAGAACTGGGATGTTTCAGAAGGACCACCATTGCTGTCAACACCACCGTCAGGAACCCCAGGACAAAGAGGACGGCTGGAAGGGCAGGAGAAGACGAGGGTGATTGATTCAAAGGCCCTGAGAGCGCTAGTTTGAAGGAACAATTAGGACTGCTTTAACTAAGCTTGGGGGTCTGCTGCCTGCTTGTTAGTGCAGAATCCTGCAGGCCATGGGCAGGACCTGCCCTAGTTTGTACCAGCATGTGGATGCCTGGCCCCTTTTCTGGGTTATAATTCAGAATAAGGCCCAGTGCAAAAAGGGCCTGATATGTAAAGAAGTACACACATGCACATATACAGAGAGAGTCAGTTTCAAAGCACTGGGTGGTGGAAATCAGTTGTTCTTAGAACTTCTGCACACCCTTGAGATAATAACTTTTGAGCTGTGCTGCGCAGACATCCTTCCCAACCAGTATTTTTGGCACCAGCATTTCCTGGAAGATATAATGTTCCACTGCTCCAGTGCTAAAAGGCAAACCCCATATAACTTGGATTCTTTGGGCCAGGTGTGGTGTGCTGCCTGCAAACTCCACCTCTGAAAGCTATGCAGCTTGACATTCTTCAGACTGGGCAGGGAATTGCTACAGAAGAGAAGGGCAGACTTGAAATCCAAAGATTCTGTCCTTTCCTTCCATGAAAGTCAAACAAAAAAAAAAAGGGGGGGGGAGGAACTGGCATAGTTAACCAGGAATTGGCTTCTTTCCAAAGTGACTCACGAATGGATCCTTTAAAAATATTTTTTGCTTTTCCATGGTGATGTGGCAAGAAGTCAGATTCCCCCCCCCACTCCCCCAAGTTTGGAAAAGTGAACTAGAGGGAAACAAGTTGATACTAGAAAGGAAACAGCAAGGCTCTGTTATGCAATCCATATAATTGTTCCTTGCATAACATGCTTCTCTATAGCATGGTTTTTCTTTTACGCAGTTGGGAAAACCTGATTCTCTTTCTTTAAGTAAATCCCAGAAATTTTCAGTAATGTGATTTGTCCTATGAAAAGGCATTGGCTTATGTTGGTGGACCGGGGCCTCGTCCCCACCCCACCCTCATATAAGGATATGGATTGGCTGTCTGAGTCTCATCTCTACGTTGCCACTGAAGCCACAGTCACACCTTCGCTTTAAAGCTTCTTCAGTCCATCTTCTGATTGCAACACTCACACCTTTTCATTCCTATTAGTCTTAACTGTGGACTTTTTACCCTGGGAAGTGCAAATGTAGGGTGGAAAGTCCACAAATGAAACAGAGAGAAATGAAGAGATGCGAACGTTGTGATCAGAAGGTGTACTGAAGAAGTTTTAAAATGAAGGTAATAAGTTTAATGATTGGTCCACTGACCTTATCATAAAATAAAATACAAAAATGCAATCTAAAAAATAACGAAAATAATTTTAAAAATGTGACTACGGCCGCCCTGATGACATCTAATGGCAGATGGGGCCTCCTACAATGCCCCTAACTCCAGGTTCTCCCAGGTGGTCATTGCTTTCATAAATAATGGTTTCACACTGCAAAGTGGTTTGCAAGTATCAAACTACTGTGTAATGCGGTGATGGCCAGCCTATGACACGTGTGTCACAGGTGACACGCCAAGCCCTTTTGGGTGACACACATGGTCACCCTGGCACCTGGACGTGTAGTGCTTGCTTGTTCTTGAAGTGTACGAAATACCAATTTTCAATTGAAGATTTAGCAAGTGTAAAGAATTGTTTTTGCTTTTAATAAAATACATATATCAAAAATAGAACTTTTTTGCTAGAGCTACAAATATCACAAAATTATGGATGTTTCTAGATGTGACACAGCACCCGATCTAAGCTACGTTTTCTTGCAAATTTTGACACACTAATCTCAAAAGGTTCACCACCACTGGCATAATGCAAGAGGTGCCAGGATTAAGACCATCCACAAATAAATAAATAAAAATAAGTGAAACTGAATCATTAACAGTTCTTTTGGAAGTATATCAGAATGGCGAACTCTCAGAGGTGAAGCAACTATCTGGAAAGCAAAGAATCCTAGGTTCAATTTTTAGCATCTCTCCAGAAGGTTTGTTGAAATGCTTCCATATCCTTGCCAAGCAAATTGCACGTCTGTGTTGTTGGCCACCTCTCTCTGCATGGTTGGCAGAAGCCATTGAATGCTTCCCAGTTACTGAAGTCACGATTTGTTCCTGGCTGTTCTAAAATGTAAGCCTAAGCCTTAAAGACAGAACCACAGCAGGAAAATCTCACAGGTCTTGCGTGATCAGAGCTGTAAATAAGAACAAAAGAGGAGCCCTGCTGGATCAGGCCACAGCCCATCTACTCCAGCATCCTGTCCCACACAGTGGCCCACCAGTAGCTCATGGGCATCTCAAGCAGAAGACAAGGGTGAAAACTTCATCTGCTCTAGAATCCCAGCAGATGTCCTTAGAGATCTTCTTCCTGTCTCCCAGCTTGGAAGATGCTACAATACCTGTAATGGCCGCCCAGTCTGGGGCTACATGGAGCACCTGATGTTTCCAAACTCCATGCCGAGACAGTTGGTAAGGAGAGGAGGGCTGGACAGATGAGATTAGAGGGTCACAGTGCACAGCATCCTCATTCACTACCACGATGAGTGTCCGCTCTTGAATGACATGATCTCGGAAGACATATATGCCAGGATCCAGAAAAACATGAATGAACCTAAGGAGGAAAAGAAACACACCAGCATTTTGCTCCAGGTCCATGGATATTTATCATCACCAGAAATGGAAATATTTCTTGGCATCTTCAATAACTGAAGGCTGATCTCTCAATTCTCATCTATATAAACAGATGCACATAAATACGTATAGCATATCATATCGAGAAAACCCATGGGTAGCTACCTACTATAAATAATAACATGAAATGTTCATTTAAAAATCCTTTTCCTGTGATTTGCTGCAGAGGTAAAAGTAGAATGAAGGAGATCAATGTAAGGATGTGCACAAATGTATTTTTGACATTCAAATCCGAGTCGGATTCAATTTATTCGGATATTTAAGATCTGAATGTCATAAAATCCAATTCAAATCCATAGCATAATGGATTGGTACATTTGAATGTTAAATTCATATTTAAAGATACAAATGACAACAACATTCGTATCTGTTATACGTATCTGTACGCATCCCATATTATCCCATAAGCATCCTGTTTTAATCCCGTATTTAAAGTGCAAGATATGTATAATTTTCATGCAGATTCATATACAACAGATAGACACCTACGTATCTGAATTATTCAAAAATCTGTATTGGATTTTCAAAAATCCAATTTGAGTTCGAATGTTCAAATGCAGATTTTCAAAAATCCTATTTGAGTTCAATGGAACAAGCAGATGAGCAACCTTGGGTCCTTAAATTTCTTGCATTCCTGCTACAAGTGGGAACAGTGAGAATGTTACTTCTTACTTGTGTATGCCTGTACATATTGATGCATTGGATGTATACATCTCCCTGTGCCTATATCCATGTGAGTCTGTGTCTGTGTGCAAAGTCAGAGAAAGAAGGGGGGAAGAGAAGAAGACTCAGAAGAAGAAAGAACCATCATGTCCCTCAGAAGACTATGATGAAACTAGTACAAGGAGCAATTACTCTGAGAACAAATGAATATGAAGAGTATTCTTGTATTTCACATAGTGAAACCATGTGAGGACCATAGTGAAAACCATGTGGATTTTGGTAGAAAAAGCAGAGTTTTCTATGTAGCATCAGAGGATACCTGGAAATGTTGAGATGAGTTTCTCGAATGAGGTGGTCTAGCCTTCGGAATGCCCCAAAATCCCACTGGGGGTTACTGTTGAAGAGATGCTGCTTCTGGTAGACAGGGTAGTGACTGAAAGATCGATCTAGCAAAAAGTCAACACCAAGTAAGAATTACTGTGTTTCTGTTAGCTAGGCTAAGATTATACATATACAGGGACACAATAACAGCTAATTGATTCATGTGCAGGATCCTGAGAAATGCTAACAATTAAACAACCAACATTTTGAAATACGTATTGACCCATTTCAACCTGGCTTCAGGTGGGATAAGGTACTGGGACTGCCTTGGTCATGCTGGTGGATGACCAATATTAGGAGAGGGACAAGGGCAATGCAACCCTGTTGCTTCTCCTTGACCTCTAAAAGGATTTTTTATACCATTGATCATGGTATCCTTTGGAATCACTTTGGGGAATGGGATTTGGTGGCACTATTGTACAGCGGTTCTCTTCCTATCTTGGAGGAAGACTTCAAAATTAGCAATGAAAGACTTATGTTCTAACCCTTGTGAATTTCTAAAAGCCTTCAGAAAAGTAGTTGAGCCTATTTCAAATGTTTACCATTAGGATTAATGCTAAGCTGGAAAAGAATGGAGTCTCTCACTGTCAGGCATATAACAGGGTTTGGAATTGTGGATAAAAGAGAAACATGGTGAGATGGTGCATGCCCTTCACGACGCTGCTGTCTTTCCTTTATGGGAAGCAGCTCCAAGTCACCTAGAGCAGAAAAGAAGATGAAAACAAGAGAAACAGTCAGAGACATATATGGTTCCAGAAGATGTCAGGGTGGCTAATTCTTTCACAGACGGCAATCCTTATTATCCATCAAACTATCTCCTGGGCAGGTCTTGCATGGTAAGCCAAGGAAAAGCTCATACCTGGATGCTTGCATGGGATCATGCGACCAGCACCTGAGATCACTCTCCCGTAACATTACAAATCAGTACTGCTTGTTACTGAAAGCTATGGCCCCTTAGAAGAATCAGTGGTCACAGCACTGTGACTTCTGTTAAACATCGAAATGAAAACCACAACTCTCACCTGCCAAAAAAGCATCTAACATGCGTGGGCTGGAAATAAGAAAGCCAAAAACTCCACTGAGGCCAAACAGAGCCAAATGGACTCTCTGGCTCACTTGTACATGTTCATCTGGTCCCAGGACATTCTGGATCTCCTGCAAAGAATAACCAAAACAATTAGTAGTAATACTACCTCTATCATCTTGAGTGGATGGGGGTGAGATGAGAAGCGCAGATTAGGGATGTGCACAAATAATTAAAATATTCGTGATTTGTACGAATTAATACGAATTCAGACAGCTGTACACGGATCAAATGTCCAGACATTTGTACTTTAGTATTCATATGAATACAACTATTTTGAGTTATTCAGATGAATAATTTGGGCATTTCTATGTGTACGGATATGTATCCATAGGCATCCATACGGATACATACGGGATGAAAACGGGATGCATATGGAATGTGTGCAGATGTATATGAGATTTGTATCATTGGATACGTATCAATTATTTGAAGGAATAGATACGAATATTTGTATCGGTTCGAATCTACAGACATTCATATTTGTTTGTACAAATTTGGATTTTTGAATATTCGATACATTATGAATCGAAGTTGGAAAATTGCACTTGTGCAGATTATTTGTTTTTCCTAATTCTCACACTGTCTGAAGCATTAAGAAAATAACAGAGAAAATTTCTGTTATCAGTAAAATGGCAAATACTTTCTGTTGCAGAAGAAGCATAGGAACAGCTGTCCTCGATTTGACGTGGGAGGAGGGATGCCTTGAGGATGAAGGGAACAAGAAGAAACATTCTGGTTCCAATGAGATTCATAAGACACTGCAAACTGGTTCTTGCTTGTTCATGAGTGTACAGGATACTGGACCTGACCCTAGTAGATTTCAGAGTGTTCAAAATGCTTGAAACGTAGGCAAACTGTGTGAGGCAGAACTGTAAAGTGAAGGGTGAGAAGAAGGAGAAGATTTGGCTTTTCTACCCTGCTTTTCTCACCCATTTAAAGGGACTCAAAGCGGCTGATAAAGCTTCTGTTCTCCTCCTCACAGCAGAACATCCTATGAGGTAGGTGGGGCTGTGAGAGCTCAGAAGAGAGCTGTGACTAGGCCAAGGTCACTCAGCTGGCTTCATGAGGGAGAGCAGAATCGAACCTGGCATTCCCAGATAAGAGTCTGGCTCCCTAACCACTAGACCAAACTGGCTTGCAAAGAAGACTGCAGTGGAAAACAGGGTTGATTTTCATGTGGTGAGGCAGTTTGAGCTTGAAGGCTGCTGGACTGATTTCCTCGACAGGGATGCTGCCAAACTGCATTTCACTGGATGTGAACTTCCTAAAGAGGGAGAGGTATTGAAGGGCTTCCACTAGGCATCTCCATGGCGTTTAGAGAAAGAGTGAAGAGGCAGGTGAGTGAAAGGTGCTTGTGAACAGCACGCTCCTGCCCTCCCCATGGCTGTCCCTGAGGCTGGTCTCTCTCTCTCCCAGCTGACCTCGCAGATAAGAGGGGATGGGGTTGAAGAGCGCTGGTGATCACACCATTGCCCAACTCATGACAATCCCAGTCTTGCCGGCTTGTCCCTGGGCTCTGTCAAGTCCAAAAAAGGTTTCTACAAGTTGTATCCATCTAGCAGTTGTGAGATGCATCCATCTGAATACCCTGCATTCCGTACTCACTCTTTCTTCAACCCCATCGATGTTCAGGAGAACCTCTTTCTCTTCTCCAAGCCTCAGAGAAACCTGTGGGGATTTCAGCAGGCAGAGGCGATCACAGAGCTCTTCAGCAGAGACATACTGGTCACAGTGGCATCTGCGAAGCAGAAGGGAGGAGCTCTGGTCCTGGATGATCTTTTTGGGGAAGTGCGTCTCTGAAGATTACTTTCATAAACTAAACACCAGCAGCTGTACTGTGTCAAGGATAAAACTAGTTTGCAGGAAAGTTGCTTTTTGGGGGGGGCTAATGTGGTTTGCTATCACAGAGGCTGCATCCTATTCACTCAGAGTCAAATCAGGGGACTCAGGTTGGGTCCAGGTTAGCGGATTAAATCTGGAGTTATAACAAAATATGCATCTTACCAGGCTATGAAGCCACAATGTGACATCTGGACTCCAGCAACCTCCCTGCATCTTTCTCACAGAAAGCTGTGATACTTCCATGGTGTGGTGAGGTGTGTGTCACATGTGATGGGGCAGCCAATGGTTGCTGAGCTGCAGGCTCAGCTCTCATTCGCTGTTCTTGCCATCCGGACTGGTGGGAAACTTTGAATTTATCTGATACTGCAGTAGCGGCAGCACAATGCGCTGCCACTATGAAGTATCAAGCATCAGGTGTGATGCCCACACCCTGACTGTGTATTGCAATGCACTATTCCCAGGTCTGGATGCAGCCAGAGAACAAGGAAACTTAGGCCAAGATGGGAGGCCTAGTGGTAAGGGGTTATATTTCAATTCACACCAGTCCTGGCCAGTACAACTCATGGTGAGATGATGAGTAGTGATGAATCCTGCCAAGATCACCCTACATCATCTCCTCCTAAGCAATAAAATGTTCCTAGATGTCCTCATATTGGGCCTTCCTCCTGATCTGGAAATAATATACATTTTCCAGAATATTTCATGTTTATTTTTATCAAAAAGGAATAGGTTTCCTTCAGTTCTGCCTCATGTCTTAAAAGAGAATAGGAATGAGTATATAGCAAGTTACTCATGGGACCTATGAATGGTGAAGGAACCCTCTGGGTGATATGGAAGTGCCCAGAAGTTCACCTATCATTGCACCATTGTAGGAACATCTATTGTTTGGTGCTGAACCAACAGGTTTAAGAGGGATTTACAATGTGCTGAGCCAGGTGCCAGTGCGCAGAACAAGGCATGATCTACTGACAATTATCTTTTTTGACCCAGTTGTGTTATGTCAACTGGTACTCATTGAGCCAGTTCTTTAGTCTGTCAGGCACTGAACTGCCAAGTAGTGGCACAGAGTAACTTTTCGCAAAGCAAGGATAGACTGTGCTTTGCTCTCTGTCCTCAGGGTCAGGGCATGACAAGTACTACCGAAGTGGATCAATATGGCATGCAGCCCATCTGGAACCATGCAGATCCTTGATATAGATTGCAGGCCATTTTATCCAGTATTATTTGCTAGGGATGGGCAGCGAGTTAAAAATTCATTGCCAGCTCAATTTCCAACAAAGAATTTCAGCATCTGCCAAACAGATATCTATTTGACACAGCCTTTCTATTCATGTTGAATTTTCTCCAGTTCTCTTTCCATTGTCCCTTGTTTGTCCCTAAACCTCATGCGCTTAGTTGGTATACATATGCAGTTTCTGTGTGTACTTTATGTGGCCTTTATATACAAATGTTTCTATTCATATGCAGAT
The DNA here is from genome assembly GCA_023333525.1 of Aspidoscelis tigris stejnegeri. NCBI lineage: Eukaryota > Metazoa > Chordata > Lepidosauria > Squamata > Teiidae > Aspidoscelis > Aspidoscelis tigris. The sequence continues at coordinate 19,799,932 of JALMGA010000011.1, forward strand.
TGTGGTCACATTAAGCTGTGTATGTTGGGATGCAGCAAGTCCTAGCTAAAATGTGTTCATTCATGCATTATGTATTTGTATGGGGCTGAAAAAAAACAATATTTTGGCCAGATATTTTTTTCAACAATAAGAGCAGATGCTACTACAGCAACCAAAGTGCTGCTAACTGAAATTCTGCCCAGATGGGTTGACAGAACAATAGAAAATTGAGTGGCAAAGATCTGAGAAGATGCTGGATTTCCATGGCCCCAGACTTTGCCATTAGCTTCCATAGCTATTCTGTACACCCTACACCTGCCACCCTAAGTTCTCTATGGACAATCTATGCTTTTTGGATTTGCAGGTACCCTTCTGCCAAAAAGGTTATATGGGGCTCCTTGGGAAAAATACATAAATGTCATATTTTCTTTCTCAACAGAAGCAACTGTGCACCTATAAGAACGTTACGCTGTGGCCCCACCACACCAGATCCAACCTGGAGATTGTGTGTAGCAAAAAGTGTTCTAGAGAACAAATTGTCTTTCTCAGTGGCCCAATCAGTGCTTTTGTCTTCTACTGGAGATGCCCATAATTGTGTGAGACAGGATGCTGGACTAGATGGGTTGTGGCCCAATCCATCAGGGCTCTTCTTATACCTTTAATCACAGCTGCAAATGTGCTTGTGGTCTTTCCCCCACCCCACCCACTATTCTCTGCTGCCAAGTAATCAGAGATCCGGCTGGCTGGTAAATGTCATCTGTCAGTCTTTGTGCACCATTAACCTTCTTCCCAGGGTGGAAATCTAGGACCATGATTGATCAGGAGAAGATCACATCTTCCAAGTGTCTGGAAAGACCCTTCTGGAAAGATGAATGAAAAGATTATTTGCTTACATGCCAAGTTCAGTATGCAGTTCCCCTCTAACTGGACCACAAACAGGGGAGCAGTTATACTGCTCGGGAAAAACACATTTACGGGTGGACGCCAGCCGGACTTCCCCAGGAGCACAACGTTCCTCCACCTGGAAATGAGAAAGAAACAAAATTGCAGGTGAATTCACAACAGAATGTGATCCCAAAGAATGGAGGAAGTGATTTATAGTCAGCAATTGAATGGTGTATCATTAATGTATGTAAGATCTGATATGGAAAATGAAGTTTTAAAGTTGTGATATAAATTTTTTTTAAAAACTATATTTAAAGAAATTGCAGGTGAATTCATAAAGAGGTGGTCTTAAGAACCAGCACACGATAGAGGAGGTGGATAAGCATTGTCTCTTACCCGGGGCTGACAGTCTTGATCACTGTTGCTATCGGATGTCCTCTTTCCTCTTTCCTCATAATAAAAATATCCCACTTGACAGATGCAAGAGCCATCAGACTCCTGAAAAGCCCTGTTCAAGCCATGGCAGGTACAGCTAGTAGCACCTTGAGAAGATGCAATAGTGTGATTCCAAAGTAGAAGAACAGAAACAAGTCCACCTTTTCCCTAACCAACATCTAATAAAACAGGACTCTATGTTCTCCAGTCCTTCAGCTGAGCATTGTATAGGCCTTCTGCAGGGAACAGGTGCATTGCAGAAATGAAGCATGAGTGAATGCACCAGATGAACTAAACTGAGCTGACTAGGTACTGATTTGGATCTAATCCAAACCTGATCTAGCTATTTGAGTTCAGATAGTAACCTGTTTCCTCTCGAGTAGGGATGTGAACGAATATTCTTCACATTCAAAGTTCAATCAAATTCAACTGAATTCGGACATTCAAATTGAAAGATTGACAATTGAATGCAAATCAAATGCCTATTTATTTATTTATTTATTTATTTATTTATTTATTTATTTATTTATTTATTTATTTATTTATTTATTTATTTATTTATTTATTTTATTTATTTATTTATTTATTTATTTATTTATTTATTTATTTATTTATTTATTTATTTATTTATTTATTTATTTATTTATTTATTTATTTATTTATTTATTCATTCATTCATTCATTCATTCATTCATTCATTCATTCATTCATTCATTCATTCATTCATTTATGGGCCTCCCCTCCAGATCTTTAGGCATGGGTGCGTCAATATGGAAGTAGGCATTCCTTTAGATTCTTGGGGTCCAAATCACTTAGGGCCTTATAAATCAGAGTTAACACCTCGGATTGGGCTCAGTAGCAAACTGGCCACCAGTGCAATTCTTTTAAGACTGGGACCATGTGCATTCGGCCAGCTGTCCCAGTCAGTAATGTAGCAGCTGCATTCTGCACTAGCTTCAGATTCCAAACCATCTTCAAGCACAGCCCCATATATTCATCTGAAGCTTCATTATAGTTGTGAACTTGGGGAGGTGGGAAAGTGGCTGCCCAGTCACATCTATGGTGGATCCAGATTGGATTCAAAGCAGATTTAGAGCAGATTTGAAGCAAATTCAGGGTGGATTTGAAGCATTCAGAGAAGATTCATAGGGGATTTGTATGCGCAACTGGCAGCAGGGATTTGAATTGGATTCATATAGTATTCAAAGAACATCCATACCAAACTCTAATCCTACCATATGCAAAAGGTCTCCCTTCAAACAAATGCAAATTTCCTTGCATTCAATTTGATCTGAACTGAACATGAAAAAGACATTCATGTACATCCCTACTCTTGGGGGAGATATCATTCTGTTGCAGCAGCTAAAAATGCAGCTGCCAGCTGTTGTGCAGCAAACACTCTGCTCTTTTCCCACTTCCCTCTGTTGTGTGAGTGCCCAGAGAGCCCAAGTTGCATTTAGAAGCCAGAAGACTCACCTGGTTTGGAGGCTGAAGAGCTGCCACAAGGAAAGCACCCGGTCTGGCCAGAGAGATGATTGAAAGACCCTCCCGGGCAGGGGTGACATTGCTCCAGATGCTCCGCAAGGCTACTATTGCCATAAGTTCCAGGGGGACATGGCTCTGGGAAGGCTGTCAGGGCAGGGCAGTAATAGCCACGTGGACAAGGATGCTGCAGGTAGTTTGCAGTGCCTTAATGAGGGGGAGAAAAAATAGACACTTACTATAAAGCAAGAACACACACATTCCATACCATAGTATTGAATGGGTTTGCCTACAGCGTTTGTTATTTGTGGATTTAGGTCTCACAGGAAAAGCGAAGGAGACATATATCCAGTAAAATGAAATCACAAACTGCATTGGGCCAATGTAACCGAGACTAAACATCTCCCATAATTCTGTAATGCAGGTTTCTAGCCACATCACAACAGTGGGGTAGAAAAGGCTTAAGACAAAGAATTCTGGCCTTTGAGCGTCTGTTGGCACCACTAAAAACATGACCATTGTAGGCTGTTGGCAAAGAACTCAATAGTCTGAATCAAAATGGGAGGTGTGTCTGCTCTTTTTTCCCCCCTGGCTGGTATTTTGGAGCACACTTCAATTTCAGCTGGAGGTTATACTGAAGATGAGTACTGAAAACAAATTGGCCATTTTGTTCCAATTTAATCAGAGCAAGGATATGTGCCCTGGAAAAGCAATGGTTCTTGACCGGGGGGCTCCAGATGTTACAAGTGAATTATAACTCCTTGTCTTAGCCACACAAACTGGGGTAGCTGGAAGCTGTAGGCCAGAAGTTACTCCTTGAGGATCACTTTCCTAGAGCACAAAACTGGAGGTCCTAGGCAGAGTAGAAGACACACAGACTCTCAAAAGTTGGGAATCTCCGGAAGTCAAGTAATCTCCCCTAATGGCATTTTCTTCAACATGGTATGAAATGATCACCTTCAGGACAACTGAATCCAGCTGGGCAGGGGGTACAAGAAGAACTGATTTCAGGGTTGCCACCATAAGTTCCAGCCTCACAGGGTCTGCAGCTTTTCTCAAAGGAGTCCCTGAGGCCTGATGTGTTGACGGCTGTATAACCGACTTGGCACAGAAGTGGAAAAGCACTCGCAAGGGGACAGTAGTGTGGATAGACACATCTGAAAAGCAAAGACTGCACTGTCCATATCTTCAGAACATTGAGACAGAACTTTTTGTAACATATGATGTTTGGAATCCAACATTTTCTTTCAATTTGTCATCAATAAAAAGTCACATGTTGAATACAATATTGTAAAATGATGTACTCAAACTGCGGAGGCTTGGCATGGTACCAGTTCTACA